>BSWB01000007.1:81479851-82756934 GCA_033239125.1 Fagopyrum homotropicum
GTTACACATACACTGTGGGTTCGCTAGGAGTTAGGAAAAATATATCGAGTTATAAATTTAAGACTTTTGCGTGCTACAATCTTAGCGTAACACCCTCCCACTTCAACAAGCCAAGCTCCACCACCTAAGGCTTCACAAGAACCTCCACCCGGTTTTGCTCAACCTCCAAAGGGTAGGACCGAAATGATGTTTGAACAATTGCTAGGGAGGTTTAGTGGGCTTGAGAGCACGGTGACATCCATTTCCAAGGCTCAAAAGGTGCTAGAAGCACAAGTGTTCCAAAAGGCAGGTGAGGCACAAAGGGATCCGGGAAAGCTTACCGGAAGGACCGAGGACAATCCAAGAGGCCAAGTGTTGGCCATTACCACAAGGAGTAGACTGAGCATGAAAGATCCCTCACCAAAGGAGAATGACAAGGGGAAACAAGTAGTAGTGGAGGAAGAACCATCTTGAACGAATCCGGTCAAGATGACCCTCTACATGGCGGACCGATCCATCACTCACCCCGTGGGGATCCTAGAGGACATACCGGTTCATCTTGGGAAGTTCTATGTGCCAATCGATTTCGTTGTTTTGGACTTCCCGACGGACTACCCGGTTCCCATAATTTTAGGAAGACCATTCTTAGCCACCTCGGGATGCTTAGTGGATTGCAAAAATGGGATCCTCTCAACATAGGAGAAGAAAATATAAAGTTCAAACTGTCCACAATGATGAAGGGGCCAGCCCTTGGTTAAGACGCTTTCAACATTGTCGAGGAAGAAGTGTCTAGGGAAGTTGTGATCTCAATCCTAATGAAGGATCCATTAGAGAAGGTTATTAGCATGAGCATCATGGAGGAAGGAGTTGAGGAAGATTGCAATGAAGAAGTCCAAGCTTTGGATACACTAGAAGAGGAGACAAGTGCTGAATTTGAAGTGCACGAAGGAAGGCTGAAGAGCTGTAAGAACCACGGCCTGGGGCCTCAAACCAGGCCCGTGGTTTCATTAAATGGACCCATGGAAGACCATGTCGTAGCTAATTATGCCAAACCACGCCCATGGTTTTCAGGGAACCCGTGATTCCTATAAGTTTACCCGTGGTTTCTGAAGAAAGTCCCTTAGTTGAAGGTGAAGCCTCAAGGTTTCTTGGAGAGTCTTCAATGGCTTTAGATTCATCTAATGTCGAGCTATTTGGATCAAATCCAACCGATAAAGGTCCTCCTAAACTTGATCTCAAACCTCTCCCTTCATTTAAAGTATGCTTTCTTTGGTTCAAATTCTACTTATCCCGTGATTGTGAATGCATCTTTGAATGATGATGAGCTTGATAGATTGTTGAATGAATTAAAATTTCATAGGAGAGCTATTGGTTACACCATTGATGACTTAGTTGGCATTAAACCATCCTTGTGCATGCATAAAATCTTGATGGAAGACAACCATAAACCTTCTATTGAACCTCAAAGAAGATTGAACCCTATTATGAAAGAGGTAGTCAAGAAAGAGATCTTAAAATTGCTAGATGCGGGATTCATTTTCCCAATCTCGGATAGTAAATGGGTCAGTCCCGTTCATGGTGTTCCTAAGAAGGGTGGTATGACCGTAGTAACTAATGAGAACAACGAACTAATCCCAACTAGGACGGTTACGGGGTGAAGAATGTGTATTGACTATAGGAAAGTTAATGTGGCCTCTAGGAAATATCACTTCCCTCTTCCCTTTATTGATCAAATGCTAGAGAGGTTAGCACAACATTCACATTTTTGTTACCTTGATGGTTATAGTGAGTTCTTTCAAATCCCAATTCACCCAGATAACCAAGAGAAAACCACATTTACTTGTCCTTGGGGAACATTTGCATATAGAAGGATGCCATTTGGGTTGTGTAACGCACCCGCTACCTTTCAAAGGTGTATGATGGCTATTTTTTTGAATATATTGAGAATATTATAGAAGTGTTTATGGATGATTTATCGGTATATGGCTCTTCATTTGATAATTGTTTGGTTAATCTATCTTTGGTGTTGAAGAGATGTGAGAAAACTAATCTTGTATTGAATTGGGAGAAATGCCACTTCATGGTGAGTGAAGGCATAGTATTGGGACACTTGGTTTCCCACCGAGGCATTGAGGTTGGTGGAGAAAAGATAGAAACGATAGAGAAGTTGTCACCACCTACTCGGTGAAAGGGGTAAGGAGTTTCTTAGGGCATGCCGGTTTTACCGGAGGTTTATAAAAGATTTCTTTAAAATTTCTAAGCCTCTCACTAACCTACTAATAAAGGATGTTGAGTTTGTTTTTTCCAAGGATTGTCTTGAGGCGTTTTGTAGGTTGAAGGATGCTTTGATCTCCGCCCCGATTATGCAACCTCCGGATTGGAGCCTACCATTTGAAGTGATATGTGATGCGAGTGACGTGGTTGTTGGGGCTGTTTTAGGTCAAAAGAAAGATGGGCTTACACATTCCATCTACTATGCTATCAAGACGCTAGATGATGCCCAACTAAACAACACCACAACCGAGAAGGAGTTGCTAGCGGTGGTGTATGCCTTTGAGATGTTCCGCTCATTACTTGTTGGAGCAAAGGTTATTGTGTACATGGATTATGCTACGATCCGTTATCTCCTCACAAAGAAGGATGCCAAGCCTCGCTTCATTCGGTGGATCCTTCTCCTCCAATAATTTCACTTGGAGATTCGTGACAAGAAAGGTTCTGAAAATTCAGTAGCGGACCACCTTAGTAGGCTACCACCGTTGGAGATCGAAAGAGATGACATCCCCATTGATGACTCATTCCGGGATGAGCAATTGCAAGTAATGGAGGAGTGCTTACTTCAAGTGTCTAGAGGGAGTGAACCATGGTATGCGGACATAGTAAACTATCTTGTGTGTGAAGTGGTTCCTCCCAGTTTATCATATGCCCAAATGAAAAAGTTTTTTTAAGATGTGAGGCACTTTTATTGGAGTGAGCCTCTCTTGTTCAAGAGAGGACCGAATGAAGTCTTTAGGAGGTGCATTTTGGAGGACGAGATGGAGAGTGTGATCCGCCATTGCCACTCCTTGCCATGTGGAGGCCACGCTAGCTTACACAAAACATGTGCAAAGGTATTGCAATCCGGTTTTTATTGGCCTAACTTGTTAACAAATGTGCAGAATTTTGTAGTAGCTTGTGACACTTGCCAAAGGATGGGCAACATCTCAAGAAGGAACGAGATGGCCTTGAACAATATCCAAGAGATTGCGGTCTTTGACGTTTGGGGTGTGGACTTCATGGGGCCATTCCTCTCTTCATGTGGCAACCTCTACATTCTACTAGCGATAGATTCTGTGTCGAGGTGGGTGGAAGCAATCACCTCTCCCACAAATGATGCCAAAGTGGTGGTGCGGTTCTTCAACCGAGTCATCTTCCTTAGATTTGGAACACCAAGAGTAATCATAAGTGATGGAGGAAAGCATTTCACCAATAGAAACTTTGGGATAGTTTAGGCTAAGTATGGGGTGACTCATAAGGTGGCCACACCTTACCATCCCCAAACTAGTGGCCAAGTGGAGATTTCTAACCGGGAGATCAAAGGCATTGATAGCATGAAATATGACCATATTTTAGGCACATGTTTTGGTTGTTTTTCCCTTTCTTTTGTGTATAAAGATATGAGTTTGAAGCAATTATGAGCACATTCACCTATTATGTTGGTATAGAGATCTACACAAGCTTTGTTGTGTTTTTAGGTGAATAAAGGCTGGGATTGGAGCATATATGGAGTGAGTAGGAGTATTTGATCATGCTAGGCACCAAGAGAATGCATTGGAGAAGCTAAGGAAGGAGCATGATTTGAAAGCTTTACAAAACAAAGGCTTTTACGAAGGATTTAGAGTTTCCACGGCCAAACATGAAGAAACCACGGCCGTGGTTTGTTTATTGAGGCCGTGGAAAACTATGTCGAGAGCAAGGAAGTGGTTCCACGGTGCTTTCCATGGGCGTGGAAATCTGTTCTTGGCAGTGGTTCTTGTGACGGTCGCCACGTGTCATATTTGCCACGTCAACAATGGTTATTGGGCTTTTGTAACCCTACTTTTCTCCTATAAGAAGGCTGAAGAAAGGAGGAAAACAGACGTCTTGCATCCAGCGACATTTCGAGTCATTACTTAGAGAGATTTCGGAAGATTTTATTGCGTACAGGGAAGATTTAGAGAAGGACGCATTTGAAGATTGCGTACTTAGAAAAGATCTTAGGGTTTCATCTTGAAGGCGGATTGACATCCCGTTCTTCTTTTTCCTTGAGATTTGTGAGAGATTCTTATTCTATTCTACATTCATTGAACGCAAGTTACGATTATTGTGTTTGATTGACATTTGTTTTGAGTTTATTATTGAAATTTCAAGGTTTTACATTTTCTCTCTTTTATATTTGATTATTGATTTGATTATGATGATTATTGGCTATAACCCTTAAGCGATTCTAAGGTGAAGGGTTGATAGTTGTGGCATAGATGATTATAGATTGAACCAAAACAGATTGGACCCTGAGAGTTGCGAGAAACCTCGTCGTCGAGGTTTTCCACGGCCTGTTCTTGAGTTCCACGGCCGTGTTTCTTCAAGATCCGACCGTGGTTTCCTCTTTCGTACGTCCTTTGCTTTTGCTTTAATCCAAAGTTAAAGATTTGCTTTAACCTAGCCTTGGCTTACCTTTTCTAGGTAGTAGCGAGACTCAACATCCTCTACTTCGGTTTCGAGTGTCGCAACCTTAACCGTTTTGGCTTATCTTTGATTCCCTTGTGTTTGAGCATCATTATTTGAGAGTAATTCTTATCCTTTGATCATTTCTATACTGCAGCCTCTACAACCTTTATAGAGAGCCTTTGAGTGAGACATAAGGGTTTGAAACTTCACCGCACATTACCCTACCTTAGATAAACTTTTGCAATCCCGAATCTGTCCTTATATCTTTAGAATATCTTGAATCGATTGCCACAATCGGATACCTGAATCTTTAGAATCGTTGTTTTCCCAATTAATCTTTATAAAAGCTTTCTATTTGCTTGACAGTTTTTACAAACTGAATTTGTTCCCCCCAAATCCCTAAGTTCGATACTCTGGAATTCTTGCTTTACTAAGCCGATCTGTACACTGCGGGTTCGCTTTGCTTTGATTTCATTTTTATAAATTTAAGACTTTGTGACGCAGACTTTCGAGCGAACAAGTTTTTGGCGCCGTTGCTGGGGATTTGGTCTATGCCAAATTCGGTTTTTGGTTGTCGGGCTTGGGAGCTTTTGCTCTTGTTATTTGATCTATCTACTTGAGTGATTTTGCAGAATTTTTAGGTATATACGAAGGTCTAGATCAGCGAAAGACCTCGTTCCTTTTGATCATAAACCGGAGAAAACTTTGAAGAAAAAGTTAAGAGAGAAAAAGATGGCTGAACATAATGAAAGGAACAACCAAGAAGAGTTGAATGAAGCTAGAGCTCAACTCAATACAAGTGAAAGAATGAGTATTGAAGAGCAAGTGGTTGCTCGTGCTGATAGAGAGCGAAGTCAAGCTCAAATTGAGGAGCTTAGGGCGATGGTTTTACAAATACAATTTGAGAATAAAGGCGCCAAGAGTAAGAAAGATAAATCATCTAGAGCTGAATCATCCGATGATGATGATATGTCAGAGCTGGAGGAAATACCACAATTTATTCCTCAAGCCTATGTTGATCCTCGCATTCCCGCTAGAGATGCGAGAGCTGCTAATGTCGTGGATGAACCACAAACTCTTGGGCAACGAATCGATCCAATTCAGCAACCACGCCGTTTAGGTGTGAATCTTGGAGATCAAGATGCCAATGATTTCGGATTTAGGCAACAAGTCATTACTATGATCCGCCAAAGTCAGTTTGGTTGAACGGAAGCTGAATCTCCGCATCAACAATTGCAAAATTTTGAGATTCTTATGGAGACTATGAAGCCTAAGAGGGTTGTCAACAACAACTATAAGTTGAGGCCGTTCTTCTTCTCTTTGAAGGACAAAGCTTTAGCTTGATATCAAGCTCTTCCCGCTGGAAGACTTAATACATGGGAGGATTTGACTTCGAAATTATTCACCAAGTTCTTTCCGCCATCAAAAACAGCGGAATTGAGAGGTAAGATAAAGCTTTTGTATGAAACCTAACGAAAGTTTGTTTAAATCTTGGGAAAGGTTTCAAGATCTTCTATTGGATTGCCCGCACCATGGCATTTCAAAGCTGGAATTATTGGAGATCTACTACAAGGGATTGGATGTAGCAACGCAATTCAATCTTCAATCCTATTCTTGTGGAACTTTTATGGATATGAGAGAAGATGACGCTTGAGATTTCATTGAGAAGCAAGTTCAAGTGATTGAGCGATATTCCCATAGGAAAGTTGATGATAGGAATCGAAGTTCCGGAGATCAAGGAGCAAAATTAAATCCAGCAGCTCAAGCTCAAATTTTGTCCCTCAACAATGAGATTAAGGAGCTGAAGGAAGTCCTAAGATCCACCCTTCAAAAGACGAAGGAGCAGGACGTTGGCTATCTAGGAAGGGAGAACAACAATCAAGGAAATAAGAACAAATACTGGAACAATAATTGGAACAACAATAACAATAACAACAGAAACTCCAACAACAATTGGAGATCCAACCAACAAAATTCCGGTAATCCCTATTCACATGCTGAAAATGCACTAACATCACCATCTTCTTCTATTCCTTTGAAAAGTCAGGGGCAAACTTCAAATAGTTCAAGCAATCCGGAGAAGGATAAACACGATGTTTTGCTGGAGACAATCTTGGGAAAGCTCCAAGGATTGGAGAGTCATATTACTTCGATTGATAAAGCAAAAAAAGCTTTAGAGAATCAAGTATTCAGCAAGGCCGGAGAAGTTCCTAGAGACCAAGGGAAACTTCCTGGAAAGACAGAGGACAATCCGAAAGGAAGGGTGATGGTGATTACAACTAGAAGTGGTGTAACAACCACCGATCCGCAGCCCAAGTTCGTTGAGGTCCCCGCTGAAAAAGAGAAAGAAAAGGAGAAGGAGAAGGAAGATGTCTATGTTCCTCCTCCAGCTTATAAACCTCCTTTTCCATTCCCGCAATCTAGAGCAAGAGCGCGTCTAGACAAGCAATTCGGTAAGTTTATTGATCTTATGAGCAAACTGCATATTAACATACCTTTTATTGATGCGATTTTAGGTATGCCCGCTTATGGGAAATTCTTGAAAGAGATCCTCTCTAACAAGAGGAAGCTGGAAGAGTTTGGAGAAGTCAAGATGAGTTCGGAATCTTTGGAGCTCATCAAAACGATGACAGAAAAGATTCCCCCAAAGCCGAGAGATCCGAGGTCATTTTGTATACCAATAAGAGTTGGAGAAGTCACATATGATGAACTTTTTGACTTGGGAGCAAGTGTGAGCATCATTCCACTTGCATTGTGTCGGAATGTTGGTTTAGGTGAACCTAAACCGGTGAAGATGACGCTGTACACGGCGGATCGATCCATCACTCGACCCGTAGAAATCATTGAAGATGTCCCGGTTAAGCTCGGTAAATTCTATATCCCTATAGACTTTGTTGTGCTTGACATTCTTGCAGATTGTCCGGTCCCGATCATACTCGGGAGACCTTTTCTTGCAACTTCTGGCTATATGGTTGATTGCAAACGCTAGATTGGCCTTCGAAATTGGAGAAGAGAAGGTTGATTTGTCCTTTGAACTTTGGCAAAAGAACCAGCAAAGGGGGAGGATATGTTCAACATCTATGATGAAGAAGTATTTAGAGAGGAAGTAAGTTCGATCTTGTTCAAAGATCCGTTGCAAAAGGTCATAACTATGAGCATCATGGAAAGAGGAGAGAAGAGGATTGCAATGCTGAGATTGATGCTTTGGAGGAGCTAAAAGAAGTGCAAGTTGAAGAATTCGAAAAATTGTACGATGGCTCGGAAAACGTCAGAAACCACAGCCAATCGTGCTTTTCCACGGGTGTGGTTTCACCTATTCTACCCGTGGAAAACTATGTCGAGAGCAGAAATCTAATTGACACCACTTTCCACGGTCACCAAGAGACCTTCCACGGCTGTGGAAGTAACAGTGGCACCGTGGTTTTGGAATATGCTGAGAATAATTCCGTTCTCTCTACAAACATTCTTGATTCTTCTTCCAACACTTCCACACCCTTGGATACTTCCAAGGAAACATCAGACAACCCTCAATACACCCCAAAGGCATCAACAACTTTGGAATTGAAGCCACTTCCCACACATCTTAGGTATGCATTTCTTGGAACTAATTCTACGTTTCCCGTTATTGTTAGTTCTGATTTGAGTGAAGATGAACATGAAAAGCTTATGATTGTTTTGAGGAAACATAGGAAAGCTTTAGGCCATACCTTAGAGGATCTTGTAGGAATTAAACCATCTTTATGTATGCACAAGATTCTAATGGAAGAGGATTATAAGCCTTCACGTCAACCTTAACGACGATTAAATCCGGTCATGAAAGAGGTCGTGAAGAAGGAGATCCTTAAATTGCTTGATGTAGGTATCATCTTTCCTATTTCCTATAGCAAGTGGGTGAACCCTGTTCAATTTGTTCCAAAGAAGGGAGGAATGACCGTTGTAGCTAACAAGAACAACGAGCTCATTCTAACGAGAACCCTGACAGGATGGAGGATGTGCATTGATTATCACAAGCTGAACAATGCGACGAGGAAGGATCACTTCCCGCTGCCCTTCATTGATCAAATGCTTGAAAGGTTAGCACAACACTCTTACTTTTGTTACCTTGACAGTTATAGTGGTTTCTTTCAGATTCCGATTCATCCGGACAATCAAGAAAAGACCACATTCACGTGCCCTTGGGGTACGTTTGCTTATAGGAGGATGCCATTCGGACTTTGCAACGCTCCAACCACCTTTCCAAGGTGTATGATGGCCATCTTCTCGGAGTACATTGAGGAAATCAAGGAGGTAGTTATGGATGTTTTTTTCTATTTATGGTTCCTCATTTGGCAATTGTCTTGCTAACCTATCTCTTGTTCTACAAAGGTGTTAAGACAGGAACCTAGTTCTAAACTGGGAGAAGTGTCACTTTATGGTTAAGGAAGGCATTGTTTTAGGACACTTGATCTCTAATAGAGGGATTGAGGTTGATAAGGCGAAGATTGAGACAATAGAGAAACTTCATCCTCCATCTTCGGTGAAGGGGATTAGAAGTTTTCTAGGACATGTTGAATTCTATAGGAGATTCATTAAAGACTTTTCGAAAATCTCTAAACCGCTAACTAATCTATTGATGAACGATGCCGTTTTTGAATTTTTGAAAGAATGTTTGGATGATTTTTACAAGGATTCGGGAAGCTCTAATCTCAACCCCAATAATTCAACCTCCGGATTGGAATCTTCCCTTTAAGGTCATGTGTGATGCAAGTGACGTAGCTGTTAGAGTGGTGCTTGGACAAAAGAAAGATGGACGGACTTATGCCATCTATTACGCTAGCAAAACGCTAGATGAAGCGCAACTCAACTATGCTACAACGGAAAAGGAATTGCTTGCTATTGTTTATGCTTTTGAGAAGTTTCGTTCTTATCTTGTAGGAGCGAAGGTGATTGTATACACGGATCATTAAGCAATTCGGTATTTGCTTGCCTAGAAAGATGCAAAACCAAGGCTGATTAGGTGTATTCTCCTCCTTCAAGAGTTCGATCTTGAGATTCGTGACAAGAAAGGATCCGAAAATTCTATTGTGGATCATTTGAGTCGTCTACCACATGCCACTAGTGACGACTTGCCTATTGATGACTCTTTCCCGGACGAACAATTGCATCTAATGGAAGAGTGCATCGATCATATTTCTAGAGGTAACGAACCTTGGTTTGCTGATTTTGTAAATTATTTGGTTTGTCAGGAATTACCTCCCGGACTATCCTACGCACAAAGGAAGAAGTTCTTTAGTGATGTCCGCCAATACTATTGGAATGAACCTCTACTCTTCAAAGAGAGGTCCTGATGGCATCATTAGAAGATGTGTGCCTGAAGGCGAAATGCAAAGTCTCATTCGTCATTGTCATTCGCTTTCTTGTGGAGGACACGCTAGCTCTCATAAGACTAGCGCTAAGGTATTACAATCCGGATTCATTTGGCCCACATTATTTAAGGATGTGCAAACCTTTGTTGCTTGTTGCGATGCTTGCAAAAGAACAAGAAATATTTCAAGGAGGAATGAAATGCCTCTCAACAATATCCAAGAGGTGGAGATCTTTGACATTTGGGGAGTTGATTACATGGGACCATTCCCATCATCTTGTGGTAACTAATACATTCTTCTAGCTATAGATTTTGTTTCAAGATGGGTTGAAGCTGCTTCCTCTCCAACTAACGATGCGATTGTGATGGTTAAGTTCTTTAATCGAACTATTTTCCCAAGGTTTGGGACACCCCGAACCATCATTAGTGATGGAGGAACACACTTCATTGCCCGCCGATTTGAAGCTCTACTAGCTAAGTATGGGATGACTCACAAGATCGCCACACCCTACCATCCGCAAACAAGTGGACAAGTGGAGATTTCTAATAGGAAGATCAAAGGAATTCTAGAGAAGACGGTGACTCACCGGGACTCCAAAATGAGGAAATTGCACCGATTGTCCTCATTTAAGCATAAAGGAACGTTCTAGCTACGGACCTAAAACAAAGCGCTTCTTGGAGGCAACCCAAGGTATTGCATTCTCGCTTTTGTTTTCTTTCTTAGATTAGATTAGAGTAGTTTTTTTGTTTGTTTTTCGTCGATACCTTCCGGTATGTTTGTGTCTTTGGATGTCAAGAATAAGAAACGAGGAAAAGAAGTGAAGAAAGCCAAAAGAACGACGAAACTTGGACTTTTGGCAAGAACAGAGGATTCCACGGGCAATAAGGCAAAACCACGGCCGTGGTTTGCCTAATTTGGGTCGTGGAAAACCAGGTCGTAGCCAACAAAATAAAATCATCCAAAACCACGGGTGGCCGTACGTTTCCACGGCCATGGAATAGCCCCACCGGCTGTGGTTTTCAAGAACTCTACGGGCGTGTATAAGTTCTTCTTCTTCCAATTTTCTCACAAAACCACTTCCCCTTCCACGCCCGAAAACCACGCAATCTCCAAATCCCGTACTTCTTCATTCGGTAATCGTTTTACGCGATTCTTCGACCCAAGTTGAAGCAAATCTGATTCTACAAAGTATTATAACAACAAACTGCACGAACATTCAGCAATCGGACATGAATTTGGATTTTCTCAAATCCAAACCCTAGGTTTTCTCTCAATCTTCTCTTTGTTTGATTTCATTCGTTTTTCTTGAAGATTTTTAGGACAACTGAACGGAATTGAACTTAGAAGTAGTTTAGGACTGTTACTGTTGTGTTTGTTGTTGATTTGCAGAGTTTTTGAGTGAAATTGAGAGATTCCACAAGTAGCCATAGGTTTCCACGGCCGTGGAAATTGAAGAACAGGCTGTGGTTTTGGTTGAAAATGTTTGGAACAAGGAAATCAAACCGGAACAAGAAACATAAGGGTGTTGGGTCCTCTTCCAATCCCCCTCCTATTGTCCTACCTACCCCTTGAGTCCCTACAATCCATGAAGACTACCTTAGAGCTTTTGAAAAAATCCATAAGCGCAAAGTGATAGCTCCTAGGTATATTGTGCTTGAGGAACTTGAGGAGTTTAATATTGTGGAAGATTTGAGATGGATGTTGGATAGGGCCGGACTGACTTTGTTTACTAGCATCCAAGAGGATGCCTATGAGGAGATTACGAGGGAATTCATTACTTCCTTTGAGCATAGCGCCGTTAACCGAACGGTGTCCTTCCAGTTGATGGAACACAACTATAACTTTTCTATTGATCAGTTTGGAGCATTGTTTGGGTTTGTTGATACGTTCAATGAAACATTCCCTAGAGGTGTTAGAGCTAAGGAATTTTGGGGAGATATTGCTATGATTGTAGGCCATGAGGACCGTTGGCAACCGGCCGACTCGAAGGCCAAGCTTATCTACCACCTTGCCCTCAAGATAGCCAATAGGATCCTATCCGAGGGCCTTTTCCCAAGGACCGAGACTCCCCAAAAGCTCAAGGCTGATGAACTTTTCATTCTCTACTGTATGATCGCCGGTCACTCTCCGGATTGTGCCACCATGCTTTCCTCCACCCTTAGCAAGGTTAAGAACAAATCAGCTGGAAAAATTGGCTATGGAGGGATGGTAACCTATATTGCCAAACATTTAAGAGTTGATTATTCGGCATGTGAGAGGGTGACTGCTGCGAGGCCTTTTGGGCTTCATGGATTTATGACTAGGAGGCTGATAGGTGACGGAATCACTATCATTTAGGATAGTTTTTAGAGTCTTTTTATTGCATTTGTGTCGATTTATGCTACTAACTCCTTGCTCTAGAAGAAGAAGACTAAAAGAAGCTAAGAAAGGAGTTATAAGCACTTAGGAGTGAAGTTCGTTCACGAAGCAAAGCTTTTGTTGCTTCACCGCCCCCGCGGAGCCTTGTCACCGCCCCTGCGGGTGACACCTTACTCCGGAGCGCTCCCTGCGCCTTTGCCAGCGCCAGCCACGAAGACTGTCACCGCCCCTGCGTCAACCCCTGGCGCGCCTGCGGTGACTTGCCTTGAAGAAGCGAAGACTAGTGCCCTTGCGCCTTCCCCTGCACCTCTGCATGCGCCTCAACCTGGGAGCTGGAAGATGAAGAGTGTATGTCACCGCCCCTGTGTTGACATTGGGACGCCCCGGCGGCTTGGTGACTGGGTGTAATTTCTATGGTCATCTATACCCTATCAAAATATAATCCCGACTTAACACTAAAACAAGTACAGTGGTTAAGTAAGGGTCGAACCCAAGAGAGTTAAGGTGTTATTTAGATGCAATTATTGATTATAGAATCGAGTAATAAAAAGGGGGGTTTTGGTTGAATTGATGCACACAAAAACTTATGAAAACGAATAACGCAACAAGTAAGACAATAATGGATGAATCTACACTAGGTTGATTCTTAGCATGCAATCGCTACTTTGGTGAGTTCCTTTTACAAGTTTTCAAGTAATCCCCCGTCTCGATCATATATATGTGTTGAGCCAACCGGCATCAACACAACTTAACAGGTTAGTGTTCCGTAAACCTACAAGAACAATTAACAAGTTAGCTTTCAAATAAAGACTAAGGGATATAAAGAATAGATTAAAACCGTTAACCTTATCTTTATATTTGTGTTCCTTTTCTTTAAGTAATTACAACAAGTTATTACTTAAAGTTTACTACTAGATTAAAGACCCGAACCCGGAACCTATGAATCCTAGTTCTTTGCATGTACTTTAGAACCTAAGGTGATCAATCTCAAGTAATAGTAAAACATGCAATTAGACAATGAAGATCAAGGAAACACAAAGCATTACTGAATGAAAACTTATATTAAAGAAAACTTACAACCAAAGTAACAATGCAGCTTCAAACCAACCCAATGTAGCAAGGGATTTAGCAACTCATTACAATGGAAATGATGAGAAAATTGGATTCTAAGTGGATAATGATGGGTGATAAGTTGGATGATTCTAGCAATCAACCAAGGACTATATATACTACAAAAGACACTAAATAGGAGTAAATGGCCGGCCTAAAACAGCCATCTTTAATGCCATAAAGGTGGTGTAAACAGCCGGAGTAAAGCTTCTGTCGTTGAACCGCAGGGGCGGCCTTCAGCTCCGCAGGGGCGGTGAAGGCAAAACGCTTGATCTTCTTCATGGCCACAGGGGCGGCTAGGCAATTCCGCAGGGGCGGATCTTTAATGCTCTTTAAATGTCTAACTCTTCAACTTCCTACCGTTTCTGATGTCAAGCCGCCGGGGCATCCCAATGTCAACGCAGGGGCGGTGACACAAACTCTTCATCTTCCAGCTCCCAGGTTGAGGCGCAGGCAGAGGCGCAGGGGAAGGCGCAGGGGCACTGGTCTTTGCTTCTTCAGGGCAAGTCATTGTAGGGACGCTAGGGGTTGACGCAGGTGCGGTGACAATCTTCGTGGCTGGCGCTGGCGAAGGCGCAAGGAGCGCTCCGGAGTAAGGCGTCACCCGCAGGGGCGATGAAAAGGCTCCGCGGGGGCGGTGAAGAAACAGAAGCTTTGCTTCGTGAACGATCTTCACTCCTAAATGCTTATAACTCCTTCCTTAGCTTCTTTTAGTCTTCTTTTTCTGGACCAAGGAGTTAGTAGCATAAACCGACACAAATGCAATAAAAAGACTCTAAAAACTATCCTAAATGATAGTGATTCCATCACCTATCACTTGGCATCAGAATCGGCAGGAAGTCGAAGAGTCAGGCGTTTGAAGAGCATTAAAGATCCGCCCCTGCGGAATTGCCTAGCCGCCCCTGCGGCCATGAAGAAGATCAAGCAATTTTGCCTTCACCGCCCCTGCGGAGCTGAAGGCCGCCCCTGCGGGTTAACGACAGAAGCTTTACTCTGGCTGTTTACACCACCTTTATGACATTAAAGGTGGCTGTTTTGGGCCGGCCATTTACTCCTATTTAATGTCTTTTGTATTATAAATAATCCTTGGTTGATTGCTAGAATCATCCAACTTATCACCCATCATTATCCATTTAGAATCCATTTTTCTCATCATTTCCATTGTAATGAGTTGCTAACTCCCTTGCTACATTGGGTTGGTTTGAAGCTGCATTGTTACTTTGGTTGTAAGTTTTCTTTAATATAAGTTTTCATTCTGTAATGCTTTGTGTTTCCTTGATCTCCATTGTCTAAATGCATGTTTTACTATTACTTGAGATTGATCACCTTAGGTTCTAAAGTGCATGCAAAGAACTAGGATTAATAGGTTCTGGGTTCGGGTCTTTAATCTAGTAGTAAACTTTAAGTAATAACGGGTTGTAATTACTTAAAGAAAAGGAACACAAATATAAAGATAAGGTTAACGGTTTTAATATATTCTTTATATCCCTTAGTCTTTATTTGAAAGCTAACTTCTTAATTGTTCTTGTAGGTTTACGGAACACTAATCTGTTAAGTTGTGTTGATGCCGGTTGGCTCAACACATATATATGATCGAGACGGGAGATTACTTGAAAACTTGTAAAAGAAACTCACCAAATTCGCAATTGCATGCTAAGAATCAACCTAGTGTAGATTCATCCATTATTCTCTTATTTGTTGCGTTATTCGTTTTCATAAGTTTTTGTGTGCAATAATTGCATCTAATAAACACCTTAACTCTCTTGGGTTCGACCCTTACTTAACCACTATACTTGTTTTAGTGCTAACTCGGGATTATATTTGATAGGGTATAGACGACCATAGAAATAACCCTCAATCAAATTTTGGCGCAGTTGCCGGGGAGTTTAGTGTTTTTATTCTATTGTTATTATTGATTATTGGTTTGAACCATTTTTATGGTTCAAACCCGTGCTACTAACTCCAGCTTTGCTTCTTTTGATCCAGAAATTGAGAGGACGCACATCTGGCAACGAAGACAACAACAACTCCAACAAGAAATGGCTGATCGTACTCTTCGTCAACTTACTCAGCCCACTTTGGCTCAAAACCCTCTTGCGGTTACCATACCGGCATTAGGAGAAGGAATCAACTTTGAGCTCAAGCCGGGTCTCATCCACTTGCTTCCATCCTTCCATGGGCTAAGTGGTGAAGACCCCATCAAACACCTTGGGAAGTTCCATACCGTGTATATGAGCATGGAGCCGGCCAATATTACCTAAGAGCAAATCAAGATGAGGGCATTCGGCTTCACACTCAAAGATTCAGCGGATGATTGGTATTACCACCTTCCATCCGGGAGTATCGACACTTGGGAGAACCTCCACAAGGCGTTTTTGGAGAAATACTTCCCAGCCAAGAAGGCAAATAGCTTGAAGAAAGCTATAAGCAACATCGAGCAAGAGGCTGACGAAATGCTCTATGAGTACTTCGAAAGATTCTCACGCCTCCGATCCAGCTGTTCTTTCCACGGATATTCGACTCAAGATCTAGTCTTGTACTTGTACAATGGCTTTCTAGATAATGAAAGGAGGATCGTCGATGCGGCTTGCGGAGGTAACATTCTTAGCTCTACCCCTGACCTTGCTTTTGAAAAAATTCAGGAACTAGCAGAAGGGACCCATAACTTTGGAAGGACTGCGTCCAAGAAAGGTGTTCATGCTGTAAATACTAAGAAGAGTGAGATCTCCACTTAGCTCGCGGAGCTGAAGGAAATGGTGAAGAGACTAACACTTATGGGAACCCCACAACAACTCAAAGCATGTGGAGTGTGTGGTGACCCATACCATCCAACGGACATGTGTCCCCAAGTTCAGGATGATGATGTTGAGGTGAATGCAATGGGCTATGGACAACCGTAGCAGCAAAGGCCTAGGAACGATCCCTATGTACAGAATTTCATGCCAAATTTGCGTGACCAACAAAATTTCCGTTAGAAGGATCAACAAAACCAACAACAACAGCCCCGACAAGGTAAGTATCAAGCAACTGAAGATATGTTGCAGGTTTTGACTAAACACTTTGCTACTCATGTCCAAATAACAGAATCCAGCATCAAGAACCTTGAAAAATAGGTTGGTCAAATGGCTGAAGCCATTACAAGGATTGAAACTAGGTCCCCTAGAGGATTACCTTCACATACGGTTATAAACCCCAAGGTGATGCTGGAGGGGGCTCAATCATAGAGGAAGAGTCCTTATGTCAAGAAAACCGCCCCTGCGGCTTAGTGACCCCACCCACGCGGTGACACCCATGGCCAGCGCCGCCCCCGGCGCTGGGCCAACGTCTGCAACATATTGGCCACTGCCCCCGCGGTGACACCCCACGCCCCTGCGGCGGCCATCCTTGACGCACATCCTCAGCGCCGCCCCCGGCGTTGAGGCTGCGTGCCCCCTCTTCCTTGTCACCACCCCCGCGGTGATAAACGCCGCCCCTGCGGTCTTTTTAAGGAAAGAAAAAAAAATAAACTTCCCAAAAATAACCTACAACTACCGCCCTTTCCCTTCCCTCTCCATTCACTCTTCGAACCCTACACCGCCTCGCCTCCCACGCCCCTGCGCCCTTCGGAAGCTCTCACACGCCGCCTTGTGCAAACGCTCTCGCGCCACCTCCGAAGACCTAGCCACAACCTCCCTTGCGACACCGGCCCTCACCACCATTACACACACCCTACATACTCTCAAACCTCTCACTCTACAATGCCTTCGTCCCTCACACTCTCACTCATCACCACCGGCGACACTTACACCAACAAAGAAGTCGCCGGAACAGCCCAAACACCACCACCTTCGTAGGCTCCCAGAATCGCCCTCTGTCCTTCTCCCGCCCCCGCGCCTGCAAGTTGCCTCCCCTGCGCCAAGCTGCCCCTGCGCAAGCTACAGCCGCCCCTGCGGAAAACACAATAGAGGGTTCGTCTCTTACTCTAATTTCTGAACTTTCTAATTCCTTTTCTTGTTCAACTGCAAGTGATGGAAAACCCGAAGAAATACAAGTTGTTGGAAGCTAAGAATGAGCGGTATAGGATTATGCAAGGTCAGTATGTGTATGCAACTCGATTTCTGGACGTTCCTACTTTGGAAGTTTTGGGCATGCTGGAGAGCATGCAGGCATTCCTCAACAATGCTAGGCTCGGTGATTTTCTGATAATGAGTGCTCCAACACACCCCGAGCTCAGCCATCAATTCATCGCCACATTCAAAATGGAAATAGTGGACCACATGTGTGTTGGACTTTCATTCAAGTTAAACAAAAGAAAGTATACATTGGACTACACCCAACTATAGGAGGCATTAGGGGTGACTATTGCCGCCTCCGAAGACTGGTGGGAACCCATCCCGACACCCGACTTGATGGAGATTTGGCAGGCCGCCACCAGATCTGAGTTTCATGCAGGGGGTAAGTATTCCAACAAATTCACTCACCCCTACTTGAGGCTCATCTCGAAGATCTTCATGAGTGTCTTCTGTGGACACAAGGAGGAGAACAAGGTCGCCCTCAAAGACCTTCCTTTTTTATACACTTGTGTTACGCTCAAGATGTGATACGCAAATGGTTTTAAATTTATATTCTCGTTATATTTATCTTAACTCCTAGCGAACCCGCAGTGTACGGGACGTTTGTAGTAGGGATAGTATTCTGAGGTCGAACACAAAGACTAAGGTGAGATTAATTCGATTTGTGATTGAGTTTAGTGAAGATCTAAGTGAAAAGAAAGGAAGAGAAATAAGAAATGAAAACCTCAATGTTTTTTGTTGGTTTTTTGGTGATCAATCGAGGATCACTAAGCATGCAAAATAGACAAATCAACTATACTAACAAATCAACACAAACAAACAAACTAAACAAAATATAGATCAAGGATAGAAAAGTGGATTCTAGGGGTTGGAAGTTCCGGTTATGGCATAGGACTCAAGCTATCTATTCATTCCTTGGATTAACTATGATATGTTGGGATTAAGTGTTTCTAGATTGGGATCAATCACCGGGTAGGTCTCATGGTCCACTAGTCCATCCCTAAGATCTCATCACCGGGTAAGTCTCTAAGAACCTAAGGGGCGGAATTTTACACAAACCGGATTGTTACCTAGAGATCTAACCTAACCTTACCGGGTAAGTCTCGGAAGGGTTAGTCCTAAGCAACCATCTAGCACACTTAGTCCAATGGCGGCTTATGAGGCTCACCACTACCTAGGGTTTGTTATCTTTGGAATCTAAGAGTAAGGATTACCGGGTAAGTCTCTCCTTAACACTTAGTTGCTAACACTAGGTTACCCTAGGATAGATTTAACTCAACAACACTTAGGATTTCAACTCATTCTAACATTCTAAGACCAGATCCATCGAACCAGGGAGAATCACGGGTTGTTCTAACTAAACCACGGCCGTGGTTTGGCAAGAACTAACCGTGGATCCTAACAGAGGGTACTTTCAAGCACACAAGTCATTCAAAGGTAAATCTAAGTCCATCCTATCATAGTCCTAGCCATAACCATCCTTTCCTTACCCTAGAACCACATCTATTTAGCCTACAACATTCATAATAGAAATCGAAACAATCAAACATAAAATCATGGCATCCATTTGCAAGATAATGAAGAGAAAGAGATGAACAAGTGAAATAAACAAAACCAAGCTGAAAATGGAATTAGAATGGCTCACAATCCTTCTTAAAGAAGGTTCAAATGGTTCATACAACTCTAGAAATCGATCCCGAGATTCTTCACTACAAAACTCTCAAGGTCTATTAATGGTGTGTTCTTCTTCTTCTCAAAATGAAGCTCTTCTCCAATGGTGGCTTCCTTCTCCCAAGAATCTTCTTGTTGAGAGAGTATTTTGATTGGATGATAGTGGATAATGGAGAGCTGCTCCAAGATGCTTCTCACAGCCAATGCAGGACCACTTTTATACTACAACTTTGCAAGAGCTGGCCAAGAGATCGTGGCACAGCTGTCACGAAAACCTGGCAAAAACCACGGGTAGAATCACGGCCGTGGAGTGTCAGTGAACCGTGATTTTGTGCTTCAGCTTTGCCTTTGATCATTAAGCTTCGATTTGGTGCATGGCTTATGTTGGCAAGGTTCCATGAGTCCTCCTTAGCCTCTAGCTTGCATCTTAATGAGTCCGAGGATGTGTCATCTTGACGAACGATCCTCAAACGTATCGTTTTAGCTCCTAAATCTCCCAAAATACCTACAAAGCAATGCACAAGTCCGTGTAGACGGTTTCGGTTTCGGTTTCGGTTTCGGTTCGGTTTCAGTTTCGGTTTCGGTTTCGGTTTCGGTTTTTGGTTTTTGGTTTTTCGGTTCGGTTTCGGTTTCGGTTTCGGTTTTCGGTTTCGGTTTCGGTTTTCGGTTCGGTTTCGGGTTTCGGGTTCGGGTTCGGGTTTTCGGGTTTCGGGTTCGGGTTTCGGGTTTTGGGTTTCGGGTTTCGGGTTCGGAGCTATTAATGTAACTATTCGATCGAATAAGTACATTAATAGAATTATTCGATCTAAGAGGTATAAGAAGTACAAGTACGGCAAAATACGTGAATTGAGTGCAAACGTTATGAACTAGTGCTAAATCATGCATGAATGAGTGAGAAATCTATCTAAATGATTACCTAAAACTAAGTCATAAATCGTGTTATCAACCTACCTCCCCACAAACGATTGGTGTTCGCTCCAAACGGTGTGTGCAAGCTTTAAATTTATAACCCTAGACTTAAGCTTAAAACAAGGATGCGAACCCGCTGTATACGGGTCAATCGTAGTAAAAGCAAGAAAATTACAGGGGTCGATCACAGGGACTTGGTGAAACAAAGTCAACACGGTATGCTAATGTCAACGCTAACCACAAGAGCAATTAATACAATCAAAGATGAATAAGAAGTCAATAAAGCAAACATGCAATTCTAGGGATTAAAGCGTCAAGTTGTGGTTCCAACTCAAGATTTATAGATAAGCGGACAAAGCTGAGATTTTTGCGTGGGGAAGGTATTTCTAGAGTGGAGTAGATCACCGGGTAAGTCTCACTACACACTAATCCTAAACCGCAACTCCTATTACCGGGTAAGTCTCAAGGAATCAAGATAAAGAACTATAACTTCAAACTAACACACCATCTAAGGGAATAGAATAAACCTTTACCGGGTAAGTCTCAGGCTAACTCACAAAGATGGGATGGAAGCACACTCTAACCCCAATAAAGGATAAACCTTTATTACCTACACTTATGATCGTTGGTACACAAACTAAGGAATTACCGGGTAAGTCTCATCCTAAGCTTGCATTGAACCAGGAAAGGTGTAATAAGAATAGGATTTGGCAAACTCTAACACTTAACTCTCAGTTTAGGATAGGATAAGTCACCTCGGTCAGAAGAATTCCACCCCGGCCGAGATGTTCATCAACCGAACGAGATGCTTAGGGTTAAGGTTAAAGACTCGAACTTTCAGGATCCTACTGGAATCTAAGATTATTCTATCATTGTTTTTCCCACAACCTTCAGCCAATCACCCTAGAATCACACAAGGAAATTAGCCACTCATCATCATAATGAAAGTATTAAATATATGGGAAGAAGGTGAATATTTGAACAAAGAAGAATTTAATGAAAAGACTTTAATAACTGAATCAAATATCACAAACAAAAGCGTTCCTTGGATAATAATCCAACAAGACAAGACAACAAGGAAAGGAATTGAAGACAATCTTACAAAACCCTTCAAAAAACTATAAAAGCTATGATCTTCAACCTTCAAAAAGGTTCTTCAAAACTCCCTACTTGGAGTGTGCTGCCGCTGTTCCTTTGGTGTAGGCGGTTCTCTTGCGCTGATAGCGGGTCTCGGAATTATGGGAAATCCGACCCTTTTTATAGGAAAATAACCCTCCAAAGATAATAAATCTTAAAAAAGATATTATCCCATAAATATAGGTAAAATATATATTCTGTATATCTCTTTCCATCCAGGAGCCCAGCCCAAAAATATAAGATCACCTTCCAAGTTTAAAAGATCTCCTCCAAGAATAAAATATTCTCGCTGCGTCCTAGGTGTTCGCCTCGGTCGAGTCGGTATCTCTGGATCGCCTCGGTCGAGATGAATCTCTGGTCAACCGAGGTGATCCACAACTGAATGTGAAATCTCTCAAAACTGGTCCAAAGTAAATCTTTAATCCATGGCTATGCTCCCTGGATGATTCCTTTTTGCTCCTCAATGTAGCTCCAAATGACTCATGACTCCTTTTGCTCCTTTTTTGATGCAAAACGTACCATATTACCTGCAATTACAACGAAACTAGGTGTAGATCTCGATTCTCGCAAAGGTAGATGAAATGGTAGTAAAATCACATAATGCACATACAAACATGCAGATTATGAAAGATAAAACGTCTAAACAAACCCTAAAATATAGACTATAATTCATGCTATCAAAATACCCCATACTTAGCCCTTGCTTGTCCCCAAGAAAGTTCCGCATATAGAAGACAAGATAGAATGGATTATAAGTCAAGAAAATCATGAAAAAGTCTATCAAAAACATTTTATGGTGTGCAACTATCATAGATCACTCTAAGAGAATACTTCCTGGAATTAAAAACTCAATATGCTCAAAACATTTTATAAATATAGGAAAGTTGTTCATCTTTGCATAAAATCATAGAATGCATAATAAATCATAATTATCAAAATTAATCATGTATAATTCAGTTTAAACCACTAAGTCAATCAACAAGCTCAAGGTCTCAAGGGCTTCCCAAAAGAAAAGGTCAAGAAACGTGTAGGGTAGGGATGTATGTAAGGTAATGTGGTGCTAGAATCCGGGAAAAGGATGAACTTCACTTTCACTTTGACTTGCAACATCTTCCACCAATAAGCTTTGCTTATTTCACACTTTTTCTCTTTTACTTTACTTTTTGGGATGCATGGACAGAGGTGCACAATAACCGAAGCCTAGGAAATCCGCAATCATCAATTTCTTGAGATGCATCAAACCCTTGATGCACATACCATGACCCGTTAGGAATATCGCTCAATCCGACTTTGGCAAGACACAAACACCCAGCTATGTGAATGGTGCCGAGTTACTAATCTTCATGATTGACTTCCCCAAACCTATTTCTTTCTTTCTAATACTTTCACTTCCACCCCACTTTTCAACTTTAACTTGCTTGCTTTCACCACTTCGCTTGCTTCCAAATTCCCGGATAGGTAAAAAGGGAGGCAAAATGTATATGAGGGGTTAAGCATGATCAAGAAGAAGAAGAGAGAAGAGAATGAATTGCCTTGGTCTTTCCAATAAGAAAGTGAGAGAACTCATGCTGCGGTGTCAACCTTCAAATTCAACATAATTTGGATAAAAACAAGGTATTAAACATGCCAATAATTTCAAACAAAGCATTTAGCAACTTAAACATATCATAAAACCTTTCAAACACATAAAGAATTTAAAACCAGTAGGTAAACAAGATCTTCACTGAGATCATATCCAGATAAGTAGCACAAAATTGTTTTTCGAAAACTCTCAGTTAACCTACCTCGGTCGAGGTGTTCTTGGTTCAACCGAGGTGAAACACCTCGTTTTGCCAGAACTGTCCCGGTCGAGGAGGCAAAAATTTTTTTTTTAAAACCATATATTTTTCGGTTTCGACGTTTTTCTCAATCAAACAACCTGTAAGTATACATGCAATCTCAGATAAACACATAGATGCAAATGAAGCATAAATATAAATATCCGATAAACATAGTACATCAAAAGTCAAATAATACATCAAAGTCATCATATAAGTACATCAAATACCCCATACTTGAGACACACTGTCCCAGTGGGTATAATAAAAGTCTAAAACAGAGAACTCACCGGATAAGAGCCGAACTGCATAAAAATATAATAAAGAAACCCTGCAGCTCCTCAGTAGTCCTGATCCGGCGGTGGTGGTGGTATGTAGGGGTACTGAGTCGGGTCGTAGGGATGGCCCATGATGTGCTGGAACTGTAGCTGAGCCATCATGTGCTGATGATGCTGCCGCTCCTGCATCTCGCGGATATCCAACGAAAGTGCAGCATATGAGTCGATAACCTGATCCGTCAGGTCATCGATCCGTCGGTGCGCAGCTCTGTCCCTAACTCCCCGCCTCCTGCGCCTAGCGGGCCTGACCGGAGAAGTCTCAGCTGGCGCTGGCTCAGCGTCCTCCTCATCCTCATCTAGATCAATAATAGGTGGCGCGCTCGTCCCAGCAGTATCTGTCCCTGTGTCCATCGGGACGCCACCTCCTCTCTCATCAACTGTCTCATCATCGTCGTCATCCTCATCCTCCTCCTCAGCCTCGGCAGGGGCAGCTGCTCCATCTCTGTGATCCTCCATCAGTGGAGCCCATGCAGTCTGCCAGTAGTGCGGATCGAAGACTGTGAACTGCGCAGACCAGCGGATGCCCTGAGGTGCAGTCCGCTCCCAAGGCATGGCGACGTATGGAGTGGTCAAACCACGGGGAACTAGAATCCTCCGTGTGATCATCTCCTGCAATCCCAGCGGCTTCGGAGCCGCCGCCAATGTGCAAACGCTGAGGTCCATCCCGTGATAAGTGGCGATGTGGGTGACTAGACCTCCACAGCAGATGTCTCCCTTCGCCTTGGCCTTGATCCTATGCAGATCCTCTGCTAGGAGCAAGCCAAAGTCTGGGAAGCCTCCTGTAACCATGCAGTAAAGCGAAAAGAGCTCCCCCTGTCTGATCTTCTGGGGCGTCTCAGTACGCGCCAGAAGTGTCACACTGAAGATCCTGTGGGCGAGTCTGAAGGCTGGGTGAAAGATGACTTTCTCCCTGGAATCTCCAGGGCGCCATCTGTCTGCGTGTGTAGTAATGTGGGCTATCTGTCCCCAGAACTCCCTAGCTACGGATCGGGAGGGGAAGTCTACAGCAGTAGGGGCAGGAAAGTCAAAGATCTCTCTCCAAATCTCTAAAGGAACTATGAAGTTCCGGCTCATCAGCCGGTACTTCACAGACCGCTCTGTGGGAAGGTAGGAGAAGGAGCTGACAAACTCGAGTGTCGGCTCTAAGTAGGCTGGGGCTCGGATCTCTGTGAACTGATCTAGCCCGACGGTAGCAATCATCCTCCTAAGGTCAGCATCTAACCCTAGGCAGTCAAAAGCTGACACATCCAGAAATCGTGGTGCGATGACTGGACGGCCAGCTATCCTCTCATAGTCTACCCGGCATCTCTCGTGGATAACCGGGCGGTAGGGACGGGATGAGGAAGGAGAAGGGGAAGGGGAGGATCTATCTCTAAGAGCTAAACGGCGATCTGAACTCATCTTCAAAAAGACACTGTCAGACTACCTCGGTCGACTGACAACTCCAAAAATCACCTCGACCGAGGTGCAGAACGACTGGACCGAGGCGAAGACAGTCGCGATTCCACTCTCTGATTTTCAGTTCTTTTCCCCCTAAAATCACTACCGATGCTTCCTAAGGGGTACTTATAGATTTCCTCAACAGAATCAAGGGCAACCAAAGCCCAAATTGCAGAAAACGAACGAGTTTAGGTTTTTCGAACGTTTTTACCTCGTTTCGGTCGAAACGCTCAAAATTCTTGTAGATCTGTAGTTGCAATCGACTTCTCTATCCTTCAATCTCGGTTTGGAAGCAGAAATCGTCGAAAACGAGCAAGAACGAGGTGAGCGAGATGCTTCTGTCCGCCGCGGTCGAAATGGGGTAAAAAAAATGTGAAAAGTAATTTTTCCCCTTTTTATACTGTTACTGGATCTGCTGTCACCTCGGTCGAGATGGTCTCGACTGGCCCGAGGTGGTATGGACCGAGGCGGTTCTGCAGAAACCCTAGTCGCCTCGGTTGCTTCAAGAATCAACTCGGTCGAGGTGCTCTGACAGTGACCGAGGTGCTTCTGTCTTCTCAGAATCTCGAACTTCTGTCCTTCCAGATGTGCTCCTTCCTGTTGTCTGTCCAGAACGCCAAAAACAAAGCAAAGCAAAGCAAAAACAAAGACTATCTAATCTAGACTAGAAAACGGGAAAAGAAAGCAATACCTTGGGTTGCCTCCCAAGAAGCGCTTGATTTAAGGTCGCTAGCTGGACCATGATGCGTCTCAAAGGAGGTAGATCGGTGCAACCTCTTCAACCGGCATTTCCGGTTGGTACTTCTTAAGTCTATGACCGTTGACCTTGAAGTTTCCGCTAGTTTCGCTCCATATCTCAACTGCACCATGAGGGAAAACATGTTTCACAACGTAAGGTCCGGTCCATCTAGATTTCAACTTACCTGGAAAAAGACGGAGTCGTGAGTTGAAGAGTAGAACTAAATCTCCCTCGTTAAGCTCCTTTGGGACTATACGCTTGTCATGCCATCTCTTCGTTCTTTCCTTGTAGATTTTGGCATTCTCATAGGCGTTCAAACGCAGCTCCTCCAGTTCGTTAAGTTCCAATAGTCGCCTCTCACCAGCGTCTTTAATGTCAAAGTTCAACCATTTGATAGCCCAATACGCCTTGTGCTCCAATTCAACGGGCAAATGGCAAGACTTCCCATATACCAAGTTATAAGGGGTGGTTCCTATGGGAGTCTTGAATGCGGTCCTGTACGCCCAAAGAGCATCGTCCAATTTCATGGACCAATCCTTCCTTGTTCTAGAGACGGTCTTCTCCAAAATTGTCTTGATTTCTCTGTTCGAGATCTCGACCTGTCCACTAGTTTGAGGGTGATAAGCGGTTGATACCTTGTGGGTTACCCCATACTTCGATAGAAGTGCTTTAAACTTCCGGTTGATGAAATGCGTTCCTCCATCGCTAATGATGATGCGTGGAGTTCCAAATCGTGGAAAGATAGTTCTATTCAGGAATTTCACAACCACCTTGGCATCGTTAGTGGGAGAAGCAATGGCTTCAACCCATCTAGAGACGTAATCAACTGCAAGGAGAATGTAGAGGTTTCCTCCGGAGGATGGGAAAGGTCCCATGAAGTCAATCCCCCATACATCAAAGATTTCCACTTCTTGGATGTTGTTAAGTGGCATTTCGTTCCTCCTTGATAAGTTTCCTGTTCTTTGGCATGCATCACAAGAGACAACAAAGGATTGCACGTCTTTAAATAATGTAGGCCAAAAGAAACCAGAACGTAATACCTTAGCGCAAGTTTTATCAGTGCTGGCATGCCCTCCACAAGGAAGTGAATGACAATGCCTTATGACGCTATTAACCTGATCTTCCGGAATGCACCTTCGAAGCATCCCATCCGGTCCGCGCTTGAATAGCAGCGGCTCATCCCAGTAGTAGTGTCGTACTTCTTTGAAGAATCTCTTCCTTTGAGAGTACGTCAATCCGGGTGGTACTTCCTGGCAAACTAGATAATTCACAATATCAGCATACCAAGGACCTTTATTATCGGAAAGTTGGTGGAGGAAATGATCCGCCAACTGTGGGTGAATGTCAGAGAAGGGAGTAAGAAATTTGTTATTCTCAGTAATCTCAATTGACATTATCCTGCTATCGACCTCGGTCGAGGCGTGAAGGCGTTGACCGAGGTGTTCTTCAGTCCCCTCGCTCTGTCCAGAAAGTGCCTCGGTCGAGGTACTACTACTGGATCCGAGGCTGGAAATCTTCGTTTCTTGGATTAGCCTCTCAGTTATAGCTCCTGGATCTTCTTTCAGTGCCTTCAAGCTTCGTATATCTGCATCACAAGAAGCATCTATACCTTCCTCCATTAAACTGAAGCTTATAACTCTTTCAAGTGGATCTTTAATAAGGATAGAGCTCACCAATTCTCTTGATTCTTCTTCATCGTAGATGTTGAAGATATCATCCGTTAGTTGCTCTCCTTTCATGGCTGCAAGTAGTGCGAACTCCACCTCATCGCCACCAACGTTGAATTTCAACTTGGCGTTCTTGCAATCCACGTTGCAACCCGAAGTTGCCAGAAATGGTCTCCCGAGAATAATAGGTACTGGATAATCTGCGGGAATGTCAAGTACGACAAAATCTATAGGTAGATAGAAGTTACCTAACTTGACCGGAACGTCCTCCAAAATGCCCACGGGATGGGTAATGGAGCGATCCGCCATGTAAAGTCGAATCTTGACCGGCTTGGGCTCTCCAAGACCGATCTTAGTGCATAGCTCCAGCGGGATGATGCTCACGCTGGCTCCTAGATCGCAAAGGGCTTCATAAGTGACATCCCCAACTTGAATGGGAATGCAAAATGAGCCGGGATCTCTCAACTTAGGTGGCATCTTTTCCTTCATAATCTTGATAAGCTCCGAAGATTTAGATGTCATCCTAACTTCACCAACATCCTCCAGCTTCCTCTTCCTTGATAAGATTTCTTTTAAGAACTTCCCATAGGCGGGCATACCTAGAATAGCATCAAGGAAAGGAATATTAATATGTAGCTTATTCATCAAGTCAAGAAACTTACCAAAGTGCTTGTCTAGATGCGCTCTGGCTCTGGACTGAGGGAATGGAAGCGGTGGTTTATATGCAGGAGGTGGAACATAAGTTTCTGTCGTTCCTCCTGCTTTCTGTTGCTCCGCCTCGGTTGGCATCTCGGTCGAGGTGTTCTTTGACTGGATCTGGACCGAGGTGGTCTGCATCGAGCGAGGCACTGGATCTGCAGTTTTGAGTCCACTCCTCGTCGTTATGGCCATGCACTGGCCCTTAGGGTTAGTTTCCATCTTTGCTGGAAGCTTCCCTGGATCTCTTGGCGCTTCATTCGCCCTATTAGCAAGTTGTTGTTCAAGGGACTTCTGGGCCCTTGAAAATGAAGTCATAGAATTCTCCATAGCGCCAAGCTTGATCAAGATTGCCTCCAGAACTGCGTCCTTCTTTTCCGGCTGAGACGAACTTGATTCTTGCCCTTGGCTTTTCAATGGAGTAGAAGAGGAAGAAGGGGAAGAGAGGAAAGGATTAGAGGAATCATTAGAGTTGGAGTTTGAATAATTGTTACCGTGGTTTTTTGTTATTCGCCCTCCAGTTGTTGCTGTTGGATCCTCTATTGTTGTTGTAGTTGTTGTTTCGGGGACCGTTATTGTTGTTACGGTACCCGTTGTTGTTGTTGTTGTTGTTCCTTTGCCCTTGCTCTTCCTTCTTAGTTTGAGCCATCAAGAGCTCCTTTAATTCCTTCACGTCATTCTTTAATGATGTGAGTTGATTGTTGTTGGGTTGAGTCTCTTGAAAGTTGACTCTTTTAACTCCACCTTCAGCTCCTTGGTGGGTATATTTCTCCATATGCAAGGCTTGCTTCTCAATGAAGTCCCAAGCCTCATCAATCGCCATGTCCATGAAGGTACCGGCGGAGAGTAGTTGGAGATTGAACTGGGTGTTTCCGTCCAGCCCTTTGAAGTAGATCTCCAACAACTCGATCTTTGGAATCCCATGATGTGGGCAATCCAAAAGGATATCCTTGAACCGCTCCCAAGATTTGGACAAGCTCTCCTTATCCTTCATGATGAAAGCATTGATCTTTCCCCTCATTTCAGCGGTCTTTGAGGGTGGAAAGAATTTGGTCAAGAATTCCGTAGTCATCTCCTCCCATGTGCTGATTTTTCCTGGAGGAAGAGATTGATACCAAGTAAGAGCTCAATCTTTCAAAGAAAAGTAGAAAGGTCTTAGCTTGTAGTTGTTATTTTCAATTCTGGAGGGTCGCAAGGTCTCCATCAAGATCTCGTAGTTCTGAAGATGTTGATGCGGCGACTCCTTTTCTAGCCCTCCGAATTGGCATTGGCGAATCATGGACAGAACTTGCGGTCGAAGTTCGTAGTCATGATCCGCTGGATCTCCTAGGTTCACCCCTGGACGCCTCAGTTGTTGATTAGGGTCCATCCTTTGACCTAGGGTTTGCGGGATTCCTGCAAGAAGAACATCTCGGACTGGCATCCAAGGTGGAAGTACATCGACCGGGGCGTCAGGTACTGGAATATGCCTCGGTCGAGGATCAACAGGAGGATCTTCCCTCGGTCGAAGTAGAATCTGGTTCCGAATAACAGCAATCTCAGCTTCGATTGCTGCAGTCCTGGTGCGATTCTCCTCTTTCTCTTGCATGAGTTCTTCCTTGCTGAGGCGCAGCAGCTCCTGCGTCTCTCTCAATTGGGCCGCAAGATCGCGATCGTCTTGTTGGGCCATCTTCGCTTCTCTTAAGCGTCGCTTGTATGTCTTTTCTGGTTCGGGATCGTAAGGAACGATTTCCTTCCCAGCGCGGGTTCTTCGCATATACCTAAGAAAGAACCTGCAAAAGTCACTCAAGTAGAGTGGTTAGACAAAACGGGGCAAATGCCCCAAGAGCAAACCGTACCGGCTCGGTCTAGACCAAGTCCCCGGCAACGGCGCCAAAAACTTGTTCGCTCCAAACGGTGTGTGCAAGCTTTAAATTTATAACCCTAGACTTAAGCTTAAAACAAGGATGCGAACCCGCAGTGTACGGGTCAATCGTAGTAAAAGCAAGAAAATTCCAGGGGTCGATCACAGGGACTTGGTGAAACTAAGTCAACACGGTATGCTAATGTCAACGCTAACCACAAGAGCAATTAATACAATCAAAGATGAATAAGAAGTCAATAAAGCAAACATGCAATTCTAGGGATTAAAGCGTCAAGTTGTGGTTCCAACTCAAGATCTATAGATAAGCGGACAAAGCTGAGATTTTTGCGTGGGGAAGGTATTTCTAGAGTGGAGTAGATCACCGGGTAAGTCTCACTACACACTAATCCTAAACCGCAACTCCTATTACCGGGTAAGTCTCAAGGAATCAAGATAAAGAACTATAACTTCAAACTAACACACCATCTAAGGGAATAGAATCAACCTTTACCGGGTAAGTCTCAGGCTAACTCACAAAGATGGGATGGAAGCACACTCTAACCCCAATAAAGGATAAACCTTTATTACCTACACTTATGATCGTTGGTACACAAACTAAGGAATTACCGGGTAAGTCTCATCCTAAGCTTGCATTGAACCAGGAAAGGTGTAATAAGAATAGGATTTGGCAAACTCTAACACTTAACTCTCAGTTTAGGATAGGATAAGTCACCTCGGTCAGAAGAATTCCACCCCGGCCGAGATGTTCATCAACCGAACGAGATGCTTAGGGTTAAGGTTAAAGACTCGAACTTTCAGGATCCTACTGGAATCTAAGATTATTCTATCATTGTTTTTCCCACAACCTTCAGCCAATCACCCTAGAATCACACAAGGAAATTAGCCACTCATCATCATAATGAAAGTATTAAATATATGGGAAGAAGGTGAATATTTGAACAAAGAAGAATTTAATGAAAAGACTTTAATAACTGAATCAAATATCACAAACAAAAGCGTTCCTTGGATAATAATCCAACAAGACAAGACAACAAGGAAAGGAATTGAAGACAATCTTACAAAACCCTTCAAAAAACTATAAAAGCTATGATCTTCAACCTTCAAAAAGGTTCTTCAAAACTCCCTACTTGGAGTGTGCTGCCGCTGTTCCTTTGGTGTAGGCGGTTCTCTTGCGCTGATAGCGGGTCTCGGAATTATGGGAAATCCGACCCTTTTTATAGGAAAATAACCCTCCAAAGATAATAAATCTTAAAAAAGATATTATCCCATAAATATAGGTAAAATATATATTCTGTATATCTCTTTCCATCCAGGAGCCCAGCCCAAAAATATAAGATCACCTTCCAAGTTTAAAAGATCTCCTCCAAGAATAAAATATTCTCGCTGCGTCCTAGGTGTTCGCCTCGGTCGAGTCGGTATCTCTGGATCGCCTCGGTCGAGATGAATCTCTGGTCAACCGAGGTGATCCACAACTGAATGTGAAATCTCTCAAAACTGGTCCAAAGTAAATCTTTAATCCATGGCTATGCTCCCTGGATGATTCCTTTTTGCTCCTCAATGTAGCTCCAAATGACTCATGACTCCTTTTGCTCCTTTTTTGATGCAAAACGTACCATATTACCTGCAATTACAACGAAACTAGGTGTAGACCTCGATTCTCGCAAAGGTAGATGAAATGGTAGTAAAATCACATAATGCACATACAAACATGCAGATTATGAAAGATAAAACGTCTAAACAAACCCTAAAATATAGACTATAATTCATGCTATCAAAATACCCCATACTTAGCCCTTGCTTGTCCCCAAGAAAGTTCCGCATATAGAAGACAAGATAGAATGGATTATAAGTCAAGAAAATCATGAAAAAGTCTATCAAAAACATTTTATGGTGTGCAACTATCATAGATCACTCTAAGAGAATACTTCCTGGAATTAAAAACTCAATATGCTCAAAACATTTTATAAATATAGGAAAGTTGTTCATCTTTGCATAAAATCATAGAATGCATAATAAATCATAATTATCAAAATTAATCATGTATAATTCAGTTTAAACCACTAAGTCAATCAACAAGCTCAAGGTCTCAAGGGCTTCCCAAAAGAAAAGGTCAAGAAACGTGTAGGGTAGGGATGTATGTAAGGTAATGTGGTGCTAGAATCTGGGAAAAGGATGAACTTCACTTTCACTTTGACTTGCAACATCTTCCACCAATAAGCTTTGCTTATTTCACACTTTTTCTCTTTTACTTTACTTTTTGGGATGCATGGACAGAGGTGCACAATAACCGAAGCCTAGGAAATCCGCAATCATCAATTTCTTGAGATGCATCAAACCCTTGATGCACATACCATGACCCGTTAGGAATATCGCTCAATCCGACTTTGGCAAGACACAAACACCCGGCTATGTGAATGGTGCCGAGTTACTAATCTTCATGATTGACTTCCCCAAACCTATTTCTTTCTTTCTAATACTTTCACTTCCACCCCACTTTTCAACTTTAACTTGCTTGCTTTCACCACTTCGCTTGCTTCCAAATTCCCGGATAGGTAAAAAGGGAGGCAAAATGTATATGAGGGGTTAAGCATGATCAAGAAGAAGAAGAGAGAAGAGAATGAATTGCCTTGGTCTTTCCAATAAGAAAGTGAGAGAACTCATGCTGCGGTGTCAACCTTCAAATTCAACATAATTTGGATAAAAACAAGGTATTAAACATGCCAATAATTTCAAACAAAGCATTTAGCAACTTAAACATATCATAAAACCTTTCAAACACATAAAGAATTTAAAACCAGTAGGTAAACAAGATCTTCACTGAGATCATATCCAGATAAGTAGCACAAAATTGTTTTTCGAAAACTCTCAGTTAACCTACCTCGGTCGAGGTGTTCTTGGTTCAACCGAGGTGAAACACCTCGTTTTGCCAGAACTGTCCCGGTCGAGGAGGCAAAAATTTTTTTTTTAAAACCATATATTTTTCGGTTTCGACGTTTTTCTCAATCAAACAACCTGTAAGTATACATGCAATCTCAGATAAACACATAGATGCAAATGAAGCATAAATATAAATATCCGATAAACATAGTACATCAAAAGTCAAATAATACATCAAAGTCATCATATAAGTACATCAAATACCCCATACTTGAGACACACTGTCCCAGTGGGTATAATAAAAGTCTAAAACAGAGAACTCACCGGATAAGAGCCGAACTGCATAAAAATATAATAAAGAAACCCTGCAGCTCCTCAGTAGTCCTGATCCGGCGGTGGTGGTGGTATGTAGGGGTACTGAGTCGGGTCGTAGGGATGGCCCATGATGTGCTGGAACTGTAGCTGAGCCATCATGTGCTGATGATGCTGCCGCTCCTGCATCTCGCGGATATCCAACGAAAGTGCAGCATATGAGTCGATAACCTGATCCGTCAGGTCATCGATCCGTCGGTGCGCAGCTCTGTCCCTAACTCCCCGCCTCCTGCGCCTAGCGGGCCTGACCGGAGAAGTCTCAGCTGGCGCTGGCTCAGCGTCCTCCTCATCCTCATCTAGATCAATAATAGGTGGCGCGCTCGTCCCAGCAGTATCTGTCCCTGTGTCCATCGGGACGCCACCTCCTCTCTCATCAACTGTCTCATCATCGTCGTCATCCTCATCCTCCTCCTCAGCCTCGGCAGGGGCAGCTGCTCCATCTCTGTGATCCTCCATCAGTGGAGCCCATGCAGTCTGCCAGTAGTGCGGATCGAAGACTGTGAACTGCGCAGACCAGCGGATGCCCTGAGGTGCAGTCCGCTCCCAAGGCATGGCGACGTATGGAGTGGTCAAACCACGGGGAACTAGAATCCTCCGTGTGATCATCTCCTGCAATCCCAGCGGCTTCGGAGCCGCCGCCAATGTGCAAACGCTGAGGTCCATCCCGTGATAAGTGGCGATGTGGGTGACTAGACCTCCACAGCAGATGTCTCCCTTCGCCTTGGCCTTGATCCTATGCAGATCCTCTGCTAGGAGCAAGCCAAAGTCTGGGAAGCCTCCTGTAACCATGCAGTAAAGCGAAAAGAGCTCCCCCTGTCTGATCTTCTGGGGCGTCTCAGTACGCGCCAGAAGTGTCACACTGAAGATCCTGTGGGCGAGTCTGAAGGCTGGGTGAAAGATGACTTTCTCCCTGGAATCTCCAGGGCGCCATCTGTCTGCGTGTGTAGTAATGTGGGCTATCTGTCCCCAGAACTCCCTAGCTACGGATCGGGAGGGGAAGTCTACAGCAGTAGGGGCAGGAAAGTCAAAGATCTCTCTCCAAATCTCTAAAGGAACTATGAAGTTCCGGCTCATCAGCCGGTACTTCACAGACCGCTCTGTGGGAAGGTAGGAGAAGGAGCTGACAAACTCGAGTGTCGGCTCTAAGTAGGCTGGGGCTCGGATCTCTGTGAACTGATCTAGCCCGACGGTAGCAATCATCCTCCTAAGGTCAGCATCTAACCCTAGGCAGTCAAAAGCTGACACATCCAGAAATCGTGGTGCGATGACTGGACGGCCAGCTATCCTCTCATAGTCTACCCGGCATCTCTCGTGGATAACCGGGCGGTAGGGACGGGATGAGGAAGGAGAAGGGGAAGGGGAGGATCTATCTCTAAGAGCTAAACGGCGATCTGAACTCATCTTCAAAAAGACACTGTCAGACTACCTCGGTCGACTGACAACTCCAAAAATCACCTCGACCGAGGTGCAGAACGACTGGACCGAGGCGAAGACAGTCGCGATTCCACTCTCTGATTTTCAGTTCTTTTCCCCCTAAAATCACTACCGATGCTTCCTAAGGGGTACTTATAGATTTCCTCAACAGAATCAAGGGCAACCAAAGCCCAAATTGCAGAAAACGAACGAGTTTAGGTTTTTCGAACGTTTTTACCTCGTTTCGGTCGAAACGCTCAAAATTCTTGTAGATCTGTAGTTGCAATCGACTTCTCTATCCTTCAATCTCGGTTTGGAAGCAGAAATCGTCGAAAACGAGCAAGAACGAGGTGAGCGAGATGCTTCTGTCCGCCGCGGTCGAAATGGGGTAAAAAAAATGTGAAAAGTAATTTTTCCCCTTTTTATACTGTTACTGGATCTGCTGTCACCTCGGTCGAGATGGTCTCGACTGGCCCGAGGTGGTATGGACCGAGGCGGTTCTGCAGAAACCCTAGTCGCCTCGGTTGCTTCAAGAATCAACTCGGTCGAGGTGCTCTGACAGTGACCGAGGTGCTTCTGTCTTCTCAGAATCTCGAACTTCTGTCCTTCCAGATGTGCTCCTTCCTGTTGTCTGTCCAGAACGCCAAAAACAAAGCAAAGCAAAGCAAAAACAAAGACTATCTAATCTAGACTAGAAAACGGGAAAAGAAAGCAATACCTTGGGTTGCCTCCCAAGAAGCGCTTGATTTAAGGTCGCTAGCTGGACCATGATGCGTCTCAAAGGAGGTAGATCGGTGCAACCTCTTCAACCGGCATTTCCGGTTGGTACTTCTTAAGTCTATGACCGTTGACCTTGAAGTTTCCGCTAGTTTCGCTCCATATCTCAACTGCACCATGAGGGAAAACATGTTTCACAACGTAAGGTCCGGTCCATCTAGATTTCAACTTACCTGGAAAAAGACGGAGTCGTGAGTTGAAGAGTAGAACTAAATCTCCCTCGTTAAGCTCCTTTGGGACTATACGCTTGTCATGCCATCTCTTCGTTCTTTCCTTGTAGATTTTGGCATTCTCATAGGCGTTCAAACGCAGCTCCTCCAGTTCGTTAAGTTCCAATAGTCGCCTCTCACCAGCGTCTTTAATGTCAAAGTTCAACCATTTGATAGCCCAATACGCCTTGTGCTCCAATTCAACGGGCAAATGGCAAGACTTCCCATATACCAAGTTATAAGGGGTGGTTCCTATGGGAGTCTTGAATGCGGTCCTGTACGCCCAAAGAGCATCGTCCAATTTCATGGACCAATCCTTCCTTGTTCTAGAGACGGTCTTCTCCAAAATTGTCTTGATTTCTCTGTTCGAGATCTCGACCTGTCCACTAGTTTGAGGGTGATAAGCGGTTGATACCTTGTGGGTTACCCCATACTTCGATAGAAGTGCTTTAAACTTCCGGTTGATGAAATGCGTTCCTCCATCGCTAATGATGATGCGTGGAGTTCCAAATCGTGGAAAGATAGTTCTATTCAGGAATTTCACAACCACCTTGGCATCGTTAGTGGGAGAAGCAATGGCTTCAACCCATCTAGAGACGTAATCAACTGCAAGGAGAATGTAGAGGTTTCCTCCGGAGGATGGGAAAGGTCCCATGAAGTCAATCCCCCATACATCAAAGATTTCCACTTCTTGGATGTTGTTAAGTGGCATTTCGTTCCTCCTTGATAAGTTTCCTGTTCTTTGGCATGCATCACAAGAGACAACAAAGGATTGCACGTCTTTAAATAATGTAGGCCAAAAGAAACCAGAACGTAATACCTTAGCGCAAGTTTTATCAGTGCTGGCATGCCCTCCACAAGGAAGTGAATGACAATGCCTTATGACGCTATTAACCTGATCTTCCGGAATGCACCTTCGAAGCATCCCATCCGGTCCGCGCTTGAATAGCAGCGGCTCATCCCAGTAGTAGTGTCGTACTTCTTTGAAGAATCTCTTCCTTTGAGAGTACGTCAATCCGGGTGGTACTTCCTGGCAAACTAGATAATTCACAATATCAGCATACCAAGGACCTTTATTATCGGAAAGTTGGTGGAGGAAATGATCCGCCAACTGTGGGTGAATGTCAGAGAAGGGAGTAAGAAATTTGTTATTCTCAGTAATCTCAATTGACATTATCCTGCTATCGACCTCGGTCGAGGCGTGAAGGCGTTGACCGAGGTGTTCTTCAGTCCCCTCGCTCTGTCCAGAAAGTGCCTCGGTCGAGGTACTGCTACTGGATCCGAGGCTGGAAATCTTCGTTTCTTGGATTAGCCTCTCAGTTATAGCTCCTGGATCTTCTTTCAGTGCCTTCAAGCTTCGTATATCTGCATCACAAGAAGCATCTATACCTTCCTCCATTAAACTGAAGCTTATAACTCTTTCAAGTGGATCTTTAATAAGGATAGAGCTCACCAATTCTCTTGATTCTTCTTCATCGTAGATGTTGAAGATATCATCCGTTAGTTGCTCTCCTTTCATGGCTGCAAGTAGTGCGAACTCCACCTCATCGCCACCAACGTTGAATTTCAACTTGGCGTTCTTGCAATCCACGTTGCAACCCGAAGTTGCCAGAAATGGTCTCCCGAGAATAATAGGTACTGGATAATCTGCGGGAATGTCAAGTACGACAAAATCTATAGGTAGATAGAAGTTACCTAACTTGACCGGAACGTCCTCCAAAATGCCCACGGGATGGGTAATGGAGCGATCCGCCATGTAAAGTCGAATCTTGACCGGCTTGGGCTCTCCAAGACCGATCTTAGTGCATAGCTCCAGCGGGATGATGCTCACGCTGGCTCCTAGATCGCAAAGGGCTTCATAAGTGACATCCCCAACTTGAATGGGAATGCAAAATGAGCCGGGATCTCTCAACTTAGGTGGCATCTTTTCCTTCATAATCTTGATAAGCTCCGAAGATTTAGATGTCATCCTAACTTCACCAACATCCTCCAGCTTCCTCTTCCTTGATAAGATTTCTTTTAAGAACTTCCCATAGGCGGGCATACCTAGAATAGCATCAAGGAAAGGAATATTAATATGTAGCTTATTCATCAAGTCAAGAAACTTACCAAAGTGCTTGTCTAGATGCGCTCTGGCTCTGGACTGAGGGAATGGAAGCGGTGGTTTATATGCAGGAGGTGGAACATAAGTTTCTGTCGTTCCTCCTGCTTTCTGTTGCTCCGCCTCGGTTGGCATCTCGGTCGAGGTGTTCTTTGACTGGATCTGGACCGAGGTGGTCTGCATCGAGCGAGGCACTGGATCTGCAGTTTTGAGTCCACTCCTCGTCGTTATGGCCATGCACTGGCCCTTAGGGTTAGTTTCCATCTTTGCTGGAAGCTTCCCTGGATCTCTTGGCGCTTCATTCGCCCTATTAGCAAGTTGTTGTTCAAGGGACTTCTGGGCCCTTGAAAATGAAGTCATAGAATTCTCCATAGCGCCAAGCTTGATCAAGATTGCCTCCAGAACTGCGTCCTTCTTTTCCGGCTGAGACGAACTTGATTCTTGCCCTTGGCTTTTCAATGGAGTAGAAGAGGAAGAAGGGGAAGAGAGGAAAGGATTAGAGGAATCATTAGAGTTGGAGTTTGAATAATTGTTACCGTGGTTTTTTGTTATTCGCCCTCCAGTTGTTGCTGTTGGATCCTCTATTGTTGTTGTAGTTGTTGTTTCGGGGACCGTTATTGTTGTTACGGTACCCGTTGTTGTTGTTGTTGTTGTTCCTTTGCCCTTGCTCTTCCTTCTTAGTTTGAGCCATCAAGAGCTCCTTTAATTCCTTCACGTCATTCTTTAATGATGTGAGTTGATTGTTGTTGGGTTGAGTCTCTTGAAAGTTGACTCTTTTAACTCCACCTTCAGCTCCTTGGTGGGTATATTTCTCCATATGCAAGGCTTGCTTCTCAATGAAGTCCCAAGCCTCATCAATCGCCATGTCCATGAAGGTACCGGCGGAGAGTAGTTGGAGATTGAACTGGGTGTTTCCGTCCAGCCCTTTGAAGTAGATCTCCAACAACTCGATCTTTGGAATCCCATGATGTGGGCAATCCAAAAGGATATCCTTGAACCGCTCCCAAGATTTGGACAAGCTCTCCTTATCCTTCATGATGAAAGCATTGATCTTTCCCCTCATTTCAGCGGTCTTTGAGGGTGGAAAGAATTTGGTCAAGAATTCCGTAGTCATCTCCTCCCATGTGCTGATTTTTCCTGGAGGAAGAGATTGATACCAAGTAAGAGCTCAATCTTTCAAAGAAAAGTAGAAAGGTCTTAGCTTGTAGTTGTTATTTTCAATTCTGGAGGGTCGCAAGGTCTCCATCAAGATCTCGTAGTTCTGAAGATGTTGATGCGGCGACTCCTTTTCTAGCCCTCCGAATTGGCATTGGCGAATCATGGACAGAACTTGCGGTCGAAGTTCGTAGTCATGATCCGCTGGATCTCCTAGGTTCACCCCTGGACGCCTCAGTTGTTGATTAGGGTCCATCCTTTGACCTAGGGTTTGCGGGATTCCTGCAAGAAGAACATCTCGGACTGGCATCCAAGGTGGAAGTACATCGACCGGGGCGTCAGGTACTGGAATATGCCTCGGTCGAGGATCAACAGGAGGATCTTCCCTCGGTCGAAGTAGAATCTGGTTCCGAATAACAGCAATCTCAGCTTCGATTGCTGCAGTCCTGGTGCGATTCTCCTCTTTCTCTTGCATGAGTTCTTCCTTGCTGAGGCGCAGCAGCTCCTGCGTCTCTCTCAATTGGGCCGCAAGATCGCGATCGTCTTGTTGGGCCATCTTCGCTTCTCTTAAGCGTCGCTTGTATGTCTTTTCTGGTTCGGGATCGTAAGGAACGATTTCCTTCCCAGCGCGGGTTCTTCGCATATACCTAAGAAAGAACCTGCAAAAGTCACTCAAGTAGAGTGGTTAGACAAAACGGGGCAAATGCCCCAAGAGCAAACCGTACCGGCTCGGTCTAGACCAAGTCCCCGGCAACGGCGCCAAAAACTTGTTCGCTCCAAACGGTGTGTGCAAGCTTTAAATTTATAACCCTAGACTTAAGCTTAAAACAAGGATGCGAACCCGCAGTGTACGGGTCAATCGTAGTAAAAGCAAGAAAATTCCAGGGGTCGATCACAGGGACTTGGTGAAACTAAGTCAACACGGTATGCTAATGTCAACGCTAACCACAAGAGCAATTAATACAATCAAAGATGAATAAGAAGTCAATAAAGCAAACATGCAATTCTAGGGATTAAAGCGTCAAGTTGTGGTTCCAACTCAAGATCTATAGATAAGCGGACAAAGCTGAGATTTTTGCGTGGGGAAGGTATTTCTAGAGTGGAGTAGATCACCGGGTAAGTCTCACTACACACTAATCCTAAACCGCAACTCCTATTACCGGGTAAGTCTCAAGGAATCAAGATAAAGAACTATAACTTCAAACTAACACACCATCTAAGGGAATAGAATCAACCTTTACCGGGTAAGTCTCAGGCTAACTCACAAAGATGGGATGGAAGCACACTCTAACCCCAATAAAGGATAAACCTTTATTACCTACACTTATGATCGTTGGTACACAAACTAAGGAATTACCGGGTAAGTCTCATCCTAAGCTTGCATTGAACCAGGAAAGGTGTAATAAGAATAGGATTTGGCAAACTCTAACACTTAACTCTCAGTTTAGGATAGGATAAGTCACCTCGGTCAGAAGAATTCCACCCCGGCCGAGATGTTCATCAACCGAACGAGATGCTTAGGGTTAAGGTTAAAGACTCGAACTTTCAGGATCCTACTGGAATCTAAGATTATTCTATCATTGTTTTTCCCACAACCTTCAGCCAATCACCCTAGAATCACACAAGGAAATTAGCCACTCATCATCATAATGAAAGTATTAAATATATGGGAAGAAGGTGAATATTTGAACAAAGAAGAATTTAATGAAAAGACTTTAATAACTGAATCAAATATCACAAACAAAAGCGTTCCTTGGATAATAATCCAACAAGACAAGACAACAAGGAAAGGAATTGAAGACAATCTTACAAAACCCTTCAAAAAGCTATAAAAGCTATGATCTTCAACCTTCAAAAAGGTTCTTCAAAACTCCCTACTTGGAGTGTGCTGCCGCTGTTCCTTTGGTGTAGGCGGTTCTCTTGCGCTGATAGCGGGTCTCGGAATTATGGGAAATCCGACCCTTTTTATAGGAAAATAACCCTCCAAAGATAATAAATCTTAAGAAAGATATTATCCCATAAATATAGGTAAAATATATATTCTGTATATCTCTTTCCATCCAGGAGCCCAGCCCAAAAATATAAGATCACCTTCCAAGTTTAAAAGATCTCCTCCAAGAATAAAATATTCTCGCCGCGTCCTAGGTGTTCGCCTCGGTCGAGTCGGTATCTCTGGATCGCCTCGGTCGAGATGAATCTCTAGTCAACCGAGGTGATCCACAACTGAATGTGAAATCTCTCAAAACTGGTCCAAAGTAAATCTTTAATCCATGGCTATGCTCCCTGGATGATTCCTTTTTGCTCCTCAATGTAGCTCCAAATGACTCATGACTCCTTTTGCTCCTTTTTTGATGCAAAACGTACCATATTACCTGCAATTACAACGAAACTAGGTGTAGACCTCGATTCTCGCAAAGGTAGATGAAATGGTAGTAAAATCACATAATGCACATACAAACATGCAGATTATGAAAGATAAAACGTCTAAACAAACCCTAAAATATAGACTATAATTCATGCTATCAATTGGGTACCAGATTGGCCATACCTCTTCCTTACCGCTTTGAAGCGGATTAGGAAGAATGAGCCACGAGACATTGTAGGAGGTGGGGTGATCTCCTTGTTAGCTGCACAAGTGATGGATCTCCCTGACTTGGAGGAAGGTCTAGAGGCCCCACTGTATACGGAAGGGATGCTGAGGAGGTGTAGGCTCCTCAAGAGAGACGGGGAGAACCTCTTTTGACTCTCATTGGCAGATGGGGGTCACATCACATACCTCCCCTGACCACTTCCACTTGGAGACGAGCTCTCCGAGTTGTACGTACCCGCTGACCCCTTTGCTCTGAGACGGCCTCAGAGGGACATTGTTGAGAGATATGTTGCGGGCTCCAACCGGGTTCTTGTTGCTGATGAGGAGATGCCTATTGCAGCACCAGACGACGGTCCAGCCATGGAGAGCCTTCAGGCTCAGATGGCCGCCCTGACCACCCAACATCAGGCATGACAGACCGAGTACCAGCGGTCCATGCTTGAGAAGCAGCAGGCGTGGCAATCCAGCTTCGCCTCCTCCATGACCACCCATTTTGACCGCCAGCAGGATGCTTGACAGGCGGCTCATCAACAACAATTAGAGACTCAGCAACTGGCTTGGCAAGCTAGCTACGAGACTTCATTTAGAGAGAGGTTGGATGCTCAGGAGGACCGCATCGACACGCTCTACCACCGACAGGAGCACTTCTTCAGCCACTTTCCGTACCCACCGAAGGAGGGTCCGGGTGGTCCATCCGGACCATCCCACTAGTGGTATCTTTTCTCTTCCCTTTCCCACATTTATCTTTGCTTTATTTCCCCTTTGAGGGCAAAGTGATCTTCAAGTATGGAGGAGGGACATATCATTGCATGTACAGTTTCTTTTGAGTTGTTTTGCATTGAATCTTATGAAGTTTGAAATTCATATAAAAAAAAGAAAAGAAAAAGCCAAAGAAAATGAAAAAAGGCATGAAAAAAATCCTTGGATAAACCGAAAACCCAAAAGGGCGGTTTAGGCAAAAAGAAGGTAGTCCGACCAACCTTAGGTTGGTGCAAAATTGGACTTGAGGGATGTGAGACTAAAGTGAGATCATCAAAGAAAAGAAGAACGGTGGCAAGGTGAAAACCCGAAAGGGCACCTTGGCAAAATGGGTGACACCGAGTGTAGGTTTCCCTTCCGGCGTTTGGCGACATAAGAAGGGGAGTCATGAGGTTGTCCGGGTAGGCCACTCTTGGAGCAATAAGGATGATAGTTTGTCACCTTTTTCTCACATTACCTCTCTTTTCCTTCTTTCTTTCTTGGCTTTTGTTTTTTGTTTTCATTGTCTTTTCTGCTTACCCATGCTTCCTGAGGCCTTTGAGTCTAGTTGCTGTCATTTATTTTACTCGGGACGAGTAAAAGGTCTAAGTATGGAGGAGTTTGATAGATGATGGAATCACTATCATTTAGGATAGTTTTTAGAGTCTTTTTATTGCATTTGTGTTGGATTATGCTACTAACTCTTTGGTCCAGAAGAAGAAGACTAAAAGAAGCTGAGGAAGGAGTTATAAGCACTTAGGAGTGAAGTTCGTTCACGAAGCAAAGCTTCTGTTGCTTCACCGCCCCCGCGGAGCCTTGTCACCGCCCCTACGTCAGCCACGAAGATTGTCACCGCACCTGCGTCAACCCCTAGCGTCCCTACGATGACTTTCCCTGAAGAAGCAAAGACCAGCGCCCCTGCGCCTTCCCCTGCGCCTCTGCCTGCGCCTCAACCTGGGAGCTGGAAGATGAAGAGTTTGTGTCACCGCCCCTGCGTTGACATTGGGATGCCCCGGCGGCTTGACATCAGAAACGGTAGGAAGTTGAAGAGTTAGACGTTTGAAGAGCATTAAAGATCCGCCCCTGCGGAATTGCCTAGCTGCCCCTGTGGCCATGAAGAAGATCAAGCGTTTTTGCCTTCACCGCCCCTGCGGAGCTGAAGGCCGTCCCCGCGGTTCAACGACAGAAGCTTTACTCCGGCTGTTTACACCACCTTTATGGCATTAAAGATGGCTGTTTTGGGCCGGCCATTTACTCCTATTTAGTGTCTTTTGTAGTATATATAGTCCTTGGTTGATTGCTAGAATCATCCAACTTATCACCCATCATTATCCACTTAGAATCCAATTTTCTCATCATTTCCATTGTAATGAGTTGCTAAATCCCTTGCTACATTGGGTTGGTTTGAAGCTGCATTGTTACTTTGGTTGTAAGTTTTCTTTAATATAAGTTTTCATTCAGTAATGCTTTGTGTTTCCTTGATCTTCATTGTCTAATTGCATGTTTTACTATTACTTGAGATTGATCACCTTAGGTTCTAAAGTACATGCAAAGAACTAGGATTCATAGGTTCCGGGTTCGGGTCTTTAATCTAGTAGTAAACTTTAAGTAATAACGGGTTGTAATTACTTAAAGAAAAGGAACACAAATATAAAGATAAGGTTAACGGTTTTAATCTATTCTTTATATCCCTTAGTCTTTATTTGAAAGCTAACTTGTTAATTGTTCTTGTAGGTTTACGGAACACTAACCTGTTAAGTTGTGTTTATGCCGGTTGGCTCAACACATATATATGATCGAGACGGGAGATTACTTGAAAACTTGTAAAAGGAACTCACCAAAGTAGCAATTGCATGCTAAGAATCAACCTAGTGTAGATTCATCCATTATTGTCTTACTTGCTGTGTTATTCGTTTTCATAAGTTTTTGTGTGCATCAATTCAACCACACCCCCCCTATTTTGTTACTCGATTCTATAATCAATAATTGCATCTAATAAACACCTTAACTCTCTTGGGTTTGACCCTTACTTAACCACTATACTTGTTTTAGTGCTAAGTCAGGATTATATTTTGATAGGGTATAGACGACCATAGAAATAACACCCTCAGTCATAGGCTCTTGATTCCCCGCCACTGAGGTCCACCTAATGTCTCCATGACTTGGGAAGACAAGGGAGGTAGAGGTTCCCATGGAGCGCTGATTATTCACTTAGTACTAGCCGGCAGAACTAGAAGGCCACGTTTGTTTCTATGCATGCCAACCTTTTAGGAGCTCCACCTTACATTCCCGAGGATTTACCTGCTGAGGAGGCTGATGATGATGATGCTTTTGATGTGGAGATGGGAGGTGATGAGTTCCCGGATGTTGGAGGTGTTGAGGGAGCTTTTGGAGATTTTCCGGGTCAGCCGGCGGATTTCTAGGAGCTTGCTAGGAGATCCACTTACCACCAACGGCCTTCTGCTTCTTCCTCGTCCAGATCTGCTAGTGTGAGTGAGCGTCCTACGTGGATGGAGGGTCCACCATCTTGGATGGACCAACAACCGGATTGGATGGGTGCTCCTCCAGCTTGGATGGGAGTGCCACCGGAGTGGATGCAGCAACAACCAACATGGATGGATGAGCAGCCGCCATGGGTATCCGGACTTACGCAGCGGATGGATCGCCTAGAGACCCGCTTTGACGAGCATGATGGAGAGCGCAAGGAAAATGCTAGGATCCTCCGTGACGTCTATCGGCAGCAGTTTGGGCGTCATTCGACCCCAACTTCTCCCCATATCCACCACCGCCTCCTATGTGATGAGATGATCGCTTGGTTCGAGCTACTCCACCGCCTTCGTGAGTTTTCTTAGTTCTTTTCTTTTCTTTTTTTTTCTTACATTGAGGACAATGTGTATTTCTAAGTATGGGGTGGGGTATGACTCTCGTTGATGTAATAACTCGATACATTTGCTTCGCTTTATCCATGAATACTTGCATCTTTCTTTTTATTGTCACACGTTTCCTTATTGCATTGCATTTTTTTAAGCTTTGAAAAACTCATAAAAATTTGAAAAATTTTGAAAATTATTGTGCTTCTAGGATTGGAAATGACCTCTATGATGAATCTACATGTGGATTGAATTTTTGATGACGTTTATGTGCTTGAGTTAAGTTGGGAATTGTAAAGAAATTGAATACATTGTTTGATCTTCTTGCAAGTTTCATAATATGAAAGTTTTTGTCTGAATCATATTGAGGAATGAAGGTTGAAATCACATTATAAGTTCTTACGCTTCTATATGAAATGATTAAGGCACCTCGATTTTTCTTGCTTCTTCTTTATTCATTTGCCCCTCAATGAAATTTTTGCCTCCTTTACATATCCGGGAATTAGGAAGAGTGTGAATTTTGGCATATTTGATGTGGGAGGGCCATGAAAGAAAATTGTGCGTTAAGTATAGAAAATAGGTGTGGGGAAGTCAATCATGATGATGAGTAACTCGGCACCATTCACATAGCCGGGTGTTGGTGTCTTTTCAAAGTCGGATTGAGCGATATTCCTAACGGATTATTGTATGTGCATCAAGGGTTTGAGGCATCTCGAAATTTAGAAACGCCAATCTCCTAGGCTTCGTTTTTTGTGCACCGCTGTCCATATTTCCAAAAAGTAAAGTCGAAAAAGAATTATGTGCTGAAAAGGGAGAGCAAAGCTCTCAAATGGTGGTTGGTTCAATATGTAAAAGAAAAGAGTTTGTGTTGTTCCTTTTTCCCGGATTTGTGCACCACATTCCCTTATATGTTTCCCACCTATTCACGTTTCTTGACCTTTGCTTGAAAGTCCTTAAGATCTATGTAATGTTGTTTGACTTGGTGATCTAAATTGAAGTTTCACATGATTGATTTTGACATTGCTTTGGGTTATGATGTTTTTCTTGACGCTTTTCCGATATATGATGTTTCCTTTACTTAAAATGATTTGATTTATGTACATAGAAGTTCTCAAGGAAACATGAAGCAAGATTTGAGGGTGATCTACTGATTAGAAGCACAATACCAAAAAGATTGTTGTACCTTGTTTTGCATTCATATTTCATTCTACCTTATGTTCTACCTTTAAAATATCTTGTTTAGGAACAAGCAAGAGGCAAGTATGGGGTATTTTGATAGCATGAAATATGACCATATTTTAGGCACATGGTTTGGTTGTTTTTCCTTTTCTTTTGTGTATAAGGATATGAGTTTGAAGCATTTATGAGCACATTCACCTATTATGTTGGTATAGAGATCTACACAAGCTTTGTTGTGTTTTTAGGTGAATAAAGACTTGGATTGGAGCATATATGGAGTGAGTAGGAGTATTTGATCATGCTAGGCACCAAGAGAATGCATTGGAGAAACTAAGGAAGGAGCATGATTTGAAAGCTTTACAAAACAAAGGCTTTTACGAAGGCCTTTACGAAGGATTTAGAGTTTCCACGGCCGTGGTTTGTTTATTGAGGCCGTGGAAAACTATGTCGAGAGCAAGGAAGTGGTTCCACAGTGCTTTCCATAGGCGTGGAAATCTATTCTTGGCCGTGGTTCTTGTAACGGTCGTCACGTGTCATATTTGCCACTTCAACAACAGTTATTGGGCTTTTGTAACCCTACTTTTCTCCTATAAGAAGGCTGAAGAAAGGAGGAAAACGGACGTCTTTCATCCAGCGACATTTCGAGTCATTACTTAGAGAGATTTCGGAAGATTTTATTGCGTACAGGGAAGATTTAGAGAACGACACATTTGAAGATTGTGTACTTAGAAAAGATCTTAGGGTTTCATCTTGAAGGCGGATCGACATCCCGTTCTTCTTTGTTCCTGAGATTTGTGAGAGATTCTTATTCTATTCTACATTCATTGAACGCAAGTTACGATTATTGTGTTTGATTGACATTTGTTTTGAGTTTATTATTGAGATTTCAAGGTTTTACATTTTCTCTCTTTTATATTTGATTATTGATTTGATTATGATGATTGTTGGCTAAAACCCTTAAGCGATTCTAAGGTGAAGGGTTGATAGTTCTGGCATAGATGATGATAGATTGAACCAAAACAAATTGGACCTTGAGAGTTGCGAAAAACCTCGTCGTTGAGGTTTTCCACGGCCTGTTCTTGAGTTCCACGGCCGTGCTTCTTCAAGATCCGACCGTGGTTTCCTCTTTCGTACGTCCTTTGCTTTTGCTTTAATCCAAAGTTAAAGATTTGCTTTAACCTAGCCTTGGCTTACCTTTTCTAGGTAGTAGTGAGACTCAACATACTCTACTTTGGTTTCGAGTGTCGCAACCTTAACCGTTTTGGCTTATCTTTGATTCCCTTGGGTTTGGGCATCATTATTTGAGAGTAATTCTTATCCTTTGATCTTTTCTATACTGCAGCCTCAACAACCTTTATAGAGAGAGCCTTTGGGTGAGACATAAGGGTTTGGAACTTCACCGTACATTACCCTACCTTAGATAAACCTTAGAAGTCCCGAATCTGTCCTTATATCTTTAGAATATCTTGAATCGATTGCCACAATTGGATACCTGAATCTTTAGAATCGTTGTTTTCCCAATTAATCTTTATAAAAGCTTTCTATTTGCTTGAAAATTTTACAAACTGAATTTGTTGCCCCCAAATCCCTGAGTTCGATACTCTGGAATTCTTGCTTTACTACGCCGATCCGTACACTGCGAGTTCGCTTTGCTTTGATTTCAGTTTTATAAATTTAAGACTTTGTGACGCACACTTTCAAGCGAACATGCATACTTGAGAAGACGGTTTCTAGGACAAGAAAAGATTGGGCTATGAAGCTTGATGATGTCTTATGGGCCTATAGAACCGCCTTCAAGACACCAATTGGCACAACTCCCTACAAGCTAGTTTATGGAAAGTCTTGCCACCTTCCGGTGTAGATGGAGCATAGGGCATATTGCGCCATAAGGTGGCTGAATTTTGACCTCAAGGAAGCCGGTGAGAAGAGGTTGCTAGACATGAATGCTCTTGAGGAGATCCGGCTAGATGCTTACGAAAATGCCTGGATTTATAAAGAAAGGATCAAGCGTTGGCATGACAAAAGTCTCATCCTAAAGGAGTTGAGTTAAGGTGACTTAGTCCTTCTCTTCAATTCAAGGTTGCGGCTCTTTCCCGGAAAGCTCAAGTCAAGATGGACGGGTCCTTATGTTGTGAGGAAGGTCTTCCCCCATGGAGCGGTTGAGATAGGTGGGGAGCAATGTGGAGATTTCAAGGTGAATGGGCACCGGTTAAAGAAGTACATCCCATAAGCTCCGGTGGATATGATTGCCCCACTTCACCTTGAGTGAAACGATCCTGGATTTGGTCAAGCTAATGAATTTAAAGAAGCGTTTAATAGGAGGCAACCCATTGATACATATTTTTTCACTTTCATTTTGTTAATTGCTTTCCTTTTTGCTTTTGTTTTTGTTTTGATGTGTTTGTGTGTGCTTTGTGTTTGTGTGCTAGAGTCTAGGTAACATACAAGTCTTGCAAGGCATGAAGATGATGGTGATGATCCCAAATCGAACGTGAGTGGAGTGGACGTGGGACTTGGATGGCTTGCTGATAACACGATTTATGACTTAGTTTTAGGTAACCATTTAGGTAGATTTTTCACTCATTCATGCATGGTTTAGCGCTAGTTCACGACGTTTGCATTCAAATCACGTACTTTGTCGAGATAGACGTCTACACGGACTTGTGCGTTGCTTTGTAGGTATTTTGGGAGATTTAGGAGCTAAAACGATACGTTTGAGGATCGTTCATCAAGATGACACAGCCTCGGACTCATTAGGATGCAAACTAAGGGCTAAGGAGGACTCATGGAACCTTGCCAACACAAGCCATGCACCAAATCATGGCTCAACGAGGCTAGAAGAAGTCTCTGGAGCAAACCACGGTCTAGACCAAGACCACGACCGTGGTTCTAACCGTGGAATTTGCCAGATTCTTGTGACATCTGTGCCACGACTCTCATGGCCAGCTCATGCAAATTTGTTATAAAAGTGGTCCTTCATTGGCTGAGAAGAGCATCTTGGGGCAGCTCTCCATTATCCTCTAACAAAAATATTCTCAAAACAAGAAGTCTTTCTAGGAAGGAAAGTGCCAAAGAGGAAGAAGAAGAGCTCCATTGAAGAGGAGAAGAAGAACACACACCATTACCACACCTTGATAGTTTTTGTAGTGAAGAATTTCGGATTCTATTTCTAGAGTTGTATGAACCATTTGAACCTTCTTTTGGAAGGGTTGTGAGTCATTCTAATCTCATTTTCAGTTTGGTTTTGTTTACTTCACTTATTCATCTCTTTCTCTTTATTATCTTGCAAATGGATGCCATGATTTTATGTTTGATTGTTTCGATTTCTATTATGAATGTTGTAGGCTAAATAGATGTGGTTCTAGGGTAAGGAAAGGATGGTTATGGCTAGGGATATGATAGGATGGACTTAGGTTTACCTTTGGATGACTTGTGTGCATGAACGTACCCTCTGTTAGGAACCACGGTTAGTTCTTGCCAAACCACGGCCGTGGTTTAGGTAGAACACCCCGTGATTTTCCCTGGTTCGATGGATCTAGTTTTAGATTGCTAGAATGTTGAAATCCTAAGTGTTTGTTGAGTTAAATCTATCCTAGGGTGACCTAGTGTTAGCAACTAAGTGTTAGGAGAGACTTACCCGGTAATCCTTACTCTTAGATTTCCAAAGATAACAAACCCTAGGTAGTGGTGAGCTTCATAAGCCGCCATTGGATTAAGTGTGCTAGGATAGTTGCCTAGGACTAACCCTTCCAAGACTTACCCGGTAAGGATAGGTTAAGATCTCTAGGTAACAATCCGGTTTGTGTAGAATTCTGTCCCTTAGGTTCTTAGAGACTTACCCGGTGATGAGACTTAGGGAATGGACTAGTAGATCATGAGACTTACCCGGTGATTGATCCCAATCTAGAAACACTTAACCCCAACATAGTCAATCCAAGGAATGAATAGATAGCTTGAGTCCTATGCCATGACCAGAACTTTCAACCCCTAGAATCCGTCTTTTCTTTCTTTGATCTATATCTCGTTTTTAGCTTGTTTGTTCGAGTTGATTTGTTAGTATTGGTTGATAGTTTATTTTGCATGAATTGTGATCTTTGATTGATCACCAAAAAACCAACTAAAACATTTGAGATTTTCATTTCTTTATTTCTTTCTTTTCTTTCAACCTAGATCTTTACTAAACTCAATCACAAACCGAATCAATTTCACCTTAGTCTTTGTGTTCGACCTCGGAATACTATCCCTACTACGAACGTCCCGTACACTGCGGGTTTCGCTAGGAGTTAGGATAAATATAACGAGAATATGAATTTAAAACCCATTTGCGCATCACGATCTTAGCGTGACAAGTTTTTGGCGCCGTTGCCGGGGACTAGGTCTAGATTGAGTCTATTTTGTGATTGTTTGTAGTGTAGATCTTTCTTCTTGCTTTTGATCTCTCTTTGGTGTGTGTCTTTGCTTTTCAGGACATCTCTTACTCTTTAGGTGTATGCGAAGATCTCGTGGCAAGGATTTAGCTCCATTCGATCCCGAACCGGACAAAACCCTTAGATCTAGATCCAAGAGCATTAAAAAGGGAAAAGAGATGGCCGGAAGAGATCTCCAAGCTGAATTGGATGAGGCCTTAGAGCAAATAAGGCTAAGAGATGAGCTCTTGGAGGACGAAAGGAGACTTGCCAATGAGAGGCAAGAAGCAACTAGGAGGGAGATTGATGAGATTAAGCAAGCCCTTGTACAAGGAGAGCTTAATCGTCAACAACCTCCACCTCCTCCACCACCGGTGGTACAACCGCAGCCGGCGGCGAATGTTAGGGTTGTTCCCATTGTATTTGAGGAGCCACAAACCCTAGGGAGACGTATGGATCCGGCACAAAGAGCACACCGACCGGGTGTGAACTTAGAAGATCCCGCAGCCCATGATTACGAACTCCGCCCTCAAGTTCAACAAATGATCCGGCATAATCAATTTGGAGGGATGGAAGGAGAGTCTCCTCATCAACACTTGATGAACTATGAGATCTTGATGGAGACTCTTAGACCGCCAAGATTGGAGAGCAATAACCATAAGCTTAGGGCTTTCTCCTTCTCTCTTAAGGACAAAGCCTTAGCTTGGTATCAATCTATTCCACAAGGGCAAGTTGGTACTTGGGAGGAGATGACTACCGAATTTTTGACTAAGTTCTTCCCACCTTCCAAGACTACCGAGTTAAGAGGGAAGATCAATGCCTTCGTGATGAGGGATAGAGAAAGTTTGTTCAAGTCTTGGGAGAGATTCAAAGATCTTCTCCTAGATTGTCCACACCATGGCATACCGAAAATTGATAATTGCTTGGCTAACTTGTCTAACTTGTCATTAGTATTGCAAAGATGTGAGGAGACAAATCTTGTCTTGAATTGGGAAAAATGCCACTTCATGGTAAGTGAAGGAACTGTGTTAGGACACTTGGTGTCTAACCGTGGCATTGAGGTTGATAGGGCCAAGATTGAAACAATAGAGAATTTGCCACCACCTACCTCGGTGAAAGGGGTAAGGAGTTTCTTAGGGCATGCCGGTTTTTACCGGAGGTTTATTCAAGACTTCTCTAAAATTTCTAAGCCCCTCACTAACCTACTAATGAAAGATGTTGATTTTGTCTTTTCCAAAGATTGTCTTGAGGCTTTTTGTAGGTTGAAGAACGCTTTGATCTCCGCACCTATCATGCAACCTTCGGATTGGAGTCTACCATTTGAGATCATGTGTGATGCAAGCGATGTAGCCGTTGGGGCCGTTTTAGGGCAAAGGAAAGAAGGGCGCACTCATGCTATTTATTATGCTAGAAAGACGCTAGATGATGCCCAACTCAATTATGCTACCACCGAGAAAGAGTTGTTAGCGGTGGTGTATACATTTGAGAAGTTCCGCTCATACCTTGTTGGAGCGAAGGTCATAGTTTATACGGATCATGCTGCGATCCGTTATCTACTTACAAAGAAGGATGCCAAACCAAGGTTGATTCGGTGGATCCTTCTTCTTCAAGAGTTTGATTTGGAAATCCGGGACAAGAAGGGATCCGAGAACTCAGTGGCGGATCACCTTAGTAGACTCCCACCATTGGAGCTTGAAAGAGACGACATCCCGATAGATGACTCATTCCGGGACGAACAATTGCAAATGATGGAGGAATGCTTGTTCCAAGTGTCTAGAGGAAGTGAGCCATGGTATGCCGACATTGTGAACTACTTAGTATGTGAGGAAGTGCCTCCCGGATTGACATATGCACAAAGAAAGAAGTTCTTCAACGATGTGAGGCACTACTATTGGAGTGAACCACTTCTATTCAAGAGAGGGCTGGATGGGATGTTTAGAAGATGCATACCGGACGATGAAGTGGAGAGTGTGATCCGGCATTGTCACTCCTTACCATGTGGAGGCCATGCTAGCTCACACAAGACGTGTGCAAAGGTATTGCAATCCGGTTTTTATTGGCCTAACTTGTTTAGAGATGTGCAAGGTTTTGTAGCGACATGTGATGCTTACCAAAGGACGGGCAACATCTCAAGGAGGAATGAAATGCCCTTGAAAAACATCCAAGAAGTCGAAATATTTGATGTGTGGGGTGTGGATTTCATGGGACCATTCCCTTCCTCATGTGGAAATCTCTACATCCTATTGGCGGTTGACTATGTTTCAAGATGGGTGGAGGCAATCGCCTATCCTACAAATGACGCCAAGGTTGTGGTGCGGTTCTTCAACCGGGTGATCTTCCCTAGGTTTGGAACACCAAGGGTGATCATAAGTGATGGAGGAAAGCACTTCACCAATAGGAACTTTGGGGTACTTTTGGCCAAGTATGGGGTGACTCATAAGGTGGCAACACCTTACCACCCCCAAACTAGTGGCCAAGTGGAGATCTCCAACCGGGAGATAAAGGCCATCCTTGAGAAGACGGTATCTAGAACGAGAAAGGATTGGGCTATGAAGCTCAATGATGCCTTGTGGGCATATATGACCGCCTTCAAGACACCAATTGGAACCACTCCTTACAAGTTGGTCTATGGAAAGTCTTGCCATCTTCCGGTGGAAATGGAGCATAGAGCTTATTGGGCCATTAAGTGGCTAAATTTTGACCTCAAGGAGGCGGGAGAGAAGAGGTTGCTTGATATAAACGCCCTTGAGGAGATCCGGTTGGAAGCTTATGAGAATGCCCGGATCTACAAGGAGAGGACCAAAAGATGGCATGACAAGCGCCTCATCCCGAAGGAGTTGAGTGAAGGCGACCTTGTCCTTCTTTTCAGCTCAAGGGTGCGGCTCTTTCCCGGAAAGCTCAAATCAAGATGGACCGGGCCATATGTGGTAAAGAAGATCTATTCCCATGGAGCTATTGAGATAGGAGGGGAGCATTGCGGGAATTTCAAAGTGAATGGGCACCGTTTGAAGAAGTATATTCCGGGATCTCCGGTGGACATGATTGCCCCACTTCACCTTGAATAGACGCCCCCGAGTTTGGTCAAGCTAATGACCTTAAAGAAGCGCTTGGTGGGAGGCAACCCATTGGTAACGTTTTTCCCTTTTTCGTTTTGTTTTTGTTTTAGATTTTTCTATCTTTTTGTGTTTTGTCTACCTTGTGTGTGTGCTAGAGCCTTAGTAGCATTGGAAGCCTTGCTTGGCATGTGAATAATGATGATGAACCCCTCATCAATTATGGGTGGAGCGGACGCGGAACTTGGACGGCTAGCGGTGCCTAGCGCGGGTCCCGACGCCATGATGAATATTTAGAGCTCTCTACCATTGTTGATAGGATCACCCACCATCAATTCACTTGAGCAATCCCAAATACCATGGCAAACCATTTTTACATTTTGAGAACCTTCTTTCACTCTTCTTTAGTTCATTTACACATTGGGGACAATGTGTTTCTAAGTATGGGGTATTTGGGGTTTGCATGATCCTTTGCATGATGAGCATCTAGGATAGTTTAATATTTGCACATGTCTTGCATTGTGGATACATATTTCGAAAATCCCATAAAAATCAGAAAATTTAAAAAAAAATTTTGTGCTTTCTAGGCTTGGATATGATCCTAATGATGAATCTTGTCTTGTGAATTGGCTATGGATGGCCTTATGTGTTGAATTGATAAATGCATATGTGGACTTGAACTACTTCTCTTAAATTCTATGAATGATTTGTGATCATGATGTTTGCCTAGAATGGATTGAGTATTGAAAGTCGAAATTACATGATAGTTCTTGCATACCATCTAGGAATGAATGAGGCAATTCATCTTTCTCTACTTCTTATCTTGATCATGATTGTTTGAGCACCTCAATGGATTATAATCTGACCTCTTTTGACCCATCCGGGAATAGGAGCATGTTAGTGTGTTTGATGTGTGTAGAAAGCAAGTGTGGGGTGAAGTTGTTGATGAAAGGAATGTCATGAATGAAATGCTGAAATTATTGTGAAAGTGTAGCCAAAAATATAGGTTTGGGGGCGTTGGTTTAAATGACAAGTAACTCGGTACACTTCACATAATCGGGTGTTGGTGCCTTGCCAAAGTCAAATAAACCAATAGCCCTAACGAGCTTTGGTATGTGTGCCCGGTGTGGATGCACCTCCAAAAATTGAAAAAGCCCGAGGATGGCTAATCACCAAGGTTTCGGCTATTGTACACCAATGCCATTGTCTCAAAAATAAGTCAAAGAAAAAGAAAAGAAAGAAAAGATAGAGAAAAAAAATATACACTTGAGGGAAGTTGATCGAGGACAAGGATGTGGAGTTAGTTCCATTCCCGGATAAGCATCACATAACCTAGAAAAATCTCCACCTAATCACAACGCTTCTTGGCCTTTAAATCATAAGACCTTATGACCTACTTGCATGTTTGTAAGACTTAGTAATCTAGATTGGATATACTCTTGATCTTCTTGACCTCTTCATCCTTACATCTCATGCATGCTTTTGAGTTAAGTACAATTGTCTTTCCATGCTTTCATTTATTTGATACATAATTGCTTGTCCATGGCCATAAAGCATGACTATGAAGGTAATCCAATAGTAGAAGCACAAACCCAAAAAGATTTTGCCATTTTTCTGCATACATAAATTATGTTATCTCGTATTCTATAGTTGGGAATTTACTCGGGGACGAGCAAACCTTAAGTATGGGGTATTTTGATAACACGATTTATGAATTAGTTTTAGGTAACCATTTAGGTAGATTTCTCACTCATTCATGCATGGTTTAGCGCTAGTTCACGACGTTTGCATTCAAATCACGTACTTTGTCGAGATAGACGTCTACACGGACTTGTGCGTTGCTTTGTAGGTATTTTGGGAGATTTAGGAGCTAAAACGATACGTTTGAGGATCGTTCATCAAGATGACACAGCCTCGGACTCATTAGGATGCAAACTAAGGGCTAAGGAGGACTCATGGAACCTTGCCAACACAAGCCATGCATCAAATCATGGCTCAACGAGCCTAGAAGAAGTCTCTGGAGCAAACCACGGTCTAGACCAAGACCACGACCGTGGTTCTAACCGTGGAATTTGCCAGATTCTTGTGACAGCTGTGCCACGACTCTCATGGCCAGCTCATGCAAATTTGTTATAAAAGTGGTCCTTCATTGGCTGAGAAGAGCATCTTGGGGCAGCTCTCCATTATCCATTATCCTCTAACAAAAATATTCTCAAAACAAGAAGTCTTTCTAGGAAGGAAAGTGCCAAAGAGGAAGAAGAAGAGCTCCATTGAAGAGGAGAAGAAGAACACACACCATTACCACACCTTGATAGTTTTTGTAGTGAAGAATTTCGGATTCTATTTCTAGAGTTGTATGAACCATTTGAACCTTCTTTTGGAAGGGTTGTGAGTCATTCTAATCTCATTTTCAGTTTGGTTTTGTTTACTTCACTTATTCATCTCTTTCTCTTTATTATCTTGCAAATGGATGCCATGATTTTGTGTTTGATTGTTTCGATTTCTATTATGAATGTTGTAGGCTAAATAGATGTGGTTCTAGGGTAAGGAAAGGATGGTTATGGCTAGGGCTATGATAGGATGGACTTAGGTTTACCTTTGGATGACTTGTGTGCATGAACGTACCCTCTGTTAGGAACCACGGTTAGTTCTTGCCAAACCACGGCCGTGGTTTAGGTAGAACACCCCGTGATTTTCCCTGGTTCGATGGATCTAGTTTTAGATTGCTAGAATGTTGAAATCCTAAGTGTTTGTTGAGTTAAATCTATCATAGGGTGACCTAGTGTTAGCAACTAAGTGTTAGGAGAGACTTACCCGGTAATCCTTACTCTTAGATTTCCAAAGATAACAAACCCTAGGTAGTGGTGAGCTTCATAAGCCGCCATTGGATTAAGTGTGCTAGGATAGTTGCCTAGGACTAACCCTTCCAAGACTTACCCGGTAAGGATAGGTTAAGATCTCTAGGTAACAATCCGGTTTGTGTAGAATTCCGTCCCTTAGGTTCTTAGAGACTTACCCGGTGATGAGACTTAGGGAATGGACTAGTAGATCATGAGACTTACCCGGTGATTGATCACAATCTAGAAACACTTAACCCCAACATAGTCAATCCAAGGAATGAATAGATAGCTTGAGTCCTATGCCATGACCGGAACTTCCAACCCCTAGAATCCGTCTTTTCTTTCTTTGATATATATCTCGTTTTTAGTTTGTTTGTTCGAGTTGATTTGTTAGTATTGGTTGATAGTTTATTTTGCATGAATTGTGATCTTTGATTGATCACCAAAAAACCAACTAAAACATTTGAGATTTTCATTTCTTTATTTCTTTCTTTTCTTTCAACCTAGATCTTTACTAAACTCAATCACAAACCGAATCAATTTCACCTTAGTCTTTGTGTTCGACCTCGGAATACTATCCCTACTACGAACGTCCCGTACACTGCGGGTTTCGCTAGGAGTTAGGATAAATATAACGAGAATATAAATTTAAAACCCATTTGCGCATCACGATCTTAGCATGACACTTGTTGTGCTTAGCGCGGGTCCCAACGCCATAATGAACATCAAGAGCTCTCTACCATCTTTGATTTATCATCCACTATCACTCCACATGAGTGAACCAAAATACCAAAAACACCCCCATTTTTACATTGTGAGGAGTCTCTTCCACTTCTTTATTTAATTTGCACATTGGGAACAATGTGATTTTAAATATGGGGTGGGGTATTCACAATATCGTTGCATGATTGCATCTAGGGTAGTTTCATATTATTGTCACATGTTTCATTTTGTTTTGCATTGTACATATATATCTCAAAATTTCCAAAAAAATCAGAAAATTTTAAACATTTTGTGCTTCCTAGTTTGGATATGACCCTTATGATGAGTTTGTTTTGTGAATTGGCTATGGATGGCCTTGTGTGTTTAATGAATTTATGAATATGTGGACTTGAATACTTCTCTTGATTTCCATGTATGAATTGTGGTGAAGATTGCTGTCTATGTTGGATTTAGAATTGATTATCGAAATTGCATGCTAGTTCTTACGCATCATCTAGGAGTGATTAAGGCATTCATTTCTATCTTCTTCTCATTTTGATCATGTTGTTTGAAGCACCTCACTTGATAAGAAAATATTACCTCTTTTGACCCATCCGGGAATAGGAGCATTCTAGTATGTTGTGCGAAAAGCAAGTGTGGGGTGTTGAAAGAAGAGAATGAATGTTATGAATGAAGTGTTGAATGTGTTGTGAAAGTGTAGAATAAAAAATATAGGTTTGGGGACGTTTGTTATGATGACGAGTAACTCGGCACCATTCACATAGTCGGGTGTTTGTGTCTTGCCAAAGCCGGATTAACCAATAGTCCTAACGAGCCTTGGTATGTGTGCCCGGTGTGAGGTACCTCAAAAAAATCCCGAGGTCCGTTAATCACCAAGGTTTCGGCTTTTGTACACCAATGTCATTGTCTCAAAAATAAATGAAAGAAAAAGAAAAGGAAGAAAAGAAAAAGATGGAGAAAAATATACACTTGTGGTGGAGTTTAACAAAAATGAAGTTGTGGAGTTATTTCCTTTCCCGGATTAGCATCACATGACCTAAAATTCCCACCTTTAACAACGTTTCTTGGCCTCTTCTTCTTAAGTCCTTAAGACCTCTATGCACATGTGTTTTGACTTAAATGATTTAGATTTGATATCTTCATGATCATCTAGACATTCTCGATTTACTTTGCACATATGATTTCATGCTAAGTGTGATTGTCTTTCCGTGCCTTTGTTCTTTTGATACACATTTGCTCATCCTTTTCCATGAATATCACTATGAAGGTGTACTATGACTAGAAGCACAATTGCAAACATATTTTCCTTTTTTCCGTATTCATAACTCATGCCATCTTGTAGCTTAGGTTTGAACCTTGCTTGGGGACAAGCAAGTGGCAAGTATGGGGTATTTTGATGACATGATTTATGAACTAGTTTAGGCATTCATAAAGATAGTTTTTTCCCATATTCATGCATGGTTTGGCATTAGTTGTGGCCTTTATGCTTAATCGAGTCTTATTTCTAGAAAAGACGTCTACACGAGCTTTTGTCGGTTTTGTAGGTATTTCGGGGATGTTTTGAACGTTAATCGATACATTCGAGGATCAGTCCTCGTGGTGGCACACATCCGGACTCCCTAAGCAGCAAGCTAAAGAAGAACACAAAAGACCTTGTTGGTGCATGCCTTGCACTAACTCATGACTTGGTGATCCAAGGAGGGCTTTCTGATGAAAACCACGGCCTACCTGGCAATTCCACGCCCGTGGTTTCTGTCAGCACAGCCATGACACATGTCACGCGATTTCTTTGCCCGACCTTTGCTTTCCTTGGTTGAGTGTGGACTTGGAAAACCCAACAAGCTGGATTTTGGCTCCCTCTCATCACCGATTGTGTGGGAAGAATTGGAAGAACAACAAAAACACTCTCATGTGGAAGAAGAAGAAGAAGAACATCATCAACACTTAGATCTAGAGTTAGACTTTGAATGATGAGTTTGGATCTTAAAATACATGTTATTGGCTAAGTAGTTGTGATTCTAGGGTGATGGAATGATGGTTATAGCTTGGACTATGATAGAATAGAGTTGAATGTACCTTTGGATGACTTGCATGCTCAAATCCTAACCCCCGACCATAATCACGGCATGTTCCTCCTAAACCACGGCCGTGGTTTCGTATGATCAGCCCGTGGTTTTGCTCTGTTGTGCCTACATTGATAAATCTGTATGTTAGGATGCTAGATTGTTGAAATCCTAGTGTTTGTTAAGCCTTATCTAGCTTAGGGTGACCTAATTCTAGCAAACTAAGTGAGGGAAGAGACTTACCCGGTAATTCCCGATCTTAGATACCAAAGATGATGAACTCTAGGTAGTAGTGAGCCTCACAAGCCGCTATTGGATTGAGTGTGCTAGGATTGTTACTTAGGACTTACCTTCCCAAGACTTACCCGGTAAGGAGAGGTTTGACCCCTAGATAGTAATCCGGTTTGTGTCGAATTCCCAACCTTAGGTTCCTAGATACTTAACCGGTAATAGGACCTTAGGTGAGGGATTAGTGGACCTTGAGACTTACCCGGTGATTGATCCCATTAGAGAAACACCCTTTCCCAACATACCGCAGCTTGTCCAAGGTTGATTAGAAGCTGTAGTCCAATGCCATAACCGGAAGTCCTAATCCCTAGAATCCGCTTTTCTTTCTTTGATCACATATCTTGTTCTTGTATTGTTTGATTGATTGATAACCTTGTATGATTTTGTTCTTGATTGATCACCATAAAAACCCAACCAAAAACATCATGATTTTCATTTATTTATTTCCTTCTCTTTTCTTAGACTAGATTTTCACTATCCATGATCACTTGTTTGATTTGATTTCACCTTAGTCTTCTTGTTCGACCTTGGAGTACTATCCTTGCTACAAAATGACCCATACAATGTGGGTTCGCTAGGAGTTAGGAGAATATATCGAGTTATAAATTGTAAGACTTTTGCGTTGTACATTTCTAGCGTAACAATATACTTTAGAGGTTCTACCTTATCTGTTCGATGAGATCCAACAGAAATAGAAGTCCTGCCCAATGCTGAGGAGGATACAAGATAGGATGTCTCGTGGTGATGCCCCACAGTTCTCCATAGGAGCAGATGGAGTGATGAGAAGCCGCGATCGCGCCTGTGTAGCCACTGGTGTTGAGTTAAGACATAGGATTCTACAGGAGGCTCACTCCACACCTTACTCAGTGTAGCCAAGTGTTAGTAAGATGTATCAGGATGTGAGACGTTCATATTGGTGGGGAGGGATAAAGCCCGATGTAGCCCGATTTGTGGATCAGTGTGCGACCTGTCAACAGGTCAAGATAGAGCATTGCATACCAGGAGAAGAGCTTCACCCACTGCCAGTACCGTAGTGGAAGTGAGGGGACATTTCCATGGACTTTGTGACAGGATTGAGGCCAAGTAGGAGCTTTGATGCCATCTGGGTTGTGGTTGACAGACTAACGAAGTCTGCACCTTTCATCCCTATCAAGGAAACGTGGCTAGTGAGCAGATTAGCTGAGGAGTTCACTAGACAGATAATGAGACTTCCATGGTGTACCAAGGACGATCGTCTCAAATCGAGATGGACGATTTACCTCGAGGTTTAGGCAACAGATTTAGACTGTCCTGGGGACGAGTTTGTATTTCACGATTGCGTTTCATCCTCAAACAGATGGTCAGTCGGAGGGGACTATCCAGACGTTGGAGGATATGTTGCGAGCTTGTGTGTTAGACTAGGAAGAAGGATGGTCAGATCACCTTCCATTGGTTGAGTTCTCGTACAACAACAGCTGACATGCATCGTTTGGAATGGCCCCGTATGAGGCACTATATGGACGGAGATTCCGTACACCGTTATGTTGGGATGAGCCTAGCAAGGTCAGTGGTATAGCGCCTGAGCAGATTCAAGGTAATATTGCACAAGTAATGCTGATTAGAGAGAGGATGTTGGCTGCACAGAGTCACCAGAAGTCGTATGTAGACATGAGGCATCGACCTCTAGAGTTCAGGGTAGGAGCTCATGTCTAGTTGAGAGTACCTCCGACGCAAGGCGTCAGACGTTTTGGCATAAAGGGTAAGTTGAGTCCCCGATATGTTGGTCCTTTTGAGATATTGGACAGAGTTGGGAGAGCAGCATACAGATTGGCTTTGCCACCGAGATTAGAGGGTGTTCACCCTGTCTTTCATGTGTCTCAACTGAGAGAGTACATACCAGGTCCGAGACACATCGTCAACTATGATGACTTAGTGGTTGAGCCGGACCACACTTTTGTTGAGCACCTGATTGTAGTTCTAGAGCGAGGTGTGAGACGCTTGCATTCGAAGGACATTCCTATGTTGAGGATACAGTGTTCTAGACAAAGACCTGATGAGGCTACATGGGAGACTAAGGATAGTATCCAGAGGAACTATCCAGAGTTCTATGCCTAGATAGATGCACCCGTAGGATCCACGAGTAGATCTTAGTGCTATCTTGGTGAGTGTTATGTTATGTGCTTATATGATATGATGTGTTTTCGTGCTAGCGGTGATGTGTGCATTTGTTCTTTTTAGATCTTGTTTGCTAGCGCGAGCTGTGTGTATAGCTGGAGATGGTTCTTCCTCCATGCTATTGAGATGTGATTATGATTTAGCTGAAGATGGTCATTCTTTCACGCTATTGTTTTATGGATTTAGTTTGGCTGGAGATGCTTTTCCTCCATGCTCTTGTGTTATGAGTACGGTTTGGTTGGAGATGATTTTCCTCCATGCCTTTGTGATGTGATTATGGTTTGGCTAGAGATGGTTTTCCTCTATGCCATTGGGTAGTATAGTGATCTTGTTGCTGGAGTTGATGATTCCTCCATGTTGTGTTTTAAGGTTATAGAGTGTTATAGGTTGATACTTTTGAACGGAGATGTGATACCTCCGATAGAGAGAGTGTTTTACCTCGGCGTATGGGTCCGAGAAGATTCGGGAATTGTTCAAGTTTCGGGACGAAACTTGTTTTTAGGGGGATCTGATGTAAGAGCTAGGATTTTTGAATTCTTATTAAGGTTGATTAACTTAATCATTGAAAGTAATTGACCCATCAACCGCGAAGATTGCGTAAGTGATGAGTATGAGTCCCACCGTTATGTTCTTGACGTAATTTTTGGCTTATGGAGAATGTTTCACTTTTTCCCCCGGGTAATTATTTTTACCCTCCGGTGTTATTTAGAGCATTTGTGAGCTTCAGTTAATAAAAATGCAGTCGAGAGAAATGATCAGGACATCGGACATGTCCTAGATATGAAATAACATGGAAAGGCAAAACGACCAAAAGAGTCGTTATTTCGTTTCTTAGCGGCTAAGAAAGATAGCTTAGGAATACTCGTTTTCCAAGGCAGTTGCGGAATAATAATCCCTACAATATTCCACATTTATTATTCCAATTTTGAGAAGTTTGGAGAAGGGGGTTCAACCCGCCTTTAGATCGGTTAATGGACAATTATCGACTTCGCTAAAGGATAATTATCGTATTCGCTATAAATAGCGGAAAATCGTTTATTAATTCATTTCCTTTCACATTTCCTTGTAAAAGCTCTGATTTCTCTCAACCCTCAAACTCAGATCTACTCTTCGTTTGTAATCCGATTTCAATTCCGTTTGAGTTTCTGGATTCCTCTCTTTATTCTCTTCATATCGGTACCGAGTTTTTGCATTTCTGAACTAATAGAGATCTGGTCGAGCATATATGTCACCCGGACGGTTCTGTCACTCAGATTTTGGTGAATTTGATGATGTCCATGCGTAACTTGCGTCGTTGTGATATCGAATCCTCTTTCAGATCGTTTAGTAACGAATAAGCTATGAATTTATTCGTTTTCCGTACTGCGATTTAGCCTAAGTTGACCTTATGCTTGTCAAAATGGATAATTGGAAATTCCATTATGGTATTTATATTATTATAGGAACTACGGGTTGTTTGTTTGATGAAATATGATGACATGTGGGTTTAGAAATTACCTGCGGGTAAAACTTTATTGTGGTGAAATTTAATTAATTAATTAAAGACTAATTAATTAAATTAGGATTAGGATTAGGATTAAGATTGAGGAATATTGATTAGATGCTACCTTGAGATTTGAGGAATTGTGTGTTATGTTGAGATATCGAGGTTTAGATTCGAGTTATGGTGTGGGATGGTTATGGGTTTAGGAGGTGGAATCTCCTAACCTTGGATCGTGTTTGACTTATTTTGTGCCTTGCTGATGCAGGCGCTGATCATTTCCTCGAGGGGAAACTATGACGTGGTACAGGTTGACGTTTGTAACAGGTAAGTCCATAGGACTTACTTAGCGAGCAGTTGTGGATTTGAGTGTTTGTAATGGTTGTGTGTGTGGCCGCATATGATTGTTGCATTTATAACCTAAATCAGACTAGGTAGACCACCTTTATTACCTTATATGACCCAAGTGTATTATAACCTGGCGGTGACCACCTATCAAAGCTTTCCGAGAGTGGAGAAGGTGTTCGGAAGCCAATAATACAGGAGGGAGGTGGATCCCCATTCAAAACCCGTGTTAATGGGGGAAGAGATGAGGTTCTTTAGTCTCCTCGTGCCACAAACGGAAGTTGAATTATTAATGGAATAACGTAATTGAAGATAATAAACGGTTGTGTATGTGGCATTGCATATTATGATGTGTTGATGTGTGTATGTGCTATTACTTCATTCTTATTCATTTCTGTTAGCAAACGGTTTATACCGTGTTGTAGATATTCTGCATGATAGGAGGAATGCAAAGTGAGCCAGATGTATGGTTATGAGTTGTTGTTTTGTACTCAGCGGTGTTTTGTAAAACTTTGGTTGTATATATATATTGTTTGGTGTTTTGATTTTAATCTATATGTGCCTTGTTGTAAGATCCATTGAACTTGTTGTCAGGCTAGGGTTAGGATCCATTGTGAGATCCTAGCCCTGTAGCGCCCCGAGTCTTGTCAATTCAAGGTTTTACATCATCAATGAAAGGTATGTTAATATGTAGTTTACTCATAAGGTCTAGAAACTTACCGAAATGTTTGTCTAGATGTGCTCTCGCTCTAGACTGCGGGAACGGTAATGGAGGCTTGTAAGACGGAGGAGGTACGTAAACTTCTTTTTTCCCCTTCACATCGGTTGACCTAGATGTGTCTTGGTCGAGATTCATTCCGGGGTGACCTCCTGTTGCATTCTCCTCGGTTAACCCAGAAGTCACCTTGGTCGAGACAGGCTGCCTTACAGCGTCGTTTGATCGAGGTATTTGGTCGGTAGTCTTCACACCACTCCTTGTGGTAATCTCCATCACTTGGCCTTTTGGGTTATTCTCCGTACGTCCGGGAAGCTTTCCTTGATCTCTAGGAACTTCTCCGGCCTTGCTAAATACTTGGTTTTCCAAGGCTTTTTGTGTCTTAGAATCGAAGTAACTGTACTTTCCAATCCATTCATCTTTCCCATCAAAGTTTCAAGCATTGCCTCTAACTTATCCTTGGGTGGCTGACTTGAACTAGATTATGATTCTTGGCTTTTCAAAGGAGTGTAAGAAGAAGAAGGTGGAGTTAGAGCATATCAGCATGGGAATAGGGGTTACCGGAATTGTTTTGATTGGATGTCTAATTGTTGTACTTCCGGATGTTGTTGTTCTTGTTGTTGTTGTTGTTGTAGTTGTTGTTCCTATTCCCTTAGTAGTTTCCTCTCCCAACATACCCAACATCTTGCTCTTTGGGTTATTGTGCTTGTGTCTTCAAGAGCTCCTTCAAAGACTTCATCTCATTGTTAAGAGCGTTGATTTGAGCAATACTAGAGGAGGTAAGGTTCAGCTCTTGAGTTCTTGAGCTTTGACTTCCATTATCAATACTCCGATGGGATTACTTCTCAATAGTTAGAGCTTGTTTTTCAACAAACTCCCATGCTTCATCAACTGGTTTATCCATGAACGTTCCAACTAAAAGTGATTGGAGTTTGAATTGCGTTTCCGCATCCAAACCCTTGAAGTAGATAACTAGCAAATCAATCTTTGGAATTTCAAGATGAGGGCAATACAACAAAAGGCCCTTGAACCTTTCCCATGACTTAAAAAGTCTTTCACCATCCTTCATCACAAATACATTTATTTTTCCTTTCAATTCCGCCATTTTGTATGGCGGAAAGAACTTGGTGAGAAACTCCGCGGTCATCTCCTCCCATGTGTTAACTCTTCAAGTTGGAAGCGATTGATACCATACAAGTGCTTTATCCTTCAAACTGAAAAAGAAAACACTCAATTTATAATTGTTATTGTCACATCTAGAAGGTCTCAAGGTTTCCATCTCTCCATTCCTCCAAAACAATTCTGTTGAATCATTGTAATGACTTGAGGTCTAAACTCATATTCTCGCTCAGCTGGATCACCTAACTTAACGCTGGGACGGCGTGCTTGTTGGATGGGATCCATCCATTGACCAAGTGTTTCGGGATACCACAAATGGGTCAACTCTCTCAACCCTCGGTGGAGGTGGTGGTGGCGGCACATAGCCGGGTGCCGGGGTTTTACTACTACTCTAGCATTTCTCTCTCTTTCTTCATTCGCTTGTCGAATAGCCTCTCGTAATTCGTCCATGTCGGCCCGAAGTTTCTCCTGTTGAGCAATTGTTTCATCTCTCTCTCTCTAACTAAAGCTTCATCTTGCAGTTTTAATTGGTTTAAAGCATCTTCCAATTCAGCCTTGTAATTTCTTTCTTCTTCGTTGTTTGCAACCATTTTAGCTTCTCTTAATCTCTTGTTGTATGTCTTTTCTGGTTCAAGATCGTAAGGAGCGATTTATTTACCAGCACGAGTAGAATGATCAGTAGCAAAGAAATCTTAAATTTATATCCTATAAGAACACTCAAGTAGAATGATCAGTAGCAAAGCAAGAAGCTTCCAAGTTTAGACAACCGTACACTGTATTTGGTCTTGACCAAATCCCCGGCTACGGCGCCAAAAACTTTTTTGCTCCAAAAGGTGCGTGTGCAAATAAATCTTAAATTTATATCCACAATATATACCTAACATAAAGCGAACCCGCAGTGTACATATCTATCGTAGTAAGGACTTATATTCCGGAGTCGATCTCAGGGATTTGGTGAGAATAAATTCAGCAAAGTAATTTAACATTAGAAGCACGCAATAGCAATGATCAAAGAAAAGACAAGGATTTATAATATGATTCGGGAACACAGATTCTAGAGATCAAAGTATCCAGTTGTGGTTTCGACTCAAGATTTTTCAAAGATATATGTGAACAAAACTGAGTTTGCAAAGGGAAGGTATTTCTACGATGGGATAGATCACCGGGTAAGTCTCACCATCCACTTTCCCAAACCAAAGCTCCTATCACCGGGTAAGTCTCAAGGAACTAAGGAAAGGTACGAGTACTCAAGCCAACACACTCACCTAAGGGTACAATACCATCACCGGGTAAGTCTCAGGTTAACTCTCAAAGGTAGGATGAAGGCACACTCAAACTCTAACAAAGGATAAACCTTTGTTACCTAACACTCATCATCATAGGTAAACAAGCAAAGGAATCACCGGGTAAGTCTCATCCTAGGCTTGCATGTAAACCAGTAAAGGTGCAACAAGGATAGCATTTGGCAAACTATAACCTAAACTCAAGATCGTGCAAAACAGTGGGCAATCTCGTGCAGTTCTTATCGATCTCGGTCGATATGATTCCAAGAACAGCCCGAGACGGGTTTGGGTTTAGGGTTAACTCAAGCTTTCAGGGTCCACTCACGATAAAGGTTCATTCTTTCATCGTCTATACCACAACCTTCAACTAATCACCCTAGAATCGCTGGGGGTTTAGCCAACAATCATCATTATCAAAGCAATTAAATATATATATAAAGAATATCAAGAAAAGAGAATAAAGCAATCAACAAAGGTGTCTCGGTTATCAAAGCAAAAAATCCAGCAATTGTATCAACAATGTATTCCAAAGAGTATGATAACAACTCACAATAACTTCCCAAGAAAATCTTACAATCTCTACTCTTCCTTGAATCCTAAGCAATCCTTCGTTAGATCTTCTTCCTGCCATTAGCTGTCTTTCTACCCGTTTCTGATCTCTCTAAGATCCATTCTTATAGAAGAATTTTGGGTCAAATAATATCCTATTTTCCTTGGGTTGTGGGCCGTCGACCTCGAGCCAGACCCAGTAGGTCGTCTCGGTCAAGATGAATAAATGTTGGTCCGAGATTAGTGGTGATCTACGTGCATGTCTTCGTATCTTCAACTGAATCCTCCCTTCATCCTTCCAACTTATTTCCTGCTTTTCTTCTTGTCCTTCCTAATGCTCCATAATGTTAATCCATGACCTCCTTAAACTTCAATGGTCCATTTTGATCCAAAATACCCCTTATTCCCTACAAATACAATCAAACGTGTTGTAGACCTCGATTCTTACAAAGTAAATGAATAATGATATAATCAATAAGAATATACATCCATGCATGCAGAATAATGACGAGAAAATACAAAAACCATATCCGAAATATAGACAATAATTCATGCTATCATCTATTCTTTCATCGTCTTTACCACAACCTCCAACTAATCACCCTAGAATCGCAGGGGTTTTAGCCAATAATCATCATGTTCAAAGCAATCAAATAATATATAATCAAGAAGCCAAGAAAAGAGAATAAAACAATCAACAAAGGTATCTCAATTACAAAAAGCAAACAATCCACAAAATGTATCAATAACGTGTTCCAAAAGTATGATAACAACTCACTAATTACTTTCCAAGAAAATCTCACAAAATCTCTTCTCTTCCTTGAACCCTAAGTAATCCTTCCTTAGATCCCTCCCTTCCGTGAATCCATCAAATAGCCGTCAAAAGTCCTTGACGTCTCAGCCGTGTTTCGTCGTCTCTTCTGCGGTATTCATCTTTCATTCTTATAGAAGAATTTTAGGTCAAATAATATCTTATTTTCCTTGGGTTGTGGGTCATCGACCTCGAGCCAGGCCCAGTTGGCAATCTTGGTCGAGGTGCATGAGTGTGTTGGTCCGAGATTAGTGATGATTTGCGTACTTGTTTTCACATCTTCATGTGAATCCTTCTTCAATCCTTTTCCTAGGGTTCTTGTCTTCTTTTTTGTCCTTCCCAATGCTCCATAATGTAGCTCCATGGCCTCCTTAGACTTCAGTGTTCCAATTTGATCCAAAATACGTCTTATTCCTTACAATTACAATCAAACATGGTGTAGACCACAATTCCTGCAAAGCAGGTGAATAATGACATAAATATCAAGAATATATATCTATGCATGCAAAATAATGATGATAAAACGTCAAAACCATATCCCAAATATAGACAATAGTTAATTCTATCAAAATTCCCCATACTTGCCTCTTGCTTGTCCTCAAGCAAGGTTCAAATCTTAGATATAGGATAGTAGGAATTATTAATCTTTAAAGCTCAATGAAAACTTTCAAAAACTTTTGGTTGTGTGCTTCTACTCATATGTCACCCTTAGTGAATGCTTCATAGCTAGTAAGAATTAATATATGAGCAAAACAAGTTATAGATATAAGAAAGCTAATTATACTTCACATGAGATCATAAAATGTGTAGCAAATCATACTCATCAAAATTAATCATGGATAAACCTGTTTAAACCACAAAGTCAAACAACAAGCTCAAGGTGTCAAGGGCTTTCAAAAAAGGTCAAGAAGAGTGTTAGGGATGGAGTGTATAAAGAATATTTGTGGTGCTAAAATCCGGGGAAAGGATAAGAACTTCACAACTTCAAACTCAATTTCCATCAGTAAGTTTTTTTTTACTTCTTTTCCACGTATTTCCTTACTTTTCACTTTTTGAGAACATGGACAAAGGTGCACAATAACCGAAGCCTTGGAGAGTAGCTGATCTCAATTTCTCGAGATGCCTCAAACCTTGATGCACATGCCATGACTCGTTAGGACTGTCAATCAATCGGACTTTGGCAAGACACAAACACCCGGCTATGTGAATGGTGTCGAGTTACTCATCCTCATGACTAACGTCCCCAAACCTATTGTTTTCGAACACTTTTTTACTTTCAACATCATCTTGCACTTGCTTTTTCACTTTCTTTTCCTCCAAATTCCCGGATAGGTAAAGGAAGGTCAAGTTATATATGAGGGGCTAAAAGCATGGTCAAGGAGAAGAAAAAAGAAAACGAATCGCCTCAATCATTCCATTAAGAATGTGAGAGAACTTATAAGGTAGTTTCAACCTTCAAATTCAACATGATTTGGATAAAATAACTCACTAAGCATGCTCAAATATCAAACAAAGCATTCAAACCTTAAATATATCATAAATTATTTCAAACATATAAAGATCATAAAAACTATTCAACAAACAAGAGTGATCATTGGGATCATATCCAGCCTAGAAGCACAAAATCTTTCGAAAATTCACGTTTTTCAAACCCATTTCGGTCGAGATGCGTACGGAACACCGAGATACTAGACCGAGGTAAGCTCCTATTGTGGTCATCTCGTTTGGCCATGTGCATTTCGGTCGAGATAAAAAAAACTTCAAACCAGTTTTGTATGTTTTTTCAATCAAAATCATAATGCAATGCAGGTAATATACCATACAACCATAAAGCATATAATGTAAACTATAGATGAGGTCATAGAAGATAAGAATCAGTTATTGCAGACCCGAGTATCACAAAGTACCCCATACTTAGGACACATCGTCCTGATGGGTAAAAGAAGTCAAGAGAAAGTACTCACAATGTCTAGTGCAGAACCGCAAAATAAGAAGAGAAATAAAAGATGCAGCTCCGGAGAAGAATCATGCATCTGGAGGAGGTCGAGCATGAAACGGGTACAAGGAAGTATCGAAGGGGTAGCCCATCTGTTGTTGAAACTGCAGCTCCACCATCCGGCGTTGGTAGTGATGGCTCTCTTGCATCTCACACCTCATGGCGCCACTCTCTCTAGTTTGAACATCAAGACGCCTATCTAGATCAGTGCGCATACCACTGAAAGACTCCTCCATCTGACGAGTAAGATCGTCAATCCTCCTATGAGCCTCGGGATCACGGTGGCGGTGGTGGTTGCGGCGCTCCCGCTGTTGCGAGATCTCCTGTGGTGGCAATTGTTGCGGCTGATCATTATCAGTCGCCTCATCATCCATAACCTCAATCACTGGAGCACTCGGACCAGCAGTGTCCGTCCCGGTGTCCATAGGATCTCCTCCCTCATCATCCTCATAGTCGTTCCCAATCTCAACAGCTCTCTCCGCCTCCTGTACTACTGGTCTCGATATCTCCTTCTAGTTACGCGGGTCAGAGACCGTGAACTGGGAAGACCAAATCATGCCTCTCAGAGCTTTGGTTTCCCAAGGCATGGCCATATATGGTGGACCACGCCCTCGAGGAACCAAGATCCGGTGAGTGATGAACTCATGCAACCCTAATGGTTTGGCCTCAGCGACCAAGGTGCAAGCGGAAAGGTTAATGCCGATGATGTTGGTGATGTGAGTCACCAATCCTCCTACACAAATATCTCCCTTTTTTTGCTCCTAATCCAGGGTAAATCATCAGCCAACATGGCGGTGAAGTCCGGGATCTCACCTGCAGTCATGCACCAAAGAGTGAACAACTCACCTTGCCGATTTTTTGTGGTATCTCGGTCCGAGCTAGTAACATCTCACTCATGATCCGGTGTGCCATCCTAAAGGTAACATGAAAGATATTATTATCCTTTCAATCTCCTGGTTGCCAATTGTCAGAACTGGAGGAAATATGAGCAATACGGGTCGAAAAGGCTCTAGCATGGGTGCGGGAAGGGAAGTCAGTAGCTACGGGAAGGGAAAAGCCAAATATACCTCCGAAGTTCTCCATAGTGAATTTGTAGGTTTTGTTCATCAGGCGGAATTTGGCATAATTCTCTGCCGGCACATGAATAATGAAGCTCAAAAACTCATAGGTTGGCTCTACATAAGCCGGTGCTCGGATCGAGACAAACATATCCAGCCCTACAGTGGAGATCATCCTCCTCAGATCATCAACTATGTGCAAGCAAGCAAGATCATCGATATCGATGTATCGAGTGGCTATGACCGGACGGGAGCAAATGCGGTCATACTTTTCTTTGAGGTTCGGGATAATGATGGGTACTTGCGAAGGTGGAGGTGGTGGAGGGGAAGGTTTTCTAGCCTCAATGTGGTCACGTAGGAAAATCTATCGATTTAATCGACGCAAACCGTCCATTTCAACACGATATCTCGGACTATTCTTGAGTTCACCTCGGTCAAGATGCCTAGGCTTGACCAAGACGAAACAGTCTTTCGATCGAAATCACCAATCTGTAAATTTCTTTCCCAAAAATCACTACCAATTGCTTCCTAGGGGGTTCTCCAGTTCTTTCCAACACAACAAACTAGCAACAATCTCCAAAATCGACCGAAATAAAAAAAAAAGAGGTTTTTGAACGAGATTACCCGATTTTTTGCAAAATGCGGTGGGTTAAAGTCCTGATTGATACTGGAGAAGTCGATGGCATGCCTTGCCTGTGGATTTGGAGCCCAAAAACGTTGAAAACGAGCAAGAAACGAAGATTTGAGGAATGATGGCTCGTTTCGGTCAAGGCAGCTCGGAAGAGAAGAGGGAAAGTAAGGAGAGAGAGTGTTCTTTGCCTTTTATACCCGTTGGAAAATTTAACTACATCTCGGTCGAGATGGTTGACGGCATTTAAGATGTCCGACCGAGATGACTCCTTGTTGCTCTCATTTCGGTTGACTCAGAAGGGTCTCGGTCGAGACAGCTTCCGAGATGGCTCCCAGTTTTCGCCCGTTCCTCATATTCTCGAACCGTAATCCCGCTCATCTGTTTCTTTGAGTTTTTCCACTTGGTTTGTACCTAGTTCCTGTTATCATGGTCACAAAACGCAAAAACTATACTAAACTAGTCTAGAAAGAAAAAAAAAAGGAAAGCAATACCTTGGGTAGCCTCCCAAGAAGCGCTTGATTTAAGGTCGTTAGCTTGACATATCCACTACTGATCATATGAGATGAAATGGCGTAATCTGGTCAACCGGAACTTCCGGTGTATACTCTTTAAGCCGATGACCATTCACTTTAGTTTTCCGCTATGTTCACCCCATACTTCAACTTCACCATGAGAGAAAACATGTTTCAAAATATAAGGTCGGGTCCATCGAGATTTTAACTTACCGGGAAAGAGGCAAAAGCGGGAGTTGAAAAGAAGAACAAAGTTGCCTTCTTTGAACTCCTTGGGAATGATATGCTTATCATGCCACTTCTTTGTCCTCTCCGTGTAGATTTTAGCATTCACGTAAGCATTCAAGCATAATTCTTCCAATTCGTTGATGTCAAAGAGTCGCTTCTCCACAACTTCTTTGATATCAAAATTCAACCATTTTATTGCCCAATATGCCTTATTTTCCAACTCCACCGGAAGATGACAAGACTTCCCATAAACCAAGTTGTAAGGTGTGGTTCCGATGAGAGTCTTAAAAGCGGTCCTATATGCCCATAGAGCATCATCCAACTTCATGGACCAATCTTTTCTCGTTTTAGAGACGGTCTTTTCTAGAATTCCTTTGATTTCTCTATTCGAGATTTTAACCTATCCACTAGTTTGAGGGTGATAGGGAGTTGCTACCTTATGGGTTACCCCATACTTCGATAGAAGTGCTTCGAAATTTTGGGCTGTGAAATGCGTCTCTCCGTCACTTATGATGACTTGAGTTGTCCCAAAGCGTGGGAAGATGATCCGATTGAAGAACTTCACAACTACCGTGGCGTCCTTGGTGGGAGAAGCGATGGCTTCCACCCATCTCGAAACATAGTCAACCGTCAATAGTATGTATAGATTCCTTGCAGAAGATGGGAATGTTCCCATAAAATCAACTCCCCAAACATCGAAGATCTCGACCTCCTGAATTTTATTCAGTGGAATCTCGTTCCAAGACAAATTTCCTGTTCTTTGGCATGCATCACAAGACACAACAAACGTTTGTATATCCTTAAATAATGAAGGCCAAAGAATCCAGAACGTAATACCTTAGCGCACGTCTTGTGAGCGCTAGCATGTCCTCCACATGGTAATGAATGACATGCCTCATAACACTTTGCGTCTCATCTTCCGGAATGCATCTCTGTAGCATCCCATCTGGGCCTCTCTTGAAGAGTAGAGGTTCATTCCAAATATAGTGACGCAGATCTTTAAAGAATTTCTTCCTTTGTGCGTATGAAAATCCAGGAGGTACTTCCTGACAAACGAGATAATTGACATTATCAGCATACCAAGGTTCGTTACCTTCCGAAATTTGGTGAAGCCAATGCTCCATCCAATGCAGTTGCTCATCGGGAAAGAATCGTCGATGGGCATGTCATCTCCCTCTAAAGCAATGGAGGTATCCGGATGAGGTGATCCGCCACATAATTTTTGGATCCCTTCTTATCACGGATTTCCAAGTCAAACTCTTGAAGTAGGAGAATCCAACGGATAAGATGCGGCTTTGTATCCTTTTTAGTGATCAACTACCGAATGGATGTGTGGTAGGTTTAGACGACGACTTTCACTCCTACAAGATATGAACGAAATTTCTCAAAAGCATAAACGACCGCCAAGAGCTCCTTTTTGGTGGTGGCGTAATTCAGCTGAGCCTCATCTAGCGTCTTGCTAGCGTAATAGATAGCGTAAGTCCGACTATCCTTCTTCTCTCCAAGAACTGCTCCAACTTCCACGTCGCTTGCGTCACACATAATCTCAAAGGGAAAATCCCAATTAGGAGGTTGAATGATGGGAGCGGATATCAATGTTTCCTTTAACCTATAGAGAGCATCTAGACGTTCCTGCGAAAACTCAAAAACCGCATCTTTATTTAACAAATTGATTAGTGGTTTAGAGATCTTAGAAAAGTCTTTGATGAACCTCTTGTAAAAGCCTGTATGCCCTAGAAAACTCCGCACACCTTTAACAGAACAAGGTGGAGGAAGTTTCTCTATATTCTCGATCATAGCTCGATCGACCTCAATACCTCGTTTTGAAACGAGGTGACCTAACACAATGCCCTCACTAACCATGAAATGACATTTCTCCTAATTCAGAACAAGATTAGTGTCTTCACAACGTTGTAACATTAGCGAAAGGTTAGCGAAGCAATTATCAAAGGAGGAACCATGAACAGAAAAATCATCCATGAATACCTCGATGATCTCCTTGATATACTCGGAGAAAATAGCCATCATACAACGCTGGAACGTAGTTGGAGCATTACACAATCCGAATGGCATCCTCCGGTAAGCAAAGGTACCCATGGGCACATGAAAATGATATTTTTTTGATCATCCGGGAGGATAGGAATCTGAAAGAATCCACTATAACCATTTAATAGCAAAAGTGTGAGTGTTGTGCTAACCTTTCGATCATTTGATCAATGAATGGGAGAGGGAAGTGATCCTTCCTTGTCGCCACATTCAACCTTCGATAGTCAATGCACATCCTCCAGCCGGTTACGGTCCTTGTTGGGATCAATTCGTTGTTCTTGTTGGTCACAACGGTCATCCCTCCTTTCTTTGGTACCATTTGTGCCGGGCTCACCCACTTGCTATCCGATATAGGGAAAATAATCCCTACATCCCGTAATTTAAGCACTTCCTTCTTCACAACTTCTTTCATGATCAGATTTAACCATCTTTGAGGTTTCCCTGAAGGGTTATGATCATCTTCCATTAGTATTTTATGCATGCAAAGAGATGGCTTAATTCCAACGAGATCATCGACATTATATCCAATAGATTTCCTATGTTTTCTTAACTCATGCATCAACTTGGATAACTCAATTTCAGTAAGGTTAGCACTAACTATGACCAGATAAGTGGAATTCGATCCAAGAAAAGTGTACCTCAAGTGTTGTAGAAGAGGTTTAAGATCCAAGATAGGAGGTTCCTTAGGTGGTGATTCCGTACCTATAACATCTTCTTGTGAAACTTCGGAAGCTTCGGAAGGGGTAAGGCTAGTACTTGCAGCGCTTGGAATCATTGAACGAGGAAGTTCTGAAGAATTAGAGATCTCGTTTGCCTCAGAAGTGACTCGATCGAGATCCAATCCGAGGTGAATCCTTGTTGCTTTCACCTCGGTCACTCCATAAGTCACTTCGGTTGAGGTAGTTTGAATGAGGTCGAGACAGTTCTTTGACTCCTCTTCAAATTCTTCAAAAATAGCCCTTGGAACTTTTTCCAAGGTTCCCAAACTTTGTATATCTGCATCACAAGAAACATCTACACCTTTTTCCATAAAACTAAAACTTAAGACTCTTTCAAGAGGATCTTTAATAAGGATAGGGCTCACCAATCTTCGAGATTCCTCTTCATCATAGATGTTGTAAATGTCTTCCTCAAGGTCTTGTCCTTTCATCAAAGCTGACAGCACGAACTCAACATGCTCTTCTCCTATGTTGAAATACAATTTGACATTCTTGGAATCAACCAAGCAACCGGAAGTTGCAAGAAATGGCCTCCCAAGGATGATTGGGATTGGATAATCTATAGGAAGTCCAATACCACAAAATCTATAGGAATGTAAAACTTATCAAGTTTTGCTGGGATGTCTTCCAATATGCCAACAGGTCGAGTAATGGATCGATCCACCATATACAACGTCATCTTTATTGGTTTAGGCTCTCCTAAACCGACCTTCTCACACAAAGCAAGTGGAATCATGCTCACACTTGCTCCTAGATCACAAAGTGCATCATATGTGACCTCTCCAACTCCTATGGGAATGCAAAACGATCCCGGATCCCGCAGCTTGGGTGGCAAGTTCTCCCTCATGATCTTGATGAGTTCCGATGATCTAGAAGACATATTTACCTCACCAAATCCTCTTGCTTCCTCTTGTTAGAGAGGATCTACTTTAAGAACTTCCCATAAGCGAGTATACCTAGAATTACATCAATGAAAGGTATGTTAATATGTAGCTTGCTCATAAGGTCTAGAAACTTACCGAAGTGCTTGTCTGGATGCGCTCTCGCTCTAGATTGTGGAAACGGTATTGGAGGTTTGTACGCCGGAGGAGGTTTGTAGATCTCGTCCTTCTCCTTCTCTTCTCAGTGGGCATCTCAACCGAGACGGACTGCTTTACAACGTCGCTCGTCCAAGGTACTGGGTCGGTGGTCTTCACACCACTCCTTGTGGTAATCGCCATCACTTGGCCTTTCGGGTTGTTCTCCGTTCTTCCGGGAAGCTTCCCTTGATCTCTAGAAACTTCTCCGGCCTTGCTAAATACTTCATTTTCCAAGGCTTTTTGTGCCTTAGAAATCGAAGTAACTGAACTTTCCAATCCATTAACTTTTCCCATCAAAGTTTCAATCACCGCTTCTAACTTATCCTTGGGTGGTTGACTTGAAGACAGTTCTTGGCTTTTTAATTGAGTAGAAGAAGAAGGTGGAGTTAGAGCATTATCAGCATGGGAATAAGGGTTACCGGAATTATTTTGATTGGATCTTTAATTGTTGTTGTTGTTGTTGTTGTTTCTATTCCCTTGGTAATTTCCTCTCCCAACATAGCCAACATCTTGCTCCTTTGGCTGTTGTGCTTGTGTCTTCAAGAGTTCCTTCAAAGCCTTAACCTCATTGTTGAGAGTGGTGAGTTGAGCAACACTAGAGGTAGTAAGATTCAACTCTTGAGTTCCCGGTCTTTGACTTCTTTCATCAACCCTCTGATGGGAGTATTTCCCAATAGTTAGAGCTTGTTTTCCAACAAACTCCCATGCTTCATCAACGGGTTTGTCCATGAAAGTTCCAGCAGAAAGATATTGTAGTTTGAATAGAGTTTTCTCATCCAAACCCTTAAAGTAAATTACTAGAAAATCAATCTTTAGAATACCATGATGAGGGCAATCCAACAAAAGGTCCTTGAACCTCTCCCATGACTTAAAAAGACTTTCATCATTCCTCATCACAAATGCATTGATTTTACCTCTCAACTCTACCGTTTTTTATGGCAGAAAGAATTTTGTGAAAAACTCCGTAGTCATCTCCTCCCATGTGTTAACAATTCCAGTTGGAAGTGATTGATACCAAGCAAGTGCTTTATCCTTCAAAGAGAAAAAACAAAACACGCAGTTTATAGTATTATTTTCCACTCTTGAAGGTCTCAAAGTTTCCATTAGAATTTCATAATTTTGCAAGTGTTGATGTGGAGATTCTCTCTTCAATCCTCAAAACCGATTTTGTTGAATCATTGAGATGACTTGAGGCCGAAACTCATACTCATGTTTCAGCCGGATCACCTAAGTTAATGTCGGGGCGGCGTGTTTGTTGAACGGGTCCATCCGTTGACCAAGTGTTTGTAGTATACCCACAAACGGGTCAGCTCTCTCCATCCTCGCCGGAAGGTAAGGTGCATGTGGTGGCACAAAAACGGGTGCCGGTGGATCAACTACAACTCTAGCATCTCTTTCTCGCTCCTCATTCAGCCGCCGAACGGCTTCCTGTACCTTAGCCATGTTGGCCCGAAGTTCATCTTCTCTAACACGTGCTTCTGCTCTCTCCATGATCAAGGCATCATCTCGTAACTTAAGTTGATCAAGAGCATCTTCCAACTCAACACGGAAGTCTCTATTCTCTTCATTATTTGCAGCATCCATTTCAGCTTCTCTCAATCTTATTTTGTATGTCTTTTCTAGTTCATGATCGTAAGGAACAATTTCTTACCAGCTCGAGTCCATCGCATAAACCTAAAGAAAGGTCTTACAAGGGCACTCAAGTAAAATGATCAATAGCAACAAGGGCAGCAGCCTAAGAAAACCAAATACTGGCTTGGTCTAAATCAAGTCCCCAGCAAAGGCGCCAAAAACTTGTTCGCTCCAAAGTGTGTGTAGAATAAGTCTTAAATTTATAACCAAGAATAAAGCAAAAGTGAACCCGCAGTGTACGGATCAATCGCAATATTAGAAAATATTCCAAGGTCGATCATAGGGACTATGGTGAAATCAAGCATGGTATATAACTTCAGGTTGTATATGCTAAACTCGAGCAAAAAAGAACAATGAATGATATAAATCAGATAAGAGAATGCAGATTCTAGAGATCAAGGTATCCAACTGTGGTTTCGACTCAAGATTACTAAAGGATAAACGTGGACAAAGCTGAGGTTTGCAAAGGGAAGGTATTTCTACGATGGGATAGATCACCGGGTAAGTCTCGCCATCCACTATCCCAAGCCAAAGATCTTATTACCGGGTAAGTCTCAAGGAACTAAGGAAAGGTACGGCCGCTCAAACTAGCACACTACCTAAGGGAACAAAACTAACCATCACCGAGTAAGTCTCTGGTTAATTCTCAAAGGTAGGATGAAGGCACACTCAAAACCTAACAAAGGATAAACCTTTGTTACCTAACACTCATTATCATTGGTAAACAAGCAAATGAATCACCGGGTAAGTCTCTTCCTAGGCTTGAATGTAAACCAGGAAAGGTGCAACAAGGATAAGATTTGGCAAACTATAACCTCAACTCAAGATCGGACAATGCAGTGGGCTATCTCGTGTAGTTCTTATCGATCTCGGTCGAGATGATTCCAAGAACAGCCCGAGACGGGTTTCAGTTTAGGCTTAACTCTACTTTCAAGGTCCAGTCACGATAAAGGTCTATTCTTTCATTGTCTTTACAACAACCTAAGAAAAGAGAATAAAGCTCAACAAAGGTATCTTAATTATCAATAGCAAACAATCCACAAAACGTATCAATAATGTGTTCCAAAAGTATGATAACAACTCACTAAATACTTCCCAAGAAAATCTCACAAAATCTCTTCTCTTCCTTGAACCCTAAGTAATCCTTCCTTAGATCCCTCCCTTCTGTGATTCCTTCAAATAGCCGTCAAAATTCCTTGACGACTCAGCCGTGTTTCGTCGTCCCTTTTGCGGTATTCACCTTTCATTCTTATAGAAGAATTTTAGGTCAAATAATATCTTATTTTCCTTGGGTTGTGGGCCGTCGACCTCGAGCCAGGCCTAATTGGCCATCTTGGTCGAGGTGCATGACTGTGTTGGTCCGAGCTCAGTGATGATCTACGTACTTGTCTTCAAATCTTCATCTGAATCCTTCTTCAATCCTTTTAGGGTTCTTGCCTTCCTTCTTGTTCTTCCCAATGCTCCATAATGTAGCTTCATGGCCTCCTTAGACTTCAATACTCCAATTTGATCCAAAATACGCCTTATTCCCTACAATTACAATCAAACGTGGTGTAGACCTCGATTCTTGCAAAGTAGATGAATAATGACATAAACATTAAGAATATATATCTATGCATGCAGAATAATGATGATAAAACGTCAAAACCATATCCGAAATATAGACAATAATTCATGTTATCAATCATCTTTTGAAGCTCATATGATAACTTTATGCCAATTAAGCATGGATCGCATGATGTTTCTATTTGCATACTAATTAACTAAGCTTAGTCACAATCATGATTATACTCGAATATATAAACATCACATGGTGTTTTCTATTTGCATACATTACTTAATATAATCAGAATTTGGATAACACATCACTTGTAGGTTCAGTCATCCTTTCGTCCCCAATCAATCATACTCTAGCATGCTAGGTATCTAAACATTGTATAATCATCCTCATATTACCTTATTAGTCTTAACTTGGATGATCAATCTAGACACCATATATTCATTCATGTATGGAAGAATACAATGCTTTATTAAGATAGATTTAAGCTAGTGAAAGTCTAAGCCACCAACATTGAGATAAAACCAAAATGAATGAATGATAAATCCAGATTTATTCTCTCCTATATGCTACTAATCATGCTTGGGTTCCTTTAATATCATGAACAAACACAAAAATACTAATCTAGCATGATTTGGGGATTTTCACCTCAAAACCTATATAAAAATCTACTCTCACTCATCATAAATATGGACAACATAACAACAAAAACAAATGCTTTTGTAGGAAATTAGAAAAGAAAATAGAGAATTAGAAAGAAGAATTGACGAATTTGGACTTACCAATCAAAAGTTATGAGCAAAACAAGGTGAGAGAATGAAGAACTAGCAAGAACAATGATGAACACCAATCTTTCCTCTTGATTGATCCAAATTTCCATCCAAATCAGCTACAAGACAAGTTTCTAGATCTAAGAGGGTAACTAAGAGAGTAGTTTGAGATGTGTATGAAGGGGTGATATAATTACATTTAACCAATATGCTTATATAGGACTCCAAAGACATGGTCTCCTCTAGGAAGCAAGAGAGTCAAGTTGTAAATTTAGTTAGGATGATCATCCTAGAAGGAACTGATGAAAAACTTGGCATAGACACCCTCGAGTGGAATGGACACTTTGGCAGAGTTTCTTCTCCTTAACCTTGAGTTCTTCCACCGACTTAGTGGCCGTCTTCTTCCGTCGAGTGACTTGTCTTCTTATCTCGAGTTTTCTTGTCTTCTTTGCTCGAGTGATGTGATAAACTCGAGAGACATCGACAAATCTTCATTCATGTCTTCTTTTCTCTAGTGGGGGTTGTATTTGCTTGAGTTTATTGTCACTCGATGTCAACTCGGGAGACGTCGAACTTTCTACAGCCCGAAGTCTTCCTTGCTTGAGTGAAATGTCTTCTTCTCTCGATTTTTCCTAGCTTCTTTGCTCGAGTTTTGGGTCCGCTCCACAAAAGTTGACAATTTCCTTTAAGTGGCTTCTTATTCTGAGTTTTGCCTTCCTCTTAGTCTGAGTTTGGGGTCACTCGATGCTTCTTCCTTGAAGTTTTCTTACCTCTATTGACTTCATGCTTGTATTCTTGCTTGCCTTTTGTCCTTCCTTTTGTTTTGAGGTGGATGATGAGTTGATGTATGATGCTTGGATGCCTTGAGTGCTTAGATATCTTCATTCGAGCTCCATTTTTTTTGCCAAAGTACTTACAAAGACATGAAAGAAGGGAAATAGACATTATTTTGACAATTTAAGCTCTAGATAAGATATGAATGCTCAGACCATGCAAAACCAAGGTAAAACCACATAAAATTACATCTAAAAATATAGCATAAAAATATGTTATCATTAACCTTTAAGGTCTTAAACATATACAAGGTTTTATGTTTTGATTCGTGATTAGTTTTAATTACTTAATTGTTTATCATTTTGCTTTTTAGGTAAAAGGATTTTTTGGCATATAAAAGCCTTTTCAAGATTTCATTTGTAGGTAGATTATTTTTTAAAGAAAAACCGTGAGTTTTGTTTGAGATTTCTGAAAATTCAATCAAAGAGAGAGTCTTGATTGAATTGGTATGTGTGTGCGCGCATGTGTTCTTGTGTGTCTTAACCTCCTAGAGATTATTGCTCCTAGTTCTTCATTTGCATCCTACTTTGTGCTTTGCTTGTGTAAGGCTGTATTGGGTAAGGTTGAGGTAAGACACATTAATTTGAGTCTTGATCATCTAGATTAAGGTTATTACAAGTGGTTTACTTGGTTCCAACTTGTTCTATCTTCTATCCATCTTTCAACTCCATTGTTTCTTCTTTCCATTTTCGTCACCTCCATTATTCACCTTTGCTTCCCACCAAAAAAAATTAATCACCTTTGCTGAATTTGTTTTTGTTTAGTGAAGAAAGGCGTTCATTACAAGGTGTTGTAGAACTCTATGTCTAGATCAAGTCATTGCAACCTTGCCCCGCATCATCAACTTTTAAAAGAATAGAACATCACATTGCACTCCATATGTGTAAAAGACTAATAAGAAATAAGGGTTAAATCTCAAAGCTAATGCACAATACATTGGATGGAGAAAAACGCGAACATATCAAAATAGGTTTCTACCCTTAAAGCTACTTTCTTTAGTTTATTCATTTTCCCGAAGCTTCATTCTAGTTCAAAAGGGCATTGAGACGAATAATTTGATAGCTCTTTCACCGTTATCGGTTCCAACATAAGATCATTCTCGAAATAAACCAAAGTTCCAACAAATAACCATATTTCCCTACTTCTCAAAATTACATTAAACGTATGTCATTATCAATGCCATTTTATCTAAAGATTTCAACAATATCCAAAAGCTCTTATGTAATCAAAATACCTTGAATTTGACCCAACATTTAATTCTTGGTTATTGCAATAGATCATGCGGTGACAAAGAACCTGAGACTGAACTTAATTGTTTGAGACGATTGAAGGTGCTACATCTCGTCCAAGCTCAACAATCTTGATGATCCATGAAGCTATCCCACTAAATCATATCCTTCTTCGGGTCCTCCCCTAGAACCCCTACCCAAAATCAAAGTGTGTATCAATAATCCATTAATCATCATCATCCCTAACATACAATCGAAAAAGACATCAGGAGAATAAAAATGGAAAAGGGAAGATTGATGAGCTATGAATGATTGCAAGTATACAAGTGGAAACAAAACAATACCATAACCCGACTTTGAGAGTTGAAAAGTCATTGTACATCTTTGTCTATAAATTAAAAGGAAAAATGTCAATTTGTTCCTAACTTTGTAAAATAAAAATAAGTTATTTGTAAAATCTGAAATAGATAATTTTAAGATAAGATAACAACCAAACAATATAGAGAAAAAAGAGAAATTATTTTAGAGAATAAGCCTACCAAATTGAAAGGCTTTCACACCAATCAAATAGTAACGAACCCACAAAATTGAAACCGAGAAGAAACAAAGCAAAAAAAAAAAAAAAAAATAGAGATTCCAAACAACCAATAAATATAAATGTTAACGACGCGTGTATAACATTTAGGTTTAGAGGAGAGGGTAAATTGGTAAATCTTTAGCTGCTCATCATAGGAGATTCAAAAACCATACTTGAAAATCCAATTACAGGAGGCTATTTTTGTTTACAAGAATTTTAACAGTAACCAAATTTACAACCCTTTGCCCACTCGAATCGTAAAATGCAAAAAAATTGCACCGACTTCATCTTTCTCTCATCCCGCATAAACACTAGTGTGGGGATCACTCAGCTTTGAGTTGCTGCAAACGCATTCACACTCCCATCCAAATTCATCCAATATCGTGGATCCGGACGAGAAACAGTTTAAGCTATGGCGGTCGTCATGAGGGGAGGTCGGGGATCTGGCCTCCTCTCCGGCGGGGGCGCCTTCAACGGCCTTCGCAGCTTCTTCTCCTACCGGATCTTCGTCTCCGCCATGTTCTCCCTTCTCTTCCTTGCCGCTCTCTCCTTCCTCTTTGCCTCTCACCTCTACGCCTCTACTTCCGATCCGGTGACCATCACTTCTCTCTCTTTCATAAATCTTATGTTTCTATCCAATTATGTTTAATTTTCTGTTTCTAGACCATGTTTTGGATGTACCGACATGCTTGCTTGGATTGATTCGAAATTGCTGATTGCTAAAGGTGAATTAAGTAGGTACCAGATCACGCACTGTGAGGAATAGGGAGTGTATTAGATTTTTAATTGATGTCTTGTCTTTAGGTCTCTTTGCTGTATAGATTTTGTATACGTTGCACTCGTATTCTTAGAATGATCGGTGATGGCGAGTGAGATCTTGGAGTAACTCAAATTGCATTGATTGAGGATTATGCTACTTCGTTTGATCTTTAATTGCTAACTTCTATACAATAGAATTGTCTGTTTGTAGTACCATTCTCTAAGTTGCAAATTAATTAACTACCTCTCAGTCTCAGGTGTTTCTAATAATGAGGTTCATGTTTCTCAATTTGATTTTTGGATGGTGATTCTTTTGCATAATGTGATTGATAAGATTACATATCATTTCTTGTAGCAAAGATGCGAAAATGTGATTTTAAAATGCCTCTTGTCATTGGTTCAATGAAACAGGATATACCTACTACAGGACATGCTTATATGCACCGGACATTTCTAGCCATGAAGTCTGATCCCCTAAAAACCCGGCTTGATCTGATTCATAAGCAAGCACAGGATCATATCATGCTTATTAATGCATATGCAGCATATGCTCGGAAGCTGAAGCTTGAAAACAATAGGCAGCTTAAGATGTTTGATGAGTTGGCAGATAATTTTACAAATTTGATGTCGAAGCCTGAGTTCCACCTTGCACTGTTTCAAACTGATGGACCAGTGGAGGAAGATGTTCTGAAACAGTTTGAGAAGGAAGCCAAAGATAAAGTGAAGATTGCACGGTTGCTTATTGCAGAATCCAAGGAGTCTTATGATAACGAGTTGAAGATTCAGAAGTTAAGGGACACTATATTTGCAGTGAATGAGTTGTTGATCAAAGCCAAGAAGAATGGTGCACATGCCAACATGATTGCTGCCAAATCAGTTCCAAAGAGTCTGCATTGTCTAGCAATGAGGCTGGTAGAAGAGCGAATCTCGCATCCAGAGAAGTACAATGAAGAGGAGCCAAAGCCCGAGTTTGAAGACCCTACCTTATATCATTATGCAATATTTTCAAACAATGTCATTGCTGTATCAGTTGTTGTGAATTCAGTGGTGGAAAATGCAGTAGAGCCGGGGAAACATGTTTTTCACGTGGTTACTACTAAGATGAATGTCGCTGCAATGAAGGTTTGGTTTAAGTTGAGACCTGTGAAGAAAGGAGCCCATGTGGAGGTTAAAGCAATGGAAGATTTTGATTTTCTGAATTCATCCTATGTACCTGTCCTTAAACAGCTTGAGTCAGCAAAATTGGAAAATTCGTACTTTGAGAACGAAACTGAGAACGCAAACAGCATGAAGTTTAGGAACAGTGAGGATTTGTCAATGTTGAGTCATCTTCGGTTTTATCTCCCAGAGATGTATCCAAAACTCCACCGTGTGTTGCTTCTAGATGATGATGTTGTAGTTCAGAAGGATCTGACTGCTTTGTGGAACATTGATCTGAATGGAAAGGTGAATGGGGCTGTTGAGACATGCTTTGGTTCCTTTCACCGGTATGCACAATATTTGAATTTCTCTCATCCTCTCATCAAGGAGAAGTTTAACCCCAAAGCTTGTGCGTGGGCTTTTGGGATGAACATATTTGACTTGGATGCTTGGAGGAGAGAGCAATCTACGGAGCAATATCATTACTGGCAGAAATTTGTAAGTTTAGGGCCTTGTTTAGTTTTGTTAACTTGTAATGTTGAGTTTTATCCTAGTAATTCTTGGTTATTCTTGATCAGAATGAGGATGGGAGCTTGTGGAAAGCGGGTATTGTCCCACCCGGACTGGTGACGTTTGACTCAATGACGAAACCATTGGATAAGTCATGGCACGTACTTGGGCTCGGGTATAATCCTGGCGTAAGTATGGATGTGATACGGAAAGCAGCAGTGATTCATTACAACGGGAATATGAAGCCTTGGCTTGACATTGCACTGAACCAGTACAAGGAGCTATGGACGAAGCATGTTGACAGTGACATGGAGTTTATTCAAATGTGCAATTTTGGGTTTTAATCTCGTCAATTGTGAGGTAAGTAGAATATACAAGTTTCATTGAAGGCCCTTTGTTAAGATGAGAGCCACATAATTGTATTTGTTGTGAAAGATGTTATTAGATTGTACTAGACATCTCCACTTGTGGTGTGTACACTACTAGCAGGTGCTCTATTATTTTGTATCAAAAGCTTTAGTGGCTAATGGCAGCATTATAGCGAGTAACTATCTTGTTTTGGCTCATTGTCTTTTTCATTATTAATAACTCTATAAAAGTAAGTTAAGCTCATGTTCTCAAGTTGTGTTTTTTTTGCCCACTTATTTCTTGCAAGTCTCAAGTTGTGGTTTGTAGGGGTGGGCATCGGATCGATCCGATCCGAGTACCCGGATATAGAAATTTTCATAAAACCCCCGATCCGGATCCGATCCGTATCCGGCCAGATATCCGGCACTTTTCCCGGATCGGGACAGATAATTATCCGCGGATATCCTGCCAATCCGTTTGATCCGAATTCCAAAATATAGTATCCGAAAATGATTTTATCCGGATCGGATCGGATTATAATCCGCGGATATCCGGATGATCCGTTTGATCCGATGACTTTTGTATGACCCGGTTGATCCGTTTGATCCGAAAAGGACTTTATCCGGATCCGGATATCCGATTGTCCGAATATCCGTTTGATCCGGTATGTATTTGCAACCTTGTTTATCACAAAATGTAATAAAAAAAACAATTTAAAGACATAAAACAAAATCATATAAAAATGATAATCTTATAAAATGATAAAAAAAAAAGAGAATATTAAAGTACATTATAATAAGAAAATAAAAATAAAGATTAAAACAATAAATATTTCTATTTTTACAATTTATAACTACTTCGTACAATACAAATATATAAAATTGAGAATGATAATGTAAAAGTAAATAATTTAAATTTTAATAAAAACTAAATATATTAGTCTTGAAAACATTAATATATAGCAAATGTTATCATTAAATATTATCAAAGTTAATTAACTTTTTTCATTTTAATAAAAGCTAATCGATTGTAATTTCATTATAAATATTATGAATAATAATTACATAAGAAAAACGATATTAATAAATTTATAATATAATATAAAACTTTTTATATATTCTAAAACAAAAATCTTTTAACACATTTTATGACTAAAGTTATACTTATCATAATAGACGGTTTCATTAAATACGACGATCTTATAATAAAAGGTTGATTTGCTAAGAAAAAATGACTAAAGTTATACTTATCATAATCATCATTACTTATATTATTGAAAAACTTATTGTTAATACTTTAACACATTTTATGTTTAACATGGTTAAAATAGTTAGACTTATAATACATCATTATAATAAACTTATAATATGTAATTTTTTACTTGTGATCTTGTATAGTAAACCAAAAGTTTATTTAATAACTTTTTAAAAAATTAATTTGTAGAATTAAAGTATAATAGTAAATTTTATTTGAATCTAAATATTTATATCATTTTCTATAGAAGTCTTTTCGGTAAGTTATTGTTCCAAAAAATTTTTTTACTAAAATTACAATTATCATTATCATCATTATAATGAGAAACTTATATTAAGACGTTACCACATATATTCTCTTTAATATGGTGATAAGAATTGAAATTAAAAGGCTCATTATAGACCTATAATAGTTAATATGTACGGTAAATTATATTATATAAAAATTAATTTTAAGAATTATAGTGAAATCTTATTTGAATCAAAAGTTATTATATGTATGTTTAACTTTTTAACCATGTTAGAATACAATAATGTTTTTACAATCTTATAATAAAAGATAATATGAAAATTAGTAAAACATGAACATATTAATAACACAAGAAACAATTTGGTTTACTAGGCTTTTTCTAGTTTTGTGTTTAGTAAATGTACCCCTTGAGAGGAGGGTGTGTAGAGTTTGAGAATAAATACAAAAGGTTGGCGTATATTTATTTAATTGAAACATTCAAAAGCCTAGTTACTATTATAGTTTTTCAAAAAGGCCTAGTTACCAAAATTGCCCATAATACAATCATTCAGATTATGATCATATTTATAAATATTTGTGTATGTATGTTGTAAACAAAATGAACACGACGTATTCATTACTTTGCCTATGTATAAAGTTATTACCATGTAACATGATCAATTCATTTAAATGAGGTCAATTTCTAATAAATTGTTATTCTTGAGATTAATGAGATCAGATTAAAGTAAAAGATTATTATGGATATTTGTTCATTTAAATAAGACCAACTTCTAATAAAAGATTATTATTATTGAGACCATCTTATAAAAATATATATAGTAAAGAGAGATCAACTTATCAAAAAGAATATTATGGACATTTATTCATTTAAATGAGAACAACTTCTAATAAAAGATTATTATTGAGACCATCTTATAAAAAATATATCTTACATTGAAATCAAACTATAATAAAGATCATTATAATAAAAGATAGTTATTCAGATCATCTTATAAAAATTAGGTCTTACAATGAGATCCACTTATAATAAACAAATTATTATGAACATTTATTCATTTTAAATGAAATCGACTTATAATAACAGATTATTATTGAAACCAACTTATAATCATATTTATAAAAATTCATATCTGAAAAATGAGACTAATTCATAATTAAATATTATTATGAACATATATCGTTTAAATGAGACCAATTTCTGATAAAAGATTATTATTAATACCAACTTATAATCATATTTATAAGAATCAACATCTTAAAATGAGACGAACTTATAATAAAAGATTACTATGAACATTTATTCATTCAAATGAAACCAAATTTTAATAAAATATTATTATTGAGAACAACTTATAATCATATTTGTAAAAATATATATCTTACAATGAGATATATTTTTATAAATTTTTTTTTAATATTTATTCCAAAATGTTTGAATATGTGAGTATGTACAAAGTTGCATATATTATAGATGCATATATGTTAATTAAATAAATGAGATTAATGTGACTATGTGAGTACGTATAAAGTTATAAGAAAATAAATATTATTACTTCATTACTTTGATTAACTAAACTAGTTTACCATGTAATATTGTAATACATGACAAATATAATATTAATACAAAGTTGCATAGTGATATTAAGTAACTAAGGGCCAGTTTGGTAATGAACGATTACGTAGATGAAGATGAGGATGAAGAAAATTATTTAGATGAAGAATTAAGGGGATGAAATTGTTTAAGAGGATGAATATGAATATAAGTGAAATGAGTGTTTGGTAAAATTAATATGATTGTTGGTAAAATTACGAAATAGTAAGTGTTATATTTTTGTATAGATGGAAGAGATGAAAAAAAGGGGTAAAAGTGAAATTTTACCCTCAATAATCTTCATAATCCTTATAATCAAAGTTTTACATGATTACAAAATTCTCATAATGTAATTCCCGTAATCTTCATAATCTAACCCCTTTAATCTCCTTAATTCCCTTACCAAATGAGATTACGAAAATTATTTCTCCCTCTTAATTCCTATAATCTTAATCTCCTTAATTTATGTCCTTACCAAACGGGGCCTAAGTATGCATAAGTTAATAAGTTATTAAGTAGTAACAAATTAACATTATTAATTCATCACTTTGCCTAACTCAAAATATTTTCCCATTTAAAATATATGCAAATATAAATTATAGTACAAATTGTAATTTACCATCTTGATTTATCTATCATAACACAAATACATTTAATATTATAATAAAATTTTTTTTAATAGCCGGATATCCGGGAATATATAGTGATCCGGGACTATCCGGATATCCGTTACGATGATCCGCGGATATCCGATGATCCGCGGATATCCGGATATCCGATGATCCGCGGATATCCGATGATCCGCAGATATCCGGATATCCGATGATCCGCGGATATCCGGATATTTGGGATTATCCGGATATCCGTTTTTTTATCCGGGTATCCGCGGATATCCGGAAGTCTAAAACCCCGATCCGGTGATCCGGAAAATCTCCCGGATCGGATCGGATTCGGACGGGATCAAAACGGGTACTAAATAATCGGGTTTTTTAGGATCGGGTCAACGGATTTTTTATACCGGATCGACGATCGGATTGGTTTTGCTCACCTCTAGTTTGTACTGCTAACCATGGCGACATTTCAAACCTCTAATTCTTCTCGCTAGAATTTATCAAGTATGCACTTAAGGCGTTTCTCCTATTGCTATGAACTAGCGAATCATACTGTTGATTTCTTGCTCACAGGCTTTTTGGAGCGCCTTTGGCTACTCGATCTTTTTTTTTAATTTTTTTTTGTGTACGTATAATATACTTAATTAATAATGAAAGAATTTGGTCAAATAACCCTATTCTATTTCTTTTTGGTAAGTATATCCCTTAAGTTTTACCACTTTTATTTAATTGTAGGTAAAAGTAATTAACCCCTCTACTTAAAAAAAAGACATGAATTTGACATTTGTTACGTAAGTTTAATTTTTGATTTTGTTTTATTTTTGTTTTATCTTTTTTTTTTATTTTCTAGTATAAATTCATACCAGAATTCATACTATAATTTTTTGAAATTCAAAATTTTATGTAATGAATTTCTAGTATATAAAAAAACTCAATCTTTATGGGGGTATGACTGCAAAAATATACACTTACAAACTCAAACAATTGAAACTCCACATAAGTATGATAAAACTCAATCTTTATGGGGAGAAAATAATTTTGAAGTTTGAATACACTGAAGTTTTTGAAAATGACCTGGTGATCAACATGCACATACCCTAGATTGCCTTTTCTTCACCTTACCCAACTACAAATCAAAGCAAAATCAATCAAACTTTTTGCCATCAATCAAAATACAACATCTAAAATAATAGAAAATCAAATCCAAATACTATAAACTATCATACAAAAGGTGTATAAAAACACTAACTCTATTATTTCTAATCTACCACACTTGTATACATACCATAAAGACACTTTACATTGATGAAAACCTAAAAAACAACCTATTGAATTCATGTATTAGTAACAATTACTTATGCTTCAGCCAAGACAACTAGAACTTTTTTAGAAGCTCTTGTTATGGTCTGATCTTAGGGTCGGTTTGACTCTGTTACATACTTTTAGCTTATAAAATGGTTAATAAACATGTTAATATTGTCAGTATATCAGATTCTTACTCACCGAAGGATCAATGAGGCATTGGAGCAGGGAGCCCAATGAGCCGAGTGTATTGTTACACAACCACATCAGGCTTAAGACCAACAAACACATAGAGATCAGAGAGTAGTTTCAAGCCTCAAGAGGCGTATATCCTCACCGAGTTGTTGACTGCCTGCCTACAAATGGGACATTTGGGGTTCGTCTCCCTTTCAATCAAGAAAGCACACCTCTAGCAACATATCAAGTGACCGCACGGAACAAATGCAAATTGCTTTCCCCTTTCCAGACACAATACACACAACTGTCCATCGGGAAGACTTTATAGTTTATAATGCTTAAGAAATTTCAGTAGTTTAGTTGCCCCTACACCAATTTCACTTAAAACAGTCCAAATTTCATGATCGGAAGGAGTTAATCGATGTTTAGCAAGACTGATTCAATTGAACGGGAGGAAAATCAACTGCGGCATCCGGTTCGGGTTGATCCTTCACTAATTTCTCCTCCACTAATTTCTCTATTTTCCCCATGAAATCCTTGTTCCAAATTAAGTCAGATGTAGTTATTGGGCCTTCTTTCGGTCCACCCCAATACTTGCGAAGCTTGGTGGTGGGTGGACCTCCATAGTCATTTGGGGAAGCTCCATCAGTCCACTTCACATGCTTCTTCTTGGGGAGAATGATCTTGTTTGCCATCCGATTTGATGTAGATCGAATCTTGTGGCGGAGTAACTAATGGTGATTTCCCGGAAGAAGGTGGTTCTTTGGAGGTTGGGGTAGTGGCCACTGAATAGATAGTGTAGTAGTTCATTATCGCCATTGTTGCTTGTCGTCGAAGAATCGGCTTCAGAGGACAAGATTGATGTCTAGGAGAAGTGAAGGAAGATGGCTAGGTTTAGGTTACTTAAGGTTGATGATGTTGGGATAAGTCGCAATTCCCGATCTAGATTGAAAGTCTTTAACTAGAACAAAAATCGGTCTGTTCTAGATAACAAATTAGTCGATTTATTTTGATAAAATGGCGATTTTTCGTGAAACTTAAAAAATGGATTAGTGAATAATATTGAAAGAAAAGAAGATGAATTATGGAATGATAAATGAAAGATATAGGAAGATATGGACCAAGATAGTTCCGCAAAAGAACCTTGACCAATGATGTGTCAAAATCCTTAAACGATAAGATTACCTTAACTCACACTTCTTTAACCTTACACAAGTCTTCTAATTAAGACAAGCACAAGGAGGGACTAGTATTGACCAGGAGCACCAACCTTTAATAAGATTAATGTTTGCCACTTAGCATGCGTGCAAATAAGCTTTAAATTTATAAAACTAGAATCAAGCAAGCGAACCCGCGGTGTACGGATTGGCGTAGTAAAGCAAGAATTCCAAAGTATCGAACACAGGGATTTGGGGGAACAAATTCAATTGTAAAGTTTTCAAGCAAGAAAAAGGGTAAAGCTTTGCAAATATATTGGGAAAACAGCAACCCTAAAGATCCAGGTATCTAATTGTGGCAATCGATTCAAGATATACTAAAGAATTAAGGACAAAGTTAAGAGTTGCAAATGTGCTAAGGTAAAGCAATGAACGGTGAAGTTCCAAGGCTTTATATAACTTATCTAAAGACACTCTCTATAAAGGCTGTTGAGGCTTCAGTATAGAAAGGATCTATGAATAAGAATTAATCTCAAATACCCAAACTTGCAACCCAAGGATCAAGACTAACTAAACCGATTATGGTTGTCACACTCGAAATTGAAGTAGAGGTTGCTGAGGCTTCACTACTACCTAGAAAAGGGCAAACCTAGACTAGATGAAAGCTAATCTTTAACCTTGGATCAAAGTAAAAGCAAAGTTCGTAAACTGGTATAAATTACGGGCAGATCTTGAGTTCCACGGCCGTGGAACCTCAAGAACAAACCGTGATTTTGGGCGTCGGCGAAATCTCTCTAACTCTCAGGGTCCAATATATTACGATCGATCTATCATCATCTAAGCCACAACTATTAACCCTTCACCTTAGAACTGCTAAAGGGTTTTAGCCAATAACTGTCATTATAATATCAAAATCAAGTTTAAGAAGAATGAAAGATGAAAACCTTCGAAAACCTTCAATAAAACTCAAATCAATCTCAAATCCACACACAAGAGGAATAATGTATATCAGATTTGGAATAAACACAAACCAATAACAATCCTTGATAAGAACGAAGAACGGGGTGTCAATCCGTCTTCTAATCAAACCTAAGGACAAAAGGCGTAACTTCCGCCACAAACAACTTCCAAATCTTCAAACCCTCCTGAATCTCTGTTTGCAAGTGCAAAATCTCCGGACGTCCAATGCAGCCCTAAGCACGTGTCAAATTCTCTCCTCTCCAGTCTTTTTATAGGGAAGGATAAAATTACTGTCCAGCCCATGTGCGTAAATGATGTGGCAATTATTTATTCGACAAAAGATCGCCTAAATCACGGTTTCATGGAGTTCCACGGCCGTGGTTTAGAGCGTGGAAGTGGATTACGGTTACATATGATTTCCACGACCGTAATTTATACCGTGTAACTCTCTGGAATACTCCACGTTCATGTTGCCAAGATCCACGGCCGTGGTTTTAGGCGTGGACTTCTCTACGACCGTATTTTAGAGCGTGGAAGTGTAAATTGCTTGTGGTTTCCTTTGTGTCGTGCCATTCCTCATCTTAGCATCTCCCTTGACTTCTTTGATGTGTCCTTAATCCTTTGATGTGCTAAAATCTTCTCCTATCTCTCTCAATTGGTTCGGTTTTAGCTCTTATTCACCTATAATCAACACAAAGCTAATGTAGACCTCCATATCGAAAATATAGACAAACTAGCTAACAAATGCTTCAATGCCTTATCAATGAACACTATAATGGATGAAAAACAACTAGAAAAAGTGCCTAGAATATCGCAATATTTCATGCTAACAATTAACACACACAAGCACAATCTAGCAAGGACTTCACAAACAATTCAACAAAAAGCTCTCTTTATTGATTGAATGATTAATGAATAAAACACAAACTCCGTAAGTGAAGCTGTGTGTCTCACAATTCTGTGGAAATATATCAAATCTAATCTACAAAAAAATCTCCCACACTAAAGCTATTTATAAGGGAGACTAATCCTACAAAAACTAGGAAAATTTACTTAAAGATAATCTTACAAAGATATCTTTACGATATATTAAATATAAAATCTAAAAAGATAGAAACTAATAATCCCTTAATATTCTGAGAGCTTTAAGGAATGAAAACAAGATAGAATTGCCAAAAGATAGAAGATCATGGCCGGATCTTTCGCAGAATTCGTTCCAATCGACAATAGAAAAACGGTCGATATTACCTACAGGAAAATCGGTCGATTTATTTGAAAATCGGTTGATTTTCTTCCTTTGGAACTGTTCCTTGCTTTTATTCTTCTTCCTTGCGTGGTGGATCTTCTTGGTCAAGGCTTGACTCTTCTATAACAATCAATAATGTTACCAAGGAGCTCCTGAGAGTGAGGAGAGTTTCCTTTAGTGTATAAGTAATAAGTATGTTTGTAACTTCGTCTTGAATCGCCTTTGCACTTGACCTTGTGATTGCTCCATCCATTGAATTTGACAAGTGCAGTCTTTTGGTCTTGACACGTCAAAGTTAGATCAACTTTCTCTTTCTCTAGATCGATATAGTTTCGATGAAGAGAAGAGAGGTTGTCCTTGAGCATCGCATTTTCCGATTCCAAGGCCTTGATACTGTCATCAAGGTTTACCTTTTCCGTGTTAAGATTTTCAACCTCCAGAGACATCTCACTTAGTTGTTTCTCTTGTTCAAGAAGCTTTTCTTTTAAGGATTTTATCCTTATCCTATGTTCTTTGTCACATATGATAATATCGTTAAGGAATTGTGTGAGATCAGATTCAGGTTGGGACATGTTAGTGCTTACCACATTATCAACGTAGAGATTTGAGTCTTCTTCATGATCGGTCATAAGACAAAGGTTTGCTTGTTCTTTTTCGTCTTCTGATTCATTTGAGGAATTTGAATCACTCCATGAAGCTACCATAGCTTTCTTCTTTCGATCATTCTTCTTAAAGTTGGTCCTCTTCTTTTGTGGACAATCTTTAAAAAAGATGATATGTTTCACCACATTCAAAACAATTTAACTTTAGTTTTCTTGTTAGAGTTAGAAAACTTACATCGAGGTCTTGATGTTTGAGGATATTCTCTATTGTTTGCAGACTGTCTCTTTATTTTGAAAATTCTCGCGAGACCCTTAGAGATGATGGCAATTGTATCTTCTTCATCATCATCATCAATGTCTTCCTCTTCCGATTGTAACTCATCCTTTTTCGATCTCAATGCTTGATTCTTTGTGTTGGATGGGAGCTCTTCATCTTCTATACCAAGAACCATTTCGTGTGTGATGAGTTTTCCAAGGAGGTCTTCAAGAGGAAGAGTTGAGAGATTCTGAGTTTCTTCGATGACAGTCATTTTTGGTCTCCACTTAGCTTTAGGTAAGCTCCTTAGAACCTTCCTAACTTTTTCTTCGTTTGTGAAGACCTTTCCAAGTTAGTCCAGGTTATTCACAATCTCAGTAAATCTTGTGAATATTTCTTTGACTGATTCATTTGGGTTCATCTTGAATAACTCATATTGTCTGAGGAAGATGCTAATCTTTGTTTCCTTGACTTGACTTGTTCCTTGGTATGTGACAACGAGTATGTCCCATATTTCCTTTTCACTCTTGCATGATGAGATGCGTTGGAAGATATTCCAATGGTTTACGAGCTTATAGAAGTGTTACTGAACCGTGTAGTTGCCACCTCAGTGGAGTGTGGACATTGTTATCGAGTTGAAGTATGATACGAGACTGATTAGGAAGGCCCATACTATATGGTGCTTGTTGAGATATTGTAATTGACGACTTGAAGAGTTGGCTGAGACGGGCTTCCTTCGCCCTAGTATATTCAATGTCACGTATTGACGACCTGATGAGTTAGTTTCAAGAAGCAATTGCGTTCTCAGGATTCTCTTGCGCTAGGATATCACCAATTGAGGGTGAGAGAGCAGGATGTGTATAGGATAGCATTTCATTCCCATTATGGACACTACGAGTTGTAGTGATGCCATTTGGGTTGACGAATGCCTTAACAGTCTTCAGGGAGTTAATGACTAGCATTTTCATTGACTTCTTTAACCTGTTTGTGATGGTCTTCATTGATGACATTTCGATATACTTTCGTACCAGAGAGGAGCAGACCGATCACCTGAGGACAATTCTGCAGATTTCAAGAGATGGAGGGTTGTATGCTACGCTCTCTAAATGCAAGTTGAGATGCCAGAGGTAGCCTTCTTAGGCCATGTTGTCTCCGCCGGTGGGATCATGGTTAATCTAGCAAGGAATAAGTATGTTGTAACATGGAAGATACTGATGAACATTAAGAAATGCATAGTTTCTCGACTCAACCGATTACTACCAATGCTTTGAGGAAGGGTTTTGTGAATGTGCATCTATTTACGAGTCTTTTGAGGAAGACCACCAGAATTGATTTTCGCTCCAAACGTTGTGTGCAAGCTTTAAATTTATGTCCCAAGATTGTATGCCTAAAACAAGGATGCGAGCCCGCAGTGTACATATCAATCGTAGTAAAAGCAAGAAATTCCGGGGTGTCGATCTCAGGGACATAGGTGAAACCTAAGCAAGTATAGGTAGTCTATGTAATTACTAACCACAAAAGCGATTAAACAATCAAAGATGATAAAAAGTCAATTAAGGAAATATGAAATTCTAGGGATTAAAGCATCTAGTTGTGGTTCCAACTCAAGATCTCAAGATAAGCGGACAAAGCTGAGATTTTTGCAAAGGGAAGGTGTTACTAAAGTGGAATAGATCACCGGGTAAGTCTTACTACTCACTAATCCCAAACCGTAACTCCTATTACCGGGTAAGTCTCAAGGAATTAAGGAAAAGAACTATAACCTCAAACCAACACACCACCTAAGGGAATAGAATCAACCTTTACCGGGTAAGTCTCAAGCTAACTCACAAAGATGGAATGAAGGCACACTCAAACCCCAATAAAGGATAAACCTATATTACCTATACTTATGATCTTTGGTAAACGAACAAAGGAATTACCGGGTAAGTCTCATCCTAGGCTTGCATTGAACCAGGAAAGGCGTAATAAGAACAGGATTTGGCAAACTATAACACTTAACTCTCAGTTTCGGATCAGAAAGGTCACCTCGGTCAGACGAATTCCACCCCGGCCGAGATGTTCATCGACTGAACGAGATGTTCTAGGGTTAAGGATAAAGACTCGAGCTTTCAGGGTCCTACTGGAATTTAAGATTATTCTATCATTGTTTTTCCCACAACCTTCAGCCAATCACCCTAGAATCACACAAGGAAATTAGCCAATCATCGTCATGAAAGCAATAATCAAATATATGGGAAGAAAGTGAATAATTGAATACAAAAACCTTAAGAACAAGGTTTCAATAACTGAATCAATTATCAAACAAACAAGCGTTCCTTGGATCACGATCCAACAAGACAATCAACAAGAAGGGAATCTAAGAGAATCTTACAAAACCCTTCACAAAAGCTATAAAAGCTATCAACTTCCTTCCTTCAACCTTCCTTCCACCTCGAAAATCCCTCCTAAGTGTTGTATGCGGCTTCTTGCCGTTAGCGGATCATGGATTTGTGGAAAATCCAACCCTTTATATAGGAAAACTACCCTCTAAAGATAAGAGATCTTAAAAAGATATTTTCCTAATAAAATATATCTATCTCTCATAAATAAATCCCCAAAATATACGATCTTCCTTCCAGAAATCCAGCCTAAAAATATAAGATCCTTCATTCCAAAAATAAAAGATCTCAGCCAAGAATAAAATATATCTCGCCGCGTCCAAGGTGTTCGCCTCGGTCGAGACGCTCCTTTGGATCACCTCGGTCGAGATGGTACTATAGCTGACCGAGGTGACTCTAAACTGAATGTGAAATCTCTCAAATCTGGTCCAAAGTGAATCTTTAATCCATTTCCATGTTTCCTGGATTCTTCCTTAAGCTCCTGAATGTAGCTCCAATGACTCCTTCGCTCCTTTAGCTCCTTTTTGATGCAAAACGTGCCATTTTACCTACGATTACAACGAAACTTGGTGTAGACCTCGATTCCCGCAAAGGTAGATGAAACGACGATATAATCACATAATATACATTCAAACATGCAGATTATTGAAGATAAAACGTCTAAACAAGTCCCAAAATATAGACAATAATTCATGCTATCAAAATACCCCATACTTAGCCCTTGCTTGTCCCCAAGCAAGTTCCAAATCTTAGATACAAGATAGAATGGATTATAAGTCATAAAGATCAATGAAAAAGATTTTTCAAAACATTTTAGTGGTGTGCTCGAATCATAGATCACTCTAAGAGAATGCTTCATGGAATTTAAAATCAAAACATGCTCAAAACATTTTATAAATATAAGAAAGTTGTTCATCTTTGCATAAAATCATAGAATGCATAATAAATCATAATTATCGAAATTAATCATGTATAATCCAGTTTAAACCACTAAGTCAATCAACAAGCTCGAGGTCTCAAGGACTTTTCAAGAGAAGGTCAAGAAACGTGTGAGGGTGGGATGTATATAGGGAATGTGGTGCTAATCCGGGAAAAAGGATTTTTACTTCACTTTCTTTGAACTTCAACATCTTCCACCAATAAGCTTTGCTTATTTACTTTTTACTTTACTTTTTGGGATGCATGGACAGAGGTGCACAATAACCGAAGCCTAGGAGATCAGCAATCATCAATTTCTCGAGATGCCTCAAACCCTTGATGCACATACCATGACCCGTTAGGAATATCGCTCAATCCAACTTTGGCAAGACACAAACATCCGGCTATGTGAATGGTGCCGAGTTACTCATCATCATGATTGACTTCCCCAAACCTATTTGTTTCTTTCTAACTTTCAGCCAACATCTCAACTTTTCTTTTCACTTGCTTGCTTCCAAATTCCCGGATAGGTAAAGGGAGGATAATATGTATATGAGGGGATAAAGCATGATCAAGAAGAAGAAGAGAAGAGAATGAATTGCCTTAATCATTCCAGGAAGAAAGTGAGAGAACTCATCATGTGGTGTCAACCTTCAAATTCAACATAATTTGGATAAAAACAAAGTATTAAACATGCCACAAATTTCAAACAAAGCATTTAGCAACTTAAACATATAAACATATAAAGATTTAAAAACCAATCTACAAACAAAATCATCACTAAGGTCATATCCAGATAAGAAGCACAAAAATCATTTCGAAAACTTTTCCAGTTAAACCACCTTGGTCGAGATGTTCTAAGTCAACCGAGGTGCTGCACCTCGATTGGTCAGAATCACTTCGGTCGAGGTCATTAAAATTTTTTACTTAACCAGTTTTTGACGTTTTTCTTAATCAAATAACCTGTATGCATGCATGTAATATCAGATAAACACATAGAGCAAGATAAAACGATAAATATCCGAATCAAAAGTCATACAAGCGTACACATAAGGTCATATAATACATCCACATACCCCATACTTGGGACACATTGTCCCAATGGATCAAAATAATCTAAAGAAACATAGTACTCACCGGATAAAGCTGAGCTGCATAATAAATAAAGAAAAGAAATCCGCAAGCTCTAATCCTCTAGTCCCGATCCGGTGGTGGTGGTGGTGGCACGTACGGGTACTGAGATGGGTCGAAAGGATAGCCCATGATATGCTGAAACTGAATCTCAGCCATCATGTGCTGGTAGTGCAGTCTCTTCTGCATCTCTCTAATGTCTAGGGATAAGGCGGCGTTGGAATCTATCACCTGATTTGTCAAATCATCTATCCGACGGTGAGCGACTGGATCCCTCTGTCTGCGTATGTTCGCCCCTAGAGGTGTGTGCAAATAAGTTTTAAATTTATAAAACTAGAATCAAGCAGCGAACCCGCAGTGTACGGATCGAGGTAGCTAAGCAAGAATTCCAAAGTATCGAACACAGGGATTTGGGTGGGAACAAATTCGATTTCAGGTTATCAAGCAGTAAATATGGGAGTTTTGCAAATATTGGGAAAACAACAATCCTAAAGATCCGGGTATTCAGTTGCGGCAATAGATTCAAGATATACTAATGATGTAAAGACAGAGTAGAGATATGCAAAGGTATACTAATGTAAGGTAATCGTACGGTTGAGGTTCCAAAAACCTTATGTAACTCACCTAAAAGACACTCCCTATACAGGTTGTTGAGGCTCAATATAGAAAGGAACTAAAGACGAGGATTAGTGTCAAATACCCAAACTTGTAATCTAAAGGTTCAAGACTAACTTATCCGATTGAGGTTGTTGAGGCTCACAATCGAGGTAGAGGTTGTTGAGGCTTCACTACCACCTAGAAAAGACAAGTCTAAACTAAGTTAAAGCAAATCTTTAACTTTGGATTAAAGTAAAAGCAGGTTCGTAAACTCGAGGGAAATTACGGTTGGATCTTGAGATTCCACGGTCGTGGAACTCAAGAACAGCCCGTAATTTGGGGTTGTCGACGATTCTCTCTAACTCTCAGGGTCTAATCTGTTTATGATCGATCTATCATCACCTATGCCACAACTATCAACCCTTCACTTTAGAATTGTTAAGGGTTTTTAGCCAATAACAATCATTTTAATATCAATTCAAGAATTAAGGAATAAAAGATGAAAACTTTCAAGAACTATCAATAACCTTCAAGTGAATCTCAAGATCTAAACAAATGTTTATCAAAGATTCAGAATGGAACAAACAAATCACAACTATAGGAAAGAAGGGAAACGGGATGTCAATCCGTTTCCGATTCGAACCTAAACAAGAAGAGAGATCTTCTTGCAATTCTTCCAAGAACTTCGGTCTTTCACAAATCCGAAGATCACAACGACAATCTCCACCGAAAGTGCGAGATTTGAACAACTCTTCAACTGCGAACTTTGATCTCCAATGAGATCTCCGAAACTTGCTTTCAAAATGGGGAAACGTTAACCCTTAGCGTCGATTCTTCAGCGAGATTCCGCGAACGTGCAAGAACGCCAAAACGGGTCTAAGCGGTGATGATGAAATCTCCTTTCTTCCGTCTTTTTATAATGCAGGGCAAGGTGTCGGCCCGACCCATTCTTCAGAAGATCATGGCTTCGAATCTTGGCGAAAAGATTCGCCAAGATCACGGTCGTGGAAGATTCCACGACCGTAATTTAGGGCGTGGAAATAGTTACGGTTAGTTCCACGGCCGTAATATCCCCTGGAATGAACATCGAATTCTGACTCACAATCCACGGCCGTAATTTAGGGTAAGACCGTGATTCTTGCTTTCATTCGTGCATTCCTCAATCCAATACTCAAATTTGCTTCCAAAAAGTGTCCTCGATCTATGGACATATCAACTCAACTCTCCTTTGCTCGATTTCGTTCGGAAATAGCTCCAGATCACCTATAATCAACATAGAACTAGTGTAGACATCCATATCGACAATATAGGCAATACTAGCTCATATATGCGCAAAGATCAATCAAAGACTATCAATATGAATCAATTGCGATTGGAAAACGTGCCTAAAATATCACAATATTTCATGCTAACAGCGTACCCTACGCCTGGCTGGATGTGCTGGTACTGCAGCTGGCTCCTCCTCTCTCTCGTCGTCGTCCAAATCGACGACCGGCACACTAGTCACAGCTATATCCGTACCTGTGTCCATGGCAGCACCGCCATCCTCATCCTCATCCTCCTGCTCCTCAGCCTCCTCATCCTCATCCTATCCCTGAGCTGCTGGATCTCTGGCATCCTCCATAAGCGGAATCCATGCGGTCTGCCAGTAGTGCGGGTCATAAACAGAGAACTAAGCTGATCACCTAATACCCTGAGGTGCAGTCTGCTCCCAGGGCATCGCCACATACGGCGTAGTAAGTCCGCGAGGAACCAATATCCTCCTAGTGATCATCTCCTGCAGCCCGAGCGGCTTGGCAGCCGCCACCATAGTACACACACTCAGATCCATGTCCATGTAACTCGCAATATGAGTCACTATCCCTCCGCAACATATATCCCCCTTCGCCTTTGCCTTTATCTTTTGTAGATCCTCCGCTAGCATAACTCCAAAATCCGGAACTCCTCCGGTAACCATACAGTAGAGACTCAGCAGCTCACCCTGTCTAATCTTCTAGGGCGTCTCAGTACGCGCCGGAAGAGTCTCGCTAAAGATCCTGTGAGCAAGTCTAAAAGCTAGGTGGAAGATAATCTGCTCCCTAGAGTCTCCAGGTCTCCACCTATCAGCGTGCTCAACTACTTGAGCTATCTGGCCCCAAAACTCTCGAGCTACGGCTCGAGAAGGAAAATCAGCAACTGTGGGGGCTAGAAAGCCAAAGATGTCCCTCCAGTGGTCCATAGGAACTAGATAGTTCCGGTTCATCAACCGGTACTTGATGGCGCGCTCAGTGGGCAAATAAGTGACGGAGCTAACAAACTCCAAGGCCGGCTCAAGATAGGCTAGAGCTCTAATCTCAGTAAACTGCTCCAGCCCCACCATAGATATCATCCGCCTCAGATCATCATCCACATGGAGGCAGTCAAATGCAGAAATGTCCAAAAATCGTGGTGCAACCACTGGACGTGCCGCTATGCGGTCATAGTCTACCTGGTGACGCTCATGGATCACCGGTATAGAGCGGCGTGAAGAAGAGGAAGGAGAAGGAGAGGATCTATCTCTCAGAACAAGCTGCCTGTCAGAACTCATCTCTTTCTATCACTGTCAGACCACCTCGGTCACTCTAACAAATCTCAAGAACACCTCGGCCGAGGCGCAGGCCGACTGGACCGAGGCGAAGTGCTGTGCGATCGTTTCTCTCAAAAATCCAGTTCTTTTCCCCCAATATCACTACCAATTGTTCCTATGGGGTACTTAATCCTTTTCCAGCATAATGCAGGGGCAACCAAAGCCCAAATGGAATGAAATCAGTGGAAGAAGAGGGAGTTAGGGTTTTTTCGAATTTACCCCAGATTTGGTCGATTCGGTGCGTTTTTACTGCAGATTGTTGCTTGCAAATCGATCCTCTACCCTTTCCTTGCAGTTTGGAAGCGTGAATCGTCGAAAACGAGCGAAAATCGAAGAGCGAGGCGAATTGGGCGTTTCGGTCGAGAGGGAGATAGAGGGAAGAGACAGAAATCATTCTCCCTTTTATACCCTTTTCTAGAACTGCTGTCACCTCGGTCGAGATGGTCTCGACTGGACCGAGGTGGTACGGACCGAGGTGGATCTTCAGTAACCCTAGTCGTTGTAATATCCGGAATTTTTATTCCGTTTAATTCCGAATCAATACGGACTTTGAGCCGTTGACGGTTTCCCATTCTATCTAGTTTTTTCTTTCTTCACAAATTTTATCATTTTATGTAGAATTTAATTCACATAAAATGATAGAATTATATCAAACCCTAATTCTTATAAATAATTCTTAACGACAACTTTAGACAAGATCATGACAAGGCTGAGACGAAGTCAAGACGAGACCATGACGAGTTATGATGAGGCCATGACAAATTCGTGAAAAAGCCATGCATGGCTATGACAAGCTGTTGACAAGGTTTTGATAAGCCCACTTTGATTCTTACATTACCTTAGCCCATGTACCTTGCTGGGTTTATGTCCAACCTTTGTCTCTCATTTTAACCTACACGGACCTGAGTAGCCCAGGAGATACCAGGCGCCAGCCCAACGCTACCTTGCTACATCCCATGTCATCCAGATTGCCTCAGCCCAGTTCTGCGTGCCTCCAGCCAGCCCAGCGCTGCCTTGCTACATCCCATGCCATCCAGATTGCCTCAGCCCAGTTCTGTGTGCCTCCAGCCAGCCCGGATTAAATCAACCTTCACCTGGCCCAGTTGGTCCCAACCGAGTAAGGAGATGGTACCTGTTGTCCTTTCCTCTCGCACGATCTTCAGCCGTTACATTCTATAACTGGCTCTCTCTCTCCTATCTTGAAGATCCTCACGCAGACGCCAGGAAGACAACAGCTTCCAACGCTCCCAGCCCCTGCAACTAGTGTCTGGAGTGTGCAATTATCGATCGCTCCAAGCAGTCTGCATCGACGCCGGCACTGCTCCATCGTTGTCGATCAAGCAAGGAAGGACCTTGCCGCTGACGGTTCACCGCAGAGCAACCCCGACTGCCATCACCTCCTTTGCAAACCGGTGAGTTGAGTTTCCCTTCCTCTAACATTCTGTACTGTATATACTCGTTTTTCTGAAGGAGTGCTGATTATACAACAACCACAGAATGCCCACCCTCCTAGCCAACCACGAACCACGCCAGCCTTCTCTCTAGCCTGTTGAGGACGAGTACTACTGTCCGATCAGAGTTGCGCCGGCTCAGTGAGTCTTGCCTTCCAACCCTTACTCTTTTGACCTAGTGTTTATGGATGTGTAGCATGTTGTAGTGGGTATCGTAGGGATGAGTAACAAGGGCTGAAGTAGGCTAGTTATTATTGAGTTTATGGCTAAACAGATTAGTCTAGAGAGGGGTGTAGATTGGAATAGGAGAGTGATGTCAGAAATGGTAAAAAAACAATGCACTGCTGTAAATAAAATTTTGTTTGCCTCAGTTTTTGAAGTGGAAACGGTCAATCTTGTAGATCAATGTTAAGGAGTTAGATTGAAGATCCACCGTTGAAATTTTAATAGGTCATTGATGGATATACGTAGCTTACTGTGTTAAAATTTGAGAATAAATGAATGGTCGGATTGAAAGTTATAGGGTCTCAAAGTAGAGTAGTTGAGCAGTCTTTCCAGCAGTGAATTTTGACCAAGTATGGGAACATTTTTAATGTTGTAGCCAACTTTAAAGATTTTTGTAGAAGTGATGGTTGAACAGTTTTGGGAAATTCTTGCTCCTAGGAGTAGATGAGATATCATAGATGATTTAGGGAATTATTTCAGAATTTTTATAAGTTTATTCGAGTTTCTTATTTGATGCCGAAGTTGGACCTTAACGATCGTTCGGAAAATAGGAAAATGGGTAAATTGTCAGTTTGTAACCAAACTCATCTTTAGGAGTTAGAATATGACTTTTTAGTCTCAAATAAGAGTTTAGGCATGAATTAAGGAATTTTTGGAAGTTTCGGGACCAAGGGTAAAATAGGCATTTTACCATAAATTGGTACTGTATTAAATTCTGTTCTAATAGGATCTACTATCTTAGAAGTCTTAGACTTCTAATTACCTAGAAAGTGTGCTGACACACTTGCCTCCTTTGACAGGCAACCGAGTTATATAGTTATAGAGTGAGTTGTGATTAAGAGAATCGAGATTTGATTCAGGTAAGTCCACGGACTTACTTAGCTGACTTCTTGTATGAGTGTAATATGTATGAGTGGTGTTTGATAGTTAAGATAAATAACGAAACCGGAATAGGCCGACTGTAGTATATTGTATAATTGACCCAAGTGTATGATAACGGCTCGTGACATCATCTGCCTAGCTCTTGCGAGAGTCTAGGAGGTTCCTTGCGACCAACCCAGTCCGGTAGACGGTCAAATGCATTAGTACCATTCCGTGTTGGTAAACGGGGACAGGGGCGAGGTTTGTGAATCCCTCGTGTCACAAAATAAGTATCATTAGTAATGATGTATCACTTAATTAAAGATAATAAAAAGATTGAGGGTTGCATGTTGATTGTGTATGTTGTGTGTTTGTGCTTTTACCTTTACATTTATGCATAGAATGTTAGCTAACGGTTTTATACCGCTTGTAGATGCCTTGTAGGTTAAGACAGTTGTAGAGAGATCCGGAGGAAATGGTCAGTCGGGTCCACGTACTCTTTTAGATGGGGCCAGGGGAGTCTCCCATACGGCATGCATTTTATGTAACTATATATATATGTTTTGTAAGGCTGTCACATGTGTACATTCATACATTAAAAATAATATGTTTTGAAATTGTTTTAAATACATTTGTGCCTTGTTGTAAGATCCTAGTAAAGTCGTTGTTAAACCGAGGTCGGGACCCATTGTGAGGTCCTAACTAGTAACTCCCCGAGTTCTCAGAATTTGGGGTGTTACAATATGGTATCAGAGGTCTGGGTTGGCAACAATGGCACTTGAAATCTTCTGAAAGACCGAATGTATAAAATAACTAGAACCCGAAAGGGGTCTATTGTTTTAAAACGGATTTATGTATTTACACGCACGCATAGTCGGGTTGTTGGGTTAGTAGTACGTCGGACCACCATCGCTCTCTGTGGATCTCTGCAACTTGGATCGATAGGAGTGAGTATATAGACTTTTTATGAGGTTTAATATTATATGTTATATACATGTGTATGCTTATCTTGTTAGTATCCTAAAGGATATTTTATATCCTTTAGTCGTGATATCACGAAGCGATTATCGCCTCCTGATAAATCAGTAGCGGACTTGAAGAGTCTTTAAAACGAGGCAATGGAATTAGACCTTGAATTGAGTATTATACTCGGGTGGGCCGGTTGGTGATCCTTACAAATCATCTAGAGAACAAGTGAACAAGGAAGTAAAGTTGTGAAGATAATTTTTACCACAAGCACAATCAGAGGAGGAAGAAATTCGTGAGTCAGTTCAGTTAGAAGGAATTGAAGGTCGTACAAGGAACTCGGACATACAAGGCCGTGAGACGGAATTAGAAGAACCATGCAAGAGACTACAAAAGGGCGGAGTAGAGATAACAATATTGGAACGAGATAAGTAGAATTGAGTACAACCAAGATTGCGGAATCAAGGACATTATAATCGAGGCGGTTGCCCCATAGACCATTAGGGGCATGAGAAACCAAAAGAGACAAAGTGTCAATCCGGGTGTGAGAATCTAAGGTGCACGGAATGAAGACCTACAAATGAAAATAAAAGCGAAAAGGCATACCCCACAAGCGTGGGGAGGTTTTGACCTCCTCAAAGATATAAGAAGTTTGAAAGAAACCGCGACACCAATATCCAAAGAATGGAAGCCTGTAGCAGGGTCAACGGAGTTTCCTGAAGGCGATATTACCACCAACACCAGTGAAGAAATCTGTATGGGAGAACGGCCTTGCTAGATTCGAGAGTCCAGGGTAACCCGAATTATCACGGGACCTAAGCCATCAACACAGATGGTCCATGCAAAAGGAACTGCAAGAAGATGATCATTACGGCCATAATAATTTCAAAGACGCTTGCAAGCTATCGTGAAAACTTGAAACGACTATTTATGCCAGATGAATGACACAATTGGACTAGAGAAATGGAGTTAGCCTATAAGAAGCGGAACGGTGGAAGGTAGAACGAACTAAAGAAGTATAAAATGATTGTTGTGAGTAACTGTTTACCTACTAGCTAAGGAAATTTTGACAGATCACAATTTACACGGAATGGAGAGGTACAACTTAATGTAAGAGCGAAGGGTAGACTTCACAAGCCTAGAGACATTTTGTCTTCTTTAAAGATAAGAATTCTAAGAGGAATCACAACGCTAGTGTCGAAAGGATTGAAGCCCTGTAACATAGTCAACAGAGATTTGGAAGGAAATATTACAAACAACGCCGATTAAGGAACCTGTGCTTGAGAGAATCGTGTGGTGGACTCAAGAGCCAGGGTAACCCCCATTTATAATAGAACATAGGTCATCAACACCGACGGTCCCTGTAAAGGGACTACAATTGGGATGTAATTAAAAGTCATCGGAACTACAAGACGCTTACCATCTATCATGGAGTGTTAGGAACGACTTTTGACGTCAAGTGAATGGCAAAGTGAGACTTGAGAAAGAGAGTTGTCCCAAAGGAAGCAGAAGAGTGAAAGATAAGACGAAGTAAAGAAGGATCAAAGGATAAACCTAGTAGGTGATGTGCACCAAAAGTTTAATACCAGTAGAGGTATGAAATTGAGATAAGTCAATTATAGACTGACCTATGTCAACCAAGAACGTGCAAGTATTGTTTGGTATTGACGAGTTATGCGCCGTTACGAAGAGATATTTGTGATTGTGGATCTATGGAGTAACTTTACCGGCGCCTTAGAGGATTTCCTCAAGTAGGCAACGACAACCTTCTTGGATGAATTAAAGGAATAAAAAGAAACGTTTTAAGGGTTACTTCTTGGATAGTTAAGATTAAACTCCGGTCAAGTCAAGACGTTTGGATCCGTGGTAGAAGAATTAAGAAAGTAAGCGGAAGGAGTTGTTTTTCAATCGTTGTTTTATTTTCTTAAGGCAAGTAAAGAAGGTACTTGGTACTTCATCCGTATAAGACTCATGGTGTAATTGTAAGAAAGAGTTTTGGGGTCAATCATTTTGTACTTACAGAAAAGGTCCTTAGGATTAATGAGTGACAACAGGATAAGCAGAGTAGCGCAGCGGAAGCGTTGTGGGTCCTAACCCACAAAGCAAGAAGCTCAAGGGTACTGATGGATGTCGTGTTGATTTTAAGATGGTGATAGTTGGTGAAATGCATTCTAGTTGGAAGAAACGTGAGTTAGGCTATATGAGTGATTGGAAATGTTGTACGGGAACTTATGTGCATGTAGAGGTAATAGAAGGAGCCTAGTACCCTATTATGGATCCGAGTGAAGAGTGATAGCTTTGCTACATGTTGCCAGACAAGTAATTTTGGAATTCTATACTAATGAAATACTCTAGAGTGAGTTTTCTGGATGGATTAGGAAAGAATTAATGATGTAATAAAAGTATTGTGCATGGCCTGCACTAGAAAGTTCAAAGTGAGTAACTACCATCCCGAGTCGAAGATACATAAGAAAGAGAAGCGACAGGAGCATACTTGCAACCTAGTAACCGTGCTTACAGAAAGCATAATCTCGGAGTAGATTTTAGGTGTAATGTTATGTCGGAATAGAGCCTAGTTACGTTTTGAGTTAGAGGGATATTACTAGTCCGATAAAAGTGGAGGATACAAGAATACAATGTTGACTGTGTGTTAGCATTTATCGAGTATTTATGATCAAATAACTTTGACATAAGATCACTTATGATCTTGGGAAATGCGTGGGAAGCCTAGGTTAAAGCTAACGATATATTAGAGATCTATAAATGATATAATAATGCCAAGTGAACAAAGAGGATGACCAATAGATTTGATTTTTAGTTGTCTCGAGTGTTAGACCTGAAAAGGGTAAAGGTGACGATTCCTTACCTGAGGAATAAGATAACTGCGTAATATTAAAAGACAAGACCAAGTGGGTCGTGATACGAAGAGCATTGAGCACTTGGTAAGTGTTGGTGGATGTCCACGACCTTGGACCTGATTGTGTAGTCAGAACCTTTTCAGAATGCCGGAAGTAAGTGGTCATAACGAAGGGAAGGAAGTTGAATAGATTATGTTCCGTAGGGTCATCAAAGGATCTAGAAGTGAGTTGTGTAAGAGAACCATTAGAAGTTTTAAAGCGTTTTAAAAGTGACTGATGGACTAATATTCCTCACCCTATTGGAGAGGGCAACTTCATTTTTCCACGGAGACTAAGTTTGGGAACCGAGTTTGAGAGTTTCAGTTGGAGAGACACCTACCAGACACGAGTTAGGTCTTCAGATTAGAGGATCAGACAGTTGAGTCGGATGATACCGGTGAGATATCCGGTAACCACTCTAGAACGTGGTAGCAAACGCTTATGATCTAAGTACTAGAAAAGATTTAAGATTTAGTTGTTTTATGAAAAGCTGATAAGGATACCTAAGATATGAGGATAGTAAGAGACGTAACCTTTCAAAGACCTATGTAGCGAGAGTTGTAACCTCGAGAGTGACGAGTTACGGCTTGACCTTATATGTGTGATATTGTTTGACTGCTTGTTTATTTCATGATTGAGTGCTTAGTCAGTGATGTGTGCTTTTGGTAACCTTGATGTGCGGGATACTTAGATGTGGAAACAATGAGACTTTTGAGTAGTGATTAGATATACCCGTTTAGTGCCTTAAAGGCCGATCAGGATTGTCTTACCCTAAGTTTCGGGACGAAACTTATTGTTAAGGGGGAATTGATGTAATACCCGAAAATTTTCTTCCGACTAGTCCCGAAACAATAAGAACTTGACCGATTATGACGTTTTCGGCGCTTTAGTTCTTTAGTATGGATTCCGACATTATGTTGTCTTCTGTTAAGTTTCGGGACGAAACTTGTTTTAAGGGGGTACTAATGTAATATCCGGAATTTTTATTCCATTTAATTCCGAATCAATACGGACTTTCAGCCGTTGACGGTTTCCCATTCTATCTAGTTTTTTCTTTCTTCACAAATTTTATCATTTTATGTAGAATTTAATTCACATAAAATGATAGAATTATAATAAACCTTAATTCTTATAATTAATTCTTAACGACGAATTTAGACGAGATCATGACAAGGCTGAGACGAAGTCAAGACGAGACCATGGCGAGTTATGAAGAGACCATGACAAATTCGTTAAAAAGCCATGCATGACTATGACAAGCTGTTGACAAGGTTTTGACAAGCCCACTTTGATTCTTACCTTACCTCAGCCCATGTACCTTGCTGGATTTATGTCCAACCTTTGTCTCTCATTTTAACCTACACGGACCTGAGTAGCCCAGGAGATACCAAGTGCCAGCCCAGCGATGCCTTGCTACAGCCCATGTCATCCAGATTGCCTCAGCCCAGTTCTGCGTGCCTCCAGCCAGCCCAGTGCTGCCTTGCTATAGCCCATGCCATCCAGATTGCCTCAGCCTAGTTCTGCGTGCCTCCAGCCAACCCGGATTGTATCAGCCTTCACCTGGCCCAGTTGCTCCTAGCCCAGTAAGGAGATGGTACCTGCTGTCCTTTCCTCTCGCACGATCTTCAGCCGTTACATTCTATAGCTGGCTCTCTCTCTCCTATCTTGAAGATCCTCACGCAGACACCAGGAAGACAACAGATTCCAACGCTCCCAGCCCCTGCAACTAGTGTCTGGAGTGTGCAATTATCGATCGCTCCAAGCAATCTGCATTGACGCCGGCACTGCTCCATCGCTGTCGATCAAGCAAGGAAGGACACCGCCGCTGACGGTTCACCACAGAGCAACCCCGACCGCAAGCACCTCCTTTGCAAACCGGTGAGTTGCGTTTCCCTTCCTCTAACCTTCTGTACTATATATACTCGTTTTTCTGAAGGAGTGCTGATTATACAACAACCACAGAATGCCCACCCTCGCAGCCAACCACGAACCACGCCAGCCTTCTCTCTATCCTGTTGAGGACGAGTACTATTGTCCGATCAGAGTTGCGCCGGCTCAGTGAGTCTTGCCTTCCAACCCTTACTCTTTTGAACTAGTGTTTATGGATGTGTAACATGTTGTAGTGGGTATCGTAGGGATGAGTAACAAGGGCTGAAATAGGCTAGTTATTATTGAGTTTATAGCTAAACAAATCAGTCTAGAGAGGGGTGTAGATTGGAATAGAAGAGTGATGTCAGAAATGGTAAAAGAACAATGCAATGCTGTAAATAAAATTTTGTTTGCCTCAGTTTTTGAAGTGGAAACGGTCAATCTTGTAGATCAATGTTAATGAGTTAGATTGAAGATCCACCGTTGAAATTTTAACAGGTCATTGATGGATATACGTAGCTTACTGTGTTAAAATTTGAGAATAAATGAACGGTCGGATTGAAAGTTATAGGGTCTCAAAGTAGAGTAGTTGAGCAGTTTTTCCAGCAGTGAATTTTGACCAAGTATGGGAACATTTTTAGTGTTGTAGCCAACTTTAAAGATTTTTGTAGAAGTGATGGTTGAACAATTTTAGGAAATTCTTGCTCCTAGGAGTAGATGAGATATCATAGATGATCTAGGGAATTATTTCAAAATTTTTATAAGTTTATTCGAATTTCTAATTTGATGCCGAAGTTGGACCTTAACGATCGTTCAGAAAATAGGAAAATGGGTAAATTGCCAGTTTGTAACCAAACTCATCTTTAGGAGTTAGAATATGACTTTTTAGTCTCAAATAAGAGTTTAGGCATGAATTAAGGAATTTTTGGAAGTTTCGGGACCAAGGGTAAAATAGGCATTTTACCATAAATTGGTAATGTATTAATATCTGTTCTAGTAGAATCTACTATCTTAGAAGTCTGAGACTTCTAATTACCTAGAAAGTGTGCTGACACACTTGCCTCCTTTGACAGGCAACCGAGTTATACAATTATAGAGTGAGTTGTGATTAAGAGAATCGAGATTTGATTCAGGTAAGTCCACGGACTTACTTAGCTGACTTCTTGTATGAGTGTAATATCTATGAGTGGTGTTTGATAGTTAAGATAAATAACGAAACCGGAATAGGCCAACTGTAGTATATTGTATAATTGACCCAAGTGTATGATAACGGGTCGTGACATCATTTGCCTAGCCCTTGCGAGTGTTTAGGAGGTTCTCTGCGACCAGCCCAGTCCGGTAGACGGTCAAATGCATTAGTACCATTCCGCGTTGGTAAACGGGGACACGGGCGAGGTTTGGGAATCCCTCGTGTCACAAAATAAGTATCATTAGTAATTATGTATCACTTAAATAAAGATAATAAAAAGATTGGGGGTTGCATGTTGATTGTGTATGTTGTGTGTTTGTGCTTTTACCTTTACATTTATGCATAGAATGTTAGCTAACGGTTTTATACCGCTTGTAGATGCCTTGCAGGTTAAGACAGTTGTAGAGAGATCAGGAGGAAATGGTCAGCCGGGTCCACGTACTCTTTTAGATGGGGACAGGGGAGTCTCCCATACGGCATGCATGTTATGTATATATATATATATATATATATATATATATATATATATATATATATATATGTTTTGTAAGGCTGTCACATCTGTACATTCATACATTAAAATAATATGTTTTGAAATTGTTTTAAATACATTTGTGCCTTGTTGTAAGATCCTAGTAAAGTCGTTGTTAAACCGAGGTCGGGACCCATTGTGAGGTCCTAACCAGTAACTCCCCGAGTTCTCAGAATTTGGGGTGTTACAGTCGCCTCGGTTGCTCAAGAATCATCTCGGTCGAGGTGCTGTGACAACAACCAAGATGTGTCTCAGTCAAACTCCGTCTTCTCAAATTCTCGAACTTCTGTCCTTCCAGTGTTCTCCTGGGTTGTATTCTTTCCTTAGATGTCACCTATTGTCTGTCAAGGACGCCAAAAACAAAGCAAAGCAAAGCAAAAGCAAACTATCTAAAGTTATACTAGAAAAAGGGAAAAGAAAGCAATACCTTGGGTTGCCTCCCAAGAAGCGCTTGATTTAAGGTCGCTAGCTTGACCGTACGGTGTCCCTAAACAAGGTATAGTGGTGCAACCTCCTCAACCAGGACTTCCGGTTTGTATTTCTTAAGTCTATGACCATTGACCTTGAAGCTTCCACTTGTTTCTCCCCAAATCTCAACTTCACCATAAGGGAAAACATGTTTCACAACATAAGGTCCTGTCCATCTAGATTTCAACTTCCTTGGAAAGAGGCAGAGGCGGGAGTTGAAGAGTAGAACTAAGTCTCCTTCTTTGAGCTCCTTAGGGATGATACGCATATCATGACATTTTTTCATACTTTCTTTATAGATCTTGGCATTCTCATAAACGTTCAAACGCAGCTCCTCTAGCTCATTGATATCCAATAGCCGCTTCTCACCGGCTACCTTGATGTCGAAGTTCAACCATTTGATTGCCCAATATGCCTTGTGTTCTAACTCAACGGGCAAATGAAAAGACTTCCCATATACCAAATTATAAGGGGTGGTACCAATGGGAGTCTTGAATGCAGTCCTGTAAGCCCAAAGAGCGTCGTCCAACTTCATGGACCAATCCTTCCTCGTCCTAGAGACGATCTTCTCCAAGATTGCTTTAATTTCTCTATTTGAGATCTCGACCTTTCCACTAGTTTGAGGGTGATAAGGGGTTGCTACCTTGTGGGTTACCCCATACTTCGATAAAAGTGCTTTGAACTTCCGGTTGATGAAATGTGTCCCTCCATCGCTGATGATGATGCGTGGAGTCCCAAAACGTGGAAAGATAGTCCTGTTAAAGAACTTCACAACCACCATGCGTCGTTAGTGGGAGAGGCAATGACTTCAACCCATCTAGAGACGTAGTCGACAGCTAGGAGGATGTAGAGGTTCCCTCCAGATGACGGAAAAGGTCCCATGAAATCTACTCCCCATACATCAAAAATCTCAACCTCTTGTATGTTATTGACTTGCATCTCGTTTCTCCTAGATAAATTCCCTATTCTTTGGCATGCATCACAAGAGACAACAAACGATTGCACATCCTTAAATAATGTAGGCCAAAAGAAACCGGAACATAATACCTTGGCACACGTCTTGTGAGCGCTAGCATGCCCTCCACAAGGAAGCGAGTGACAATGTCGTATGACACTAGTAACTTCATCTTCCGGAATGCATCTTCGAAGCATCCCACCCGGACCTCTCTTGAATAGTAGCGGTTCATCCCAATAGTAATGGCGTACATCCTTGAAGAATTTCTTCCTTTGAGCGTACGTCAATCCGGGTGGTATTTCCTGGCAAACAAGATAATTAACAATGTCAGCATACCATAGTCCTTTATTATCAGAAATTTGGTGGATAGAGTGTTCCATCAACTGAGGATGAATGTCAGAAAAGGGAGTAAAAAGTTTGTTATTCTCAGTTGACATCATCTCGCTTTCGACCTCGGTCGAGGTCCAGAGAGGGTGACCGAGATGTTCTTTAGTCAAGAACACCTTGCTTGGTCCAGAAAGTGCCTCGGTCGAGGTACTACAACTGGGACCGAAACTGGAGATCTTCTTCTCCTGGATTAGCTTTTCAATTTTAGCTCCTGGATCTTCTTCCCGCGCCTTCAAGCTCCGTATATCTGCATCGTAAGAAGCATCTATACCTTCCTCCATTAAGCTAAAAGTAATAACCTTTTCAAAAGTGGATCTTTAATAAGGATAGAGCTCACCAATTCTCTTGATTCTTCTTCATCATAGATGTTGAAGATATCATATCCTAGTTGCTCTCCCTTCATTGCCGCAAGTAATGCAAACTCCACTTCATCTCCGCCAATGTTGAATTTTAACTTGGCGTTCTTACAATCCACATTGCAACCCGAAGTTGCAAGAAATGGTCTCCCGGGAATGATAGGAACGGGATAATCTGTGGGAATGTCAAGTACAACGAAGTCTATAGGTAAATAGAAGTTACCTAACTTAACCGGAACGTCTTCCAAAATGCCCCACGGGATGGGTAATGGAGCGGTCCTCCATGTATAACCGTATCTTCACCGGCTTGGGCTCTCCAAGTCCGATCTTCACACATAGCTCCAGCGGAATGATGCTCACGCTGGCACCTAGATCACACAATGCTTCACAAGTGACATCCCCAACTTAAATGGGAATGCAAAACGAGCCGGGATCTCTCAACTTGGGTGACATCTTCTCCTTCATGATTTGAATGAGCTCCGAGGATTTAGATGTCATCCTTACTTCACCAAAGTCTTCCAACTTCCTCTTCCTTGATAGAATCTCTTTTAAGAACATCTCATAGGCGGGCATCCCTAGAATAACATCAAGGAAAGGGATATTAATGTGTAGTTTATTCATCAAGTCAAGGAACTTACCAAAGTGCTTGTCTAGATGTGCTTTGGCCCTTGACTGGGGGAATGGAAGTGGTGGTTTATATGAAGGAGGTGGAACATAAACTTCAGATTTCTCCTCCGCTTTCTGTGGCTCCACCTCGGTTGGCACCCCGGCCGAAGTGTTCTTCGACTGTGCCTGGACCGAGGTGGTCTTCGTCTGTACTGGCATCGACCGAGGCTCTGGATTTGCGGTCTTCAGTCCACTTCTCGTCTTTATTGCCATGATCTGTCCCTTAGGATTGCTTTCCATCCTTGCTGGAAGCTTCCCTGGATCTCTTGGCGCTTCATTCGCCTTGTTAAAGAATTGTTGTTCTAAGGCTTTTTGTGCCTTCGAAAATGAAGTCATGGATGTCTCTATAGAGTTGAGCTTGATCAAGATGGCCTCCAGCACCGCATCTTTCTTTTCCGGCTGGGAAGAACTTGATCCTTGCTCCTAGCTCTTCAATGGAGTAGAAGAAGAAGAAGAAGAGAGGAAAGGATTAGAGGAGTCATTCGAATTGGAATTAGAGTAAGGGTTACCCGAATTTTGGTTGTTTGCCCTCCAATTATTGCTGTTGGATCCTCTATTGTTGTTGTAGTTGTTGTTCCGGGAACCGTTGTTGTTCCGGTATCCATTGTTGTTCCTCGAACCTTGATATCCTTCATCTTCTTTCTTTATTTGAGCAACCAAAAGGTCTTTCAATTGCTTCACATCATTCTTCAAAGAGGTTAGTTGATCATTGTTTGGGTGAGCTTCTTGAAAGTTAACTCTTTTAACTCCACCTTCAGCTCCTTGGTGGGAGTATTTCTCCATGTGCAAAGCTTGCTTCTCTATGAACTTCCAAGCTTTGTCAATTGGCATGTCCATGAACGTGCGTGCGGATAGTAGTTGAAGGTTGAACTGGGTGTTGCCGTCCAGTCCCTTGAAGTATATCTCCAACAACTCTATCTTTGGAATCCCATGATGTGGGCAATCCAAAAGAATGTCTTTAAATCTCTCCCATGACTTGGACAAGCTCTCGTTGTCCTTCATGATGAATGCATTAATCTTCCCTCTCATTTCAGCGGTTTTAGAGGGGGGAAAGAATTTAGTCAAGAACTCCGTAGTAATCTCCTCCCAAGTGCTCATTTTTTCGGGGGGGGGGGGGAGAGATTGATACCAAGTAAGCGCCCTGTCTTTCAAAGAGAAATAGAAAGGCCTTAGCTTGTAATTGTTGTTTTCCAGCCTTGAAGGTCTCAAGGTCTCCATCAAGATCTCATAGTTTTGTAGATGTTGATGTGGAGATTCCCTCTCTAGCCCTCCAAACTAGCATTGGCAAATCATGGAAAGAACTTGCGGTCGAAGCTCATAATCATGGTCCGCTGGATCACCTAGGTTGACTCCTGGACGCCTTAGTTGCTGATTGGGGTCCATCCTTTGCCCTAGGGTCTGTGGAATACCTGCAAAAAGAGCATCTCGGACTGGCATCCGAGGTAGAAGTATCTCGGCCGGGAAAGTTGGAGCTGGGTCCTGCCTCGGTCGAGGAACTGGAGCTGGTCGAGGAGCTGGATCTGGGTCTTGCCTCGGTCGAGGATCTGGATTCGGTCGAGGTAGATATTGGTCCCGTAAAGCTGCCATATCTGCTTCGATCGCCTCAGTCCTTGCGCAAGTTTCTTCCCTTTCCAGTCGTAGTTCTTCTTTACTGAGGCGTAGTTGTTCCAATGCCTCCTTCAATTCAGCCTCAAGATCGCGATTCTCTTGATTGGCCATCTTCGCTTCTTTCAAGCGTCTTTTGTATGTCTTTTCTGGTTCGGGATCGTAAGGAACGATTTCCTTCCCAGTGTGGGTTCTTCGCATAAACCTAAGAAAAAGAACCTGCGAAAGTCACTCAAGTAGAGTGGTTAGTAGAATCAGGGGCAAGCGCCCCGAAAGATCACCGCAACCGGCTCGGTCTAGACCAAGTCCCCGGCAACGGCGCCAAAAACTTGTTCGCTCCAAACGGTGTGTGCAAGCTTTAAATTTATAACCCAAGATTGTATGCTTAAAACAAGGATGCGAACCCGCGGTGTACGGGTCAATCGTAGGAAAAGCAAGAAATTCCGGGGTGTCGATCTCTGGGACTTAGGTGAAACCTAAGCAAGTATAGGTAGTCTATGTAATTACTAACCACAAAAGCGATTAAACAATCAAAGATGATAAAAAGTCAATTAAGGAAATATGCAATTCTAGGGATTAAAGCATCTAGTTGTGGTTCTAACTCAAGATCTCAAGATAAGCAGACAAAGCTGAGATTTTTGCAAAGGGAAGGTGTTACTAAAGTGGAATAGATCACCGGGTAAGTCTCACTACTCACTAATCCCAAACGGTAACTCCTATTACCGGGTAAGTCTCAAGGAATTAAGGAAAAGAACTATAACCTCAAACCAACACACCACCTAAGGGAATAGAATCAACCTTTACCGGGTAAGTCTTAGGCTAACTCACAAAGATGAAATGAAGGCACACTCAAACCCCAATAAAGGATAAACCTTTATTACCTATACTTATGATCTTTGGTAAACAAACAAAGGAATTACCGGGTAAGTCTCATCCTAGGCTTGCATTTAACCAGGAAAGGCGTAATAAGAATAGGATTTGGAAAACTCTAACATTTAACTCTCAGTTTCGGATCAGAAAGGTCACCTCGGTCAGGCGAATTCCACCCCGGCCGAGATGTTCATCGACTAAACGAGATGTTCTAGGGTTAAGGATAAAGACTCGAGCTTTCAGGGTCCTACTAGAATTTAAGATTATTCTATCATTGTTTTTCCCACAACCTTCAGCCAATCACCCTAGAATCACACAAGGAAATTAGCCAATCATCATCATGAAAGCAATAATCAAATATATGGGAAGAAAGTGAATAATTGAACACAAAAACCTTAAGAACAAGGCTTCAATAACTGAATCAATTATCAAACAAACAAGCGTTCCTTGGATCACGATCCAACAAGACAATCAACAAGAAGGGAATCTAAGAGAATCTTACAAAACCCTTCACAAAAGCTATAAAAGCTATCAACTTCCTTCCTTCAACCTTCCTTCCACCTCCGAAAATCCCTCCTAACTGCTGTATGCGGCCTCTTGCCGTTAGCGGATAATGGATTTGTGGAAAATCCATCCCTTTATATAGGAAAACTATCCTCCAAAGATAAGAGATCTTAAAAAGATATTTTTCTAATAAAATATATCTATCTCTCATAAATAAATCCCCAAAATATACGATCTTCCTTCCAGAAATAAAGCCTAAAAATATAAGATCCTTCCTTCCAAAAATAAAAGATCTCAGCCAAGAATAAAATATATCTCGCCGCGTCCAAGGTGTTCGCCTCGGTCGAGACGCTCCTCTGGATCACCTCGGTCGAGATGGTACTGTAGCTGACCGAGGTGGCTTTAAACTGAATGTGAAATCTCTCAAATCTGGTCCAAAGTGAATCTTTAATCCATTTCCATGTTTCCTGGATTCTTCCTTAAGCTCCTGAATGTAGCTCCAATGACTCCTTCGCTCCTTTAGCTCCTTTTTGATGCAAAACGTGCCATTTTACCTACGATTACAACGAAACTTGGTGTAGACCTCGATTCCCGCAAAGGTAGATGAAACGACGATATAATCACATAATATACGTTCAAACATGCAGATTATTGAAGATAAAACGTCTAAACAAGTCCCAAAATATAGACAATAATTCATGCTATCAATTGCGTTGTCAAGTAGTATACCAAAGCTTTGAACAATTGAAGAGGCATTTGGCATCTGCTTCCATTTTGTCATAGTTAGAAGATTCTGGGGATCCCATGATTTACGGTGATAGATCCCAGCTAAGTTGAGACATGTGTTAATACAGAGGAGTAGAGTTATTGATATGTGTATCTACATCTAAAGACGTATGAGGAGGACTACCTGACTCATGATCTAGAGTTAGTAGTGGTATTTCAAGCCTTTATGATTGAAGATAATACATGGGTGATATTTCATGTCAGGTTTCCACAGACCATAGGAGTCTGAGGAACATTTTTACGCCGTGGGAGTTGAATAACCACTAGCGCTAAGGGCTCGAATTGATCAAGACTATAAGTTGGAGATTCCAAATCATTCAGAGAAGTTGAACGTTGTCGCTGACAACTTGAGCGGAAAGTCGCTCCAAGAGAAGATGATTGCGTGACTGATAGTTCAGCCTCAGCTTCAGAGAGATCTAGCTTGGCTAGAGTTGGACAATCAATTCCTTGATGAGGATACCCAGTTATACCTAAGAGGTTCTACCTGGTCTGTTGGATGAGGTCCAACAGAAGCAAGGGACCTGCCCGGCCTTGATATGGTTTAGAGAAAGGATGTCTCATGGTGAGGCACCACAGTTTCTCCGATGGAGTAGATGAGATGATGAGGCGCTGCGACCGCGTCAATATAACCGCTCATGTGGAGTCGAGATATAGAATATTACAGTACACTCACTGTACGCTTTATTCAGTACATTCAGGTACGAGTAAGATGTACCACGAGGTGAGACGATTATATTGTATGAAGCCGATATAACTAGATTTGTGACACAGTACGTCACCTATCAGCAGATCAAGATTGAGCATTTCCGACCTAGAGATGAGCTCCATCCACTACCAGTGCAGTAGTGAAAGTGGGAAGACATCTCTATGGATTTTGTAACGGGATTGAGACTAGTAGGATTTTTGGATGTTATGTGGATTGTTGGTGACAGATTAATGAAACCGGCACGTTTCATTCCTATCAGAAACACATGGCCAGAGAATGAACTAGTGAGGGAGTACACTAAGTAGATAGTGAAACTTTATGGTGTACCGAGGACGATCATCTCTAATAGTGATGAACGGTTTACCTCAAGATTTTGATAGCAGATTTAGACTGATTTAGGGACAAGTCTATACCTCATGACTATCCTTCACCCCTGACAGATGGTCAGTCACAGAGGACCATCTAGACCCTTGAGTATATAGTATAAGCTTGTCTTTTGGATTGAAAGCATGGATAGTTAGATTACCTCCCATTAATGAGTTTAGTATATGACAATGACTGATGTGCATCTTTTGGAATGTCCCTTATGAGGCATTATATAGATATAGATGCCGTATATATTTATGCTAGAAGTGACCTAGCAGTATTAGTGGAATAACCCTGATCAGATTCAGGATTTTATAGTTCAAGTAATGCTGATTAGAAGAAGAATGTTGGTTGTACAGAGTCACCAGATATCATATGCGGACAAGAGGCGTCGACCTCTAAGGTTCAAGTGAGAGTTCATGTTCGGCTGAGAGTATCTCCGCTGTGAAATGTCAGGTGTGTTGGCATAGAAGGGAAACTGAGCTTCGGATATATCGTTTACTTGAGATCTTGACCAAAATTGTGAAGGCAACATGATGTTTAGCTTTGCCTCTATGGATTTGAGGGTGTTCACCCAATACTTCATGTGTCTCGACTGAGGGAGTATATACCATGTTTGAGACACCTTGTGAGTTATGGTGATTTGGTGGTTGAGCTCAACCCCACCTTTGTTGAGCATTCGACTACATTCTTAGAATGAGATATGAGATGATTGCATTCAAAAGACATTCCCATATTGAGGACATAGTGATCGAGATGAGGACCTGAAGAGGCCATACGAGAGACTGAGGATAGTATCCTGAGGAACTATCCAGAGTTTATGTCAAGACAGATCCATCTGTGGGAGGGCGAGTAGACCTTAGTGCTATCTTGATGAATGTTGTGCTTATGTGCTTATTTGCCTTGATGTGTTTTCCTGCTAGCTGTGATGTGATTTATGATCTTAGTAGATCCTGAAGTGCTAGCGTGATGTATGTCATAGCTGGAGATGATTATTTCCTCCATGCTATCGGAGTATGTTTTGTATTTACGGATGGAGATGATTCTTTCCTCCATGCTATTTGAGTGTGATTAGGATTCAGCTAGAGATGGTTCTTTCCTCCATTCTACATTGATGGACATAGTTTTAGTGGAGATGTGATTCCTCCATGGGTTGTATATATTTATGGTTTGGCTAGAGACGTATTTCCTCTATGCCTGTGATATGTTTTGGCTAGAGATGTGCTTCCTCTATGCCTTGTGATGTGGTATGGCGAGAGATGTGATTCCTCTACGCCTTTGGGTAGCGTTATGGCCCTGTTTTCTTGGAGTTGATGATTCCTCCATGTTGATGTTTGAAGTTATAGATTGTTATAGGATGTGATATGCTGAACGGAGATGTGATACCTCCGATAGAGAGAGTGAGAGTTATACCTCGGCTTATGGGTACGAGAGACTTTCGGATTTTGCAAGTTTTGGGACGAAACTTGTTTTTAGGGGGGGTGAGATGTAAGAGCCTAGTCTTCGAGAGATCCCGCACCTACGCTTCAGCTGAGATGCAACTGCTTTTCTTTGTTGGTGCTGTAGTGGGCCGCCCTTGCGCCCCTGGCTGGCCGCCCTTGCGGTTCTGTGAGCCGCCCAAGCGGCCAGGCCAGCCGTCTCTGGTTTGTGGTGGTCTGCAGCCGTCTTCTTTGACCCGAGCTTTGCTTTTTGACCTTTCTTTCCTTTATATCTTCTTCTTCTCCTCCAAATGGGGGTTACATCATTCTCTCTCCTGCTCCACCTCTTCCTACGTTTATCTTCTCCTCCTCTCTTCCCTTGGATCTCTTCTTGATCTTTGTTGGAATTTGAGTGAGTTTGTGTACTTGTGAGCTTGGATTGTTGCTGATTGTGTTGGTTGTTGTTGTTGTGCTTGTGATGGAGCCAGGCTTGAGGTGAAGATGGAGTTCTGTTCTTGTATAGGTTCAACTTGGTGAGATCTCTCTCCTTCTACCCTTTCTTTCTTCTTTTCTTCCTTTCTATGTTCTTTCCTTTTTCCTTAGCTTAGGATCCACAAGAGTGATCTTGTGGCAGTCTTGATTGGCTTCTTTTAATATATATATGTATGCATATATGTGTGTTTGGATGCTGGCTGAAAGAGGAGTGAAGAGATAGATTAAAGAAGCAAGGAGCAGCTAAAGGTGTGTCTCTGCACACCAACCGCCCATGCGCCACCTCTGGACCGCCCCTACGCCAGCAGTGAGCCGCCCCTGCGCCACCTCCTAGAAGCCCTTGCGGCCACCTGCACCATCTTGGTGTTGCACTTGGTACTGCAGGTGTGTGTTGCTTCTAGGCCTTCTTTAGGATGCCTTTGTTCCCTCCTTCCCTAGTGTGAGTGTATAGGATCATGCTGTAATACCCGAAATTTTTATTCCGTTTAATTCCGAATCAAATCGGACTTCGAGCCGTTGACGGTTTCCCATTCTATCTAGTATCTCTTCCTTCACAAATTTCATTATTGTATGTAGAATTTAATTCACATAAAATGATAAAATTATATCAAGCAATTCTTATAATTATCTATTATTTTATGTAGAATTTAATTCACATAAAATGATAGATTTATATCAAACCCTATTTATTATAATTCATTCTTATCGATGACTTTAGACGAGATCATGACAAGATGTGACGAGTTCTGGACTAAGCTGAGACGAGGCCATGACAAAGCCCGACAAACTGTGACAAACTCATTCATGGGCCTGACAAGGCCATGACGAGTTTTGACAAGGCTGTGACAAAGCAAAGACAACACTCTCAGCCCACAATAGCCTCAGCTGGCCTTTGCAACCCACATCAGCCCAACATCCTTCTCAGCCCACAATAGCCTCAGCTGGCCTTTGCAACCCACAACAGCCCAGCACCCTTCGTATCCCACAGCAGCTCAGCTGGCCTTCGTAGTCCACAGCAGCCCAGCATCTTGCGTAGCCCACAGCAGCCTAGCATCCTTTGTAGTCCAGCCAGGAGCAACCCAAGGAAGGCACGCCAGAACGTTCAACTGCTCCATCTCCCCATCTGCTTGTAACAACTGCATAAATGGGATAATTAATGAGATAATTAAGGAGCTGTAACAACCCTATATTCACGCCCAGAAAAGAGGAACTGCAACGCTTTTTGTGCTCCAGATTCACGCCCAGAAGAGAGAGAACTACAACAGTCCAGTCGTCCTTCCTTGCTCCAGATTCACGCAGCAAGCCGCCCCTGCTGTTGCCCACATTCTGCACACATTCCTTCACGCATCGGCTGTGGTGAGTTTAAATCCTTCGACCCTCTCTTCACCTACTATTCTGTCATCCCTACCCATCTGAACGAGACCTTCTGCAGTGGTAGTCGAAGGCTGGTTGCGGACGGCCTTCAGCACAACAGTGAGGACGTTCTGCACACCCCAGTCGACTCCAGGAGCACCTTTACAACATACGTTTCTGCATACGTTCAGTTGGTCTCTCACTCCCTAGTTGTTCTCTTTCTATTCAGTCCAGTAAGTAAAATCACTAGGATGATAAGCTGGCACAACAGATAGATTAATCATGTATGCATACAAGGATGATTGCACTAGAAAAGACCTTAGGATGTTAGATTTAGGTTGATGTTTAGATGGTGCCTTGAAAGATACGAACTATGGACTTAGGGGTAGTGTAAAGGGTGAGTTATACTGATAAGTGAATTTGAACTAGAGAACTATAGGAGTGTGTTGTGGCTGTAAAGGATTTATTTTAATTGTTCCTTTCAGTTTTGAAGTTGAAGATTACCCACTGTTGTGAATCAATGTTAAAGAGTTTTGTAGAAGATCCACCGTTGAATTTTTAATAGATCAGAGATAGATATACATAGTGTACAATGTTAAAATTTTGGAATAAATGAACGGTCGGATTGAAAGTTATAGGGTCTTAAATTGGAGTAGTTGAGCTGTTTTTCCAGCAGTAAATTTTGACCAAGTATGGGAACATTTGTCGTGTTGTAGCCAACTTTAAAGATTTTTGTAGGAATAACGATTAAACAGTTTTAAGAAATTATTTCTCCTATGAGTAGATTAGATATCATAGATACTTTAGAAATTTATTTTAGAATTTTTATAAGTTTATTTTAATTTCATATTTGGAACTGTAGTTGGACCTTAGTGACTTTTCGGGAAATAGAAAATGGGTAATTTTTCTAGTTGTTACCTAAAATCATCCTAGGGAGTAGAATATGATTAGCTAGCCTCAAGTAAGAATTTAAGTACATTTTACGGGTTTTTGGAAGTCTTGGAACCAAGGGTAAAATAGTCAATTTACCTTAAATAAACACTATAATAACTTCTGCACATAGAATCGTACATCCTAGGAGTTTTAGACTTCTAAGTATCCAAGGAAAAGTGTTGACCCACGTGCCTCCTTTGACAGGCAACTGAGTTCATGCAGCTACTGGTTTAGTGTTTTTAAGAGAGACGAGATTTAATCCTGGTAAGTCCACTGACTTACTTAGCTAGCTTCTTGCATGTGTGTGATGTGCATGAGTGGTGTGTGATAGTTAAGATAAATAACGAAACCGGAATAGGCCGACTGTAGTATATTGTATAATTGACCCAAGTGTATGATAACGGGTCGTGACATCATCTGCCTAGCTCTTGCGAGAGTCTAGGAGGTTCCCTGCGACCAGCCCAGTCCGGTAGACGGTCACATGCATTAGTACCATTCCGCGTTGGTAAACGGGGATAGGGGCGAGGTTTGGGAATCCCTCGTGTCACAAAATAAGTATCATTAGAAACGACGTATCACTTAATTAAAGATAATAAAAATGAATGACTGTTGCATGCTGATTGCGTATGTTGTGTGTTTGTGCTTTTACCTTTATACTTATGCATAGAATGTTAGCTAACGGTTTTATACCGCTTGTAGATGCCTTGCAGTTTAGGGAGGCGATCGAGTGATCCGGCGGTAGTGGGCAGCCGGGGTTCCGTGCATTATAAGACGGGACTGTTATATTTTATTTTATGACTATTGAGACCGATGTTGGTATTTCCGGTTTTTGAGACTTGCTGTATTGTTTTCAGAATTTGGATTTTTATTTCGCTCATGTTATAAAACGCTTTGTTTTGCCTTTTTATTTGTGCCGTGTTGTAAGGTCCGATGAAGTAGTTGCCAGGCTAAGGGCCGGGACCCATTGTGAGGTCCCAGCTTGTAACATATCGAGTCCTCTAGGATTCGGGGTGTTATAATATGGTATCAGATCCCTAGGTTGGCAACAACGGCACTCGCCATCTTCAAAAAGGCCGAATAAAAAAATAAACGGAAACCGCAACGGTTCCGAACTTTTAAAATGAAAATTTTGTTTTCCAAACCTTGAGCATAAACGGGTTGGGATAGAATGCACGGACCGCCACTACCTCCGCTAAACTCGATAGCATAGTTTATTAGACTTCTGATATAACTTGTAATTTTAGTAACATTGTGACCTTTAGAAGTGACCTAAAGTAATAAGATAGTAATGTCCTTACTAGGAACTAAAGTAGTCTTATATTGATCACGTCATTACCAGATGGCACGTACGAGAGCGACATCTTACGTTGGACGAGGAGAGGGCCGACCTCCCCTTCCTCCTGGAGCTCCAAGACAGGGACGTGTGGGCAGGCCTCAGAGAGGCCGAGGTCGAGGACGTGCCCCAATTGTAGATCCGCCAGCTGCAGATGTACCTGCTGAGGAGGTGGCCGAGAGTATTGTTCCAGAGGTTAGGGATGAGACTACTACTAGGTCCGGAGTATGGAGTGCAGGGCTTGCTGATTTTGGCCGCGTATCGATTGGAGTATTGGAGTATCGAGCTTATGTCCAGCAGGTGCAAGAGGCGTACAAGGCCGGAGCACCACCTCCAGCACCACCAGTGCCAGCTAGGTCAGTAGAGGTCTCTCAGAGGGTGACTCAGGTGGTAGTTCCACCGGCGGTAGCTGCACCAGTGAGAGTTGTCGAGGATGACCGAGTGAGAGACGAGCTGAGGGTACCGAGACCAGATGAATGGTTGAAGACATTCAACCATCAGCGAGTTCCCACCTTCGACGGGAACGTTGGACTTGAGGTGGAACATTGGATTAGTCATGTGGAGTCCGCGCTAGAGGCGATTCACTGCCCTGAGAGTCGTAAGGTGGAGTTGGTTCAGACATTGTTTAGGGACCAGGCACAGTACTGGTGGAGGATAGTGAGGGGCGGAGTGTCCCGATTTGAGCAGTTGTTGAGTCTCGTGAGAGAGACCTTTTGTCCTACCTCACTGAGAAGGGACCGAGTGCAGGACTTCTTGGAGGCAGGTTTTGAGGATGTTCCGATAGCTGAGGCTATTAGGAGGTTCCGGGAGGAGCTGTCACTGTTGGGTCCTATTACACCACCTGTGGACCAACACGTGTATTTGTTTTCCCGGAGACTGAGAGAGACTACCTGCTCCTATCTAGCAGGGTTCCGCTGTGATTCTTTAGCTGATTATCAAGATCGGGCTTCAGCGTATGAGAGGGACCGACTGGGTCACCGGAGAGCTATGCAGTCTTGAGGGTCAGACAAGAGACAGAGGACCGGACCAGTCAGCACTAGAGTAGGAGGGTCAGGTCATAGGCGTGGTCAGTCCTTGGGCCGTTCTTGTCACCTGGTGGCACCGCTGATGGGATCTAGAGTACGTCAGTGCTACAACTGTGGGGAGCAGGGACACATTAAGCCGGAGTGTAGGAGGCCACCAGTTACATGATTTACTTGCGGCCAACTGGGCCACAGGGCTACCTTCTGCTGACAAGGCAAGGTAATATCACAACAGGGGTCCTCACCTGCTGGTACCCCAGGAGGAGGACAGAGGCAGTCTCAGTATCAGGCTCGGGGTCAGCAGCAGCGGGCTCCTGGTCAGGCATATTCACAGGGTTCTGCTCAGATTCCAGCTAGAGGTAGAGGGCGTGGTGGGGCCACTTTAGAGACTAGGGGTACTCAGGCTCGAGTCTTTGAGTTGAGGAGTGCCGTAGAGCCAGCAACGCCCGCATCCACAGGTATTATCACGATTCATGGCTTTCCAGTCCGAGTACTTTTTGATACAGGTGCAACACACTCTTTCATATCTGATGATTGCATAGATAGGTTGACCTTAGATACAGTAGAGGGGGAACCTTTCCATATAAGGTTACCCGATGGGACTAGGGTTCGTGGTACTCGGGAGATTCACGATTGTCCCATCCACTTGGGAGGTCATGACTGGCTAGCCGACTTTCACGTCATGCACTTGGTGCATGAAGAAGTCATACTCGGGATGGACTGGATGGACCGCCATAGAGTTGTTCTGGACGTCAGAAGGAGGACAGTAACAGTCACTACGGAGTCTGGGCAGGAGGAAGTCTTTCGAGGGTGGGACCTCGGAAAGATCAGGACAATCATTAGTGCGGTCCGAGCCGCAAAGCTCATAGGTCAGGGATGTGAGGCCTTCTGGTGTTACGCCATGAAGAAGGAGACGAGTTCATCATTAGCAGAGACCCCAGTAGCTTGTGAGTTCGAGGATGTCTTTGGCAAGCCGTCTGGCTTACCACCACAGAGGAACGTAGATTTTGGGATTGAGTTAGAGCCCGGCACGAGGCCGATCTCCAAGGCTCCATACCGCATGGCACCAGTCGAGATGCTTGAGCTTAAGAAGCAACTCGAGGAGTTGGCAGAGAAGGGTTTCATCCGACCTAGTGTGTCTCCCTGGGGTGCACCATTCCTCTTCGTCAAGAAGAAGGACGGATCCATGAGGCTTTCTATCGACTATCGAGAGTTGAACAAAGTCACCGTCAAGAATAAGTACCCGCTGCCGCGTATTGATGATTTACTGGATCAGTTACAGGGAGCTACGGTGTTTTCACGTATCGACTTGAGGTCAGGATATCACTAGCTGAGAGTACGGGAAGAGGACATACCGAAGACAGCATTTCGGACCACATACGGTCATTATGAGTTCGTGGTGATGCCTTTCGGGCTCACCAATGCTCCTGCTGTCTTCATGGAGTTGATGAATGGCATCTTCATTGACTTCTTAGATCAGTTTGTGGTAGTTTTCATCGATGACATCTTAGTGTACTCCCGGAGTAGGGAGGAGCACGCCGGACACCTGAGGACGGTGTTGCGGGTTTTACAGGATAGATAGCTTTATGCTAAGCTCTCTAAGTATGAGTTTTGGATGCCTGAGGTTGCCTTCCTTGGCCACATTGTCTCCGCCGAAGGAGTCAAGGTGGACCCGGCAAAGATAGAGTCAGTTGCATCATGGCCGCCCCCTAAGACGGTCAAGGAGGTACGCAGTTTTCTAGGTCTGGCCGGATACTACCGTAGGTTTGTGAAGGGTTTTTCTGTGATTGCCAGACCACTCACTTCCTTATTAAGGAAGTCCATCAGATTTGCATTGACCGAGCCTTGTCAGCGGAGCTTTGAGGAGTTGAAGGAGAGATTGACTTCAGCTCAGGTGCTAGCACAGCCAGAGGGCGTTGAGGACTTCGTCGTTTACAGTGATGCATCCAATCTAGGCTTGAGATGCGTCCTGATGTAGAGGGGTAGGGTCATTGCGTATGCGTCTCGACAGCTGAAGACGTATGAGGAGAATTACCCTACTCACGACCTTGAGCTAGCTGCAGTTATTCATGACTTGAAGATCTGGCGTCATTACCTCTACGGGGCCACCTGTCAGATCTTCACAGACCACAAGAGTCTGAAGTACATATTCACTCAGCGGGAGTTGAATAACCGCCAGAGGAGATGGCTAGAGCTGATTAAGGACTTTGACTTAGAGATCCTATATCATCCGGGGAAGGCGATTGTGGTCTCCGATGCCCTTAGTAGGAGGACACCTTGCGAGGCTACGATTGCTAGATTGACTGTTCAGACCCAGTTGTAGAGAGATTTGATTTGGTTGGAGGTAGACATCCGGTTTCCCGATACTGACGGGCATTTGTCAGCATTAGAGGTTTCACTGGATCTGACGGAAGAGATCCGGCAGAAATAGGAGGGTTGTCCAGCACTGATGAGGATCGGGGAAAGAATGTCTACAGGGGAGGCACCACAGTTTGTGGTGGGTGCAAATGGGATTTTGAGGCGCCAGGAGCGCATATGTGTACCCTCTGACAGAGAGTTGAGGCAGCGTATACTGCAGGAGGCCAATTCTACACCTTACTCCGTCAATCCCGGCGCGAGTAAGATGTATCAGGATATACGACGATCTTATTGGTGGGGCGGGCTCAAGCCCGACGTGGCTAGATATGTAGCCTAGTGTGCGACCTGTCAGCAGGTCAAGATTGAGCACCACAGACCCGGAGGAGAGCTCCAACCACTTCCGTTTCCACAGTGGAAGTGGGAGGACATTTCCATGGGCTTCGTTACCGGCCTGAGGTTGAGTAGAGGCTTTGATGCGATATGGGTTATAGTGGATCGGTTGACGAAGACGGCACAATTCATTCCTATTAAGGAAACGTGGCCGGTGTCTCGTTTAGCCGAGGAGTTTACCCGACAGATTGTGAGGTTCCATGGAGTGCCGAGGACGATCATTTCAGATAGGGATGGGCGTTTTACCTCGAGGTTCTGGCAGCAGGTACACGCCGCCTTAGGGACGAGCTTACAGTTCACCACGGCATACCATCCTTAGACGGACGGGCAGTCCGAGAGGACTATTCAGACCCTTGAGGACATGTTGAAGGCATGTGTGCTTGATTGGGGTCAGGTATGGCCAGACCACCTTCCTTTGGTGGAGTTTTCTTATAACAATAGTTGGTATGCGACTATTGGGATGGCTCCTTACGAGGCACTATATGGGCGGAGTTGTCGTACACCTTTGTGTTGGGATGAGCCTGAGAGGATGAGTGGGGTAGCGCCCGAGCAGGTGCAGGATGAGATGGCTCGGGTAACATTGATCCGAGAGCGGATGTTGACCGCACAGAGCCGTCAGAGATCTTATGCTGATAAGAGGCGCATGCCTCTGGAGTTCAGGGTTGGCGCCCAGGTATGGTTGAAGGTGTCACCGACGAGGGGTGTTCGACGCTTCGGCATTAAAGGGAAGTTGAGTCCCCGATATGTTGGGCCCTTTGAGATCCTAGAGCGGATAGGAGAGGTGGCTTATAGATTGGCATTGCCACCCCGATTGGAGGGAGTCCATCCAGTTTTCCATGTATCTCAGTTGAGAGAGTATGTGCATGACTCGAGACACATAGTGAGCCATGACAACCTAGTGGTCAAGCCGGATCATACATTTCCTGAGCACCCGATAGCAGTTTTGGAGAGAGGTATGAGACGCCTTCGATCGAAAGTAATACCCATGTTGAGAGTACAGTGGTCGAGACGAGGGATTGACGAGGCCACTTGGGAGACGGAGGATAGTATCCGGCGGAACTATCCCGAGTTTTATGCGGATCTAGAGACGTCTATAGGACCGTCAGGTAGTTCTACATCCCTATTTGGTTACTTTGAGTGATTGTATGTGTGTTATGTTTGATGTGCTTGTGTGTGAACCATAGGTGTCTTGATGTAGTAACTTGTTAGTCATAGGGCTCGCTTACGTTTCATGATCTTGGGAACTACCCTAAGTTTCGGGACAAAACTTATTTTTGAGGGGGATCGGATGTAACGACCAGTTTTTTTTCGTTACGGTTTGATAAGGTTAGAGAAGTTTAGAAAAGGAAATTAAAATTTTAGTGAGACTAGGACATACCAGTTTAATTATGGAAGTCGTTTAATTAAGTACCTTGTCCTAAGTTTCGGGACGAAACTTATTTTAAGAGGGTACTGATGTAATACCCGGAATTTTTATTCCGTTTAATTCCGAATCAAATCGGACTTCGAGCCGTTGACGGTTTCCCATTCTATCTAGTATCTCTTCCTTCACAAATTTCATTATTTTATGTAGAATTTAATTCACATAAAATGATAAAATTATATCAAGCTCTAATTCTTATAATTATATATTATTTTATGTAGAATTTAATTCACATAAAATGATAGATTTATATCAAACCCTAGTTATTATAATTCATTCTTACCGATGACTTTAGACGAGATCATGACAAGTTGTGACGAGTTCAGGACTAAGTTGAGACGAGGCCATGACAAAGCCCGACAAACTGTGACAAACTCATTCATGGGCCTGACAAGGCCATGACGAGTTTTGACAAGGCTGTGACAAAGCCAAGACAACACTCTCAGCCCACAATATCCTCAGCTGGACTTTGCAACCCACATCAGCCCATCATCCTTCTCAGCCCACAATAGCCTCAGCTGGCCTTTGCAACCCACAGCAGCCCAACACCCTTCGTAGCCCACAGCAGCTCAGCTGGCCTTCGTAGCCCACGGCAGCCCAACATCTTGCGTAGCCCACAGCAGCCCAGCATCCTTTGTAGTCCAGCCAGGAGCAGCCCAAGGAAGGCTTGCCAGAACGTTCAGCTGCTCCCTCTCCCCATCTGCTTGTAACAGCTGCATAAATGGGATAATTAATGAGATAATTAAGGAGCTGTAACAGCCCTATATTCACGCCCAGAAGAGAGGAACTGTAACGCTTTCTGTGCTCTAGATTCACGCCCAGAAGAGAGAGAACTACAGCAGCCCAATCGTCCTTCCTTGCTCCAGATTCACGCAGCAAGCCGCCCCTACTGTTGCCCACATTCTGCACACATTCCTTCACGCAGCGGCTGTGGTGAGTTTAAATCCTTCGACCCTCTCTTCACCTACCATTCTGTCGTCCCTACCCATGTGAACGAGACCTTCTGCAGTGGTAGTCGAAGGCTGGTTGTAGACGGCCTTCAACACAACAATGAGGACGTTTTGCACACCCCAGTCGACTCCAGGAGCACCTTTACAGCATACGTTTCTGCATACGTTTGGTTGGTCTCTCACTCCCTAGTTGTTCTCTTTCTATTCAGTCCAGTAAGTAAAATCACTAGGATGATAAGCTGGCACAACAGATAGATTAATCATGTATGCATACAAGGATGATTGCACAAGAAAAGACCTTAGGATGTTAGATTTAGGTTGATGTTTAGATGGTGCCTTGAAAGATACGAACTATGGACTTAGGGGTAGTGTAAAGGGTGAGTTATACTGATATGTGAATTCGAACTAGAGACCTATAGGAGTGTGTTGTGGCTGTAAAGGATTTATTTTAATTGTTCCTTTCAGTTTTGAAGTTGAAGATTACCCACTGTTGTGAATCAATGTTAAAGAGTTTCGTAGAAGATCCACCGTTGAATTTTTAATAGATCATAGATAGATATACATAGTTTACCATGTTAAAATTTGGGAATGAATGAACGGTCGGATTGAAAGTTATAGGGTCTCAAAGTGGAGTAGTTGAGCTGTTTTTCCAGCAGTAAATTTTGACTAAGTATGGGAACATTTGTAGTGTTGCAGCCAACTTTAAAGATTTTTGTAGGAATAAAGATTGAACAGTTTTAAGAAATTCTTTCTCCTATGAGTAGATTAGATATCATAGATACTTTAGAAATTTATTTTAGAATTTTTATAAGTTTATTTTAATTTCATATTTGGAACTGTAGTTGGACCTTAATGACTTTTCGGGAAATAGAAAATGGGTAATTTTTCTAGTTGTTACCTAAAATCATCCTAGGGAGTAGAATATGATTAGCTAGCCTCAAGTAAGAATTTAAGTACATTTTACGGGTTTTGGGAAGTCTCGGAACCAAGGGTAAAATAGTCAATTTACCTTAAATAAACACTTTAATAACTTCTGCTCATAGAATCGTACATCTTAGGAGTTTTAGACTTCTAAGTATCCAAGGAAAAGTTTTGACCCACGTGCCTCCTTTGATAGGCAATTGAGTTCCTGCAGCTACTGATTTAGTGTTTTTAAGAGAGACGAGATTTAATGCTGGTAAGTCCACTGACTTACTTAGCTAGCTTCTTGCATGTGTGTGATGTGTATGAGTGGTGTGTGATAGTTAAGATAAATAACGAAACCGGAATAGGCCGACTGTAGTATAATGTATGATTGACCCAAGTGTATGATAACGGGTCGTGACATCATCTGCTTAGCTCTTGCGAGAGTCTAGGAGGTTCCCTGCGACCAGCCCAGTCCGGTAGACAGTCACATGCATTAGTACCATTCCGCGTTGGTAAACGGGGACAGGGGCGAGGTTTGGGAATCCCTCGTGTCGCAAAATAAGTATCATTAGAAATGACGTATCACTTAATTAAAGATAATAAAAATGAATGACTGTTGCATGCTGATTGCGTATGTTGTGTGTTTGTGCTTTTACCTTTATACTTATGCATAGAATGTTAGCTAACGGTTTTATACCGCTTGTAGATGCCTTGCAGGTTAGGGAGGCGATCGAGTGATCCGGCGGTAGTGGGCAGCCGGGGTTCCGTGCATTATAAGACGGGACTGTTATATTTAATTTTATGACTATTGAGACCGATGTTGGTATTTCCGGTTTTTGAGACTTGGCTGTATTGTTTTCAGAATTTGGATTTTTATTTCGCTCATGTTATAAAACGCTTTGTTTTGCCTTTTTATTTGTGCCGTGTTGTAAGGTCCGATGAAGTAGTTGCCAGGCTAAGGGCCGGGACCCATTGTGAGGTCCCAGCTCGTAACATATCGAGTCCTCTAGGATTCGGGGTGTTACACATGCTAGATGTGTGAGGATGTGCTTGGTTGAGGTTATGATCGGTTTATGCCTTGTATGGCTTTAAGGACTTAGGTTGATGTTGGTTAAGGTTTTGAGGTTGAGTATGATCCCTACGGATCCCTTTGGGTCTAGGTGTGACTCCTTTGATGAATAGAGGTCGATATATCTTTATGTCTTGTTATTAGGCAGTGCCCCTCTCTCAAGATTGGAGGTTGGTTCTGGTTGATCGTGTTTGAGTTGTGTACGAGGTTGAGGTAAGTCCGTAGGACTTACTTAGCTACCATCCCTATATTGGGTGTTTGCATGAGTGATGTGTGCCTTATATGTTGCTATGATAGCATGAGATGTCGTTTATACCGACCTATGTTTTATTGGTTGCCCCGTATGCGTGGCTGTGATAACCTTTCTCTTTCATCCAGCCGTGGAGTCTGGGAGGTTCTCTGACGTCATGCAAGACCTGGTATACGGGGAGGGCCCAACACCACTCCCACAGGGTACACGGAATGTGTTACCGATGCCACTCCATATGGCTATCAGGCTCAGAGGCGAGGATGTATCGGTCCTCGTGTCACATATTTTCATCTATGGATATATATACGATTTGAGTGAATGACCATTATATAAAGATGATAAAATGGGTAAATCTGTGATAGCATGTTGATGTGTTTATCCTTCCTGATTGTGTATGTGCTTATGCATTACCTTATATATGTATGATTAGCTAACGGTTTCATACCGTGTTGTAGATGTTGGCAGGTTAGGCGCTACTGAGTGATTTGGAAGGGTGACAGGATGAGGACTCTCGTATATTAGGTGGTTGGTTTGGGTTTGTTGTGTTTTCCTCCTGCGTGTGGATGATCTTTTGTACCTCCTGTGTGAGAATGTCGTTTTATATACTCGGCTATGTGGTTGTTTACTTTGGGTCGTACAGTTTATACTGTTTTATGTATTTGTTTCATATATGTCAGTGTCATGTTGTAAGGTCCAGTGAACTTGTTGTCAGGCTAGGGTCAAGATCCATGGTGAGATCCTAGCCCAATGTGGCATCCCGAGTCCCGCGGATTCGGGGTGTTACAAAAGTGATCCTTACTTGTTGCTACGTTTAGTTTACTATAGTCAATGCACATTCTTCATCACGTAACTGTTCTAGTAGGAATTAACTTGTTATTTTTATTGGTTATAAAGGTCATTCCTCCTTTCTTGTTGAAGAACCGTATAGGTGCATATAAAGGATATAAATACTCTAGAAGGGGGGTTGAATAGAGTATGAAAACTTTTCGCAAAAACCTATCTCAAGGCTTTGAAACTAATTTCAAGGTCTTGATGTCGATATGTGCTCTTTGTGACACAACTGGATTTCAAGAGCTTTGAAAGTGATTTCAAGGCCTTGACTCCGTAAACCTGTAAAGCAACGTTAGTCACAATAAAGCAAGATATAGTGCGGAAATAAAAAAATCGACACGGTGATATGTTCATGAAGTTCAGCTTTAACAACCTACGTCACCGTCCTAGGGTTTCTTTACCCGTAAGATCTTACTATCTATTATCACCTTCAAAGAGTCCTAAATACAACCTAGATGAAATCCCCTTCTTCTCTCACAATAGTCAATGATACGATCTAGTTTCAACTCTTAACCTAGCTATAATAGCCTAGTTACTTCGTAGAGTAACACACACTCGAGTATAACACTCTTTAGATATTCCAATGAAACTCTCGTGTTTTTCTCTCTATAAGGAAGTAAACGTTTGCAATCTAAGAGGAAGAAAAACTTTTGGAACGAATGAAGATGCTTTGATCGCTTGAGGACTTAGATGCTTCCGTGTAAGCTTGTTGTTGTTTTCTTCAATCGTGATCTTCATTTATAGTCTTCGATGGAGAAGTCTTCTAGCCGTTGTAAAGATGACCGTTGTTGATGTTCTTCCTTCTCCATAGAAAATGGTGTATGTTGAGATGAGGTAGCCGTTATTGAATCTTCTTCATCTCCTTGACGCACGTTTGAGAGTTCTTCTTCTAGATCTTCTCTTAAAAAAGCCATTGAAGATCTTGTCGTTGAAGTCCTTGCTCCGAGATCTTTGTGTTGTTGAGGATCTTTTTGGTTTGAGGATATTTCTCTTAGATAGCCCTTTGAAGATCTTCAATCTTTGCGTCGGTTAAGATCTCTTCAAAATCTTCTTGTTGGGCCGATAGATATTCTCTAAAATCCGTTGAGATCTTCCTCGAGCTGGCCGAGATCTTCTTTGAAGATCTTCTCTTGATCCTAGGTAGATTTGGTTATTGAGATTGAATCTTGAATTTGAAATCCTTCCATCCAATGTATCCTTTGTATCGTCTTTCAAGACTTCGGGTTTGATCCCTTTAAATGATTTCAAGGCCTCCGTGTTGAACCTTTTAGTTGCGTTTCAATATGTGCGTTTGTCCCTTGTAATGCGTTTCAAGGCCTCCTTCCATCTTTTGAAATGCTTTCCAAGGCCTGTACACATTTGACAAACACCAAACCAAACCAAGCAATTATAGAAACATAATCGATATTTGTTAGTAGATAAATTGCTCATAATGTTAAGTCTTCCATCATCACATATACAAATATGTAACTAAGGTGGAGTCATCAATATCCAATTTGATGGAAGACAAAACAAATATCGTACCGGCTGATGACATGAATTATGTACCATTATATTCATGCATATTGTAGAAGATTGTCCCAATTTACCTTGCATTTAGAGAGATTTTGTATGCCTTTTATGTTCTATTCAATCATTTGTCGGAAATAGAGGTCTACACGAGTTTTTGATGAATTATAGGTAAATGGAGTGGAATTGAAAGCAAAAGCGGAGCAAGGAGCATCTAAGGAGGTTAAGGAAGCTAAAGGAGTCTTAGAGGGATCACAAAGAGCTAAGGAATTGCAAAGGAGAAGCATAGAAGACGAGGCAAGAGAAGAGTACTTTATGTTGAAGAAAATCGTGCCAATATGCATATAAATCGGACGATTTTCCTCCCTTAAAATCGAACGATTTTGTGTATAAATCGACTAGGTCGATTTCTCTTGTTTTTCGGCCAAATGAAAAGACGACACAAAGCCCAATTCTTTTGGGCTAGAGGAGAGTTTTGCCAAACGGCCCATTTGCAAGAAACTATAGAAGAGAGCCCTAGGAACGAAAACGAGGGGGTCGCAACCGGAAATCTTTAGACGTTTGATAGAGATTGGATATTCTTGGAGAAGGATTGAAGGACTTTTGCCGGGAAGCCAATCTTGATTCTTGTTTTGTGAGATTTCTTTATCCATTGAAGCGATTGTAGTTTTTGAACACGTAATTGAGTTACTTAAGAGATATATTGATCAGTTTTGACGATTATTTACAGATTTGAAGGTTATTGAGTTTTTATTCAAGAATCGGGTTTATTTGCATTATTTCATTCAATTCTTGATTTGATTTGATTATGAAAATGGTTGGCTAAAACCCTTGTGATTCTGGGGAGAATAGTTGATGATTAAGGCTTAGATGATGATAGACTGAACTCATTCAAACATTAGGACCCTGAGAGTTTAGATTTTAGTTTTGCGATAACAGGAAAATCGGACTGTTCTTGGGTAAATCGGCCGATTTCCTTATGAACAGCCCGATTTATTCTTCTGACGAACCTTAATTGAATCAATCTTTAACCAAAACTAATCCTTGCCTAAATCCCAACATTGATTAACCTTTTTAACCTCTAATACATTGTATGAAGAGATTTCAAACTTGATTCTACATTTAATAGATTAAGATTATAAGATTTGGGTAATAAAGAGACTCAACATCCTTTATTAAGATTCTAAGTGTACTTCCTAATCTTTACTTTGGAGAGTCATATCCTGGAGTTTTAGATAGTTAGTTTGAACATAATTCTTGTCTTTAGATCTTTCTATATTGCAGCCTCAACAACCCTTATAGAGAGAACCTTTAGATTAGATATATAGGCTTCGGAACTTCACCGTACGATACCTACCTTTGAACACATAATCTTGGCAATATAAACTCTGTCTTATATCTATAGAAGTGTCTTGAATCGAAAGCCGAAATCGGATACTTGAATTCTTGGAATCATTTTACCCTTATTTGATCACAAAAGCTTTTCACATTTTTCGCTAGATAACTAAAATTGAATTTATTCTCACTAAATCCCTGAGTTCGACTCTGGAATTCTTACCTCACTACAGTCGATCCGTACACTGCGGGTTCGCTTTGCTTTGAGTTCTAGATACAAATTTAAGACTTATTTGCACACACCTTTTTGGGCGAACAAGTTTTTGGCGCCGTTGCCGGGGATTTGGTCTAGACCAAATTCTGTTTTTGGTTGTCTAGCTTGAGAGCTCTTGCTCTTGTGATTTGATTTGTCTACTTGAGTGATCTTTGCTGATTCTTTAGGTATATGCGAAAGACTAGATCCACTAAAGATCTAGTTCCTTTCGATCCTGAATTGGAGAAAACTTTGAGAAGAAAGTTGAAGGAAAAGAAAATGGCTGAGAATAATGAGAGAAACTTCCAGGCTGAACTGAATGAAGCTCAACGCCAACTTCAGTTGAGTGAGAAAGCACGTCTAGATGCTGAAACGAATCATCAATTTCAGATTGATGAATTAAGAGCTATGATGTTGGAATTGAACGAATCTCGGAAGAAGAAGAAAGTCAAGACTCCAATTAAGTCCATTAGGAATGATTCATCCGATGATGAAGAATTTGACCCGGACATGCCGGAGCTTGAGGAGATCGATCCACTACTTCATCCTACTCGAAACACCCCAAAACCACGGGTTGTTCCTCGCCTCCCAACTAGGGATGTGAGAGTTGCTAATAACGCTGATAGACCCCGAACTTTGGGGCAACGGATGGACCCAATTCAGAAATCGCGCCATCTAGGTGTGGATTTCGGAGCTGACGACATCCAGGAGTTTAGCTTCTCACCACAAGTCATCACCATGGTCCGCCAAAGTCAATATGGTGGAGCAAGTACTGAATCTCCACATCAACATTTGCAGAATTTCGAAATTCTCATGGAGATTATGAAGCCGAAGAAGGCAACTACAAGCAATTACAAGATCAAACCGTTCTTCTTCTCTTTGAAGGACAATGCTCTAGCTTGGTACCAAACACTTCCAGCCGCAAAGTTGGCTACATGGGAGGAATTGTCTTCGGAATTCCTCACCAAGTTCTTTCCGCCATCCAAAACGGCGGAATTGAGAGGTAAAATAAATGCTTTTTCTATGAAACCTAACGAAAGCTTGTTTCAATCTTGGGAAAGGTTTCAAGATCTCTTGTTGGATTGCCCACACCATGGCATTTCAAAGCTGGAATTATTGGAGATTTACTATCAAGGATTGGATGTGGAAACACAATTCAACCTTCAATCTCTCTCTCTTGTGGCACATTCATGGACATGAGAGAAGATGACGCTTGGGACTTCATTGAGAAGCAAGCCCAAGTGATTGAGAAGTATTCCCACCGGAAGGTTGACTCAAATAGCCGGAATCAAGGCGATCCTGGAGCTAAGTTGAACCAAGCTGCTCAAACACAAATATACTCCCTCAATAATGAGATCAAAGAGTTGAGGGAAGTGCTCAAAACTAGTCTTCAAAAGACTAAGGAGCAAGAAGCCAACTACATGGGAAGGGACAACAATCAAAGGAGTGATAACCGGAACTCCAATTGGAACAACAACAACAATAACAACCGGAACTCCAATTGGAACAACAACAATAGGAACTCGAATAACAACAATTGGAGGTCAAATCAGCAAAATCCAGGTAATCCTTACTCTCATGCTGAAAAGGCTCTAACACCTCCATCTTCTTCTACTCCTTTTGCAAGCCAAGAACAATCAAGCAGATCAAACAAACCCGATCCCATGCTAAAGACGATCCTAGGCAAACTACAAGGGTTGGAGAGCTATATAACTTCGGTTGATAAAGCTCACAAAGCTTTGGAAAGCCAAGTATTTAACAAGGCCGGAGAAGTTCCAAGAGATCAAGGGAAACTTCCCGGGAAGACGGAAGACAACCCAAAGGGAAGGGTTATGGCGATCACTACTAGGAGTGGCATAACAACCACCGATCCTCAACCTAAAGTAGTTGAAACCACCACTAAAGATGGAGAAGGAAAAGAGAAGGAAGATATCTATGTTCCTCCTCCCGCCTACAAACCACCTCTACCTTTTCCTCAATCTAGAGCGCGAGCATGCCTAGATAAACACTTTGGTAAGTTTGTTGAACTTATGAGTAAGCTGCATATTAATATACCTTTTATGGATGCAATTTTAGGTATGCCAGCTTATGGGAAATTCCTCAAGGAGATCCTCTCTAACAAGAGGAAATTGGAAGACATCGGAGAAGTCAAGATGAGTATGGAGTCATCCGAACTCATCAAGACTATGACGGAAAATATGCCACCTAAGCTCCGTGATCCAGGATCTTTTTGCATACCCATCACTTTGGGAGAAGCTACTTATGATGCACTTTGCGACCTAGGAGCGAGTGTGAGCATCATACCACTTGCTCTATGCAAAGCAGTTGGTCTAGGAGAACCTAGACCGGTGAAGATCACACTCTACATGGCTGATCGTTCTACCACTAAGCCAGTTGGGATACTAGAGGACATTCCGGTAAAACTCGGTAAGTTTTACATTCCTATAGACTTTGTCGTTCTTGACATCCCTGCAGATTATCCGGTTCCCATCATCCTTGGGAGACCATTCCTTGTAACATCCGGATGCATGGTAGATTGCAAGAATGGCCAGCTATCTTTCAATATAGGTGAAGAGAAGGTGGAATTCATACTTTCTTCCTTAATCAGGGAGCCAGCCTTGAGAGACGATGTTTTTGATATTTTTGATGAAGAAGAGTCTAGAGAGGTAGTAAGTTCAATCTTGATGAAAGACCCTCTTCAAAAGGTTCTTAGTATGAGCATCATGGAGGAATGAGTGGAACATGATTGCAATGAGGATATGAAGGCATTAAATGATATGGAGGAAGAACTAGGAACAAGATTTGAAGAACTAGAATTTACTCCGGAAACTGTGAAGAAAATCGACTTGCACCAACCAAATCGTCCGATTTGTGAAAAGGCAACCCGATTTTTAACAACAGAAAGAAAAATCGACCCGACTAAACTAAATCATCCGATCTGTGAAAAGGCAACCCGATTTTTATCAACAGGAAGAAAAATCGTGCCTGAGATCGACCGATTTACTTCAAGGGAGGTCGATCTAGTGAGAAATTTCCTGGATTCTCGAAACTTCACCGCATCTGTTCTCGACTCTAATGATGCATCACTCCCACCTCTAGAGGCATCTCCCACAACATCCAACGGCCATGATTCATCATCAATCAAGGCTCCTCCCTCATTAGAATTGAAGCCACTCCCCACGCATTTAAGGTATGCATTTCTTGGCATTAATTCCACATATCCGGTCATAGTCAATGCGAAATTGAATGATGCTGAATTAGAGAAACTTATGCATGTTTTGAAGCAACATAGGAGAGCATTAGGTTATACTATTGATGACTTAGTAGGAATAAAGCCTTCCCTATGTATGCACAAAATTCTAATGGAAGAGGATTACAAGCCTTCACGCCAACCTCAAAGACGGTTAAATCCGGCAATGAAAGAGGTTGTGAAGAAAGAAATCCTTAAGCTACTTGATGTAGGTATCATCTTTCCTATCTCCGATAGCAAATGGGTGAGTCCAGTACAGGTAGTACCAAAGAAAGGATGCATTACCGTTGTTGCCAACAAAAACAACGAACTTATCCCCACACGGACAGTTACAGGGTGGCGAATGTGCATCGACTACCGCAAACTGAACGTGGCCACTAGGAAGGACCACTTCCCCCTTCCTTTTATTGATCAAATGTTGGAAAGGTTAGCCCAACATTCTTACTTTTGTTATCTAGATGGATATAGCGGTTTCTTTCAGATTCCAATTCATCCGGATGATCAAGACAAGACGACTTTCACGTGCCCTTGGGGTACGTTCGCTTATAGAAGAATGCCATTCGGTCTATGCAACGCTCCAGCCACCTTCCAAAGGTGTATGATGGCAATCTTCTCCGAATACGTGGAGAATATCATGGAAGTCTACATGGACGACTTTTCGGTATATGGTTCTTCCTTTGATAACTGTCTCTATAACCTTTCACTAGTTCTTAAGAGATGTGAGGACACTAACTTAGTCTTAAACCGGGAAAAGTGTCATTTCATGGTTACCGAAGGAATTGTGTTAGGTCATCTAGTATCACAAAGGGGAATAGAGGTTGATAGAGCAAAGATAGAAACCATTGAGAAGCTACCTCCCCCTTCTTCTGTGAAAGGAATTAGAAGTTTCTTAGGGCATGCAGACTTCTATAGGAGATTCATAAAGGATTTTTCTAAGATTTAAAAACCCTTAACTAATCTTTTGATGAAAGACGCAACATTCGAATTTTCGAAAGATTGTTTAGATGCTTTTTGCAGGATCAAAGAAGCTTTGATTTCAGCACCAATCATTCAACCACCCGATTGGACTCTTCCTTTCGAGGTCATGTGCGACGCAAGCGACGTCGCTATAGGAGCCGTACTTGGACAGAAGAAAGATGGTCGCACTCATGCCATCTACTATGCTAGCAAAACGCTAGATGAGGCTCAATATAATTATGCAACCACAGAAAAGGAACTTTTAGCCGTAGTATACGCTTTTGAGAAATTTCGTTCCTATCGTGTAGGTGCAAAGGTGATAGTCTATACGGACCATTCCGCAATTCGCTACTTATTCACGAAGAAGGATGCGAAGCCAAGGCTTCTAAGATGGATCTTACTCTTACAAGATGTCGATTTGGAGATTCGTGATAAGAAAGGATCGGAAAACTCCGTCGCCGATCATCTTAGTCGTCTTCCAAAAATCACCGACGAGACGGATGAACTTCCGATAGACGACTCATTCCCTGACGAGCAGCTACACGAGATTGAAGAGTGTCTTCAACACATCTCAAAAGGTAATGATCCATGGTTTGCTGACATTGTGAATTACCTTGTTTGCCAGGAGATTCCACCCGGACTTTCATATGCTCAAAAGAAGAAGTTCTTTAGAGACGTCCGGCATTTCTATTGGAACGAACCTCTTCTATTCAAAAGAGGTCCCGATGGCATTTACAGGAGATGTATTCCCGAAGATGAGGTGGATAGTGTCATCTGCCATTGCCATTCTCTACCATGTGGCGGACATGCTAGTTCCGACAAGACTTGTGCTAAGGTACTTCGTTCCGGCTTCTTTCGGCCTACACTTTTCAAAGATGTGCAAAAGTATGTTGTTGCTTGTGATGCTTGTCAAAGGACAGGTAACATATCGAGGAGGAATGAAATGCCGCTCAATAACATACAAGAAGTAGAAATCTTCGATGTATGGGGCGTCGATTTTATGGGACCCTTCCCATCTTCATGCGGAAACCAGTATATACTTCTTGCCGTAGACTATGTGTAAAGATGGGTAGAGGCAATCGCTTCTCCTACTAATGATGCAATAGTAGTGGTGAAGTTCTTCAATAGAACGATCTTCTCAAGGTTCGGAACTCCCCGAACCATCATTAGTGACGGAGGAACGCATTTCACAGCCCGTCAATTTGAGACTCTATTGGCTAAGTATGGGGTGACCCATAAGATAGCTACACCTTACCATCCGCAAACTAGCGGACAAGTTGAAATATCAAACAGAGAAATCAAAGGAATTTTAGAGAAAACCGTCTCTAAAACGAGGAAAGATTGGTCAATGAAGCTTGACGATGCACTATGGGCGTACAGGACAGCCTTCAAGACACCAATAGGTATGACTCCGTATAATCTTGTCTATGGTAAATCTTGTCATCTTCCTGTAGAGCTAGAGCATAAAGCACATTGGGCTATCAAGTGGCTCAACTTTGACATGAAAGAAGCCGGAGAGAAGCGGCTCTTAGACATCAATGAACTGGATGAGATCCGGCTAAATGCGTATGAGAACGCAAAGATCTATAAGGAACGGACAAAGCGTTGGCATGATAAGCACATCATTCCAAAAGATTTGAAAGAGGGAGACCAAGTCCTTCTATTCAACTCAAGGCTTCGTCTATTTCCATGTAAGCTTAAATCCCGTTGGACAGGACCTTATGTAATTAAACGAATTTTCCCCCATGGTGCAGTTGAAGTATGGGGTGAACAAAGCGGAAGTTTCAAGGTTAATGGCCAACGGTTGAAGGAATACACACCGGAAGCTCCGGTCGAGGAGATAGCTCCTATCCTCCTCCATTGAACACAAACCATACACCATCCAGCTAAAGACGATAAATCAAGCGCTTCTTGGGAGGCAACCCATGATAGTATAGTTTTTCCTTCCTTTCATCACCTAGTTGGAGTAGATTAGTTGCTTTGTTTCTTTGTTTTCGTTTTTTTTATTTGTCCCTCGATGCACTCTTGTTTTGTCGTGTCATTAATCGCAGGAAATTAGGTCCAAATTGAGAGATCCATGGAGAAAGGGAGCATAAATCAGTTAAATCTTCAATGTCCATGAAGAATAAGGAAGGAAATCGAGCTGCACTAAGTTAATCGTCCGATTCAATAACAGAGCAAGTCGATTTTTGCCAACAGAAAGAAAAATCGACCTGGAGATCGACCTGCCAAGAAAAATCGTCCGATTTTCTTTGAGTTCAGAGAAAAATCGCCCCGACGATTAAATCGACCTTGTAAATCGGCCAATTTTCTTCACAGTTTCTCGACCCTATATAAAGACTCAACCACTCGATCTTCCTCATTCCACAACCTTCCACTCTCGATTTCCCTCTCTCAAGAACTCCGAAAATCGCCCATACCCTACAATCCTCATTCCTTAATCATTTTGAGTGATTCTTGGCTCCAAACTGAAGCATTTTCAACAAGGAACAAGGATCTACCAACAACAAGCACGGCAATCGACTCCTCCATATGGAATTAAGGTTTTTCTTTCCAAAACCTAAGTTTCTAATTCGAAGTTGAAGTTTGCTTAGGAAGTGTTTGTTTGATGAAATTGATTGAGGAATCTGCTTAGGAATCACTATAGGAAACTGTATGTGGTGATTGTTGGAATAGAACTTTACAGAATTGTGAAAATCGTAGAAATCGACAGAAAAATCGACCTAACCCAGAAAAATCGTCCGATTTTTGTGAAGAAAAGGGCGATTTTTTGTTGTAGAAATGGATATTGTGAAGAGAATAACTAGGAATACGGGGAAGAAGAAGGGATCTTCTTCCAAAGCCCCTCCCCCACCTCCACCACCACCTCAAAACATTCCAAAGCTTCCCCCTCCCCTATCCAAGCACAAGAAAAGATATGAACGCATCTTAGATCGCCCATTCACCCCTCCTCGCTACATTGTGTTAGATGATCTAGATTCCTTGTTTGTTCGAGAAGATGTGGATATGATGTTTGACAGGGCTGGGCTGAGACAGTTTGCTATGATTAGGGAGGATGCATATACCGAGATCACCCTAGAATTCCTTAGTACATTCGAGCATGATCCTAGAGAAAGGATGGTCACCTTCCGCCTTATGAGCCAAGATCATACCATGTCTATTGATACTTTTGTAGACTTGTTCGGCTTTTCTTATTCAGATGCAGGCACATTTGCTAGAGGTGTTAGTGCTAGCGACTTTTGGGAGGCTATCTCCGTGGGTGAATATGGAGGAGATAAGTGGAGACCCGGAAATTCTAAGGAGACTAGTATGTACAACCTCTCCTTTAAGGTAGTACATTGGATTCTTAGTGAGAGCCTATTTGCACGGACAGTGACTCCATAAAAGCTCAAGGCTGATGAGCTTTTCATTCTATATTGTATGACATCCACCACCATTCCCGACATTTCCACCATGCTTGCTGACTATCTAGGAAAGATAGCCAACAAAGCTAAGGGCGACATTTGTGCTGGTGGCCTTGTCACTCATGTGGCTAAGACATTGGGAATAGACTACTCGGGATGCACTCTAGCTGAGAGTGCCCTACCTTTAGGCTCACAGAGATTGGTTACTCGAGAGGTTTTGATTCCTCGAGGGAGAGGAACACTTCATGTGCCCATGCCATGGCATAAGGATCCAAAGAAGAAGCCATCCGAGATCATCTGGAAACCCGAATACACTATTCGGAGCAAGAGGAACTGGAAGGAGACATTTGAGTTGATGCTTGAGGAGATATCTCCTCCTTTATATTATGATGATGATGCAGGTGACACTGAGGAGGATGAGGAGGGAGGCCAGGGGACCATGCTCGAGTTTGAGAGTGACACTCATAGAGGTCATGCTACGGATGCCATGGACACCGACACTCATGGTGGAGGACCTAGCAGGACTAGTAGAGGCGATGAGGAGACGGAGGATGACATGCAGCCACCTCGCCGCTCATTTGCACGTGCCCCAGGACACGGACGAGGACGTCGACCTCCCCGTCACTTTAGGGAGCTAGTCTCTAGTTTCCAGAGCCTCAGCACCGACTATCACGCTCTCCATACCGACTACGACACCCTGAACACTCAGTTCAGGAACTACAGGCAGGAGACGGACGTTAGGCATTCATCCTACGATGGCCAGATGAGAGACTTATACTTCCACCAGTTCGGCCACTTCTACGATCCTAGTGCACCGATGTATCCTTATCCACCACCTCCACCACCGACAGAGGATTGAGCTTCCACTTCTTTTACATTGTAAGTATTTTTCTTCATCTTATGCTTGATTTTCACATTGGGGACAATGTGGATGTTAAGTATGGGGTGGGGGTACTTACAATACCTTTTGTTTCATATTAGCACTTTATGAACTTTGCACTACTCTTGATGATTTGGCTTGTAATAACTCTTGCACCACTTGCTTTCCACTATGACACTTGCATTTGCATGATCATTTTCAAATCCTATGATTTGTCAAAAAAAATGCTTAGTTGTGTTGAGATGTTAATCATAGCATGAATGAGTTTACTTTTGTTACTTGAACACATGAATAAGTTATATGATTTAGTTGTTTTGATAAGAGAATGAAATAATAGTCGAAGCTATATTGCAAGTTCTTTTACATCATACAAGGATGACTAAGGCAATTCACTTCTTTTCTTATCTCATATCTTGATCATGCTAGCCCCTCAATGAAATATGTTACCCTCCTTTTACCATCCGGGAATTAGGATAAGTGATAGAAAAAGGCATGTTTGATGTGGGAGGGCCAAGGAAAATGTATTAAATGAAAATGTAGAAATTCATAAGTTTGGGGACGTTGAACATGAGGATGAGTAACTCGGCACCATTCACATAGCCAGGTGTTTGTGTCTTGCCAAAGTCCAATTGAACGACAAGTCCTAACGGGATATGGTATGTGCATCAAGGGTTTGAGGCATCTCGAAATTGAGAAACGCCGATCTCCTAGGCTTTGGTTTTTGTGCACCGCTGTCGATACTCTCAAAAAGTAAAGTATAAAGGAAGCAAAGCTTTCTACATGCGAAGCATGTGCGGTGAAGTAAAATTTTGAAGGTATTATGTTGTTCCTCTTTCCCGGATTAGCACCACAATTGCCAAAAAGAATTCCTTCCCTTAATACGTTTCTTAGACCTTTCCTTTGATTAGAAGACCTTGAGACTTTTATGCATGTGTATTAGACTTCATGGCTTAGACTTGTTTAACTTTGATTACCCCTACATCTTTATCATATCCTTTATTTATGTTTTGAAGAAAGAAAAGGAAGTTAGTTCATCTTATAGTTATCATTGATTAATACTTTGCCTTTTCATACCTTGAAATATCACTTTGAGGGTGATCCAATAAGAAGAAGCACTTCCAAAAGAAAAGTTTTTGAGTTTTCATACATATATAATCCATGACATCTTGTATTCTAAATTTGAGTCTTGCTTAGGGACAAGCAAGGGGCAAGTATGGGGTATTTTGATGACATGAATTATGTACCATTATATTCATGCATATTGTAGAAGATTGTCTCAGTTTACCTTGCATTTAGAGAGATTTTGTATGCCTTTAGTGTTCTATTCAATCATTTGTCAGAAATAGAGGTCTACACGAGTTTTTGATGAATTATAGGTAAATGGAGCCGAATTGAAAGCAAAAGCGGTGCAAGGAGCATCTAAGGAGGTTAAGGAAGCTAAAGGAGTCTTAGAGGGATCACAAAGAGCTAAGGAATTAAAAAGGAGAAGCATAGAAGACGAGCCAAGAGAAGAGTACTTTCTGTTGAAGAAAATCGTGCCAATATGCATATAAATCGGACGATTTGCCTCCCTTAAAATCGAACGATTTTGTGTATAAATCGACTGGGTCGATTTCTCTTGTTTTTCGGCCAAATGAAAAGACGACACAAAGCCCAATTCTTTTGGGCTAGAGGAGAGTTTTGCCAAACGTCCCATTTGCAAGAAACTATAGAAGAGAACCCTAGGAACGAAAACGAGGGGGTCGCAGCGGGAAATCTTTAGACGTTTGAGAGAGATTGGAGATTCTTGGAGAAGGATTGAAGGACTTTTGCCGGGAAGCCAATCTTGATTCTTGTTTTGTGAGATTTCTTTATCCATTGAAGCGATTGTAGTTTTTGAACACGTAATTGAGTTACTTAAGAGATATATTGATCAGTTTTGACGATTATTTACAGATTTGAAGGTTATTGAGTTTTTATTCAAGAATCGGGTTTATTTGCATTATTTCATTCAATTCTTGATTTGATTTGATTATGAAAATGGTTGGCTAAAACCCTTGTGATTCTGGGGAGAATAGTTGATGATTAAGGCTTAGATGATGATAGACTGAACTCATTCAAACATTAGGACCTTGAGAGTTTAGATTTTAGTTTTGTGATAACAGGAAAATCGGACTGTTCTTGGGTAAATCGGCCGATTTCCTTATGAACAACCCGATTTATTCTTCTGACGAACCTTAATTGAATCAATCTTTAACCAAAACTAATCCTTGCCTAAATCCCAACATTGATTAACCTTTTTAACCTCTAATAGAGTGTATGAAGAGATTTCAAACTTGATTCTACATTTAATAGATTAAGGTTATAAGATTTGGGTAATAAAGAGACTCAACATCCTTTATTAAGATTCTAAGAGTACTTCCTAATCTTTACTTTGGAGAGTCATATCCTGGAGTTTTAGATAGTTAGTTTGAACATAATTCTTGTCTTTAGATCTTTCTATATTGCAACCTCAACAACCCTTATAGAGAGAACCTTTAGATTAGATATATAGGCTTCGGAACTTCACCGTACGATACCTACCTTTGAACACATAATCTTGGCAATATAAACTCTGTCTTATATCTATAGAAGTGTCTTGAATCGAAAGCCGAAATCGGATACTTGAATCCTTGGAATCATTTTACCCTTATTTGATCACAAAAGCTTTTCGCATTTTTCGCTAGATAACTGAAATTGAATTTATTCTCACTAAATCCCTGAGTTCGACTCTGGAATTCTTACCTCACTACAGTCGATCCGTACACTGCGGGTTCGCTTTGCTTTGAGTTCTAGATACAAATTTAAGACTTATTTGCACACACCTTTTTGGGCGAACACCTGCTTTCAAAGTTAGCGATGCATATGCAATAATATAAAAATCTAAAATGCAAAATGCAGAAATATCGAATGTCGGATCACGCATATAATTTCCCCCCCTTTGTATTTCAACAAGGGAGAAAAATACTTAAATCACGGTAGTTTTAAAGTTACATACCCATAAAGTATGTCCAAAACCACCAAAAAATTGTTAAAACACAAGTCCCACAAACATAAGTCAAGGCCTTGAAATCAAAACCAAGGGGTTTTGAAATCGATGTCAAGGCCTTGACATCCATTTCAAGGCTGTGAAGAGCTAATCCTGGTACCACTTAGGATTCAGACAACCTTTTCCACGGAGTTCATCGTAGCACTTCTTTTTCTAGTGGCCATGAGCGTTATTTAGGTTGATGGTTTTGAAGTACTCTTCCACACGCCGTTGATCCTTCTAGTTCTTGTATTTCTTCACTATGCCAAACTCCTCAATCTGCAAAATATCTGGATCCTCAGTAATAAGTTGACGAAGCGGGCGATCCTTCACAATTTTGTAGCACTGAATCATGACCTTTTCAGCCTGTTTCCTAGTAACTTCAGCATCTTCCTCTGCTAAGGGCTTAAGACTACTTGTAGAGGTAAATGAAAGGGCATTCACATGAAACATTTTGTTGATTTTCTAGTGCATAATTACCAGCAGGTCTTGTGATTCGTCCATCTTGTTAGTGATCTCGGACCTGAATTCAAACATATCCCTTCTTACTGAGTCCAGACCAAATTCTACTACATCGAGCCTTTGGGCTGCAAAAAGTGAGTTAGTGCTTTGTTCCTTTAGGATCCACTCTCCCGTTAGTGTCCTTTCAATCCCTGTACTGTCAAAGAAATCCTCATCGAGTTCTCTAACAACATAATGTTTTTCCTCATCAGTCATATCAATAGAAAAATATCGAAATATTTTTGGAAGCAAAATGACATAAAGGAGAGGGGTATCACTAGGGACGTTATCATGTGCAGTATGTGGTTAAGGATAATACTAGGGAGGTAAACATCTAGTCCATTCAACACGTGGTACAAGAAAGTAAAGAGTTGACTAGTCAACACATCCCTACATTTAACTCTTGGTACAACACATCGCACAAGAATAGCACAAACTATTCTGGCATCGAGAGTGAGAGAAGTCAGGGTGGGTTGTGCGGGAGAGTTGGGTAGGAGAAATTGCTCTTTGGCCAAATTAACAGTATTGGCTTTGTGGGGGTGGTCGTAAGAATTGAAGGTAGGAAGCCCTAGTATTTGAGCAATAACCAGAGAGGAATGGACGATAGTTTTACCTTTGACCACTAACTCGAGGACTAACTCCCCTCGTTCTCTTTTGGCGGTGATATTGACGAAGAACAGCTTAATCAGTTTGGGATATACTACTTCCCCTGGATTGAGCATCTTCCAGATGGAGCATCCTCATAGGAGTGTGATGCAGGGGAGACCAAGAGAGAGAAAGAACTCTAAGTCCACTAACTCACACATGCAGAGGTTGCAATCTTTGAACCCATCAAGCCATTTGCCAATGGCTGTCTAGTCGTTGAACTAGTTAGAGGGAAAACCCGTCTGAGTGCAAATCTCCACATCGTCCATGAGAGCCGAAGATTCAGAGTCGGAGGAGATGTGAACGACCTTGTGGCATTTGGTGACCGACGATGATGCTTCATCAGTTGATTGTCTCTTGGAAGCCATGAAGTTTGTTTGTGAGAGAAGTTGAAAGGGTTTTGGAAAATAAAAGAGTAAAGTAGATAGATTTGCAAGAGAGTTGAAGTGGAAAGAGTTAAAGAAGGGAGATAAGTGATATTTAAAGGGAGAGTCATATCAAATTACGGTTTAATAAGATCTTGAAGAAATCAAGATCTTGAAAACCGATTTCGATTAGTATTCCTTCCCATTTATTTGGTAACCACTTTTCAAATACATTCTTTGAATTTGAATACAAAAACTTTTGAAATCATTTTGAAAAATCCTTCTTTAAATATAATTTAGTGATCAAATATCTAAAAGATATTAACCACTAAATAGATCCATAATATTCAATGTGACCCCTTGAATTCCGTTTCAAGGCCCTTGAATTACATTTCAAGGTCTTGAAATTGAAAAGTGGGCCGCATTACAAGGAGGACATAAAACTATTTACTCCCCCTAAGTTATTGCTTCCTTGTTCAACATACCAAGCTCTAATCTAATAAAATTGAATTGATCTTCAGGTAAAGACTTTGTAAATATATCTGCAAGCTGCAAGTTAGTTGATATAAAAGATATCGAAACATCACCTTTCTCAACATGATCGCGTATGAAGTGATGTCTTACATTGATATGCTTTGTTCTTGAATGTTGCACAAAATTTTTAGTAATCGAAATAGCGCTAGTATTATCACATTAACCGGAATACCTTTTAGTTCAAAGCCAAGATAACAAAGTTGTTGATCCATCCATAGAATTTGTGCACAAAAGGCTCCCGCAGCTTTGTATTCTGCCTCAGCTATTGATAGGGCGACTGAGTTTTGCTTCTTGGAGTGCCAATTGATTAGGGATGACCCTAAGAATTGGCAACATCTAGAAGTACTCTTTCAATCGACCTTATAGATGCAAAGTCAACGTCTGAATGGCCAAAGAGGTGAAACGAACTTTGACGTGGGTACCATAATCCTAAATCCTTAATGCCATTGAGATATCGAAATATCCTTTTCGCAGCTATCAACTGTGACTCTTCAGGATCATCATGAAATCTTGCACACATGCACACACTAAACATAATGTCAGGTTGACTAGCAGTTAGATATAACAAATAACCGATCATACCTCGATACTCCTTTTGTACAACACTTTTACCGTCCTTGTCGTGATCAAGTGAAAGTGTGGAACACATAGGAGTTTTTGCTACCTTGGATTGATCCATTTTATACTTCTTGAGCAAGTCCTTGGTATACTTGTTTTGATTGAGAAATATTCCTTTCTTTGCTTGTGTGACTTGAAGTGCAATAAAGAAATTTAACTCTTTCATTAAGCTCATTTCGAATTCCCTACACATAATATCTGAAAATTTCTTGCATAGAGAATCGTTAGTAGCACCAAAAAATAATATATCATCAACATAGATTTGTACTACTAAAATGTTTTTGCCTCTTGTTTTGATAAATAAAGTTTTGTCAATCAAACCTCTTTTGAAATCATTTTCAAGGAGATACTTAGGCAATCTTTCATACTAAGCTCGAGGAGCTTGCTTAAGACCATAAAGAGCTTTGCCCTATTTAAAAACATGATCTGAAAATTCATCATTTTCAAAACCAGGAGGTTGAACAACGTAGACTTCCTCTTCTAATAAACCATTTAGAAAAACACATTTCACATCCATTTGAAAAAGCTTTATGTTCATGAAGGATGCAAAAGCAAGTAGCATACGTGTGGCTTCTAACCTGGAAACCGGAGCAAAAGTCTCCTCATAATCAATACTTTCTTCTTGGTTATAGCCTTAAGACCATAAAGAGCTTTGTTTCTCTTGAACTCATTCAGTTCATTTTGCATGGCCATGATCCAATTGGGTTCTTGAAGAGCTTGTACGTAGTTCTTGGGCTCAATAAGAGACACGAACGTTGAGAATGCACATAGGTTGTTAACCCTAGATCAAGTTTGAACTCTTGTGTTTGGATTTGAGATCACATTCTCTGGTGGATGGTATGAAGAATGTTGAAACGTTCTCCTTTTGTAAGATGGAGCAAATCCTGAAGATTGGGGCTCATTTGCTCGACTAGCTTCAGGTACCGCTGGAGTATTGCCTTTGGATCCTATATCAAGGCCTTGAAACTGAGTTCTGACATCGCAGTTTTCCGTTTCAAGGTCTTGAAGATGCGTTTCAAGGTCTTGAGATTGTTCTTCAATATCTTGAATCTTTTCTTGCATATTCTTTTCCTGAGCTTCAGGATCTTCTTCACCATCAGAATTATGATCTCCATGTTGATTCAGATTAAGATCTGCAAAACTTTCACTCAAAGTACCATCATTGCTTTCATCAAATATAACATAAATACTTTCCTCAACGATTTTTGTATGTCTATTATAGAGACGATAAGCTTTGCTAATTGAAGCATATCGAATGAAGATTTCTTCGTCACTGTGTGCATCAAATTCACCAAGGTTGTCTTTGCCATTATTATGGACAAAGCACGTACATCCAAAGGGTTTAAAATAGCAAATATTAGATTTTCTTCCCTTAAAGAGTTCATAAGGAGTCTTTTTCAAAATATGGTGGATTAAACATCTTTTCAAGATGTAGCTAGCAGTGTTATCCGCTTCATTCCAAAAACTTTTTGGCAAACTATTTTCTAAAAGCATAGTTCTAGACATGTCCTCTAAGATGCGATTTCTACGTTCCACAACCCCATTTTGTTGAGGAGTTCTAGGAGCTGAAAAGTTATGTAAAATACCATATTTTGCACAAAACTAATCTAACTTTAGTTGATCAATTCTCTACCATGATCGCTTCTTATCGAAACAATTGGTAGGTTTTTCAAAGTTTCCAACTCCTTACACAATTTTGAAAACTCAAACAAAGCTTTAGATTTTTCCCGTAAAAATGAGATCCATGTAAAACGAGAAAAATCATCTACGATGATAAGGATGTACTATTTTCCCTTGGGAGATTTGACACGCGTAGGACCACATAAATCCATATGTAAAAGTTCAATGGGTCGAGAAGAACTTACAACCTTCTTTGGTTTGAATGAACCTCTTGTTTGTTTAGCTTGTGTACAAGACTTACATAGTTCATCTACCTGAAAGTTTAGGTTTTGCAAACCACGTATCAAATCCTTTGAATGTAATTTTTTAATTGTATGCATGCTTACGTGACCAAGTCTTGTATGCCAAACCCTTGGATCGTCAGTCAAAGCCTTAAGACACTTTAGCTTAGTTCCTGAAACTTGGTTAGTAGTCATTGAATAAACATTGTTGCATCTAGGAGCTGTAAGCACAACATCACCCGAATGACCCGATATCTTATCATGAACTTCACATGTTTCTGAATCAAAAATCACCTTGTTGCCTTTATAACAAATTTGAGGAATACTAAGCAAGTAATATTTCAAACTGTCAACAAGACACACATCATCAATAAAGTTAGATGAATTATAACCAACTTTACCAATGCCAATAATGTTACACTTTCTTTTATCACCAAGCGTAATAGTTCCTGATGATTGCTTCTTTAGATTTGAGAACAGTGAGCTTTTTCCACTCATATACCTTGAGCAACCACTATCTAATATCGATTTATGCTCCTTTACCTTCGTGATATCTTGCAAAGCAGCAAACATACACCTTTCCGGGTCGACCAAATGACATATTTTGTCCCATATTCAGGTCCAATCATGTTTGGTGGTCTAGTACCTTTAGGAACCCAAATTTTCCTAACTTGTTTCCTTAGACATAGAGGATAAGTGTTTCTAAGTGATGTAAGGATCATTTCTTCTACATGGAAATGTTCATTTTACATGACCCATTTTGCAACAATAGAAACATGTTGGCATATGAACACTTCCTTTAGCTTTAACAAACGTGGTAGTTGATTTTCTAGGAAAACTTACGTGATAGCCTATACCATTTTCGTTAAGAGAAGATTGTTGTTCACCCATCATCCTTTCGAGGTTGGTTTTCGAACGAGTGAATTGAATAATTGCAACCTTCTGGTCTTGACACGTCATAGTTAGATCAACATTTTCTTTCTCTAGATCGATATATTCTCGATGGAGAGAAGAGAGATTGCCCTTGAGAATCGCATTTTCTGATTTCAATGCCTTGATATCGATATCAAGGTCTAACTTTTCAGTGTTAAGATTTTCAATCTCCAAAGACATATCAATTAATCATTTCTCTTGTTTGAGAAGCTTTTCTCTCATGGAACTTATCCTTACCCTATGTTCTTTATCACATATGATTATGCCTTTAAGGAATTGCATGAGTTCAGTTTCCAATTGAGACATAATTGTACTTATCACATTTTCAACATAGTGATTTGGATTTTCTTCATGATTGGCCATAAGACATAAGTTTGCTTGTTCTTTCTCATCTTCTGATTCATTGGTAGAATCTGAATCACTCCATGAAGCTACCATAGTTTTCTTCTTTCGATCATTCTTCCTAAAGTTGTTCCTCTTCTTTTGTGGACAATCCTTTACGAGATGATCTGTTTCACCACATTCAAAGCAAGTCAGTACCTTAGTTTTCTTGTTAGGGTTAAAAAACTTACCTCGAGGTCTTGATATTCGTGGATAATCTTTATTGTTTGCAAACTGCTTCTTCATTTGAATAATTTTCGCAAGACCCCTTGAGATCAAGGCCAATGGATCTTCTTCATCTTCATCATCGCTATCTTCCTCCTTTGATGGTATCTCATCCTTCTTGGATCTTAGAGCTAGGTTCTTTGTGTTGGATGGGAGCTCTCCATCTTCTTCACCAAGAACCATTTCGTGGGTGATAAGTTTTCCAAGGATGTCGTCAAGAAGAAGTGTTGTGAGATTTTGAGCTTCTTCGACTGCAGTCATCTTTGGTCCCCACTTTGCTTTAGGTAAGCTCCTTAGAACGCTCCTTACTTTTTCATCATTTGTGAAGACCTTGCCAAGTGAGTCAAGGTTGTTCACGATCTCGGTGAATCGTGTGAACATTTCTTTGACTGATTCATTTGCGTTCATCTTGAATAGCTCATAATGTCTGAGGAAGATGTTGATCTTTGTTTCCTTGACTTGACTTGTTCTTTCGTATGTGACAACTAGTTTGTCCCATATTTATTTTGCACTATTGCATGATGAGACACGGTTGAATTAATTTTTGTCCAATCCACAATAGAGCAAGTTCATTGTAACACCCAAAATCCGTGGGACTCGGGATCCTTCGGGCGGAGACCTCACAATGGTTCCCGACCCTTAGCATGACAACAATTTCACCGGATCTTGCAACAAGACACATATTTAGGCCAAAACCGAAATACATTTTTATGCAATGAAAAGAAACCCGAAAGAATACGAACAACGGACATCATCCGAAAAAAACTACAAAGACCAAACGCCATACACGCAACATACAAAGATACAATATACAAAACATCAAACAAGACTCCATCCCGAAACCCCTCCTAAAATGTACGGAACTCCGGTTGCCCACTCTTCTGGATCTCTCGGTCGCATTCCTAACCTGCAAGGCAACTAAAACGTCGGTATAAAACCGTTAGCTAATATTAAAAACATTAGAAACATGGTGAAGGCACACACACACACAAGTAACCATAAACATACAACATACTCCAAAACACACACAAGTCCGGTTCATTATCTTTTAATTTATTAAGTCATATCCCGATCTAATTCAACTTTCATTTGTGACACGACAATCACCACATGATCTCGCATCGGTTCCTACTCACCGTCAAGGAATGGCATTGATGCATCTGGCCGTCAACTTGCCCGGGCTAGTTACTGAGAACCCCCTATCTCTCTGCAAGAGCTTGGCAGTGTTGTCACCGCCCGTTATCATACACTTGAGCCAATATAAAAAATATAAGGGTTGTCCTATTTCCGGTTTCGTCTTTATAACATAAATAATAAACACACACCAAACAGAACAATAAACACACACCACCAAACACACATAGATGCTAATACAAGGAATACGAGCTAAGTAAGTCTAGAGAGTTACCTCGTCTTCACACTCAACTCATAACACTCTCGCTTCCCTCGGGAAGAAGCCCACAACCTGCTCACAGGAGGATATATATATATCAACAACTCGCTCAACTCAAAAGTCTAAGGAATCTCACACAAACAGTCTATGCAAGATCATTTGAGTCTCATTCTAAGACCGCATCCTAGAATCTATAACACTCACATCTTGTTTAACGTATGAGGAGATCTCACAACAACCTACTCTCTCATATGATCATACTCAATTGTCAAGAACAACGTAAAAGCCTATGAGGTCCAACATTCTCATCACACTCGCCTAAGGTCTCAAAAGCCACTACATGGCATTCTCATTTATCCTAGGTCCAAACCTAGCATGATACTATCATAACACTCTCTAGGATCATCAAAGAACAAAAGCTCAAGGGAGGGCACTCACCACGCAAAGGCACGGGCTTGGAAGAAGGAAGAACAGCTGCAAAAGGGAGAAGAACACCGCAAGGGCATGTTGGCTGAGCAAGTGGCCACCCTGCGGCTCATGCTGGCTGCCCCTGAACTCATGGCATTGGCCTCCCTTGCGGCTCTAAAAATGTGCCCCCGCGGTCGAACAACAGAGGGTCGTCTTCGATTGGGGATCTTGGGCTCCAATGCCCTCCTTCTCTTGCTGGATCGTCTCCCAACATCATCCATTGTATCAAGGCTCTCCCATACGACCTAATCGAGCTTAGACCACATGCACGCAAAGATCAAGAAGAATCCACTTCCAAAGCTTCATCCATGGCAATGGAGAAGGAGAAAAGAAGAGGAAGCTATGCCGCAAGGAAGAAGAAGGGAGGAAGAAGAAGAGACTTACCAAACCGAATCATGGAGCCCTCCATTGCTGGCAACACTCAAAGAGATCCAAAGGAAGAAAATGGAAGAGAGGTCAAGTGAAGGGAAGAACCAACGTGAAAGAAAAGTGAGAGGAGAGAGAAAACAAGGCTAAAAAGGTTGGGGGAACAAGGGTTCATTGACCTCCTTGTCACCTCGCACTAGGAACGAGGGGTCCAAATTGTAAGGATGCAATAACGAGGGGTCGGAACGAGATTTGGAATAAAACCCGTCACTCAGTACCTCGTGCCTGTGGGAAAACTGAGTTGCAACTGCGGGAAGATCGATAACTCGCTCTCAAACCGGAATGATAATTCCGGATGTTATAACTAATCCCCCTAAAAAAAATTTTTGTCGCGAAACTTGCTAAACGTAACACTCGCAGCAAAACTACAACGGTAACCACTCTAATATATAAACGGCCTCTCTACTCGACGACCATCACAACCTCGTAAAACCGCGTCAAAACCTTCCAAGGCCTACACACACACTCATACGAACCACATATCACATACCAAGACAAGATCTAAGAAAACACAAATTCCCTCTAGGGGCACAAAACACATAAACGCATACATGCACATAACACCTAACTCATCATCCACTCGATGTAACTAGATCATCGGAGAGCATCCAAAGATACTGTCCACGTCTTCACGGTAGCCTCATCGGTTCCTCGTCTAACACTAGATCAGCACCACTAGCATCATATCTTGAGTCATTCATGTACTCTCTCGACCATTACACATGGAACTTGGTGAATGTCCTTCACTTCCGCTGGCCATGCCAACTGGTAAACCACTCCCCAACTCGCGCCAATTCTCCAAAAAGGTCCGATATATTGGGACTTCAACTCCCTTCTAATGACCAACATGTATGATGCTTCACGTCCGTGATACTCTTAACTTGGCTCGTCTCCTATCCGAACCCAAGAGGTCCGTATCATACTAGCACGCCTCTTCATAACTAGATACCGACTTCATCATAAATGCATGTGTAAAAGCGCCTTACTCTCGACTCTTCCATGGTCTATTTCCTTATGTATCCACAATCGTCTAAACATGCAGGCGAAACTTCCTTCGTTACCTCAAACGTATCCCAAGCCCCGCTTGGAAGTACTCATATGTCATATAGCCCTTTGACTTCAATGTCTGAGCCAAAGAAAACGGACTAGGGTCACTCACCTCTTCCGGTTCTTTCAAGCTCCCCGTACACGTCTCGGATCCCACGATCTAATCGTCTTTCCCAGAGAGGAGGAAAAAGTCAAACCATCCCGCAACTCGGCGGTTATAGCCCACCAACTTATACTGCATACTTCTTCCACATACCTTGGAGGCATTACTGAAACTACCACCTCGTTCTCGTCTGATTGACTAGATATTCTCAACCCCTATGTCTCTTAGGGGGTCTCGTCGGATGTCCTATCCCGTTAGATAACTCTGCTCATCCCGCGTAACTTGTATCATCGTCATCCCATGTCAAGCTCGTTTCTCCCAATTCTGCAACATTAAGCATAAGCTTAGGGTCAACCTTGGAACCACCCGAAACCACAAACCTAACATTATTACCGTAACTTGATTCAGAAACCCGATGAAAGCACATCTATATACGCCAACTCAACAATCGTACTTGCGAGTCTACCACACTTCACTACAACTTGTAACGACCATACCGGCACGAAACGCCATCTTACTTAGACCCTTTCTCCTGTCCACCTAACTCGGGAGACATCTTGATTGCAAATCGATCATAAACAAACGTCGTAATCACATATAACTAGTTCAACGAGTCGTCCACCACGGGACGAAAGTACTTATCTTCCTCGGTAATCTCACGAAATTCTCGATAGCTAGAGTTAAACTTTTCGACTCATGTTCTTCCTCAAAATATGTACCCGAAAGCCTTATGGTGAAAAACCAGAAAGAACTCCCCATTCAAAACCACTTAAACCTCCAACTCGTAAATCCTAAAGTGTCATTCTCTTAAGCTTAAAGCTTATAACGTTACTATATCCTTGGTAGCTCTTCAGGTGAGTTCTAGAAACTTGACTCCTCTTCTTCTCGCGGCAACATATCATCCGTTTCGTACCATGCATCCTCTATATACTCCCGTTTACGTACAAACCACATGGAACCTTACCTTCTCCTCGATCCACTAGATCATCATATGTTGCTTAGACCTGTAAGGTTCCCATCCACGCTATTCCTCCAAATGTTATATCTCGAGAACTAAGAAGATCGTAAAAAGGGTCAATACCATCCCTCTCTGGGACGTCTATTACAATCATTTGCTTAACCAATCAATGTTAAAGTACTCATGACAATCATGCCTCTATGATGTACTTTTTTACTATCGACATTGAACCATCCAGAAATCTCCAAGCTCTTGTTATTACACCTCCCGTCTATCGTCCCTCAACAGGCAACCCGCACCTTATGCGTTCTTGGTTGTCCATGGTCCGCTTATTATTGACCTTCTCCCAGGCCACCAACTTACCATTCTTATATACCTCGTGTCACTGTTCTCATGAAGATTACCCTCCTTGGGATACTCCACCTCAACTTTGTTAGCTCTTTCCTTGTTCCATGTTTCTTCCTCTCCCATAAGGTGACCATACTCTTCTCGGTCTCACGCGCCGTATAAATCGCCTTCATAGGCTTAATCGTGCCTCAGGCTATCTCATAAGTGTGTCTCCTCAGAATCCCTGACGTTACTCCATAGCCGCTTGCGTTTCTCTTGATTGTAGTCTTAAATATATCCATAACTAAAGCTCCTTGTTGCATCACTCCTCTTCTCGGGATCACGTCTAATCACACTTCTGTCTTCTTGGCGTTTCTTAGCCTTACCATTATAACGGGAACCGGCCAACCTCACGTGAATCCCTATCATGCCATTCTTCTCATAGCTCTCGTAAGGTTGACTCTTCACTTATTGGTACCTCGTAAGCTTAACTTACGATATCTTTTATATTTCACACCGGGCTCGATCACTGTTCTCATCTTGACTCCAAAGCTTAGGAGCATCTAAGGAAAGATTCATTTCTCGTAATGGAACACCGCCTTTAACCTCGTTAGAATGCACCCATATCCCTCCTTGATTCACATCTTTAGTTGTCCACTCGTCTTCTTGAAATCATATTGTTGTTATCTCTATTGATCTCGTTATCTTCCCAATCGCAACTTCCTTTTAACCACTTTCACACCTCTAAGTTACTCCTCTTCTTGTATGGTCCCTATCACGGTTCCTCTTAAGTTAACTCGATTATCACTGCCACTTGTTCGTCCTTGGTTTATGTCATCTACACCCCTTCTCTTCGACACCCTTTCAAAGGAATTCGGGAAACGCCATTGTGTTTGTCCGCAAGAAATGCTCAACTCGATACTTGAGCGTACTCTTCTACGTATGAACGCTATCCAAGCCACGACGTTGTCTTAACGATGATGATATCTTACTATCATCTTTTCTATAAGGTCCTATATCATGACATGCTATTTAATAAGAATACGTATATAAGGCTATATAGTCCTATGTCCACTTCACTACCAATACAACACATCCGAAAAATCCAATACAACAAACAAGGTCCAAACCATATACTATAGTCCACATATATAACTATACATATAATTCACGTCCATCATGCAACTACAATCCATATAAACATATCTACATATAATATATATATATATATACACATATAAATATCAAAATCCAATAAATTAAGCTGGAGAGATCCGCGGAAGGAGTGGTAGTCCGTACATTCTACCCCAATTGACTATGCTCGTGATTTTGAAAACAAAAAATTTCAAAACCCTTGCGGGTTTTGTTTATTCATCATTTGGCCTTTAGAAGATTGCGAGTGCCATTGTTGTCAACCTAGGTTTTGATATCATTTTGTAACACCTCGAATCCGCGGGACTCGGGATGTTACTGGCGGAGACCTCACAATGGATCCCGACCCTTAGCCTGACAACTATTTCACCGGATCTTGCAACATGGCACAAATAAAGGCCAAAACCGACATACATTTTTATGCAATGAAAGGAAAACCGAAAGAATACAAACAACGGACTTCAACTGAAAACAACTACCAAGACCAAACGTCATACACGCGGCATACAAAGATACAATATGCAAAACTCCAAACAAGACTCCATCCCGAAACCCCCTCTTAAAATGTATGGAACCCCGGCTGCCCACTATTCCGGATCTCTCGGCCGCATTCCTAACCTGCAAGGCAATTACAACGTATGTATAAAACCGTTAGATAATATTCAAAGCATTAGAAACATGGTGAAGGCACACAGACACACAAGTAACCATAAATATACAACATACTCCAAAAACACACAAGTCCGGTTCATTATCTTTTTATCTATTAAGTCATATCCCGATCTAATTCAACTTTCATTTGTGATACGACAAACACCGCATGATCTCGCCTCGGTTCCTACTCACCGTCAAGGAATGGCACTGATGCATCAGGCCGTCTACCTGCCCGGGCTAGTTACCGAGAACCCCCTAGCTCTCCGCAAGAGCTTGGAAGTGTTGTCACCGCCCGTTATCATACGCTTGAGCAAATATAAAAATATAAGGGTTGTCCTATTTCCGGTTTTGTCTTTATAACTTAAACAATAAACAAACACCAAACAGAACAATAAACACACACCACCAAACACACATAGATGCTAATACAAGGAATACGAGCTAAGTAAGTCCAAAGACTTACCTCGTCTTCAAACTCAACTCACAACACTCTCGCTTCCCTCCGTAAGAAGCCCATAACCTGCTCACAAGAGGATATATATCAACAACTCACTCAACTCAAAAGTCTAAGGCATCTCACATAAACGATCTATGCCAGATCATTTGACTCTCATTCTAGGACCGCATCCTAGAATTTGTAACACTCACATCTCGCTCGACGCATGAGGAGATCTCACACCAACCTACACTCTCATATGATCATACTCAACAGCCAAGAACAACGTAAAAGCCTATGAGGTCCAACATGCTCATCACACACGCCTAATGTCCCAAAAGCCACTACATGCCATTCTCATCTATCCTAGGTCCAAACCTAGCATGATACTATCATAACACTCTCTAGGATCATCAAAGAACACAAGCTCAAGGGAGAGCACTAACCACGCAAAGGCACGGGCTCAGAAGAAGGAAGAACAGCTTCAAAAGGGAGAAAAAGACCGCAAGGGCGTTCTGGCTGAGCCAGTATCCGCCCTTGCGGCTAATATTAGCCGCCCTTGTGGCTTAGGGCATTGGCCTCCCCCGCGGTCGAATAGTAGAGGGTCGTCTTCTTCATATTCAACTATGGATCATGGGCTCCAATGGCCTCCTTCTCTTGTTGGATCGTCTCCCAACATCATCCATTGCATCAAGGCTCTCCCATACGACCTAATGGAGCTTAGAACGCATGCATGCAAAGATCAAGAAGAATCCACTTCCAAATCTTCATCCATGGGAATGGAGAAGGAGAAAAAAAGAAGAAGTTATGCCGTAAGAAAGAAGAAGGGGGGAAGAAGAAGAAAATTAACAAACCGAATCATGGAGCTCTCCATTGCTGGCCATACTCAAGGAGATCCAAAGGAAGAAAATGGAAGAGATGTCAAGTGAAGGGAAGAAGAGGGAAGAACCAACGTGAAAGAAAAGTAAGAGGAGAGAGAGAGAGAGAACAAGGCTAAAAAGGTGGGAGGGGAACAAGGGGTCAGCTGACCTACCTGTCACCTCGCACTAGGAACGAGGGTTCCAAAAGGTAAGGATGCGATAACGAGGGGTTGGAACGAGATTTTGAATAAAACCTGTCACTCAGTACCTCGTGTATGCGGGAAAACTTAGCCGCGACTCCGGGAAGATCGATAACTCGCTCTCAAACCGGAATGAAAAATTCGGATGTTACATTGATGACCTTGTAGTTCTTTGAAACACTATCCAAGTCGTTTTGTGTGATGTCAGCTACTTTCTTTGCAATTTGGACTCCTTCAACCGTGGTGGTTGGGAATTTAGGGCCATTTTGAATAATGCTCCATAGTTCCATTCTTGATCAATAACAAACATTTGCATTAGTGCTCTCCAATGGGCAAAGTTGTTGCCGCAGAAGAGTGGTGGCCGAGATGTGGATCTTCCTTGAGCGAAGCCTCCATCACCTACACAATTCATGATTAGTCTCACTGATGGTTAAATTAATATACGTGAGTCTAGCTCTGATACCAATTGAAGAACCGTATAGGTGAATATAAAGGATATAAATACTCTAGAAGGGGGGTTGAATATAGTATGAAAACTTTTTGCAAAAACCTATCTCAAGGCTTTAAAACTAATTTTAAGGCCTTGATGTCGACCTGTGCTCTTTTTGACAAAACTAGAGTTCAAGGGCTTTGAAAGTGATTTCAAGGCCTTGACACCGAAAACCTCCACAACAACTTTAGTCACAATAAAGCAAGATATAGTACGGAAATGAAAAGATCGACACGGTGATATGTTCACGAAGTTCAGCTCTAACAACCTACGTCTCCGTCCTAGGGTTTCTTTACCCGTAGGATCTAACTATCTATTATAAGTTTCAAAGAGTCCTAGATACAACCTAGAAGAAATCCCCTTCTTCTCTCACATTAGCCAGTGGTACGATCTAGTTCCAACTCTTAACCTAGATATAATAGCCCAAATACTTCACAGATTAACACACACTTGAGTATAACACTCTCTAGATATTCCAATGAAGCTCTCGTGTTTTTCTCTTTCTAAGGAAGTAAGCGTTTGTAATCTAAGAGGAAGAAAATCTTTTGGAACGAATGAAGATGCTTTGATCACTTCAAGACTTAGATGTTTCCGTGTAAGCTTGTTGTTGTTTTCTTCAATCATGATCTTCATTTATAGTCTTCGATGGAGAAGTTTTGATGACATGAATTATGTACCATCATATTCATGCATATTGCAGCACATTATCTCTATTTACCTTGCATTTAGAGGGATTTTGCGTACCTTTTATGTTCTATTCAATCAATTGTCGGAAATAAAGGTCTACACGAGATTTTGATGAATTACAGGTAAATAGAGTTGAATTGGAAGCAATAATGAGGCAAGAAGCATCCAAGGATGTTAAGGAAGCTAAAGGAGCCTTTGAAGGATCACAAAATGCTAAGGAATTACAAAGGAGAAGCATAGGAAACGAAGCAAAAGAAGAACACTTTCTGTTGAAGAAAATCGTGCCAACAGATATATAAATCGGACGATTTGCATTGGATGAAATCGAACGATTTTGCACCTAAATCGACTAGGTCGATTTTCTTCACGATTCAGCCAAATGAAAAGACGACATAAAGCCCAATTAATTTGGGCTAGAGAGGAGTTTTGCCAAACGGCCCATCTGCAAGAAACTATAGAGGAGAACCCTACGAACGAAAACGAGGAGGTCGCACCAGATAATCTTTACACGTTTGGGAGAAATCAACGATTCTTGGAGAGAGATTGAAGAGCTTTTGCCGGAAAGTCATTCTCGATCTTTGATTGTGAGATTTCTTTGTTCCATTGCTTTGTTTGTGGTTTGCGAACACGAAATTGAGTTGTTGAGAGATACTTTGGACAAATTTGACGATTGTTTTACAGATTTGAGAGTTATAGATTTTTTCCGTTCAAGATTTGGTTTCTTTGCGATATCTTCTTCAATAATTAATTTGATTCGATTTTGAAAATGGTTGGCTAAAAACCTTGTGATTCTGGGGAGAATAGTTGATGATTAAGGCTTAGATGATGATAGACTGAACTCATTCAAACATTAGGACCCTGAGAGTTTAGATTTTGGTTTTGCGACAAACAGGAAAATCGGGCTGTTCTTGAGGAAAATCGGCCGATTTTCTTATGAACAGGGCGATTTATCCTTCTGACGAACTTTAATTGAATTAATCTTTATTCAAAACCAATCCTTGCCTAAACCCCAATCTTGATTAACCTTTCTATCCTCTAATTGAATGTATGAAGGCACTTCAAACCTCTTTCTATATTTAATAGATTAAGATTGCAAGAATTTGGGTAATAAAGAGACTCATCATCCTTTATTAAGAAGTTAAATGTATTTTCTAATCTTTACTTTGGAGAGTCATATCCTGGAGTTTTAGATAGTTAATCTGAACATAATTCTTATCTTTAGATCTTTCTATATTGCAGCCTCAACAACCCTTATAGAGAGAACCTATAGATTAGTCATATAGGTTTCGGAACTTCATCGTACGAATCCTGCTTTTGAACATTTAATCTTGGCAATATAAATTCTGTCCTAAATCTTTAGAAGTGTCTTGAATCGAAAGCCTAAATCGGATACTTGAATCCTTGGAATCATTTCTCTCTTATTAAATCACAAAAGTTTTTACACTTCTGCTAGATAACTGATTTCGAATTTATTCTCACCAAATCCCTGAGTTCGACTCTGGAATTCTTACCTTTCTACAGCCGATCCGTACACTGCGGGTTCGCTTTGCTTTGAGTTCTAGATATATAAATTTAAAACTTTGACGCACACGTTTCGGGCGAACAAGTTTTTGGCGCCGTTGCCGGGGATTTGGTCTAGATCAAATCCGGTTTTCGGTTGTCTAGCTTGGGAGCTCTTGCTCTTGTGATTTGATTTGTCTACTTGAGTGATTTTGCAGGTTCTTTAGGTATATGCGAAAGACTAGATCCACCAAAGATCTAATTCCTTTCGACCCCGAATTAGAAAGAACTTTGAGGAGAAAGTTGAAGGAGAAGAAAATGGCCGAAAACGATGAGAGAAACTACAAGGCTGAATTGAACGAAGCTCAACGCCAACTCCAACTGAGTGAGAAAGCTCGAAAGGAAGCTGAAATAAGTCATCATATTCAAATTGATGAACTAAGAGCTATGATTTTGGACATGAAATTGGAGTCGAACACCTCCAAGAAGAAGAAAGTCAAGACACCAGCTAAATCCATTCGAGATGACTCGTCCGATGATGACGAAATTGATCCGGATATGCCGGAACTTGAAGAGATTGATCCATCACTTCGTCCTAACCGAAACACTCCAACACCTAAGGTCGTCCCTCGCATTACGACTAGGAATGTTAGAACTGCTAATAACGAAGATAGACCCCGAACTTTGGGGCAACGGATGGATCCTATTCAGCAACCGCGCCGTTTAGGTGTGGACTTTGGAGCTGAAGACATCCAGGAGTTTAGCTTCTCACCACAAGTCATTACTATGGTCCGCCAAAGTCAATATGGCGGAGCAAGTACTGAATCTCCGCATCAACACTTGCAGAATTTTGAGATTCTCATGGAGACTATGAAGCCGAAGAAGGCTACTACAAGCAACTACAAGATCAAGCCATTCTTCTTCTCTTTGAAGGACAAGGCTCTAGCTTGGTACCAAACACTTCCGGCTGCGAAGTTAGCTACATGGGAGGAACTGTCTTCGGAATTCCTCACCAAGTTCTTTCCGCCATCCAAAACGGCGGAATTAAGAGGTAAAATAAATGCTTTTTCTATGAAACCTAACGAAAGCTTGTTTCAATCTTGGGAAAGGTTTCAAGATCTCTTGTTGGATTGCCCACACCATGGCATTTCCAAGCTGGAATTATTAGAGATCTACTACAAAGGGTTGGATGTGGAGACACAATTCAACCTCCAATCTCTATCCTGCGGCACATTTATGGATATGAGAGAGGATGATGCTTGGGACTTCATTGAGAAGCAAGCCCAAGTGATTGAGAAGTATTCCCACCGTAAGGTGGAATCAAGTAACCGGAATCAAGGCGATCCGGGAGCCAAGTTGAATCAAGCAGCTCAAACACAAATATTCTCCCTCAAAGATGACATCAAAGAATTGAGGGAAGTGCTCAAAACGAGTCTTCAAAGGACTCAAGAGCAAGAAGCCAACTACATGGGGCGAGACAACAATCAAAGGAATGATAACCGGAATTCCAATTGGAGCAACAACAACAATAACAACCGAAACTCCAATTGGAATAACAACAACAACAATAGGAATTCGAATTACAACAATTGGAGGTCAAATCAGCAAGGTTCAGGTAATCCTTACTCATATGCCGAAAAGGCTCTAACACCTCCATCTTCTTCTACTCCGTCTACAAGCCAAGGACAATCAAGCGGATCAAACAAGCCGGATCCTATGCTAGAAACGATCCTAGGCAAGCTACAAAGATTGGAGAGCTACATAACTTCGGTTGACAAAGCTCACAAAGCTTTAGAAAACCAAGTTTTCAACAAGGCCGGAGAAGTTCCAAGAGATCAAGGGAAGCTTCCCGGCAAGACAGAAGATAACCCAAAGGGAAGGGTTATGGCTATAACTACTAGGAGCGGGAAGACAACCGCCGACCCTCAACCTAAAGTAGTTGATACCTCCACAAAAGAAGGAGAGGCAAAAGAGAAGGAAGAAGTCTATGTTCCTCCTCCAGCTTACAAACCACCTCTACCTTTTCCTCAATCTAGAGCGCGAGCACGCCTAGATAAACATTTCGGTAAGTTTGTTGAACTTATGAGTAAGCTCCATATTAACATACCTTTTATGGATGCGATTTTAGGTATGCCGGCTTACGGGAAATTCCTCAAAGAGATCCTCTCCAACAAGAGGAAGTTGGAAGATATAGGTGAAGTCAAGATGAGCATGGAGTCATCCGAACTCATCAAGACTATGACGGAGAATATGCCACCCAAGCTCCGCGATCCAGGATCCTTTTGCATACCCATCACCTTGGGAGAAGCTACCTATGATGCTCTTTGTGACCTTGGAGCAAGTGTGAGTATCATACCTCTAGCTCTTTGCAAGGCAGTTGGTCTAGGAGAGCCTAGACCGGTGAAGATCACACTCTACATGGCTGATCGTTCTACCACTAAGCCGGTAGGAGTATTAGAAGACATCCCGGTAAAGCTAGGTAAGTTTTACATACCTATAGATTTTGTCGTTCTTGACATACCTGCAGATTACCCAGTTCCCATCATCCTTGGGAGACCATTCCTCGCCACATCTGGGTGTATGGTGGATTGCAAGAACGGCCAGCTATCCTTCCACATCGGTGAAGAAAAGATAGAGTTCATACTATCTTCCTTAATCAAGGAGCCAGCCTTGAAAGACGACGTTTTTGAAGTTGTTGAGGAAGAAGAGTCTAGAGAAATAGTAAGCTCGATCTTAATGAAAGACTCTCTTCAAAAGGTTCTTAGCATGAGCATCATGGAGGAAGGGATAGAACATGACTGCAATGAGGATGTGAAAGCATTAAATGCTGTGGAGGAAGAGCTAGAAGTGAAAATTGAAGAGTTAGAGTGGACTCCGGAAACTGTGAAGAAAATCGACCCATCGGAAATAAATCGTCCGATTTTTTAAGATTCAGCTCGATTTTTTTCAACAAAAACTAAAATCGACCTACCAGAAATAAATCGTCCGATTTATGAAGAGGTAGCACGATTTTTTCCGACAGAAACTAAAATCGACCTGACGACAATAAATCGCCCGATTCAGAAAGAGGAAGCACGATTTTTTCCAACAGAAAGAAAAATCGTGCAAAAGATCGACCGATTTATTACAGAAGGGGTCGATTTACTGAGTGATTCTATGGCTTCTCCGGACTTCACCGCAGCCGCTTCCGAATCTAATGATGAGGTACCCACACCTATAGAGACCTCCTCCACAAAATCCGAAAGTCACGATTCATCACCAATCAAGGTACCTCCATCACTAGAATTGAAGCAACTTCCCACGCACTTAAGGTACGCATTTCTTGGCACTAATTCCACATACCCAGTTATAGTCAATGCAAATTTGAATGATGATGAATTAGAGAAGCTCATGCATGTTTTGAAGCAACATAGGAAAGCATTAGGTTACACCATTGATGATTTAGTAGGAATAAAGCCTTCTCTATGTATGCACAAAATACTAATGGAAGAGGATTACAAACCTTCACGCCAACCTCAAAGACGGTTAAACCCGGCAATGAAGGAAGTCGTGAAGAAAGAAATCCTTAAGCTACTTGATGCAGGTATCATCTTCCCTATTTCTGATAGCAAATGGGTGAGCCCGGTACAAGTAGTACCCAAGAAAGGAGGCATTACCGTTGTTGCCAACAAGAACAACGAGCTCATCCCTACACGGACAGTTGCAGGGTGGCGAATGTGCATCGACTACCGCAAACTGAACGTGGCCACCAGGAAGGACCACTTTCCCCTTCCTTTCATCGATCAAATGTTGGAAAGGTTAGCCCAACATGCCTACTTTTGTTATTTAGATGGATATAGCGGTTTCTTTCAGATACCAATTCATCCGGATGATCAAGAGAAGACAACCTTTACGTGCCCATGGGGTACGTTCGCTTATAGAAGAATGCCATTCGGTTTATGCAACGCTCCAGCCACCTTCCAAAGGTGTATGATGGCAATCTTCTCCGAATACGTAGAGAATATCATGGAAGTCTTCATGGACGACTTTTCGGTATATGGTTCTTCCTTTGATAACTGTCTCTATAACCTTTCACTAGTTCTTAAGAGATGTGAGGACACTAACTTAGTCTTAAACTGGGAAAAGTGTCATTTCATGGTCACTGAGGGAATTGTGTTAGGTCACTTAGTGTCAAAAAGGGGAATAGAAGTAGATCGATAAAAAATAGAGACCATTGAGAAGTTACCACCCCCTTCATCAGTAAAAGGAATTAGAAGCTTCTTAGGACATGCAGGCTTCTACAGGAGATTCATAAAGGATTTTTCCAAGATTTCAAAACCTTTGACTAATCTTTTGATGAAAGATGCGACTTTCGAATTCTCGAAAGATTGCTTAGATGCCTTTTGCAGGATCAAAGAAGCATTGATTTCGGCACCAATCATCCAACCACCCGATTGGACTCTTCCTTTCGAGGTCATGTGCGACGCAAGCGATGTCGCTATCGGAGCCGTTCTTGGTCAGAAGAAAGATGGTCGCACTCATGCCATCTACTATGCTAGCAAAACGCTAGATGAGGCTCAGTACAATTATGCAACTACGGAAAAGGAGCTTTTAGCCGTAGTATATGCATTTGAGAAATTTCGTTCCTATCTTGTAGGTGCGAAAGTGATAGTCTATACGGATCACTCCGCAATCCGATACTTATTCACGAAGAAAGATGCGAAGCCAAGGCTTCTAAGATGGATCTTACTCTTGCAAGAGTTCGATTTAGAGATCCGTGATAAGAAAGGATCGGAGAACTCCGTCGCCGATCACCTTAGTCGTCTCCCGCAGCTCACCAGCAAGTCAGATGAGCTTCCGATAGACGACTCCTTCCCTGACGAGCAGCTACACGAAATTGAAGAGTGTCTTCAACACATATCACAAGGTAATGATCCATGGTTTGCTGATATTGTAAATTACCTTGTTTGTCAGGAGATTCCACCCGGACTTTCATATGCTCAAAAGAAGAAGTTCTTTAGAGATGTCCGGCAATTCTATTGGAACGAACCTCTTTTATTCAAAAGAGGTCCAGATAGTATCTACAGGAGATGTATTCCCGAAGACGAGATAGATAGTGTCATCCGACACTGCCATTCTTTACCATGTGGTGGACATGCTAGTTCCCACAAGACATGTGCTAAGGTACTTCGTTCCGGCTTTTATTGGCCTACACTCTTCAAGGATGTACAAAAGTTTGTTGTTTCTTGTGATGCTTGTCAAAGGACAGGTAATATATATCCAGGAGGAATGAGATGCCTCTCAACAACATACAAGAAGTAGAGATCTTTGATGTATGGGGCATCGACTTTATGGGACCTTTCCCATCTTCATGCGGCAACCAGTACATACTCCTTGCCGTAGACTATTACTCAAGATGGGTGGAGGCAATCGCTTCCCCTACTAATGATGCATTGGTAGTGGTGAAGTTCCTCAACAAGACGATCTTCCCAAGGTTCGGAACTCCCCGAACCATCATTAGTGACGCAGGAACGCATTTCACAGCCCGTCGATTCGAGACTCTATTGGCAAAGTATGGGGTGACCCATAAGATAGCTACACCTTACCATCCGCAAACCAGCGGACAAGTCGAGATATCCAATAGAGAGATTAAAGGGATTTTAGAGAAAACCGTCTCTAAAACAAGGAAAGATTGGTCAATGAAGCTTGACGATGCACTATGGGCATACAGGACAGCCTTCAAAACGCCAATAGGTACGACTCCCTATAATCTCGTTTATGGTAAATCATGTCATCTTCCTGTAGAGCTAGAACACAAGGCTTATTGGGCTATCAAGTGGCTCAACTTCGACATGAAAGAAGCCGGAGAGAAACGGCTCTTAGACATCAATGAGCTAGATGAGCTCCGACTGAATGCGTATGAGAACGCAAAGATTTACAAGGAACGGACAAAGCGCTGGCATGACAAGCACATCATCCCGAAAGACTTGAAGGAAGGAGACCAAGTCCTCCTATTCAACTCAAGGCTGCGTCTATTTCCAGGTAAGCTCAAATCCCGTTGGACAAGACCTTTTGTGATTAAAAGAATTTTTCCCCATGGTGCAGTTGAAGTATGGGGTGAACAAAGCGGAAGTTTCAAGGTTAATGGCCAAAGGTTGAAGAAATACACACCGGAAGCTCCGGTCGAGGAGATAGCTCCTATCCTCCTCCATTGAACACAACATCATACACCGTCCAGCTAAAGACATAAAATAAAGCGCTTCTTGGGAGGCAACCCAATGATAGTATAGTTTCCCTTCTTTCCCTCACTTAGTTAGGATAGATTAATCGCTTTGTTTCTTCGTTTTTATCTTTTTATGTTCCTCGATGCACTCTTGGTTTGTCGTGTCATTAATCGCAGGAAACTAGGTTCAAATTTGAGAGATTCATGGAGAATGGAGCACAATCGAGTTATATCATCGAGATCCAAGAAAACAAGGAAGAAAATCGACCTACCACAAAAAGATCGTCCGATTCAGTAACAGAGCAAGGCGATTTTTCTCAACAGAAACATAAATCGACCTGGAGATCGACCTGCCAAAATAAATCGTCCGATTTTTTTGATCAGAGAGAAAAATCGACCCGACAAATAAATCGACCTGAAAAATCGGCCGATTTTCTTCAGAAATTGTCGACCCTATATAAGGACTCCACACTCGATCTTCTTCATTCACACACCTTCAACTCGCGATTTCCCTCTCTCAAGAACGCCGAAAAATCGCCACACCCTCAATTCATCATTCCTTAACCATTTCAAGAGATTCTTGGCTCCAAACTGAAGAACTTTCAACAAGGAACACGGATCTAACAACAACACGCACGACAATCGACTACTCCACAAGGAATTCAGGTTTTTCTTTCCAAAACCTAAGTTTTCTCACTTGAAATCGAAGTTGCTTAGGAAGTGCTTTGTTGTTGGAATTGATAGAGGAATTTGCTTAGGATTCATTATAGAGAACTGTGTGTGGTGATAGATTGAACAGAACTTTACAGAATTGTGAGAATCGTTGGAATCGAGATAAAAATCGACCCAGCCCAGAAAAATCGGCCGATTTTTGTGAAGAACAGGTCGATTTTTAGGACTTAGAATGGATCTTGTCAAGAGGATAACTAGAAACACGGGGAAGAAGAAGGGATCTTCTTCCAAAGCCCCTAACCCACCACCACCACCACCTACCAACATCCCTAGGCTTCCCCCTCCCCTATCCAAGCATAAGAAACGCTATGAACGCATTATAGATCGCCCATTCACCCCTCCTCGTTACATAGTGCTCGATGACTTAGATTCATTATATGTTCGAGAGGATGTTGATATGATGCTTGATAGAGCAGGGTTGAGACAGTTTGCTACGATCAGGGAAGATGCTTATAGGGAGATCACCCTAGAATTCCTTAGCACGTTTGAGCACGATCCTAGGAAAAGGATGGTCACTTTCCGCCTCATGAGCCAAGACCACACTTTGTCTATTGATGTTTTTGGCGACTTGTTTGGCTTTTCCCATTCAGATGCAGGCACATTTGCTAGAGGCCTCAGTGCTAGTGATTTTTAGGAGACTATTTCCGTAGGAGAGTACGGCGGGGATAAGTGGAGACCCGGAAACTCCAAGGAGACAAGTATGTACAACCTTTCCTTCAAGGTAGTACATAGGATACTCAGTGAGAGTTTGTTTGCCAGGACCGAGACCCCGCAGAAGCTCAAGGCTGATGAGCTTTTTATCCTCTACTGCATGACATCTACCACCACTCCCGACATTGCCACCATGCTTGCTGACTATCTAGGAAAGATAGCCAACAAAGCTAAGGGTGACATTTGTGCAGGAGGCTTAGTCACTCACGTGGCTAGGACTCTAGGTTATGACTTCTCGGGATGCACTCTAGCTAAGAGTGCCCTTCCTTTAGGCTCGCAGAGGTTGGTGGTTCGACAGGTCTTGATTCCTCGTGGGAGAGGAACTCTTCATGTGCCGATGCCATGGCACAAAGATCCGAAGAAGAAGCCATCCGAGATCATATGGAAATCCGAATACACCATTCGGAACAAGAGGAACTGGAAGGAGACCTTTGAGGCGATGCTTGAGGAGTTCTCACCTCCTACTTATTATGATGATGATGCAGGTGACTCAGAGGAGGATGGAGGACAGGAGACTATGCTCGAGTTTGAGAGCGACACCCATAGCGGGCATGCTACGGACGCCATGGACACTGACATCCATGGAGCAGGACCGAGCAGGACTAGTAGGCAGGATGAGGAGACGGAGGATGACATGCAGCCACCTCGACACTCTTATGCACATGCTCCAGGCCCTAGACGAGGACGCCGAGCTCCACGCCATTTCAGGGAGCTAGTCACTAGCTTCCAGAGCCTCAGCACCGACTACCGTGCCCTCCGCACCGATTATGACACCCTGAGCACACAGTTCAGGAGCTACAGGGAGGAGACGGACGCTAGGCATTCATCCTATGATGGCCAGATGAGGGACATGTACTACCACCAGTTCGGCCACTTCTACGATCCCTCCGCACCGATGTATCCATATCCACCACCTCCACCACCGACAGAGGATTGAGCTTCCACTCCTTTTACATTGTAAGTATTTTTCTCCTTCTTATGCTTGATTTTCACATTGGGGACAATGTGGATGTCAAGTATGGGGTGGGGGTACTTACAATACCTTACTTTTCATTCTAGCACTCTTTGTACTTTCCACTACTCTTGACAAATTGGCTTGTAATAACTCTTGCACTACTTGCTTTCTATTATCATCACTTGCATTTGCATGACCTTTTTCAAAACTATGAATTTTCAAAAATTTTAAGTGCTTCTTATATGGAAATGACCTCTATGATGAATATTGTGTATATGGATAAGCAAAAAGACGCTTAGTTATGTTGAGACCTTGACTATAGCATGAATGAAATTGCTTTTGTTACTTGAATACATGAATAAGTTATATGATCTAGTTGTTTTGATGAGAGAATGAAATAATAATCGAAGCTATATTGCAAGTTCTATTACACCATTTAAGGATGACTAAGGCAATTCACTTCTTTTCTTTTCTCATATCTTGATCATGCTAGCTCCTCAATGAATTATGTAATCCTCCTCTTACCATCCGGGAATTAGGATAAGCGATTGAAAAAGGCATGTTTGATGTGGGAGGGCCAAGGAAAATGTATTGAAAAAGTGCAAAATTTCATAAGTTTGGGGACGTTGAACATGAGGATGAGTAACTCGGCACCATTCACATAGCCGGGTGTTTGTGTCTTGCCAAAGTCCGATTGAACGACAAGTCCTAACGGGATATGGTATGTGCATCAAGGGTTTGAGGCATCTCGAAATTGAGAAACGCCAATCTCCTAGGCTTCGGTTTTTGTGCACCGCTATCCATACTCTCAAAAAAAAAAAAAAAAAAAAAAAAGTAAAGTATAATGAAAGCAAAGCTTTCTACATGCGAAGCATGTGCGGTAAAGAAAATTCTTGAAAGTGTTATGTGTTTCTCTTTCCCGGATTAGCACCACAATTGCCAAAAAGAATTCCTTCCCTCAATACGTTTCTTGAACCCTTTCTTTGATTAGAAGACCTTGAGACTTTTATGCATGTGTTCAAGACTTAATGGCTTAGATTTGTTTGAATTTGATTGCCTCTACACCTCTATCATGTTCTTTATTTATGGCTTCAAGGAAGAAAAGGGAGTTTATTCGTCTTATAGTCATCATTGATACATTCTTTGCTCTTTTATGCCTTGAAATTTCACTTTGAGGGTGATCCAAAACGAAGAAGCACTACCAAAAGAAAAGTTTTTTTTTAGTTTTCATACATACATAATCCATGGCATCCTTTATTCTAAATTTGAGTCTTGCTTAGGGACAAGCAAGAGGCAAGTATGGGGTATTTTGATGACATGAATTATGTACCATCATATTCATGCATATTGCAGCACATTATCTCTATTTACCTTGCATTTAGAGGGATTTTGCGTACCTTTTATGTTCTATTCAATCAATTGTCGGAAATAGAGGTCTACACGAGATTTTGATGAATTACAGGTAAATAGAGTTGAATTGGAAGCAATAATGAGGCAAGAAGCATCCAAGGATGTTAAGGAAGCTAAAGGAGCCTTTGAAGGATCACAAAATGCTAAGGAATTACAAAGGAGAAGCATAGGAAACGAAGCAAAAGAAGAACACTTTCTGTTGAAGAAAATCGTGCCAACAGATATATAAATCGGACGATTTGCATTGGATGAAATCGAACGATTTTGCACCTAAATCGACTAGGTCGATTTTCTTCACGATTCAGCCAAATGAAAAGACGACATAAAGCCCAATTAATTTGGGCTAGAGAGGAGTTTTGCCAAACGGCCCATCTGCAGGAAACTATAGAGGAGAACCCTACGAACGAAAACGAGGAGGTCGCACCAGATAATCTTTACACGTTTGGGAGAAATCAACGATTCTTGGAGAGAGATTGAAGAGCTTTTGCCGGAAAGTCATTCTCGATCTTTGATTGTGAGATTTCTTTGTTCCATTGCTTTGTTTGTGGTTTGCGAACACGAAATTGAGTTGTTGAGAGATACTTTGGACAAATTTGACGATTGTTTTACAGATTTGAGAGTTATAGATTTTTTCCGTTCAAGATTTGGTTTCTTTGCGATATCTTCTTCAATAATTAATTTGATTCGATTTTGAAAATGGTTGGCTAAAAACCTTGTGATTCTGGGGAGAATAGTTGATGATTAAGGCTTAGATGATGATAGACTGAACTCATTCAAACATTAGGACCCTGAGAGTTTAGATTTTGGTTTTGCGACAAACAGGAAAATCGGCCGATTTTCTTATGAACAGGGCGATTTATCCTTCTGACGAACTTTAATTGAATTAATCTTTATTCAAAACCAATCCTTGCCTAAACCCCAATCTTGATTAACCTTTCTATCCTCTATTTGAATGTATGAAGGCACTTCAAACCTCTTTCTATATTTAATAGATTAAGATTGCAAGAATTTGGGTAATAAAGAGACTCATCATCCTTTATTAAGAAGTTAAATGTATTTTCTAATCTTTACTTTGGAGAGTCATATCCTGGAGTTTTAGATAGTTAATCTGAACATAATTCTTATCTTTAGATCTTTCTATATTGCAGCCTCAACAACCCTTATAGAGAGAACCTATAGATTAGTCATATAGGTTTCGGAACTTCATCGTACGAATCCTGCTTTTGAACATTTAATCTTGGCAATATAAATTCTGTCCTAAATCTTTAGAAGTGTCTTGAATCGAAAGCCTAAATCGGATACTTGAATCCTTGGAATCATTTCTCTCTTATTAAATCACAAAAGTTTTTACACTTCTGCTAGATAACTGATTTCGAATTTATTCTCACCAAATCCCTGAGTTCGACTCTGGAATTCTTACCTTTCTACAGCCGATCCGTACACTGCGGGTTCGCTTTGCTTTGAGTTCTAGATATATAAATTTAAAACTTTGACGCACACGTTTTGGGCGAACAAGTTTTCTAGCCGTTGTGAAGATGACCGCTCATGATGTTCTTCCTTCTCCATATAAAATGGTGTATGTTGAGATGAAGTAGCCGTTATAGAATCTTCTTCATCTCCTTGACGCATGTTTGAGAGTTCTTCTTCGAGATCTTCTCTTGAAAAAGCCGTTGAAGATCTTGTCGTTGAAGTCCTTGATCCGAGATCTTTCTGTTGTTGAGGATCTTTTCGGTTTGAGGATATTTCTCTTAGATGGCCTTTTGAAGATCTTCAATCTTTGCGTCGGTTAAGATCTCTTCAAAATCTTCTTGTTAGGACGATAGATATTCTACAAAATCCGTTGAGATCTTCGTTGAGTTGGCCGAGATCTTCTTTGAAGATCTTCTCTTGATCCTTGGTAGGTTTGGTTGTTGAGATTGAATCTTGAATTTGAAATCCTTCCAGCCGATGTATCCTTTGTATCGTCTTTTAAGACTTCATCTTGATCCCTTGAAATGATTTCAAGGCCTCCCTGTTGAACCTTTGAGTTGCATTTGAATCTCTACGTTTGTCCCTTGTAATGTGTTTCAAGGCCTCCTTCCATCCTTTGAAATGTTTTCCAAGGCATGTACACATTTTAACAAACACAAAACCAAACCAAACAATTATAGAAACATAATCAAGATTTGTTAGTATATAAATAAGTCTTCCATCATCACATATACAAATATATAACTAAGGTAGATTTATCAATTGGTAACCACGTGGACAGGATTCACCCACTTGCTATAAAAAATTGGAAAGATAATGAATGCATCAAGTAACTTAAAGAATTTTCTTCTTCACAACCTCTTTCATGATCGGATTTAATCGTCGCTGAGATTCACTTGAAGGCTTATGATTATCTTCCATAAGAATCTTATGAATGCACAAAGAAGGCTTAATACCAACAAGATCAACAATAGTATAACCTAAAGCTTTCCTATGCAGTCTTAACTCATGCATCATCTTGTTGAGTTCATCCTCATTCAAATTAGCACTGATAATGACCGGAAATGTAGAGTTAGGCCCTAGAAACGCATACCTTAACTGTGAGGGAAGAGGCTTAACCTCCAATCTAGGAGGATCTTTAGATCGTGAGTTATGACCTTCTAAAGCGTTTTGAGATGCTTCTTTAGCTGAGGAAGAAGTATAATTGTATCCTAGAACACTTCCATTCAACTTCGGAAAAGATTCCGGAGTTTCGGAAATCTCGACCCCCTGTTGGAATCTCGGCCGAAATTTGAGTCGAAGTTGGTTTGGACATGGAAAATATTGGATGAATTAATTAAATTATTTGAAATCTCGGCCGATACTTCTTGTCCTTGACCGAGATTTTCAGGCATTTTTCGTAGCTTCCTCTAGCACTACAAACTTAGCCTTGGGATCTTCTTCCAAGGCTTCTAAAGTTCGGATCTCAGTATTGCAGTCCTCTTTTATGCCTCTCTCCATAATGCTCATACTTATGACTCTTTCAAGTGGACCCTTGAGCAAAATTGAGCTTACAACTTCCCTTGATCCCTCTTCATCATAGATATTAAAGATATCATCACCAAGGGTTGGCCCTTTAATCATAGCGGCTAGCTAGAACTCAATATTCTCCTCACCAATATTGAAGGAGAGTGTGGCGTTCTTGCAATCCACCATGCAACCGGAAGTTGCAAGTAATGTTCTTCCAAGGATAATTGGAACTGTATAATCTGCAGGAATGTCTAACACCACAAAATCAATGGGAATATAGAACTTACCTACGGGAATGTCTTCAAGAATTCCCACCGGATGCGTTATTGATCTATCCGCCATGTAAAGTGTCATCTTGATGGTTCTTGGTGCTCCAAGTCCAAATTTCTCACACAATGCAAGTGGTATGATACTCACGCTTGCTCCGAGGTCACATAACGCCTCATAAGTCACTTCCCCAACGCCAATAGGACACAAAAGGATCCGGGATCCGTTAGCTTTGGCGGCATCTCCTCTTTCATTGTTTGGATGAGTTCGGATGACATTCTTACTTCTGCAACATTCTCTAATTTCCTCTTATTGGAGAGAATTTCCTTCAAGAATTTCCCATATGTAGGCATACCTACAATGACATCCATGAACGGAATATAAATATGCAATTTACTCATGAGTTCAAGGAACTTACCAAAGTGCTTGTATGGCGCGCTCTAGCGCGAGATTGTGGGAATGAAAGTTGTGGTTTGTATGTTGGAGGAGGTACATAAGCTGGTTCTTTTCCTTCTCCTCCTCAATTGGCTTCGGATCTTCCTCAACCATAACTTGCTTTCCCTTATCAGCATTCTTTGGCAATGGCTCATTAATCTTCAATCCGCTTCTAGTAGTAATTAGACATGTGGCCGGTTCAAACCAAACCGCCGAACCGGCGCAAACCGCCGGTTTGACCAAACCGGCGGTTTAGGTTTGCCGGTTTGGTTGAAACGGCGGTTTGCGGTTTAGGTTTAGGTTTGGTTCTAGACCAAACCTAAACCGGCGGTTCAAACCGGTGGTTAACCGCCTGTTAAACTGGCGGTTAAACCGCCGGTTTGAGCCTTTTTTTTAATTTTTTAAAAATTTTTTTGGCCAAACCGGCGGTTTGGCAAAAAAAAGAGACATTGGCAAAGCCAACGTCTCTTTGGCCCACAACGGCTATTAGCCGGTGGGCCCCACTTTCCAACGGCTATTAGAGCCGTTGGATGTTTAAATTTTTTTTTTTTAGTTTTGTATTATTAGTTTAATTAAAAAAAAAATTAATACTCACTATTCCTATAAATACCATGCAATTATTTCATTTAAATCACACCAACATTCTCATCTATCTACTACTACTCTCAATCTCCATCTCGTATTCTCTTTCTCGTATTCTCGATCTTTCGAAATGGCAAACCCCGATTACCCAAGCGACTACGACTTCACTCCGACTCCCGCTTTCTTTCCTAGCACACAAGAAAGCGAGACTCAACCGCCGGATTCGGAAATGCCACAAGTTCCACAAGTTCCACAAGGTGAAGGGCCATTCCGACAAGCCCCTCCACCGAAAATGCTCACCTCCGACATATTTACCAAACATTACAAGAAGGGTCCGGTGATGGACGATTATTGCCAAGTTTCGTGCAATTATTGTCGGAAGGTGTACAAGTGGAAGTCGAAGGGCGGATACGGGACTTTGCAAACCCACATGCAAAAGACTCATCCGGAGAAGCTCGGAATATCACGGGGACAAACTCAATTGTCCCACGGGTTTGCATCCTCTTCCTCTCAATCTTCTTTATTTAATTATAATCATGTTGATGAATCTTTAGCATTAGCCAACTTAATTGCATCCGAAGCTTTTCCATTTTCTTATGCGGAATCTATTAATGTAAGAGAATATAACACTAATTATATTCAACCGGCTTATAAACCAACTTCTCGTAAACAAGTTTCGAAATTAGTTTCTCATTCTTATGAACAAAAAAAACAAAAAATTCTTACGGTTTTACAATCTTTTTCGCATCAAGTTTCAATTTGTAGTGATATTTGGAGTACTTTATCACAAAAACATTTTTACATGGGCATCACTTTACATTTTATCGATAATGATATGTACTTGCATAAATTTGTTATTGCATATCGACATTTTAATGAAGACATAGTGCCGCCAACATTGCTAATTTAATAAAAACGGTTTTACAACAATTTAATTTACAAAATCGTGTTTTTTCATACTCATTTGATAATGCTTCCGCTAACACCCGCGCCGTTAACCATTTAGTGGGAAATGCGGGTCAACTTATAAAAACTTCTTTTACTCACCAAAGATGTGCATGTCATATTTTAAATTTAAGTGTTCAAGATGGCCTAAAAGTTTTACATGAAATGTTAGAACCTATAATGGATGTAATTGAACATATTTGGCATTCAACCGAATTAAGAAGAAAATGGAGATCAACTTGTATTGAAAATTTTTTTCCTCCGATTTCTTTTTCGAAACATATTGGAACACGGTGGAACTCAACCTATAAACTACTTACTCAAGCTACTCGTTATAAAAATGTTTTACAAGAATTTTCTTCACAATTTATTTCTTGGTATATTTTAGATGATGAAAGTATTTGGCAAACTTGTTTTGATATTTGTAGTGTTTTAAAAGTCTTTAGTGATGCTACTAATACGCTAAGTTATGTTTACATTCCTACTTCTTGTTGTTTTTTAGAAATAGCCGTAAATGTTGCCGAGGCTTTACAAACCGGTTTAGCTTTAGAATCACTTAAATATGCTACGGCCGAAATGAAAACAAAATGGTTAAAATATTATGATGACGTTCCCGTAGTTTATCTTATTGCCGCCGTTTTTGATCCTAGACTTAAAATTGATGGTGTTACGGAATTTTTAAATGCTTATTATGAATGTTTAGGTTTATCTACTATTAAGAACGTTAATAATATTATTAGTAGTGTTCGTGTTGAAATTGCTAAATTACTTACTTTATTTGAAACTAGTGCTAGTGCTAGTGCTTCTACACAAACAACTCCTCCACCCTCTTCTTCTTCTCCTTGTATTCTTTCTAAAGCCAGACAAATTTTATCTAAAAGAACTAAAACACCTAGACATTCATCCGCAAGTGCGGAATTTGAAGATTTTCTAACTACTCCTTTTAGTTTTGATGGTGATATTGATAGTTTTGAAGTTTTACAATATTGGAAGAAGATGGCCCCAAAGTATCCAACATTAGCCAAGATTGTGCAACAAATTATGGCCGTTCCCGCATCAACAGTGGCCGTGGAGCAAGCTTTTAGTCAAGGAGGAAACATGCTAAGCTACAAGAGGAGTCAATTGAAGCCCGATAAATTGGAGGCTCAAGTTTGTGTTCAAGATTGGATAAGGGCGGAGAGGAGGCAACAACGGAATGCACCCACTTATGATAGATCATCGGATTCCAACTCCGATGATCCGGCCACTACTTCCGAGTCCGAGGCGCAAAGGTAAGGGGGTTACGAAAACAACTCGGAAGTCCGAAAAAAGGTAAGTCAAGGTAAGAGAAGTACGTGGGCTTTGATTCCTCTTAAACCCCAAGAGGATACGTAGGCAACCGGGAAACCGGTTCAAGCCCTTTCCTTTTTTTTTTCATTTAGTTATATTCAAAATTTCAAATACTAATGTAAAGATGTAATAAAAAAAATTGAATGTATAAAAAATTTAGCTTGCTTTATTTTATTGTAGAACTGTAGATTGTAGTTAGTAATTTTTTTTACTATGTAATTATTATATTCAATGTATAAAAAAATTTGGTTTGCTTACTTTGCTTTGTTGTAATTCTTGTAGTCTTGTTAGTTAGTCATTTTATTTTAGTTGTTTCTTTCTTTTATTATTGTTAGTAATTTCTTTTACTATGTAATTATTTTATTCAAAAGCTAATGTAATGAAAAAAAATTCAATGTATAAAAAATTTGAGTTTGCTTTCTTTTATTATTGTTATTAATGTTATTTTAGTTGCTTTCTTTTATTTACTTACTAATTCTATTTAAATGCTATTGTACAAAAAAAATTCTATGTATAAAATATAAAATTATAAATTATTTTTTAATTAATATATATTATACGTATATTTTTTTAACAAATGAAAATTTAATGAATAATTTTTTAATTAATATATAATTATATATTATATTACTTATATATATTTTTTTATTTTTTTATATTTTTTTTAAAAGTCATGTGCCAAACCGCCAAACCGGCGGTTTGGCGGTTCGGGATCGGCCGGTTTAGGTTTAGGTTTGGGCAAACCTAAACCGCCGGTTCCCAAACCTAAACCGCCGGTTTAGGTTTGGGTCCCATGTCTAGTATTAATAGCCATAACTTGCCCCTTGGGATTATTTTCAGTTTTTCCTAGAAGCTTTCCTAGATCTCTAAGAACTTCTCTTGCTTTGCTGAACACCTAATTTTCCAAGTCTTTTTGAGCCTTAGAAATAGAAGTAACGTCGCTCTACAATTCGTTCATTTTCCCCATCATTTTCTCTATCAACATCTCTATCCGATCCTTGGGAGGTTGATTAAATCCAGGTGGAGATGCTTGAGTCTTTGGTGGCAGAGCTTGACAAGAGGAAGCTGGAGGATTCAATGCACCATCCGGATTTGAAGAAGAAAATCCGGGATGATTATGATTAGGCCTATAATTGTTTCCTCCATTGAAATTCCTGTTGTTGTAATTCCGAGGTCCTTGATATTTTCCTTGATAATTTCCTCTACTTGTATAGTTTACATCTTGCTCTCTAGGCGGCAACTTAGCTTGTGCCGGTACTTACCTCATAGACTACGGGTCTCCGGAGTCTCTCATCAACTCTTCTATTAGAATATTTCTCAATCACTAAGGCTTGCTTCTCTACAAAGCTCCGCGCTTCATCAACGGTCTTCTCCATGAAAGTCCCTCTAGAAAGACAATGAAGCTTGAATTGACTTTTCTCATTCAAACCTTTAAAATAGACCTCTAGAAGCTCGATCTTTGGAATGCCATGATAAGGACAATCTAGCAAAAGGTCCTTCAACCTTTCTTGTGACTTGAACAAGCTCTCCTTGTCCTTCATCATGAAAGCGTTAATTTTACCTCTAAGTTCATCATTTTTGTACGGTGAAAAGAATTTGGTGAGGAATTCGGTAGTTATCTCCTCCCATGTGTTAATTCTTCCTTGTGGCAAAGATAGATACCAAGGAAGAGCCTTATCCTTCAAAGAAAAGGAAAATTCCCTAAACTTGTGATTATTGTTCTCTAGCCTTGGAGGCCTCAATGTCACCATAGTTATATCATAATTCTGCAAGTGGTGGTGTGGAGACTCCCCCTCTAATCCTCCAAATTGATTCTAGCAAATCATTATAATGACATTAGGACGGAGCTCATAATCATGACCTACATGATTTCCGAAATTTACTCCTGGACGCCATGCTTGTTGTGTTGGATTCATTCTTTGACCAAGTGTTTGTGGTCTTGGCACATATGGATCAAGTCTAGCAATCCTCACCGGTGAGCGAGGTGCAGCTGTTGGTGCAGCGGGTGGAGGTATCTCTACTCGCACATTGCTTCCTCTTTCAAGATGCAGTGGCCTTGAAGAACCGGTAGGTGAATTAAATAAGTTAAAAGATACTCTACAGGGGGGAGGTTGAATAGACTATGGGAACTTTTCGCAAACCAAATCTCAAGGCCTTGAAACTCCTTTCAAGGGCCTTGATGTCAATCTGTGCTCTTAGTGAAACTTTGAGGGTTTTGAAACAACTTTCAAGGGCCTTGACTACATGCTCCTAAAAAACAAAGTTAGTCACAATAGCAAAATATAGTGCGGAATGTAAAAGATTGACACGTGGATATGCTTACGAAGTTCGGCTCTAAATAGCCTACTCTTCATCCTAGGGTACAGCCTTAGGATCTAACTAACTATTATCAGCTTCAAAGAGTCCTAGATACAAACTAGAAGAAATCACCTTCTTCTCTCACTGTAGCCAATGTTGCGATCTAGCTCCAACTCTCAACCTAGCTATAATAGCCTAGTTACTTCGCAGAGTAACACACACTCTAGTATAACACTATTTAGATCTTCCAATGGAGCTCTTGTGTTTTCTCTCTCTAAGGGGATACTGCTTTTGCATAAATGAGAGAAAGAAAAACAATGAATGAAGATGATTAGGTTGCTTGAAGACTTAAAGATGTTTTCCGTATATGCTTGTGTATCCTTTCTTCTTTGACCATCATCTTCATTTATACTCTTCTATGGAGAGGTCTTCTAGCCGTTGCAGAGATGACCATTTGAAGATGAATCTTCTTCTCCGTGAAGATCGTTTCTTGTTTCGAGATAAGGTAGATGTTGCAAATCTTCAACTCTTGAGACCACGTCGAGTCATTAGCTCCTTAATCTTCTCGTTCTCCATTGAACCGAAAGAGAATATATTTTGCCGCTTTTTGTTTTTAGAAAATCTTCTGAAAAGATTCTCTAATCTTTGGTTGAGATCTTCAGTTGAAAAAGATCTTCCCTAAAATCTTTCTGTTTGAGCAAATCTTCCTGGAAAATCTTCTTTGCATTTGAATCCTTGTTTTGTCGTGCGACTATATAACTCCAAGGCCTTTTAGATCGTTCCTTTGTAACGATATATTCCTTGTGTCCTTGAGTGATATTCCAAGACCCTTGAAGTCTATATCAAGGCCTTTGACATTCGATAAGACCTGCACTGAATTCAAACCAACCAAGCATCTAGAGAGTTTAATCAATACATTGTTAGCATATCCAATTACTACATTTGTGTTAAGTCTTCCATCATCAACACCTGTAAAATATTATATACAAAGTGGAGTTTTCAAGCCTCATATCGGCTCGCGTCTCAGCAATTTATGCATCATGCTCTTCTTGTCTTTGTTGTGCTACTGCTCTTTCTTATGCAAGGGCTTCTTCATTAATCCTTAGTCTTTTCAAAGCATCTTCTAGTTCGGCATGAACTTCTCTTTCAACCATCTTTTCCTTAGATTCTCTTAGTCTTATTCTGTAAGTTTTCTCCGGTTCAGGATCATAAGGAACGAGCTCTTTACCGGCGTGAGATCTTCGCATAAACCTAAAAAGACAAGGAATTCCTGTAAAAATAACTACTCAAAGCAAAAAGATTAAGCAAAAAGTTCTACTAGACTAACCGAAATTACCGCTTGGTCTAGACCAAGTCCCCGACAATGGCGCCAAAAACTTTGTTCGCTCTCATATGTGTGTGAATATGAATGAAAATAAGTCTTAAATTTATATCAGAAATAAAGCCAAGCAAATAAGTGAACCTGAAGTGTACGGATCAATTGCAATAACGGAAAATATTCCAGGGTCGATCACATGGAATGTGGTGAAACCAAATAGTAACAAATAAATCTAGATAGACAATTTTGCAAATATCAATGACTGAAAAGAAGAAAAAGCAATATTATGAATATATGATAATCGGGGAAGTTCAGATTCTAGAGATCAAAGTATCCAATTGTGGTTTTCGATTCAAGACTTCTAAATATCTATGGACAAAGCTGGAATTGCAAAGAAAAGACATTTCTAAGGTGGGCAAGATCACGGGTGAGGTCAAATATCGGCCGAGATTCGTCAACTACGAAGGTAAAACCAACTCTCAAGGTTCAATCTAAACTTCAAGGCTCATTCTATCATCATCTATGCCACAAGCATCAACCAATCACCCTAGAATAGCAAGGGTTTTAGCCAACAACGCACATATTCAAATAAATATAGATATATGAAATGTAGAAACCAAAATAACCAAAAGAAAGGTAAGAAATACTTAGCAAGGTGTCTTCAATAATCAAAACCAAATCCAACTCAGTAACAAAGATCCAATATTGTCTTCTAAAAGCTATGAAATTTAGAAAACTAAGTATTCCCTCAGAGAATCTTCAAAAATCTCTCTCAATCCTCAATGTTATTGTTTCTCCGGTGTGTCAAGCCGTGGTTGATGTGTAATCATCTCTAATCGTCATCTTGTTCGTGTATCGATGTCTTGTCCTCCTTTAATCGTAGCAACCAGGAAATCTTATAGAAAAATCTAAGGTTTGAAGCTTAGGGTTTTTGCACCATTTTGTACTAAACTACGGGTGACCCCGTTAACAATCGCGGTCGAGATTTCCTTGAATGAACTGAGATTTTTATTATGTAGCGTGTTATCTCTTCATTCCTTCTATCTTCTTTTATGATATCTTATCCCTCCTTTTATGCTCCAGAATGCTTCCAATATCGTCCACCTTGATGCCTTGTTCATGAATGTTCCATTTTTGCTCCAACTTGTGCCAATTTGCCAACAATTGCAATAAAACTTTGTGTAGTGATAACATGTATTATAGTCTATATTTTGGGACTAGTATAGACGTCTTATCCTCATAAATCTGCATGTATGGATATATATTCTTTGATTATATTGTTGTTTTGTCTACCTTTGCGGGAATTGAGGTCTACACTTAGTTTCGTTGTAATTGTTGGTAAAATGACACATTTTCCATCGAGATGGAGCTAAGGAAGCTAAGGAGTCTCTGGAGCTTAAGGAAGATCTTAGAAAGCATGGAAATGATTAAGAAGATTGACTTTGGACCAGATTCGAGAGATTTCACATTCAGTTGAGATTCACCTCGGTCAGTTACAGAACCACCTCGACCGAGGTGATCTTGAGGAGCGTCCCGACCGAGGCGAACACCCTGTCGCCGGCGAGATCTTGATTTTTGGCTGAGATCTTTTATTTTTGGAAGAAGGATATCTTATATTTTTGGCTGGATTTCTGGAAGGAAGATATTATATTTGGCTGATATATTTTAAGAGATGGATATATTTTCTAGGAAATTATCTTTTTAAGATATTTTATCTTTGGAAGATAATTCTCCTATATAAAGGGTTGGATATTCCACAATTCAGCCATCTTCGGATCCTGAAATCTACGGATCACATGCTTGGAGCATCCAGCCATTGAAGGGTTTTTTGGAGTTTTGAAGGAAGAGTTAAAGGAAGTATTGAAGGATTTAAGTTCAAGGGAGGAAGGAGTCATAGTTGGAGTTAGCTTTTGAAGGAGTTTGTAAGATCTTCTTTAGATCTCTTTTGGTTTGTTGTCTTTTGTGACAATGGTGAAACAAAGCATCGAATTCGTAGTTGTTAGCAATATTTGACTACCTAATTCCATGCTTTGTTTCGCCATTGTCCCGGTGCTCGACCCTGGAGTTATTGCTTTTATTACAATTGATCCGTACACTGGGGGTTCGAATATTGTTCAAGCATACTTCTTGGGTTATAAATTTTAAAGCTTGCACACACCTTTTGGAACGAACAAGTTTTTGGCGCCGTTGTCGGGGACTTGGTCTAGACCAAGCCAGTTTCGGTTGTCTTTCGAGGCAATTGCCCTTGTTGCATTTGACTACTCTACTTGAGTGTTTTCGCAGGATCTTTCCTTAGATTTATGCGAAGAACTCGTGTTGGAAAGGAAATCGTTCCCTACGATCCCGAGCCGGAAAAGACATGCAAGCAAAGATTAAAAGAAGCTAAGATGGCCAATCAAGACAATCTCGATCTTGAAGCCAAATTGAAGGAGGCATTGGAACAGCTACGCCGCAATCGAGAAGATTTGCAGCGAGAGAGAGAAGAGACTCGTGCCATAATAGAAGGAATTGAAGCAGATATGGCTGTTCTAAGGGTCCAGTTTCTGCCTCGACCGAGGCAAGACCCAGTTCATGTTGCCCCGGCCGATGTACACCTACCACCTCGGATGCCTATCTGAGATGTTCTTTTTGCTGGAGTTCCACAAACCCTAGGACAGAGGATGGACCCTAATCAGCAAGTCAGGCGTCCAGGAGTCAACCTAGGTAATCCAGCTGAGCATGATTATGAACTTCCGCAAGTTCTAACCATGATCCGACAATGTTAATTTGGAGGTTTAGAGAGCGAGTCTCCGCATCAACATTTCCAAAACTATGAAATTCTGATGGAGACCTTGAGACCTTCAAGACAGGAGAATAACAACTACAAGTTAAGGCCTTTCTATTTCTCTTTGAAAGACAAGGTGCTTGCTTGGTATCAATCTCTTCCGGCCGGAAAAATCAACACTTGGGAAGAGATGGCGACGGAGTTTCTTACTAAGTTCATTCCTCCCTCTAAGATCGCTGAAATGAGGGAAAAAATCAATGCATTTATTATGAAGGACAAGGAGAGTTTGTCCAAGTCATGGGAGAGATTCAAGGATATTCTATTGGATTATCCACATCATGGGTTTCCAAAGATCGAGTTGCTGGAAATTTATTTCAAAGGTTTGGATGGAGCTACTCAATTCAATCTCCAACTACTTTCAGCCGGCACATTCATGGATATGCCGATAGATGAAGCTTGGGATTTCATTGAAAAGCAAGCTTTACATATGGAGAATTACTCCCATCAAGGAATGGAAAATGGAGCAAGTAGAGTTAGCTTCCAGGACACATCATCAAATGGAGCTCAACTCACCTCGCTTAGCAATGAGGTAAAAACGTTGAAGGAGCTTTTAGTAGCTCAAACGAAGAAGGAGCAATATGGAGGATATCAAGGGAGAAACAACTATCAAGGGCCGCGGAACAACAATTACAACAACAATAGAAACTCCAACAGCAACAGTTGGAGATCTAATCAATAAAATCTCGGTAACCCTTATTCTCATGCTAATAATGCTTTTAACCCCCCCCCCCTCTTCTTCTTCTACTCCATTGAGAAGCCAGGAGCCTGGATCGAGTTCGTCCCAGCTGGAAAAGAAAGATGCAGTGTTGGAGGCAATTTTGATCAAGCTCAACGCTATGGAGACATCAATGACTTCATTTTCAAAGGCACAAAAAGCCTTAGAGCAACAATTCTTCAATAAGGCGAATGAAGAGCCAAGAGATCCAGGGAGGCTCCCAGCAAGGACAAAGAGCAACTCTAAGGGACAAATTATGTCAATAACGACACGAAGTGGACTGAAAACTACAGATCCAGTACCTCGGTCGAGCCACGACTAGACGAACACTTCGGTCGAGGGGCCAACCGAGATGGAGCCCCAGAAAGCGAAGGATAAATCTGAAGTTTATGTTCCACCTCCTGCTTATAAACCACCACTTTCATTCCCTCAATCAAGGGCCAGAGCACATCTAGACAAGCATTTTGGTAAGTTTCTAGACCTTATGAATAGACTACACATTAACGTCCCTTTCCTTGATGCCATTCTAGGGATGCCCGGCTATGGGAAGTTTCTGAAAGAGATTCTATCAAGGAAAAGGAGGCTGGAAGATTTTGGAGAAGTAAGGATGACTTCTAAGTCCTCGGAGCTAATTCAAATCATGAAGAAGAAGATGCTACCCAAATTGAGAGATCCCGGTTCATTTTGCATTCCCATTCAAGTTGGGGATGTAACTTATGAAGCGTTGTGTGATCTAGGATCCAGCGTGAGTATCATCCCCCTGAAGCTATGTGAGAAAATCGGACATGGAGAGCCCAAGCCGGTGAAGATAAGGTTATACATGGCGGAACGCTCCATTACCCATCCCGTGGGAATTTTGGAAGACGTTCCCGTCAAGTTAGGTAATTTCTACTTACCTATAGACTTTGTTGTACTTGACATTCCCGTAGATTATCCCGTTTACCATTTCTAGCAACTTCGGGTTGCAATGTGGATTGTAAGAACGCCAAGTTGAAATTCAAAATTGGTGGAGATCATGTTGAGTTTACATTGCTTGCTGCAATGAAAGGAAAGCCGTTGGAGGATGACATCTTCAACATCTTTGATGAAGAAGAATCAAGAGCATTGGAGAGCTCTATCCTTATTAATGACCCTCTTGAAAGAGTTCTTAGTTTTAGTTTAACGGAGGAAGGTATAGATGTTTCTTGCGATGCAGATATACGGAGTTTAAAAGCATTGGAAGCGGATCCAGGAGCTAAGATTGATAAACTACTCCAGGAGAAGAAAGAAAATTTAGGTTTCGGTCCCAATTCTAGTACCTCGACCAAGGCACTTTCTGGACCAAGCGAGGTGTTCTTATCTGAAGAACATTTCGGTCACCCACCTTGGGCCTCGACCGATGTCAGAAGCGAGATGATGTCAACTGAGACTTCTGAACGCCCGGTTCTTCGATCTAAGTCTACTTCACTGGAAGGAGAAGGCACGGATCCCCCTCAGAAAACACCCCAAGTCGTGGAGCTTAAACAACTCCTAGTCACTTGAGGTATGCTTTCCTTGGTCCGGATTCTACTTATCCTGTTATCGTTAGTGCTTCCCTTTCTAAAACTAAATTATCTAAACTGATGGATGTCCTGAGGAAACATCGAAAGGCTTTAGGTTATACTATTGATGATCTTGTTGGTATTAAGCCTTCTTTTTGCATGCATAAGATACTAATGGAGGGCGATCATAAGACTTCACGGGAACCTCAAAGCCGGTTATGTCCGATCATGAAAGAGGTTGTGAAGAAGGAGATTCTTAAGTTATTGGATGCAGGTATCATATTTCCCATATCAGATAGCAAGTGGGTGAGCCCGGTGCATGTAGTTCAAAAGAAAGGAGGGATGACCATTGTCACGAATAAGAACAACGAGTTGATTCCAACTAGGACCGTTACGGGCTAGAGGATGTGTATCGATTACCGGAAGCTGAACGTGGTCACTCGGAAGGACCATTTTCTGCTTCCCTTCATCGACCAAATGCTTGAACGGTTAGCTCAACACTCCCATTTTTGCTATCTAGATGGTTATAGTGGCTACTTTCAGATTCTTATCCATCCGGATGATCAAGAGAAGACCACTTTCACTTGTCCATGGGGGACATTCGCTTATAGGAGGATGCCATTTGGACTGTTTAACGCACCCGCTACCTTCCAGCGTTGTATGATGGCTATCTTTTCCGAGTACATTGAGAAGATCATGGAGGTATTCATGGATGGCTTTTCGGTATATGGTTCCTCTTTTGATAATTGTTTGGCTAACCTTTCTCTAGTGTTACAACGTTGTGAAGACACTAATCTTATTCTGAATTGGGAGAAGTGTCACTTTATGGTTAGCGAAGGAATTGTTCTAGGACACCTCGTTTCTAACCGAGGTATTGACGTCGATCGAGCTAAGATCGAGACTATTGAGAAACTTCCTCCCCTTGTTCTGTTAAGGGTGTGCGGAGTTTTCTCGGGATGCAGGTTTCTATAGGAGGTTCATCAAGGATTTCTCAAAAATCTCTAAACCACTCACTAATCTCTTGAATAAGGATGTTGTTTTTGAGTTTTCGCAGGAATGCCTTGACGCTTTTTACAGGATAAAGGAAGCGTTGATCACCGCTCCCATCATTCAACCTCCTGATTGGACCCTGCCGTTTGAGATCATGTGTGATGCTAGTGATGTGGCCGTAGGAGCGGTACTTGGACAAAAGAAGGATGGCCGGACCAACGCCATTTACTATGCTAGCAAGACGCTAGATGAAGCTCAACTAAAATACGCCACCACCGAAAAGGAGCTCTTGGCGGTTGTATATGCTTTTGAGAAATTTCGCTCCTACTTAGTGGGAGCGAAAGTTATTGTTTACACCGAACACGCAACCATCCGTTACTTGCTCGCTAAGAAAGATGCTAAGCCGCGTCTATTCGTTGGATTCTCTTGCTTCAAGAGTTTGATCTAGATATTCGCGATAAGAAGGGGTCCGAGAATTCTGTTGCGGATCACCTCAGCCGGCTATCTCCCTCCTCGCTTGAGAAGGATGACCTACCCATAGATGATTCATTCCCCGATAAGCACTTTCATTTGTTGGAACGTTGGATAGACTTCTTTATATCATCCCATGATGAAGGTGAAGTATGGGGTGAGGACACCTTCCAACATGTTTAGGGATGATGTACGGTCCAGCTAGCGACCTTACATCAAGCGCTTCTTGGGAGGCAACCCAAGGTATTGCTTTCTTTTCCTTTTTTTCTAGCTTAGTTTTAGATAGTTTGCTTTGCTTTGCTTTTGGCGTCCACTAGACAGAAACCAGGTACTTTCTAAGGAAGAATTACAGCTCATGAACTACATTGGAAGGATAGAAGTTTGAGAAATTGAGAAGATGAAGCTTGACTAAGACACATCTCGGTTGCTGTCACAGCACCTCGACCGAGATGTTCCTGGGCAACCAAGGCGACTAGGTCTGACATCCAGTCAGACGCCTCGGTCCGGTCGATACCACCTCAACCAAGGTGAAATCAAAATCAGTGAGGGGTATAAAAGGGGAGAAGTTTTCTCTCTCCTCACCTTTTTTCCCTCCTAGCAGTGACCTCGACAGCGGCGTGCCTTATCCCTCAAATCTTCAAAATCTTACTCGTTTTCCACGATTTTTGGTTCGATTACATCGGAGGAAGCGAGAGGATCGATTTCCAAGCATCAAACAGCGAGGAAAACGCTCCAATTCTGCAGAATCTGGGTATTTTGTCCAAAAACCCTAACTCTTCTTCTTCTACTGATTTACACAGACTTGGCTTTGGTTGCCACTTTCTCTTGTTGAAAAGGATATAAGTACCCCATAGGAAGAAATTGGTAGTGATTTGGGGGGAAATAACTTACAAATTTGAGAGTTGCGAACGAACAACCCTTCGCCTCGGTCCGGTCGGCTGTGTCTCGGCCGATGTGATTGTCAAAGCAACCGAGGTGTTCTTTTGTCAAAAATAATGAGCAGTAGATCTGATTGCTAGCTGGTCTTGAGAGATAGACCCAGTAGTTCCTCTCCTTCTTCTGCATCTCAGCGTACGATTCCGGTGATCCATCATAGTCGCCAGGCTGATTTTGATCGCATTTGCGGGCGTCCTATTGTTGCCCCGCGTTTTTCGGACGTTGCTGCCTTCGAGTGCCTCCACGTGGCGGAGGACTTGAGGAAGATGATATCCATGGTAGGACTAGAGGATTGAGGTTCGAGCGCCGACTTACTTAGAGCCAACTATGGAGAATGTGAGTTATGTCACTCACGTGCCGGAGCGCAACAGCATCAAGTACCGGTTGTTGAACCGGAACTATATCGTGCCTATGGAATAGTTTAGGGAGATCTTTCGCTTCCCTACCCCCACCGTCTCTGACTTTCCTTCCCGAGCCGTAGCTCGAGATTTCTGGGGTGAGATAGCCCATGTGGTTGAGCACAATGATAGGTGGAGACCCGTGAGATTCCAGGGAGCGCATCATTTTCCACCTTGCCTTCCGCCTTGCTCATAGGATATTCAGCGATACTCTTCTGGCGCGTACTGAGACGCCCTAGAAGGTCCAACAAGGGGAGCTTTTGACTTTATTCTGCATGGTCACAAGGGGAGTTCCTGACTTTACTGGCATGTTAGTTGAGGACTTGCTTAGGATCAAGGGCAAGTCCAAGGGAGATATATGTTGTGGAGGCTTGGTGACCCACATTGCTACTGCTATGGGTCTAGATTTGTCTGCATGTACACTTGTTACGGCTGCGAAGCCACTGGGATTACAGGAGATGATCACGAGGCGTATTCTCGTTCCTCGCGGTCTTAGCACGTCTTACGTCTCCATGCCATGGGAGACGACGGCTCCACAGGGCATTCTATGGTCATCTCAGTTTTCAGTTTTCAACCGACGATACTGGTTTGCTGCCTAGTTTCCTTACATGCAGGATGCCAGAGATGTTGCCGTTGATGATGAGGAGGAGTTTGATGGAGGAGCTGCTATGGAGACCGGTACTGATACCGGCAGCCCTAGTGTTCCTGTTGTCGATCTGGATGATGAGGCGACAAAAGAGGAGGCAGCAATACCACCACCACCTCAGCGCAGATTCCGCAGACGTAGAGATCCAGAGGCTAACCGACGGATTGACGAGATGACTGAGCAGATGATTGACTCTTATGCAGCTATGACGGTAGACATGTCCCAATGCTTTGAGGATGAACGTAGATACACCGATGGATGGATGCATCAGATAGGGGAGAGCCAGCATTACCAACATCGCATGATGGAGATTCAATTTCAGCAGATGATGGGCTATCCCTTTGATCCATCCCAGCATCCCTACATTCCACATCCACCAGCTCCACTAACTGACGTGGAATAGAGCTGCATGGATTTTCTTTCTTTATTTATTATGCAGTTCAGCTAGGTCCGGTGAGTATTTTGTTTCCTAGACTTATATTTGACCGATTGGAACAATGTGTTCCAAGTATGGTGTATTTGGATGTATTTATGTGACTTTATGTGTATGCTTGTATGACTCTACCGGATATTTATTGTTTTATCTTGGCTTTACGTGTTGATCAATCATTACATGCATACATACAGGTTTTTATTTAAGAAAAACATCGAAAACTGGTTTGAAAAAAAAAATTTATTGACTTCGACCGGGATGTTCTTGACTGGACGAGGTAGACACCTCGGATGACGTCAGAAGACCTCGACCGAGGTGAGTTCTTAACTGAGAGTTTTTCGAAACGTTTTATGCCTCTTCTCTGGATATGACCTCAATGATGATTTTGTTTGCAGATTGGTTTTGAAATCTTTATATGCTCGAAAGGTTTTATGATATGTTTAAGTTGCAAAATGCTTTGTTTGAAGTTTTAGCATGTTTAATACTTTGTTTTTATCCAAATTATGTTGGATGTGAAGGTTGACACCACTTGATGAGTTCTATCATTCTTTCTGGGATGACTAAGGCAATTCATTCTCTTCTCTTCTTCTTCTTGATCATGCTTTAGCCCCTCATATACATATTTGCCTCCCTTTACCTAGCCGGGAATTTGGAAGCAAGCAAGTGAAAGTGAAGTTGAGATGTTGGCTGAAAGTGTTAGAAAGAAACAAATAGGTTTGGGGAAGTCAATCATAATGATGAGTAACTCGGCACCATTAACATAGCCGGGTGTTTGTGTCTTGCCAAAGTTGGATTGAGCGATATTCCTAACTGGTCATGGTATGTGCATCAAAGGTTTGAGGCATCTCGAGAAATTGATGATTGCTGATCTCCTAGGCTTCGGTTATTGTGCACCTCTGTCCATGCATCCCAAAAAGTAAAATAAAATAAGCAAAGCTTATTGGTGGATGATGTTGAGTTTCAAAGAAAGAGAAGTAAGATCCTTTTCCCGGATTCTAGCACCACATTAACCTATATACATCCCACCGTGACACGTTTCTTGACCTCTTTTGGAAGCCCTTGAGACCTCGAACTTGTTCATTGACTTGGTGTTTTAAACTGGATTATACATGATTGATTTCGATAAATATGATTTATTATGCATTCTATGATTTTATGCAAAGATGAACAACTTTCTTATATTTATAAAATGTTTTGATCATGTCTTGATTTTATTTGCCATGAAGCATTCTCTTAGAGTGATCTATGAGTGGAGCACACCACGAAAAGGTTTTTCATTGATCTTTCTGACTTATAATCCATTCTATCTTGTATCTAAGATTTGGAACTTGCTTGGGGACAAGCAAGGGACAAGTATGGGGTATTTTGATCGCATGCATTATAATCTATTTTTTGGGACTAGTTTAGACGTCTTATCCTCATAAATATGCATGTATGGATGTATATTCTTTGATTATATTGTTGTTTTGTCTACCTTTGCTGGAATCAAGGTCTACACCTAATTTCGTTGTAATTGTAGGTAAAATGGCACGTTTTGCATCGAAATGGAGCTAAGGAGTCATTGGAGCTACATTCTGGAGCTTAAGAAAGATCTCAGGAAGCATGGAAATTATTAAGAAGATTGACTTTGGACCAGATTCGAGAGATTTCACATTCAGTTGAGATTCACCTCGGTCAGCTATAGTACCACCTCGACCGAGGTGATCTTGAGGAGCGTCCCGACCGAGGAGAACACCCTGTCGCCGGCGAGATCTTTATTTTGGCTGAGATCTTTTATTTTTAGAAGGATGATATCTTATATTTTTTGCTGGATTTCTGGAAGAAAGATATTATATTTGCCTGATATATTTTAAGAGATATGGATATATTTTCTAGGAAATTATCTTTTAATATATTTTATCTTTGGAAGATAATTCTCCTATATAAAGGGTTGGATTTTCCACAATTCAACCATCTTCGGATCCTGAAATCTACGGATCACATGCTTGGAGCATCCAGCAATTGAAGGGTTTTTTGGAGTTTTGAAGGAAGAGTTAAAGGAAGTATTGAAGGATTGAAGTTCAAGGAAGGAAGGAGTCATAGTTGGAGTTAGCTTTTGAAGGAGTTTGTAAGATCTTCTTTAGATCTCTTTTGGTTTGTTGTCTTTGCTGACTTGTGATTGAGGAACGCTTGTTTGTTGATTGTTTGATTCAGTTATTGAGACATTTTTTTTCTAGGTTTTCTTGTTCGAATATTGATTCATTTCCCATTAACTTGATTATTGTTATCATGATGATTGTTGTCCAAGTTTCTTATGCGGTTCTAGGGTGATTGGCTGAAAGTTGTGGGAAAGACGATGATAGAATAATCTTAACCCCAGTAGGACCCTAAAAGCTCAAGTTTTACCTTAACGTAGAACACCTCGCTCAGTCATTGAACATCTCGGCCGGGGTGGAATATAACTGATCGATGTGAACCTTTTCTGAACCTATCTGAGTTGAGAGTTTAAGTTTGCCAAATTCTATCCTTATTACACCTTTCCTAGTTCAATGCAAGCCAAGGATGAGACTTACCCGGTGATTCCTTTGTTTGTTTACCCAAGATCATGAGTGTAGGTAATCAAGGTTTATCCTTTATTGGGGTTTAAGTGTGCCTTCATCCCATCTTTGTGAGTTAGCCTGAGACTTACCCGGTAAAGGTTGGTTCTATTCCTTTGGGTGTGTGTTGGTTTGAGATTATAGTTCCTTTCCTTAGTAATGAAAACTCCACCTTGATTAAAATGTTTTACCGGCGTTGATGATGGAAGACTTAACACAAATGTAGTAGTTGGATATACTAACAATATATTGATAATATTCTCTAGATATTTGGTTGGTTTGAATTCAGTGCGGGTTTTATATAAATGTCAAAGGCCTTGAAGTATAACTCAAGGACAAAGGAAGATGGCGTTTACAAAGGGACGAAATCAAGGACCTTGAAGTTATAGATGCACGAAACAAGTATTCAAATGAGCTGAATATTTTCCAAGACATTCTTTAACTAAAAGATCTCATCAACCGAAGAAAGATCTCAACCGAAGATTAGAGAATCTTATTAGAAAGATTTTCTAAACAAAAAGCGGCAAGGATAATATCTTCTCTCTCTCGATTCAAAAGATGAGAAGATCAAGGAGCTAAGGACTCGGCGTGTTCTCAGGAGTGAGCTGAAGATTTGCAACGTCTACCTTATCTTGAAACAAGAAACTATCTTCATGGAGAAGAAGATTCATCTTCAAACGGTCATCTCTACAACAGCTATAAGACCTCTCCATAGAAGAGTATAAATGAAGACGATGGTCGAAGAAGACAAATACACAAGCTTACACAGGGAAACATCTTTACATCTTCTAGCAACCTGATTATCTTCATTCTTTGTTTTTCTTTCTCTCAATCATACAAAAGCTTTATCCCCTTTGAGAGAGAAAACACTAGAGCTCCATTGGAAGATCTAAATAGTGTTATACTAGAGTGTGTGTTACTCTACAAAGTAACTAGGCTATTATATCTAGGTTAAGAGTTGGAGCTAGATCGTAGCGTTGGCTACAGTGAGAGAAGAAGGGGATTTCTTCTAGTTTGTATCTAGTACTCTTTGAAGCTGATAATAGATAGTTAGATCCTAAGGCTATACCCTGGGACGAAGAGTAGGCTATTTAGAGCCAAACTTCGTAAACATATCCTCGTGTCAATCATTTCAATTCCGCACCATATATACTTTACTGTGACTAACTTTGTTTTGCAGGAGCAAGAAGTCAAGGCCCTTGAAAGGAGTTTTAAAACCTTGAAATCAAAGTTTCACAGAGAACACAAATTAAAATCAAGGCCCTAGAAAGGAGTTTCAAGGCCTTGAGATTTGGTTTGCGAAAAGTTCTCATACTCTATTCAACCCCCCCCCCTTCTAGAGTATCTTTTACCTTATTTATTTCACCTACCGGTTCTTCAATTGGTATCAGAGCTAGACTCACATTTATTGATTTAATCATCAGTGAGACTAATCATGAATCCTATAGGTGATGGTGGATTTGCTCAAGGAAGATCCTCATCCCGACCACCACTCTTCTGTGGCAACAACTTTGCTCATTGGAGAGCACTCATGCGTATGTTCATTATTGATCAGGATATGGAGCTTTGGAGCATCATTCAAAATGGACCTAAAGTTCCAATGACAATTGTTGAAGGTGTCCAAGTCCCAAAGAAGGAAGTTGACTTCACACAAACTGACCTGGACAGCATATCAAAGAACTACAAAGCAATGAACCTCCTATACTGTGGATTAGATGCAAATGAAGTCAACCACATCTCATCATGCAAGAGTGCTAATGAAATATGGGACAAGCTTTTGTCACTTATGAAGGAACAAGTCAAGTCAGGGAAACAAAGATTAGCATCTTCCTCAGACAATACGAGCTATTCAAGATGAATCCAAATGAATCAGTCAAAGATATGGTCACCAGATTTGCTGAGATCGTGAACAACCTGGACTCACTAGGGAAGATCTTTACATATTTAGAGAAAGTGAGGAAGGTTCTTTGGAGCCTACCTAAAGCCAAATGGGGACCAAAGATGACTGCTATTGAAGAAGCTCAAAATCTCACAACTCTTCCTCTTGATGACCTCCTTGGAAAACTCATCACACATGAAATGGTTCTTGGTGAAGAAGACGGAGAGCTCCCATCCAATTCCAAGAATTTGGCATTAAAATCAAGAAGAGATGAATATCTGACGAAGAGGAGAGTGATGATGATGATGATGAAGAAGATGCAATCGCCATGATCTCTAAGGGTCTCGCAAGAATTCTCAAGATTAAGAAACAATATGCTAATAGTGAATATCCACGAGCATCAAAAACCCGAGGTAAGTTTTCTAACTCTAATAAGGAAACGACTTGTTTTGAATGTAGTGAAACATATCATCTTGTGAAGGATTGTCCACAAAAGAAGAGGACAAACTTCAAGAAGAATGATCGAAAGAAGAAAGCCATGGTTGCTTCGTGGAGTGATTCAGAATCCAAAAATGAATCAGAAGATGAAAAAGAACAAGCAAACTTGTGTCTCATGGCCGATCATGAAAATGACTCAAATTTGTACATTGACAATGTGGTAAGTACAATCATGTCTCAACTTGAGATTGACCTTAAACAATTCCTTAAAGATATTATCTTAAGTGACAAGGAACATAGAATAAGAATAAATTCTTTAAAAGAAAAGCTTCATGAACAAGAAAGACTATTGAGTGAAAAGTATTTGGAGATTGAAAATCTTAACACAGAAAAGGAAGATCTTGATGACAATATCAAGGCCTTGGAATCAGAAAATCTGATTCTCAAGGACAACCTCTCCTCTCTTCATCGAAACTATATCGATCTAGAGAAAGAGAAAGTTGATCTGACATTGACGTGTCAAAACCAGAAGGCAACACTTATTAAGTTTACTCGTTCAAAAGCTAATCTTGAAAGAATGATGGGTGAATAACAGTCTTCCCTTAATAAAAATGGCATAGGTGATCATTGGAGCTTTCCTAGAAAACCTACCACCACTTTTGTCAAGGCCAACGGAAGCATTCATATGCCTACTTGCTTTTACTGTTGTAAAAAGGGTCATGTTAAATCTACATGTCCTTATAGAAGAAATGATCCTTATATCATCAAAAACACCTATCCTTTTTGTTTATGGAAACAAGTCAAACAAATCTGGGTTCCTAAAGGTACTAGACCACCAAATATGATCGAACCTGAGTATGAACCAAAATATGCCATTTGCTCGACCCGGAAAGGTTGATGTTTGTTGTTTTGCAGGATATCACCAAGGTAAAGGAGCACAAATGGATATTAGATAGTGGTTGTTCAACACACATGAGTTGAAAAAGCTCTTTATTCTCAGATTTAAAGAAGCAATCATCTTGAACCATTACTCTTGGTGATAAAGGAAAGTGTGACATAATTGGCATTGGTAAAATTTTCTATAATTCATCCAACTTTATTGATAATGTCTATTTGGTTGATAGTCTGAAATATAATCTGCTAAGTATATCTCAAATTTGTAATAAAGGCAACAAAGTCATATTTGATTCAGATAAGTGTGAGGTTCAAAACAAATAGACGGGTGAAGTGTTGCTTACTGCTCCTAGATGTAATAATGTTTATTCTATGAGTATAACCAAGTTTCAAGAACTAAGCTAAAATATCTAAAGGCCTTAACTGATGATTCAAGGCTTTGGCATAGAAGATTTGATCACGTAAGCATGCATACCATGCAGAAGCTACTTACAAAAGATTTGGTACGTGGTTTTCCAAACCTAACTTTCATGGTTAATGACCTATGTAAGGCGTGTACACAAGGTAAACAAACAAGAGGTTCATTCAAACCTAAAAAAGTTGTAAGTTCTTCTCGACCCATTGAACTTTTACACATGGATCTTTGTGGACCTATGCATGTCAAATCTCCCAGAGGAAAACAATACATCCTTGATATAGTGGATGATTTCTCACGTTTTACATGGATATCTTTTCTACGAGAAATATCTGAAGCTTTATTTGAGTTTTCAAAATTGTGTAAGTAGTTACAAAGTTTGAAAAACCTACCAATCGTTTCTATGAGAAGTGATCATGGTAGAGAATTTGATCAACTGAAGTTCGATTTGTTTTGTGCAAAATATGAACTCCTAAACAAAATGGAGTTGTGGAACGAAAGAACCGCACTCTGGAGGATATGTCTAGGACAATGCTTTTAGAAAACAATTTGCCAAAACGTTTTTGGGATGAAGCACTGAATACTGCAAATTATATTTTGAATAGATGTTTAATTCGCCCTATTTTGAAAAAGACTCCTTATGAACTCTTCAAAGGAAGAATGCCAAATATTTCATATTTCAAACCCTTTGGATGTACTTGTTTTGTCCATAACAATGGCAAAGATAATCTTGGAAAATTTGATGCACGTAGTGATGAAGCTATATTCATAGGATATGCTTCAAATAGCAAAGCTTATTGTTACGCTCAGGATATGATACGCAATGGGTTTTAAATTTATACTCTCGTTATATTTCTCCTAACTCCTAGCGAACCCGCAGTGTACGGGTCGTTTGTAGCAGGGATAGTATTCCGAGGTCGAACACAAAAACTAAGGTGAAATCAAGTCAAACAATGGTCATAGATAGTGTGGAACTAGTCTAAGAAAAGAGAAAGAAATAAGAAATGAAAATCTCAATGTTTTTGGTTGGTTTTTGGTGGTCAAACAAGGGCCACAAATATTTCAACACAACAAATAAGCAAACACACTCACAAACAAAAGATGAGAGATAAGAGGTAAGGAAGTGGATTCTAGAGTTTAGGAATTCCGATTATGGCATTGGATTCATGCTTCTAAAGGTCAAAGGAAGGTTGTGGTCGTTCGGAGCTGGGTGTTTCTCAAATGGGAGCAATTACCGGGTAAGTCTCATGCTCCACTAGTCCGTTCCTAAGGTCTCATCACCGGGTAAGTCTCAAAGAGCCTAAGGGATGGAATTCTACACAAACCGGTCACTACCTAAGGGTCAAACCCCTCCTTACCGGGTAAGTCTCGGAAAAGGCAAGTCTTAGGTAACGATCCTAGCACACTCAATCCAATAGCGGCTTGCGAGGCTCACTACTACCTAGAGCTCATCATCTTAGGTATCTAAGAGGGGAAATTACCGGGTAGGTCTCATTCCTCAATTAGGTTGCTAACATTAGGTCTACCTAAGTTAGGTTAAGCTCAACAAACACTAGGGTTTCAACACATCTACATCCAAACATCCATATTCAATCAATTCAAGAACAACAGAACAAAATACGGGTGGATCATGCAGACCACGGCCGTAGAAGCATGAAGAACAGGCCGTGGTTTGGTTCCGAGTTGGGATTTCGAACACAAATCGATCCTAAGCTAACATGGAAGTCATACAATCATAATCCAAGACATAAACATCATTCCTTCACCCTAGAATCACATCTATTCAGCCAACAACATACATTTCAAGATCAAACTTCACAAATAAAGCATGCTTGCAAGTCATGGTTAAATGATGAAGAATAATCCAAAGAAAAGACATTAAAAGCATAGAATAGAGGTTACCAAATCTTACAAGGCTCCAAGAGCTAATGCAAGTTGTCAACAATGGACTCCTCTCTCAAAACCACTCTAATCTCAATCTAAAACAAGAATCTACACTAATCTCTTCCAAGAACACCCAAAATGGGTGCTTGGAAGAGAGGCAACAATGGAGAAGTGTTTTGGGGAAGAAGATAGGTCAAAAAGGAGGAAGAGAGATCCCAATTACAACCTGCAAGATTCTTTAAATACCCACTAGGAGCAAGAGTCATCAAAGAGATCGTGGGACACGTGTCAGCGTGGTCCTGGCAGATTCCACGGGCATGTTCCACGGCCGTGGAATGGTGTTTGGCCGTGGTTTTGCTCCAGAGGCTTCTCTTGAACCATTGGACCATGAGTTGGTGCAAGGCATGCACCAACTAGGTCCTATGTGTTCTCCTTTGCTCCTAGCTTGCTCCTTAAAGGGTCCGGAAGTGTGTCATCTCGAGGAATGATCCTCGAATGTATCGATTAAGCTCGTAAATCTCCCAAAATACCTACAAAGCATGCAAAAGTCCGTGTAGACGTCTATCTCGACAAAATAAATGAATTGAGTGCAAAACGTCGTGAACTAGTGCTAATCCATGCATGAATGAGTGAGAAATCTATCTAAATGATTACCTAAACCTAAGTCATAAATCGTGTTATCAAAATACCCCATACTTAAGGTTTGCTCGTCCCCGAGCAAATGCTCAACTATAGACAAAGAGATGACATTATTTATGCATTCAGAAAAATAGCAAATTCTTTTTTTGAGTTGTGCTTCTAAAGATGGATCACCTTCATAGTGATGTTTCATGGCAATGGACAAGCAATTACGTATTAAATGAATGAAGGCACGGAAAGACAATCATACTCAACTCGAAAGCATGCATGAAAGGCAAGAATGATGAAGTCAAGATGATCATGAGAATGTCCAATCTAGATCACTAAGTCATACACATAAGCAAATAGGTCTTAAGGACTTAGGAAAGAAGAGGCCAAAAAACGTGATGATAAGGTGGAAATTTTCTAAGGCCATGTGGTGCAAATCCGGGAAAGGAACTAAACAACCCCAACTTTTACATTTATACTTCATCCACCAAAGTGTATTTTCCTCCTTCTTTTCTTTTCTTTTTCACTTATTTTTGTGACAATGGCATTGGTGTACAAAAGCCGAAACCTTGGTGATTAGCCGTCCTCGGGCTTTTTCTATTTTTCGAGGTGCATCCACACCGGGCACACATACCAAAGCTCGTTAGGACTATTGGTTTATTTGACTTTGGCAAGACACCAACACCCGATTATGTGAAGTGTGCCGAGTTACTTGTCATTTAAACCAACGTCCCCAAACCTATATTTTGTCTACACTTTTACAACACATTTTCAACAACTTCATTCACAACATTCATAATACCAACTTCGCCACCCCACACTTGCTTTTCATACACATCAACACACTAGCATGCTCCTATTCCCGGAAGGGTCAAAAGAGGTCAAATTTTTAATCAAGTGAGGTGCTCAAGCAACATGATCAAGATGAGAAGAAGATGAGATGAATTGCCTTAATCATTCCTAGATGATGTGCAAGAACTAGCATGTAATTTCGACTTTCAATCCTCAATCCAATCAAGGCAAACATCATGATCACAATTCATACATTGAATTCAAGAGAAGTACATCAAGTCACATATGCATAAATCCATTAAACACACAAGGCCGTCCATAGCCAATTCACAAGACAAGATTCATCATTAGGGTCATATCCAAACCTAGAAAGCACAAAAAATTTTGAAAATTTTTCGATTTTTTTGGAATTTTGAAATGTATATGTAGAATGCAAAACATGAAAAGAAACGTGTGACAACTAAAACGAAACTCTTCTAGATGCTAATCATGCAAAAGATCATGCAAACCCCACCCCATACTTAGAAACACATTGTCCCCAATGTGTAAATGAAGTAAAGAAGAGTGAAAGAGGGTTCTCACAATGTAAAAATGTGGCGTTTTTGGTATTTGGGTTAACTCGTGTGGAGTGGTAATGTGGATGATCCTATCAACAATGGTAGAGAGCTCTTCATAGTCATTCCGGCGTCGAGACCCGCGCCAAGGTGTATGTGAGATGGGAGCTCTTCCATCCAACAAAGACACCTCAAGCCGTCCAAGTCTCATGTCCGCTCCACCCATGGTTGAAAACGGAATCATCATCATCAACTAGACTTGCAAGGCTTCCTTATTACCTAAGATCTTCCACACAAACACAAAACACAAAAACACACAAAGGCAAAAAGAAAAGCAAAAACGAAAGAGAAAAGGGAAAGAGTTTTACCAATGGGTTGCCTCCCATCAAGCGCTTCTTTTAGGTCATTAGCTTGACCAAACTCCGTGGATATGTCAATCCACCTCGAATACCATGGTTTGCTTGAGGAGTCCAAGCAACCATCGCTTTCCGGTATCCATGATGACAAGCAAGGGCCACTTGATGCCCAAATAAGCTTTAGGTTCTCTCTTCACCGGTGAGTAGTAGACTCCTTCATCACTGCTTCCTTGATGATAGTATGGTGTTGCAATCATAGATGTCACCCCATACTTAGGCAATTTATACTCCGCGGTCACACCGGTGAAATTCTTGTCATCCTCATCCTCTATGATCCGAAGAAAGCCGATTCTTCGAAAGAATCCCTCATTGAAGTGCTTCATGAACATCATGGATCCATCATGCTTGCTTTCTTCATTCGATAATGGAGAACCCTTAGGAAAGGGGCTCCAATCTTCGTGTGTACTCCGGGCAAGCAAGAAAGGGTTGGAAGGGGTTGAAATTAGCTTAGGATTGTCTAGGATAGAACCTTCCATGGGCGTGGTTTGTCCTTCACGGCCGTGGTTCTCTCTGTTGTCTTCGTTCCAAGTGAGCTCTTCAAGTGTGGTTCCGGGGTTGATGGCAAGGATATCCGGGGATGAGAGTACTTCATTGTACTCCTCCAAAGGTGAAGGAGGTGGAGATAGATCTTGAAGGATGGTAGGACCTCCTAGCATAAGAGTATTCCTAATCTCTTCAATCTCCCTCCTCATTTGTTCTTCCCTTTCGAAATTCAATCTTCTTTCATCCTTCAGGGCCAAATCCCTTAGCCTCACTTGCTCCCAAGCTTCATCCAACTTTCCTTGAAGTTCCTTAATGATCATGGTTGATTCGGGAAATTCTTGGATCTCCTCATGGTGAACCTCCTCTTGTTGAGATACATCCGCTTCGAGCTCCATGTTGGAGCTCGAAATGGAAGCAAGGTTGCTTTCTAGATCATCCATCTTCCTCAACATTGCTTCTAGCATTGATTCTACCTTATCATTGTGAGGTTGTTGGTGAGGTTCCTCATGAGGCAATATAGTCATGTGAGCTTGATTATGGGACTCATGATAGGCATTAAACTCCTCCCAATACTCAAACTCATCATGGAGAGGTCCTAGATCTTGGTTTTCCATCCATCCCTCATACTCCATGTTGTCAAGGTCGTCTTGGAAGTGCAATCCGTCCATGGCAAACATGAAAAGGCGAAGACAAAAACAACACAAGATCAAAAGTAACAAGAAAGATAAACACTAAAAACAATCAAAAGCAAATGACTTAATCTTAACCTAGTCCCCGGCAACGGCGCCAAAAACTTGTTACGCTCAGGATGTGATACGCAATGGGTTTTAAATTTATACTCTCGTTATATTTCTCCTAACTCCTAGCGAACCTGAAGTGTACGGGTCGTTTGTAGCAGGGATAGTATTCCGAGGTCGAACACAAAGACTAAGGTGAAATCAAGTCAAACAATGGTCATAGATAGTGTGGAACTAGTCTAAGAAAAGATAAAGAAATAAGAAATGAAAATCTCAATGTTTTTGGTTGGTTTTTGGTGGTCAAACAAGGGCCACAAATATTTCAACACAACAAATAAGCAAACACACTCACAAACAAAAGATGAGAGATAAGAGGTAAGGAAGTGGATTCTAGAGTTTAGGAATTCCGATTATGGCATTGGATTCATGTTTCTAAAGGTCAAAGGAAGGTTGTGGTCGTTCGGAGTTGGGTGTTTCTCAAATGGGAGCAATTACCGGGTAAGTCTCATGCTCCACTAGTCCGTTCCTAAGGTCTCATCACCGGGTACGTCTCAAAGAGCCTAAGGGATGGAATTCTACACAAACCGGTCACTACCTAAGGGTCAAACCCCTCCTTACCGGGTAAGTCTCGGAAAAGGCAAGTCTTAGGTAACGATCCTAGCACACTCAATCCAATAGCGGCTTGCGAGGCTCACTACTACCTAGAGTTCATCATCTTAGGTATCTAAGAGGGGAAATCACCGGGTAGGTCTCATTCCTCAATTAGGTTGCTAACATTAGGTCTACCTAAGTTAGGTTAAGCTCAACAAACACTAGGGTTTCAACACATCTACATCCAAACATCCATATTCAATCAATTCAAGAACAACAGAACAAAATACGGGTGGATCATGCAGACAACGGCCGTGGAAGCATGAAGAACAGGCCGTGGTTTGGTTCCGAGTTGGGATTTCGAACACAAATCGATCCTAAGCTAACATGGAAGTCATACAATCATAATCCAAGACATAAACATCATTTCTTCACCCTAGAATCACATCTATTCAGCCAACAACATACATTTCAAGATCAAACTTCACAAATAAAGCATGCTTGCAAGTCATGGTTAAATGATGAAGAACAATCCAAAGAAAAGACATTAAAAGCATAGAATAAAGGTTACCAAATCTTACAAGGCTCCAAGAGCTACTCCAAGTTGTCAACAATGGACTCCTCTCTCAAAACCACTCTAATCTCAATCTAAAACAAGAATCTACACTAATCTCTTCCAAGAACACCCACAATGGGTGCTTGGAAGAGAGGCAACAATGGAGAAGTGTTTTGGGGAAGAAGATAGGTCAAAAAGGAGGAAGAGAGATCCCAATTACAGCCTGCAAGATTCTTTAAATACCCACTAGGAGCAAGAGTCATCAAAGAGATCGTGGGACACGTGTCAGCGTGGTCTTGGCAGATTCCACGGGCATGTTCCACGGCCGTGGAATGGTGTCTGGCCGCGGTTTTGCTCCAGAGGCTTCTCTTGAACCATTGGACCATGAGTTGGTGCAAGGCATGCACCAACTAGGTCCTATGTGTTCTCCTTTGCTCCTAGCTTGCTCCTTAACGGGTCCGGAAGTGTGTCATCTCGAGGAATGATCCTCAAATGTATCGATTAAGCTTGTAAATCTCCCAAAATACCTACAAAGCATGCAAAAGTCCGTGTAGACGTCTATCTCGACAAAATACATGAATTGAGTGCAAAACGTCGTGAACTAGTGCTAATCCATGCATGAATGAGTGAGAAATCTATCTAAATGATTACCTAAACCTAAGTCATAAATCGTGTTATCACTTATGGTGTTTATAACAAACGTACCAAAATTGTTGAGGAAAGCATTCATATTATATTTGATGAAAGCAATGATGGTACTTTGAGTGAAAGTTTTGCAGATCTAAATCTGAATCAAAGAGAAGATCATAATTTGGATGAAGAGGAAGATCCTAAAGATCAAGACAAGAATATGCAAGAAAGGATTCAAGATACCAAAGAAAACTCTCAAGACCTTGAAACACACCTTCAAGACCTTGAAACTGGAAATTGTGATAACAGAACTCCACTTCAAGGGCTTGAAACCCAACTTCAAGGCCTTGAGATTGGATCAACAGGAAATGCATCAATGGTACCTGAATCTAGCCAAACATATGAAGCTCAATCTTCTGGATCTACTCCATCTATCAAAAGAAGAAAAGTTCAACACTTCTCATATCATCCACAAGAAAATGTGATCTCATATCCAAATGCTGGATTTCAAACTAGATCTAAAGTGAACAATCTATGTGCCTTCTCCGCTTTTGTATCACTTGTCGAGCCAAAGAACTACATTCAAGCTCTTCAACAACCAGATTGGATCATTACAATGCAAAATGAATTAAATGAATTTGAGAGAAACAAGGTATGGACTCTTACTTCAAGACCAAAGCATGAATCAGTTATTGGCACGAAATGGGTCTTTCTAAACAAATTGGATGAAAGTGGCAAAGTCATACGAAACAAAGCACGACTTGTAGCACAAGGTTATAACCAAGAAGAAGGTATTGATTATGAGGAGACTTTTGCTCAAGTTTCCAGGTTAGAAGTCATACGTATGCTACTTGCATTTGCATCTTTTATGAGCATAAAACTTTTTCAAATGGATTTAAAATGTGCTTTTCTAAACGGCTTCTTAGAAGAAGAAGTCTACGTTTCTCAACCTCCCGGTTTTGAAAATGATGAATTTTCAAATCATGTTTTTAAATTAGACAAAGCTCTTTACGGTCTTAAGCAAGCTCCTCGAGCTTGGTATGAAAGATTGTCTAAATATCTTCTTGAAAACAATTTTAAAAGAGGCTTGATTGATAAAACATTGTTATCAAAACAAGAGGCAACGACATTCTAGTAGTACAAATCTATGTTGATGATATATTATTCGGTGCTACTAATGATTCCCTTTGCAAGGAATTTTCAAATATTATGTGCAGGGAATTTGAGATGAGCTTAATGGGAGAGCTAAATTTCTTTCTTGGACTTCAAGTTACTAAAGCAAAGAAAGGATTTTTTCTCAATCAAAGCAAGTATACTAGAGAATTGCTTAAGAAGTACAAAATGGATCAATCTAAGGTTGCAAAGAATCCTATGAGTTCAACACTTTCTCTAGACCATGACAAGAATGGCAAAAGTGTAGTACAAAAGGAGTATCGAGGTATGATCGGTTCATTGTTGTATCTAACTGCTAGTCGTCCTGACATTATGTTTAGCGTGTGCATGTGTGCAAGATTTCAAGCTGATCCTAAAGAGTCACACTTGATAGCTGTGAATTGAAATTTTTGGTATCTCAATAGCACTAAGGATCTAGGGTTATGGTATCCTCGTCAAGGCTCGTTTCATTTAGTTGGATATTCAGATGTAGACTTTGCAGGTTATAAGGTCGATAAAAATAGTACTTCTGGATGTTGCCAATTCTTAGGTCATCCCTAATTAGTTGGTATTCCAAGAAGCAAAACTATGTTGCCCTTTCCACAAGTGAAGCTGAATATATAGCTGCAGGAGCCTGTTGTGCACAAATTCTTTGGATTACTCAACAACTTCGCGATCTTGGCTTTGACTTGAGAGGTATTCTTATAAAATGTGATAATACTAGTGCTATTTCTATAACCAAAAATCCTGTGTAGCATTCAAGGACTAAGCATATTGATGTAAGGCATCGATCACTTCATACGTCATCATGTTGAGAAAGGTGATGTTTCGATTTCTTTTATCTCAACTAACTTGCAGCTTGCAGATATCTTTACCAAGCCTCTTCCTGAGGAACAATTTAATTTTATTAGATTGGAGCTTGGTATGTTGAACAAGGAAGCATTAACGTAGGGGGAGTAAACGAGTTTTAATCGTTCCTACGCATGCAGCCCAATTGATGCTTTCATGGGCCTTGAAATAAAATTCAAGGGGCCTTGAAACATATCTCACAAGGTATATTAACTTTACAGATCTTTTAAGAATTAATATCTTTTAGATATTTCAATTCTTAAAATATTTTTAATAAATCTTTTGTTTGAAATTTTTAAAAAAGATTTGTTGTTATTGGTTTTAAAAGCTTGATTTTTTCAAAGATTTTGTTATTTCCCTGTTAAAAAGAACCTACCTTCTCTATCTTTTTATTCTTTTACAAGAAACCCTATTTCAAAATCTTTTGATTTCTCTCTCAAACATTCTTCATGGCACCCAGAAGCAAGAGATCTTCTCCTCTATCTCACAAAAAGAAAGTTGTTCATAATTTCTCAATTGCTAAAGAAGAAAAACCTTCTGAAGATTTGGATACATCTCAGACTACCGGTCTTCCCTCATCATGGTTCGTTCATTTTCATGCTTCTGGATCTTGGCTTGATGGTTTTCACAATCGACCGCTTTGTATGTGTGATTTGGTGGATACTGATTTTCTCGATACTCTCAAGATACCCTGCATAGACAAGCTGAAGAGTTCGATTATCTGGAAAGTTCTAAACCCTGGAGATTTTGCTTTTCCACGACTCACGAGACTATTCTATGTTAATCTCACCACAAAAAGGGGCAAAGGATGCATCACTCTTGAATCTTCAGTTAATGGTACTCCGATTTAACTCACTCCTTCTATTCTAAGTGAGATTTTTGGAATTCCTACAGATGTTGTATTCAACTATCCTTCAAGATCAGAGAGTGTTCGTATTGCTAAGGAGAATTTTCTGGTTCCAAATTCAACCTCACGTCAACTTACTCATACATATCTAACCTTAGAGGCTAAAATAGTGTTTACCATACTGGTTCGGTGTGTAGTTCCTCGTGCAAACTCAAGAGAGTTGTTGACTGGTCAATCCATGGAATTAATTCATTTGCTTATGTCTGATTTAGATATAGATGTGCCTAATCTGATTCTTGGCCATATGATGCATTCTGTCAGTTCTAAGAGACCTATTCCTCTGCCTTATGGAAATTTATTGCCTAAGGTCTTTGATTATTACAAAATTGACACATCCTCTGAGGAAAGATAGTCTATTACCTGCAAAATTGATGAGAACTGCTTAGAACGTCTAGGGATTGAGAAAACTCTTGCAAGAACATGGACTTTAAAAGGAAAAGGAGTTACTCAAAATCCAAATGAAGAAGTCAAACCTTCTCCTACTCCAGAAATCAGGTTAGAGGGTTGTGAAAAAGAAATAGCTTGTCCCAATCGTGAATTATCTGATTTTCAGTCTGAGACCAAGAGGAGAATGGATACAACTTTCGAGTTGTTAGCTACTGTTACGCTAGAAACGTATAGCACAAAAGTCTTACAATTTATAACTCGATGTAATTTCCTAACTCCTAGCGAACCCACAGTGTATGTGTCGTTTTGTAGCAAGGATAGTACTTCTAGGTCGAACACGAAGACTAAGGTGAAATCAAATCAAACAAGTGATCATGGATAGTGCAAATCTAGTCTAAGAAAAGAGAAGGAAATAAAGAAATGAAAATCATGATATTTTTGGGTTTGGTTTTTGTGGTGATCAAGCAAGGATCACAAATCATGCAATGTTATAAATCAAACTAGCAACACGAACAAACAACACAAGAACAAGATATGTGATCAAAGAGAGAAAAGCAGATTCTAGGGGTTATGACTTCCGGTTATGGCGTTGGACTCAAGCTTCTAATCAACCTTGGACAAGCTGCGGTATATTGGGAAAAGGGTGTTTCTCAAATGGGATCAATCACCGGGTAGGTGTCATGGTCCACTAATTCCGCACCTAAGGTCCTATTACTGGGTAAGTCTCTAGGAGCCTAAGGTTGGGAATTCTACACAAACCGGATTGCTATCTAGGGGTCAAACCACTCCTTACCGGGTAAGTCTCGGAGAGGCAAGTCCTAAGCAATTATCCTAGCACACTCAGTCCAAATGAGGCTTGTGAGGCTCACTACTTCCTAGAGTTCATCATCTTATGTATCTAAGAGAGGAAATTACCGGGTAAGTCTTTTCCCTCACTTAGTTTACTAGCATTAGGTCACCCTAGGCTAGATTATGCTTAACAAACACTAGGATTTCAACAATCTAACATCCTAACATTCAGATCATCAATACAAGCACAACAGAACAAACAACGGGTAGATCATCCTAAACCACAGGCGTGGAATTGCATGAACAGGCCGTGGTTTCTTTCGGGTGTTAGGTTTCGAGCAAGCAAGTCATCAAAAGGTACATTCAAGTCTATTCTATCATAGTCCAAGCCATTACCATCATTCCATTACCCTAGAATCACAACTATTTAGCCAACAACATGCATTTTAAGATTCAAACTCAACAAGCAAACATCCATGGCTTCATAGCAAGAAAATGAAATGAAAGTGAAAAGAAACAAGTAGTCTTAGCTGAGTAGGAGATAAAACAAGACTTACAACCCTTCAAACACAGCTCCAAAAACGTTCCTTACAATGCCTTCAAAATTTCTTCAACAAAATTCACTAAAAACTCACTCAAAAGTTCACTCTAAAATCATATCTTAATATGTTGTTCTTCCTCCAAAATGAGAGTGTTTTATTTCTCTCAAAAATTCCCAATATGGATAATGATGATGTGTGTGAGAATGTCTGAGAGTCCCCTAGCAACAGCCTGCAGGACCACTTATATTCACCACCAAGAGCAAGGGTCGGGCAAAGAGATCGTGGGACACGTGTCAAAGCTGTCCAGAGAAAACCACGGCCAAAACCACGGTCCATATTTTAGCCTCTGGGCCGTGGAAATGTCTGTTCAGCTCTCTTTGGATCATTAAGCCATGAGTTGGTGCAAGGTCTGCACCAACAAGGTCTTTTGTGTTCTCATTTGCTCCTACCTTGTTCCTTAATGAGTCTGGAAGTGTGCCATCACGAGGAATGATCCTCAAATGTATCGATTAAGCTCCAAAAGCTCCCCAAAATGCCTACAAAACCTACAAGAGTTCGTGTAGACGTCTATTTCGACAATATGCATGAATTAAGCGTAAACATCATGAACTAATGTCAAACCATGCATGAATAACGGGAAAAACTATCTAAATGAATGCCTAAACTAACATCATAAATCATGTCATCAAAATACCCCATACTTGTCACTTGCTCGTCCTTGAGCAAGGTCCAACTATAAGCTACGAGATGGCATGATTTATGAATGCAGAAAAACAGAAAATATTTTTGGGATTGTTCTTCTAAAAATGGATCACCTTCATAGTTATGTTTCATGGAAATGGACAAGCAATCATGTATTAAATGAATGAAGGCACGGAAAGACAATTATACTTAACTCGAAAGCATGCATGAAAGGTGAAAATGAAGAAGTCGAGATGATTATGAGAATATCCAATCTAGATCACTAAGTCATACACATATGCAAATAGGTCACAAGGACTTAGGAAAGAAGAGGCCAAGAAACGTTGTTATAGGTGGGAACTTTTTTAGGTCATGTGATGCTAATCCGGGAAAGGAACTAACTCCACAATTTCATTTTTGATCAACTTCCCCACAAGTGTATATTTTTCTCCATCTTTTCTTTCTTTTGTTTTCTTTTTCATTTTCTTTTTCTTTCACTTATTTTTGAGACAATGGCATTGGTGTACAAAAGCCGAAAACTTGGTGATTAGCGGACCTCGGTATTTTCCGAGGTGCCTCACACCGGGCACACATACCAAGGCTCGTTAGAACATTCGGTTTATCCGACTTTGGCAAGGCACAAACACCCGATTATGTGAATGGTGCCGAGTTACTCGTCATAAAAACCAAAGTCCCCAAACCTATATTTTTTCTACACTTTTTACAACAAATTCAGCACTTCATTCACAACATTCATTCATCAACAACTTCACGCCACACTTACTTTTCACACACTCAACACACTAGCATGCTCCTATTCCCGGATGGGTCAAAAGAGGTAGAATTTTTATATCAAGTGAGGTGCTCAAACAACATGATCAAGATGAGAAGAAGAGAGATGAATTGCCTTAATCATTCCTAGATGATGTGTATAAACTAGCATGTAATTTCGACCATCAATTCTCAATCCAATCAAGACAAGAATCATAATCACAAATCATGCATAGGATTCAAGAGAAGTATTTCAAGTCCACATATGCATAAATCCATTCAACACACAAGGCCATCCATAGCCAATTCACAAAACAATCTCATCATAAGGGTCATATCCAAAATAGGAAGCACAAAATTTTAAAATTATTCGATTTTTTTTTTGGAATTTTCGAAATATATATACAATGCAAAAGCTAATGAAACATGTGACAATATGAAACTATCCTAGATGCAATCATGCAAATGATTATGAAAACCCCACCCCATACTTAAAAACACATTGTCCCCAATGTGCAAATTAAATTAAATAAGGAATTGGAAGAGAGTCCTTACAATGCAAAAATGGTGTTTTCGGTATTTTGGTTCACTCATGTGGAGTGATGGTGGATGATCAATCAAAGGTGGTAGAGAGCTCTTGATGTTCATTATGGCGTCGGGACCCGCGCTAAGCACCGCAAGCTGTCCCACGTCCGCTCCACCCACGTTTGATGCGGGACCATCATCATCATCATCTCCATACTTTGCAAGACTTCTAGCACACAAAGACAAAACACAAAACACACCAAAACAAACGCAAAAGCAAAAATCGAAAATGAAAACAAAAACGAAAAGGGAAAGATATGTACCAATGGGTTGCCTCCCATTAAGCGCTTCTTTAAGGTCATTAGCTTGACCAAATCCGGGAGTGTTTCACTCAAGGTGAAGTGGGGCAATCATATCCACCGGAGCTTCCGGGATATACTTTTTCAAACGGTGCCCATTCACCTTAAAATCTCCACAGTGCTCCCCACCTATCTCAACCGCTCCATGGGGGAAAACCTTCCTCACCACATAAGGACCAATCCATCTTGACTTGAGCTTTCCGGGGAAGAGCCGCAGCCTTGAATTGAAGAGAAGGACTAAGTTACCTTTACTCAACTCCTTTTGGATTAGACGTTTGTCATGCCAACGCTTGGTCCTTTCTTTGTAAATCCGGGCATTTTCATAAGCATCGAACCGGATCTCCTCAAGAGCATTAATGTCTAGCAACCTCTTCTCACCGGCTTCCTTGAGGTCAAAAGTCAGCCACCTTATGGCCCAATATGCCCTATGCTCCATCTCCACCGGAACGTGGCAAGACTTGCCATAAACTAGCTTGTAGGGAGTGGTGCCAATTGGTGTCTTGAAGGCGGTTCTATAAGCCCACAAAGCATCATCAAGCTTCATAGTCCAATCTTTTCTTATCCTAGAAACCGTCTTCTTAAGTATTCCTTTTATCTCCCGGATGAAGATCTCCACTTGGCCACTAGTTTGGGGATGGTAAGGTATGGCCACTTTATGAGTCACCCCATACTTAAGCCAAAAGTGTCCCAAAGATTCTATTGGTGAAATGCTTCCTCCATCACTTATGATCACTCTTGGTGTTTCAAATCTAGGGAAGATGACTCGGTTGAAGAACCGCACCACTACTTTGGTATCATTTGTGGGAGAGGCGATTGCCTCCACCCATCTCGACACATAATCCACCGCCAATAGAATATAGAGGTTGCCAATTGAAGCGGGGAATGGCCCCATGAAGTCCACACCCCAAACATCAAAGACCTCAACCTCTTGTATGTTGTTCAAGGGCATCTCATTCCTTCTTGAGATGTTTCCCATCCTTTGGCAAGCATCACAAGCTACTACAAAATTTTGCATATCCTTAAACAAGTTAGGCCAATAAAAACTGGATTGCAATACCTTTGCACACATTTTGTGTGAGCTAGCATGGCCTCCACTTGGCAAGGAGTGGCAATGACGGATTAAACTCTTCACCTCATCCTTCAGAATGCACCTCCTAAAGACTCCATCCGGTCTTCTCTTGAAAAAGAGAGGTTCACTCCAATAGTAATGCCTCACATCCTTGAAAAACATTTTCCTTTGGGCATATGATAAACCGGGTGACACCTCTTCACACACAAGGTAGTTCACTATATCCGCATACCATGGCTCACTCCCTCTAGACACTTGAAGTAAGCACTCCTCAAACACTTGCAATTGCTCATCTCAGAATGAGTCATCAATCGGGATGTCATCTCTCTCAATCTCCAATGGTGGTAGCCTACTAAGATGGTCCGCTACTAAATTTTCGGAACCTTTCTTGTCCAGAATCTCCAAGTCGAATTCTTGGAGGAGAAGGACCCACCGAATGAGACGAGGCTTTGAATCTTTCTTTGTGAGGAGATACCGGATCGCAGCATGATCCGTGTACACAATAACCTTTGCTCCAACAAGATACGAGTGGAACTTCTCAAAGGCATACACTACCGCAAGCAACTCCTTCTCGGTTGTGGCATAGTTGAGTTGGGCATCATCTAGCGTCTTGCTAGCGTAGTAGATGATATGTGTAAGCCCGCCTTTCTTTTGTCCTAAAATAGCCCCAACGGCCACATCACTCGCATCACACATTACTTCAAATGGTAAGCTCCAATCCGGAGGTTGCATGATAGGGGCGGAGATCAAAGCATCCTTCAAGCTACAAAACACTTCAAGACAATCCTTGGAGAAAACAAACTCAACATCCTTCATTAGTAGGTTAGTGAGAGGCTTAGAAATTTTAGAGAAATCTTTTATAAACGTCCAGTAAAAACCGGCATGCCCTAAGAAACTCCTTACCCCTTTCACCGAGGTAGATGGTGGCAACTTCTCTATCGTTTCTATCTTTGCTCTATCAACTTTAATGCCACGGTGGGAAACCAAGTGTCTTAACACTAGACCTTCACTCACCATGAAGTGGCATTTCTCCCAATTCAACACAAGATTAGTTTCCTCACATCTCTTCAACACCAAAGATAGATTAGCCAAGCAATTATGAAATGAAGAGCCATACACCGAGAAATCATCCACAAACACTTCCATAATATTCTCAATATATTCAGAAAAAATAGCCATCATACACCTTTGAAAGGTGGCGGATGCATTACACAACCCAAATGACATCCTTCTATATGCAAATGTTCCCCAAGGACAAGTAAATGTTGTTTTTTCTTTGTCAACCGGGTGAATAGGAAATTGGAAAAACCCACTATAACCATCAAGGTAACAAAAATGTGAATGTTGAGCCAACCTTTCTAGCATTTGGTCAATAAAGGGAAGAGGGAAGTGATCTTTCCTAGAGGCCACATTAAGTATCATATAGTCAATACACATTCTCCACCCCGTAACCATCCTAGTTGGGATTAGTTCATTGTTCTCATTAGTTACTTCGGTCATACCACCCTTCTTAGGAGCAACATGTACGGGACTAACCCATTTACTATCCGAAATCGGGAAAATGATTCTCGCATCTAGCAATTTTAAAATCTCTTTCTTGACTACCTCTTTCATAATAGGGTTCAATCTTCTTTCAGGTTCAATTGAAGGTTTATGGTTGTCTTCCATCAAGATTTTATGCATGCACGAGGAAGGTTTAATGCCAACTAAGTCATCAATGGTGTAACCAATAGCTCTCCTGTGCAATTATAATTCATTCAACAATCTCTCAAGGTCATCATCATTCAAAGATGCATTCACAATCACGGGATAAGTAGAATTTGAACCAAGGAAAGCATACTTTAAATGAGAAGGGAGAGTGTTACGCTAGAAATGTATAGCACAAAAGTCTTACAATTTATAACTCGATATAACTTCCAAACTCCTAGCGAACCCACAGTGTATGGATCGTTTTGTAGCAGGGATAGTAGTCCGAGGTCGAACACAAAGACTAAGGTGAAATCAAATCAAATAGGTGATTATGAATAGTGCAAATCTAGTCTAAGAAAAGGGAAAGAAATAAAGAAATGAAAATCATGATATTTTTGGGTTTGGTTTTTGTGGTGATCAAGAAAAGATCACAAATCATGCAATATAATAAATCAAACTAAAAACTCAAGCAAGCAACACAAATAAGCAACACAAACACAAGATATGAGATCAAAGAGAGAAAAGCGGATTCTAGGGGTTAGGACTTCCGGTTATTGCATTAGACTCAAGCTTTTAATCAATCCTTGGATTTAGTATGGTATGTTAGGAACGGGTGTTTCTCAAATGGGATCAATCACCGGGTAGGTCTCATGGTCCACTAATCCCGCACCTAAGGTCCTATCATCGGGTAAGTCTCTAGGAGCCTGAGGTTGGGAATTCTACACAAACCGGATTGCTATCTAGGGATCAAACCTCTCCTTACCGGGTAAGTCTCAGGAAGGCAAGTCCTAAGTATCAATCCTAGCACACTCAGTCCAATAGCGGCTTGCGAGGCTCACTACTACCTAAAGTTCATCACCTCCGGTATCTAAGATCAAGAATTACCGGGTAGGTCTCATCCCTCACTTAGTTTGCTAGCATTAGGTCACCCTAGACTAGATTAAGCTTAACAAATACTAGGATTTCAACAATCTAATATCCTAACATTCAGATTCATCAATACAAGCACAACAGAGAGAACCACGGGCAGATCATCCTAAACCACGACCGTGGAAAGGCATGAACAGACTGTGATTCTCAACAGTGGTTAGGTTCGAGCAAGCAAATCATCCAAGGGTACATTCAAGTCTATTATATCATAGTCCGAGCCATAACCATCATTCCATTACCCTAGAATCACAACTATTTAGCCAACAACATGCATTTTAAGATTCAAACTCAACAAGCAAACATTCATGGCTTCCATAGCAAGAAAATGAAATGAAAGAGAAAAAAACAAGTAGAAACAAGAAAACCCAGCTGAATATAAGTTTAAGCAAGACTTACAATCCTTCAAAAGAAGGTCCAAGACGTTCCTTACAATCCTTGCAAATGTCTTCAACTAAGGTCACTCAAAAATCACTCAAAAGCTATTAAAACTCTAAGATTAGTGTTCTTCTTTTCCTCACCAAAATGAGAGTGTTTTTCTTCCTCTCCAAGTCTATCCTCCAATGGAATGAGGTGTGTGTAAGAGGTAGTGTGGCAGAGAATCCTCTAGCAACATCCTGCAAGACAACTTATATTCTCCATCAAGGGCATGGAGATCGTGGGACAGCTGTCACAGCTGTCCAGAGAAAACTACGGCCAAAATTACGGGCGTGGTTCTGGCTCTGGGCCGTTGTTTTGCTTGTTCGGCTTCCTTTGGATCATTAAGCCACGAGTTGGTGCAAGGCATGCACCAACAAGGTCCTATATGTTCTCCTTTGCTCCTATCTTCCATCTTAATGAGTCCGGAACCGTGTCATCACGAGGAATGATCCTCGAATGTATCGATTAAGCTCCAAAAGCTCCCCAAAATACCTACAAAACCGACAAAATCCCGTGTAGACGTCTATCTCGACAATAAGCATGAATTAAGCGTAAACGTCATGAACTAATGTCAACCCATGCATGAATAACGGGAAAAACTATCTAAATGGATGCCTAAACTAACATCATAAATCGTGTTATCAAAATACCCCATGCTTAAGACTTGCTCGTCCCCGAGCAAGGTCCAACTATAGGCTAAGAGATGACATGATTTATGAATATAGAAAAAACATAAAATCTTTTTGGAATTGTGCTTCTTAAGATGGATCACATTCATAGTCATGTTTCTTAGCAATGGACAAGCAATCATGTATCAAATGAATGAAGGCATGGAATGACAATTATACTTAACTCGAAAGCATGCGTGAAAGGTGAAAATGAAGAAGTCAAGATGATCATGAGTATATCCAATCTAGATCACTAAGTCTTACACATATGCAAATAGGTCACAAGGACTTAGGAAAGAAGAAGCCAAGAAACGTTGTGATAAGGTGGGAATTTTTCTAGGTCATGTGATGCTAATCCGGGAAAGGAACTAACTCCACAATTTCATTTTTGATCAACTTTTCACAAGTGTATATTTTTCTCCATCTTTTCTTTCTTTTCTTTTCTTTTCTTTTTCATTTTCTTTTTCTTTCACTTATTTTTGAGACATGGCATTGGTGTACAAAAGCCAAAACCTTGGTGATTAGCGGACCTCGGTATTTTTTCGAGGTGCCTCACACCGGGCACACATACCAAGGCTCGTTAGGACATTCGGTTTATCCGACTTTGGCAAGGCACAAACACCCGATTATGTGAATGATGCCGAGTTACTCGTCATCAAAACCAAAGTCCCCAAACCTATTTTTTTCTACACTTTTCACAACAAATTTAGCAATTCATTCACAACATTCATTCATCAACAACTTCACCTGACACTTGCTTTTCACACACTCAACAGTCAACACACTAGCATGCTCCTATTCCCGGATGGGTCAAAAGAGGTCAAATTTTTATATCAATTGAGGTGCTCAAATAACATGATCAAGATGAGAAGTAGAGAAAGACAAATTGTCTTAATCATTCCTAAATGATGTGCAAGAACTAGCATGTAACTTCGACCATCAATCCTCAATCCAATCAAGGCAAACATCATAATCACAATTTATACATGGGATTCAAGATAAGTATTTCGAGTCCATATATGCATGCATCCATTCAACACATAAGGCCATCCATAGCTAATTCACAAAACAATCTCATCATAAGGATCATATCCAAACTTAGAAGCACTAAATTTTTTTAAATTTTCTGATTTTTTGGATTTTTTGAAATATATATGTACAATGCAAAAGCTAATAAAACATGTGACAATATGACTATCCTAGATGCAATCATGCAAATGATTACGAAAATCCCACCCCATACTTAAGAACACATTGTCCTCACAATGTAAAAGCGGTGGTTTCGGTATTTTGGTTCTCTCATATGAAGTGATGGTGGATGATCAACCAAAGGTGGTAGAGAGCTCTTGATGTTCAATATGGCGTCGGGACCCGTGCTAGGCACCGCTAGCCGTCCAAGTCCCACGTCCGCTCCACCCACGTTTGATGCGGGATCATCATCATCATCCTCATGCCTTGCAAGGCTTCCATGCTACCTAGACTCTAGCACACAAACACAACACACACAAACACACCAAAATAAAGACGAAAGCAAAAAGTGAAAACGAAAACTAAAAACGAAAAGGGAAAGACATGTACCAATGGGTTGCCTCCCATCAAGTGCTTCTTTAAGGTCATTAGCTTGACCAAATTCGGGAGCGTTTTACTCAAGGTGAAGTGGGGCAATCTTATCCGCCGGAGCTTCCGGGATGTACCTCTTCAAACGGTGCCCATTCACCTTAAAATCTCCACAATGCTCCCCACCTATCTCAACCGCTCCATGGGGGAAGAATTTTCTCACCACATAAGGACCCGTCCATCTTGACTTTAGCTTTCCGGGGAAGAGCCGCAACCTTGAATTGAAGAGAAAGACTAAGTCACCTTCACTCAACTCCTTTGGGATTAGATGTTTGTCATGCCAATGCTTGGTCCTTTCCTTGTAAATCCGGGCATTCTCATAAGCATCCAACCGGATCTCCTCAAGAGCATTCATGTCTAGCAACCTCTTCTCACCGGCTTCCTTGAGGTCAAAATTCAGCCACCTTATGGCCCAATACGCCCTATGCTCCATCTCCACCGGAAGGTGGCTAGACTTGCCATAAACTAGCTTGTAGAGAGTAGTGCCAATTGGTGTCTTGAAGGCGGTTCTATAAGCCCACAAAGCATCATCAAGCTTCATAGCCCAATCTTTTCTTGTCCTAGAAACCGTCTTCTTAAGTATTCCTTTTATCTCCCGGATGAAGATCTCCACTTGGCCACAAGTTTAGGGATGGTAAGGTGTGGTCACCCTATGAGTCACCCCATACTTAGCCAAAAGTGTCCCAAAGTTCCTATTGGTGAAATGCTTCCCTCCATCACTTATGATCACTCTTGGTGTTCCAAACCTAGGGAAGATGACTTGGTTGAAGAACCGCACCTCAACTTTGGCATCATTTGTGGGAAAGGCGATTGCCTCCATCCATCTCGGCACATAATCCACCGCCAATAGAATTTAGAGGTTGCCACATGAAGCGGGGAATGGCCCCATGAAGTCCACACCCCAAACAACGAATATCTCAACCTCTTGTATGTTGTTCAAGGGTATCTCATTCCTTCTTGAGATGTTGCCCGTCCTTTGGCAAGCGTCACAAGCTACCACAAAATTCTGCACATCCTTAAACAAGTTAGGCCAATAAAAACCGGATTGCAATACCTTTGCACACGTCTTGTGTGAGCTAGCATGGCCTCCACATGACAAGGAATGACAATGGCGGATCACACTCTCCACCCCATCCTCCGGAATGCACCTCCTAAAGACTCCATCCGGTCCTCTCTTGAACAAGAGAGGCTCACTCCAATAGTAATGCCTCACATCATTGAAAAACATTTTCCTTTGGGCATACGATAGACCGGGTGGCACCTCCTCACATACAAGGTAGTTCACTATGTCCGCATACCATGGCTCACTCCCTCTAGACACTTGAAGTAAGCACTCCTCCATCATTTGCAATTGCTCATCCCGGAATGAGTCATCCATCAGGATTTCATCTTCTTCAATCTCCAATGGTGGTAGCCTACTAAGATGGTCCGCTAATGAATTTTCGGAACCCTTCTTGTCCCGAATTTCCAAGTCAAATTCTTGGAGGAGAAGGATCCACAAAATGAGGCGAGGCTTGGCGTCTTTCTTTGTGAGGAGATAACGGATCACAGCATGATCCGTGTACACAATGACCTTTGCACCAACAAGATATGACCGGAACTTCTCAAAGGCATACACTACCGCAAGCAACTCCTTCTTGGTTGTGGCATAGTTGATTTAGGCATCATCTAACGTCTTGCTAGCGTACTAGATGGCATGTGTAAGCCCATGTTTCTTTTGTCCTAAAACAGCTCCAACGGCCACATCACTTGCATCACACATTATCTCAAATGGTAAGCTCCAATCCGGTGGTTGCATGATAGTTGCGGAGATCAAGGCATTCTTCAACCTACAAAATGCTTCAAGGCAATCTTTGAAGAAAATAAAATCAACATCCTTCATTAGTAGGTTAGTGAGAGTCTTAGAAATTTTAGAGAAATCTTTTATAAACCTCCGGTAAAAACCGGCATGCCCTAAGAAACTCCTTACCCCTTTCACCGAGGTAGGTGGTGGCAACTTCTCTATTGTTTCTATCTTTGCTCTATCAACCTCAATGCCACGGTGGGAAACTAAGTGTCCCAACACTATGCCTTCACTCACCATGAAGTGTCATTTCTCCCAATTCAACACAAGGTTAGTTTACTCACATCTATTCAACACCAAAGACAAGTTAGCTAAGCAATCATCAAATGAAGATACATACATCGAGAAATCATCCATAAACACTTCTATGATGTTTTCAATATATTCAGAAAAAATAGCCATCATATACCTTTGAAAGGTGGAGGGTGCATTACACAACCCAAATGGCATTCTCCTGTATGCAAATGTTCCCCAAGGACAAGTAAATGTTGTTTTCTCTTGGTCATCCGGGTGAATAGGGATTTGAAAGAACCTACTATAGCCATCTAGGTAACAAAAATGTGAATGTTGAGCTAACCTTTCTAGCATTTGGTCAATAAAGGGGAGAGGGAAGTGATCTTTCCTAGAGGCCACATTAAGTCTATAGTCAATACACATTGTCCACCCCGTAACCGTCCTAGTTGGGATTAGTTCATTATTCTCATAGTTACTACGGTCATACCACCCTTCTTAGGAACAACATGAACGGGACTAACCCATTTACTATCCGAAATCGGGAAAATGATTCTCGCATCTAGCAACTTAAGGATCTCTTTCTTGACTAACTCTTTCATTATAGGGTTCAATCTTCTTTGAGGTTCAATTGAAGGTTTATTGTTGTCTTCCATTAAGATTTTATGCATGCACAAGGAAGGTTTAATGCCAACTAAGTCATCTATGGTGCATCCAATAGCTCTCCTATGCAATTTCAACTCATTCAACAATCTATCAAGCTCATTATCATGCAAAGAAGCATTCACAATCACCGGATAAGTAGAATTTGAACCAAGGAAAGCATACTTTAAATGAGAAGGGAGAGGCTTAAGATCAAGTTTGGGAGGACCTTTATCGGTTGGATGTGACCAATATAGCTCCACATTAGATGAATCCAAAGCCATTGAAGACTCTTCAAGACTCTTTGAAGCTTGATCAACAACTAAGGGGCTTTTTGGAGAAACCACTTGTCTCCTTTTCTAAAGCATCCAAAGCTTGGATTTCTTCATTGCAATCATCCTCAACTTCTTCCTCCATCAAACTCAAGCTAAGAACCTTCTCAAGTGGATCCTTGATCAAGATTGAGCTCACAACTTCCCTAGACTCCTCTTGCTCAACAATGTTGCAGACATCTTTACCAAGGGTTGTGTAACACCCCAAATTCTGAGAACTCGGGGAGCTACTGGTTAGGACCTCACAATGGGTCCCGACCTTAGTTTGACAACAATTTTACTTGGATCTTACAACAAGGCACAAAAGTATTTAAAACATTTGAAAACTTTAAACAATATATACATGGAGAATATGTATCAGCCTTACAAGAAAAGGTAAATAAAACGACGCATATGAAGAACATAAGGCAACCTCGTCCCCAACTAAATGAGTACGTGGACCCGGCTGACCATTCCCTCCGGATCTCTCTACAAATGTATTAACCTGAAAGGCATCTACAAGCGGTATAAAACCGTTAGCTAACTCTATGCATAAGTATAAAGGTAAAAGCACAAACACACAACATACACAATCAACATGCAACACTCAATCCTTTTATTATCTTTAATTAGGTGATATGTCGTTACTAATGATACTTATTTTGTGACACGAGGGATTCCCAAACCTCGCCCCTGTCCCCGTTTACCAACGCGTAATGGTACTAATGCATCTGACCGTCTACCTTACTGGGTTGGTCGCAGGGAACCTCTTAGACTCTCGCAAGAGCTAGGCAGATGATGTCACGACCCGTTATCATACACTTGGGTCAATTACGTAAATAATAAAGTAGGCCTAATCCGGTTTCGTTGTTTATCATAACTAACAAACACCACTCATACACATTACACTCATACAAGAAGTCAGCTAAGTAAGTCCGTGGACTAACCTGAATCAGATCTCGACTTTCTAATTTCCAAATCGATCTGTACAGTAGGAATTCAGTGGCCTGTCAAAGGAGGCAAGTGTGTCAGTACACTTTCTAGGTGATTAGAAGTCTAAGACTTCTAAGATAGTAGGTCTTAATAGAACGGAATTAATTACATTATTAATTTATGGTAAAATGACTATTTTACCCTTGATCTCGAAACTTCCAAAAATTCCCTAATTCATGCATAAACTCTTATTTGAGACTAAAGAGTCATATTCTAACTCCTAAAGATGAGTTTGGTTACAAACTGACAATTTACCCATTTCCTTATTTTCGGAAAGATCGTTAAGGTCCAACTTCGGCTTCAAATATAAAATTCGAATAATCTTATAAAAATTTCGAAATAATTCCATAGATTATCTATGATGTCTCATCTACTCCTAGGAGCAAGAATTTCTTAAAATTGTTAAAGCATCACTTCTATAAAAATTTCTAAAGTTGGTTATAACACTTAACAAACAGCACACTATCTTAACTTTGAAAAATCATAACTCCTAAACTACTCGCTGGATTTATCCCAAATTTTGATATGTTCTACTATAAAATCTTATCTATAATATATCCAAAATTCAGCCTCAAAAGAGATCAAAGTCCTATTTAAAACTATCTCACAAAACCGAATTTCAGCACAACAGCAAAACTGCTTATGACTAAATCTTTAAAAAATGGATTTTTCCGTTTGGTGCCCCTGAGTTTTTGGCTTTTCCGGATGGTGCCAAAAGTTTTTCACGTTTCCGTTTGGTACCCCTGAGTTTTTGGCTTTTCCGGATGGTATCCAAAGTTTTTCACGTTTCCGCTTGGTACCCCTGAGGTTTCGGCTTTTCCGGATGGTACCCTTCTTTCTTATTATTTGTCTAAAATAATGTTTCTTATATTAAATTTATAAAAAAAATAGGGAAAAAATTACAACAATTTTATATTATAAATTTTGAAGACAAGAATATTTTAATTGAACAAATTTAATCAACTATTAATATTATGATATTTTTTAAAATATAAGGTTTTTACATATTATTTTATAATATTTAATATATTTATTACTATTTGATACTTTATTTTTGCATCAAAACATGAATTTTTTTTTTTATGTTATATGGAAACTGATTTTTATATAAAAAAAATTTATTATCAAATTTTTTCTCTATTTTTTTATAAATTATTATATGAAACGTTATTTTGCATCAAAACATGATTTTTATACAAATTTTTTTTATCATATTTTTTAAAATAATTTTTATGTTTTATTTATAATTATATATGAAATAAATTATTGATAAATGTATAATGCAAAATATTCAAATTGGACATTCGGTGTTTCAAAAAAAATTAATAATTATAGATAAATGTCCGTTTTCAATAATAATTCCACTTTTCAAAATGAAAAAAAAATAAAAAAAAGTCCTACTTAAATTTTAACAAATATTATTCAAAACATAAAAATTATTAATTTTTTGTAAAAAAAAAGGACATTTTGAAAAGTAGGATTTTTATAAAAAAAACTTAACATATTCTATACATATCATGAACTTATAATACATGTAATAGAATAATTTTTATAAAAAAAACATGAGTTTTGTATGTACATTTCAATAGTCTTATTAAAATTTAAGTAGGATTATTTTTATTTTTTTCATTTTGAAAAGTGGAAATAGTATTCAAATCGGACATTTATCAATAATTATTTTTTTTTTTGAAAAACCGAATGTCCAATTTGAATATTTTGCGTTATACATTTATCAATGATTTATTTCATATATAATTATAAATAAAACATAAAAATTATTTTAACAAATATGATAAAAAAAAAAATTTTGTATAAATATCATGTTTGATGCAAAATAACGTTTATTATATTAAATTTATAAAAAAATAGGGGAAAAAATTGATAATAAAATTTTTTTTAAAAAAAATTAGTTTTGATAAAACATAAAAAAAAAATTCATGCTTTGATGCAAAATATGATAAAGTATCAAATAGTAATAAATATATTAAAAATCATAAAATAATATGTAAAAACCTTATACTTTAAAAAATATCATAATTTATTAATAGTTGATTAAATTTGTTCAATTAAAATATACTTGTCTTAAAAATTTATGACATAAAATGTTATAATTTTTCCCCCTATTTTTTTTTATGAATTTAATATAAGAAACGTTATTTTAGACAAATAATAAGAAATAAGGGTACCATCCGGAAAAGCCGAAACCTCAGGGGTACCAAGCGGAAACGTGAAAAACTTTGGACACCATCCGGAAAAGCCAAAAACTCAGGGGTACCAAACGGAAACGTGAAAAACTTTGGGCACCATCCGGAAAAGCCAAAAACCTAGGGGCACCAAACGGAAAAATCCTTAAAAAATCATAAATCCCAAACAAATCGCTGGATGCTTCTCAAATTTTAATATGTTCTACAACAATATGATCATATCCAAAATTCAAGCCCAACGGAGATCAAGAGCTTATTCAAAACCATCTCACAAAACAGTATCACTTGCTGTTTTCCCCAACACTCAGCACATATATACAAACTGCATGAGGCGTCAACTTTGGAACACAATAACTCTCAAACCGTAGCTCCGATTCCTCTCAAATTTTAGTATGTTATATTATACAATATCGACTAAAACATATCCGAAAATAAGCAGTAAAGGTGGAGTCTAACCTACCCAAAACTGGACCGACGTTGACTGATTGTCACTTCCGCAAAATCAGAAAATGCCTCAGCTTTTCAAGCTATCTTCCGAGGCTGTTGGGTACGGCTTGGAGACACAACGGGGTTCACATCAGCATATAAATATTAAGGTTAAAGCCAGAGAAAGACCAAGAAAGGATGGGTATGGATCTTACTCGATGTCATGTCTCGAAGGGAAAAGAGAGCCGCATCTGTTGTTGTCGTTGGAATCCGACACTGCGGTAGGGAGGAGGCTAGACAGTGGCTCAGGAGGCGCCCTTGCGGCCTACTCCAGGCGTGCAGAAGGTTCCACCGGTTGCTTGTTGTAAGGTCAACGAGGAGAGAAGAGGGAGATGGGAGGGCGTCACTAGCTCGTGCGAAGGGTTCCACCGGTTGCTTGCTGTAAGGTCGACGAGGAGAGAAGAGGGAGATGGGAGGGCGTCATCTGCGCTTGCTGGGAACTGAAGAGGAAGGTCATCCATCGGTTACGAGATTGAGGGCGTAACTCACGATCTGAGGAAGGAGGCGTAACGGCTGAAGGAAGGAATGAGCTGGCGCTGGAGCTGAGCAGGGATGGGCTGGCCGTCCCTGGGTTGTTGTCTTCGTGGGCTCTACATTCCTGGGCTGGAGAGGGCTGCTGCAAGGCTGAAGAAGTTTGTTCTTGGGCTGAAGCAAAATGAGGGAAAGGTGGGCTGAGTAGTGGCAAGAAAGGTGGGCTGAAATGTTTGTCAAAAGTCTGTCAAAACTCGTCATGGCCTTGTCAGGCCCATGAATGAGTTTGTCACAGATTTGTCGGGCTTTGTCATGGCCTCGTCTCAGATTAGTCATGATCTCGTCACAGCTTGTCATGATCTCGTCTAAAGTCATCGATAAGAATGAATTATAATAACTAGGGTTTGATATAAATCTATCATTTTATGTGAATTAAATTCTACATAAAATAATACATAATTATAAGAATTAGGGTTTAATATAATTCTATCATTTTATGTGAATTAAATTCTACATAAAATGATAAATAATTATAGGAATTAGGATTTGATATAATTCTATCATTTTATGTAAATTAAATTCTACATAAAATGATAAATAATTATAGGAATTAGAGCTTGATATAATTTTATCATTTTATGTGAATTAGCTTCTACATAAAATGATAAAATTTGTGAAGAAAGAATTGCTAGATAGAATGGAAAACCGTCAACGGCTTGAAGTCCGATTTGATTCGGAATTAAACGAAAATAAAAATTCCGGATATTACAGGCTGGCCCCTTCATCATTGTGGACAGCTTGAACTTGATATTCTCCTCTCCTATGTTGAAAGAGAGAATCCCATTTTTGCAATCCACTAAACATCCGGATGTGGCTAAGAATGGCCTTCCTAAAATGATAGGAACCGGGTAGTCCGCCGGGATGTCCAAAACAACGAAATCGATTGGCACATAGAACTTCCCAAGCTGAACCGGTATGTCCTCTAAAACTCCTACGGGTGAATGATTGAACGGTCCGCCATGTAGAGGGTCATCTTGACCGGCCTTGGCTCTCCTAGCCCAACCTTGTTGCAAAGTGCAAGCGGGATAATGCTTACACTAGCTCCAAAATCACATAGGGCTTCATATTGCACTTCTCCAATCCCAATTGACACACAAAAAGATCCCGGATCTCGCAGCTTAGGAGGCATCTCCTCCCTCATGGTTTCTATCAACTCGGAAGATCTCTTTGTCATCCTCACTTATCCATACTCCTCCAACTTCCTTTTGTTGGAGAGTATCTCCTTCAAAAACTTCTCATAGGCCGGCATACCTAAAATAGCATCCATGAACGGAATGTTAATATGCAATTTAGACATGAGTTCAAGGAATTCCAAAATGCTTGTCCAAACGAGCTCTTGCTCGTGATTGTGGGAATGGTAGTGGTGGCTTGTATGGAGGTGGTGCCACATTTGTTGGCTCATCATCTTTGCTCTTGCCTCCTTCTTCTTGCAAGGGTTCTTCTTCCACTACTACTTGTGATGACACGATTTATGACGTTAGTTTAGGCATTCATTTAGATAGGTTTTCCCGGTTTTCATGCATGGCTTGGAATTAGTTCATGACGTTTGCACTTAATTTATGCATATTGTCGAGATAGACGTCTACACGGACTTTTGCATGTTTTGTAGGTTTTTTGGGGAACTTTTGGACTTAATCGACACATCCGAGGATCATTCCTTGTGGTGGCACACATCCGGGCCCTTTAAGGAGCAAGCAAGGAGCAAAGGAGAACACATAGGATCTTGTTGGTGCATGCCTTGCACCAACTCTTTGCTTAAGGAGCCAAGGAGAGTTTCTGGAGCAAAACCACGGTCATTGGCACTTCCACGGGCGTGGAATTTGGCTGTGGTTTCTGTCTGGACCACCTTAACACGTGTCCCACGATCTCATTGGCCGACTCTTGCTCTTGGTGGGGTATTTAAGTGATCTTTGCAGGTTGTAAAAGGGATCTTCTCTTCCTCCTTTTTGACCTATCTCCTTCCCCAAAACACTTTTCCATTGTTGCCTCTCTTCCAAGCACCCATTATGGCTGTTCGTGGAAGAGATTAGTGTAGATTTTCGTTTTAGAGTGAGATTAGAGTGGTTTTGAGTGAGGTATCCGTTGTTGACAACTTGGAACAGCTCTTGGAGCCCTTGTAAGATTTGGTAACTTCTATTCTATGCTTTTAATGTCTTTTCTTTGGATTGTTCTTCATTATCTAACCATGGCTTGCAAGCATGCTTTATTTGTGAAGTTTGATCTTGAAATGTATGTTGTTGGCTGAATAGATGTGATTCTAGGGTGAAGGAATGATGTTTATGCTTTGGAGTATGATTGTATGGACTTCCATGTTAGCTAGGATCGATTTGTGTTCGAAACCCCAACTTAGAACCAAACCACGGCCTGTTCTTCATGCTTCCACGGCCGTGGTTTTGCATGATCCACCCGTGTTTTGCTCTGTCGTTCTTGAATTGATGAATCTGGATGTTTGGATGTAGATGTGTTGAAATCCTAGTGTTTGTTGAGCCTAACCTAACTTAGGGTGACCTATTGTTAGCAACCTAATTGAGGAATGAGACTTACCCGGTAATTTCCCCTCTTAGTTACCTAAGATGATGAACTCTAGGTAGTAGTGAGCCAAAAAAGCCGCTATTGGATTGAGTGTGCTAGAATCGTTGCCTAAGACTTGCCTTTTCCGAGACTTACTCGGTAAGGAGGGGTTTGACCCTTAGGTAGTGACCGGTTTGTGTAGAATTCCCGTCCTTAGGTTCCTTGAGACTTACCCGGTAATAGGACCTTAGGTGCGAGACTAGTGGATGCATGAGACTTACCCGGTAACTGCTCCCATTAGAGAAACAGTCAATTCCGAACAACCACAACCCTCCTTTGATCTTTAGAAGCATGAGTCCATTGTCATAATCGGAATTCCGAATCTCTAGAATCCGCTTTCTTACCTCTTATCTCCAATTTTTGTGTGTGTGTGTGTGTTTGTGTTGCTTGATAGTGTTGATATATTTGTGATCCTTGTTTGATCACCCAAAACCAACCAAAAATATCGTGTTTTGCACTTTCTTTATTTCTCATCTCATCTTAGTTTAGATTTACACTATCTTTGATCATTGAATGACTTGATTTCACCTCAGTCCTTGTGTTCGACCTCGGAATACTATCCTTACTACAAAACGTCCTGTACACCGCGGGTTCGCTAGGAGTTAGGAGAAATATATCGAGCATAAATTTAAGACTTTTGTGTGTCACGTTCTTAGCGTAACAAGTTTTTGTGTGTGTGTGTATTTGTGTTGCTTGATAGTGTTGATATATTTGTGATCCTTGTTTGATCACCCAAAACCAACCAAAAATATCGTGTTTTGCACTTTCTTTATTTCTCATCTCATCTTAGTTTAGATTTACACTATCTTTGATCATTGAATGACTTGATTTCACCTCAGTCCTTATGTTCGACCTCGGAATACTATCCCTACTACAAAACGTCCCGTACATTGCGGGTTCGCTAGGAGTTAGGAGAAATATATCGAGTATAAATTTAAGGCTTTTGCGTGTCACGTTCTTAGCGTAACAAGTTTTTGGCGCCGTTGCCGGGACTAGGTTAAGATTAAGTCATTTGCTTTTGATTTTTTTTAGTGTTTATCTTTCTTGTTACTTTTGATCTTGTGTTGTTTTTGTCTTTGCCTTTTCATGTTTGCCAATTGTACTTCCAAGACGACCTTGACAACATGGAGTATGAGGAGTGGATGGAAACCCAAGATCTAGGACCTCTCCATGATGAGTTTGAGTATTGGGAGGAGTTTAATGCATATCATGAGTCCCATGATCAAGCTCACATGACTACCATACCTCATGAGGAACCTCACCATCAACCTCATAATGATCGAGTGGAATCAATGCTAGAAGAAATGCTGAGGAAGATGGATGATCTAGAGAGCAACCTTGCTTCCATTTCGAGTTCCCACATGGAGCTTGAAGCGGAAGTGTTACAACAAGAAGAGGTTCACCATGAGGAGATCCTAGAATTGCCCGAATCAACCATGATCATTAAGGAACTTCAAGAAGAGTTAGATGAAGATTGGGAGCAAGTGAGGCTAAGGGATTTGGCCCTTAAGGATGAAAGGAGATTGAATACCGAGAGAGAAGAACAAATGAGGAGGGAGATTGAGGAGATTAGGAATGCTCTTACCCTAGGAGATCCTACCATCTTTCAAGACTCACCTCCACCTCCTTCACCTTTGAAGGAGTGCAATGAAGTGTTCTCACCCCCGGACGTCCTTGCCATCAACCCCGGAACCACATTTGAAGAGCTCACAAGAGATGAGGAAAACAGAGAGTTCCACGGTCTACCTGGCAGAACCACGGCCATGATTTCAACCGTGGAAACCTCTGTTGTTGAGAACCCTAAGCTAACTTCAACTCTTTCCAATCCTTCTTTGCTTGCCCGGAGTACATACGAAGATTGGAGCCCCTTTCCTAAGGAGTCCCCGTTATTGAATGAAGGGGGCAAGCATGATGGATCCATGATGGTTATGGAGCACTTCAATGAAGGATTCTTTCCAAGAATCGGCTTTCTTCGGATCATAGAGGATGATGATGACAAGCGTTTCACCGGTGTGACCGCGGAGTATAAATTGCCTAAGTATGGGGTGGCATCTATGGTTTCAACTCCATACTATCATCAAGGAAGCGTTGATGAAGGAGTCTACTACTCACTGGTGAAGAGAGAACTTAAAGCTTATTTGGACATCAAGTGGCTCTTGTTTGTCATTATGGATGCCGGTAAAAGATGGTTGCTTGGACTCCTCAAGCAAACCATGGTATTCGAGGTGGATTGATATATCCACGGACTTTGGTCAAGCTAATGACCTAAAAGAAGCGCTTAATGGGAGGCAACCCATTGGTACGACTCTTTCCCTTTTCTCTTTTGCTTTTGTTTTTGTTTTTGTGTGTTTTTGTCTTTTGTGCTTGTGTGGTAGATTTTAGGTAATGAGGAAGCCTTGCAAGGCGAGTTGATGACGATGATCCCGTTTTCAACCATGGGTGGAGCGGACGTGAGACTTGGATGGCTCGAGGTGTCTTTGTTGGATAGAAGAGCTCCCATCTCTCTACCATGCTTGATCGATCATCCATCACCACCACTCCACACGAGTTAACCCAAATACCGAAGACACTACATTTTTACATTGTGAGGACTTCTTTCACTCTTCTTTACTTGATTTGCACATTGGGACAATGTGTTTTTAAGTATGGGGTGGGGTTTTCATGATTCTTAGCATGGCATGATCGCATCTAGGATAGATTAATATTGTCACACATTTCTTATCATGTTTTTACATTGTACATATACATTTCAAAAATTCAAAAAATCGAAAAATTTAAAAATTTTGTGCTGAAAATTTTGTGCTTCCTAGTTGGATATGACCCTTATGATGAGATTATTTTGTGAATTGGCTATGGATGGCCTTGTGTTTTGAACGGATTTATGCATATGTGGACTTGAAATACTTTTCTTGACTCCTATGTATGAATTGTGATTATGATGTTTGCCTTGATTGGACTGAGAATTGAAAGTCGAAATTACATGCTAGTTCTTGCACATCATCTAGGAATGATTAAGGCGATTCATATCTCTTCTTCTCATCTTGATCATGTTGCTTGAGCACCTCACTTGATTAAAAATTTGGCCTCTTTTGACCCATTCGGGAATAGGAGTATGCTAGCGTGTTGATGTGTGTGAAAAGCAAGTATGGGGTGGTGAAGTTGGTGTATGAATGTTGTGAATGAAGTTGTTAAAAATGTGTTGTGAAAAGTGTAGAAAAAAAATAGGTTTGTGGACGTTGGTTTTGATGACGAGTAACTCGGCACCATTCACATAATCGGGTGTTTGTGCCTTGCCAAAGTCGGATAAACCGATAGTCCTAACGAGCTTTGGTATGTGTGTCCGGTGTGGAGCACCTCGAAAAGTAAAAAAGCCCAAGGCCTGCTAATCACCAAGGTTCGGCTTTTGTACACCAATGCCATTGTCTCAAAAATAAAAGAAAAAGAAAAAGAAAAGAAAGAGAAAAATACACTTTGGTGGATGAAGTATAAATGAAAAGTTATGGTTGTTTAGTTCCTTTCCCGGATTTGCACCACATGACCTTTGAAAACTCCCACCTTATCATCACGTTTCTTGGCCTCTTCCTTCCTAAGTCCTTAAGACCTATTTGCTTATGTGTATGACTTAGTGATCTAGATTGGATATTCTCATGATCATCTTGACTTCATCATTTTTACCTTTCATGTATGCTTTCGAGTTAAGTATGATTGTATTTCCGTGCCTTTATTCATTTAGCGCATGATTGCTTGTCCATTGCCATGAAACATCACTATGAAGGTGATCCAACTTTAGAAGCACAATTCCAAATATATTTTTCTATTTTTCTGCATTCATAAATAATGTCATCTCGTAGCCTATAGTTGGACCTTGCTCGGGGACGAGCAAGTACTAAGTATGGGGTATTTTGATGACACGATTTATGACGTTAGTTTAGGCATTCATTTAGATAGGTTTTCGCGGTTTTCATGCATGGTTTGGCATTAGTTCATGACGTTTGCACTTAATTTATGCATATTGTCGAGATAGACGTCTACACGGACTTTTGCATGTTTTGTAGGTATTTTGGGGAACTTTTGGACTTAATCGACACATCCGAGGATCATTCCTTGTGGTGGCACACATCCGGGCCTTTTAAGGAGCAAGCAAGGAGCAAAGGAGAACACATAGGATCTTGTTGGTGCATGTCTTGCACCAACTCTTCGCTTAAGGAGCCAAGGAGAGTTTATGGAGAAAAACCATGGTCACTGGCACTTCCACGGGCGTGGAATCTGGCCATGGTTTCTGTCTGGACCACCTTATCACGTGTCCCACGATCTCTTTGGCCGACTCTTGCTCTTGGTGGGGTATTTAAGTTATCTTTGCAGGCTGTAAAGGAATCTTCTCTTCCTCCTTTTTGACCTATCTCCTTCCCCAAAACACTTTCCATTGTTGCCTCACTTCCAAGCACCCATTGTGGGTGTTCTTGGAAGAGATTAGTGTAGATTTTTGTTTTAGAGTGAGATTAGAGTGGTTTTGAGTGAGGTATTCGTTGTTGACAACTTGGAACAGCTCTTGGAGCCCTTGTAAGATTTGGTAACTTCCATTCTATGCTTTTAATGTCTTTTCTTTGGATTGTTCTTCATTATCTAACCATGGCTTGCAAGCATGCTTTATTTGTGAAGTTTGATCTTGAAATGTATGTTGTTGGCTGAATAGATGTGAGTCTAGGGTGAAGGAATGATGTTTATGCTTTGGACTATGATTGTATGGACTTCCATGTTAGCTTAGGATCGATTTGTGTTCGAAATCCCAACTCATAACCAAACCACGGCCTATTCTTCATGCTTCCACGGCCGTGGTCTTGCATGATCCACCCGTGTTTTGCTCTGTCATTCTTGAATTGATGAATCTGGATGTTTGGATGTAGATGTGTTGAAATCCTAGTGTTTGTTGAGCCTAACCTAACTTAGGGTGACCTATTGTTAGCAACCTAATTGAGGAATGAGACTTACCCGTTAATTTCCCCTCTTAGATACCTAAGATGATGAACTCTAGGTAGTAGTGAGCCAAAAAAGCCGCTATTGGATTGAGTGTGCTAGGATCGTTGCCTAAAACTTGCCTTTTCCGAGACTTACCCGGTAAGGAGGGGTTTGACCCTTAGGTAGTGACCGGTTTGTGTAGAATTCCCGTCCTTAGGTTCCTTGAGACTTACCCAGTAATAGGACCTTAGGTGTGAGACTAGTGGATGCATGAGACTTACCCGGTAACTGCTCCCATTAGAGAAACACCCAACTCCGAATAACCACAACCCTCCTTTGATCTTTAGAAGCATGAGTCCATTGTCATAATCGGAATTCCAAATCTCTAGAATCCGCTTTCTTACCTCTTATCTCCTATCTTTGTGTGTGTGTGTTTGTGTTGCTTGATAGTGTTGATATATTTGTGATCCTTGTTTGATCACCCAAAACCAACCAAAAATATCGTGTTTTGCACTTTCTTTATTTCTCATCTCATCTTAGTTTAGATTTACACTATCTTTGATCATTGAATGACTTGATTTCACCTCAGTCCTTGTGTTCGACCTAGGAATACTATCCCACTACAAAACGTCCCGTACACTGTGGGTTCGCTAGGAGTTAGGAGAAGTATATCGAGTATAAATTTAAGACTTTTGCGTGTCACGTTCTTAGCGTAACAAGTTTGTGTGTGTGTGTGTTTGTGTTGCTTGATAGTGTTTATATATCTGTGATCCTTGTTTGATCACCCAAAACCAACCAAAAATATCGGGTTTTGCACTTTCTTTATTTCTCATCTCATCTTAGTTTAGATTTACACTATCTTTGATCATTGAATGACTTGATTTCACCTCAGTCCTTGTGTTAGACCTCGGAATACTATCCCTACTACAAAACGTCCCGTACACTGCGGGTTCGCTAGGAGTTATGAGAAATATATCGAGTATAAATTTAAGACTTTTGCGTGTCACGTTCTTAGCGTAACAAGTTTTTATCACTAGGAGTATAAATTTAGTTTAGATTTATATCGAGTTAGGAGAAAAATAAGTGAAAGAAAAAGAAAAGAAAAGAAAGAAAAAATGGAGAAAAATATACACTTATGGGAAGTTGATAGAAAATGTGAAGTTGTGGTTGTTTAGTTCCTTTTCCGGATTAGCATCACATGACCTTAAAAATTCCAACCTAATCACAACGTTTCTTGGCCTTTTATTTCACAAGCCCTTGTGACCTATTTGCATGTGTGTAAGGCTTAGTGATCTAGATTGAATATGCTCATGATTGATCTTGACTTCTTCATTTTTACATTTCATGCATGCTTTCGAGTTAAGTATAATTGTTTTTCCGTGCCTTCGTTTATTTGATACATGATTGCTTGTCCATTACCATGAAACATGACTATGAAGGTGATCCAATATTAGAAGCACAACTCCAAAAAGATTTTGTCGTTTTTCTGCATGCTTAAATTATGTCATCTCTTAGTTTATAGTTGGGACTTGCTCGGGGACGAGCAAACCTTAAGTATGGGGTATTTTTGATAACACGATTTATGATGTTAGATTAGGCACTCATTTAGATAGTTTTTCCGCTCATTCATGCATGGTTTGCACTAGTTCGTAACGATTTGCACTCAATTCATATATTTTGTCGAGATAGACGTCTACACAGACTTTTGCATCCTTCGTAGGTATTTTGGGAGCTTTAGGAGCTTAATCGATATATTTGAGGATCGTTCCTCGAGATGACACACCTTCGGACTCATTGTGAAGCAAGCTAGGAGCCAAGGAGGACACATGGGACCTTGTTGGTGCATGCCATGCACCAAATTGAGGCTTGATGATCCAAAACAAGCTGAGGCACCAAAACCACGGCCACTGGGACTTCCACGGGCATGGAAATGGGCCGTGGTTTTCCCCAGACAGTTGTGACAGCTGTCCCACGATCTTCATGGCCGACTCTTGTAATTTGTTGAGGATATAAGGTGGTCCTGCAGGCTGTTAGAGACAGACCCCATCACTCCATTCTCTCTCACACTCTTACCTCACACATATTCTCTCATTGGAAGATTGGATTGGGGCTAATCTTGGAGGAGAATAAAGGGTTCCATTGGAGAGGAAGAGAAGAACACACCATTCTTAGTTTTTCATAGTTTTGAGTGATCTTTGTGAAGACGTTTTGCAAAGTTTTGTAAGAAACGATTGAACCTTCTTTTGAAGGGTTGTAAGTCTTCCTTGAACTCATATTCAGCTTGGATTTCTTTGTTCCACTTGCTTCATCTCCCTTTCATTTCATCCTCTTGATATGGATTCCATGATTTTATGCTTGATGACTTTGATTGTGATGATGCATGTTGTTGGCTAAATAGATGCGATTCTAGGGTAAGGGAAAGATGGTTATGGCTTGGACTATGATAGAATGGTTGTTTTGGGCCGGCCATTTACTCCTATTTAGTGTCTTTTGTAGTATAAATAGTCCTTGTTTGATTGCTAGAATCATCCATCTTATCATCTTGTTAGTCAACAAATTATCCACTTAGATTGTCTTGCTTCCTTGTAATGAGTTGCTAACTCCCTTGCTCCATTGGGTTGGTTTGAAGCTGCATTGTTACCTTGGTTGTAAGTTCTTTATAATCTAAGTTTTCATTCAGTAATACCTTGTGTTTCCTTGATCTCCATTGTCTAAATTGCATGTTTACTATTACTTGAGATTGATCACCTTAGGTTCTAAAGTGCATGTAGACAATTAGGATTAATAGGTTCCGGGTTCGGGTCTTGAATCTAGTAGCAACTTTAAGTAATAACGGGTTGTGATTACTTAAGGAAAAGGAACACAAATATAAAGATAATTTTAACGGTTTTAATCTTCTCTTTATATCCCTTTGTCTTTATTTGAAAGCTAATTTGTTATTTGTTCTTGTAGGTTTACGGAACTTTAACGTGTTAAGTTGTGTTGATGCCGGTTGGCTCAACACATATATATGATCGAGACAGGAGATTACTTGAAAACTTGTAAAAGGAACTCACCAAAGTATCAAGTGCATGCTTAGAGTCAACCTAGTGTAGATTCACCCACCATTGTCTTATTTGTCGCATTAATCGTTTTCATAAGTTTTTGTGCATCAATTCAACCAAAACCCTCCCCCTTGTGTTACTTGTCACTATAATCGATAATTGCATCTAAAACACCTTAACTCTCTTGGGTTCGACCCTTACTTAATCACTATACTTGTTCTTAGCACATCGACCAATTCAAAAGAAGAACTTATATTTGAAGGCAAATAACCTTTCAAGACAATAACCAAACAAGTAAAAGAATGAGAAATCCTATTATAGCATAAGTACCAACTTCAATTGAACTTGTAAATTGTATAGTACCAAGACCTATTCTCTTCTCATAGTCAATCCAATAAGAAGGAATAACATGCTCCTCTACAACCTCTTATAAGTGAGAGAATTCAACCTCCAACAAACAACATAATCTTAATCCCTTAATTTATACACTTATCAAACGGAAGCATTAATCCCTTGATTTATGAAGACGGAACCATAATAAAGATGAAGAACTTATAAGAAACAAATATAATAGTTTAAAAATGTTAAAATATATAAATAAAATGACAATAATGTTAAACAAGGTATGGGATGGGAGACACCAAATTGATGAGTTGCGTGTGGTGCAAGTAGAAGAGCCCAAAACAAATCCCCTTTAAAATGGGTGAATATATTTGATATTGTTTGGAGAAAACAGCGGTATGTTGTCAGCTTAAGCATTATCGATGTGTGGGTCCCTTGGTTTAACATCATCTTTATTCATAAGTAGTACTCCGTAATTTATAAGAAGATAATTTGAAGCGACGGGAATATGAATTCATTTGGTTTCCAATGGTATGCGTCGTTTTGCTTTTGGCGTACGTTACGGAGCAAATTTCAGCAAGGCACCCCAATATCCTCACCCAACCCTGCTTACCATGGACTATCATGTGAAAGCTTGCCACCAATAAACCCAAATACTTTACCGCACGTGTCACCTAAAGTTATATATATTACCATAAAAAAAACACCTTTTATTTTTCTTACCAACCAACAAAATATCAAATCAAAACCGGTCACATACTTTATCTATGTGGCGACGGTTTAAAACGGAGAACAATTTTATATGTACTACTATAAAAGATACTTTTTAGGGTCGGTTTCGGATCGGTTTAAGTTTTTGACCTAAACAAACCTAAAAAGTAATTGATGTCATGAATCGGCCCCTTTTTTTTAAAACAATTCGATTTTTTCGGTTTACCCATCGGTTTTGGGGTTTTTAACCGAAATCGAACTAAAACCTTTTTTTTAAAAAAAAAAAAGGTTTTGGGGTCTTTATATAAAATTAAATTCAAAAATAATTAAAATTTTATTAATATTTTAAATTTCTAGAGACTTATATTATTTTAATTTAATTTTTATATTTTTAAAATCAAAAGTAAAAAGTAAAAAAAATATTTTTTTTTTAGTGGGACAAAAAAATTTAATTCAAAAATAAATAAATCATTATTTAAAAAAAAATTCTATTATAAGTTTATTAATTTAAAATTAATAAGGTTATAATTTATTTTAAACTTATATTTTTGTTTTTTTTTTATCATTTTATAATGAATTTTTAATGTAATATGTTAAGAATGGGTATAAAGAGGAATCAAATTAAACCATAAGCATATCAAGAGAAATTTTGAAACTTAGTGGATAGCAAGAGAAAAGGTCCAAACCTTGAAGTAACCAAGAGGAAAAATCCTTATTTAATTTGATTTCATTATCGTACATTTTATTAAATATTTTTATCAAACAAGTGAACTATTGAAGAAAGATTTCATTATTTGTACCGGTTTGTTTGTAAATTTGAAAACGGAATTAAAATGAATCTAGTTCATATCATGACATTTTTTGGAATCATTCATTGTGGTTTCATGCAAAATGTATGTGGGTTTCTCTAGGCATGTTCAAATCCAAGCAGCCCGCTCGAAAAAACCGGCAGTTATGAAAATGGGAACAAGCCCGACCTGGCCGAATAGCCCGGGAAAAAATAAAAAAATCTATTACAATTATTATTAATTTTAAGTATTAATGTAATATATATATATATAGTGTAATTATAATAAAGTTAATATATTTTACATAAAATATCTTAAATATAACTTATTTTTAAAAAAATCAAATTAAAAACATATTTTTAAAAAATTTTGAAAAATGGGTACCTCAAGCCCAACCCACCCGGCCGGCCGGGTACGACATCCATCCCAGACCCGGTAGCCGGGCTGAGCCCATCCCGGATCCGGCTAAACGAGCTCAACATTTTATAAAGCCCGACCCGAACCCGGACGGATCCGGATATAAACAACTCTAGATTTCTCCCATTTTGTTTCCATGAAGGATATCAAAACTAATCAAATTGTATCACAATTACTTAAAACTACAAGATACCTAATTAAATTTTATTACAATTACTTAGAACTACAAGATATAATTTCAAAAAAAATCTTAAATAATGATACACATATAGACTAAATTCATTTTATTTTTTTAAAATTTTAAACCAAACAGCCCTAACTCTTTGTTTTTATAAATCAAAGGTTTATAAATATAATGGACTTTTTCTTTGTCCAAATTTAATTTATTTACCATATAATACCATCACAATCTTGTTTAAGATGCCTCCATTTAGATACTTGTTTTTCTTGTTTATTCTTCTTTTAATGTCTTGATCAACAAACTATTGTATTCCAAATTTTCCATGTAGAAGCTCAATGAAGTGTTTAGACGAAGCACGTGAAAACGACATCATCCTCCCTAATTCAAATTTTGAGGCCAAACAAATTAAAAGATGAACAAGATTTTGAAAAAGAAAAATAACTTAGAAGAAAACATCATGTTTATAGATGTTCGAAAATACCTGAATTTGGACTGTTAGACCACCAAAATGTCCGATAAGTTGATTATTTACGAAAAATTGTATAATACGGTCTTCGTTTTACTAATGATGAAAAAAATATGTAATTCAACGGTGCTCAGACGAGAATCGTAGCCTTCGTTTTAAAACGATTTATGTTTAGCTTCAGTTCTTGACTACGGCAACTGTTTTTTTGAATAAATTAAAAATACTTTGAGCGTCAACTACTAACGTCGACGTTGAAAAACCTAATATTGGATTTTAAATACCAAACATTCGGACTAGTGCTCAAGCCATGTTTTTTTTATCGAATTTCAGATAACAAAAGAGAGTTATCGCGAGGAGAAGACGATGGCTGCTTCTCCCACTCCCAAGTCCCTTCATCTTCAGCGACGGAGACTGTTACTTCTCCACCTAAGCCTGTAGTACTTCTCCTTCTCCGTTTTTCTTTTACTTAGCCTGACTTCCTCCGTTTCTCCTCGCTGTCGGGTTTCTCTTCTCTACTCAAGGCATTTAGGTAAGTTCTTCTACGAGAGCGAGATTGTGACTGCGACTAGAAAATTGTAACCGATCTTGTACCTTTCTTCTCTAGAGTCCAGTCCAGATTTGGAATGCGTTGAATCCTATTGGCATATGAACTCAAAACTCAACTATTCCACGTTCTTCTTGGTCTTTCATAGTTTTTCTAGAGTTTAGACGCCAACACTATACAAATATCTTCAATAACAAGTAAATTGAAAATCTTTTAAACAACCCATACCATCATTTAAAACCTAATTCCCAACCAAAAAAAAAATTATTTAGGACCGAACCTACAAAGATTTTTCTGATAACTAAAAACATTACATTATTAAGTAGACCACTCGAAAGAATTTACCTATCTACATTCCATTATTAAAAAATATAGATATACTTTTTTGAGAAGAAAAATGAGTTGGTCCTTATCTTGTAATAGTGGCCGGCTTGTCTATTTATAGTAACCAGGAAAAGACATTTGATTGGATTTTAAAGATATTGGGTTGCCAATTTGTATGCCTAAATTAATTTAGAGAGAAGACATAAGTACGTAAATTGCTTAAATTACAAGTAAACCCCAAATTAAAAAAACAAAAGAAGAGATTCAAATTTCGGTGCTTAACCTCCATTATCCATTAATTCCATTGTAAGTTGTAACGAAGACCCTATAAATGTGTGTCACTTCCGACCCAAATCTCAACCTTCTCAGCTCCACCATGAAAACGGCCGCACCTTCACTCTTTCTCCTCTTGCTTTTCCCATCCTTAGTCTGGGGAGACGGTTATTACAGTATCCTCGACTACGGGGCAAAGCCGGGGGCTGTAATAGACTCATCGGCGTCTCTCCGGAGCGCATGGGCCGCCGCCTGCTCCTCCACGGCACCCTCAACAATCCATGTTCCGTCTGGTAGGTTCCTGGTGGCTTCTCCCGTCATCTTTCATGGCCGCAAGTCATGTAAGAGTGTTGGTGTTAGATTTCGTATTGACGGAGTCCTGGTGGCCCCTTCCGACTTCCGGGTGCTTGCTGCCGGGAGCTCCACGTGGCTGTCGTTCGAGGATGTTAACGGAGTCTCCATCTTCGGTGGAACTCTGGACGGCCAGGGCTCTGGACTTTGGTCTTGCAAGAAAGGCTCCGGGCGTAACTGCCCCAATGGTGTCACGGTAATTTACAAACTTTAGGTCATCTTGATTGGTTAGGTTAGGTTTGGTAATTTTGAACGTCATCTTCTTCATGAGTTTAGTTATGGTTACTTGTACTAAATCTTGTGTATCGTCATGTTTACGTACGTTGGACAGACTTTGGGATTTACGAACTCGCATGACATCGTCGTAAATGGACTTAGATCGATGAACAGCCAATTGTACCACATTGTCTTCAACGGCTGCCAGAATGTGATGGTACAGGGCGTCACGGTGTCGGCATCTGGCGAAAGCCCAAACACCGACGGTATCCACGTCCAGGATTCCACCGGAGTCACCATCCGTAACACCAAGATTTCCACCGGTGACGACTGTGTATCCATAGGACCCGGTACCAGAAACCTTTGGATCGAGAATTTGGGTTGCGGCCCTGGTCACGGCATTAGGTATATTTATTAAAATAAAAATAATATAAGAGAAGATGAAGTGGAAAAATGATTTAGTGTCCGTTCCGCATGGTTTGGAGATAACTTTGAATACTTGCTTATCTGATGATCTCCTTGTAATTTTGCAGTATTGGTAGCCTAGGGAAAGAGCCAAACGAAGGCGGTGTACAAAATGTGACGGTTAAGAGAGTCGTATTGACGGGGACGGAGAACGGGGTTCGGATAAAGTCATGGGCAAGGGCGAGCACCAGTTTTGTAAGGGACGTTCTGTTCCAACATGCTACCATGGTGAACGTACAAAACCCAATCATCATCGACCAACATTATTGCCCGGACGAAAAGGATTGCCCGGACAAGGTTTCGGGGGTGAGGATCAGTGACGTGGTGTATGAAGATATCCAGGGATCATCTGCTACTCAAGTGGCCGTCAAGTTTGATTGCAGCTCCAAGTATCCCTGCACCAACATCACAATGGAGGATGTCAACCTCACTTACGACAACCGCCCATCTCGATCCTCTTGCGCCAACGCCGGAGGCCTTTCTAGTGGCGTCATTGAGCCATCAAGCTGCTTATAGGATACATCTTTTTATTCATAGGATATCATATTTCTTATTTCTATCTCTCTCTGCTTTCTTATAATTTCTTGTGTTCAATTCTTGTATTCATTTCAATTAATGAACGACGTACGTACACCCTATAATTAATTTTCGATGGCCACCACACCTGCCGCTCTAACCCCAACCTCCCCTCCATCTTCATCTTTTCCATAACCTAGGACAAACAATTTCTCCCATTCTCCTTACAGTTGAGAACTATGATGACTCGTCCGATCCGGTGCCATGCATGTCCAACACTTTCTCTATAAGACTGGAAGTTCAATAACAAGATTATTCCGATTGGCTAAGTGTCAACTCCATGCTTTCCGGATGGATTCTCTCTCACACAAATCCCTCTCTCCGTCCGTCCCTTCTCATGCCCACCTTGAAGGACCTACATGCGGTTATTTCAAGCAACGCTTTGACACTGATAACGGTCCTCGTCTTATTCAGCTTCCGTCCAAAGCGTTGGTGCTTATTTGATCAACATGAGGAAACTTTTGGGAGGAGATCTCTTCTCACAAGACGAGCACATGCAACTAGTATATGCCCTAGTTATAGACATATCCGGGTATATATTTCCAAATACATTGATAATGATATATAGGATTTTTCCTCTTAATATCTTTAAACTTTAGACTTTTTCTTTTAGTATCTGCAAGTTTTTAAATTATCTCTTGGTATCTTCATAATTTAGTTTATTTTCTCTTTATACCCATTTTTTATATATTACATTAAAAATTAAATCTTAAAATATTAAAATATTAAAAATCAAAAAATTAAATTAAAATTTAATTACGATCTCATCAAATTTTAAACTAATCAATATATACTACTAAAGTAGAGTTCTGACCTGCTGACGTGGCGTTCCCTGGTGTGAGTATTTTAAAATCGAACTCTCTCATTAAAATCCACAAAAACCTTTTTTAAATTACCTATATAAATTTTTTAAAACTAATCACCTACAATATCTCTTTAACAAATCTCTTCTTTTTCTTTTTGAAGTATCTATAATTTTTATTTACTCAATGTATTACTAATAAAATTATAAATATTTTCAATTTAAAAAACAAAAATATAGAAAAAAAAAACATAAATATTAAATGAAAATAAAACTATAATTATTTTCAATTAAACTAAAAATTAAAAAAATATCTCGAAATAAATTATAACTATTTTCACAACTTTTGTAACTATTTTACATTACAATTAACTTTTTTTAAATAATTTTTTATATATTTTATTTGCATTATATAAGTTTCCTATTTCGAATAAAATTTTTGTAACCTATTTCGATATTAAAAATGTAATTACTTATCTTATTTTATTTATTTATTTTATAAATTTAATCATCTTAATATATCATATTAAATGTATTACGTTTTTTTAATATATTTTATTTGCATTATATTTTCATATTTAGAATATAAATTTGTTGCGAATTTTGATTTAAAAATTGTGGTTTTTTTTATCTTATTTCGATTATGTATTGTATAAAAAATAATCATCATAATATATCATATTTTATACTATTTCACCCTTATAATTTTTTTAACTTATTCCGATTATTTATAACAACTATAATAATCTCAACCAAATTTAAACCAAATTCATCCTTTTTTTTTCTTTTAGAAGTATAAAAAATCAAAGTATTTTTTTAAGAAAGTTTTTTTTTTTCTTAATTTATTTTTACAGGATTATAAGCTCAATCTATTTACGTTAAATATTTTCAAAATTTTGCTATCCTAGATCGATTATCAAGTAAGACTAATAGTTTGATAACTTATATAAATATAGGGTTTGAAGATTAAACAAATCACACATTTCTTGGACTTTTTGGCTAAGTTGAAGTATAATTTTTATTCATAATGGATTAAATCTACTTTGTTGATCGTTGATCTACCATTTTGTTGGTCGTTAACCTGATGTTTTGTGGTTGTTAATATTTTTAATCTCACGTCGATTATCAAGTAAGACTGATAGTTTGATAACTTGTACAAATATAGTGTTTGAAGATTAAACAAAATAAACATTTTTGACCTTCTCGCTAAGTTGAAGTATAATTTCGGATTAATATATGCTTTGTGGGTCGTTGACCAACTGTTTTATGGTTCACTGATCAACTGTTTTGTAGATCTTTGACCTTGTGGGTTGCTAAATATTTCCAATCCCACATTGATTATCAAGTAAGGTTGATAGTTTTATAACTTGTATAAATATAAGGTTTGAAGATTAAAAAATCAAAAATTTCTGACCTTATAGCTAAGTTAAAGTAAAAATTTCATTCATAATGGATTAATATCTACTTTGTTGATCGTTGACCTACTGTTTTGTGGGTCGTTAACCTAATGTTTTGTGGATTGCTAAATATTTTTAATCTCACATCGATTATCAAGTAATGTTGATAGTTTGATAACTTGTATAAATAAAGGTTTTGAAGATTATACAAATCATACATTTTTTTGACTTTTCGACTAAGTTGAAGTATAATTTTTATTCATAACGGATTAATATTTGTTTTGTGGGCCTTTGACCTAATGTTTTGTGGGTTGCTAAATATTTTCAAACCCACATCAATTGTCAAGTAAGGTTGATAGTTTGATAACTTGTATAAATAGAGGGTTTGAATATTAAACAAATCATACATTTCTTGCCCTTTTGGCTAACTTGAAGTATAACTTTTATTTATAATATGTATTTGTGGGTTGTTGACTTACAACTTTGTGAGCCGTTGACCTAATGTTTTGTGGGTTGATAAATGTCAAACAAATCAAACATTTCTTGACCTTCTAGGTAAGTTGAAGTACAATTTTTACTCATAACGAATTAATATCAGCTTTGTGGATCGTTGTCCTACTACTTTATGGGTCGTTGACCTAATGTTTGGGGGTTGCTAAATATTTTTAATCCCACATCGATTATCAAGTAAGACTGATAGTTTGATAACTTGTATAAATAGAGGGTTTGAAGATTAAACAAATCAAATATTTATTAGCCTTCTCGCTAAGTTGAAGTATAATTTTTATTCATAACGGATTAATATCAGCTTTGTGGGTCGTTGACATAATGTTTTGTGGGTTGTTAATATTTTCAATCTCACGTCGATTATCAAGTAAAGCTGATAGTTTGATACCATTTCTTGCTCTTATGGTTAAGTTGAAGTATAGTTTTTATTCATAATTGATTAATATCTACTTTCTTGGCCTTTGACCTACTACTTTATGGGTCGTTGACCAAATATTTTGTGGGTTTATTGGTTGTTGACTTAATATTTCGTGGGTTGTTAAATATTTTCAATCCACATCGATTATCAATTAAGAATGGTAGTTTGATAAATTGTATGAATAAAGAGTTTGAAGATTGAACAAAAAATACATTTCTTGGCCTTATTTCCAATCCACCTCGATTATCAAGTAAAACTGATAGTTTGATAACTTGTATAAATAGAGAGTTTGAATATTAATTAAAACAAAATTTATTGGCCTTCTGACTAAGTTGAAGTATAATTTCATTCATAACTGATTTTTTTTATGCATTGTGGGTCGTTGACTACTGCTTTGTGGGTCATTGACCTAATGGTTTGTGAGTTGCTAAATATTTTCTATCCACATCGATTATCAAGTATGAATGATAGTTTGATGAATAATGTTTAGTTTGATGAATTAGGTTCCGTGTCTTTTGGCTAAGTTGAAGTATAATGTTTAGTTTGATGATTTAGGTTCCGTGTCTCTTTTGAAATCAACCGGATCATAATTTTTCCAATATATCCTTTCTATTTTAACTATCTTTCTCTCTCTTTATATTTCTTATAAAGTCCGTATATTCTTTTTTTTTTCTTATGGAAAATAATAAAAGTTTTTAATCTAAATTGACGACTACTATTTTTATGAAAATTAAATTGGTAATTTTTTTTCGAAACCGTATCGGTAGAAGATAAGAATGTAATCAAATTAATTTTAATCTTCTCAAATATCTCCGGGTGATTATGAACGTTGAGTATATAATTGGATACGAGTCAACCACTTAATTATTGTCTTCATATTGTACATTAAATAATTATATGTTAATTAATACTCGACGTATATTATCAATGTACTCAAAATTAGTATATATTTTTTAAATACCCGTGCAAGGCACGGGTCCTAAACTAGTTAACTTTATAATGGAAGTAATTTTGTTATAGTTTTTAAAATAACAAATCTAGAAAAGTAAAGTTACAGATATTGTTTTATTTTTGGATTTAAATTAAAAATTACAAAATATTATTTATTTTTGAATTAAAATAAAATATAGAAAATTAAATTTAAAACTAATAAAAATTTACTGTATTATTATATTAAGTAAGGGTTATAATTAGTTTTAAAACTTATTATGACCAAATAATATTTTAAACTTATTAATTTTATAAACTACTAAGTAATGGTCATTGAAGTGTTTTTTATATTTTAATTTTAAAAGTCTAGAAAAGTATATTTGAAATCAATTATGTACCCTTATTTAAAATAAAGATATAGATAATTTTTTTAAATTTATTTTCGAATTAGGTTTAAACTTAATTTTAAATATATTTATTTTAGTTGAAAAATAAAAATAGTTTTAAATTTATTTTTTTTAGATTTTAAATTAAAAAACTTTTATTCATTACTTAGTGTTTTATAAAACTAATATTTAATATGGTCATAAATAGTATTCTTTTTTCTATTTTTATAAATTTTATAATTAAATTTTTAATGAAATATATTAAGTAAGGATATAAGAGGAAAACAAATCAAACTATAAGAGTATCAAGAGAAAATTTAAAAATTTATGGATATCAAAAAAAATTTCAAACTTGAAGTGTACCAAAAGAAATCCTAATATATATATATATATAAGGCGTATTTGATACCAAATATCCCAGCTAAATGTCATGAAAATAACCCAAATATATTCGTGTTAGGCGTATAGGTCTTCAAATACGTTGAATATAACAAATAGTATATACGCATGTCTATCAAACTGCCAAACACCTTGATCCTTCAAGGCGTCCACACAAAAATATTTCAATTTTTTTCTAAGATATATACACCAAATATATAAACTGAAGGCCCGAGATATATAGTGCATGTCAAACAAGTAGATATGTAACCTTTACACGTGTGTGGTTCGAGGTAAACAATCCGAAATATTTGGTTTATTTGAAATTTTTTTTTAGTGCTAGTCTAGGACACAGTGATACTCGTATTTGGTATCTTAAATTACTATATACATATACAGAAAATTGATCGAGTAAATTGGTTAGTTAAGCTTTTTATCAACAATACTGTATTAAGAGTATTTATAAAATAAAACCGTTAAATAAATATATTTTTTAATTGAATAATACTGATAGTCAATTGAAATGATAAAAATTAGAGAGTTGTACACAATAAAAGTGCATAAAAAAAAATTACTTCACTCAATTTGAAAGAATTGATCATATGAAAATGAACGTTTCTATAAAAAAAAATATTACACGTTTCACGAAATTGGTTTTCATTGTTATTAATTTGAATACAAATGTGATGTATATTGTTTAAATGAATATACCTTGTACTAAAATAAAAATGGAGCAATTTAGAAATGATTTCCACATAAATTTGAGCATATATATGTATATATAGTATATTGTATGTTGATGAAGAATGTAAGTATATAGGGGCAAGAAACTAAGAAAAGCAGGCTGAAGGGTGGACGAGAGCAGACGCAACCCCTGCAACATTAGCGCAAGATGAGCGTGCAACTTGGTTGTGATAAGTGAGTTTAACATTCTTCATTGTAATGTCGGTGCATGGATACTTGGAGCTACAATCGAAATTGACGGCGACTTCAGTTGCGGACGATCCGTGGATGTCTTCATAGGTGACGTCACTGATGCGAACCCCGGAAACCTATTATTCATAGAATATGTAGATATGGTGAGAGTATGAAGTCGATGGGTCCAAGTGAATCAAGATTAGAATGATTACTTTAGTAGGGCAGTCATTGTCGTGAGGACAGTAATGCTGGTCGATGATGATGGGGTTTTGAACGTTAACCATTGTAGCGTGTTGGAAGAGGACGTTCTTGACGAACCCCGTGCTCGCCCTTGCCCAAGACTTGATCCTCACCCCGTTCTGAGTCCCACTGAATACAACTGTCTTAACGGTCACGTTTTGTACTCCGGCTTCCGTCGAGTCCTTCCCTAGACTCCCGATGCTGGCCGGGAAAATTAAATAAGATTATTTAATTGTTATGAATTATGATCGAGGTTAAGATATACGATGTACCTAATGCCGTGACCAGGGCCGCAAGTGACGCTCTCAATCCAGAGGTTGGTGGTACCGGGACCCACAGATACGCAGTCATCGCCGGTGGAGATTTTAGTGTTCAGGATGGTTACTCCGGTGGACTGCTGGACGTGGATGCCGTCGGTATTTGGACTCTGCCCGGAAGCAGACACTGTGACGCCTTGTACCCTCACATTTTTGCAGCCGTTGAAGACAATGTGGTACAGTTGGCTGTTCATTGAGGCTACTCCGTTTATGACTATGTTCTGTGAATTGGTAAACCCCAAAGTCTGTCCAATAATAATAATTAGTAAACAAGTTTGTAGGGCAAAAGTATTATGTTCACCGTAATATAACCTTAAAATGACCCTATTGTACCGTGACACCGTTGGGGCAGTTACGGGCCGAGTCTTTCTTGCAAGACCAAAGGCTGGAACCCTGACCGTCGAGAGTGCCACCGGAGATGGAGACTCCAGCAACATCCTGGAAGGACAACCACGTAGAGCCGGTGGCGGAAAGCACCCGGTAGTCGGAGGGGGCCACTAGGACGCCGTCGATACGGAGGGTAATGCTTTGGCTCTTACAACCGCCATGGAACATTACAGGAGACGCCACGAGGAACCTCCCTGACGGGACATGGATTGTGGAGGTTCCTGCGGAGGAGCAGGCGGCCGCCCACGCCTTCCGAAGAGCGTCCGATGAGTCGGTTTTGGCTCCCGTTTTGGCCCCGTAGTCAAGGAGGCTATAGGTGGTGGCTCCCCAAGCTAGGCATGGCCACATGATCACCAGTAGGAACAACAGTTTGGTAACCGCAACTGTCATGATCGTTGTTGTGTGGTCGAGCTGGCTTATGTTTTTTGCTAATTAGTTAAGGTTCAAATGCAGAATATGTGGGAGTTATAGGATGGTGGAAATGGAGGGGTTTATATAGCAGTCAGTCGCCTAACTTGAATAGCTTCTTCATAGGAAACGTATTCGCTTGTGTGCAGGCAACCAAATTACGTACTTATGTCTTCTTTGTATTCCCAAATTTCGCATAAGTTTACCCAAATTACGTACTTGTGTGAATGTCATGCTATATAAATGAAGTAACTTCTTACAATTGTATTATGATTATAAATCTAATTACCTTTTAAAATAACATAAATGGTTATTTATGCTGCAGTATATTTATCTTTATGTAAAGCAGTTGCCCGGTGATTATGTTAGACGATATACGCTTAAACACAATCAACATGCACGGGAGCTGACTCAAATTTCATCCATTAAATTCGTATATTGTATGAGGGCAACGTTGATGTCGAATGATAAGATGAAAATCTCTATAAATATAGAAGAATGAAGTTCATAATTTTCATAAACAAACACTCCAAGTTTTCAATTTTAGTATACTTTGAAGAGATAGGAATAGAAAGCGAGTAGTGTAAATATATTACCGATATTCTGTTACATCTGGTAAGATACAAGTATATCCCTTATATTTCATATATGTACAAATCATACATATATACCCCCTCAAGCTGGACGAGGGGAAACGAGTCCAAGTTTGCTAAAGAGAAACCCATGTGTTGTTCTCTCAATGCCTTTGTAAAAATGTCAACAAATTTGACTGAATATCGAACATGTGATGTTGAAATGAAGCCATTTTGAACTTCATTCCGAGCATAATAACAGTCCAGGCGAAGGTGTTTTGTTCATTCATGGAAGACAAGATTAGCAACGAGGTGTTGAGCGGCATTGTTGTCACAATGCATTGGAATGGGTAATGGGACATGGAGGTGTAAGTCATACAACAAACCTTCAAGCCGCACAATCTCAGATGTTGTTGCATACATGACTCTATATTGGCTTTTTGTAGAAGACTTAGATACAATCTTATACTTCTTACTCTTCCAAGATACGAGCGAAGAACCAAGGAATATACATAGCCAATAATATATTTGCAAGTGAATGCACAAGACCCCAATCAGCATGACTGTATACAATTAAGGAAAGATTTGATGATGTGGGATAGAAAAGGGCAAAATGAAGAGTTCCTTGAAGGTAACGGATCAGGTGTGTAGTTGCATGCTAATGGGGAAGGCGAGGGGAGGCTAGAAATTGACTAAGTTGTTGGGCAGTATAAGCTATATTTGGTCGGGTAAGAGTTAGGCATAAAAGACGACCAACAAGACGTCTGCATAATGTAGGGTTGTCAAACAATTGACCATCGTCGGGAGTGAGCTTCAAGTTTCTATGCGTGGGAAATGGACTAGGCTTGCAATCAAGTATATTGGAAGATGTGAGAATGTCGACAATATATTTGCGTTCTTTAAGAAAGAGACCAATGGCAGATCGAGAGATTTCCATCCCTAGAAAAAAACGAGCCAAGCCCAAGACCTTAATGGTGAAGGCTCGATGAAGAGAGAATAATCATCCCCGATGAAGAGAGAATAGTCAAGCTTTGACTAGATGAAGCCTAGATGTAACAATAACTTAGTTAGTTCCAAATTCCACTGTTGACTGGCCTGCTTCAACCCATAGAGAGAATGTTTAAGGCGACACACTTGACTAAGAAGAGCTTTAGAATAGCCTTGAGAAGAGGTTGTGTAGACTTCTTCATCTAAGAAGCTATGAAGAAAGGCGTTATTGATATATAATTGACGTAGTGGCAAAAACTTGGCAGCCGCCATGGCAAGGAGAACACTGGTTGTAGTGAACTTGGCTACGGGGAAAAGTGTGTGTTTGTAATCTTTGTCTCTCACTAGATAGAAAGTAGTCTTTAGCTACTAACATTGCCTTCTACTTTTCTGCAATTCCTATTTGCTTATACTTGACTTTGTATAACCATTTAGAGCCAATTTCCGTGTAACCTGATGGTAAGGATATTATCTCCCAAGTACAATTGTCATCAAGAGCTAATAGTTCTTTGTTCATTGCATCAATCCAAAGATGATTGCCTTTGTGTTGAGCGTAGTGGGTGGGTTCAAAAGTGGATATCATATTGCAAATGTAATGGATATGGTTGGAGGTCAGAAATGAGATTATGTAATTGAGAGAAAAGAGAGGTATGATGAGAAAAAAATGGATGACCACACATAGTCATTGAGCCTAGTGGACTTATTAATGCTCCTATGTGGACTTTGAGGTAAAGGGGAGGGTGCACTCATCATAGGAGGTGACATAGATAAAAAAGGAGTAGTTATGATTGATGAAAAAGATGGATCAAGGGAAGAATTATGTGTAGGAAGCAAGGAAGAAGTAGATATAGGTATAGAAGGGAAATTAAATTAGATATAGATGAGGTAAAGACGGGCAAGTCAGACGAATGTGAGACTAAAGGTAGAGGAGTTGGTCTAGGAGGTAGAGTAAGCGAATCCAAGATGAAGTTGCTAGCTTGTTAGCAACATGTACATTCAAAGAGACCCTATTCACACTTAGGTCTCCTTTGGTGACATTGTTGACCACCATGGAAGGACCAAGCAAAGGCCATGAATATCCAACTAGCATAGAAGGTGGCTAAAATGAGAACAAGCTCTAGAGAAGAAATCTCGACTCTAAGGACCAAAATCTCGCCTGAGATTTTCTCAAGTCTTGACCGAGATTTGGCTCCTGTCGAGAGTTATAAGATACAACCGTGATCTTGATATTTATAGATATTTTTATTATTATTATACCTTTAAAGCTCTTAAAACATTCTTAAAGGTATTTGTTGATCCTATCATTTAGGATTATCGTTTAGTTATAGGCTGTATCTTTTCTTAGAATCTCACCTATATTTAGCCTTAGAAGGTGATATTATTAGGTAGATTGATTTTCATTATATTTCCAGTAATTGTTTGAACTCGCTGCTTTGCTTACGAAGTTGTGTTTTATTTATTCCTATTCAATCAAAGAGAGAGCCTTGATTGAATCGTAGTGAGTCCTTGCTAGAATGTGCTTCTGTGTGTTAATCTTCTTGCATGTTGGTTCTCTTGGTCAATTCTAGTTCCTCATTGCGCTTTATATTACTTATAAGGCTTGTGTAAGGTAAAGTAGTGTGGGTTAAGGTAAGCTCTTTGTGAAGGTGTTTTGACACATAATTGGTCAAGGTTCTTTGCGGGAATATCTTGGTTCATATCTTCCTATATTATTATTATTATTATTCCATTAACCATCTTATATCCTTTCCATTAACAATCCATCAAACTCACGTTCTTTGGTTCAAAGTTTCACAAATCTCGGTCTTGTATCCAGAATCTCGCCTAAGATTCATACCGAGACTTGTTCTTTGAGACATTTTCAAGGGCTTTCAATGTAGATCGAAAACTGCGGCTTCAACCCCGTATCAAATTGGTATCAGAGCTCATACAATTGAAGTATGTCTCAGGTTTGAGTCAATTTTATTTGAGTCTTCTGTGAGCCGTGTAAAAGTATAGTCTTTTCTTGTCGCCATTATCTTTGCGAGATTATTTGAGATTAACGTGTGTTGACTTGTGTCTTTTGGAAGAAAGAATCACCATAGCCAAACACAAAGCCAATCACTGATCTTGAACAAACCTCGCCGACATAAAGTTGAGATCTTTGCGTTACTTGCGCCCTAAGTTTTGTAAATTTTTCTTTATCTAGCTGAAGATCATATATTTATTGGATTTGTGTCAAACCTAATAAAATCCCACTGCATATTTACGGAGGAAGGAGGATTACAGGATATTATTGTTGAGATCTTATCTAGTAGGTGATATTTTATCAAATACGTTGAATCCTAACCGAATATCTTTCCAACAATGATATATATACCCCTTCAGTAATCAAAGATCCCAAGGCAACCAAGAAGTAGTATACCCAAGAAGTGATTGCTGATAATTGACATTCATTGTCAAAATCAACAATCTTGGCTAGATCATACAAATATCGGCCGAGATTTTGACCGCGGTTTGCTACTATCGTAAATTTTTCGAGCAAATTTTGAGGCATAATCTGAAGAATCCAAGTGCACCTTGTGCAAGAGTACATCCAGAGAAGACATTCTATACCATCCTTGACCCAGTTACGAGCCTTAACCGACCACAAAACACGATCTCGACCCACCTTAGATAATCTCGGCCGAGATTCATTAATTTTGACCGAGATTTGCCCAATTGAGACCGAAACCAATCTAGACTATCTCTCTCTCCAACTGCACAGGTTCAAGGCACGTAATTCTCTCTTCTTAATCTCTTGTGTGTCTTTTCTAGCCTCTTTTTTACTCTAAACACTTGAGTCAATTTCTTTGCGTGTGTAAGTTAGTATTTATACTTTCTATCATACTAGTGTGTCTATCCGCAATAATCCTTCCACTTTTTCTTTGTGTGAAGTAAACTTCCAACAGGGGTGTCTTAACCATCTCACAACACAAGAACCTTTAACTGAACCAAGTTGACTACTTGATTCATCAAGGAGTTCTAACAGAGCGTGAGTGCAAGAGAAAATAAGTAAGGTACTTTCGTTTTCCCTGTTTCTTGTTCCTTTGTGTATTTATGTAGACGTCAGGAAGATATAGTCCACGGGCATCCCAGAAGAGCGACTTTTCAAGTGCAGAAGCCATTGACTTACTAAAACAACTCATGACTACGGTTTCATACCCGTTGAATGGATGAAAAAGCTCGAAACACGTCCTAGTGAGGAATCTCGGCCATAATCTTGCCTGAGTTTTGACCCGAGATCCATGTACAAAGTTGGTGGAAGCTCTCACTGCCACCAAACTCTGTGCAACCTCCAAAGCTCTCTCCGGGGCCAGGTATCGTTCACACTAATCTTCTTTTTAATGCAACTCATAATCCGCACTTTGGTGTAGATTTTTATGGAATTAGGTGATGAAGAAGATGAGAGCATGTGGAGAGATTACCCAAGACGTCATCATAATCCACGGAGAGTTGTGACTACGATCATTTTCGACCTCCCCAAGATAATGAAGGAATTGGGAAAGTTAAGGTCGATATTCCAAGTTTCGAAGGCAAATGTGATCTGGACATTTACATGGAATGGGAGACTAAAATTGAAAAAAAAATTTGGTCTTGCCATAAAGTTAGTGAGAAAAGGAAGATCCAACTTGATGTGTTGGAATTCCAAGGATATGGCTTAGTTTGGTGCGATCATCTTGTCATACAATGGAGAAGAACGTTAGATCCGGACATCAACACGTGAGAACAAATGAAGGCCTTAATGAAAGTTAAGGTCGAGAATCCACCGGAGATTCCTAGAAAGACGAGGGAAAACAATCCGCCTATGATCCAACAACACAAAAATCTCCTACTCAGTCTCGCTCTTTAAATGAGTCTTTAAAGGATAATAAAGGGAGCACTTCTAACTGTACTTTACATTCTAGAGATATTGGATGCTTTAAAGTCAAGGTAGAGGTCACTACATGAGAGATTGTCCTAATAAAAAGGGTTTAGTTTATAAATCAACAAGGACAATATGAAAGTGAAGAAAAGCATGAAAATTATCATTCCCATCTCAATGCATTGCATGAACATGATAGCAATAGTGAAAGTGATGATGGTTATGAGTATGAACATGAAGAATCTTAATTTGGCAGGAGAACTTTGCATGCTAAGATAGCCCCATATGAGGATAACAAACGGGAAAACCATTTTCATACTAGATGCCTTGTTCAAGAAAATGTGTGCAACATGATTATTGATGGTGGTAGTTGTTCCAATATTGTTTGTGATGTTGTGTCTATGCAAGCATGTCATATCTTATTAGAACGTCCATGGCAATTTGATAAAAAGGTCAAACATGAAAGGTTTACTAACAAGCATTCTTTTGAGTTCAATGGACAAGCAATTACTCTTAAGCATATGACTCCCTTGCATATTGCGGAATATTATTACAAGAAAAAGGAGAAACGCAAGAAAAAGTGCAAGAAACAACTTCCAGAGAAGAATTCTCGGGAAAACAGAAAATCTCACCCGAGGTCTCAACAATCGTGCCCCACTTCAGAGAAATCACGTTCTAGTGAGAAATCTCGGTCCTGAGAGTCAAATCTCGCCCGAGATTCTCAGACCTAGATTCCTTCTCTAGAGCCTCATCGAGTCCTTTTAGCATCCAAACGGTAATTCCTTGATGATTTTGTACCTTTGGATTTTATTTTATGAGTCTATGTACAAAACTAATGACTTTGAGTGATGAAGTTAAGGCTTCCTTACCTAAAAACATTTTAAGGACTTTGGATGAGTTTTTTGATGTATTTCCAGATGAGATTCATGTAGTTCTTCCACCTTTTTGAGGCATTAAGCATCAAATTGATTTTATTCCAAGTTCAACACTTCCTAATCGTCCAACATACATGATGAATCCGCAGGAAAGTCAGGAAATTCAGGATCAAGTGCAAGAACTTTTGAACAAAGGAAACGTTCGAGAAAGCTTGAGTCCACGTGCAGTGTTAGTTATATTAGTACCTAAGAAGGATAATAATTGGAGGATGTGCATTGATTGTAGAGAAATCAACAATATCACTATCAAGTACTGTCACCCCATCCCTAGATTAGATGACATGCTAGATGAGCTTAGCGGAGCAACATGGTTTTCCATGATTAATCTTAAGAGCGGATATCATCAAAACCGGATGCGGGTGTTATGCCTTTTGGTTTTACCAACGCTCATAGCACTTTCATGATATTAATAATTAATGTCTTATGCCATTACATCGGAAAGTTTGTGATTGTCTACTTCGACAACATCCTCATCTACAACAAGTCCCTTGAGGAACATGAGGAACATTTGAGGAAAGTACTTGGAACTCTTTGAACTGAATATTTATATTCTAATATTAAGAAATGTGAATTTAAACTGATCAGGTTATTTTCCTTGGATTTGTAGAGGTCTTGAGGTGGACAAGGAGAAGATCAAAGGCCTCCAAGAATGGCATACACCTACCACAATCAGTCATGAGCGATATTTTCATGGACTAGCTACGTTTTATAGGCGCTTTGTACAAGACTTCAGCTCTATTGCAGCTCCTCTCATATCTCTCACGAAGAAGAAAGTACAATTCGAGTGGGGAGAATCTCAAGAGAAAGCATTCAACGAGTTAAAGAAGCAACTATCAAATGCACCACTTCTAGCACTTCCGAATTTCACCAAACCATTTGAGGTTGAGTGTGATGCTTCAGGAATTGGCATTGGAGGAGTGCTCATGCAAGAAGGTAAGCCACTTCCTACTTTAGTGAGAAACCGAAAGGACCATGCTTGAATTATTCAACCTATGATAAGGAGTTATATGCTTTATTTCGAGTTTTCAAGAGATGACAACATTATCTTTGGACTAATGAGCTCATCTTTAGAACTGATCATGAGTCTCTAAAGCATTTTAGGAGTCAAGATAAGGTTGATATAAGGCATGGTAGATGGATGTGGTTTATAGAAACTTTTCCATATATCATCAACTATAAAAAGGGAAAAGATAATGTTGTTGCGACTGCCCTTTCTAGGAGGTATACCTTCATCGCCACTATGGATTTTAGGTCTTAGGTTTCCATTATATTAAGGATCTATACATGGATGACGTTGATTTTGGAGATATCTATACGCAATGTATATCTCGGCCATATTCCAGAAATCTCGGACGAGAGATTTGCCACTGTTGCGAGAAAAGTACTATATTTTCGAAGGCTTTCTATTTCATGAGGATAAAGTTTGTATTCCTAGATGTTCTCTGAGGCTATTACTGGTTGAAGAGGCTCATATGGGAGGTTTAATGGGACACTTGGTAGAGATAAGACTTATCATATGTTGTATTCGCATTTCTATTGGCCTCATATGCTTAAAGATGTTGAAAATATGCTTAATAGATGCATTTATGTTTGAAGGCTATGTCTAGATCAAAACCACATGGTTTGTATACTCCTATACCTATACCTACTTCATCATGACTTGATATTAGTATGGACTTTGTCGTAGGATTATCAAAGACCAAGAAGGGGAGTGATTCCATTTTTATGGTTGTTGATCGTTTTTCTAGAATGGCTCAGTTTATTGCTTGCAAAATAGAACTGATGATGCTTATAATGTAGCTAACTTGTTCTTTAGAGAAGTTGTTAGGTTGCATGGAGTACCGTGGACTATTGTGAGTGATAGGAATGTTAAATTCTTTAGATTCTTTTGGAAGACTCTTTGGGGAAAACTAGGTACAAGGTTGTTAATTTTCAACCTCTAGTCATCCTCAAACGGATGGTCAAACAGAAGTCACTAATAGGACTTTAACTACTATTTTGAGAGCTATTTTGAAAGACAATTTGAATGTTTGGGAGGCTGTTTTACCACATGTTGAATTTTCTTATAATCGTACCTTGCATTCATCTACTAATCTAATGCCTTTTGAGTGTGTCTATATATTGAATCCCTTGACCCCTTTTGATCTTGTACCGTGGCCTATAGAGGAGCGAGTAGATTTTATTGTAGGAAACTAGGTGGAGCTCATCAAGGAGTTGCATGAAAAGACACGCATAAGGCTGGAAAACAAAGGGAAAAACGTGGCATCCAAGGCGAATCGGAATCAAAAGGAAGTGTTATTCAAACCAAGAGATCTAGTTTGGTTGCACCTAAGGAAACAACGGTCTCCGGATAAGAGGAATTCTAAGTTGTCTCCAAGAGGAGATGGGCCATTTCGTGTAAGGCGTAACTTGGACCACAACACTTATGTCTTGGAGCTTCCAACTGAGTATGGAGTAAGCAAGACCTTCAATATAGGAGACTTGAGTCCTTTTGAGTCTAAAAATGAGCATGTTGATGATTTAAGGACGAATCCTTCTTTAGAAGGAGAGTGTGATGAAGGATCATCCCTGTAACACCCCAAATCCGCGGGACTTGGGGTGCCACATTGGGCTAGGATCTCACAATGGATCCTGACCCTAGCCTGACAACAAGTTCACTAGATCTTACAACAAGGCACAAGTAGAGTAAAACCAAATACATAAAAGTTGTAATGATACATCAAAAGTGTTTACAAACACAAAGCCGAGTATAAAACATCAAACATAAGCATCAAATACAAAAGATCCCATATCCCACGCATCCTAATGTACAGAAGTCCTCGGCTGGCCACACCATCTGTCTCACCCTGCAGTCTTCCTAACCTGCATATCATCTACAACACGGTATACACCATTGGCTACAACAATGAAAAGCATGAATGCAACACCCCGAATCCGCGGGATATCGGGTTGCTACGGGCGAGACCTCACAATGGGTCCCGACCCTTAGCTTGACAACAATTTCACCGGACCTTTCCAACATGGCACAAATAAAGGCAAAATCGTAAATCAATTTTAATGCAAATGATAAGAAACCCGGAAGAATGCAACAACAACTTCAGCGGAGGTACAACTCCAACCAAACGCCAAACAAGCGGCACACGAAACATAATAACCAAAAGACAAAACACAAGACAATACCAACTCAAAAACCCTTCCTAAAATGTACGGACCCCAGCTGCCCACCCTTCCGGATCTCTCGGAGCATGCCTAACCTGTAAGGCAAACTACAACATTCGGTATAAAACCGTTAGCTCACATTCCAAGCATTAGAATTAAAGGGAAAGGCACACAACATACTCAAAGCACACAAATCCGGTTTATTATCTTTATTATTATTGAGTCATATCCCGTTCTAATTCAACTTCTTTTGTGACACGAGAATCTCCCAAAACTCGCCTCGGTCCCTTCTTCCGGCAATGGAACGGTTCAGATGCCTCCGACCGTCTAACCAGCACGGGCCAGTCGCCGAGAACCTCCTAGCTCTCGCGGGGAGCTAGACAGTGATGTCACCGCCCGTATATACACTTGGGCCAAATAATATAAAGGTCGATAATCCTAGTTCCGGTTTAGTTGTTATAAACAATAAGTAATAAACACACACCACCCAACACACATTAACGCTAATACAAAGAATGCGAGCTAAGTAAGTCCGGAGACTTACCTCGGTGTCACACTCAACTCACAACACTCTCTCGCTTAATTAGGGAGGAAGCCCATAACCTGCTCACAAGAAGGTAACTATATCAAAACAACCCTCTCACAATAGAAGTCTAAGACTTCTATACAAATGGTCAACGCAAGACCATTTGACTCTCAATCCTAAGACCGCATCCCAGAATCCCTCATGCTCACATCACACTCAACAAGTTAGAAGTCCTAAGACTTTTAAGCCCTCGGATCTCACAAGATCAAAACTCACAACAACACTAGGATAACATGCCTAGTCTCAACAACCTCACATGTAACACTCTACGCTAGGATACGCATATCCTAGCCCACAACCTCACAACCACAAACTCACAATCTCACAAGCCTCACAAGCCTCACAAGAAACAGCCTACACTCATCCCAAGTACCACTCAGAAACATACAACCCTTAGCCCTTAAAACATTCCAACAACATCTTCATACTCGCCTAGGGTCCACAAGCCACTACATGGCATTCCAACTATCCTAGGTTCGAACCTAGCATGCTTCTATCATCAACACTCTCTAAGGTCATCTAAGAATACATACTCGAGGTAGGGAACTCACCAAGCAAAGGCGCGGGATCGAAAGGAAGAAGAACAGCCAAAAAAGGGAGAAGAAGGCCGCAAGGGCGTGTTGGCTGAGCCAGTGGCCGCTCCTGCGGCCCAGAGGTCCGCCCCTGCGGCTCCTGGTGGCCGCCCCTGCGGGAAAACTGAGCCACGCCTGCAGAAAGGTCGGTAACTCGCTAACAATCCGGAATAAAAATTCTGGGTGTTACAATGAAGGTAATAGCACAACCACACATCAACATCTCATACATGCAATGCCACACACATTCATTTATTATCTTTCAATTACGTTATTCCATTACTAATTCAAGTTATTTTGTGACACGAGGAGCCTAAAGAACCTCGTCCCTTCCCCCGTTAACACAAGGGTTTGCATTGGGGTGATCATCACTTGTCCCCCCTGTGTTACTGGCTTCCAGGCACCCCCTCCTACCCTCGAGTGGAGGCATATGTGGTCACCTCCCGTTATAATACACTTGGGCCATTTAAATATAATAAAATGGTCATCCTAGTCCATTTTAGGTTATAAATGCACAAGCATATGAACATACACAACCATCACAATCACACTAATCCATAAATGAACGCTAAGTAAGTTCTATGGACTTACCTATCACACTCGTATCCAATACCATGTCACAGCTTCCCCTTGGGAAAGAATCAACGCTTGCAAAAGCAAGGCACACAACATCGCAAACTATAAGGGTTAGGAGATTCGTCTCCATAACCAGAACCAACCTATAACCTCAATCTAAACCTCAATGATAACACGATTTATAGCATAGTTTTAGGTGTGCATTTAGATAGAATTCTCGCTCATTCATGCCTAATCTAGCATTGGTTCAAGATGTTTTGCGCCCAATTCACGTATTTTGTCAAGATAGACGTCTACACGGACTTGTGTGCGTTTTGTAGGTATTTCGGGAAGTTTAGAGCTAAAACGATGCGTTTGAGGGTCGTTCATTTAGATGACACACTTCCGGACTCATTGGAATGCAAGCCAAGGGCTGAGGAAGACTCATGGAACCTTGCCAACACAAGCCATGCACCAAACCACAGCTTAATGATCCAAGGCGAAGTTTCTGCATAGAATCACGGTTCCCTGACGAACCACGGCCGTGGAAATGACCGTGGATTTTGCCAGATTTTCGTGACAGCTGTGCCACGACTCTCATGGCCAGCTCATGCACAATTTGTTATAAAAGTGGTCCTTGATGGGTTGTTTGAGGCAGCTGGGGTAGTTTGGGAGCAGCTCATCCATTATCCATTTCTCTAACAAATATATTCTCAAAGAAGAAGGCTTTTTCTAGGAAGGAAAGTGCAAAAGAGAAGAAGAAAGGTTCCATTGAAGAGAAGAGAAGAACACACCATAGCTTTCTTGTATTTCGGATTCTACTTCTAGAGCTTTGTAAACCCTTGAAACCTTCTTTTGGAAGGGTTGTAAGTTGTTCTAATTCCATTTTCGGATTCGTTTGTTCTTGAAGTTCATTGTTCATCTCTTTTCTTTCATTATCTTGCAATGGAGGTTATGATTTTATGTTTGTTTGCTTTGATTTCCATTATGAATGTTGTAGGCTAAATTGATGTGATTCTAGGGTAAGGAAAGGATGGTTATGGCTAGATCTATGATAGGATGGACTTAGATTTACCTTTGGATGATTTTTGCTTATGAACGTAGTTGCTGTTAGAAATCACGGGCAGTTCTTGTAGAACCACGGTCGTGGTTTCTGTAGAACAAACCGTGATTCTTCCTGGTTCGAAGGATCTTACCTTAGATTCATAAAATTGTTGAAACCCTAAGTTTTTGCTGAGTTTAACCTACCCTAGGGTGTCCTAGTGTAGTGACTAAGTGTTAGGAGAGACTTACCCGGTAATCCTTTCCCTTAGAATCTAAAATAGCAAACCCTTAGGTAGTGGTGAACCTAACAAGTCGCCATTGGATTAGATGTGCTAGGAATGTTGATTAGGACTTCCCATTCCAAGACTTACCCGGTAAGGATAGGTTAGATCCCTAGTTAACAATTCCGGTTTGTGTAGAATTCCTAACCTTAGGTTCTTAGAGACCTAACCGGTAATGAGACCTTAGGTATGGACTAGTTGGACCATGAGACCTACCCGGTAATTGATCCCAATTTAGAAACACTTAATCCCAACACATCATAATCAATCCAAAGAATGAATAGATAACTTGAGTTCTATGCCATAACCGGAATTTCCAACCCCTAGAATCCGTCTTTCCTTTCCCTTGATCAATATCTTGTTTGATTTGTTTATTTGTGCTGATTTTTGGTTTAGTTTGATTGTTTGCTTTGCATGAATTGTGATCTTTGATTTGATCACCTAAAACCGACAAAAACAATTGAGATTTTTCCTTCCTTTATTTCTTTCTTTACTTTAGACTTAGATCTTTGCTAAACTCAATCACAACTTGAATCAATTTCACCTTAGTCTTTGTGTTCGACCTCGGAATGCTATCCATACTATAAACGTCCCGTACACTGCGGGTGCGCTAGCAGTTAGGATAATTATAACGAGTATAAATTTAAGGCTTATTGCGTGCACACCTTTTAGCGTAACACTCAAGATCATAACAAGCTCACATATGCCTATGGCATAACCTCAACATTAACACAAGTGCCTAAGGCACAACTCCAACATACAACACATCCTAACCACACTAGCTACCAACTAAGCCAAGGCCAAAGGAAAGGAAGGAAGGAAGACATACCAACAAGGTATGCACCAACAGAAGCAAGAGCACAAGGCTGATCTAGTGAGGCGTAGGGGCGGCTCACCAAAGGCGCAGGGGCAGCTCACTAAAGGCGCAGGGACGGCTGTCTGTGCAGAATGTTGGCCCCGACTTCTCTTCAATCTCTTTCTCGACTATCTTCACTTTTTCAACACACCACAACAAAACATATGTATACAAACACATATATGATCATCAAAACATCAGAATAAGATCTACACAAGCTCAACTTGTGATTCTATGCTAGAAAAGGAAGAAAGAAGCAAAGAAGAGGAAGGAAGGAAGATGGAGGTGAAGATCTTACCACAACAACCCTAAGCAGCAACTAGGAGCATCAACACACCTCACACAATCCTCAACAACAGTAGTAACTCTCAGCCACAAGCTCAAGATCATCCAAACCTCAAACCACAAACAACTCTCAAAACTCACACACACAAGATCAAGAAGAGGTCAAGGAAGAAGAGAGAAGAAGAAGAACGTGAGGAGGAAGAGAGAAGCTGTAGAGATGAAGAAACCCTTCATCTGAAGATAAGGAAGGCTTGTATAAGAAGCCAACCCAAAAGCAAGTCAAGAGGTCAACAAAGGTGGCTGCAGCCGCACAAAACCGCATGGGCGGATCAACTAAGACGCAGGGGCGGCTCACCTGTGGCGCAAGTGCGCCTCACAGGGTCCGCTGGGGCGGCTGGCAGTGTCAAAGCTAGCTCAGCTAAGGCTCAGCAAGGCTCCTAGGCTCCAAAGACTCAAGCTCTTACATCTCACCCCCTTAAAACAAGTTTCATCCCGAAACTTGTAAGATCCCAAACCTCTCGGACCCATAAGCCGAGGTACACTCTCTCGTCAAGAACATCAAGTCATAACCTATAACATTCTATATCCTTAACACATCATGGAGGAATCACAACTCCAACATAATAACTCTACACAAGGCCTAGAGGAAGATCATCTCTAGCCAAACACTAACCACATCGCACTAGCATGGAGAAAAACCGTTTCCAGCCACAACGTACACATAACACTACTACGTGGAGGGAAGTCATCTCCATTCACACTATGTCCACCAAAGATAGCATGGAGGAAAGAACCATCTCTTGCTAATCCTAACACATACACCATAGCATGGAGGAAAGAACCATCTCCAGCTATATCTATCTCGCACTAGCAAACAAGATCTAACAGATCATATGCACAACTCACAGCTAACACAAAAACACAGCATATCACATAAGCACATAGTATAACATACATTCACTAAGATAGCACAAAGATCTAATCGTAGATCCTGCAGGTGTATCTATCACAACATAAAACTATGGATAGTTCTTTTGGATACTATCCTCAGTCTCCCAGGTAGTCTCATCAGGTCCTCGTCTATACCACTGTATCCTCAACATAGGAAAGTCCTTCGAACGCAGGCGTCTCACACCTCTCTCTCTAGGACTGCAAAAGGGTGTTCTGCAAAAGTGTGGTCCGGCTCAATCACTAGATCATCATAACTCAAGATGTGCCTCAGATCTGGTATGTACTCCCTCAGTCGAGACACATGAAACATTGGGTGGATATCCTCTAATCTCATAGGCAAAGCTAAAAATCATGATGCCTTCATGATACTGATCAAGATCTCAAGTAACCGACATATTGGAAACTCAGTTCCCTTTTCCCATTAACACGTCTAAGGTTTCACAACTGAGATACTTTCAGCCGGACTTGAACTCTCGCTTGAACTTTAGAGGTTAACACATCTCGTCTATATATGATACTTGACGACTCTGTACAATCAGTATTCTTCCTTTAATCATCGCTACTTGAACTACAAAATCCTGAATCTAGTCAGGTGTTATCCCACTACTACTGCTAGATCACTTCTAGCATAAAGATGTATGGCATCTACGTCCATACAGTGCCTCTTAAGGACATCCCAGAAGATAAACATCAATCACTATTAGATGATAACTCAGTAATGGGAGGTAATATAACCATCCACGTTTCTAATTCAACTTACAACTTATAATAGATCCTTAAGATCTAGATGATCCTCTCTAACTGACCGTCTGTCAGGGGGGTGAAGTTTAGTCTTGAAGTATAGACTCAGTCCTCAAAGCAGTATGTACCTGCAGTCCAAAATCTCAAGGTAAAAACATCCATCTCGATTAGAGATGATCGTTCTCGGTATACCATGGAGTCTCACTATTCATCTAGTGTACTCCTCACTCAATTCATTCACTGACCACGTCCTTCTGATAGGAATAAAACGTGCCGGTTTCCATAATCTACTTCCAACAATCCAGATAACATCAATCTTCTACTGGGTCACAATCCCATAACCAAGTCCATAGAGATGTCCTCCCAATTCTACTACTGCACTGGTAGTGGATGAGGCTTATCTCTAGATCAGAAATGCTCTATCTGGACCCGCTGACAAGTCACACATTGTATCACAAATCTGTTCACATCGACTTCAATCTTCTACATCCATATAATTATGTAACCCCATGGTACATCTGATTCGTACATGGACGTACGAAGGAAGGTGTACCGTAAGTGTATTGTAAGATTCTCTTTCTCTACTCCGCATCAGTAGGTACATAGAAGCGATCATGACGCTTCATCACTCCATCTATTCCAACAGTGAACTGGGGTGCCTCTCCACGAGACATCCTATCTTTCATCCTCGTCAAGGTTGGGCATGTCCCCTACTTCTATTGGATCAAATCCAATAGACCAGGTAGATCCTCTACAGCAAACAACTGGGCATCCTTATAGAGAGACTGTAACTCCCACTCTAGCCAAGCTAGATCTTCCCAAAGTTGAGGCAGAACTATCAGTCTCACAATGAACATCTCTTGTAGCGTTTTTCCATTCAAGTTGTCAGCGACATCGTTCAACTTCTCGGAACGATATGAAATCTCCAAATTACAGTCTTGATCAACTTAAGCTCTAACACTGGCGATTATTCAACCCCTGTTGCATAAAATATATTTCAAATTTCTATGCTCTGTAGAAATCTAACATGAAGATCACACTGGTACGGTCTTCAAAACTTAGAGGCTTGAACTACCACTACTAACGCTAAATCATGAGTCGGGTAGTTCTCATCATACGTTCTCAAATGTAACACACATATCAGTAACTCTACTCCTCTGTAGTAACACACGTCTCAAACTTAATTGGGACGTCTCACCGTAAATCACGGGATTCCCAGAATCTTCTGATTAGGAATCGCTAGAGTGTCTGCCATAACACATTAATCTACTCCGAGGTTGGAGTCCATTATCTTCCTATAGAGATACTCTTTAAGATCTACTAACCTTTTATCATGAGGCGATGATTGTATCATGATAACTCAACTAAAGGATATTTCCTATCCTTTAGGGTACTAAAATAAAACTTCATTTTGAAATTTTAGACCCCTTTCGGGTTCTAGTTATTTCTACATTTGGTCTTTCAAAAGATTCCAAGTGTCATTGTTGCCAACCTCTCTCTGATACCATGTTGTAACACCCTAAATTCTCAGAACTCGGGGAGCTACTGGTTAGGACCTCACAATGGGTCCTGACCTTAGTTTGACAACAACTTTACTAGGATCTTGAAACAAGGCACAAACGTATTTAAAACCTTTTTGAAAACATCAAATAGTATTTACATGAATGATCAACACATGACAATCTTACAAAACATAAATATATTAATACCATGCATGCCGAAAGACTCTCCATCCCCATCTAATGAGTACGTGGACCCGGCTGACCATCCGTCCCGGATCTCTCTACAACTGTCTATCTCTACAAAATCTACAACAAGTATAAACCGTTAGCTAACAATCCAAAAATAAGTAGAATAAAAAATAGAACAAACACAACTCAGAAAAAATAAAACAATCATCATGCTGGCACACAAACCGGTTATTATGTGATAACTTAGTTGATTCACTTTATTCTGTTTTTGAAGTTGTGGCACGAGAAATCTTAAGATTCCTCGCCTCCGTTCCTTATCCAACTGGTGATGGTTTGGCACACCTTTCCGGTGGCGTCCCCGCAAACCAAGTATGGACTAGTCCCTAAAGAAACCCAAGTCGCCATCGGGCTTACGGGGCAGAATGCCACCGCCCGTTACTCTTAGGCCAAATGTAGGTCGGTAGTAGGTAAATAATAATAAGTATAATTATACACATATCATTCAAACACCACTATCATTATTCACACTCATATCTAGAAGTTAGCTAAGTAAACCCAAAGGACTTCCCTGAATCAAATCTCAACTCTATTAATCTTAACTCGGTCTGCAACCGTAGAAACTCAATTGCCTGCCATAAAAGGCAAGTGGATCAAAATACATCTCATATTCTTTATAAGTCTATAACTTCTAAGATGTACAATCCCATCATAAGAGGAATTACTAAAATACCCTCCTTAGGTAAAATGACCATTTTACCCCTGATCCCTAACTTCTAGAAAAATCCCATGATATATGTCCAAACTCCTTTTTGGAACTAAATTTCATATTCTAACTCTTAAGATTGAGTTTAGGTAGAAACTAGAAAATTACACATTTTCCTAACTTTCAAAAAGGTCACTAGGATCCAACTTTAGCCTATGATACGAGGCCCGAATAAAAATATAAAAATTCTATTAAAAACCTCTAAGTCTTCTATGACATGTATAGGATCTCTCTTAGAAACTCAACCAAACTTCCTATTAAAATCCCCAAAGTTGGTTCAAACATCTAGTGATTTCATACTTAGTCAAAAATCCGAGTTCTTTCTAAAACTGTGCAACTCCCATACTTTGAGGCGTAATAACTTCAAAACCGACCGTTAGATTATTCTCCAATTTTAATACATCAAACTACACATATCTACCTACAACATATCAAAATATCAACGGTGGATGTTCGAGTTAAGGTATCGAAACACATGGTTAAAAATAGTAGGTTCTATCCCAAAATCTTGGAATTAAGAGAAGCCATGTAAACAAGTGCCTATTTCCCCGCCAGCTCTCCTAGACCTAAACTCATGCATGCAGTCTCCAGTTCGAACAAGGCTTGTAGGGGAAACACAAAGCTACAACTTTACTCGCCACCCTCTTCACTACAATTCCGAGCATCACCTACTACTCCTAACCTATCCAGCCATGAACCCATGAACAACTAGCCTCCCCTCAGCCCCCTACTACCCACTTCTAAGACAACCCACACCCATGCTAATGCAGCTAACAAACTAGACAAAGAGAGCAAGGGTCGGAAGGAAGGAAACTCACTGAGCCGGCGCAACTTTGATCGAATGATCGATACTCGTCCTCAACGGGATAAAGGGGAGGCTGGCATGGTGTGGCTTGTGAAGGGGTCCTGTGGGTACTGCACAACAACGCTCAATCAATGGCTCGCGCTTGCTGTCCACAATGAACAAAATTTAATGCAGACGGTGGCAGCACCAACTCACCTGGTTGATAGCGGCGACGGCGATGGTCGAGGAGGCTCTGCAACGGACCGTCAGCACGCTGGGCGGTCTTGTCGAGGAGGAAGGCACAACGTTTGTGTGATTATTCGAAGGGATGCACGGAGATGAGCGCAAAGGTTGGGTCTGAGCCTCTCTGGGACGTCTGGCCGATGCAAAAGTCGACTCCTGACTCACTGCTACGACGACAATTTTGTGGACTTTGTGGCGTGTTGATGGTTACCCATGTAACCGGTGGCGGAGAGCCGGCATGACTTCTTGGGTTTGGAGATGCTCGATGAGTGTAGATAGGAAAGAGAGAGGAGGCTTATCCGTGAAGGAAAGAAAATCTTCCTGGCATGTAGAAGGGAAGGAGATCGGTCGAGATTCTTGTAGTATGAATCTGGACGTGAGGTGGTAGGAAGGAAAGAATTGTAGAGGAGCGGGATTCTAGGAGACGTAAATGGTAAGCATATCTCCTCTCCAACTCACCACACCTACACACGCTGGAGCGGATCTTTCATAGATGGGTTGGTGCACATCTTCCTTGCTGGGCTCGTGTAGAAGGCGGCATAAAGGAGGGAAGGAAATGCTAGGCGGGCCCAAACAAGGTAAGGAGTGTGGTTTCTACCAATCTCCCAAATACGCATAATAGGTTTAAAAACAGACCGTTTAGATTTGAGTCGATGTGGCTGCAACGAACAGACTGCGAGAATCTGATCAAACAATCGTGGAGAACTCAATTTGACAGAACCCACATGTACAACCTTGTTAAAAAAACAATGCTCCTCAAACAAAAACTGAAAATATGGAGTCTTAAAACTTTTGGAAACGTCAATAAATAACTACAAATAGTAGATAATGAAATAGAAGCCCTCCAACAACAACTAATAAGGTGCTTTGACCAACAATTAAACGACAAAATTAATAGGCTTAATAGGAAATGGGAGTGTCTTCTAGACTACCAACAAAAATACTGGATACAACGTGCCAAAGCAAACAATCTACAGCTTGGGTATAAAAACACAAAATTTTATCACCGAAAAGCAACAGGTAGAAGAAACAAGAAATTAATTACGACTATTATCAAAGATGATGGCTCCATCATAGCAAAAGAAAACGAAATTAATGAGATTTTCATGGATGACTATAACTCAAGATTCAAAGCAACTGTGATAGACAAACAAAAACTCCTTAAATTGTTAGAGGTTATTCATTCAGAAGTGTTTGACAGTGAAAATCTCAAATTAGAAAGACCGTTCTCTACTAAAGGCATAAAGGATGTTGTTTTTTATATCGGAAGTGACAAATCTCCAGGACCTGACGGCATGACTGCCGGTTTCTACCAAAAATATTGGCATATTATTGGACCTGCCGTCACTAGGGCAGTAAAGAGTTTTTACAGATCCGGAAAAATCTTAAAACAAATCAACCACACCTTCATCACTCTATTGCCAAAGATCGACAACCCAACGAAAACCTCACACTACAGACCAATAAGCTTATGCTCAACAGTATATAAAATAATAGCAAAAATATTAGCAAATAGATTAAGCCTAATCCTACCAAAAGTAATACACCCCCTACAAAGCGCTTTCACAAAAAATAGAGCAATCCACGATAACGTCCTCATTGCAAATGAAATTTTCCATGGCTTTAGACAAAAAAAGGAAAAGAGGGATTCATGGCAATCAAACTAGATATGAAAAAGGCCTATGATAAAGTTGAATGGGAATTCCTTTTGGAAGTCTTGAAAAAATTTGGGTTTGGAACCACATTGAGAAAATTGATAACCTAATGTATATCAACGGTCTCCTACTCTGTATTAGTAAATGACTCCCCAACTTAAATAATCCTCCCCCATAGAGGACTCCGACAGGGTGATCCTCTTTCACCACTTCTCTTTAACTTGGGGGCCGAAATATTGGCAAGAAACATACATAAAGTGTGCGACAACAACCCAAAATTAATAGGTTTCCCTATTACAAGAAATGGTTCCATAATTCCTTTCCTAGCCTTTGCTGATGACATTTTTATTTTCACAAAGGCTACTACAGAAGCGAGTGTTAACATGAAATATTGTGATATTTTAGGCATACTTTCTAGATGTTTTTCATCCATTATAGTGTTCCTTGATATAGCATTGAAGCAATTGTTAGCTAGTTTGTCTATATTGTCGATATAGAGGTCTACATAAGCTTTGTGTTGATTGTAGGCGAATAAGAGCTAAAACCGAACGAATTAAGAGAGGATGGAGATGAATTGAGCACATCCAAGGATTGAGGACACACCAAGGAAGCCAAGGGAGATGCTAGGAGGAGGAATGGCACAACACAACGGGAACTACGAGCAATCTATGTTTCCACACTCTAAAATACGGCCGTAGAGAAGTCCACGCCCAAAACCACGGCCGTGGAACTTGGCAACATGAACGTGGAGCATTCCAGAGAGTTACATGGTATAAAGTACGGCCGTGGAAGTTGTGAAGAACCGTAACCCAATTCCACGCTCTAAACCACGGCCATGGAACTCCATGAAACCGTGATTTAGACAATTTTTTGATGAATAAAATATGGACACATTGTTTACGCATATGGGCCGGACGGTTATTATACCCTTCCTTATAAAAGCATTGAAGCAATTGTTAGCTAGTTTGTCTATATTGTCGATATAGAGGTCTACATAAGCTTTGTGTTGATTGTAGGCGAATAAGAGCTAAAACCGAACGAATTAAGAGAGGATGGAGATGAATTGAGCACATCCAAGGATTGAGGACACACTAAGGAAGCCAAGGGAGATGCTAGGAGGAGGAATGGCACAACACAACGGGAACTACGAGCAATCTATGTTTCCACGCTCTAAAATACGGCCGTAGAGAAGTCCACACCCAAAACCACGGCCGTGGAACTTGGCAACATGAACGTGGAGCATTTCAGCGAGTTACACGGTATAAAGTACGGCCGTGGAAGTTGTGAAGAACCGTAACCCAATTCCACGCTCTAAACCACGGCCGTGGAACTCCATGAAACCGTGATTTAGACAATCTTTTGACGAATCAAATATGGACACATTGTTTACGCATATGGGCCGGACGGTTATTCTACCCTTTCTTATAAAAGGAATAAAGGAGGGAGAATTCAGGACCTTCGCTTACGCTTGTTTACACGTGCCTAGGGTTTCATCGGACGTGTGGAGGATTGTAATTTTGCAACGGAGATTTACGAAGGCTTGAAGATTTAGAAGTGTGCTTTTGTTCTTAGGTTTGATTAGAAGACGGATTGACATCCCACTCTTCGTTCTTATCAAGGATTGTGATTGGTTTGTGTTATTCCAAATCTGATATACATTATACCCTTGTTTGTGGATTTGAGATTGATTTGAAGCTTATTGAAGGTTTTCGAAGGTTTTCATCTTTCATTCTTCTTAATCTTGAATTTGATATCATAATGACTGTTGTTGGATAAAACCCTTTAGCAATTCTAAGGTGAAGGGTTGATAGTTGTGGCTTAGATGATGATAGATCGATCGTAAACATATTGGACCCTGAGAGTTAGAGAGATTTTGCCGACGCCCCAAACCACGGTCTGTTATTGAGGTTCCACGGCCGTGGAACTCAAGATCCACCCGTAATTTGTGTCAGTTTAAGAACCTTGCTTTTACTTTGATCCAAGGTTAAAGATTAGCTTTAATCTAGTCTTGACTTGTCCTTTCTAGGTAATAGTGAAGCCTCAACAACCTCTACTTCGATTTCGAGTGTCACAACCTTAATCGGTTTAGTTAGTCTTGATCCTTGGGTTACAAGTTTGGGTATTTGAGATCAATTCTTGTCTTTAGATCCTTTCTATACTGAAGCCTCAACAACATTTATAGAGAGTGTCTTTAGATAAGTCATATAAAGCCTTGGAACTTCATCGTACATTGCTTTACCTTAGTATACCTTTGCAACTCTTAACTCTGTCCTTAGTTCTTTAGTATATCTTGAATCGATTGCCACAATTAGACACCTGGATATTTAGGGTTGCTGTTTTCCACAATATTTGCAAAGCTCATACATTTACTTGCTTGCCAATCTTATAATTGGATTTAACCCCCCAAATCCCTGTGTTCGATACTCTGGAATTCTTGCTTAACTACGTCGATCCGTACACTGCGGGTTCGCTTGCTTGATTCTAGTTTTATAAATGTAAAGCTTATTTGCACGCACGCTAAGTGGCGAACAAGTTTTTGGCACCGTTGCCGGGGATTTGGTTTAGGCCGAATTCGGTTATCGGTTGTCAAGCTTGGGAGCTTTGCTTTTTGTTATTTGATATCTCTTTTGAGTGTTCTTGTAGGTTTGTGTTCTTAGGTACATACAAAGTTCTTGTTCCGGCAACGGAACAGAGTTTCGCCAAAGAACAAGTTTTTGGCGCCGTTGCCGGGGATTTGGTCTAGGCCGAATTCGGTTACCGGTTGTCAAGCTTTGGAGCTTAGCTCTTGTTATTTGATATCTCTTGTGAGTGATATTTGCAGGTTACTTTAGGTTTATGCGCAGGTCAAGGAACAACGAGGACCTCTTACCTCTTGATCAAGAACTTGAGAAGACTTTGAGGAAGAAGCTCAAAGAAAGAAAGATGGCTGAAGAAAGAGAACGAGATTTCCAAACGGAGTTAGCGGAGTCCGAAGCTAAACTTAGATGGAGCGAGAAGACTCGCAAGGAGGAATCGGAGCGTCATCAATCGAAAGTTGATGATCTAATGGATATGATATTTCAAATAAGGTTGGAATTGAGCAACCTTAAGAAGAAGAAGAGCAGGAAATTGTCAAGATTAGTTAGAACCAATTCATCCGACGAGGATAGCGACTCTTCCATGCCACCACTAGAGGACATTGATCCGACGATCAATGTGAACCCATTTGCTCCAAGACCGGCTGCAAATCGTCGTGTTCCAGCTGGGGATGCGAGAGCTCCTCGTGTAGATGGAGAGCCAAGGACTCTTGGCCAAAGGATGGATCCAATTCAGCAACCACGCCGTTTAGGTGTGAACTTTGATGCTGATGATATGCAAGGGTTTAGCTTCAACCCACAAGTTATTACCATCGTTCGCCAAAATCAGTTTGGAGGAACGAGTGCTGAATCTCCACATCAACATTTACAAAATTTCGAGATCATGATGGAGACAATGAAGCCAAAGAATGCAACCACTAACAACTACAAGATCAAACCATTCTTCTTCTCCTTGAAAGGGAAAGCTTTATCTTGGTATCAAGCTCTTCCAAATGGAAGACTTAACACATGGGAGGATCTTTCTGCGGAATTCCTCACCAAATTCTTTCTGCCATCCAAGACGGCGGAGTTGAGAGGTAAGATTAATGCATTTTCTATGAGATCTAACGAAAGTTTGTTTCAATCTTGGGAAAGATTTCAGGGCTTGCTATTGGATTGCCCACATCATGGCATTTCCAAACTGGGTTTATTGGAGATATACTACAAGGAGCTGGATGTGGAAACACAATTCAAGCTCCAATCCCTTTCATGTGGTACATTCATGGACATGAGGGAAGATGACGCTTGGGACTTCATTGAGAAGCAAGCCCGAGTCATAGAAAAGTATTCTCACCGGAAAGTAGAAGCAAATCAAGTGGAGCAAGGAGCAAAGTTATCACAAGCTACTCAAACTCAAATATTTTCTCTCAACACCGAGATTAAAGAGTTGAAGGAAGCTATTAAAACCAACTTCCCAAAACAAAAGGGGCAAGATGTTGGTTATTTGGGAAACAACAATAACCACAATGGGAATGAGAATACAAACCGCAACAACCGGAACAATTGGAACAACAACAACAACAACAACCGGAATAACGGCTGGAACAACAATAGGAGTTCAAACAACAATAATTGGCGGTCCAACCAACAACACAATTCCGGTAATTCTTATCCCAATTCAGGAAATTCACTAACTCCACCTTCTTCTTCTTCCATTCCCTTGAAAAGCCAGGAACAAGCATCTAATAGCGGAAGCACTTTGGGGAAAGAAAAGTCCGATCCCATGTTGGAAACAATCTTGGGAAAGCTTCAAGGATTGGAGAGTCACATCATTAAGGTCGATGATCATATCACTAAGGTTGATAAAGCCCAAAAGGTTTTAGAAAACCAAATATTTAGCCATGCTGAGGAAGTCCCTAGGAATCAAGGAAAACTTCCAGGAAAGACGGAGGATAACCCAAAGGGAAGGGTGATGGCAATCACAACTAGGAGCGGAGCAACAACCACCGACCCGCAACCTAAGTTTGTAGAAGTTCCCGTCGAGAAGGAGAAAGAGAAGGAGAAGGAGAAGGAAGACGTCTACGTTCCTCCTCCAGCTTTCAAACCTCCCCTACCATTCCCACAATCTAGAGCAAGAGCGCGTCTAGACAAACAGTTCGGTAAGTTTATTGAACTCATGAGCAAACTGCATATTAATATACCTTTCATTGATGCAATTGTAGGTATGCCAGCTTATGGAAAGTTCCTAAAGGAGATCCTCTCTAACAAAAGAAAATTAGAGGATTTTGGAGAGGTTAAGATGAGTTCGGATTCATCGGATCTCATCAAGACAATGAAAGAAAAGATGCCCCCAAAGCTGAAGGATCCGGGGTCATTTTGTATTCCCATAGGAGTGGGAGATGTCACATATGATGCATTATTTTATTTAGGCGCAAGCGTGAGTATCATTCCGCTCGCCTTATGCAGGAAGATCAGTTTAGGCGAACCTAAACCGGTGAAGATGACGTTGTACATGGCGGATCGATCCATAACTCGTCCCGTCGGCATAGTTGAAGACGTCCTGGTCAAGCTTGGTAAGTTCTATGTTCCTATAGATTTTGTTGTGCTTGACATTCCTGCAGATAGTCCGGTCCCGATCATACTCGGAAGACCGTTTCTTGCAACATCCGGATGTATAGTTGATTGCAAGAATGCTAGACTCGCCTTCGACATAGGAGAAGAAAAGGTAGAGTTCGTTCTCTCCACTTTGTTAAAGGAACCAGTTTTCGATGAAGACATATTCAACATCCATGACGAAGAGCTATCTAGAGAGGAGGTAAGTTCGATCCTCTTCAAAGACCCCTTGCAAAAGGTTATCTCTATGAGCATTATGGATATAGGGGAAGAAGAGGAATGCAATCAGGAAATTGAAGCCTTAGAGAAGCAAAAAGAAGTGTATGAAGAAGAATTTGAGAAACTCTACGATGGGTCAGAAGACGTAAGAAACCACGGCCAGTCGTGCTATTCCACGGCCGTGGAATCTACCAACATGACCGTAATCAGCTATTCAGAGGACTCCAGTAAATTACACGGCCAAAACCACGGCCGTGGAGCAAACAGAGGCACCGTAATTGATTTCCACGCCCAAAACCACGGCCGTGGAGGAAGCTGGGGGAGCCGTAATTTTGGGAGAATCTGAAGGAGATTGTATCTTCTCCACCACTTCTTTTGATTCTTCTCCAACATCTTCTACATCCTTAGACACTTCTAGGGAAGCAGTGGACACTCCTCAAGAGACATTAGAGACTCCTATAGTGATGGAATTAAAGCCACTTCCTACACATCTAAGGTACGCATTTGTAGGACCTAGTTCTACCTTTCCGGTAATTGTTAGTTTCGATTTGAATATAGATGAACATAGTAAGGTTATGGTTGTTCTTAAGAAACATAGGAAAGCCTTAGGGTATACTATAGGACACTTAATCTCTAGTAGAGGGATTGAAGTGGATAAGGCTAAGATAGAGACCATAGAAAAGCTTCCTCCCCCAACTTCGTTGAAAGGGATAAGAAGTTTTCTAGGATATGCTGGATTCTATAGACGTTTTATAAAGGATTTCTCCAAAATATCAAAACCCCTTACTAATTTATTAATGAAGGATGCAATTTTGATTTTTCGCAGGAATGCTTAGATGCGTTTAATATGATTAGGGAAGCTCTAATCTCAGCCCCGATTATTCAACCTCCGGATTGGAATCTTCCATTTGAGGTTATGTGTGACGCAAGTGACGTAGCTATAGGGGCTGTGCTTGGGCAAAGAAAGGAAGGACGAACCCACGCTATCTACTATGCTAGCAAGACGCTAGATGAAGCGCAGCTCAACTACGCCACTACCGAGAAGGAATTTTTAGCAATTGTATATGCATTTGAAAAGTTTCGCTCTTATCTTGTAGGTGCTAAGGTGATTGTGTACACGGATCATGCTGCGATCCGGTATTTGCTTGCAAAGAAAGATGCGAAACCGAGGCTGATTAGATGGATTCTTCTCCTACAAGAAATCGATCTAGAGATCCGCGACAAGAAGTGTTCGGAAAATTCTTTCGCGGATCATTTGAGTCGTCTACCACATCTTGAGGACGACCATCTACCTATAGATGACTCCTTTCCAGACGAGCATTTACATATCATAGAGGAGTGCATCGACGTGATCACCAAAGGTAACGAACCATGGTTTGCTGATTTTGTTAACTAATTGGTTTGCCATGAATTACCTCCCGGATTATCCTACGCACAAAGAAAGAAGTTCTTTAAGGATGTTCGGGAATACTTTTGGAACGAACCTCTCCTCTTCAAGAGAGGTCCGGACGGCATCATTCGGCGATGCGTGCCAGAAGATGAGATGCAAAGTGTCATCCGTCATTGTCATTCACTACCTTGTGGAGGACACGCTAGTTCGAACAAGATTAGCGCTAAGGTATTGCAATCTGGATTCTTTTGGCCTACTTTATTTAAAGATGTGCAAACCTTTGTTTCCTGCTGCGATACTTGTCAAAAAACAGGGAATATATCTAGGAGAAACGAGATGCCTCTCAACAACATTCAAGAGGTGGAGATCTTTGACGTTTAGGGAGTAGACTTCATGGGACCTTTCCCATCATCTTGTGGAAACCGATACATACTTTTAGCCGTGGACTACATTTCGAGATGGGTTGAAGCAATTGCCTCTCCCACTAATGATGCTATGGTTGTGGTCAAGTTCTTTAACAAGACCATTTTCCCACGATTTGGGACACCACGGACTATCATTAGTGATGGAGGCGCTCACTTCATTGCCCGACGATTCGAAGCTCTTTTAGCTAAGTATGGGGTGACTCACAAGATCGCCACCCCTTATCATCCATAAACTAGTGGACAAGTGGAGATCTCGAACCGGGAGATTAAAGGAATCCTAGAGAAGACGGTTTCAAGGACAAGGAAGGATTGGTCTTTGAAGCTAGATGACGCATTATGGGCATACCGGACTGCATATAAGACTCCCATCGGAACAACACCATACAACCTTATGTATGGGAAGTCTTGTCACTTGCCAGTAGAATTGGAGCATAAGGCGTATTGGGCAATAAAGTGGTTGAACTTCAACATGAAGGAAGCGGGAGAGAAGCGTCTCTTGGGCCTTAACGAGCTTGAAGAACTTCGCTTGAACGCCTACGAAAATTCCAAGATCAATAAAGAAAGAGCGAAGCGTTGACATGATAAGCATATCATCCCAAAGGACCTCAAGGAAGGAGATCAAGTTCTCCTCTTCAATTCAAGGCTTCGTCTCTTTCCATGTAAGCTTAAATCTCGTTGGACTGGACCTTATCTAATCAAACGTGTTTTTCCCCATGGTGCAGTTGAAGTATGGAGTGAAAAGGGCGGATGCTTTAAGGTGAACGGTCAACGACTCAAAAAGTATTCACCGGAACTCCAAGCTGAAGAGTTCGCGCCCACCACACTTGAATAAGTGCAAATATGGTCTAGCTACGGACCTTAAACAAGAGCTTCTTGGGAGGCAACCCAAGGTATTGCACTTACGTTTTTGTTTTTGATTCGTAGATTAGAATAGTTTAGACGTTTTTTTGTTTTATTTTGCCTTCGATACCTTCCGGTATGTTCGTGTTTTTGGATGTAGGATCAGTGGAAGAGAAAAGGAGAAGGAAAGGTTTGAAGAAAATTGACGAAACTTGGACTTTGGCACATTACAGAGAGTTCCACGGCCAAAATCACGGCCGTGACAGCTACAGTGACCGTAATTTGCAAAAGCCTGAGAAAAATCACCAAAAGCACGGTTCCATACATTTCCACGGCCGTGTAAACCCCCGAGTGACCGTAATTTTCGAAAAAATTTACGGCCACTATAAAAACCACGTTTCTTCACAAAACGCATCAAAACTCCATTTTCCACGCCCAAAAACGCCAAAATCGTCCCCCTCTCTCAAATCTCCGTTCGTTAATCGTTTCGAACGATTATTTAACCCAAACTGAAGCAAATTCGATCATCTACAAGATCCAAGCAACAATTCGAGTGAATAATCGCCGGAGAAGACGGAATTTGGATTTAAAATCCAAAAACCTAGGTTTTTCTTCTCTTCTCTCACTTTGTCGATTCGATTCAGTTTTTGCAAGATATATTAGGCGAACTGATTGGAACTGGATTGCAATTAGTCTAGGGCTGCTATCTGCTGATTGTGGTGTTGATTGAGTGATTTTTGAGGATTTATGAACCGAACCACGGTCTCTGGGCATTCCACGGCCGTGGAAACTGAAGAACAGACCGTGGTTTTGAACAGAAACATGGACCTTGTTAGGAGAATGTCAAATAGGACAAAGAAGAGGAAAGGCAATGCTTCCTCCTCCTCTCAGGCACCCCCTAGTGAACCAACACCACCACCATCACCCCCACCCCCTAGAATCCCTAAAATCCATGAGGATCACCTCGATGCCTTAGAGAGGATCGAGAAGAGACCGGTCATAGGACCTCGTTACTTGCTTCTTGAGGATCTAGAGCCACTGAATGTGGTAGGGGACCTTACTTGGTTGCTTGATAGAGCCGGTTTTATCATCTTCTCCACTATTCGGGAAGATGCATATGAGGAGATCACTAGAGAGTTTGTGGTCTCATTTGAGCATAGCCATGTAGATAGGACGGTTTCTTTCCGGCTGATGGAGAGGAACTATGAGTTCTCAATTCGAGAGTTTGGAGTCTTCTTTGGGTTCCATGAGACCTTCAATGGTCGATTTCCTAGTGGCGTGTACGCCAAAGATTTTTGGGAGGATATTGCTATGGTGTACGCCAGAGAGGACCGCTGGAAACCTGCTGATACCAAGGCTAAGTTGATCTATCACTTAGCCTTGAAGATTGCCCACCGAGTGCTTTCTGAGTGTCTCTTCCCTAGGACGGAGACTCCTCAGAAAATCAAGACTGATGAGTTGTTTCCGCTTTATTGTATGCTGCATGGTAGGCCGGCTGACTGTGCCACCCTCTTAGCTTCTACTATGAGTAAGCTAAAGAACAAGAGGGCCGGGAATATTGGATACGGTGGGATGGTCACCCACCTTGCTAGACAACTAGGTATTGACTTCTCCGCGTGCACCAGGATAGCGGCTAGACCTTTAGGACTTCAGAGCCTCATGACTAGAGGCATTATCTTTCCTAGACATAGAGGTCCACCTACCGCTGCCATGCCTTGGGAGGGTAGAGGAGTAGAGGGGTTACATGGCTTCCCAAGTATTCCATTATGGCTGGACACCATAACTGGAAGGAGACATTCGCTGCCATGCATGCGAATAGATTGGTAGCACCTCCTTACGTCCCCCCTAAGCCACCCGTTGTAGATGAGGAGGAGATGAGAGGAGATGATGAGTTTGAGGGAGGAGGTGAGGAGCATGATTTTGGTACATTTCCGGATCAGCCGGATACATTTCCCGACCTCCCTAGACACTCTCTCCGCCTCGCTAGAGCTTCTGGTCCTTCTTTCGCCGCGCCAGCGTGAGTGAGAGGCCGACATGGATGGTGACCCCTCCCCAGTGGTATAGCACACAGCCGGATTGGATGAGAGCTCCACCGACTTGGCATGCACAGCCGCCACCTGCACCAGCACCGTCAGATGCACTAGCTTGGTATAGCCAGGCACCGGAGTGGTACGAGTAGCTGCCGGAGTGGGCCACCGACCTTTCCAGGAGAGTCGGAGCTTTGGAGATCCGGGCAGATGTTAGAGATACACGAGCTGAGGCACATGACCGGATGATGAGAGACATCTACCGCTAGCAGTTTGGGCGGAACTACGACCCCGGCTTCTTCCCGTTTCCACCACCACCGGCACCTCAGTGAGGATGATGATGATTTACCGCATTAGCCGCTCCACCACCGTCTTGTGAGTCCATTTTCTTTCTTTCTTTTTTTTATTTCTTTTTTGAACATTAGGGACAATGTTTGTCTCAAGTATGGGGTGGGGTCTGACTATTCATTTGTAATAACTCTACTCACTTTTGCTTGCTTTGATCGAGAACACCTTGCATATTTCATTCCATTGTTACACGTTTCATTATCGCATTGCATGAAAAAGCTTTTGAAAAACCCATAAAAATCGAAAAATTTTGAAAATTTTGTGCTTCTAAGAATTGAGATGATTTCTATGATAATCACTACTTGTGAATTGAGTTTTGATGACAATTGTATGCTTAAACAAATAGTGAATTGAAAAGAAATTGAGTGAGTTAATTATTCCTCTTTTTGCAAGTTTCATAATGTGAAGAGTTTTATCTGAATCATATTGAGAAATCAAGGTTGAAATCACATGATAAGTTCTTATACTTCTTGTTGAAATGATTAAGGCAATTCGATCTTCTCTCTTCTTTCTTTGATCATTTAGCCCCTCAATGAAATAATGGCCTCCTTTACCTATCCGGGAATTTGGAGGAGTTGAGTATTTGGCATGTTTGATGTGGGAGGGCCATGAAAGCAAAAGTTTGCATTCAAAGAATAGAAAGAACTTATAGGTTTGGGGAAGTCAATCATGACGATGAGTAACTCGGCACCATTCACATAGCCGGGTGTTTGTGTCTTGCCAAAGTCGGATTGAGCGATATTCCTAACAGATTATGGTATGTGCATCAAGGGTTTGAGGCATCTCGCAAAATTGAGAATCACCAATCTCCTAGGCTTCGGTTTTTATGCACCTCTGTCCATAACTCCAAAAGTAAAGTCGAAAAATTATGTGCAAAAGAAGAGAGCAAAGCTCTAAGTTGAAAGTGTTGCAAAACCGCGAGAGAAAAAGAAAAGAGTTAGTTATCCCCTTTCCCGGATTCATGCACCACATTCCTTATAATTTCCTTTCCCTTTCCGCATTCTAGACCTTATTTGAAAGTCGTTAAGATCAAGAGAATGTTATATGACTTGGTGATCTAAATTGAAGTTTCTTATGATTGATTTTGATAATGCTTGAAGGTTATGATACTTACATTAAAGTTTGATCGATTCACGATGTTTCCTTCCTCTTTATTCTTTGCTTTTGTATACAAGAGTCTCGTGAATGAATAAAGCAAGGTTTGAGAATGATCTATTGACTAGAAGCACATTTACCTAGAAGATGTTTTGTTTTTAAGATTGCATACATATTTCATCCTAACATGAGTTCTAAAATTTTTGAAAGACCTTGCTTGGGGACAAGCAAGTGGCAAGTATGGGGTATTTTGTTAGCATGAAATATTGTAATATTTTAGGCATACTTTCTAGATGTTTTTCATCCATTATAGTGTTCCTTGATAAAGCATTGAAGCAATTGTTAGCTAGTTTGTCTATATTGTCGATATAGAGGTCTACAGAAGCTTTGTGTTGATTGTAGGCGAATAAGAGCTAAAACCGAACGAATTAAGAGAGGATGGAGATGAATTGAGCACATCCAAGGATTGAGGACACACCAAGGAAGCCAAGAGAGATGCTAGGAGGAGGAATGGCACAACACAACGGGAACTACGAGCAATCTATGTTTCCACGCTCTAAAATACGGCCGTAGAGAAGTCCACGCCCAAAACCACGGCCGTGGAACTTGGCAACATGAACGTGGAGCATTCCAGAGAGTTACACGGTATAAAGTACGGCCGTGGAAGTTGTGAAGAACCGTAACCCAATTCCACGCTCTAAACCACGGCCGTGGAACTCCATGAAACCGTGATTTAGACAATCTTTTGACGAATAAAATATGGACACATTGTTTACGCATATGGGCCGGACGGTTATTCTACCCTTCCTTATAAAAGGACTGAAGGAGGGAGAATTCAGGACCTTCACTTACGCTTGTTTACACGTGCCTAGGGTTTCATCGGACGTGTGAAGGATTGCAATTTTGCAACGGAGATTTACGAAGGCTTGAAGATTTAGAAGTGTGCTTTTGTTCTTAGGTTTGATTAGAAGACGGATTGACATCCCGCTCTTCGTTCTTATCAAGGATTGTGATTGGTTTGTGTTATTCCAAATCTGATATACATTATACCCTTGTTTGTGGAGTTGAGATTGATTTGAAGTTTATTAAAGGTTTTCGAAGGTTTTCATCTTTCATTCTTCTTAATCTTGAATTTGATATCATAATGACTGTTGTTGGCTAAAACCCTTTAGAAATTCTAAGGTGAAGGGTTGATAGTTGTGGCTTAGATGATGATAGATCGATCCTAAACAGATTGGACCCTGAGAGTTAGAGAGATTTCGCCGACGCCCCAAACCACGGTCTGTTCTTGAGGTTCCACGGCCGTGGAACTCAAGATCCACCCGTAATTTGTGTCAGTTTACGAACCTTGCTTTTACTTTGATCCAAGGTTAAAGATTAGCTTTAATCTAGTCTTGACTTGTCCTTTCTAGGTAGTAGTGAAGCCTCAACAACCTCTACTTCGATTTCGAGTGTCACAACCTTAATCGGTTTAGTTAGTCTTGATCCTTGGGTTACAAGTTTGGGTATTTGAGATCAATTCTTGTCTTTAGATCCTTTCTATACTGAAGCCTCAACAACCTTTATAGAGAGTGTCTTTAGATAAGTCATATAAAGCCTTGGAACTTCACCGTACATTGCTTTACCTTAGTATACCTTTGCAACTCTTAAATCTGTCCTTAGTTCTTTAGTATATCTTGAATCGATTGCCACAATTAGACACCTGGATCTTTAGGGTTGCTGTTTTCCACAATATTTGGAAAGCTCATACATTTACTTGCTTGACAATCTTATAATTGGATTTAACCCCCCAAATCCCTGTGTTCGATACTCTGGAATTCTTGCTTAACTACGTCGATCCGTACACTGCGGGTTCGCTTGCTTGATTCTAGTTTTATAAATTTAAAGCTTTTTTCACGCACGCTTAGTGGCGAACAACGAGCTCCAAATTGCTCACGACACTTACAAACTACTGTGCAATATGAGGACAAGTGATAAATTATCACAAATCTGCTTTCATGACAACACCTAATATTGAGCAAAGTACAAGAAGAAGGCTATAACTGCATCTAGGAATTACATCTTCCACTAACCTTGAACAATACCTAGGATGTCCGATTATCAACGGAAGAGTAAATAAAATATATTCAACTCAATCATCGTAAGATCAAAACAACAACTAATAAGATGGAAAGCATCGACTCTATCAAAAGAAGGAAGAACAACGCTAATTAAGGCTAATCTTAATGCCAAACCTTCCTATCTCATGTAGGCCTTTATGTTACCAACAAACATTCATAATGAACTCGACCGAATAAACAGAAACTTCTTCTAGAACAAGGGTCCAAACTTTCACCCTCTAATTATCTAGGACAAAGTCTATAAACCAAGAACACTTGGCGGTACTAGAATCAGAAAAGTAGAAGACATGAACAAAGCCTTGCAAATGAAACTCCTATGGAAAATTATGGCTGAGCCTGAAAACGTTTGGGTTAAAGTTATAGAAGAAAAATACCTTAAAGGCGCATGGTTGTGGAATTATGAATCACATAAAAATACATCATGGCAATGGAAGAAGCTAATGAAGCTACGTGAAGATTTCAACAAAGGAATCAGATGGAGAGTAGGAGATGGCAAAACGATCCGTTTCTGGAAAGATGGGTGGGTCTCAAATAAGCCACCATTAGAATACCTGACAAATAACGAAAGCATTGACCAAACAACACTAACATGCTCTTTTATGACGGATAGGAATTGGAATCGACCTCTACTAAAGCAAATAGAAAACCTTCTCCCAAAAGAAATCTTCAATAAAATAGAAACATATAACCGTCTGAAAAGCGAAATAAGAGACGGTATCTACTGGGCGGCTAATGAAGAGGGATGGTACTCGACTAAGTCGGCCATGGAAATGATCCAAAAACGGAAAATTGGGGTAACAACGGATAAAACTTGGATATGGAAAATTGACATAATGCCTATAGTAAAAAACTTCTTATGGAAATTATCACTTAATGGTATCCCAACAAAGAAGAACCTTGATAAACAAAAGATTCCGATAGTGATGCAGTGTGAATTTTGCAACCATCATATAGAAAGTGCTGAACACCTTTTCTTTAAATGCCTGTACACAATCCAAAACATTGATAATACTAATATAATAGAAACAATACAAAACTATGAACGCACCAACAAGAAAATTATCGATATCCTATCCAACATACGTGAAAAAAATGACCTAACTGAGTTTAGAAAACTAGTGGTCACTTGGTGGAATATCATGCTAACAAGAAACCAATGTGCCTTTAACAAGAAGATACCACCACAAAACATACTACAAGGTGTCTCCACCCAAATCAAGGAGTGGGACGATGCAAATGCAAAACAATTGGGTAGTAAAAGAAACCAGTCAAACAATAAGAGAAAAACCAAGAACATCAGGTGGCAAAGACCAAAAGAAGGATTTATTAAGCTCAATTTTTATGCATCAAAAAACCATTTGGACCAATTTGCCTATGGTTACATTCTCAAAGACAACTTGGCTAGACCTTTGGCACTAGGGAAAGGAAGATGTTGTGCAGAATCCGTTCTGGAAGCAGAAGCATTTGCACTGCGCGAGGGCCTCCAAAAGGCCAAAAGTATCGGTGTCGTAGCCATTGAGATTGAATTTGATAATCTTATGCTCATCAATGTAATCAACCAAATATGGAAGCCGCCATGGGAAACTGATATGATCATTTCGGACATCTCCGCACTGATCTCTGGTTTTGAGCAGTTCAACACTCTTCACATTTTTAGGGAAATCAACACTGTAGCAGACCGTCTTGTAAAACACGGTTTAGACCAGGTTATAGGTGACGATGTGCTACCGGAAGACGTTGAAGACCTCATCCAGTCGGATGCTTTGGGAATGACAATCTCTAGAGACTAACTTCCTTTCTACCGTACATTTGTATAAAAAAAAAAGGGTAAGGAGTGTGGTGTGGCATGGGCTGAAGCAAAGTAGCGGGCGTGGGCTTGTCACAAGGCCCGGCTGGCATGGCAAGAGTGGGCTGGAGAATATCAATGTGCAAGGCAAAGGAAGAAGTGGGTTGGAATGTAAGGCCTTGTCAAGGCTTGTCATGAGCTTGTCAAAATACTTAGACATAAACTAGGGTTTGTAAGATTAGGATTTGGTGTAATTTTATCATTTTATGTGGATTAAACTTACATACAATGATAGGATTTGTGATGGGACGTAACATTAGGTAGCATGGAAAGAGGTCAATGGATCAAAATCCGATTTGACTCGAAAATAAACGGAATAAAATTTCCGGATATTACATCAATGTCACTATGAACTATGGCCCACAAAGGCCATTTCAAGTTCATACACTACGTGTAGAAGGTAGAACAAGAGAAAATGATTCAGGCCTTCTATTTTATTATTTCAGCCCATAAAGACATTTAATTATGGGTTTTTTTACGGGCTTTTATTTTACTTCCACCTCATGCTATTTCATTTATTTGCAAATAAAATTAAATCTTCTAATTGGGAAGCTTAAACATAGATCTTATCTTTTTAAAAGATAGACCTTATTTTATTATTTTCTTAGGGATTTCCTATCTTATTCTAGAAAAGATACAAATCGATAGGCTCGATTAAAAATCCCATGCAACCATCCATTCAACCTTAGATGGACGAATATTCTCTTATAAATAGGGAGGCCGTGCCTCTTATTTTTGCATCTTGAAATATGTAAATTTTCAATAAACACGTTGTGTTATCTTCTACGGTATCTATCGTCGCCTTAATGGAGTGAAGAGCAAACCCGAGTAAGAGACGTCTTGCTCGCAACTCACTTGGACTTGTTTGAGTTTGTTCTACTTGTCACGGTGTAACACCCCAAGTTCTAGGAACTCGAAGCTCTACGGGCTAGGAGCTCACAATGGGTCCCGACCCTCAGAGTAGAAACAGCACAACGGATCTTACAACAATGGTCCCGACCCTCAGAGTAAAAAGGCTCGCAGCCAAGTTCAAAACAAAAGGAAAAGCAACAACATAAACATAAACCCGATCCCATCCTATAATGTACGGGAACCCCGGTTGTCCATACCATCCGGATCACTCAGCAGCATCATGAACTTATGGAACATCTACAACATCAGTATTAACCGTTAGCTAACATTCTAGATATCAAAGAGAACGTAAAGTCACAAATACGCATAAGGTAGAGGTAAACATATAGCATGCTCGCACTCAACCGGTTATTATCTTTCATTAAGTTATCCATTACTAATTTAACTTCTTTAGTCACACGACAGACACGAGTATCTCCCAAAACTCGCCTCCGCTTCCGTATACTAATAAGAATAGATCAGTATTATCCGTTACCTACGGGCCTGGGTTGCAAGAGCACATTTAGTCTCCGAAGAACTAGACAAGTGGTCACCGCCCGGTTATCATACACTTGGGCCAATTAAGGTTATAAAGGGTGAATCGTATGTGGTTATCCGTTATAACAAGAATAAACAACACAAACAAGCCAAAACACTCAAACCGATATACGGAATGAATCTAAGTAAGTCCAAAGGACTTACCTCACTCGAAGGTAACTCAAAGCTCAACAACAACTCAAAGAATAACTCATTTCCCTCAGGAAAGGAGCAAGGAAAGCCTATTCACACAAGCATCATGAATCAGAAACGAAACGGTTGCTATAAGTCTATAACTTCTAGTCTCAATGATCTGTAAGAAATCTCCACAAGCTAAGGGCTCAACCTTAGTCTTACAGAACACTCAGGGGCAAGGAACATCCATAAGGAGCCAGGAAAGGAACAAGGAAAGTAAGGAAGGAAGCAACTCACAAGAACGGGAGTTACTGTAGAAGAACCCGCAGGGGCGGCGGAGCAAGACACCGGGGCGGCTTGCCACATGGCGGGAGTGTGCAGGAGCGGGGGCGGTGCACTGACAGAAGGCGTTGTCAGGATTTCTTCTCGACAAATCTTCTCAGCAAGGAATCCAAAGCTCGAACTTTTGATCCAACCACGTCAAGAATCAACTAAAAGAGCCTAAGAATAGCAACACATTAGCAATGGAGAAGCTAACAAGAATCAAGGTTCAAACATGATTCTTGGAGAAGAAGAAAAGGAAGAATGAAAGAAGAAAACAAAACAGAAAAAGAAAGGCATGCAACAGTTCATGAACGTGATGAAGAACAAGGAAGGAAGAACTTACACGTTCAACAAGATCACAAGAAGCAAGGGTGACGACTACATCTCTCAAGGGTTGAAGAAACGTATGCAAACAACCGGAAAAACGGGAAGAAGGCGGGATTATATAGAAAAGGCTGGAAAGAAGGAAGGACGTTTTAGGGTTATGAAGAAGATAAGGAAGCCGGCCCATAAGATACAAGATTGGATATTCTATCTACGGAAAGAAGATAAAACAAACGAAAACAGATCGGGCGCGATCTGTGACAAATCCACAGGGGCAGATTTCCTGTGCCATAGGGGCGGCCCCTTCTCACCGCGGGGGCGGTGACAGACACTTTTGCCGCTAGGGCGGCCATCTTCACCGAGGGCGCGGTGAAGGTAGAAACTGGGGTCTTACATCAAATCCCCCTAAAAAAGAAGTTTCGTCTTGAAACTTGCAATAGCCCGAAAGATCATATAACAACAGTATAGAAACGCCAAACACAACTCATATATTCCCACTCGGGGCATGTAACTCAAACGTCACAAAAGCACACGCAACTCAACAAAGGAGAAACTGAAACAAACACTATGCTAAATGTGCATCAAGCTCAGCGTAAAACTCCGGATAGTTCCTGTAGGTACTATCCTCTGTCTCCCAAGTCGCCTCATCAGCCCCTTGCATTGACCACTAAATCTTCATCATCGGTATGTCCTTCGAACGCAGGTGTCTCGTACTACGCTCTAAGACAGCTACCGTGTGCTCAACGAACGTGTGGTCTGGCTCGATCACTAGATCCTCATGACTGACGATGTGTCTCGGGTACGGTATGTACTCCCGTAACTGAGACATATGAAAGACTGGGTGGACACCCTCCAGCCTCGGTGGCAAAGCAAGTTTGTATGCTGCCTCTCCAACTTGCTTCAAAATATCGAACAATCCGACATATTTGGGACTCAACTTCCCCCTGACACCAAAACGTCTGATGCCTCGTGTCGGAGATATTCTCAACCAAACCTAAGCTCCAACTCTGAACTCCAAAGTCATGCGCCTCTTATCTACATAAGAATTCTTTCGACTTTGTGTTGCTAACATCCGCTCGCGGATCACTGATACTCGAGCCATGTCATCCTGTATCTACTCAAGTGCTGCTCCACTAGGACTAGAGCAGCATGGATCTTCTTTCTGTATTATTTATGTAGTTCAGCTAGGTCCGGTGAGTACTCTGTTCTTTAACTTATTTTGACCCATTGGGACAATGTGTTCCAAGTATGGAGTATGTTGATGTACTTATTTAACTATGTGTATTTTATATGACTCTTGATTTATATTTATGATCTTATTTGGCTCTATATGTTTATCTGCCATTTCATGCATATATACAGGTTTTTGATTGAGAAAAATGTCCAAAACTGGTTTGAAAATTTTTTTATTGACCTCGACCGGGATGTTCTTGATTGGACGAGTTAGGCACCTCGGATGACGTCGGATCACCTCGACCGAGGTGGGTTCTTAACTAAGAGTTTTTCGAAACGATTTTTGTGCTTCTTCTCTGGATATGACCTCAGTGATGATTTTGTTTGCATATTGGTTTTGAAATCTTTATATGCTCGAAAGATTTTATGATATGTTTAAGTTGCAAAATGTTTTGCTTAAAGTTTTAGCATGTTTAATACTTTGTTTTTATCAAAATTATGTTGAATTTGAAGGTTAACACCACATGATGAGTTTTATCACATTCTTCCTGGGATGATTAAGACAATTCATTCTCTTCTCTTTTTCTTCTTGATCATGCTTTAGCCCCTCATATACATATTTGCCCCCTTTACCTATCCGGGAATTTGGAAGCAAGCAAATAAAAGCAAGTGAAAGTGAAGTTGAGATGTTGGCTGAAAGTTTTAGAAAGAAACAAATAGATTTGGGGAAGTCAATCATGATGATGAGTAATTCGGCACCATTCACATAGCCGGGTGTTTGTGTCTTGCCAAAGTCGGATTGAGCGATGTTCCTAACGGGTCATGGTATGTGCATCAAGGGTTTGAGGCATCTCGAGAAATTGATGATTGCTGATCTCTTAGGCTTCGGTTATTGTGCGCCTCTGTCCATGCATCCCAAAAAGTAAAAAAGTAAAATAAGCAAAGTTTATTGGTGGAAGATGTTGAAGTTCAAAGCAAGTGAAGTAAAGATCCCTTTCCCGGATTCTAGGACCACATTCCCTATATACATCTCACCCTCACACGTTTCTTGACCTTCTCTTGAAAAGCCCTTGAGACCTCGAGCTTGTTGATTGACTTGGTGGTTTAAACTGGATTATACATGATTAGTTTCGATGATTATGATTTATTATGCATTCTATGATTTTATGCAGAGATGAACACCTTTCTTATATTTATAAAATGTTTTGATCATATTTTGATTTAAACACCATGGAGCATTCTCTTAGAGTGATCTATGAGAGGAGCACACCACCAAAAATGTTTTGAAACACTTTTCATTGATCTTTATGACTTATAATCCATTCTATCTTGTACTTAAGATTTGGAACTTGCTTGGGGACAAGCAAAGGACAAGTATGGGGTATTTTGATAACATGTATTATAGTCTATATTTTGGGACTTGTTTAGACGTTTTATCTTCAATAATTTGCATGTTTGAATGTACATTATGTGATTATATTGTTGTTTCATCTACCTTTGCGGGAATCGAGGTCTACACCAAGTTTCGTTGTAAATGTAGGTAAAATGGCACGTTTTGCATCAAAATGGAGCTAAGGAGCAAAAGAGTCATTGGAGCTACATTCGGGAGATTAAAGAGGAGCTCAGGAAGCATGAAATTAACAAAGAAGATTTACTTTGGACCAGATTTGAGAGATTTCACCTTCAGCTAAGAGTCACCTCGGTTGAACACAAAGTCACCTCGACCGAGGTGATCTAGAGGAGCGCCCCGACCGAGGCGAATACCTTGATGCGGCGAGATATATTATATTTGATTGAGATCTTTTATTTTTGAAAGGAGAGATCTTATATTTATGGGCTGAATTTTTGGAAGGAAGATCATATATTTTGGATATCTATTTTAGAGATATGGATATATTTATTAGGATATTATCTTTTTAAGATATTATTATCTTTGGAAGATAATTCTCCTATATAAAGGGTTGGATTTTACACAAGTTCAACCATGCTTAGAGGCTGAGAGCATCCAACAATTAAATGATTTTTTGGAGTTTTGAAGGAAGTTTGAAGATTGAAGGAAGGAAGTTCATAGCTTGTTATAGCTTTTTAAGGGGATTTGTAAGACTTTCTTAGATTCCCTTTGGTTTGTTGTTTTTGATTGATTTGTGATTCTAAGGAACGCTGATTTGTTTATTTGATTAAGTTATTGAAGCATTGTTCTTAAGGTTTTTGTGTTCAAATATTCATTCTCTTCCCATATATTTGATTATAGCTTTCATGATGATGAGTGGCTAATTTCCTTGTGCGATTCTAGGGTGATTGGCTGAAAGTTGTGGGAAAAACGATGATAGAATGATCTTAATCCTAGTAGGACTTTGAAAGCTCGAGTCTTTACCCTTAACCCTAGAACATCTCGCTCGGTCGATGAACATCTCGGCCGGGGTGGAACTTGACTGACCGAGGTGACTTATCTGATCCGTAACTGAGAGTTAAGTGTTAGAGTTTGCCAAATCCTATCCTTATTACACCTTTCCTGGTTCAATGCAAGCCTAGGATGAAACTTACCCGGTGATTCCTTTGTTTGTTTACCCAAGATCATAAGTGTAGGTAATAAAGGTTTATCCTTTATTGGGGTTTGAGTGTGCCTTCATTCCATCTTTGTGAGTTAGCCTGAGACTTACCCGGTAAAGGTTGATTCTATTCCCTTAGTTGGAGTGTTGGTTTGAGATTATAATTCCTTTCCTTAGTACCTTTAGACTTACCCGGTGATAGGTTCTTTGGCTTGGGATTGTGAGTAGTGAGACTTACCCGGTGATCTATTCCACTTTTGTAACACCTTCACTTTGCAAAATCTCAACTTATTTCGCTTATCTTGAGATCTTGAGTTGGAACCACAACTAGATGCTTTAATCCCTAGAATTTGTGTATTCCCCTTTATTGACCTTATTATCATCTTTTGATTGCTTTAATCGCTTTTGTGGTTATTAGTTGCATAGACTACCTCTTCTTGCTTAGTTTCACCTAAGTCCTTGAGATCGACACCCCGAAATTCTTGCTTTTACTATAATTGATCCGTACACTGCGGGTTCACATCCTTGTTTTAAGTATATTTCTTGGGATATAAATTTAAAGCTTGCAGACGCCGTTTGGAACGAACAGTTACAAAGGTGTCATATCGTTTAATGTATTATTCGTAGTTATTGTTGGTTGAATGAATTATTCGTAGTTATTGTTGGTTGAATGAATTATTAGTAGTTATTATTATTCGTAGTTATTATTAATTATGATAGCTACCCTAAATCTCGACCCTTAATACTCATCATCCGACAATCTAAGTTTGTCCTCATGATACACAATAAGATTGTTCTCTTGGGAACCGCACCCTATATATATATATATATATATATATATATATATATATATATATATATATATATATATATATATATATATATATATATATATATATATATATATATAGGGGCGGCAACCGCCCCACTCTCCGAAAAAAAAAAATTTGTGAAAAAAAAATCATTTTAACATTGGTTGCTTCTTTCGTTAATTAAATTGTTTCATACGATTTATTATTTTTTTAAATATCACTATTCTTATGTTATATTTAAATATTTTTAACGAATTTTCCGTTTTAGGCTCGGAGTGAAATAATTCACCAAAATGCACGAGATTTGTGGTTCGGAATCGAAGCGCAGTTTTAGACCGCACTCTTATTTGTAAAACAAGTTGTCGAGGACAACGTTTTAATATCCGAAATAAAGATAATAAAAAAACAAATAGAGATGCGGTCCTAGACCACGCCTATAGTGTAACGTTTTTGAAAGAAAAAAAAGCTAAAGAGGCGCGGTCCGGTTATAGACCGCGCCTATAGGGCAGTTTTTTTTAAAAAAAATATATATAGGCGCGGTCTAGGACCGCGTCTTTAAGTGTAAGGTTTTTTTTAATTTTTTTTTTGTATTTTGTTTAATCAGATTATTAAAGCGCGGTTTGTAATCGCTTTTCTTTTTGCAATAGATGCGATCTAGGACCGCGCTTGTTCTTCAACCCGAAAATCTCGTGCATTTGGGTAATAATTTTTCTCCGAAGCTAATTTGGGAAAATTTTCCCCAATTTTATTTATTGTGGATAAATATTCTGTTTTTTTTTCTACTTTCCATTTGTAGATAATTTCCCTTTTTGACAACATGATTATTCGAGAAGTTAATTATTCAGTATTAAGTTGTAACTTAGAGATGTAAATTTGTTATTTAAATAAAAATGTGTGAAGATGAAATAGGTTGAATCTGGAGATGAATTAGATTGTGTATGACAATTATAAAAATGAAATAGAAGGGATGGTCTGAGACGAAGGATCGCAAGTACGTAATAAAAAACATGTCCTTCATTTCCGTGAGCGTTTTTGCATGAGCAAAATCACTGTTTTGGGGACGTAGCACAGTAATAGCTGCTGGCATTTTATATTCAAAAAGCATACGTGCTTTTCTACACTAAAAACTAGTTATATCCATGAATGACATCATAAGTTTTTATTTATGCTCTAAACTAGTAATAGCTGCTGCCATTTTATATTCAAAAACCAACAAGCTTCAGCCATGCGATGCGAGGGTAAATATCAATGCATTGAAACACAAGCTATGACCCATATTTGTATTACGCAGTGAGTTTCAACCTTGCAATTGTAATTCGTATAAAATTACTAAACTAGTTCGGATAAATAACCCTGCCGTAATTTAGGGTTTGTGAAATTACTGATACAGGAAGGATCAAAAGAAGGATGTAGAGGAGGCTTTGGTTTAGTTTGGCCATAGCTGATGTGTTCCGGTGGCCGGAGAAAAACAAGGCGAAGAATGCTGGAAAGCTAAGCTATGGAGAGGAAGAAAGAAGGAAGCAAGTGGGAAAATGACAAAATTTAAAGTGTAAATTTTACAACTGCTCTGTTCCAGCTTTCTCCTCATAAGAGAGATGGAAGTATCAACATCATGATCGATTTGACAAAGTTGGGCATCAACATCTCGATCCATACCACCACACTGCTGCTACTCATTTCAACCGGGTTGTCGGGTCTAATTGGGCTCAACCAGCTCACCCCGAATCAGATGCTCCAAATCCAGCTTCAATTGCAACAACCCGTCTTTTGGATTCAAAATAAGTGAGATGTTCTGAATGTGAATTTTATTATGGAAGAACACAGAGATTTGAGAAAGAAAGGGGAGAAAAGAGAAAGGAGAGAGAAATTACTGTTTATTTTTGAGTAGACAATTTTTCCCTTGAGAATTAACGCCGTTCTTTGAGTTTAACGGATGAACAGTACCGTGTATACTAATCTTCGATCAGGGTAAGTAGATGATGTACCATTCTGATAGTTAAAAGGAAGAGGTACTAAAGTTTAGTCAGCCCAAAAGATGGGGTACTGTTTAGACAATTTTCTCTACATTATAAGCAAGACTTCTCCCTAGTAATAGTCTATATACTTTTATACCCCTTCCGTTTCATGTTAATTACAAGATTTTCATTTAAAATTTTCTTTATTTTAGTTTTGTTATTTTCTTGGATAATTTGGAGGCCCGTTTTACATCACTTAAAGGCCCATTTTGCATGGCCTGTCACCTCTCCCCTTTTCCATTTAACTCCGTTTTTAATAAGTTATCTCCAACGTGTTACGTAATAAGAAACTAGGATACACATGTAGGTAGAAGGAAGAGCGATGGGGTAAAATTACGAGATGTTGTACTGCCGAGGAAGATCTTAAAATGCTCTTGTTGTCTAATATTTATATCTCACTACCAGAAGACGATGGGGCTAATGCTTTATTCTCTTAGTCTTCCTATTTGTAAAATTGACCATGTTAGGTATGAACTATTTTAACACCCCAAAAATGGGATAACGTTATAGAGCCCGAGGTCCGGACAAAGACTCCTTAAGGCTTATAAGAAGAGATAAAATAAGGGAATAAAAGCTTGCCAACGATAGAGGTATGGAAACGAACAGACATTCTAAATACCAACTATAAAAAAATGCAAAAACAACAACATGCTACCGGGTCAAACTTGATACCAACAACAAGGTATAGAAACATAATCCACCAACCTAAAAGATATATAGCCAAAGTTAGGAACACGTCCTAGAAAAAACACACGGCCACCCAAGCTCAACCAAAACATAGACCCTACTAGGAGGCCTGATCTCATAACTCATGAACTGATCTTGTACCTGATTATGGAAAAACGTAATCAACCCCACCGTGGTGGGGTTATTCTTCCACGCAAACTAAGTTGATACATAAGCAATGTAATATATGAACGAGACAAGCATCAAATCATTTATGATATCACATGGTTGTTTGTAAGAATACTCAAAGAATTCAAAACCAACATGCTTCAAATATGCTCATAATACTCAAAAGATTTCAAAATCAACATGCTTCAAGCATACTCATAATCATGACAAATCAGTGTATAATGTAACCAATGGTCAATTGACCAAAATGTGATAACAACATAATCTAATCTCCTTCCTCTATTCATATTACTATAGACATTAAAGATGGAAAAAAAGTCTCAAACTGTCACACTGAAGGCTCATGAAATGAAGATTTAAACCGTCGGTTTATCGTAGAGGTACATACCCGCGGGCGCGGGAGTTGTTTTCCGCGGATGGAAGGTCATAAAATCCAAAGGGGTTGCTTCATCTTCAAAGGAGCCGCGACCGTTTTAGTGAATGACCGTGAATGCGGGAAGTACATCTCTGAAACTGCTGCAAATTCTATCTTTTGTTTTTAAGCGTGAGCGCGGCAACTTGATGCCGCGGGTGCGAGAAGTTGAAGGGTTGGAGGTGCGAAAACTGATGCTGCATGCGCAGTGAGAGAAGAGTCAGCCATACAAAGACCAAGGCCGCGGGAGCGGGGTGAAACCGTAGGGGCGGTGACTTTTGGCCACGGGTATGTGTAACAACAGAAAGTGCCTTCCTTAATTCTTCTCTTCGTTTCCTTCACTTTCTTGACTTGATTATTTTGTTAAATCCTTTGATTTCTTCATTGATGGCTTCTTCAACTGGATTTAAATAAATAGCATCACATACAAGCAAAACTACTACACATACATGCTAAAGTTGTGCTATTTCAATAGAGAATCTATCACTTATCAATCACCGTACCCTTTAAACCCATCAGTTTCTTGAGGCAATCTTAGAACTGGTGCACTAGTGAGGCTTCCCTTAAGCTCTTCAAAGCTCTTCTAGCACTTCTCATTCCACTCAAACTTATTTGTCTTCCAAAGTAGGTAAGTCATTGGCTGGGCTACTTCAAAGTATCCTTCGATGAATCTCTGATTGTAACTTGCAAAACCAAAGAAACTTCTAACCCCTTTCACATTCTTCGGTGGATGCCATTCTAAAACCACTACAATTTTCTGTCAGTCAACCATTACACCTTCTGCCGAGATCACATGTTCAAAGAATGATACTTCTAGTAGCCAAATATTCACATTTGGACAATTTGACATACAACTTGTCCCTTCTCAAAGCTTCAAGGAAAACTTGAAGATGACCTTCCCGCTCCTCTCGACTTCGAGAGTAAATCGGGACATCGTCAATGAATACAACCACAAACGGTCTAAGTATTCCCGGAAGACTCAATTCATCAAGTCCATGAAAATAGTGGGAGCATTAGTAAGCCCAAATGGCATCACTACAAACTCATAAAGACCATACCTTGAGATGCAATCATGCAAAGATGTTGTAAATACCCCACCCCATACTTAAAACCACATTGTCCCCAATGTGCAAATTAAATAAGGAAGTGAAAGAGAGTCCTCACAATGTAAAAATGGTGTTTTCAGTATTTTGGTTCACTCATGTGGAGTGATGGTGGACGATCAATCAAAGATGGTAGAGAGCTCTTGATGTTCATTATGGCATCGGGACCCACGCTAAGCACCGCAAGCCGTCCAAGTCCCACGTCCGCTCCACCCACGTTTGATGCGGGATTATCATCATCATCATCATCATACCTTGCAAGACTCTAGCACACAAACACAAAAAACAAAACACAAAACACACACAAATACACGAAAACAAAAACAAAAGCAAAAAGCGAAAACGAAAACAAAAACGAAAAGTGAAAGATATGTATCAATGGGTTGCATCCCATTAAGCGCTTCTTTAAGGTCATTAGCTTGACCAAAACCGATAGCGTTTCACTCAAGGTGAAGTGGGGCAGTCATATCCACTTGAGCTTCCGGGATTTACTTCTTCAAATGGTGCCCATTCACTTTGAAATCTCCACAATGCTCCCCACCTATCTCAACCACTCCATGGGGGAAAACTTTCCTCACCATATAAGGACCCGTCCATCTTGACTTGAGCTTTTCGGGGAAGAGCCGCAGCCTTGAATTGAAGAGAAGGACTAAGTCACCTTCACTCAATTCCTTTGGGATTAGACGTTTGTCATGCCAACGCTTGGTCCTTTCTTTGTAAATCCGGGCATTTTCATAAGCATCCAACCGGATCTCCTAAACAGCATTCATGTCTCGCAACCTCTTCTCACTGGCTTTCTTGAGGTCAAAATTCAGCCACCTTATGGCCCAATATGCCCTATATTGCATCTCCACCGGAAGGTGGCAAGACTTGCCATAAAATAGCTTGTAGGGAGTGGTGCCAATTGGTGTCTTGAAGGCGGTTCTATAAGCCCATAAGGCATCATCAAGCTTCATAGCCCAATCTTTTCTTGTCGTAGAAACCGTCTTCTCAAGTATCCCCTTGATCTCCCGGTTGGAAATCTCCACTTGGCCACTAGTTTGGGGTTGGTAAGGTGTGACCAACTTATGAGTCACCCCATACTTAGCCAAAAGTGTCCCAAAGTTCCTATTGGTGTAATGCTTCCATCCTTCACTTATGATCAATCTTGGTGTTCCAGACCTAGGGAAGATGACTCGGTTGAAGAACCGCACTACTACTTTGGCATTGTTTGTTGGAGAGGCGATTGCTTCCACCCATCTTGACACATAATCCGCCGCCAATAGAAAGTAGAGGTTGCCACATGAAGAGGGGAATGACCACATGAAGTCCACACCCCAAACGTCAAAGACCTCAACCTCTTGGATATTGTTCAAGGGCATCTCCTTCCTTCTTGAGATGTTTCCCGTCCTTTGGCAAGCGCCACAAGCTACTACAAAATTCTGCACATCCTTAAACAAGTTAGGCCAATAAAAACCGGATTGCAATACCTTTGCACACTTTTTTGTGAGCTAGCGTGTCCTCCACATGGCAAGGAGTGGCAATGATGGATCACACTCTCCATCTCGTCCTACGGAATGCACCTCGTAAAGACTCCATCCGGTCCTCTCTTGAACAAGAGTGGCTCACTCCAATAATAATGCCTCACATCTTTGAAAAACTTTTTCCTTTGGGCATATGACAAACTGGGAGGCACCTCTTCACACACAAGATAGTTTACTATGTCCGCATACCATGGTTTACTCCCTCTAGACACTTGAAGAAAACACTCCTCCATCACTTGCAATTGCTCATCCCGGAATGAGTCATCAATCGGAATGTCATCTCTTTGAATCTCCAACGGTGGTAGCATACTAAGATGGTCCGCTACAGATTTTTTGGAACCTTTCTTGTCTTGAATCTCCAAGTCGAATTCTTGGAGGAGAAGGATCCACCGAATGAGGCGAGGCTTGGCATATTTCTTTGTGAGGAGATAACGGATCGCAACATGATCCGTGTACACAATAACCTTTGCTCCAACAAGATATGAGTGGAACTTCTCAAAGGCATACATTACCGCTAGCAACTCCTTCTCGGTAGTGGCATAGTTGAGTTGCTCATCATCTAGCATCTTGCTAGCGTAGTAGATGGCATGTGTAAGCCCATCTTTCTTTTGTCCTAAATCAGCCCCAATAGCCACGTCACTCGCATCACACATTACTTCATATGGTAAACTCCAATCCGAAGGTTGCATGATAGGGGCGGAGATCAAAGCATTCTTCAACCTACAAAACGCTTCAAGGCAATCCTTGGAGAAAACAAACTCAACATCCTTCATTAGTAGGTTAGTGAGAGTCTTAGAAATTTTAGAGAAATCTTTTATAAACCTCCGGTAAAAACCGGCATGCCCAAGAAACTTCTTACCCCTTTCACCGAGGTAGGTGGTGGCAACTTCTCTATCGTTTCTATCTTGGCTCTATCAACCTCAATTCCACGTTGGGAAACCAAGTGTCCCAACACTATGCCTTCACTCACCATGAAGTGGCATTTCTCCCAATTCAATACAAGGTTAGTTTCCTCACATCTCTTTTTCAACACCAAAGATAGATTAGCCAAGCAATTATGAAATGAAGAGCCATACACCGAGAAATCATCCATAAACACTTCCATAATATTCTTAATATATTCAGAAAGATAGCCATCATACACCTTTGAAAGGTGGCGGGTGCATTAGACAACCCAAATGGCATCCTTCTATATGCAAATGTTCCCCAAGGAAAAGTAAATGTTGTTTTCTCTTGGTCATCCGGGTGAATTGGGATTTGAAAGAACCCACTATAACCATCAAGGTAACAAAAATTCGAATGTTGAGCTAACCTCTCTAGCATTTGTTCAATAAAGGGAAGAGGGAAATGATCTTTCCTAGAGGCCACATTAAGTTTCCTATAGTCAATACACATTCTCCACCCCATAACCGTCCTAGTTGGGATTAGTTCATTGTTCTTATTAGTTACTACGGTCATACCACCCTTCTTAGGAACAATATGAACGGGACTAACCCATTTACTATCCGAAATCGGGAAAATGATTCCCGTATGTAGCAATTTTACGATCTCTTTCTTGACTACCTCTTTCATAATAGGGTTCAATCTTCTTTGAGGTTCAATAGAAGGTTTATGGTTGTCTTCCATCAAGATTTTATGCATGCACAACGATGTTTTAATGCCAACTAAGTCATCAATTGTGTATCATATAGCCTTCCTATGCAATTTCCATTCATTAAACAATCTATCAAGCTCATCATCATTCAAACATGCATTCACAATCACGGGATAAGTAGAATTTGAACCAAGGAAAACATACTTTAAATGAGAAGGGAGAGGTTTGAGATCAAGTTTAGGAGGACCTTTATCGGTTGGATGTGATCCATATAGCTTCACATTAGATGAATCCAAAGCCATTGAAGCCTCTCCAAGACTCCTTGAAGCTTGATCAACAACTAAGGGACCTTTTGGAGAAACCACGGGTGATCCCACGGCCTCTTGAATAACCACGGGCGTGGTTCTGGAACAATTAGCTACAACATGGTTTTCCACGGGTCTATTTATTGAAACCACAGGCGTGGAAATGGCCTCTGGGCCGTGGTTCTTACAATGTTTCAGCCCTCCTTCGTGCACTTCAAATTTAGCACTTGTGTGCTTTTCTAATGCATCCAAAGCTTGGATTTCTTCATTGCAATCTTCCTCAACTCCTTCCTCCATGATACTCATGCTAAGAACCTTCTCTAATGGATCCTTGATTCGGATTGAGCTCACAACTTCCCTAGACACTTCTTCCTCGACAATGTTGAAGACGTCTTCACCAAGGGCTATCCCTTTCATCATTGTGGACAGTTTGAACTTGATATTTTCTTCTCCTATGTTGAAGGAGAGGGTCCCATTTTTGTAATCCACTAAGCATCCGGATGTGGTTAAGAATGGCCTCCCTAAAATGATCGGAACCGGGTAGTCCGCCGGGATGTCCAAAACAACAAAATCGATTGGCACATAGAACTTCCCAAGCTGAACCGGTATATGTCCTCTAGGATCCCCACGGGGTGAGTGATGGATCGGTCTGCCATGTAGAGGGTCATCTTGACCGGCTTCGGTTCTCCTAGCCCAACCTAATTGCAAAGTGCAAGCGGGATAATGCTTACACTTGCTCCAAGGTCACATAGGGCCTCATATTGCACTTCTCCAACTCCTATTGGCACACAAAAATACCCCAGATCTCGCAGCTTAGGAGACATCTCCTCCCTCATGGTTTGAATCAAATCGGAGGACCTCTTTGTCATCCTCACTTCCCCATACTCCTCCAACTTCCTCTTGTTGGAGAGTATCTCCTTCAAAAACTTTCCATAGGCCGACATACCTAGAATCGCATCCATGAATGGAATGTTTATGTAATTTAGACATGAGTTCAAGGAATTTACCGAAATGTTTATCCAAACGAGCTCTTGCTCGTGATTGTGGAAATGGTAGTGGTGGCTTGTATGAAGGAGGTGCCATATATGTTGGCTCATCATCTTTGCTCTTGCCTCCTTCTTCTTGCAATTGTTCTTCCTCCACTACTACTTGCTTCCCCTTGTCATTCTCCTTTGGTGAGGGATCTTTCATGCTCAGCCCACTCCTTGTGGTAATGGCCAACACTTGGCCTCTTGGATTGTCCTTGGTCCTTCCTGGAAGCTTTCCCGGATCCCTTTGTGCCTCACCCGCCATTTGGAATACTTGTACTTCTAGCACCTTTTGAGCCTTGGAAATGGATGTCACCGAGCTCTCAAGCCCACTCAACCTTCCTAGCAATTGTTCAAACATCATTTCGGTCCTATCCTTTGGAGGTTGAGCAAAACCGGGTGGAGGCTCTTGTGAAGCCTTAGGTGGTGGGGCTGCTCTTGTGGAAGTAAGAGGGTTCAAGGCACCATCCGGGTTAGAATAAGAGAACCTAGGATAGTTGTGGTTAGGCCGATAATTATTGTATTTCCGGCTGTTGTTGTTGAAGTTCCTAGGGCCTTGGTAGTTGTTGAAATTGCCCCTTCCCATGTAGTTAACATCCTCTTCTTTGGAAGCCAAGTTGGCTTGCACTTGCACTTGAGGACTTGCTTGACTCTTCAAAATGGTGGTACACAACTCCCTCAAGGACTTAAGCTCATTGTTGATTGCATCAAGTTTGTAGTTGCTCATGGTGACTTCACTTACTTCATATGCTCCCGGTTTCCTCCCATCACTGTTCCTATGGGAGTACTTCTCTATCACCAAGGCTTGCTTCTCTACGAAATCCCAAGCCTCATCCACATTCTTCTCCATGAATTTTGCTTAGGAAAGTGATTGGAGCTTGAAGTGACTATCCTCATCAAGCCCCTTGAAATAAATCTCCAATAGCTCTATCTTCGGTATCCCATGGTATGGACAATCTAGGAGGAGGTCTTTGAACCTTTCCCAAGATTTGAATAAGCTCTCCTTATCCTTCATCAAGAAGGCATTGATCTTCCCTCTTAGCTCAGTTGTCTTGTAAGGTGGGAAGAACTTTGCAAGAAATTTGGTTGTCATCTCCTCCCAAGTACCAACACGTCCTAGTGGAATGGATTGGTACCAAACCAAGGCTTTATCCTGAAGTGAGAAGGAAAAAGCCCTAAGATTGTGGTCGTTGCTCTCCAATCTAGGTGGCCTTAGAGTCTCCATCAAGATCTCATAGTTCATCAAGTGTTGATGAGGAGACTCTCCTTCCATCCCTCCAAATTGATTATGCCGGATCATTTGTAGCACTTGAGGGCGGAGCTCGTACTCATGGGCTGCATGATCTCCTAAGTTTACACCCGGACGGTGCACTCTTTGGGCTTGATCCATACGTTGTCCTAGCGTTTGCGGCTCTTCAATAATGATTGGCTCATTCCGTACATGTACTGCCGGCTGTGGTGGTGGTGGAGGCGGTGGTTGACGAAGATTAAGCTCCCTTTGCACAAGAGCTTGCATGATCTCTTCAATTTTCCTCCTAGTTGCTTCTTGCCTCTCATTTGCAAGTCTCATCTCATTCTCCAAGGCTTCATCCCTTAACCGAATTTGCTCTAAGGCGTCATTCAACTCAGCTTGAAGATCTCTCCCGGCCACCCCCTTCTTCTTATTGGTGCCCTTGGATCTACTCTTAAGGGTTTTCTCCGGTTCAGGATCGAATGGAGCTAAATCCTTGCCACGAGATCTTTGCATGCACCTAAAGAATAAGAGAGTCCCTACAAAATCAAAGACACAAACCAAACAAGATCAAAAGCAATAAGAAAGACCTACACTATGGACAATCACACACAATGATTCAATCTAGACCTAGTCCCCGGCAACGGCGCCAAAAACTTGTTACGCTAGAAATGTACCACGCAAAATCCTTACAACTTATAACTCGATATACTCTCCTAAATCCTAGCGAACCCACAATGTATGGGTCGTTTTGTAGCAACGATAGTATTTCGAGGTCGAACACGAAGACTAAGGTGAAATCAAATCAAACAAGTGATCATAGATAGTGCAAATATAGTCTAAGAAAAGAGAAAGAAATAAATAAATGAAAATCATGATATTTTTCGTTGGGTTTTTGTGGTGATTAAACAAAGATCACGAATCATGCAAGATTTATCAACCAATCAAGCAATACAAACAAACAACACAATAACAATATATGTGATCAAGTAAGAAAAACGGATTCTAGGGATTGGGATTTCCGGTTATGGCATTGGACTCATGCTTCTAATCAAACTTGGACAAGCTGCGGTATGTTGGGAAAGGGTGTTTCTCCAATGGGATCAATCACCGGGTAGGTCTCATGGTCCACTAATCCCGCACCTAAGGTCCTATTACCGGGTAAGTCTCTAGGAACCTAAGGATGAGAATTCTACACAAACCGGATTACTATCTAGGGATCAAACCTCTCCTTACCGGGTAAGTCTCGGGGAGGTAAGTCCTAAGCAACAATCCTAGCACACTCAATCCAATAGAGGCTTGCGAGGCTCACTACTACCTAGAGTTCATCATCTTTGGTATCTAAGTTCGGGAAATACCGGGTAAGTCTCTTCCCTCACTTAGTTTGCTAGCATTAGGTCACCCTAGGATAGATAAGGCTTAACAAACACTAGGATTTCAACAATCTAACATCCTAACAAACGGATTTATCAATGTAAGCACAACAGAGCAAAACCACGGGCTGATCATACACAACCACGGCCGTGGTTTAGGAGGAACAAGCCGTGGTTTAGATCGGGGTTAGGTTTCGAGCATGCAAGTAATCAAAAGGTACATTCAAGTCTATTCTATCATTATCCAAGCCATAACCTTCTATCCATCACCCTAGAATCACAATTACTTAGCCAATAACATGCATCTGCAGATCTAGAATCACCATACAAGCATACATGGGTTTCATAGCTAGATGGTGAATGAAAGTAAGTAAAAACAAGAAATCTTGGCTGATTATGAGTTTAAACAAGACATACAACCATTCAAATGCAGCTTCAAATCGTTCCTTACAACACTTTCAAAAGCTTCTCAACAAAAATCACTCAAAACCACTCAAAGTCTCACTCTAGATCTAAGTTTTGATGATGTTGTTCTTCTCCCAAAATAGAGAGTTTTTGTTGTTCTTTCCAAGTTTTCCTCCCAAAAATGAATGATGAGAGAGAGTCCAAAAGCCAGCCTGCAGGCTCTCCCAAGTCCACACTCAACCAAGAAAAGAAAAGGTCGGGCATATAAATCGTTTGACATGTGTCAGGCTGTCTAGAAAGAAACCACGGCCAAAACAATGATTCCACGGGCGTGGAATTGGCCTCTAGGACGTGGTTCCTACAGCTCAGCCGTCCTTGGATCACTAAGTCATGAGTTGGTACAAGGCATGCACCAACAAGGTCTTTTGTGTTTTCCTTTGCACCTAACTTGCTCCTTAAAGAGTCCGGAGGTGTGTCATCACGAGGAATGATCCTCGAACGTATCGATTAAGTCCGAAAGCTCCGTAGAATGCCTACAAAACCGACAAAAGCACGTGTAGACGTCTATTTCGACAATGTGGATGAATTAAGCGTAAACATCACGAACTAATGCCAAACCATGCATGAATAACGGGAAAAACTATCTAAATGATTGCCTAAACTGAAGTCATAAATCATGTCATCAAATGTCATGAAAGGTTCGACTTCGGAAAATCTAAGGAGAAATTTCGGGCGAGATCAGTGATGGTAAGGCCGAGATTTTAGAAAAATCAAAGAACAAGAATGTGAATTGTGTGGATGATAATGGTAAGATTAATAGAAGATGGTATGAAATGAAATTGATGAAATATAGGAAGATAAGAACCAAGATATACACTGGCAAGAACCTTGACCAGTTGGATCAAAACCCGAACTATGAATTACCTTAACCCTTCCATCTTCAACCTTACACAAGTCTTCAAACTAAGACAAGCATAAGGAGGGACTAGAATCAACTAGTAGCACCAACTTCTAATGAGATTAACAGACACAAGAACAACCTAGCAAGGACTCACAATGATTCAATCAAAGACTCTTTTTTGATTGGTTGAATAGGAATGAATAAAACAAAAACTTCATAAACGAAGTAACGAGTATCTCACAATATTGTGGAAATCAAAAATCAAATTCAACTAACTGACTCAGCCTCCAAGGTTTCCTTATATAGCCGAGATTCCTAGAAAACAAAAGAATATAATAGTTCTACAAAATATAGGATAAAAAGGAAACCGTTAGAATATTTTGAGATTTAAAGGTATATAAATAACTAACTATATAATCTCGTCTGGATTATAATAAATCTCGTCCATATTAATGTAAATCTCAACTAGATCATTCCTTGCTTCCTTGCTCCAAATGTGCAACATATTTCAGATTCCCCTCCTTCCTTATCCAGCAGATCGGAGCCCCTGTTGCAATAATTTGAGCGAGTATCTCGCTACCAATGGCAGGAGAGACAACAAGATCTTGGTACAACCAAGGAGGCACCTCTTGCCCTCTTCACGTCCACATACATTGGTCATCGCTCCTAGGTGTTGTTTCCTTCCCGTAAATAGAAGCTTCCCCATCGAGCCACCATATGAAAAGTGTATCACTAGGTGATACTTACTTCCCTTCGCAACAAGTGCATGGAATCTTCTCTCCCTCTTTACCCCAAGAACCCTAGCCGTCTTGTATCTCCTGCTTCACTCTCTCGCCTCCTGAGTGTAGCCTATAAGCACCACATCCCTAACAGATAGGACGAGCCTATGGAATACACAAATGTACTTGGTCACGCAAGGACTCCACGATGTCGGACTGCAAGCACATCAGGTGTCTCTTTTCTCCCTCTAGTGTTGATTGCTCACATGTATGACACTCTCCCTTGTTGCCCAATCTACATTCCGACCTAACACCTTTGGCCTAAACTATATCCTTCATCACCCTATGTGGTAGGTTACGTGTCTAGTCTGCATGTCCTCGTCGGCAAGCACTAGGGGCAAGCAGCTCATCCATTCCCTACAAACATGTAACATGCTTACTCTTCCTTCCTTCCTGCTTATCATTGCAGACCATCTTAGTCACCCCTTTCCTTCGCAGCATGGTCGATAGGAGAGAGAGTGTAAGGTCTTCGCCTACTCGCACCAACAAGGGGCCAAGAGCTGCAAGTCTTTAGGTAGTTATCTCTTTGAACCTCATCATTTTCGATCTATACTCAAGAGAAGAGGGGACTAACGTGTAGTTTATATTTAACAGATTCAAGGATAAAAAACTGGACCTATACGTTCCATTGTGAATTATCCAATTACGGCAGGTGAGGATCAAACCTAGGACCTTTACATTTTCTGTTTTGGTTCTTTAGAAAATTGTGGTCTTCAACCACCTTTGAGCTTATGATTCAATAGGTTAGATTCACTTTTCACTATTAAGTTTTTAATATATCATAGAGGGTTATGCATATTTTTTTGTCTGAAACGTTGGGGCCGATCCACCGATCGGATCTAGATATATAAGGTTACAAAGTTGACTAGTGATGTAGTTTGTGAGATTGCAGTTTTTTGGCTAAGTATAGAAATTCTGGGCTGAGGAGTCAACTTTGGAGATTTGTGTAGGTGTTGTTATGGGTTGTTTTCGGGATGTGTTTGCTTCTTTGAGTAGAGTGCATAGCATAGAAAGCCTAGATAATTTTCCTATATTTTTCATATTTTATATAAGTGTTATATTTTAAGTCAAAGTTGAGTCTTAGTGACTTTTTGAGAAAGTCGAGAAATTAGATAAATATTCTAATTTTAACAAAGCTTCCTTGTGAGAGTTAAAATGTGGATTTTAGTTTGAAAGAATAGTTTGGACTATGATATGGAACATATCTAAGGTTTTGAGCCTAGGGGTAAAATAGTCAGAGGATAAATTGGTACTTTGTTATGATAGACTTGAGTATCTTAGCAGTAAGAGACTTCTAAGAAAGTGGGATACATTATGGAATCCACTTGCCTTTTATATTTGGCAATTGATTTTCTGTAGTTGCGGATCGAGTTTGAGATAACAAGAATTGTGATTTTGAGGTAAGTCCTTTAGGCTTACTTTGTTGGCTTCTAGATATTAGTTGAATGATAATAGTGGTGTGAGCTTTTGTGTTTAATAGATTTAACATGCATAGGATGACCTTTACATTATATGGCCCAAGTGTATGTATAACGGGTGGTGACATCACTGCCCAGCTATGATAGGAGTTTGAGAGGTTCTCTCAGGCCATGCATACAGGTACACGGTGAGGTGCATTGAATCCATTCCTGTTGGTACACGGGGATAGAGACTAGGTTTGGGAATCCATCGTGTCACAAAATAGGTTGCATTAGTAAAGTGTACGACTTAAATTAAGATGATAAATAGAGTTCTCTAAAAGCATGATGAGTATTTTATTTCTATTAGTACATGTGTGTGTGCTATTGTTATTCTTATAACTTTTGGATAGCTTGATAACGGTTTATTATTTTTTGTTTAGACTTGCCACAGGTTAGAGTAGCGGCTGAGTGATATGGAAGTAGTGGTCAGCCGGGGCTCCGTACTCCAATGGATGGGTTTGGTGTTTACTCTTATTAGTCATCCTGCTTAGCATGTCTTGTTAGAGATTGTGATCTTAAGTTGTTTATTTGGCTGACAGTATCATGTTGTTGCATTCATAACATTAAAATATTGTTTTACGAATTTCAGTTTTCTTATTTGTGCCTAGTTGTAAGATTCAGTGAAAGCGCTGTCAAACTAGGGTTGGGACCCATTGTGAGGTCCTAATCCGTGACTCCCTGAGTTTTGAAAATTTCGGGTGTTAGAACATGGTATGAGAGCAGGTTGGCAACAATGGCACTTGAAATCTTTTAAATGACTGAATAAACAAACAGAACCTGAAAGGGGGTTGACTTTTTTTAAAACACATGCATAGTCGGGATGGGATGGAAAAGACGGATGATCACCACCACCACTGTGGATCTTGGCATGCTTAGAATGTTAATATCAAATTTGAATTGAATTTTAACTTGATAGTTAGATTGTAACTTAGTAACTATAACTTGTGTAGATGACACGTACTAGGGCTACACCAGTTACGGTCGAGGTAGGGGTCGCCCACCTCTGCCTCCGGCTAGACGGGGTAAAGGTGATAAGACTCTTGCTTTTAGAGGACGTGGATGAAGAAGAAGACCTCCACTAGCGAGAGGATCCACCAATATTAAGTGAGGCATATTTAGTGGGAAAGATTGTCGAGAGTACGGTTTCAGAGGTCGGGAATAAGACCGCCGCTAGATCTAGAGCACAAAGAGCAAGATCAATCGAGTCAGACCGTGTCTCTATAGGAGCATCTGAGCACCACGAGTATATCCAGCGAGTGGCGGAGGCTATTAGGACAGTAGGACTTGTACAAACACCACTAGTACATGCGATGTCATCTGAGGTGTCGCTGAGAGTTACTCAGGCACCAACTGCACTTGAGAGGGAGTTGAAGTTGGCAAGGCTTAGACTGAGCCTAGAGCACCGAGACCAGACTCGTGGTTGAAGACTTTCAACCACTTTAGAGTACCCTCATTCGAGGGGAAAATAGGGTTAGAGGTGGAGCACTGGAGTCAATCCGCTTCCTAGAGGATCGACAAGTGGAGTTAGTGTTGACCCTTTTCAGAGAGCAGGTACAATACTGGTTGAGGACCATTAGTTGAGTCACTAACTTTGATCAGATGTGGAGCCTTATTAGAGAGAGATTGCGCCCTGCCACGTTGAGAACGCCTTGATTTCAGGATTTTATTGAGGCTAGGTTTAAGGACGTTCCTCCTGCAGAGGCAATCATGAAGTTTCTGGAGGAGCTAGCACTACTTGGTCCCGCTATACTTCCTGAAGAGCAACACGTGTATCTATTCTCCCAGAGATTGAGGGAGAGTACTCGTTCATATCTAACAAGATTTCGCTGTGATTCTTTGATAGACTATCAAGACAAAGCTTCCGTATACGAGAGGGACAAACTAGGTCCTAGGAGAATGGTTCAGCCCGGTGGGCCGGATAATCGGCAGTGGACCGGACATGCTAGTAGTTGTGCAGGAGTATCCGGTTATGAACGAGGGAAGACTCATGGATGACAGAGCCATTCATCCACAACTCCGACTTCAGCTAGAGAGCCACATTGTTATAACTTACAGGTTATGGAACATCCGACCAAACTACAAGAAGCCGCCAATAGCATGCTTCAAGTGCGGCAAGTCAGGACATGGAGCTATATTTAGTCGCCAGGGCAAGACTCTGTCTCATTAGGATTCTTCTCTTGTAGATACTCCTGCGAGTGGACAAAGACTCATGGATGACAGAGCCATTCATCCACAACTCCGACTTCAGCTAGAGAGCCACATTGTTATAACTTACAGGTTATGGAACATCCGACCAAACTACAAGAAGCCACCAATAGCATGCTTCAAGTGCGGCAAGTCAGGACATGGAGCTATATTTAGTCGCCAGGGCAAGACTCTGTCTCATTAGGATTCTTCTCTTGTAGATACTCCTGCGAGTGGACAAAGACTCATGGATGACAGAGCCATTCATCCACAACTCCAAGTCAGCAACAACAATAACAATATCGGGCTCAAGGACATCCACTCTCGCAGAGTTGTACGCAGGGATCAGGCCATGGCAGGGTATTCGTTCCAAAAGGTGTGTGTGCAAATATGCTTAATATTTATATCCAAGAATTAAGCCTAACGATAGATAACCCATAGTGTACGGATCAATCGTAGTATTGGCTGATATTCCAGAGTCGATATCAAGGAATCGGTGAGAACAAAGCAGCAAAGGTAATCTAACTTGATTAGCAAGCAAAGCAATAACTACAATAAAGAATATAGAAACAAGAATAATGAGAATGCAAATTCTAAAGATCCAAGTATCCGCTTGCGGTGTTCGACTCAAGATGTCTAAGAATGTGTACGGACAGAGCTGGGTAGCAAAGGTATATATTCTTCGGTAGGATGTTATCCGGTGAAGATCCAACTTCCTTTGTCCCAACCCAAGGATTCTACTTAACGGATGATGAGTCTCTTCAAGAAGAGGTCATAAGGATAGGATTCAACTCTCATACCAAACCAAAACTCAAGCAAAAGAAAGATAAAGGCAAAGGCTATGAGACTCCTCACCTTAATAGAGGGTTTTGAATCCCCTATTACCTCTAACTTGTAAACACTCACAACCAAGCAAGGCTTAAGGTTAGAAATGGTTAACAAAGGTAGGATTTAGGCAATCTTGAACTTTGGATGAAGGCAAAAGCAAAACATGCAAAATAGAGGAAACCACGGGCAAATCTTGGGAAACCATGGTCGTGGTTCCTGAAGAACAGGCCGCAGAAATCCTCTTTCGAGGGTTTCGTCTCAAAACTCTCAAGGTCCGATCTGTTAAGGCTCAATCTATCATCATCTATACCACATCCATCAACCCTTGACCCTAGAATCGCAGGGGGGGTTTAGCCAACAATCATCATTGTAATCAAATCAAGATTGATAACGGAAATCAAGAAGGGCATGCAACCAAGAACACAAAGATGAACCAAAAAAATAAATCTTTAAAAACAAACAACTCAATCGAACAATGTATAATCCAGAATATGTCTTCTCAAGACAATAATCAAGACTAGAACAATCTCACAAGAATCTCCAAACCGGGAATGAAGAAAGTTCTTCAATCTCCCTCCAATGGTGAAGCAATCCAATCCGAAGTATGGAAGTGGGTCCAAGTACGTCAAGCGTCGACAGCGATCCAAGATCCTCCAGCCGGTCTTGAAAGTGATATCCGTCTATATTGCGTGATCTCTGTCTATATTGCGTAATACCCCAAAATGCAGCCGTCAACCTCCGTTTATAAAATAAAATTAGGTTAAAAGGCTCCTTCCTTTCTTGCTGACGTTATAGTTAAAGTAACGGTCTTTTCCAATGAAAACCACGGGTGACATCACAAAACCACGTCCGTGGTGACTCTCGACCTTCCTTTCCACGTGTGAAATTAAATTATGTATCAGACACCCGGCCGTGGAACTTCCTTCTTGGTCGTGGTTCCTCCTTTTCGATGCTTGTTTATGTTGCTTCACTTCATACTCCTTCCTATGATGTTTCAATGCTTCCCAATGAATTCCTCATCGACCAATACTCAGTGATTGCTCCCTTTCTACTCCAATTCAGCTCTAATTTACCTAAAATCACAACAAAGCTTGCGTAGATCTCAATTCCAAGATAATAGGTGTATATGCTTGATAAGTGCTATGAAAGCATGTCTTTTTACTCAAAAGAAAGAGAAAAACTACCTATACGCACATCTGAACTACGTCATATTTCATGCTATCAAAATACCCCATACTTGCCTCTTGCTTGTCCCCAAGCAAGGTTCAAATCTAGAATACAAAGATGTATGAAATATGAATGCAAAGACAAGGAAAAACACAATATTTTTGGATTAGTGCTTCTATTCAAAGATCGCTCTCCACACTTGTTTCATAGATTTCTGAAAACCGGGAAAGAGGACAATAACATCCAAACGTTTCAAGCACACTTCAATTTCCACCAATGAGAGCTTTGCTCTTCTTTTTCAGCATAATTTTTCGACTTTACTTTTTGAGATCAAGGACAAAGGTGCACAATAACCGAAGCCTAGGAAATCAACATTAACTCAATTTTTTCGAGTTGCCTCAATCCGTAATGCACATATAATGAATCGTTAGGAATATCTCTCAATCCGACTTTGGCAAGACACAAACACCCGGCTATGTGAAAGGTACCGAGTTACTCATCATCATGATTGACTTCCCCAAACCTATTTTCTAACACACTTCGCCACTTTCAACTTCAAACCTCACACTTTCACGCAATTGCATCCTAATTCCCGGATAGGTAATAAAGGAGGAAAAAATATAGATATTCACGAGGAGTGCAAGCACTCATAAAGCGGTTTCAACATTCAAATTCTCAACATGATTTAGATCAAATTCCAAATTATAAAACTTGCAAGTAAATTCAACAAAACATTCAAATCCTTCACAATTCACAATTCATTTTAAAAACATAAAAATCATCAAAAATCCAATTCACAAGTAGTTTTCTTCATTGAGGTCATTTCTAATCCTAGAAGCACAAAATATTTTATAAATTTTCAAATTTTTTTCCGATTTTTAAAAGCTAACAAATGTAATGCAATAACAAAACATGTGACAAATATAAAGAAAGATGAAAAGTACGATGGACAATCAAACAAGCAAGTATCAAAAAGTTGTTACAAACCATAGTATTCAACCACCCCATGCTTGAACTACACGTTGTCCCCAACGTGCAATAAAATTAGAGGTAAAAGTACAGAAACTAACAAGTTCGGTAAAGCTGCTAAGGAGTGAACATCATCATCAAAGCGGTGGTAGGAATGGATGCCATGTCGGGTCATAGGCGCGGCCAAACTGGGCATGATAAAGGTCCCATATCATCTGCTACCTCTCCTCCACTGTGCTAAGGCCGCTGTCCATGCTATCCATCCTCTATTGTAACGCGGGAAGCGATGGAGGCTGCTCACCGAACCATGTGGGGTGCTTTGAAGTGCTGGCTCGTCTTTGGGAAGGACTAGCTCGTGGACGTCGGGCGGTGGACCTATTGGGAGGCTCGTGTTGTTACTCCAAAGATGGAAATGAAGATGACGGCTCCTGAGAGCTACCAAAGTCTCCATCAGCCCTGTAATCACTAGGACCGGTATCCGTCCCAATATCCATGTAGTCCTGACCATGTCCTCTTGCCGCTTCAGTTGCGGCATCATCCTTCTAATACTCCGGACCTTCCATCTCAGCATGCATATCCTCAAATGTCAACTTCTAGTTGTGAGGGTTCCTAATGGAGTATTCCGCATTCCATGGAATCTCTCTCACACCTTTGCCCTCCCAGGGCCTAGCAATATGCGGCGGTCCTCTATGTCGGGGAATCAGAACAACCCTATGAATGAAATGCTCAAGACCAAGAGGCCTAGCCTCTACAACAAGCTCACAACCGGAGAAATCAACTCCTAGACGATAAACAATATGAGTCATAATCCCTCCCACGCAAATATCTCCCTTAGCCTTGTTTTTAATCTTCCTTAGTCTATCAGCAAGAAGAGTGGAAAAGTCAGGGGCGGTACCGGTAGCCTTGCAGAACAATATGAATTGCTCATCGACCTTAAGCTGCTGTGGCGTCTCGGTCCTAGGAAACAGACATTCGGACTTAATCCGATGTGCTAGCTTGAAAGAAAGATTGTATATCAAGCTCTCCTTAGAGTCGGACGGATGCCATCTATCTGCAGAACTCACCACCATAGCAATACACTCCCAAAATGCATGAGGTCTAGTAGCTCTAGGGAATATCCCGTGAGTGGTATCACTAAAGCCGAAAATCTGTGAAAACCTCCCGATAGACAAGTTAAAGTTCTGGTTCATCATCCGGAACATAACTGTTCTCTCCCTAGGTTCATGGTCAAAGGATCTAAGAAATTCCATGGTAAGCTCTTCATAAGCATGCTCCCTAATACAAATGAATTCACTAAGCCTGGCATTGTCAATCATCATATTGAGATCATCCAAAACATTCAAACATTCAAGCTCCTTGAGTACGAGGTACCTAGGGGCTACAATGATGCGAGGTTAGATGGTTTTATATGCCTTTTTGTGTTCTTCTAATAGGCGGGGGAGTCTAGGAGGGGGTTGTTGTTGTTGTGGGGGTTGTGGTGGTGGTGTTTGGAGGAGGAAGAGGCTCCCTTACCCTTTCTGAACAAATTTTGGCCACTTCTACGCATACCATACATAATTGGCAAAACCACGGTGGGATCTTCACAAACCACAGCCGCGGAAATCAAAAACAACCCGTGGTTTCTGTCGATTTTTCAGAAATTGACAACAACAGACAACAAACTCAACAACAACAATCCTAGGCTATTCCTACTTCCAATTTTGTCCAATTCTCTAGCAAATCCTCAACAAAATCGAAAGAATCGAACCAAGAGCAAGTTTTAGAGAAGAACCTAGGTTTTTGGATTGAAAATTCCAAAATGCTTGTTGATTTCTTGTTCGTTTGTGCTGTTTGAACACAGAATCTTCACTAGAATGATGAGAGGTTCGATTTGGGAAGAAGAATCGTTGCTATCGGTTGCTGGATGCAAAGATCGGGGCCGGGGTTAGGGGTCAACGATTTTCGCTGCGTAAGGCGTGGTTTTTGGGGGTTTTTGGTGCAACAACAAAGTGAACACGTCTATTTATACTTTCGTGAAATTTTGGAGAACCACGACCCACTAGAAAAACCACGGGCGTGGAATCAGCCGTGGCGCCTCTCGACTTGTGTCTCCACGGTCAAAAATATAAAACCACGGTCGTGGAAACCTATTTTCTCCCGTGGAATCTCTTTTTACGTCCTTTTTCGACAATTCTGACTTTGCTGTTATTCCTCAAGATCTTTTGGAGATTTCCTAGTTCCTGTCATCCAAAGACACAAGAAAAACCGGTAACGAACCAACAAAAACGACAAAACCAAACTATCTAAGCTAATATAAAGCAAGCCTCCCAAGAAGCTAGACCGTTCCTTTTTGTTGCTTAAGTGAGGAGGATAGGTTCAATCTTCTCAATCTGAACCTCCGGTATGTACTTCTTTAGTCGCTGGCCATTGACCTTGAAAGCTCCACATAGTTCACCCCATACTTTAACTGCACCATGAGGGAAAATACGTGTAATTACAAATGGTCCGGTCCAACGAGACTTCAACTTACCGGGAAAAAGACGAAGGCGGGAATTAAAGAGAAGGAGAAGGTCACCTTCTTTCAAATCCTTTAGAGTCCAATGTTCGTTATGCCACTTCTTCCATCCTTTCCCGCAAGCTTGCACATTCTTGAATGCGCTCGTCACCTTGTTATGGCTTCTAAATGTTTGTAAGGACGGACAAAAAGTGAAACAATGTTTAAGAATGTTTTTAAGAAGAGGGAAAGAGGCAACGGGAATTTCAGATTCCACGGTTCCACTACTACTTCTATGGTCGTGGTTTTCACCGTGGCGCCTCTCGACTTGTGTTTCCACGGGTGATTTAATGCAAACCATGCCCGTGGAACTTTGAATTTGGATGTGGTTTTGGCCAACCTTCGAGTCTTTCCGTTCTTCCTCCACAATGCTCCTTCTCTTGCCCCTTTTCGCTGGAATGTTGGGTGATATTGAATTCACTGTCTCTCTTGATTCTTCTTCTTGGAGAGCAAATTCCACATCTTCCCCTCCTATATTGAAAGATAGCTTGACTTTTTTGCAATCAACCCGACAACCAGAAGTTGGTAGGAATGGTCTCCCAAAAATGATCGGCGTTGGATAATGTACAGGAATGTCCAGAACCACAAAGTCTATAGGAATTTAAAACTTACCAAGCCTTGCGGGAATGTCCTCTAATATGTTGACGGGTACGGTAGTGGATAGATTGGCCATGTGGAGTTATATTTTTACCGGTCTAGGCTCTCTTAAACCAACCTTCTCACACAATGCAAGTGGAATAACGCTCACACTTGCTCCAAGATCGCAAAGTGCATTGTACATGCCATTTCTAACTCCAATGGAAACACAAAAGGAACCCATATCTCTCATCTTGGGTCACATCTTTTCCGTCATGGTTTTGATGAGATCCGATGACTCGAAGTCATCTTCACTTGACCAAAATCCTCTAGCTTCCTCTCGTTTGAAAGGATTTCGTTCAAGAACTTCCTATAAGCCGGCATACCTAAAATTGAATCAATAAAAGGTATGTTAATATGCATTTTGCTCATGAGTTCAACAAACTTACCAAGGTGCTTTTCTAGATGCGCTCTTGCTTTAGATAGTGGAAACGGCAGCGGAGGTTTGTAAGCTTGAGGTGGAACGTAGACGGTGACTTTCTCCTTTTATTTTTCAGCTGGAACCTGGACTTCCACCGGCTACTCTCCCTTATCACTTGTCTTTGCTGTAGGATCGGTGGTCTTCGCTCCACTCCTTATTATGATCGACATCACTTTCCCCTTCGGGTTATCTTTAGTTTTTTGGGGAAGTCTCCCTTCATCTCTTGGAGCTTCTCCAGCCTTACTAAACACTTGATTTTCCAAGGTTTTTTGTGCTAAGAAATCAAAGTGATGGAACTCTCTAATCCTTGCATCTTTCCCATCATGGTTTCTATCTTTGCTTCAAGCTTGTCCCTTGTTGGCTAGCTCGAACTTGATGAACCTTGTCCCTGACTTCTCAAAGGAATAGAGGAAGAAGAAGGAGGAGGGGTTAGTGAATTTTTTGCATGGGAATAAGGATTACCGGAATTTTGTTGATTGGATCACCAATTTTTGTTGTAGTTCCGGTTGTTATTGTTGTTGTTCCAATTGTTGTTGTTCCTATTCCCTTGTAGGTTTCCTCTTCTAACGTAGCCCACATCTTGCTCCTTGGGCTGTTTCATATGAGCTGTCAAAAGGTCTTTCAAAGCCTTCATTTCGCTATGTAAAGTGTTCAGCTCCTTGACACTAGAGGCGGTAAGATTCAGCACCGGAGTTCTTGAGCTTTGACTCCCCGCTTCCTCGCCTCGATGTGAGTACTTCTCAATTGTGAGAGTTTGCTTCTCAACAAATTCCCACGCCTCATCAACTGGCTTGTCCATAAAAGTTCCACCTGAAAGTGATTGTGGCTTGAATTGCGCTTCCGCAGCGAAGCCCTTAAAGTAGATCACAAGCATATCGATCTTTGGAATCCCATGATGTGGGCAATCCAATAAGAGGTCCTTGAACCTTTCCCATGAGGTGAAGAGACTTTCACCACTCCTCATCACAAATGCGTTGATCTTAGCTCTAAATTTCACCGTCTTTGATGGCGGAAAGAATTTGGTAAGAAACTCCGCGGTCATCTCTTCCCACGTGTTCACTCTTTCGGTTGGAAGTCATTAGTACCATGCTAGTTCTTTATCCTTCAAAGAGAAAAAGAAAACACGCAGCTTATAATTATTATTCTTGCACCTGGATGGTCATAATGTTTCCATCAAGATCTCATAGTTCTGAAGATGTTTGTATGGTGACTCTCTCTCAATTCCTCCAAAGCGATTCTGCTAGATCATAGTAATCACTTGAGGTCTAAACTCGTAGTCACGGTCAGCTGGATCTCCCAAATGCACGCCCTGACGGCGAGCTTGCCAGACCGGATCCATTTGTTGCACAAGTATTTGTGGAACACCCACAAACGAACCAACAAGCTCCACTCTTGGTGGAGGTGGTGGTGGCACATAACTGGTGTTGGTAAGACGTTAACGGGTGCTGGTAGAGGTGGATTATTCACAAATCTACCATTTTGCGTCTCTCTCCTGATTTGCAAGTCGTGCTTGTGCTACCACATCGTCCATGTCGGCTCGAAGTTGTTCTTGTAGAGTAGCTTGATTAGCTTTCTCTTTCCTCAAGGCTTCTTCTTGTTGCCTTATCTGATCTCGAGTTGCAGCTAATTCAGCTCTAAGATCCTCCAACTCATGATTTTTATTAGCGGTCATTTTCTTAACCTCTCTCAAGTTCTTCTTGTAAGTCTTTTCCGGTTCAGGATCATAAGGAACGATTTCTTTACCGGTTCGCATTCTTCGCATAAACCTAAGAAAGATCCTGCAAAAACACTCAACAAGAGTAATTAGTAGCAAAGCAAGAAGCTACCAAGCTATACTTCCGTGTACTGGATTGGTCTTGACCAATTCCCCGGCAACGGCACCAAAACCTTGTTCGCTCCAAAAGGTGTGTACACAAATAAGCTTTATATTTATATCCAAGAATTAAGCCTAACAATAGCGAACCCGCAGTGTACGGATCAATCGTAGTATGGGTTGATATTTCGGAGTCGATCTCAAGGAATCGGTGAGAAGAAAACAACAAAGGTAATCCAACTTGAGTAGCAAGCAAAGCAATAAATACAATAAAGAATATAGAAGAAAGAATAATGGGAATGCAGATTCTAAATATCCAAGTATCCGGTTGCAGTGTTGGACTCAAGATTTCTAAGGATGTGTACGGACAAAGCTGGGTAGCAAAAGTATATATATTCTTCGGAAGGATGTCGTCCGGTGAAGATCCACTTGTCTTTTGTCCCAACCCAAGGATTCTACTTAACGGATGTTGAGTCTCTTCAACAAGAGGTCATATGGATAGGATTCAACACTCATACCAAACCAAAACCCAAGGAAAAGAAAGATAAAGGCAAAGGCTATGACACTCCTCACCTTAATAGAGGGTTTTGAATCCCCTATTACCTATAACTTGTAAACACTCACAACCAAGCAAGGCTTTAGGTTAGAAATGGTTAACAAAGGTAGGATTTAGGCAATCTTGAACTTTGGATAAAGGCAAAAGTGAAACGTGCAAAACAGAGGAAAGCACGGGAAAATCTTAGGAAGCCACGGTCATGGTTCCTGAAGAACAAGCCGTGGAAATCCTCGTTCGAGGGTTTCGTCTCACAACTCTCAGGGTCCGATCTGTTAAGGCTCAATCTATCATCATTTGTACCATAACCATCAACCCTTCACCCTAGAATCGCAGGGGGTTTAGCCAACAATCATCATTGTAATCAAATCAATATTAAGGAAGGAAATCAAGAAAGGCATGCAACCAAGAACACGAAGATGAACCAAAATATCAGTCTTTAATAACACACAACTCAATCGAAAAATTTATAATCTAGAATATGTGTTCTCAAGACAATAATCAAGACTAGAACAATCTCACAAAAATTTCCAAACCGGGAATAAAGAAAGTTCTTCAATCTCCCTCGAATGGTGAAGCAATCCAATCCGAAGTATGGAAGTTGATCCAAGTACGTCAAGCGTCGACAGCGATCCAAGATCCTCCAACCGGTCTCGAACATGATCTCCGTCTATATTGCGTGATACCCCAAAATCCAGCCGTCAACCTCCTTTTATAAAATAAATTTAGGTTAAAAGGAACCTTCCTTTCTTGCGACGTGGCAATTAACGTAACGGTTTTTTCCGAAGAAACCCATGGGTGACATTGCAAAACCACGTCCGTGGTTCCTCCCGTGGCGACTCTCGACCTTCCTTTCCACGTGTGAAATTAAATTAATTATCAGAACCCCGGCCGTGGAACTTCCTTCTTCGCCGTGGTTCCTCCTTTTCGATGCTTTTCTCCTTTCCTTCACTTCATACTCCTTCCTATGATGTTCCAATGCTTCCCAATGAATTCCTCATCGATTAATACTCAGTGGATGCTCCCTTTCTACTCCATTTCAACTCTAATTCACCTAAAATCACAACAAAGCTTTTGTAGATCTTGATTCCAAGATAATAGGTGAATATGTTGATAAGTGCGATGTTCGCTCCAAACGGTGTGTGCAAGCTTTAAATTTATAACCCTAGATGTAAGCTTAAAACAAGGATGCGAACCCGCAGTGTACTGGTCAATCGTAGTAAAAAGCAAGAAATTCCAAGGGTCGATCACAAGGACTAAGTGAAACAAAGCAGGAATAAGTAAGCTTACGAAATTACTAACCACGAAAGCAATTAAAACAATCAAAGATGATAAAAAGTCAATAAAGGAATTATGCAATTCTAGGGATTAAAGCATCTAGTTGTGGTTCCAACTCAAGATCTCAAGATACGCGGACAAAGCTGAGATTTTGCATAGGGAAGGTGTTACTGAAGTGGATTAGATTACCGGGTAAGTCTGACTAATCACTAATCTCAAACCGTAACTCCTATTACCGGGTAAGTCTCAAGAAATTAAGGAAAAGAACTATAACTTCGAACTATCACACCACCTAAGGGAATAGAATCAACCTTTACCGGGTAAGTCTCAGGCTAACTCACAAAGATGGGATGAAAGCACACTCAAACCCCAATAAAGGATAAACCTCTATTACCTACACTTATGATCTTGGGTAAACAAACAAAGGAATCACCGGTTAAGTCTCATCCTAGGCTTGCATTGAACCAGGAAAGGTGTAATAAGAATAGGATTTGGCAAACTCTAACACTTAACTCTCAGTTTCGGATCAGATAAGTCACCTCGGTCAGAAGAATTCCACCCCGGCCGAGATGTTCATCGACTGAGCGAGATGCTTAGGGTTAAGGATAAAGACTCGAACTTTCAGGGTCCTACTGTGATTAAGATTATTCTATCATTGTTTTTCCCACAACCTTCAGCCAATCACCCTAGAATCACACAAGGAAATTAGCGATTCATCATCATGAAAGTAATAATCAAATATATGGGAAGAAAGAGAATAATTGAACAAGAAAACCTTAAGAGAAAGGCTTCAATAACTGAATCATATATCTAACAACAAGCGTTCCTTGGATTAAAATCCAATAAGACAAACAACAATGAAGGGAATCTAAGGGAATCTTACAAAACCCTTCACAAAGCTATAAAAGCTATAATCTTCCTTCTTCAACCTTCAAAAAGGTTCTTCAAATCTCCCAACTGGAGTATGGCTGTAGCGGATCTTCGGTGGGTATAGCACGATGTATGCGAGATATGGATTTGTGGAAAATCCAACCCTTTTTATAGGAAAATTACTCTCCAAAGATAAGATATCTTAGAAAGATCTCTTCCCATAAAAATAGGTAAAATATATGGGCTGACTTATCTTCTTCCTTCCAGAAATCCAGCCTAAAAAGATAAGATCCTCCCAAAAATAAATAGTCTCAGCCAAGAATAAAATATCCTTGCCGCGTCCAAGGTGTTCGCCTCAGTCGAGTCGGCTCCTCTGGATCGCCTCGGTCGAGGTGACTCTGTAGTCAACCGAGGTGAATCACAACTGAGTGTGAAATCTCTCAAATCTGGTCCAAAGTGAATCTATAATCCAATTCCATGATTCCTGGATTCTTCCTTAAGCTTCTGAATGTAGCTCCATTGACTCCTTAACTCCTTTTGCTCCTTTTTGATGCAAAACGTGCCATTTTACCTACGATTACAATGAAACTTGGTGTAGACCTCGATTCCCGCAAAGGTAGATGAAACGACAATATAATCACATAATATAATTATACAAGCATGCAGATTATTGAAGATAAAACGTCTAAATATGTCCCAAAATATAGACAATAATTCATGCTATCAAAATACCCAATACTTAGCCCTTGCTTGTCCCCAAGCAAGTTCCGAATATAAAATACAAGATAGAATGGATTATAAGTCATGAAGATCAATGAAAAAGTCTTTCAAAACATTTTAATGGTGTGCTACAATCATACATCACTCTAAGAGAATACTTCATGGAATTTAAAATCAAAATATGCTTAAAACATTTTATAAATATAAGAAAGTTGTTCGTATTTGCATAAAATCATAGAATGCATAATTAATCATAATCATCGAAATTAATCATGTATAATCTAGTTTAAACCACTAAGTCAATCAACAAGCTCGAGGTCTCAAGGGCTTCCCAAAAGAAAGGTCAAGAAACGTGTAGGGTAGGGATGTATAGAAGGTAATGTGGTGCAAGAATCCGGGAAAAGGATATCATTTCACTATCACTTGACTTTCAACATCATCCACCAATAAGCTTTGCTTATTTCACACTTTTCCTTTTTTACTTTATTTTTTGGGATACATGGACAAAGGTGCACAATAACCGAAGCCTAGGAAATCAGCAATCATCAATTTCTTGAGATGCATCAAACCCTTGATGCACATACCATGACCCGTTAGGAATATCGCTCAATCCGACTTTGGCAAGATACAAACACCCGGATATGTGAATGGTGCCGAGTTACTCATCATCATGATTGACTTCCCCAAACCTATTTATTACTTTCTAACACTTTCACTTCCAGCCAACTTCTCAAATTTTACTTCACTTGCTTTCACCACTTTGCTTGTTTCCAAAATCCCGGATAGGTAAAGGGAGGCAAATATGTATATGAGGGGCTAAAGCCTGATCAAGAAGAAGAAGAAGAGAAGAGAATGATTGCCTTGGTCTTTCCAGGAAGAAAGTGAGAGAACTCATCATGTGGTGTCAACCTTCAAATTCAACATAATTTGGATAAAAACCATGTATTAAACATGCCAAAATTTCAAACAAAGTATTTAGCAACTTAAACATATCATAAAACCTTTCAAACATATAAGGATTTCAAAACCAGTCAGCAAACAAAATCTTCACTGAGATCATATCCAGATAAGAAGCACAAAAATAGTTTTCGAAAACTTTTAGTTAAACCACCTCGGTCGAGGTGTTCTAAGTCAACCGAGGTGGTCAACCTCGTTTGGCCATAACCATCCCGGTCGACGTCAAAAAAAAAAAAATTTGTGTCCAGTTTTTGACGTTTTTCTAAATCAAATAACCTGTACGCATGCATGTAATCTCAGATAAGCATATAGAGCAAAATAAAACATAATAGGGTCATAAATACCCAAGAGTCATACATCACATAAGTCAAATACGTACAACCAAATACCCAATACTTGGGACACATTCTCCCAATGGGTCAAAATAAGTCTAGAAAATAAAGAAAACTCACCGGACATAGCTGAGCTGCATAATAAATAAAGAAAGAAAATCCTGCAAGCTCTCAATAATCACGATCCGGTGGTGGTGGTGGTGGTGGTGGTGGCACATACGGATACTGGGATGGGTCAAATGGATAGCCCATGACATGCGGAAACTGAATCTCAGCCATCCGTCTCTGATAGTGCTCGCCCTCTAGCATCTGATGAGTCCAGCTGTCGATCTCTCGGCGCTGGTCGGTAAATCTCTCCTGGATGTCTACAGTCAGGGCAGCATAGGAGTCTATCATCTGCTCGGTGAGGTCATCAATCCGACGGTGAGCATCTAGATCCCTCTGCCGGCGTACCCTACGCGTAGTGGGATGTGCTGTTGTTGCTGCCGGCTCGGTCTCAGTCTCGTCATCATCCAAATCGATGACCGGCGCACTCGTCCCAGCAGTATCTGTGCCCGTATCCATAGGGACACTGCCATCCTCAGCAATACCATCCTCCTCAGCCTCATCCTCCTCAGCCGGTGCAGCTGCTGCCTCTCTAGCATCCTCCATAAATGGGATCCACGCAGTCTGCCAGTAGTGTGGATCGAATATGGAGAACTAAGCCAACCATCTGATCCCCTACGGTGCAGTCGGCTCCCATGGCATCGCCACATATGGCGTAGTAAGTCCTCGGGGAACTAGTATCCTCCGAGTAATCATCTCCTGAAGTCCAAGCGGCTTGGCAGCCGCCACCATGGTACAAGCACTGAGGTCCATATCCTGGTAACTCGCTATATGAGTCACAATGCCTCCACAGCAGATGTCGCCCTTCCCCTTCGCCTTTATCCTATGCAGATCCTCTGCCAACATCAAACCAAAATCTGGGATCCCTCCCGTCACCATGTAGTATAAGCTCAGAAGCTCCCCCTGTGTGACCTTCTGGGGTGTCTCAATACGCGCCAGAAGAGTCTCACTAAATATCCTGTGGGCCATCCTGAAAGCAAGATGAAATATAATCCGCTCCCTGGAGTCTCCAAGTCGCCATCTGTCTGCATGCTCAACAACGTGAGCAATCTATCCCCAAAACTCCCTAGCTACAGCTCGGGAGGGAAAATCAGAAACTGTCGGAATCGGGAAGCCGAAGATATCCCGCCAGTGATCCAAGGGACCCAAGTAATTCCGGTTCATCAACCGGTACTTCACTGCGCGCTCGGTAGGCAAGTAAGTGAAGGAGCTGACAAACTCCAATGTAGGCTCTAGATAGGCCGGAGCTCTGATCTCTGTAAACTGCTCCAGCCCCACAACAGAAATCATACGCCTCAAGTCATCATCAACATAGAGGCAGTCAAAGGCTGATATGTCCAAGAAGCGGGGCGTAATCACTGGACGGGCCGCTATGCGGTCATAGTCGACCTGGTGTCTCTCGTGGATCACCGGTCTAGTGCGTCGAGAAGATGAGGAACAAGGAGAAGGAGAAGATCTATCCCTCAGGACCAACTGCCTGTAAGAACTCATCTCACTGTAATATGTAAGGTCACCTCGGTTGCTCTGACAACCCTGTAAAACACCTCGGCCGAGGCACAAGCCGACTGGACCGAGGCGAAGAACTGTTCGATCGATTCCCTCAAAAATCCAGTTCTTTTCCCCCAAAATCACTACCATAGGTTCCTATGGGGTACTTAATCTGTTTCTCAGCAAATGTAGGGGCAACCAAAGCCCAGAACGAGGGAAAACAGTGGAGATATAAAAAGTTAGGTTTTTTTTGATTTTTTACCCCGATTTGGTCGATTTGGCTCGTTCTTTCTGCAGATTGGTACTTGCAACACGATCCTCTACTCTTTTCTTGCATTGTGGAAGCAAGAATCGTCGAAAACGAGCGAAGAACGGAAGAGCGAGGTGAGATCTACGCCGCGGTCGAGAAGAGGGTAAAGGGAGGAGAGAGAAATCTCAGCCCCCTTTTATACCGTTTTCTGGAACTGCTGTCACCTCGGTCGAGGTGGTCTCGACTAGACCGAGGTGGTACGGACCGAGGTGGATCATCAGAAACCCTAATCGCCTCGGTTGCTCAAGAATCATCTCGGTCGAGGTGTTGTGACAGCAACCGAGATGTGTCTCAGTCAAACTCCGTCTTCTCAAATTTTCGAACTTCTGTCCTTTCAGTTGTGCTTATGGGTTGTATTCCTTCCTTAGATGTCACCTGTTGTCTTTCTAGGACGCCAAAACAAAACAAAGCAAAGCAAAAGCAAACTATCTAAGCTAGACTAGAAAAAGGGAAAAGAAAGCAATACCTTGGGTTGTCTCCCAAGAAGCGCTTGATTTAAGGTCGCTAGCTGGACCATACGGCATCTCTATGCGTGAAGGGAGGTGCCTCCACCCTATACTTCACCTTCATCATGGGGTGAAGTAAGTAAGTCTATCAAACGCTCCAACAAGTGCAAGTGCTCATCGGGGAAGGAATCGTCTATGGGTGGGTCGTCCTTCTCGCGTGAAGATGGAGGTAGCCGGCTGAGGTGATCCGCAACAGAATTTTCCGATCCTTTCTTATCGCGGATCTCTAGGTCAAACTCTTGAAGCAAGAGAATCCATCAAATAAGCACTAGTACAAATACCCCCTCTAGACCTCACTTATGTTGGAGCGGTTTATAAGAACCGTAGTCAATGGTATTTTCGGACCACGGTTATACGTATAACCGTGGACAATTGATTTTTTAATATTTTTTTTAAAAATCGGACCCTGGTTATTTGAAATAACCGGGTTATAATATTATATTTTGCGCAATACCACGATTAGTAATAAAAACCGGGGTAATAAAACATTCTCGGACCCCGGTTTTTTAACAACCGTGGTATTTTATAAAAAAAAATCCCTCTATCAAAACTCATCGTTTTGAACATAAAGAAGAAAACCCTAGCCGGCCTAACGATGTAGTCGACCACATCCACCAAGGCGATCGATCGACCACATCCTAGAGAATTTCGAAAGCATCCGCGGCGCTGTGATCCTCAGGATCTTGCTCAATCGATCGACCACAACCTCCAGAACGGCGTTCCTCAGCCCCGCTTCAGGCCGGCGTTCCTCAGCCCCGCTTCAGGTCGGCGTTCCTCAGCCCCGCTCCAGGTCGGCGTAAGTAAAATGTCTTAAGCTTTGGTTTCTTCTGTAGTGCAATTTGCTTGTAACGTTTAAGTTGTCTCTATAGATGTTCTTCAACAACATTGCTTTATGGGCTATGTATCTATTCTAGCAAGTTATTTCCTCTAGTTGTAGTAGAAGAGAGGTCGGTGGAAGATTCCGAGAACTACTGCTTTGTTTGCAAGGATGGAGGCTCACTCATTCTCTGTGATTACGAGTCTCCTCTCTCCATGTTTTGTTTCTATTATAAAATAAGCCCCAAAATCCATGTTGAAAATCACTCGGTGCTTTCTTCTTTTCTTTGACTTGGTTGAAGGGTAATTGAGAATGACTAGGTCAGAGATACATGATAGATAATATTTGTTGTTTTTTTGTTGATTTTGTGTGTGTTTGATTGCTTACTAAGTGCCACAAACACAGGTTAGGTTAGGTTAGGTTGAATTATTTCATATAAAGATTGTATTGCATCCAAGACTAGTTAAAATAAGTTGTCTATTGCATCTAGTAAATGCAAGAATGTTGAAAGACCCTTGAAACCAAGCTGTATTATTTCATGATCTTCAATACACTCACTTGCTTCTTGTGCCTACCTTGCAGGGGTTGCAAAAAGGCCTATCACAGAAAGTGCATTAAAAATAGATTCTTCGTTGATTCTGAAGAACAATGGATATGCGGTAAGTTCGTTCATTGTGCTCAATTATGCACGTTTCTTGTTTGCCTGATTAGCATGTGAAATATTCAATTCAAAGAAAAGTTGGACCATCTTATTGTATAGCTGAGTTAAAGGTCTATACCAAAAATTTTAGAGCTTTTGTGCTACTTATTGACTACTGAAAAATCAATGGGAGTTTCCTTTTCAGATTACCACTGGTACTTTCTTGCTTAGTTTGTTCTGACTTTATCTATTCATGGGGCTTAGTTGCTACTAAATCTTGCTTTAAAAAGTTCTTTCAGAGGAATTTAACATGTAATGTATGTCACATATTCAGGTCAAGCATCACCCATAAGATGAGTTTAATTCTTAAGTTGGAGAAATAAATGCACTCTTATGCTCTTGGGTGTCTCAAATGATTTCTGATAATTTTTTAAATCTAGCAACTTGATTCTTGACTAAAATCTCAATGTAAGATACGACACAATTAGATTTACTTTTTACCACATCCATCTTCAAATTTAGTTTGATAGTATGATACTTTAGTTAAAGTAATGGTTCATGCCTTTTTCTCAACATCAGCTAGAGCTTTGGACACTTGATTTAGGTGGGCTGATACATAAACTCTACTTACCTTTAATTTTAGAGAACTAGCCTTGACTTTTTTTTATTCCAATGCTTGGCAGGATTTAGGCTTCTACAAGTTTTAGGCTTGTTATTGTCACTTATGTTTGTTCCTTTTCTTATTGGTGTTCTCATGTGCTACCTTAATCTTACAATGGATGACTGGTGACTGTCTTGCAATGGTAGTCGTAATGATGACAACATGTATATGATGGTCTTGTTAGAAGTATCTCAGAATTGTTTGCTAGATGGTACTCAAATGGCTCTTTGATTTGTGTTTCAGGATAAGAAATTGCTTGACACAATTGAATGCAAAAGATATTACTCCTGATGATAAGCAAGAGCTAGACGAGACTTTGCTAAGAGAGGTATTACCTTGTATTTTATTCTTTACATGAAACAATATTTTAATAACTATAATGCATTTATATAGGTAACTCTAGCAGTTAATTATTACCTTGCAGTTATTTTATCTCTGACGATGAATGCATTTAATCTCATATCTACATCTCAGGGTCTTAACCTTGGCATACTTTTCGAAAAGCAAATGGTACGGCTCTGTAATTGCCTAGTGTGCGACTGTCTAAATATCATTGGTTTGTAAATGTAGTTTTTGTGATATACCTTTATTGTCTTGTTTAGGGAATTGTTAATCAGAAAACAAGATTTACATCTAAATGCTCAGCAGATGAGATTATCTCCAAAATTGAACAAACAGCTGCACCATTAAGCTTTGGAGTAAAGAAAAATAACTACAAGGTAATAACTAACTGCTAGATTTACCTATATAAATGCATTATAGTTATTAAAAATATTGTTTCATAAGTGAGGCGGTACAAGATAGCATACTGCAAAAAATTTCTTTTTATTGAAAGGCTTGTTTGGTAGTGGAATTTGATATGAGGTTGGCATTTTTCTGAGATGCCCCTATGGAAAATGTTATATTCCTTTTCATTTACTATTGCTTCCATTATGCCTTACATTTTATTCTCTTGTACATGATTGCAGAGTTCTGGAAGAAAATTCCATCATCTGAGCCTTATCGTGTTGGTCTTTCTGATGTGAGGGATAGGCTTTATATTACACGAGAGCGGTCATGCCAACTATTGTCAACCGGGGTATCTGATTTCCCTGAGGAAACAACCTTTACTCATGTTGATCAGGTTTGTTCCTACAATCACGATACACTAATTTGTTACTTCAATAAAACCAATTTCACCATTTACTAGCATTGGAATTTTGTTACTGAAAATGAAGTTCCGACACTGTGAAATAAAAAAAAACTTAGCAGTAATATTGTTGCTTTTGAAGTTACGAGTTCATATTGCCTTGTATAATCGAACATCAACAAATTTCATTAATACTCTCAACTGAACATTATGGAATTGTGAACCATATAACTTGGAATTCATGTGAATTATGCATGATGTGTCTTACTGAAGTAGGTATGGAGATATAGTTTTACTACCTATTGATATGTGACCCGTTGTGAGTAACACGGCAGGGTCCTTGTCAACTCGACTTATGTATAAATTTTGTGATGTTTTAAATAAATTTCAGGTGGTGGTTGAAATACCATATGTATTGGTTCAAGCTGCATACTGCACTGTCATTGTGTATGCGATGGTGAGGTTTGAGTTGACAGCCGCAAAATTCCTTTGGTTCTTCTACATATCATTCTTCTCCTTCCTTTACTGGACAAACTATGGGATGATGAAAGCTCCATCACACAAAACCACGAGATAGCATCAGTCTTTGCATCGGCTTTCTACGCTTTGTTCAACCTATTCTGCAAGTTCTTCATCCCAAGACCGGTGAGCGTCGGAATCCATTTTCTTGCTTTGGGATTTTGTTAAGCATGTTCAACTCATAATTTGTCCATGAACTGTTGTTTTAGTATGAAGTTGTGTCTCGGTTATGGCAAATTTAATGAAATAGCAGTGTTCTAATGTAAATTGATTTTTGCTAGCAAGCCCATGTACTATGTTATGTATTTGTGAGTTGTGAAAATGCAACTTTGCCTCAAGAGAAACTTTTTGTATGACATGCTCTTCAGCTTCAACTAGATATAAGTTAGTATGAACTGTTGTTTTAGTATCAAGTTTGTACTTAATTAGATCATTGCTTACTTTGAGTAAACAGTGGGTTTTTTTTATTCAAACCTTGCAGCTACGGTTCTTTAAGAACCGTTTTGTTTTTTTTTAAAAATTTTTTTGAATTGGGACCCCGGTTATTTTATAATAGCCGGGGTAATTTTCGGACCCCAGTTTTTTTATAATAATCGGGGTCCGAAAATTACCCCGGTTATTAAAAAACCGGGGTCCGAAAAAATTAACCCGGTGACATTTTCCGTGGTGCGAACGTCCGGACCTCGCTCCCGTTAACCACGCTTCCTTAACCGGGTTCCCATGTACAAAATAACCGTGGTCTAGGGGGGTATTTGTACTAGTGAAGGCGTGGCTTGACATCTTTCTTAGCAAGCAAGTAACGGATGGCTGCATGGTCGGTGTAGACAATGACTTTCGCCCCTACTAAGTAAGAACGAAACTTCTCGAAAGCATATACAACCGCCAATAGCTCCTTCTCGGTGGTAGCGTAGTTGCGCTGGGCTTCATCTAGCGTCTTGCTAGCATAGTAAATGGCGGTGGTCCGTCCTTCTTTTGTCCAAGCACCGCTCGTACGGCTACATCACTAGCATCACACATGATCTCAAAGGGCAAGGTCCAATCCGGAGGTTGGATAATGGGAGCGGAGATCAACGCTTCCTTAATCCTGTAAAATTCATCAAGACACTCCTGCGAAAACTCAAAAACAAAATCTTTATTCAAGAGGTTAGTTAGAGGTTTAGAAATCTTAGAGATGTCCTTGATGAATCTCCTGTAGAAACCTGCATGCCCGAGAAAACTCCTCACACCTTTAACAGAACAAGGGGTAGGGAGTTTCTCAATAGTCTCGATCTTAACGCGATCGACCTCAATACCTCGATTAGAAACGAGGTGTCCTAGCACAATGCCTTCATTAACCATAAAATGACACTTCTCCCAATTCAAGACAAGATTAGCGTCTTCACATCTTTGTAGCACTAGAGAAAGGTTAGATAGGCAATCATCAAAAGAGGAACCATATACTGAAAAATCATCCATAAATACCTCCATGATGTCCTCTATATACTCGGAAAAGATAGCCATCATGCATCGCTGGAAGGTAGCGGGTGCATTGCATAATCCAAATGGCATCCTCCTATAAGCGAATGTCCCCCATGGACAAGTGAAAGTGGTCTTCTCCTGATCATCCGGATGGATAGGAATCTGGAAGAAACCACTATAGCTGTCTAAATAGCAGAAGTGTGAATGCTGGGCCAACCGTTCGAGCATTTGATCAATGATGGGAAGTGGAAAATGGTCCTTCCGAGTGGCCGTATTCAACTTCCTATAATCAATGCAAACCCTCCAGCCCGTGACGGTCCTTGTTGGGATTAACTCGTTGTTCTTATTCGTCACAACGGTCATCCCTCCTTTCTTCGGAACTACATGTACTGGGCTAACCCATTTGCTGTCCGAGATAGGATATATGATACCTGCATCCAACAACTTAAGAATTTCTTTCTTCACAACCACTTTCATGATCGGATTTAAACGTCTTTGAGGTTCCCGTGAAGTCTTATGATCGTCCTCCATTAGAATTCTATGCATGCAGAAAGAAGGCTTAATGCCAATAAGATCATCTATAGTATAACCCAAAGCCTTTTGATGCTTTCTCAGGACATGCATTAGTTTAGACAATTCAGACTCGGAGAGGGAAGCACTAACAATAACGGGATAAGTAGAATCCGATCCGAGAAAGACATACCTCAAGTGATTTGGGAGTTGTTTAAGCTCCACAACTGGGGGTGCTTTCTTAGGGGGAACCTTGCTTCCTCCTTCCAGTGGAGTAGATCTAGAATCTGGACTTTCGGAAGTCTCAGTTGAAATCATCTCGTCTTCGACCTCGGTCGAGGCGCAGAGGCGTTGACCGAGATGTTCTTCAGTCGCCTCGCTTGGTCCAGAAAGTGCCTCGGTCGAGGTACTGTAACTGGAACCGAAACTGGAGATCTTCATCTCCTTGATTAGTTTATCAGTTATAGCTCCTGGATCTTCTTCCAGTGCTTTTAAGCTCTGTATATCTGCATCACAAGAGGCATCTATACCTTCCTCCATTAAACTGAAACTAATAACTTTCTCAAGTGGATTGTTAATAAGGATATAGCTCACCAATTCTCTTGATTCTTCTTCATCATAGATGTTGAAGATATCAACTCCTAGCTGCTCTTCCTTCATAGCCGCAAGTAATGAGAACTCCACATCATCTCCGCCAATGTTGAATTTCAACTTGGCGTTCTTACAATCCACATTGCAACCCAAAGTTGCTAGAAATGGCCTCCCGAGAATGATATGAACAGGATAATCTGCGGGAATATCAAACACAACAAAGTCTATAGGTAAATAGAAGTTACCTAACTTAACCAGAACGTCTTCCAGAATGCCCACGGGATGGGTAATGGAGCGCTCCGCCATGTATAACCTTATCTTAACCGGCTTGGGCTTTCCAAGTCCGATCTTAACAATTAGCTCCAGCGGAATGATGTTCACGCTGGCTCCTAGATCACATAAGGCTTCACAAGTGACATCCCCAACTTGAATGGGAATGCAAAATGAGCCGGGATCTCTTAATTTGGGTTGCATCTTCTCCTTCATGATTTGAATAAGCTCCGAGGATTTAGATGTCATCCTTACTTCACCAAAGTCTTCCAGCTTCCTTTTCCTTGATAGGATCTCTTTCAAGAATTTCCCATAGGCGGGCATCCCTAGAATAGCATCAAGGAAAGGAATGTTAATGTGTAGTTTATTCATCAAGTCAAGGAACTTACCAAAATGCTTGTCTAGATGTGCTCTGACCCTTGACTGGGGGAATGGAAGTGGTGGTTTATATGCAGGAGGTGGAATATAAACTTCAGTTTTTTCCTCCGCTTTCTGTGGTTCCACCTCGGTTGGCATCTTGGCCGAAGTGTTCTTCGACTGCACCTGGACCGAGGTGGTTTTCGTCGGTACTGGCACCGACCGAGGCACTGGATCTGCAGTCTTCAGTCCACTCCTCGTCGTTATGGCCATAATCTGGCCCTTAGGGTTGCTTTCCGTTCTTGCTGGAAGCTTCCCTGGATCTCTTGGCGTTTCATTCGCCCTACTAGCAAGTTGTCGTTCAAAGGCTTTTTGTGCCTTCGAAAATGACGTCATAGATGTCTCCATAGCGTTAAGCTTGATCAAGATGGCCTCCAGCACTGCGTTCTTCTTTTCCGGCTGGGACGAACTTGATCCTTGCTCCTGGCTCTTTAATGGAGTAGAATAAGAAGAGGAAGAGAGGAAAGGATTAGAGGAATCGTTAGAATTGGAGTTAGAATGATTGTTACCCGAATTTTGGTTGTTTGCCCTCTAATTATTGTTGTTGGATCCTCTATTGTTGTTGTAGTTGTTGTTCCGGGAACCATTGTTGTTGTTAAAGTATCCATTGTTGTTGTTCCTTGATCCTCGATCTTCCTTCTTGGTTTGGGCAACTAAGAGTTCCTTCAATTGCTTCACGTTATTTTTCAAAGACGTGAGTTGATTGTTGTTAGGCGGAGCATCTTGAAAGTAGACTATTTTAACTCCACCTTCAGCTCCTTGGTAGGAGTATTTCTCCATGTGTAAAGCTTGCTTCTCTATGAACTCCCAAGCTTCGTCAATCGGCATGTCCATGAACGTGCCATCAAATAGTAGTTGAAGGTTGAACTGGGTGCTTCCGTCCAGTCCCTTGAAGTATATCTCCAACAACTCTATCTTTGGAATCCCATGATGTGGGCAATCCAAAAGAATGTCTTTAAACCTCTCCCATGACTTGGAAAAGCTCTCCTTGTCCTTCATAATGAATGCATTAATCTTCCCTCTCATTTCAACGGTTTTAGAGGGGGGAAAGAATTTAGTCAAGAATTCCGCCGTCATCTCCTCCCAAGTACTAATTTTTCCTGGAGGAAGAGATTGATACCAAGTAAGAGCTCTATCTTTCAAAGAGAAGTAGAAAGGTATTAGCTTGTAGTTGTTGTTTTCCAACCTTGAAGGTCTCAAGGTCTCCATCAAGATCTCATAGTTTTGTAGATGTTGATGCGGAGATTCCTTCTCTAGCCCTCCAAACTGGCATTGGCGAATCATGGAAAGAACTTGCGGTCGAAGCTCATAATCATGGTCCGCTGGATCACCTAGTTCGATTCCTGGACGCCTCAGTTGTTGATTGGGGTCCATCCTCTGTCCTAGGGTTTGTGGAACACCTGCAAAAAGAGCACCTCGGACTGGCACCCGAGGTGGAAGTATCTCGGCTGGGGCAACAGGTACTGGGACCTGCCTCGGTCGAGGGTCTGGAACTGGATCCTGCCTCGGTGGAGGATCTGGAGCAGGGTCTTGCCTCGGTCGAGGATCTGGGTTCGGTCGAGGTAGATACTGGTCTCGTAAAGCTGCCATATCTGCTTCGATCGCTTCAGTCCTTGCGCGAGTTTCCTCCTTTTCCAGTCTTAGTTCTTCCTTGCTAAGGCATAGCTGTTCTAACGCCTCCTTCAATTCGGCCTCAAGATCGCGATTGTCTTGATCGGCCATCTTCGCTTCTCTCAAGCGTCGTTTGTATGTCATTTCTGGTTCGGGATCGTAAGGAACGATTTCCTTCCCAGCGCGGGTTCTTCGCATAAACCTAAGAAAAAAAACCTGCGAAAGTCACTCAAGTAGAGTGGTTAGTAGAAACAGGGGGCAAGAGCCCCGAAAGCAAACCGCAACCGGCTCGGTCTAGACCAAGTCCCCGGCAACAACGCCAAAAACTTGCTCGCTCCAAACGGTGTGTGCAAGCTTTAAATTTATAACCCTAGATGTAAGCTTAAAACAAGGATGCGAACCCGCAGTGTACTGGTCAATCGTAGTAAAAAGCAAGAAATTCCAAGGGTCGATCACAAGGACTAAGTGAAACAAAGCAGGAATATGTAAGCTTACGAAATTACTAACCACGAAAGCAATTAAAACAATCAAAGATGATAAAAAGTCAATAAAGGAATTATGCAATTCTAGGGATTAAAGCATCTAGTTGTGGTTCCAACTCAAGATCTCAAGATACGCGGACAAAGCTGAGATTTTGCATAGGGAAGGTGTTACTGAAGTGGATTAGATTACCGGGTAAGTCTGACTAATCACTAATCTCAAACCGTAACTCCTATTACCGGGTAAGTCTCAAGAAATTAAGGAAAAGAACTATAACCTCGAACTATCACACCACCTAAGGGAATAGAATCAGCCTTTACCGGGTAAGTCTCAGGCTAACTCACAAAGATGGGATGAAAGCACACTCAAACCCCAATAAAGGATAAACCTCTATTACCTACACTTATGATCTTGGGTAAACAAACAAAGGAATCACCGGTTCAGTCTCATCCTAGGCTTGCATTGAACCAGGAAAGGTGTAATAAGAATAGGATTTGGCAAACTCTAACATTTAACTCTCAGTTTCGGATCAGATAAGTCACCTCGGTCAGAAGAATTCCACCCCGGCCGAGATGTTCATCGACTGAGCGAGATGCTTAGGGTTAAGGATAAAGACTCGAACTTTCAGGGTCCTACTGTGATTAAGATTATTCTATCATTGTTTTTCCCACAACCTTCAGCCAATCACCCTAGAATCACACAAGGAAATTAGCCACTCATCATCATGAAAGTAATAATCAAATATACGGGAAGGGAATGAATATTTGAACACAAAAACCTTAAGAATAAGGCTTCAATAACTGAATCAAATCTCAAACAAATAAGCGTTCTTTGGATCACAAATCCAACAAGACAAATCAACAAGAAGGGAATCTATGGGAATCTTACAAAACACTTCACAAAGCTATAAAAGCTATAATCTTCCTTCTTCAACCTTCAAAAAGGTTCTTCAAATCTCCCAAATGGATTATGGCTGTAGCGGATCTTCGGTGGGTATAGCACGATGTGTGCGAGATATGGATTTGTGGAAAATCCAACCCTTTTTATAGGAAAATTACTCTCCAAAGATAAGATATCTTAGAAAGATCATTTCCCATAAAAATAGGTAAAATATATGGGCTGACTTATCTTCTTCCTTCCAGAAATCCAGCCTAAAAAGATAAGATCCTCCTTCCAAAAATAAAAGATTTCAGCCAAAAATAAAATATCCTTGCCGCGTCCAAGGTGTTCGCCTCGGTCGAGTCGGCTCCTCTAGATCACCTCCGTCGAGGTGACTCTGTAGTCAACCGAGGTGAATCACATCTGAGTGTGAAATCTCTCAAATCTGGTCCAAAGTGAATCTATAATCCAATTCCATGATTCCTTAATTCTTCCTTAAGCTTCTGAATGTAGCTCCATTGACTCCTTAACTCCTTTTGCTCCTTTTTGATGCAAAACGTGCCATTTTACCTACGATTACAACGAAACATTGTGTAGACCTTGATTCCCGCAAAGGTAGATGAAACGACAATATAATCACATAATATATATACAAGCATGCAGATTATTGAAGATAAAACGTCTAAACAAGTCCCAAAATATAGACAATAATTCATGCTATCATGCGATGAAAGCATGTCCTTGTACTCGAAAGAAAGGGAAAAACTACCTATATGCTCATCTAAACTACGTCATATTTCATGCTATCACAAGGACGTAGTGGTGTGGCTGACACGAAAGGATCCCCGACACGAGTGTTGAGCTGAGAAGTATTGGTCAACAGGAGGCACCAACGACCACATGTAGTATCTAGTTTCATGGCTTACTCGTACGAATTCTATTTGATACAGGTGCTACGCACTCGTTTATATCTGATGCATGCATAGATTGGTTCTCCTTAGCTACTATTGAGGGAGTACCTTTTGTAATGGGGTTACCGAATGGAGGTAAGATCAAGGGCTCCCGAGAGATTCAGGACTGCCCTGTTTGATTGGGAGATCGATCCTGGTTAGTAAACTTCCTAGTCATGCCTCTTGTTCATGAGGACGTTATCTTAGTGATGGATTGGATGGCCACACATTGAGCGGTACTGGACATTGGTCAGTGGATGGTGACTATTACCACTAAGGAGGGACATATAGAGATATTCCAAGGTTGGGACCTCGGAAAGTCCAGAACAGTCATCAGCAATGTTAGAGCAGCAAGACTGGTACCACAAGGTTGCGACGCCTTCTAGTGTTATGCAATGAAGGAGCGCAAGAGCTTGACATTGGAGGAGATACCGGTAATATGCGAGTTCACAGAAGTATTCAATGATGAGCTGCCAGGGTTACCTCCATAGAGGAGTGTTGACTTTATCATTGAGCTAGAGCCGGGCACGAGACCTATCTCGAAGGCCCTACACCGCATGATATCGATAAAGTTGCTAGAGGTGAAGAAGTAGTTGGAGGAACTAGTTAAGAAGGGCTTCATACACCATAGTGTTTCTCCCTAGGGAGCGTCGATATAGTTTTTGAAGAAGAAGGACATATCGATGAGGCTATGCATCGATTACAGACAGCTGAACAAGGTGACCATTAAGAACAAGTACCCACTGCCTCGAATAGATGATATGAGCAGTTGCACGGAGCGTTAGTATTCTCCAAGATTGACTTAAGGTCGGGCTATCACCAGCTGAGTGTGAGAGATTTGGACATACCTAAAACGGAATTCCGGACTAGGTATGATCATTATGAGTTTGTATGATGCCATTCGGCCTCACTAATGTGCCGGAGGTGTTCATGGAGTTAATGAACGGGATTTTCATCAACTTCTTACACAAGTTGTAATGGTCTTCATTGACGACATCCTAGTTTTTTCTAGGAGTCGAGAGAAATATGCCGGACACTTGAGGACAATGTTGTGGATTTTGCAAGATAGCGAGCTTTATGCTAAGCTATCGAAGTGCGAGTTCGGGATATCTGAGGGGACTTCCTTGGCCATTTAGTGACTGTTGAGGAGATTAAGGTCGATCCGGCGAAGATTGAGTCAGTGTCTTCTTGGCAACCTCCGAGGAGTGTCATGGATGTTCGCAACTTCCTAGACTTGGCGGGCTACTACCGTCGGTTTGTGGAAGGGTTTTCCTTGATTGCCCGGCCACTTACCTTCCTGTTGAGGAAAACTACTCGGTTTTTTGGGTCTGAGCCGTATCAGCAAAGCTTCAAGGAGCTGAAGAGAAGATTGACTTTTTCTCCGATTATTGCACAACTAGAGGATGTGAAGGACTTTGTGGTATACATTGACTATCCAAGGTGGACTTGAGATGTGTCTTGATGTAGAGGGGTAAGTTTATAGCATATGCGTCTCGATAGCTCAAAACATATGAGGAAAACTACCTGACACACGACCTTGAGTTAGCGGCAGTAGTGCATGCCCTAAAGATTTGGTGTCACTATCTATATGAGGCAACATGTCAGATCTTCACAGAATATAAGAGTATGAAGTATATATTCACTCAACGAGAGTTGATCAACAATGAGAGGAGGTGGCTAGAGTTGATCAATGATATTGATCTTGAGATTCACTACCACCCAAGGAAGGCGAATGTAGTTGCTGATGCTTTGAGTCGGAAGACGCCTCGAGAGAAGGCTATAGCCCGATTGACCGTACAACCTTAGTTGCAAAGAGATTTAGAAAGGTTAGAGATTGAGATTTAGTTTCCAGATTCGGATCGGCATTTTGCTAATTTGGAGTTGTATCTTGACCTGTTGGGAGAAATCCGACAGAAGCAAGAGATTTGCCCTATGTTGACTAGGATTTGAGACAAGATGTCTCAAGGGAAGGTACCACAATTTACCATTGGTGTTGATGGAGTGATGAGACTCCAAGATCGTATTTATGTTCCATCAGACATCGAGCTGAGACAAAGGATATTGGGTGAAGCTCACACTACCCTATACTCACTACATCCCGGAGTGAGTAAAATGTATAAAGACGTGAGATTTTTCTTCTGGTTGGGTTTTTTGAATCCCGACGTGGCTCGGTATGTAGCTGAGTGTGCGACCTGTTAGTGGGTCAAGATTGAGCATCGTAGATCCGGATGAGAGCTACACCCACTACCAGTTCCACAGTGGAAGTGTAAGGACATCTCTAAGGAATTCGTCACAAGATTGAGACTCAGCAGAGGTTTGATGCTATCTAGGTAGTGGTTGATTGACTCACGAAGACCATACGTTTCATTCCTATCAAGAAAATGTTGTCGGTGAGTCATCTAGTTGAGGAGTTCACCAAACACATTGTGAGACTCCATGGAGTGCCGAGGACTATTGTTTCTGATAGAGACGATCGTTTCACCTCGATATCTTGGCAGTAGGTACATATGGCTTTGGGGACGAGTCTCCAATTTACCACTACTTATCACCCACAGACTGACGATCAGTTTGAGAGGACCATGTAGACATTATAGGACATGCTGCGAGCATTTTTGCTGGATTGGGGACATGTATGGCCAAATCACCTTCCCCTTGTAGAATTTTCGTATCATAATAGTTGTCACACGTCTATTAGGATGACTCCATATGAGGCTTTGTATGGACGGAGATGCCAGACACCATTGTGTTGGGATGAGTCTGGTAGATTTGATGGAGTTGCTCCGGAGCAAATTCAGGACGACATCGCTTGAGTCGCTCTGGTCCGGGAACCTATGTTGGCAAATCAGAGTCGTAAACATCCTACACCGACAAGAGGTGTTGACCTCTGGAGTTTAGAGTAGGTGTGCAGGTGTGGTTGAGAGTGTCACTGACGAGAGGTGTCCGACATTTCAACATTAAGGGGAATTTGATCCCCCGATATGTCGGACCTTTTGAGATCCTAGAGCTAGTTGGAGAGGTCGCTAACGGACTAGCTTTACCACCAAGACTAGAGGGTGTACACCTAACCTTCCACGTGTCTCAGTTGAGAGAGTACATACCTGACCAAAGACACGTCATCAACCACGAGTATGTGATAGTCGAGCTGGATCAAACATTTATGGAGTATCCAGTAGCCGTCCTAAAGCGCAGTACTAGACGTCTACGGTCTAAAGAAATGTAAAAACCATGTTCTTCAGAAGATCCTGCGACCGTGCTTCGCCATGCTCGCAGTCGCGCCACCGCAGGTGCGGCTATGCTGGGCCACGGCCGGGGCATAGTAGTGATCGACCGTCTTTTTAGCCGACTTCCTTTCTGCGTTGCTTCCCTCTGAAGTTTCTTTCTTCCCTCGTGCTAAGGCTTTAGGAACTCTCTCGAAAACACATTTCCTCTTCTTCCACGTTCATCTTCTTCCTCTTTTCTTCTCTTCCTATTCGTCCTTGCTTCTTCTTTAAAATTGAAGTTTGATGATGATGATGTTGATGGTTGCTATGGTTAAAAGGTTGTAGCAACTTTGGCTTGTTGGTTCTTCCTTCTAATTATCTGCAGAAGAGGGGTGAGCTCTTTTTCCTTTCCTTCTTTATCTTTTTCTTGTTATTCTTCTTCTCTTTCCTTTTTTTGAATACCAACAAGGATGATCTAGTTTTTCTTGTAACCTATGGAAGTTTGGTGTGTATGTATGGATGAAGGCAAGATTGCGTTTAGTGATTCCACTTGTGGAGTGATGCGAATCGAGTGAGATTTTGTCAAAAGCCAAAAAGAGATGTACTTTGTTGAAAAAACCGCACCCGCATCATTCCTTGCCTGTAGTTGTGGCATATGAGGCTTGTCACCGCGCCCACATCATTCCTTGCCCGCGCTTTGCTTGAGGACATCCAAAGTCCTTTGGTATGTCTTTCTCTCTCTTGTCCTTGTGATTTCAGTATAGTGCATGCTAGGTTAGATATGAGTTGGTGATGGTAGTACATTGTGATGAATGTCTTGAGAGGCTTTGAGGTTTTGATGAGATTGTTGAGGTTGTTTATGATGTATCTGATCCTTGAGGTTCTTTGAGAGTAGGAGTGGAATCTTCTAGTATGTTGGATAGTGATTGATATTTATTCCTTGATTTATCAGGCGTGGAGTATATATTCTTGCGGAAATTTGAGAGTTGGTTGATAGTTTAGAGTATCTTGTGATAGGTAAGTCCTTGGGACTTACTTAGCTACGTTCATATAATTGATGTGTACATGAGTGGTGATTGTTATATGCGTTACAGCATTATATAAGTTGTTTATTACCGACGTACGATTGACCCCTAATATCGGGCGTTGTCAACTTGCTCAGTTCTCCCGAGGGAGTTTGAGGGGTTCTGTGGGACTTGCCTAGTCTTGGTAAACAGTGAGGGTACCGAACCACTCCATATGGTATACGGTGGGGTGCTCCTAACCACTCCAGATGGCAATAGAAACAAAGGCGAGAGTTGTAGACTTCTCGTGTCACACCAATAAATAGATTTTGAGTGTATGACTTATTAAAGATGGTAAAACGGGAAATCTGTGATAGCATGCTTGGTTTTTATTGTTCTTCTAATATGTAGTTGTGCTTATGTATTACTCTTATATATGAATTTTTAGGTAACTGTTTATACCGTGTTGTAGATATTGTGCAGGATAGGAAGGATGTAGAGTGATTTGGCGGGAGTGATCAGGCAAGGGTTTTCGTACATGTTACGATGGTTTTGGGTTTTGTATGTATAGATACTCGGTTGTACAATATTGATACTCAACTCTGAGTTTTTGTATGTATATTGGTGTATGATATTAATGTTTTATCGATGTTGATTTTATATTTATTTGTGCCTTTGTTGTCAGGCTAGGGTCAGGACCCATTGTGAGGTCCTACCCCGTAGCATTCCGAGTCGTATGGATTTAGGGTGTTACAAACATAGTATTATAGGCTTCGGTCGATAACAATGACACTGACAATCTTCTTGAAGGTCAAATAGATAAATAAACAAAACCCAAAAGGGGTTTGAGTTTTCAAAAGGAAATTTTTTAAAACTTGGTACAAAGTCTATCTAGGATAGAATGTAAAGAAAACCATCATTCCTTCTACGGATATCGGCAGCCTAGTTTGTATGTTAGATTGTAGTTATTATTCTGGATTTGATTATTATATGTATATATATAGTATTAGCTTGGCCTTACACGTTAGTTAAGATTATATCGCATATGACTCGTACTAGAGCGACATCTATTATAGGACGGGTAGAGGAAGACCACCTCTTCCTCTTGTAGTACTAGGTCGTGGACGAGATGGTAGACCTCCAATGGCGAGAGGTCGGGGGTCGAGTCCCCATTGTTGATCCGCCAAAGGCGGAAGTTAGAGACGAGGAGGCCACTGAGGGCGTACTTCTTGAGGCTGGGAACAGGATGATAGCTAGGCTAGGAGCCCAAGCGGTACGACCAGAAGAGACATATCTTGTCTCGATGGGGAGACTGAGTTCCTAAAGTACATCCGTCACGTGGAAGAGGCAACTAGGGCAGGTAGACGTGCCCCATATCCACCAACACCTGCGAGATCAACTGAGGTCTCATAGAGAGTGACGTAGGAGCCAACTACACTGGTACGAGGAGCTAACGTTGCCATGGCTCAGGAAGAGCCGAGGGCACCGAGACTTGATTCCTAGTTAAAGACGTTTCACTAGATGTGAGTAACCCCTTTCCAAGGAAACGTGGGGCTAGAGTTAGAGCATTGGATCAGGCATGTAGATACAACCCTGGAGTCAATACGATACCTCGAGGATAGATGGGTGGAGTTAGTGTATACTTTGTTTCGAAACTTGACAGAGTATTGGTGCAGGACCATCCGGATTCGGGTCACTAGATATGATTAGATGAGGAATCTCATCAAGGAGCGCTTCTACCTTGCCTCATTTAAGAGGGAGAAGCTACAAGATTTTTAGAGGCATGCTATGAGGATGTTCCTATATCCGAGGCGATTAGAAATTTCTAGGAGGAGTTGGCATTGATTGGTCCAACTACACCTCTAGAGGACCAGCATGTATATTTGTTCTCCTGCAGACTGAGGGAGGATTCCCGTGTGTATATGGCGGGTTTTCATTGTGACTCTCTATCAAACTTCAAGATCTAGCCTCAGCGTATCAAAGAGATCGACCCGGCCACAAAAGGGTTGCTCGGTCCGGAGGGTCTGAGAAGAGACAAAGGACGGGGCAGACTAGTGATGGTGCTCAAGCATTAGTTTCCGGGCGGACCCAGTCGTAGATACACCCGAGTTACCCATCTTCCGCATAGGTTGCGGAAAGGGGAAGACTGTGTTTTAACTGCTGAGATTTAGACACATACGACCTGAGTGTGCGAGGGCACCAGTGACTTACTTCACTTGTGGCAGGACCGGTCACCAAGCGACTTTTTGCTGGCAGGGCAAGGTTCCTTCACAAGAAGGTTCTTTACCTTCTAGTATAGTCGGAGATGGACAAAGACCGTCTCGGTATCAAACACAAAGATAGCAACAACGGGTCCCAAATAATCTTTGTACTTAGGATTCCACACCAGGACCGAGTAGAGGTAGAGGCCGTGGATGTGGTACCACTTACACGAGAGGTGGACAAGCCATAGTTTTTTAGTTGAGGGGCGCGGAGGAGCCGGCAACGCTAGCCACTACATGTACCATTCTGATTAATAGTTTACTTATTAGAGTGCATTTTGATAAGGGTACTACACAGTCATTTATTTCTGATGCTTGTGTCGAGATAATGGCCTAAGATACGGTAGAGGGGATACTATTTATTATAGAGTTACCGATTGGGGTAAAGTTAGAGGCACATGGGAGATTCACGATTGTTCCATCCGTTTGGGAAATGGTAATTGGCTTGTAGACTTCTTTATCCCGTACTTGGTACATGAAGAAGTCATTTTAGGGATGGACTGGATGAACCGACATGGTTCGGTTTTGGACACCGTTAGGAGGACCGTGATGATCACTAACGAGGTAGGTCAGATAGATATATAACGAGGCTGGGACCTCGGAAAGACAAGTATTGTCATGAGTGCAGTTTGGGCTGCGAGACTGATTGGAAAAGGTTGCGAGGCCTTCTGGGGTTATGCCATGAAGGAAGGTGAGATTCCAGCATTGGAGGAGATTCCCGTCGTGTGAGAGTTTGCTGATGTATTTGGCGAGCCATCCAACTTACCGCCACAAAGGAGCGTATAATTCGAAGGAACCACACCGTATGACGCCTATCGAGTTGTTGTAGCTGAAGAAGAAACTCAAGGAGTTAGCAGAGAAGGGCTTTATACACCCTAGTGTTTCCCTATGCGGTGCACCGGTACTTTTTGTGGGGAAGAAGGATGGGTCAATGAGGTTGTGCATCAACTATCGAGATTTGAACAAGGTGACCATAAAAAAGAAGTACCCGCTACCCCACATCGATGACTTGATAGATTAGATACAGGGAGCTAACGTGTTCTCCTAGATAGGCTTGATGTCTAGATAGCACCAGTTGAGAGTGAGAGAGCAAGATGTGTCCAAGACGGCATCTCAGACTCGATAAGGCCACTACGAGTTTGTAGTGATATCATTCGGGCTCACGAATGTGCCTGCCGCCTTTATGAAGTTGATGAATGGTATTCTCATCGACTTCCTAGATCAGTTTGTTGTAGTCTTCATAGATGATATTCTGGTGTACTCTCATAGCAGAGAAGAATACACAGGACATTTGAGGACGGTGCTACGAGTTTTGCAGGATAGAGAATTGTACGCCAAGCTCTCTAAGTGCGAATTCTGGATAACTGAGGTGACCTTCTTAGGTCACATCGTTTCCACCGAAGGGATCAAGGTTGATACTAGGAAAACCGAGGTAGTAGCGGCATGGACGCCTCCGAAGAATGTTAAGGAAGTGCGCAACTTCCTAGGCTTGGTTGTATACTACTGAGTTTGTGGAAGGATTCTCCGTGATCGCCCAACCACTCACGTGCTTGTTGAGGAAGACTACCTGGTTTATATGGTCCGAGCCGTGTACTCAGAGTTTTGAGGAGCAGAAGAGGAAGTTGACCTCTGCTCCTTGCTTAGCACAACCATAGGGCATAGAGGATTTTGTAGTCTTTAGCGACCCATCCAAGATGGGCTTGGGATGTGTTTAGATGGGCTTGGGATGTGTTCATGACCTCAAGTTAGAGGTAGTGGTACATGCCTTGAAGATCTGGCGGCATTATCTGTATGGAGTAAAATGGCAAATCTTCACAAACCATAAGAGTATGAAGTACATATTTACTCAACGGTAATTAAATAACCGCCAGAGGAGATTAATTGAGTTGATCAAGGACATTGATCTAGAGATTTTGTATCATCAAGGAGAGGTGAATGTGGTCACCGAGTCCCTTAGTAGGAAGACGCCTCGAGAGAAGGCAATAGCACGGTTCATGGCTCAGCCTCATCTGTAGAGAGATCTAGCGTGGGTAGAGTTATATATCTAGTTTCCGGATATTGACAACCACCTGTCAACCCTATAGGTACTACTTGATCTGTTGGTAGTGATCCAACAAAAGCAGGAGATGTGTCTGGCATTAAGATGAATCCAAGGCAGGATGTCTCGAGATGAGGCACCGAGTTCACCATAGGTGCGATGGAGTGATGAGACGCCATGAGCGCGTTTGTGTACCTTCAAACCGAGAGCCAAGGCATAGGATTTTACAAGAGGCTCACTCCACACCTTACTCAGTGCACCCATGTGTGAGTAAGATGTATCACGATGAGAGATGATCTCTTTGATGGGGCGGGTTGAAGCCCAATATGGCTAGGTTTGTAGCCTAGTGTACAACCTGTCAGCAAGTCAAGATCGAGCAATACTCACACGGAGAGGAACTCTATCCACTGCCTTTACCAAAGTCGAAGTGGGAGAATATCTCCATGGATTTTGTTACCAGTATGAGACCGATTAGGAGCTTCGACGCTATCTAGATTGTAGTAGACAGATTGACAAAGACCGCATGCTTCATTCCTATTAGGGAAACTGATGCCGGGTTGAAGCCGCAATTCCCGATCTAGATTGAAAGTCCTCGACAATATCAAGTCTCGGGTAGATGATAGAAATAATGGGCAAGATTTCGTGAAGAATAGGCTGAGATTTAACGGTGGATGATATGGAAAGATAAGAAGATGAATATGGAATGATAAATGATAAATGTAAAAAGATATGAACCAAGATATTCCCACAAAGAACCTTGACCAATGATGTGTCAAAACCCCTTAACGAAGAGCTTACCTTAACCCTCACTTCTTTAACTTGACACAAGCCTTCCAAGTAAGACAAGCACAAGGAGGGAATAGTATTGAGCAAGAGCATCAACCTTCAAAAATATTAACACACAGAAGCACAATCTAACAAGAACTTCACAATGTTTCAATCAAGGCTCTCTCTTTGATTGAATTGGAATGAATAAAATACAAGATATAGTTGGCAAATTTAAAACATCCTCTAAGGCTATTTATAAGGGAGATCTTCTATGTAAACTAAGAAAGATATCTTTTAAAAGATAATGTAGGAAAGATATTTTTAATAGATATAAAAATAATAATCTCAAAGATAGGATCAAACTAACAACTACCTTAAGAATGTTTAAGAAATTTAAGGTAAGAAAATAAAAGATATAGTTGCCAAATTTAAAATATCTTTGGCCGGATCGTTAAGAGCGCGTCAGAGAGCAATTCTCGAATAGAATCTCGGTCGAGATTCCTGTACGATGGCCGAGATTTCTTCTCTGAAACTCTTCGTTCGTCCTAGCCACCTTCTATGCTTGATGGCTCTTCTTGATCAAGGCTTGACTCTTTTGTAACCGTCAACAATGTAACGAAAGGATTCCTAAGAGTAAGTAGGTGTTCGCTCAAAAATGTGCGTCACAAAGTCTTAAATTTATAAAAAATAAAATCAAGCAAAGCGAACCCGCAATGTACAGATCGGTATAGTAAAACAAGAATTCTAGAGTATCGAACTCAGGGATTTGGGGGATCAAATTCAGTTCGTAAATTGTCAGGCAAGTAAAAAGCTTTTGTAAAGATAATTAGGAACAACGTTTCTAAAGATTTAGGTATCCAATTGTGGTAATCGATTCAAGATGTTCTAAAGGTATAAGGACAGAGTTAGGATTGCAAAGGTATAGATCTAAGGTAGGGTATTGTACCGTGATGTGCCAAAACCCATAAGTGTCACCCAAAGGCTCTCTGAATAAAGGATGTTTAGTCTCGTTATAATGAGAATCAAAGGACAAGATTAAACTCGCAATACCCATGCCCAAACCCAAGGGAATCAAAGATAAGCCAAAAAGGTTAAGGTTGTCACACTCGAATCCAAAGTAGAGGATGTTGAGTCTCACTACTACCTAGAAAAGGTAAGACAAGGCTAGGTTAAGGCAAATCTTTAACTTTGGATCAAAGCAAAAGCAAGAACAGGCCGTGGAAAGCCTCGACGACAAGGTTTCTCGCAAACTCTCAGGGTCCAATCTGTTTTGGTTCAATCTATCATCATCTATGCCACAACTATCAACCCTTCACCTTAGAATCGCTTAAGGGTTTTAGCAAACAATCATCATAATCAAATCAATAATCAAATTCAAAAGAGAAAAAGGATAAAACCTTGAAAACTCAATATTAAACCGAACTATCAATCTCAAAATAAACCAAAGTGTGTTTGTGTTCTAATGAAAGTAGAATCAAAGAACATAAAACCTCACAAAAATCTCTAGGAACAATGAAGAACGGGATGTCAATCCGTCTTCAAAAGGAATCCTAAGAGATGAGCATATTGATGGGACACTTGGAAAATTGTTTCTTCAAGCGTGTTTGTCACTTCAATTTTGACTTTGCTTTCAAGCAAATAGTGCACCACTTGATTAAAAGTTCAAAATCTATAAGCATCTGAGGCCAAAATAAATGTGAATGAAGCATATGATAAGTCTTATCTCTTCCAAAGTGTCCCATTAATCCTCTCATATTAGCCTCATGAACTAATAATAATCTCAAAGAAAATTTTGGAATACAAACTTTATCCTCACGGAACAAAAATCCTTTGAAAAGATAATACTTACCTCTCGACTGGGGCAAAACTTGGTCCAAATCTCAGCCGAGATTCTTGGCAGTAGGCCGAGATTTACACTGGATGTAAATTTCTCCAATATTTGCTTCATCCTGGTATAGGTCTTTGATATAATGGAGTCCTAGGTCCTTGGAATCCATTGTTGTGATCAATATATACCTTCTGGAAAGGGCATCTACTACAACATTATCCTTCCCTTTCTTATACTTGTTAATATAAGGAAAGGTCTCAATGAACTCCATCCATCTTCCATGTCTCCTATCCAACTTATCTTGACTTTGAAGATCCTTCAAAGACTCATGATCAGTTCTAAGGATGAATTCATTAGGCCACATATAATGTAGTCATGTCTTGAAAACTCGAAATAAAGCATATAATTCCTTATCATATGTTGAATAATTCAAGCTTGGTCCCTTTAATTTTTCACTAAAGTAGGCAAAAGGCTTACCTTCTTGCATGAGTACTCCTCCGATACCAATACCATAAGCATGACATTCCACTTTAAATGGTTTGGTGAAATCCGAAAGTGCAAAAAGAGGTGCGTTCGATAGTTGCCTCTTTAGCTCCATGAATGCTTTCTCTTGCCCTTCTCCCCACTCAAATTGCACTTTCTTCTTCCTGAGATTTGTGAGAGGGGCTGCGATGGTACTAAAATCCTTCACAAAGTGCCTATACAACGTTGCCAATCCATGGAAAGATCGCATATGCCCAACGGTGGTAGGTGTAGGCCATTCTTGGATGGATTTGTTTTTCTCCTTGTCCACTTCAAGACCACTTGTGCTTACTACAAATCCAAGGATTACAACTTGATTAGTACTAAAATCACATTTCTTAATATTAGCATATAAATATTTAGATCTAAGAGTTCCTATTACTTCCGTTAAATGTTCTTCACGATCCTCAATGAATTTTATATAGATGAGGATGTCGTCAAAGTAGACAACCAGGAACTTTCCAATATAATGACTTAAGACATGATTCATTAATCTCATAAATGTTCTAGGAGCGTTATTAAAACCAAAAGGCATAACCAACCACTCATAAAGTTCAAACTTGGTCTTGAATGGTATCTTCTATTCATCTCCTTCCCTCATCCGGATTTGATGATATTCACTCTTAAGATCGATCTTGGAAAATAAGTTGGAACTGCTAAGATCATCTATCAATTAATCTAATCTTGGGATGGGGTGACAGTACTTGATAGTGATGTTATTAATTGCTCGACAGTCAACACATCCTCCATGTGTTGTCCTTCTTGGGAGCCTACAAAACTGGAACCGCACAAGGACTCAAACTCTCTCGAACGTAAACTTTGTTCAAAAGGCCTTGCACTTGATCTTGAATTTCCTAACTTTCATGCGGACTCATTCAATAAGCGGAGCAATTAATAATGGACAAACCTAGAATAAAGTCAATCCTATGCTCAATGCTTCGAAAAGGTACAAGACTTGCAGGAATCTCATCCGGAAATACATCTTTGTAACCTTCTAAAGCCTTTAAAATGTTTAAAGGCAAAGTAGCCTTCACTTCATTACCTAAACTCATTAGGCTTTTACATAAACTCAGTAAAGTAATATCCAAAGGAACATAGTCATCAATAAACTCCCTTTTTGATGCTAAAAGTGTTCGTTGATGCCCTAGTGAAGGAATCTCGGGCAAGTTACAAGAATCTCGACCAAAATTTCCCTGTCTGGACTGAGATTTGACACTGGAACGTGACTGGTCTTCAAATCTCGGGCAAGATTTTGATAAACCACCCGAGGACCAAGATTTTCTTGCATTTGTCCTTCTTCATGTCGTAATGCTCCGGAATCTGCAAGGGGGTCATAGGTTTAAGAGGAATTGTGTTTCCATTAAACTCAAAGGAATGTTTATTAGAAAAATCATCATGTGTAACCTTCCTATCAAATTGCCGAGGCGGCCTAACAAAATATGACATGTTTGCATAGTCACAACATCACAAACAACAATATCCTAATACTTTCCTAAGGTAAACGCAATTTGAGCCTGTTTGTTATCTTTCAATTCTCCACAATCATTCATCCTATGCAACTAAGAAGGTCTAGGATGATAGAAAGTAGTGATTCGCATGTAAGTGATTAATTCCTCACTAGCAATGCTACAACAACTACCACCATCAATAATCATATTAAAAACCTTTCCTTGAACAAGACATCTAGTATGAAAAAGGTTTTCATATTGATTATCCTCGCATGAAGCTATTTCAGTATGCAATGTGCGTCTAACAATCAAAGACTCTCCATGCTTATATTCACAACCTTCATCACTATCACTATGACTATCATGCTCATGCAATGCTTTGATATGTTTATGATCATGCTCATGCTCTTCTTCACTTTCATATTGCCCTTGTTGATTTAGAAATAAAACACATTTGTTAGGTCAATCTCGCATGTAGTGACCTACACCTTGACATTTAAAGCATGCAATATCTCTAGATCGTAAGGTAGTGTTAGAAGTACTCCCTTTTTTATCCTTTGAAGGCTCATTCAAAGGACGATATGTTCGCTCCAAATGGTGTATGCAAGCTTTAAATTTATAACCCTAGATGTATGCCTAAAATAAGGATGCGAACCCGCAGTGTACGGGTCAATCGTAGTAAAAGCAAGAATTCCGGGGTGTCGATCTCAGGGACTTAGGTGAAACAAAACCAATATAGGTATTCAATATTACAACTAACCACAAAAGCGATTAAAGCAATCAAAGATGATAATATAGTTAATTAAGGAAATATGCAAATTCTAGGGATTAAAGCATCTAGTTGTGGTTCCAACTCAAGATCTCAAGATAAGCGGACAAAACTGAGGTTTTGCAAAGGGAAGGTGTTACTAAAGTGGAATAGATCACCGGGTAAGTCTCACTACTCACAATCTCAAGCAAAGAACCAATTACCGGGTAAATCTCAAGGCACTAAGGAAAGGAACTATAATCTCAAACCAACAAAACCAACTGAGGGAATAGAATCAACCTTTACCGAGTAAGTCTCAGGCTAACTCACAAAGATGGAATGAAAGCACACTCAAACCCCAATAAAGGATAAACCTTTATTACCTACACTTATGATCTTAGGTAAACAAACAAAGAAATTACCGGGTAAGTCTCATCCTAAGCTTGCATTGAACCAGGAAAGGTGTAATAAGAATAGGATTTGGCAAACTCTAACACTTAACTCTCAGTTTTGGATCAGATAAGTCACCTCGTTCAACCAAGTTCCACCCCGGCCGAGATGTTCATCGAGTGAACGAGATGTTCTAGGGTTAAGGATAAAGACTCGAGCTTTCAGGGTCCTACTGGAATTTAAGATTATTCTATCATTGTTTTTCCCACAACCTTCAGCCAATCACCCTAGAATCGCACAAGGAAATTAGCCACTCATCATCATGAAAGCAATAATCAAATATACGGGAAGGGAATGAATATTTGAACACAAAAACCTTAAGAATAAGGCTTCAATAACTGAATCAAATCTCAAACAAATAAGCGTTCTTTGGATCACAAATCCAACAAGACAAATCAACAAGAAGGGAATCTAAGAAAGTCTTACAAATCCCATTAAAAAGCTATGACAAGCTATCAACCCTTCCTAGATTGATCTTCAGTCTTCCTTCCTTCCTTCAACAACTATAATGATAGCGGGATTTTTGGTGATGCGCCAATGCTCTAAGCATGGTTGAACTTGTGGAAAATCCAACCCTTTATATAGGAGAATTATCTTCCTAAGATAAAATATCTTAAAAAGATAATTTCCTAATAAAATATATCCATATCTCATAAAATAGATCTCCAAAATATATGATCTTCCTTCCAGAAATCCAGCCCAAAAATATAAAATCTCTCATTCCAAAAATAAAAGATCTTAGCCAAATAAAATATATCTCGCCGCGTCAGGATATTCGCCTCGGTCGAGACGCTCCTCTAGATTACCTCGGTCGAGGTGACCTTGTGGTCAACCGAGGTGACTTTAAACTGAATGTGAAATCTCTCAAATCTGGTCCAAAGTAAATCTCTAATTCAATTTCATGCTTCCTGGATTCTTCCTTAAACTCCTGAATGTAGCTCCAATGACTCCTTAGCTCCTTCAGCTCCATTTTAGTCCAAAATATGCCATTTTACCTACGATTACAACGAAACTTGGTGTAGACCTGGATTCCCGAAAAGGTATATGAAACGACAATATAATCACATAATATACATTCAAACATGCAGATTATTGAAGATAAAACGTCTAAACAGGTCCCAAAATATTGACTATAATTCATGCTATCACGAGACTTAGTAGAAGGCTTATAAACTACTATATCAGGAAGGAATCTCTTTGCTTCATCTTTCTGGGGCAAATCTCGGTTGGAATCTAGGCCGATATTCCTGTAGGATGGCCGAGATTTCTTCTCTATCGTCCAAGAACTTGTCCCTTGATTCTTTCCTTTTATATTCTTCTCCACCCTGATAGCCAAATGCAGTAAGTTAGTCACTGAAGTATAGGGATAAAGATCAATCTCATTAGCTAAAGAATGATGCAAAATTAGTAAAAATCGAGTCATGATAGACTCCTCATCCTCTTGCATGTTATCCTTCACCATTGTCGTTTGCATGGCGGTATATACTTCTTCCACAATCATGGAACCTTGCTTGAGCTTCTCTAAGTGCTGCCTCACTTCCTTACCATAGTGTGGAGGCATGAATCTAGCTTTAAACAAGGCCTTCGTTTGTTCCCAAGTGTTGGTGTCCGGATCTAACGTTCTTCTTCGTTATTTAATAAGATGATCCCACCAAACTAAAACATATACTTGAAATACCAACGTAACAAGTTGGATCTTCCGTTGCTCCCTAAAATTATGGAAAGACCAATTTTGTTCGATCTTAGTCTCCCATTCCATGTAAGCGTCCGAGTCACATTTGTCTTCAAAACTTGGAATCTTGACCTTTACTCTCCCAAGTCCATTATTATCCTCAGGGGGTCTATAAAGATCATTTTCACATCCTCTCCGTGGGTTATAATGACGTCGGGGGTAGTCTCTCCACATGCCCTCGTTTTCTTCATGGCCTAAGTCCTGAAATTCTTCACCAAAACATGGATTGTAATCAGTGTTAAAGAATGGATTAGGGTGAGTATTACTTGACACCGGGGGATGGTTTGGGACTGGTATGGGGGCTAGTGGTGGTGGTGGCAGATTTAAAGAGCTTTTGCCTACTTCGTAGACAGATCTCGGATCAAATCTCGGGCGAGATTCTGGCCGAGATTCTGTATTGGGTTTTGCTTCAACCCGCTCCAATTGTTTATCGATAGTGGAAATAGTAGCCATCAGTTGTTTGAACATCTCCATGACATCGGGCCCTAGAGAATCATTCTTATGGGATGCTCGTGGACTATCTCTTCCTGACATCTACATAACCACGCAAAGTAATAACAAACTTGTGATGTTAGGGAAACGGTAATACCTTTTCTGTTTTCTCTCGCACTCAGGCTTTGTTGTGTTATCGCAAGTTGGGTTGATGTAATTGCCTTGGATGGATTAATGCCTCTTTACTAATCGGTGCCTTGGTCTTACTAGAATCCCTTGGTTGACTCAAGTAGTCAACTTGGTTCGGACAAAGGTTCTTGTGTTGTGATATGGTTAAGGAACTCCTTTAGGAAGTTCACTCAACACACGACAAGGTAGAAAGAATATTGCGGATAGACAAACTAGTATGTTAGGAAGTATAGATACTAACTAACACACCCCACAAAATAAGACTCCATTGTTTAGAATAGAAAAGTAGGTAAGAAAGGAACACAAGACAATTCTTCCTAATTAATGATGATTAATGTTGATTAACTTAATCATCGATAGTAATTGACACATACTAGTTAAATTGGTCCCTTCTTGTGCTTGTCTTATCTAGAAGGCTTGTGTTAGTTAGGATTTTTGAATCCTAATTAATGATGATTAATGTTGATTAACTTCATCATCGATAGTAATTGACACATAACTCGCGAATAGTGTGCAAGTGATGAGTATGAGTCCCACTGTTATATTCCTGGCATAACTTTGGACTTATGGGGAATTTTTCACTTTATCCCCGGGTAATTATTTTTACCCTCCGGTGTTATTTGGAGCATTTGGGAACTTCAATTAATAAAAAGGCAGTTGAGAGAAATGACCACGACATCGGACATGTCCTAGATATGAACTAACATGGAAAGGCAAAACGGCCAAAAGAGTCTCGATTTCGTTTTTTAGCGGCTAAGAATGACGACTTAGTAATACCCATTTTCCGAAACGGTTGCAGAATAGTTATCCATACAATATTCCAGATTTATTATTCCAATTTCGCAAAGTTTGGAGAAGGGGTCTCAAATCACAGTTGGATCGGTGAAAGGGTAATTATCGAGTTTGCTAAAGGATAATTATCGTCCTCGCTATAAAAAGCGGAAAATTGTTTATAAATTCATTTTCTTTCATGTTCCTCGTAAAAACACTTATTTATCTCATCATTCAAACTCAGATCTACTATTTGTTTCTAATCCCATTTCAAATCCGTTTGAGTTTTTGGATTCCGCTCTTCATTCCTTTCATTTTGGTACCGATTTTCTGCGTTTCTGAGAAAGTGAAGACTTGATTGAGCATATATGCTACTGGACCGGCTCCGTCGCTTAGATTCAAGTGAATTTGATAGTCTTTGAGCTTATCCTGCGTCGTTGTGATTCTGAATCTTCTTTTGGATCGTTAATCGGGTTAGTAACGAATAAGTTATGAATTTATTCATTTTCCGTATTGTGGTTGGGCCTAAATTAAATTTAGGCTTGTTAAAATAGATGATTGGAAATTCTATTATGCTCGTCATACTATTCTGGTGATTATGGGTTGTTTGTTTGATGAGATCTAAGGACAAGTGGGTTCAGAAATTGCCCACGGGCAAAACGTTATTGTGGTGAAAGTTAATTAATTAATTAAAGGTTAATTAATTAAATTAGCATTAGATTTGAGATTGAGGATGATATCTTGGGTTGAACGGATTGAGCGTCTTTGAGAATATTCAAGGAGATATTGATGATTATGTTATGGTTTATGATCTTGCGGAATCTTGAAGAGTAGGAGGTGGAATCTTCTAGCCTATGGATAGTGATTGGTATTTCTATCCCTTGTTTATAAGGCGTTGTGATTATTCCTACGGAAATTTGAGTTTGATCGATTGTTGTGGATATTTGGATTCAGGTAAGTCCGTAGGATTTACTTAGCTGCATTCCGATATTGGATGTATGCATGAGTGGTGATTGTTATGTGCTTTAAAGCATGTGATGCTAATTATTGCTGACATATGATTGGCTCCCTTGAAGCGGGCGGTGATAACCTTTCAAATTTCTCCCGAGGGAGTTTGAGAGGTTCTCTGAGGTCAGTCCAGAACTAGTATAAGGGGACGGTGTTGCACTACTTGATGACATGATTTAGGACACTAGTTTAGGCATTCATTTAGATAGTTTTCCCCGTTATTCATGCATGGTTTGGTATTAGTTCATGACGTTTACGCTTAATTCTTGCATATTGTCGAAATAGATGTCTACACGAACTCTTGTCGGTTTTGTAGGTATTTTGGGGAGCTTTTGGAGCTTAATCGATACATTCGAGGATCATTCCTTGAGGTAGCACACATCCGGACTCTTTAAGGAGCAAGCTCGGAGCAAAGGAGAACACATAGGACCTTGTTGGTGCATGCCTTGCACCAACTCATGGCTTGGTGATCCAAAGAGAGTTGAACGGAGAAAACCACGGCCCAGAGGCCAAAATCTCGACCGTGGTTTTGGCCGTGGTTTTTGTCTGGACCACTTTGACACGTGTCCCACGATCTCTTTGCCCGACCTTTGCTTATTGGAGGAGTATTTAAGTGATCTTGCAGGCTGTATTTGGGGACTCTCTCCCATCGCTTTTGACCTATCTTCTTCCCCAAAAACACTCCTCCATTGGAGCTTCTCTTCCAAGCACCCTTGTGGGTGTTCTTGGGAGAGATTAATGTAGATTTTAGCTTTGTAGTGAGATTTGAGTGGTTTTGAGTGAGGTTTCCTTTGTTGACAACTTGGAGCAGCTCTTGAAGCCTTTGTAAGACTTGGTAACTTCTATTCTAGCTAGTTATGTCTTTTCTTTGGATTATTCTTCATTATCTAGCCATGACTTGCAAGCATGCTCTATTTGTGAAATTTGATCTTGAAATGGGTGTTGTTGGCTGAATAGTTGTGATTCTAGGGTGAAGGAATGATGTTTATGCTTTGGACTATGATTGTATGGACTTCCATGTTAGCTTAGGATCGATTTATGTTCGAACCCCTATCTAAGTATAGAACCACGACATGTTCTTCAAGATTCCACGTCCGTGGTTTCCATGATCCACCCATGGTTTCCTCTGTTGTGCTTGTACTGATGAATCTGGATGTTAGGATGTAGATGTGTTGAAATCCTAGTGTTTGTTGAGCCTAATCTAGTTTAGGATGACCTAATGTTAGCAACCTTTTTGAGGGATGAGACTTAATAGGTAATTTCCTCTCTTAGATACATAAGATGATGAACTCTAGGTAGTAGTGAGCCAAAAAAGCCGCTATTGAATTGGGTGTGCTAGGATCGTTGCCTAAGACTTACCTTTTCCGAGACTTACCCGGTGAGGAGGGGTTTGACCCTTAGGTAATGGCCGGTTTGTGTAGAATTCCCATCCTTAGGTTCCTTGTGACTTACCCGGTAATAGGACCTTAGGTGCGAGACTACTAAAGCTTGAGACATACCCGGTAATTGCTCCCATTAGAGAAATACCCAAACTCCGAACAACCAACACTTTCCCTTGATCTTTAGAAGCATGAGTCCATTGTCATAATTGAATTCCGAATCTCTAGAATCCGTTTTCTTACCTCTTATCTCTTATCTTGTGTTTGTGTGTTAGTTTGCTTGTTTTTGTTGATATATTTGTGATCCTTGTTTGATCACCCAAAACCATCCAAAAATATTATGTGTTTGCACTTTCTTTATTCCTCATCTCATCTTAGTTTAGATTTACACTATCTTTGATCATTGAATGACTTGATTTCACCTCAGTCCTTGTGTTCAACCTCAGAATACTTTCCTTCCTACATAACAATCCGTACACTGCGGGTTTCGCTAGGTAGTTTAGGATTTTAGATCGAGTTATAAATTTAAGACATTGTGTGTGCATGTTTTGGGCAAACAAGTTCTTGGCACTCTTGCCTTGGATTTGTGTCGTACAATCCTAGCGTAACAAGTTTTTGGCGCCGTTGCCGGGGACTAGGTCTAGATTAAGTCATTTGTGTTTGATTGTTTTTAGCATATATCTTTCTTGTTACTTTTGATCTTGTGTTGTTTTTGTCTTTGCCTATTCATCTTTGCCACGGACGGATTGTACTTCCAAGACGACCTTGACAACATGGAGTATGAGGAGTGGATGGAATACCAAGATCTAGGACCTCTTTTCATGATGAGTTTGAGTATTGGGATGAGTTTAATGCCTATCATGAGTCCCATGATCAAGCTCACATGACTACATTGCCTTATGTGGAACCTCACCATCAATCTCACAATGACTGAGTGAAATTAATGCTAGAAGAAATGTTGAGGAAGATGGATGATCTAAAGAGCAACCTTGCTTCCAGTTCGAGTTCCCACATGGAGCTTGAAGCGGAAGTGTTACGACAAGAAGAGGTTCACCATGACGAGATCCAAGAAGTGCCCGATTCAAACGTGATCATTAAGGAACTTCAAGAAGAGTTGGATAAAGATTGGGCGCAAGTAAGGATAAGGGATTTGGCCCTGAAGGATGAAAGAAGATTGAATTTCGAGAGAGAAGAACAATTGAGAAGGGAGATTGAGGAGATTAGGCATGCTCTTATGCTAGGAGATCCTACCATCCTTCAAGGCTTACCTCCACCTCCTTCACCTTTGGAGGAGTGCAATGAAGTGCTCTCACCCCTGGACATCCTTGCCATCAACCCCGGAACCACACTTGAAGAGCTCACGAGCGATGGAGAGAACCGACAGAACCACGGCCTATCTGGCACAACCACGCCCGTGGTTTTGCCCGTGGAAAGCTCTGTCGTTGAGAGCCCTAAGTTAACTCTAACTCCTTCCAATCCTTTCTTGCTTGCCCAGAGTACATACGAAGATTGTAGTCCCTTTCCTAAGGAATCTCGCATATTGAATGATGGAGGCAAGCATGATGGATCCATGATGGTTATGAAGCACTTCAATGAAGAATTCTTTCCAAGAATCGGCTTTCTTCGGATCATAGAGGATGAGGATGGCAAGCATTTCACCGGTGTGACCGCGGAGTACCAATTGTCTAAGTATGGGGTGGCACCTATGGTTGCAACTTCATACAATCATCAAGGGAGCGGTGATGAAGGAGTCTACTACTCACCGGTGAAGAGAGAACTTAAAGCTTATTTGCGCATCAAGTGGCCCGTGCTTGTCATCATGGATGCCGGAAAGCGATGGTTGCTTGGACTCCTCAAGCAAACCATGGTATTTGAGGTTGATTGACATATCCACGGAGTTTGGTCAAGCTAATGACCTAAAAGAAGCGCTTCTTGGGAGGCAATCCAAGGGTAACAACTCTTTCCCTTTTCTCTTTCGTTTTCGTTTTTGCTTTTGTTTTTGTTTTTGTGTGTTTTTGTGTTTGGTGTTTGTGTGGTATAGTCTAGGTAACAAAGAAGTCTTGCAAGGCATGAGGATGATGATGATGATCCCGTTTTCAACCATGGGTGGAGCTGACGTGAGACTTGGATGGCTTGAGGTGTCTTTATTGGATGGAAGAGCTCCCATCTCGCATACACCTTGGCGCGTGTCTCGATGCCGGAATGACTATGAAGAGCTCTCTACCATGCTTGATTGATCATCCATCACCACCACTCCACATGAGTGAACCAAAATACCGAACGCTACCATTTTACATTGTGAGGACTTCTTTCACTCTTCTTTACTTGATTTGCACATTGGGGACAATGTGTTTTTAAGTATGGGGTGGGGTTTTCATGATTCTTAGTATGGCATGATTGCATCTAGGATAGTTTAATATTATTGTCACATGTTTCATTATGCTTTGCATTGTACATATTTATCTCGAAATCTCCAAAAAAAATCAGAAATTTTTTAAAATTTTGTGCTTCCTAGTTTGGATATGAACCTTATGATGAGATTGTTTTGTGAATTGGCTATGGATGGCCTTGTGTGTTGAATCGATTTATGCATATGTGGACTTGAAATACTTCTCTTGAATCCTATGTATGAATTGTGATTATGATATTTGCCTTGATTGGATTGAGAATTGATAGTCGAAATTACATGCGAGTTCTTGCACATCATCTAGGAATGATTAAGGCAATTCATCTCTCTTCTTCTCATCTTGATCATGTTGTTTGAGCACCTCACTTAATTAAAAATTTGACCTCTTTTGACCCATCCGGGATTAGGAGCATGCTAGTGTGTTGAGTGTGTGAAAAGCAAGTATGGGGTGGTGAAGTTGGTGTATGAATGTTGTGAATGAAGTTGTTGAAAATGTGTTGTGAAAAGTGTAGAAAAAAATATAGGTTTGGGGACTTTGGTTTTGATGACGAGTAACTCGACGACAAGGTTTCTCGCAAACTCTCAGGGTCCAATCTGTTTTGGTTCAATCTATCATCATCTATGCCACAACTATCAACCCTTCACCTTAGAATCGCTTAAGGGTTTTAGCAAACAATCATCATAATCAAATCAATAATCAAATTCAAAAGAGAAAAAGGATAAAACCTTGAAAACTCAATAATAACCGAACTATCAATCTCAAAATAAACCAAAGTGTGTTTGTGTTCTAATGAAAGTAGAATCAAAGAACATAAAACCTCACAAAAATCTCTAGGAACAATGAAGAACGGGATGTCAATCCGTCTTCAAAAGGAATCCTAAGAGATGAGCATATTGATGGGACACTTGGAAAATTGTTTCTTCAAGCGTGTTTGTCACTTCAATTTTGACTTTGCTTTCAAGCAAATAGTGCACCACTTGATTAAAAGTTCAAAATCTATAAGCATCTGAGGCCAAAATAAATGTGAATGAAGCATATGATAAGTCTTATCTCTTCCAAAGTGTCCCATTAATCCTCTCATATTAGCCTCATGAACTAATAATAATCTCAAAGAAAATTTTGGAATACAAACTTTATCCTCACGGAACAAAAATCCTTTGAAAAGATAATACTTACCTCTCGACTGGGGCAAAACTTGGTCCAAATCTCAGCCGAGATTCTTGGCAGTAGGCCGAGATTTACACTGGATGTAAATTTCTCCAATATTTGCTTCATCCTGGTATAGGTCTTTGATATAATGGAGTCCTAGGTCCTTGGAATCCATTGTTGTGATCAATATATACCTTCTGGAAAGGGCATCTACTACAACATTATCCTTCCCTTTCTTATACTTGTTAATATAAGGAAAGGTCTCAATGAACTCCATCCATCTTCCATGTCTCCTATCCAACTTATCTTGACTTTGAAGATCCTTCAAAGACTCATGATCAGTTCTAAGGATGAATTCATTAGGCCACATATAATGTAGTCATGTCTTGAAAACTCGAAATAAAGCATATAATTCCTTATCATATGTTGAATAATTCAAGCTTGGTCCCTTTAATTTTTCACTAAAGTAGGCAAAAGGCTTACCTTCTTGCATGAGTACTCCTCCGATACCAATACCATAAGCATGACATTCCACTTTAAATGGTTTGGTGAAATCCGAAAGTGCAAAAAGAGGTGCGTTCGATAGTTGCCTCTTTAGCTCCATGAATGCTTTCTCTTGCCCTTCTCCCCACTCAAATTGCACTTTCTTCTTCCTGAGATTTGTGAGAGGGGCTGCGATGGTACTAAAATCCTTCACAAAGTGCCTATACAACGTTGCCAATCCATGGAAAGATCGCATATGCCCAACGGTGGTAGGTGTAGGCCATTCTTGGATGGATTTGTTTTTCTCCTTGTCCACTTCAAGACCACTTGTGCTTACTACAAATCCAAGGATTACAACTTGATTAGTACTAAAATCACATTTCTTAATATTAGCATATAAATATTTAGATCTAAGAGTTCCTATTACTTCCGTTAAATGTTCTTCACGATCCTCAATGAATTTTATATAGATGAGGATGTCGTCAAAGTAGACAACCAGGAACTTTCCAATATAATGACTTAAGACATGATTCATTAATCTCATAAATGTTCTAGGAGCGTTATTAAAACCAAAAGGCATAACCAACCACTCATAAAGTTCAAACTTGGTCTTGAATGGTATCTTCTATTCATCTCCTTCCCTCATCCGGATTTGATGATATTCACTCTTAAGATCGATCTTGGAAAATAAGTTGGAACTGCTAAGATCATCTATCAATTAATCTAATCTGGGGATGGGGTGACAGTACTTGATAGTGATGTTATTAATTGCTCGACAGTCAACACATCCTCCATGTGTTGTCCTTCTTGGGAGCCTACAAAACTTGAACCGCACAAGGACTCAAACTCTCTCGAACGTAAACTTTGTTCAAACGGCCTTGCACTTGATCTTGAATTTCCTAACTTTCATGCGGACTCATTCAATAAGCGGAGCAATTAATAATGGACAAACCTAGAATAAAGTCAATCCTATGCTCAATGCTTCGAAAAGGTACAAGACTTGCAGGAATCTCATCCGGAAATACATCTTTGTAACCTTCTAAAGCCTTTAAAATGTTTAAAGGCAAAGTAGCCTTCACTTCATTACCTAAACTCATTAGGCTTTTACATAAACTCAGTAAAGTAATATCCAAAGGAACATAGTCATCAATAAACTCCCTTTTTGATGGTAAAAGTGTTCGTTGATGCCCTAGTGAAGGAATCTCGGGCAAGTTACAAGAATCTCGACTAAAATTTCCCTGTCTGGACTGAGATTTGACACTGGAACGTGACTGGTCTTCAAATCTCGGGCAAGATTTTGATAAACCACCCGAGGACCAAGATTTTCTTGCATTTGTCCTTCTTCATGTCGTAATGCTCCGGAATCTGCAAGGGGGTCATAGGTTTAAGAGGAATTGTGTTTCCATTAAACTCAAAGGAATGTTTATTAGAAAAATCATCATGTGTAACCTTCCTATCAAATTGCCGAGGCGGCCTAACAAAATATGACATGTTTGCATAGGCACAACATCACAAACAACAATATCCTAATACTTTCCTAAGGTAAACGCAATTTGAGCCTGTTTGTTATCTTTCAATTCTCCACAATCATTCATCCTATGCAACTAAGAAGGTCTAGGATGATAGAAAGTAGTGATTCGCATGTAAGTGATTAATTCCTCACTAGCAATGCTACAACAACTACCACCATCAATAATCATATTAAAAACCTTTCCTTGAACAAGACATCTAGTATGAAAAAGGTTTTCATATTGATTATCCTCGCATGAAGCTATTTCAGTATGCAATGTGCGTCTAACAATCAAAGACTCTCCATGCTTATATTCACAACCTTCATCACTATCACTATGACTATCATGCTCATGCAATGCTTTGATATGTTTATGATCATGCTCATGCTCTTCTTCACTTTCATATTGCCCTTGTTGATTTAGAAATAAAACACATTTGTTAGGTCAATCTCGCATGTAGTGACCTACACCTTGACATTTAAAGCATGCAATATCTCTAGATCGTAAGGTAGTGTTAGAAGTACTCCCTTTTTTATCCTTTGAAGGCTCATTCAAAGGACGATATGTTCGCTCCAAATGGTGTATGCAAGCTTTAAATTTATAACCCTAGATGTATGCCTAAAATAAGGATGCGAACCCGCAGTGTACGGGTCAATCGTAGTAAAAGCAAGAATTCCGGGGTGTCGATCTCAGGGACTTAGGTGAAACAAAACCAATATAGGTATTCAATATTACAACTAACCATAAAAGCGATTAAAGCAATCAAAGATGATAATATAGTCAATTAAGGAAATATGCAAATTCTAGGGATTAAAGCATCTAGTTGTGGTTCCAACTCAAGATCTCAAGATAAGCGGACAAAACTGAGGTTTTGCAAAGGGAAGGTGTTACTAAAGTGGAATAGATCACCGGGTAAGTCTCACTACTCACAATCTCAAGCAAAGAACCAATTACCGGGTAAATCTCAAGGCACTAAGGAAAGGAACTATAATCTCAAACCAACAAAACCAACTGAGGGAATAGAATCAACCTTTACCGAGTAAGTCTCAGGCTAACTCACAAAGATGGAATGAAAGCACACTCAAACCCCAATAAAGGATAAACCTTTATTACCTACACTTATGATCTTAGGTAAACAAACAAAGAAATTACCGGGTAAGTCTCATCCTAAGCTTGCATTGAACCAGGAAAGGTGTAATAAGAATAGGATTTGGCAAACTCTAACACTTAACTCTCAGTTTTGGATCAGATAAGTCACCTCGTTCAACCAAGTTCCACCCCGGCCGAGATGTTCATCGAGTGAACGAGATGTTCTAGGGTTAAGGATAAAGACTCGAGCTTTCAGGGTCCTACTGGAATTTAAGATTATTCTATCATTGTTTTTCCCACAACCTTCAGCCAATCACCCTAGAATCGCACAAGGAAATTAGCCACTCATCATCATGAAAGCAATAATCAAATATACGGGAAGGGAATGAATATTTGAACACAAAAACCTTAAGAATAAGGCTTCAATAACTGAATCAAATCTCAAACAAATAAGCGTTCTTTGGATCACAAATCCAACAAGACAAATCAACAAGAAGGGAATCTAAGAAAGTCTTACAAATCCCATTAAAAAGCTATGACAAGCTATCAACCCTTCCTAGATTGATCTTCAGTCTTCCTTCCTTCCTTCAACCACTATAATGATAGCGGGATTTTTGGTGATGCGCCAATGCTCTAAGCATGGTTGAACTTGTGGAAAATCCAACCCTTTATATAGGAGAATTATCTTCCTAAGATAAAATATCTTAAAAAGATAATTTCCTAATAAAATATATCCATATCTCATAAAATAGATCTCCAAAATATATGATCTTCCTTCCAGAAATCCAGCCCAAAAATATAAAATCTCTCATTCCAAAAATAAAAGATCTTAGCCAAATAAAATATATCTCGCCGCGTCAGGATATTCGCCTCGGTCGAGACGCTCCTCTAGATTACCTCGGTCGAGGTGACCTTGTGGTCAACCGAGGTGACTTTAAACTGAATGTGAAATCTCTCAAATCTGGTCCAAAGTAAATCTCTAATTCAATTTCATGCTTCCTGGATTCTTCCTTAAACTCCTGAATGTAGCTCCAATGACTCCTTAGCTCCTTCAGCTCCATTTTAGTCCAAAATGTGCCATTTTACCTACGATTACAACGAAACTTGGTGTAGACCTGGATTCCCGAAAAGGTATATGAAACGACAATATAATCACATAATATACATTCAAACATGCAGATTATTGAAGATAAAACGTCTAAACAGGTCCCAAAATATTGACTATAATTCATGCTATCACGAGACTTAGTAGAAGGCTTATAAACTACTATATCAGGAAGGAATCTCTTTGCTTCATCTTTCTGGGGCAAATCTCGGTTGGAATCTAGGCCGATATTCCTGTAGGATGGCCGAGATTTCTTCTCTATCGTCCAAGAACTTGTCCCTTGATTCTTTCCTTTTATATTCTTCTCCACCCTGATAGCCAAATGCAGTAAGTTAGTCACTGAAGTATAGGGATAAAGATCAATCTCATTAGCTAAAGAATGATGCAAAATTAGTAAAAATCGAGTCATGATAGACTCCTCATCCTCTTGCATGTTAGCCTTCACCATTGTCGTTTGCATGGCGGTATATACTTCTTCCACAATCATGGAACCTTGCTTGAGCTTCTCTAAGTGCTGCCTCACTTCCTTACCATAGTGTGGAGGCATGAATCTAGCTTTAAACAAGGCCTTCGTTTGTTCCCAAGTGTTGGTGTCCGGATCTAACGTTCTTCTTCGTTATTTAATGAGATGATCCCACCAAACTAAACATATACTTGAAATACCAACGTAACAAGTTGGATCTTCCGTTGCTCCCTAAAATTATGGAAAGACCAATTTTGTTCGATCTTAGTCTCCCATTCCATGTAAGCGTCCGAGTCACATTTGTCTTCAAAACTTGGAATCTTGACCTTTACTCTCCCAAGTCCATTATTATCCTCAGGGGGTCTATAAAGATCATTTTCACATCCTCTCCGTGGGTTATAATGACGTCGGGGGTAGTCTCTCCACATGCCCTCGTTTTCTTCATGGCCTAAGTCCTGAAATTCTTCACCAAAACATGGATTGTAATCAGTGTTAAAGAATGGATTAGGGTGAGTATTACTTGACACCGGGGGATGGTTTGGGACTGGTATGGGGGCTAGTGGTGGTGGTGGCAGATTTAAAGAGCTTTTGCCTACTTCGTAGACAGATCTCGGATCAAATCTCGGGCGAGATTCTGGCCGAGATTCTGTATTGGGTTTTGCTTCAACCCGCTCCAATTGTTTATCGATAGTGGAAATAGTAGCCATCAGTTGTTTGAACATCTCCATGACATCGGGCCCTAGAGAATCATTCTTATGGGATGCTCGTGGACTATCTCTTCCTGACATCTACATAACCACGCAAAGTAATAACAAACTTGTGATGTTAGGGAAACGGTAATACCTTTTCTGTTTTCTCTCGCACTCAGGCTTTGTTGTGTTATCGCAAGTTGGGTTGATGTAATTGCCTTGGATGGATTAATGCCTCTTTACTAATCGGTGCCTTGGTCTTACTAGAATCCCTTGGTTGACTCAAGTAGTCAACTTGGTTCGGACAAAGGTTCTTGTGTTGTGATATGGTTAAGGAACTCCTTTAGGAAGTTCACTCAACACACGACAAGGTAGAAAGAATATTGCGGATAGACAAACTAGTATGTTAGGAAGTATAGATACTGACTAACACACCCCACAAAATAAGACTCCATTGTTTAGAATAGAAAAGTAGGTAAGAAAGGAACACAAGACAATTCTTCCTAATTAATGATGATTAATGTTGATTAACTTAATCATCGATAGTAATTGACACATACTAGTTAAATTGGTCCCTTCTTGTGCTTGTCTTATCTAGAAGGCTTGTGTTAGTTAGGATTTTTGAATCCTAATTAATGATGATTAATGTTGATTAACTTCATCATCGATAGTAATTGACACATAACTCGCGAATAGTGTGCAAGTGATGAGTATGAGTCCCACTGTTATATTCCTGGCATAACTTTGGACTTATGGGGAATTTTTCACTTTATCCCCGGGTAATTATTTTTACCCTCCGGTGTTATTTGGAGCATTTGGGAACTTCAATTAATAAAAAGGCAGTTGAGAGAAATGACCACGACATCGGACATGTCCTAGATATGAACTAACATGGAAAGGCAAAACGGCCAAAAGAGTCTCGATTTCGTTTTTTAGCGGCTAAGAATGACGACTTAGTAATACCCATTTTCCGAAACGGTTGCAGAATAGTTATCCATACAATATTCCAGATTTATTATTCCAATTTCGCAAAGTTTGGAGAAGGGGTCTCAAATCACAGTTGGATCGGTGAAAGGGTAATTATCGAGTTTGCTAAAGGATAATTATCGTCCTCGCTATAAAAAGCGGAAAATTGTTTATAAATTCATTTTCTTTCATGTTCCTCGTAAAAACACTTATTTATCTCATCATTCAAACTCAGATCTACTATTTGTTTCTAATCCCATTTCAAATCCGTTTGAGTTTTTGGATTCCGCTCTTCATTCCTTTCATTTTGGTACCGATTTTCTGCGTTTCTGAGAAAGTGAAGACTTGATTGAGCATATATGCTACTGGACCGGCTCCGTCGCTTAGATTCAAGTGAATTTGATAGTCTTTGAGCTTATCCTGCGTCGTTGTGATTCTGAATCTTCTTTTGGATCGTTAATCGGGTTAGTAACGAATAAGTTATGAATTTATTCATTTTCCGTATTGTGGTTGGGCCTAAATTAAATTTAGGCTTGTTAAAATAGATGATTGGAAATTCTATTATGCTCGTCATACTATTCTGGTGATTATGGGTTGTTTGTTTGATGAGATCTAAGGACAAGTGGGTTCAGAAATTGCCCACGGGCAAAACGTTATTGTGGTGAAAGTTAATTAATTAATTAAAGGTTAATTAATTAAATTAGCATTAGATTTGAGATTGAGGATGATATCTTGGGTTGAACGGATTGAGCGTCTTTGAGAATATTCAAGGAGATATTGATGATTATGTTATGGTTTATGATCTTGCGGAATCTTGAAGAGTAGGAGGTGGAATCTTCTAGCCTATGGATAGTGATTGGTATTTCTATCCCTTGTTTATAAGGCGTTGTGATTATTCCTACGGAAATTTGAGTTTGATCGATTGTTGTGGATATTTGGATTCAGGTAAGTCCGTAGGATTTACTTAGCTGCATTCCGATATTGGATGTATGCATGAGTGGTGATTGTTATGTGCTTTAAAGCATGTGATGCTAATTATTGCTGACATATGATTGGCTCCCTTGAAGCGGGCGGTGATAACCTTTCAAATTTCTCCCGAGGGAGTTTGAGAGGTTCTCTGAGGTCAGTCCAGAACTAGTATAAGGGGACGGTGTTGCACTACTTGATGACATGATTTAGGACACTAGTTTAGGCATTCATTTAGATAGTTTTCCCCGTTATTCATGCATGGTTTGGTATTAGTTCATGACGTTTACGCTTAATTCTTGCATATTGTCGAAATAGATGTCTACACGAACTCTTGTCGGTTTTGTAGGTATTTTGGGGAGCTTTTGGAGCTTAATCGATACATTCGAGGATCATTCCTTGAGGTAGCACACATCCGGACTCTTTAAGGAGCAAGCTCGGAGCAAAGGAAAACACATAGGACCTTGTTGGTGCATGCCTTGCACCAACTCATGGCTTGGTGATCCAAAGAGAGTTGAACGGAGAAAACCACGGCCCAGAGGCCAAAATCTCGACCGTGGTTTTGGCCGTGGTTTTTGTCTGGACCACTTTGACACGTGTCCCACGATCTCTTTGCCCGACCTTTGCTTATTGGAGGAGTATTTAAGTGATCTTGCAGGCTGTATTTGGGGACTCTCTCCCATCGCTTTTGACCTATCTTCTTCCCCAAAAACACTCCTCCATTGGAGCTTCTCTTCCAAGCACCCTTGTGGGTGTTCTTGGGAGAGATTAATGTAGATTTTAGCTTTGTAGTGAGATTTGAGTGGTTTTGAGTGAGGTTTCCTTTGTTGACAACTTGGAGCAGCTCTTGAAGCCTTTGTAAGACTTGGTAACTTCTATTCTAGCTAGTTATGTCTTTTCTTTGGATTATTCTTCATTATCTAGCCATGACTTGCAAGCATGCTCTATTTGTGAAATTTGATCTTGAAATGTGTGTTGTTGGCTGAATAGTTGTGATTCTAGGGTGAAGGAATGATGTTTATGCTTTGGACTATGATTGTATGGACTTCCATGTTAGCTTAGGATCGATTTATGTTCGAACCCCTATCTCAGTATAGAACCACGACATGTTCTTCAAGATTCCACGTCCGTGGTTTCCATGATCCACCCATGGTTTCCTCTGTTGTGCTTGTACTGATGAATCTGGATGTTAGGATGTAGATGTGTTGAAATCCTAGTGTTTGTTGAGCCTAATCTAGTTTAGGATGACCTAATGTTAGCAACCTTTTTGAGGGATGAGACTTAATAGGTAATTTCCTCTCTTAGATACATAAGATGATGAACTCTAGGTAGTAGTGAGCCAAAAAAGCCGCTATTGAATTGGGTGTGCTAGGATCGTTGCCTAAGACTTACCTTTTCCGAGACTTACCCGGTGAGGAGGGGTTTGACCCTTAGGTAGTGGCCGGTTTGTGTAGAATTCCCATCCTTAGGTTCCTTGTGACTTACCCGGTAATAGGACCTTAGGTGCGAGACTACTAAAGCTTGAGACAGACCCGGTAATTGCTGCCATTAGAGAAATACCCAAACTCCGAACAACCAACACTTTCCCTTGATCTTTAGAAGCATGAGTCCATTGTCATAATTGAATTCCGAATCTCTAGAATCCGTTTTCTTACCTCTTATCTCTTATCTTGTGTTTGTGTGTTAGTTTGCTTGTTTTTGTTGATATATTTGTGATCCTTGTTTGATCACTCAAAACCATCCAAAAATATTATGTGTTTGCACTTTCTTTATTCCTCATCTCATCTTAGTTTAGATTTACACTATCTTTGATCATTGAATGACTTGATTTCACCTCAGTCCTTGTGTTCAACCTCAGAATACTTTCCTTCCTACATAACAATCCGTACACTGCGGGTTTCGCTAGGTAGTTTAGGATTTTAGATCGAGTTATAAATTTAAGACATTGTGTGTGCATGTTTTGGGCAAACAAGTTCTTGGCACTCTTGCCTTGGATTTGTGTCGTACAATCCTAGCGTAACAAGTTTTTGGCGCCGTTGCCGGGGACTAGGTCTAGATTAAGTCATTTGTGTTTGATTGTTTTTAGCATATATCTTTCTTGTTACTTTTGATCTTGTGTTGTTTTTGTCTTTGCCTATTCATCTTTGCCACGGACGGATTGTACTTCCAAGACGACCTTGACAACATGGAGTATGAGGAGTGGATGGAATACCAAGATCTAGGACCTCTTTTCATGATGAGTTTGAGTATTGGGATGAGTTTAATGCCTATCATGAGTCCCATGATCAAGCTCACATGACTACATTGCCTTATGTGGAACCTCACCATCAATCTCACAATGACTGAGTGAAATTAATGCTAGAAGAAATGTTGAGGAAGATGGATGATCTAAAGAGCAACCTTGCTTCCAGTTCGAGTTCCCACATGGAGCTTGAAGCGGAAGTGTTACGACAAGAAGAGGTTCACCATGACGAGATCCAAGAAGTGCCCGATTCAAACGTGATCATTAAGGAACTTCAAGAAGAGTTGGATAAAGATTGGGCGCAAGTAAGGATAAGGGATTTGGCCCTGAAGGATGAAAGAAGATTGAATTTCGAGAGAGAAGAACAATTGAGAAGGGAGATTGAGGAGATTAGGCATGCTCTTATGCTAGGAGATCCTACCATCCTTCAAGGCTTACCTCCACCTCCTTCACCTTTGGAGGAGTGCAATGAAGTGCTCTCACCCCTGGACATCCTTTCCATCAACCCCGGAACCACACTTGAAGAGCTCACGAGCGATGGAGAGAACCGACAGAACCACGGCCTATCTGGCACAACCACGCCCGTGGTTTTGCCCGTGGAAAGCTCTGTCGTTGAGAGCCCTAAGTTAACTCTAACTCCTTCCAATCCTTTCTTGCTTGCCCAGAGTACATACGAAGATTGTAGTCCCTTTCCTAAGGAATCTCGCATATTGAATGATGGAGGCAAGCATGATGGATCCATGATGGTTATGAAGCACTTCAATGAAGAATTCTTTCCAAGAATCGGCTTTCTTCGGATCATAGAGGATGAGGATGGCAAGCATTTCACCGGTGTGACCGCGGAGTACCAATTGTCTAAGTATGGGGTGGCACCTATGGTTGCAACTTCATACAATCATCAAGGGAGCGGTGATGAAGGAGTCTACTACTCACCGGTGAAGAGAGAACTTAAAGCTTATTTGCGCATCAAGTGGCCCGTGCTTGTCATCATGGATGCCGGAAAGCGATGGTTGCTTGGACTCCTCAAGCAAACCATGGTATTTGAGGTTGATTGACATATCCACGGAGTTTGGTCAAGCTAATGACCTAAAAGAAGCGCTTCTTGGGAGGCAATCCAAGGGTAACAACTCTTTCCCTTTTCTCTTTCGTTTTCGTTTTTGCTTTTGTTTTTGTTTTTGTGTGTTTTTGTGTTTGGTGTTTGTGTGGTATAGTCTAGGTAACAAAGAAGTCTTGCAAGGCATGAGGATGATGATGATGATCCCGTTTTCAACCATGGGTGGAGCTGACGTGAGACTTGGATGGCTTGAGGTGTCTTTATTGGATGGAAGAGCTCCCATCTCGCATACACCTTGGCGCGTGTCTCGATGCCGGAATGACTATGAAGAGCTCTCTACCATGCTTGATTGATCATCCATCACCACCACTCCACATGAGTGAACCAAAATACCGAACGCTGCCATTTTACATTGTGAGGACTTCTTTCACTCTTCTTTACTTGATTTGCACATTGGGGACAATGTGTTTTTAAGTATGGGGTGGGGTTTTCATGATTCTTAGTATGGCATGATTGCATCTAGGATAGTTTAATATTATTGTCACATGTTTCATTATGCTTTGCATTGTACATATTTATCTCGAAATCTCCAAAAAAAATCAGAAATTTTTTAAAATTTTGTGCTTCCTAGTTTGGATATGAACCTTATGATGAGATTGTTTTGTGAATTGGCTATGGATGGCCTTGTGTGTTGAATCGATTTATGCATATGTGGACTTGAAATACTTCTCTTGAATCCTATGTATGAATTGTGATTATGATATTTGCCTTGATTGGATTGAGAATTGATAGTCGAAATTACATGCGAGTTCTTGCACATCATCTAGGAATGATTAAGGCAATTCATCTCTCTTCTTCTCATCTTGATCATGTTGTTTGAGCACCTCACTTAATTAAAAATTTGACCTCTTTTGACCCATCCGGGATTAGGAGCATGCTAGTGTGTTGAGTGTGTGAAAAGCAAGTATGGGGTGGTGAAGTTGGTGTATGAATGTTGTGAATGAAGTTGTTGAAAATGTGTTGTGAAAAGTGTAGAAAAAAATATAGGTTTGGGGACTTTGGTTTTGATGACGAGTAACTCGGCACCATTCACATAATCGGGTGTTTGTGCCTTGCCAAAGTCGGATAAATCGAATGTCCTAATGAGCCTTGGTATGTGTGCCCGGTGTGAGGCACCTCGGAAAAATCCCGAGGTCCGCTAATCACCAAGGTTTCGGCTTTTGTACACGAATGCCATTGTCTCAAAAATAAGTGAAAGAAAATTAAAAATGAAAAGAAAAGAAAAGAAAGAAAAGAAGAAAAAAAAACACTTTGGTGGATGAAGCGTAAATGTGAAGTTGTGGTTGTTTAGTTCCTTTCCCGGATTTGCACCACATGACCTTAGAAAATTCCCACCTTATCATCACGTTTCTTGGCCTCTTCTTTCCTAAGCCCTTAAGACGTATTTGCTTATGTGTATAATTTAGTGATCTAGATTGGATACTCTCATGATCATCTTGACTTCATCATTTTCACCTTTCATGCATGCTTTCGAGTTAAGTATGATTGTCCTTCCGTGCCTTCATTCATTTAATACATGATTGCTTGTTCATTGCCATGAAACATGAATATGAAGGTGATCCAACTTTAGAAGCACAATTTCAAAAATATTTTCAGTTTTTCTGCATTCATAAATCATGCCATCTCGTAGCCTATAGTTGAACCTTCCTCGGGGACGAGCAAGTGGCAAGTATGGGGTATTTTGATGACATGATTTATGACACTAGTTTAGGCATTCATTTAGATAGTTTTTCCCGTTATTCATGCATGGTTTGGCATTAGTTCATGACTTTTACGCTTAATTCTTGCATATTGTCGAAATAGACGTCTACACGAACTCTTGTCGGTTTTGTAGGTATTTTGGGGAGCTTTTGGAGCTTAATCGATACATTCGAGGATCATTCCTTGAGGTAGCACACATACGGACTCTTTAAGGAGCAAGCTAGGAGCAAATGAGAACACATAGGACCTTGTTGGTGCATGCCTTGCACCAACTCATGGCTTGGTGATCCAAAGAGAGTTGAACGGAGAAAACCACGGCCCAGAGGCCAAAATCTCGACCGTGGTTTTGGCCGTGGTTTCTGTCTGGACCACTTTGACACGTGTCCCACGATCTCTTTGCCCGACCTTTGCTTATTGGAGGAGTATTTAAGTGATCTTGCAGACTGTATTTGGGGACTCTCTCCCATCCCTTTTGACCTATCTTCTTCCCCAAAAACACTTCTCCATTAGAGCTTCTCTTCCAAGCACCCTTGTGGGTGTTCTTGGGAGATATTAGTGTAGATTTTAGCTTTGTAGTGAGTTTTGAGTGGTTTTGAGTGAGGTTTCCTTTGTTCACAACTTGGAGCAGCTCTTGAAGCCACTTTAAGACTTGGTAACTTCTATTCTAGCTTGTAATGTCTTTTCTTTGGATTGTTCTTCATTATCTAGCCATGACTTGCAAGCATGCTCTATTTGTGAAGTTTGATCTTGAAATGTATGTTGTTGGCTGAATAGTTGTGATTCTAGGGTGAAGGAATGATGTTTATGCTTTGGACTATGATTGTATGGACTTCCATGTTAGCTTAGGATCGATTTGTGTTCGAACCCCCAACTTAGTATAGAACCACGACATGTTCTTCATGATTCCACGGCCGTGGTTTCCATGATCCACCCGTGGTTTTCTCTGTTATGCTTGTATTGATGTATCTGGATGTTAGGATGTAGATGTGTTGAAATCCTAGTGTTTGTTGAGCCTAATATAGCTTAGGATGGCCTAATGTTAGCAACCTTTTTGAGGGATGAGACTTACCCGGTAATTTCCTCTCTTAGATACATAAGATGATGAACTCTAGGTAGTAGTGAGCCAAAAAAGCCGCTATTGGATTGAGTGTGCTAGGATCGTTGCCTAAGACTTACCCTCTCCGAGACTTACCCGGTGAGGAGGGGTTTGACCGTTAGGTAGTGGCCGGTTTGTGTAGAATTCCCATCCTTAGGTTCCTTGAGACTTACCCGGTAATAGGACCTTAGGTGTAACGACCGGATTTTTGTTTCGTTATGCTTTGATAGGGTTAGAGGAGTTTAGAAAACGAATTTAAAATTTAGTGAGACTAGGATATACAAGGTTATTTATGGAAGTCGTTTGATTAAATACCTTGTTATATGTTTCGGGGAGAAACTTATTTTATGGGAGTACTGATGTAATATTTAGAATTTTTATTCCGTTTAATTCCGAATCAATTCGGACTTCGAACCGTTGACGGTTTCCATTCTATTTAGTACTTCTTCACAAATTTTATCATTTTATATAGAATTTAATTCACATAAAATGATAAAATTATATCAAACCCTAATTCTTATAATTATTTATCATTTTATGTAGAATTTAATTCACATAAAATGATAGAATTATATCAAACACTAATTCTTATAATTAATCCTTAACGACGACTTTAGACGAGATCATGACAAGGCTGAGACGAGACTATGACAAAGCTGGGGCGAGACGATGACAGAGCTGAGACGAGGTCATGACGAAACCCGACAACTCTGTGACGAAGTCATTTATGGGCTTGACAAAGCCATGACGAGTTTTTGACAAGTTTTGACAAACTTTCAGCCCACTTTCTCTCTTGTTTTATTGCGGCCCAGCCGCCTTCCTTTCCTCGCAGCCCAGCAATTTCCTTGACAAGTCCAGCCCGTTGCTTTGGCCCGTCCGGAAGTCTAGGGCGAAGCCTGAGAACAAGATTTATGACTTAGGATTAGGTAATCATTTAGATAGATTTCTCACTCATTCATGCACGTTTTGGCATTGATTCATGACGTCTTCGTTCAATTCATGCACATTTCTAGAAAAGACGTCTACACTACCTTTTATCGATTTTGTAGGTAATTCGGGGATCTATTGGACGTTAATCGATACATTTGAGGGTCAAGCCTCATGATGGTACACAATCCAAAGCATTGGAGGAGCATAATTGGAGCAACAAAGGACACAAAGACCACTAATGGTGCAAGCAATGGAGCAACTCATGGCTAGACGATCATAGCATGTTTCTGTTGAAGAAAATCGGACCAACTAGCAGCTAAATCGGCCGATTTTCTCCTACTGGGTCGATTTTTGGGGCTTTGACAGCTTAAGCCACGTGTCCCACGATCTCTTGTCCGTCCTTGCTCTTGATGGAGAATATAAGTGGTCCTGCAGGTTGTTGCTGGAATCTCTCCTCTCCCACACTCTCATTCACAGCTCATCAATTTGGGAAAAAGATTGGAGGAGAAGAAAAAAGCTCTCAAGGATTGAAGGAAGAAGAAGAACACCATTCTAGAGTGAAAGTAAGGTTTTGAGTAATTTTTGAGTGATTTTTGTAATCTTGGCTTGAAGAACTGTTGCAAGGATTGTTAGGAACGTTTTGAATCTTCATTTAAGAGTTTGTAAGTCTTGCTTCATCTTGGATTCAGTTGAGATTTATTGATTTTGCTTGCCTATCTTTCATTATCCATCTATGAACACCATGTATGCTTGTGTGATGATTTTGGATCTTAATATGCATATTATTGGCTAGTTTATTGTGATTCTGGAGTGATGGATTGATGGTTATGGCTTAGGTGATGATAGGATGGACTTATATGTTAGTTTTGGATGATTTGTATGCACGAAACCCAAACCAGTCATAAAAATCGACCTGTTCATCAGATAAATCGGCCGATTTATCTGTAGAACAGCCCGATTTATTCTCCTGTTGCTCTTTAAATGATAGATCTGAATGTTAGGGTCCTTGGTTGTTTAAATCCTAGAGTTTATTAAGCCTACTTTAGCTTAGGATCACCTAATGCTATCAATCTAAGTGAGGGAAGAGATCTACCCGATGATTTCCGACCTTAGGTACCTAAGATGATGAATGCTAGGTAATAGTGAGCCTCATAAGCCGCTATTGGATCGAGTGTGCTAGGATTAGTACTTGAGACTTCCCTATTCCGAGACTTACCCGGTAAGGAGAGGGTTGCCCCTTAAGTAGTATCCGGTTTGTGCGGAATTCCCTATTTTAACCACCTTGAGACCTACCCGGTAATAGGAGTTAGATGCGGGACTAGTGAAGTGAGAGACCTACCCGGTGATTACTTCCATTAGTGAAACACTCTCTTCCCCAACACCGCAGCTTGTCCTTAGAATCCTTAGAACCTTGAGTCCAAAGCCATAACCGGAAATCTTGATCTCTAAAATCTACTTTTCTCTCTTGATCATATACTTGTGCTTTGAGTTACTTGTTTGTTTGCTAGTTGAGTTATTAGATTGCCTTATTGTCTTGTTTGATTTGTGATCCTTGTTTGATCATCACTAAAACCAACCAAAAATATCATCATTTTCATTTCTTTATTTCTCTCTTCTCTTAGATTAGATCCACACTATCTATGACCATTGTTTGACTCGATTTCACCTTAGTCTTTGTGTTCGACCTCGGAATACTATCCCTACTACAAACGTCCCGTACACTACGGGTTCGCTAGGAGTTAGGATAATTATAACGAGTATAAATTTAAAGCTTATTGCGTACACACATCACACGATCCTAGACGTAACAAAGCCAGCCCAACAGTGATGCAGCCGTTCAGCGTTTGTATAGGAGCTGTTGGAGAGCATATCCACTTACCTTAAACGCTCCCTAGAATCACGTTGTTGCAGCTTCTCACCTCCCTCCCACTTTGCGTCCAGATTCACGTACAGAAGAGCACGCAACCCTCTCCTCGCTTTTGTCGAGCAAGCACACAACACTCTCCTCGCTTCTGTCGAGCAAGCATACAACCCTCTCCTCGCTTTTGTCGAGCCAGCACGCAGCAGCAGCAACGGGCTTTCAGCCTGTACGTGATCTGTTCACATCTCCCTTCAGTGCAGTAGCCTCATACTCCCTCCTTAACCCTAGCTGATCTCTCCAGGAACGCAGCCGACGCATCCAGTCCTTCTCTTGCACGCCTAGATCCGCTCGGCAGCAGCCTAGTGCATTCGAGTCGTGGAATCGGGTAAGGCTTGTACTTCTCTCTCCCTTGCAGTTCTGTCCACGTATTCCATGCCTAACGATTGCGTGTAATGCCTTCTAAACCTATACAGATCATTCGTAGCTGAACAGTAAGGAGGCACGCGTTTTCTGAGTTTTTATTAAATGACAAGCAGGCTTTTTCGAGTCCATATTAGGGTATGTTAGACACCTCCTTTCTTTCTGAATTTTGGATATATTGTAGTCAGTAGTACATAGTAGATCATGCTAAAAATTGGGAAGAATTGGAGTTGCGGTTTGAGAGTTTTGATGTTGCAAAGTTGACTCCTCATGCTGTTTTTATAAGGATGCTGAGTGTTGAGAAAAACAGCATGTGATGCAGTTTTGTGAGATTGTTTTGAATCAGATTTTGATCTCCTTTACTGCTGAATTTTGGATATAAAATAGATAAGATTTTATAGTAGAACATATCAAAATTTGGGATCAATCCAGCTAGTGGTTTAGGATTTATGAATTTTCAAAGATTGGGTCGTAAACAGTTTTTTTTTTCCAGTTGTGCTGAAATTTCTTAAGTGTTGGAAAAACTGCTAGTTTTGTGATCCAGATTTGGGTAAGTTAGACGACTCATTTATTGTTGGTTTTTGGATATGTTAAAGTTGGTATTTCATAGTAGAACATACTGAAATTTGAGAGGAATCCGAGTTGCAGTTTAAGAGTTATGGCGTCCCAAAGTAGAGACCTTGAGCAGTTTATAGGTTATGCTGAATGTTGTCTAAAACTGCTTGTGACCCAGTTTTGTGATATAGATTTGATTGGGTTATATTCCTCAGTTAGACTTGAATTTTGGATATGTCATAGTTAAGACTTCATATTAGAATATATGAAAATTTGAGAGGATTCCATCGAGAGGTTTAGGAATTATGATTTTTCAAAGTTAAGGTTGTAAGCAGTGTTCTAGATGGTTGCTGAAATATTCGAAGTGTTAGAAAAACTGCTTGTGATGCAGTTTTGTGAAGTAGATTTGGAGGGGTTATTGACCTCAATTGGACTTGATTTTGGATATGTTGTTGATGGATATGTATAGGAACTTGTATTAAAAGTGGAGAGCGGTCCGTTGGGTTAATCCAGATTTAGGATATTCCGAAGTTGGGTATAAGTATAGTTTAGTTTAGAAGAGTTGTGTTAGGCTTTAAGTGTCGATCAATCTTATCCGTTTATGTTCTTGTGAGGATGTTGAGCCTAGAAGTCTAAGAACTTCTAGTTGACTAGAGCGTTGTTTGATTCGTTTGCCTTGTCCTTAACAGGCGTTGTGCGTTTCCCCGAGGGGAACTTGAGGGTGTGCTAATCGGTTGCTCTTGGAGACTGGTAAGTCCACAGACTTACTTAGCTGGCTTCTTGTATGAGTGTAAGGTGTATGAGTGGTGTTTGTTAGTTATAATAAATAACAAAACCGGATTAGGCCGACTTTATTATTTACGTAATTGACCCAAGTGTATGATAACGGATTGTGACATCATCTGCCTAGCTCTTGCGAGAGTCTAGGAGGTTCCCTGCGACCAGCCTAGTCAGGTAGACGGTTAGATGCATTAGTACCATTCCGCGTTGGTAAACGGGGACAGGGGCGAGGTTTGGGAATCCCTCGTGTCACAAAATAAGTATCATTAGTAATAACTTATCACCTAATTAAATATAATAAAAGGATTGAGTGTTGCATGTTGATTGTGTATGTTGTGTGTTTGTGCTTTTACCTTTATACTTATGCATAGAATGTTAGCTAACGGTTTTATACCGCTTGTAGATGCCTTGCAGGTTAAGACAGTTGTAGAGAGATCCGGAGGAAATGGTCAGCCGGGTCCACGCACTCATTTAGTTGGGGACGGGGATGTCTTCTGTTCTTCATATGCGTCGTTTTAGTATCTTTTCTTGTAAGGCTGATAAATATTCTCTATGTATATATTGTTTATAGTTTTCAAATGTTTTAAACACTTTTGTGCCTTGTTGTAAGATCCAAGTAAAATTGTTGTCAAATTATGGTCGGGACCCATTGTGAGGTACTAACTAGTAGCTCCCCGAGTTCTCAGAATTTGGGGTGTTACAATATGGTATCAGAGCGAGGTTGGCAACAATGGCACTTGAAATCTTCTGAACGACCAAATGTATAAAATAACTAGAACCCGAAAGGGGTCTAAAATTTTCTAAACGGATTTCTTTTTTACACACACGTATAGTCGGGTTGTGGGTTTAGTAGTACGTCGGACCACCATCGCTCTCCGTGGATCTCTGCAACTTGGATCGATAGGAGTGTGTATATAGACTTTTTATGAGGTTTACTATTATATGTTATATACATGTGTATGCTTAGCTTGTTAGTATCCTACAGGATATTTTATATCCTTTAGTCGTGATATCACAAAGCGATTATCACCTCATGATAAATCAACTGCGGACTTGAAGAATCTCCAATACGAGGCAATGAAATCGGACCTTGAATTGAGTATTATACTCAGGTAGGCTGCTTGGTGATCCTTACAAATAACACAAGGAACAAGTGAGCAAGGAAGTAAAGTTGTGAAGATATTTTTTTACCATAAGCACAATCAGATGAAGAAGAAATTCCTGAGTCAGTTCAGTTAGAAGGAATAGAAGGTCGTACAAGGAATTCGGGCATACGAGGCCGAGAGACGGAATTAGAAGAACCATGCAAGAGACTACAAGAGTGCGGAGTAGAGATAACAATATTGGAACGGGACAAGTAGAAACCAAGATTGCGGAATCAAGGACATTATAATCGAGGCGGATGCCCCATAAACCATTAGGGGCATGAGAAACCAGAAGAGGCAAAGTGTCAATCCGGGGGTGAGAATCTAAGGTGCACGGAATGAAGACCTACAATTGAGTGTAAAAGCGAAAAAGAAGACCCCACAAGTGTGGGGAGGTTTTGACCTCCTCAGAGATATAAGAAGTTTGAAAGAAACCGCGACGCCAATATCCAAAGAATGGAAGCCTGTAGCAGGGTCAACGGAGTTTCAGGAAGGCGATATTACCACCAACACCAGTGAAGAAATCTGTATGGGAGAACGGCCTTACTAGACTCGAGAGTCCAGGGTAACTCGAATTATCACGGGACCTAAGCCATCAACACAGATGGTCCATGCAAAAGGAACTGCAAGTGGATGATCATTACGGCCATAAGAATTTCAAAGACGCTTGCAAGATATCGTGGAAACTTGAAACAACTATTTATGCCATATGAATGACACAATCGGACTAGGGAAATGGAGTTATCCCATAAGAAGCGGAAGGGTGGAAGGTAGAAGAACTAAAGAAGTATAAAAGAATTTTTGTGAGCAACTGTTTACCTACTAGCTAAGGAAAATTTTGACAGATCACATTTAACACGGAAATGAGACTTACAACTTAATGTAAGAGAGAAAGGCAGACTTCACAAGCCTGGAGACGTTTTGTCTTCTTTAAAGATAAGAATTCTAAGAGGAATCACAACGCCAGTATCGAAAGGATCGAAGCCCTGTAACATAGTCAACAGAGATTGGAAGGAAATATTACAAACAACGCCAATTAAGGAACCTGTGCTTGTGAGAATCGTGTGGTGGACTCAAGAGCCCAGGGTAACCCCCATTTATAACAGAACATAGGTCATCAACACAGACGGTCCTTGTAAAGGGACTACAATTGGGAGGTAATTAAAAGTCATCGGAACTACAAGACGCTTACCATCTATCGTGGAGTGTTAGGAACGACTTTTGACGTCAGGCGAATGGCACAGTGAGACTTGACAAAAAGAGTTGTCCCAAAGGAAGCAGAAGAATGAAAGATAAGACGAACTAAAGAAGGATAAAAGGATTAATCTAGTAGGTGATGTGCACCAAAAGTTTAATACCAGTAGAGGTATGGAATTGAGATAAGTCAATTATAGACTGACCGATGTCAACCAAGGACGTGCAAGTATGGTTTGGTATTGATGATTTATGTGCCGTTAAGAAGAGATATTTGTGACTGTGGATCTATGGAGTAGCTTTACCGACGCCTTATAGGATTTCCTTAAGTAGGCAACGACAACCTTCTTGGATGAATTAAAGGTATAAAGAGAAATGTTTTAAGGGTTACTTCTTGGCTAGTTAAGATCAAACTCCGGTCAAGTCAGGGAGTTTGGATCCGTGGTAGAAGAATTAAGAAAGTAAGCGGAAGAAGTTATTTTTCAATCGTTGTTTTATTTTCTTAAGGCAAGTAAAGAAGGTACTTGGTACTTCATCCGTATAAGACTCATGGTGTAATTGGAAGAAAGAGTTTTATGGTCAATCATTTTATACTTAACAGAAAAGGTCTTTAGGATTAACGAGTGACAACAAGATAATCAGAGTAGCGCAACGGAAGCGTGGTGGGTCCTAACCCACAAAGCAAGAAGCTCAAGGGTACTGATGGATGTCGTGTCGAGTTTAAGATGGTGATAGTTGGTGAAATGCATTCTAGTTGAAAAAAACTTGAGATAGGCTATGTGAGTGACTGGAAATGTTGTACGGAAACTTATGTGCATATAGAGGTAATAGAAGGAGACTAGTACCCTATTATGGATCCGAGTGAAGAGTGATGGCTTTGTTACATGTTGCCAGACAAGTAGTGTGGAATTCTATACTAATGGAATACTCTAGAGTGAGTTTTCAGGATGGATTAGAAAAGAATTAATGATGTAATAAAAATATTGTGCATGGCCTGCACTAGAAAGCTCAAAGTGAGTAACTACCATCCTGAGTCGAAGATACATAAGAAAGAGAAGCGACAAGACCATACTTGCAACCTAGTAACCGTGCTTAAAGAAAGCATAATCTCGGAGTATATTTTTTGTGTAACATTATGTCGAAACAGAGCCTAGTTGCGTTTTGAGTTAGAGGGATATTACTAGTCCGGTAAAAGTGGAGGATACAAGAGTTCAATGTTAACGGTGTGTTAGCATTTATCGAGTATTTGTGATCAAATAACTGTGATATAATATCACTTTGTGTCTACTACCGTCATTCGGGACATATTCTATGTCACTTAAGATCTTGGGTAATGCGTGGAAAGCTTGGGTTAGAGCTAACGATATATTAGAGATCTATAAATAATATAACAATGCCAAGTGAACAAAAAGGATGATCACTAGATTTTATTTTAGTTGTCTCGAGTGTTAGACCTGAAAAGGGTAAAGGTGACGATTCCTTACATGAGGAATAAGGTGACTGGGTAATATTAAAAGACAAGACCAAGTGGGTCGTGGTACGAAGACCATTGAGCACTTGGTAAGTGTTGGTGGATGTCCAAGACCTTGGTCCTGATTGTGTAGTCAGAACCTTTTTAGAAGGCCAGAAGCAAGTGGTCATAACGAAGGGAAGGAATTTGAATAGATTATTTTCCGTAAGGTCATCAAAGGATTTGGAAGTGAGTTGTGTAAGGTAACCATTTGAAATTTTAAAGCGGTTTAGTAGTGACTGATGGACTAATATTCCTCACTCTATTGGAGGGTGTAGCTTTAGTTTCCACGGAGACTAAGCTTGGGGAACTGAGTTTGAAAATTTCAATTGGAGAGATACCTACCAGACACGAGTTAGGTCATCAGATTAGAGGATCAGACAGTTGAGCCGGATAATACCGGCGAGATATCCGGTAACCACTCTAGAACGTGGTAGTAGACACTTGTGATCTAAGTACCTGAAAAGATTTAAGCTTTCGTGGTTTTAAGCTACCTAAGATACAGGGAATAGTAAGAGACGTAACCTTTCAAAGACCTATGTAGTGATAGTTATAACCTCAGGAGTGACGAGTTAGGGCTTGACCTTATATGGGTGATATTGTTTGACTGCTTGTTTATTTCATGATTGAGAGTTTAGTCAGTGATGTGTTCTTTTGGTAACCTTGATGTGCGGGATACTTAGATGTGAAACAACGAGACTTTTGTGTAGTGATCTGACACACCCATTTGGTTCCTTAAAGGCCGGTCAGGATTGCCTTACCCTAAGTTTCGGACGAAACTTATTTTAAGGGGGATCTGATGTAACGACCGGATTTTTGTTTCGTTACGCTTTGATAGGGTTAGAGGTGTTTAGAAAACGAAATTAAAATTTAGTGAGACTAGGATATACAAGGTTATTTATGGAAGTCGTTTTATTAACTACCTTGTTCTAAGTTTCGGGGCGAAACTTATTTTAAGGGGGTACTGATGTAATATCCGGAATTTTTATTCCATTTAATTCCGAATCAATTCGGACTTCGAACTGTTGACGGTTTCCATTCTATCTAGTATTTCTTTCTTCATAAATTTTATCATTTTATGTAGAACTTAATTCACATAAAATGATAGAATTATATCAAACCCTAATTCTTATAATTATTTATCATTTTATGTAGAATTTAATTCAGATAATTGATAGAATTATATCAAACACTAATTCTTATAATTAATCCTTAACGACGACTTTAGACGAGATCATGACAAGGCTGAGACGAGACTGTGAGAAAGCAGTGGCGAGACCATGACAGAGCTGAGACGAGGTCATGACGAAGCCCGACAACTCTGTGACGAAGTCATTTATGGGCCTGACAAAGCCATGACGAGTTTTTGACAAGTTTTGACAAACTTTCAGCCCACTTTCTCTCTTGTTTTATTGCAGCCCAGCCGCCTTCCTTTCCTCGCAGCCCAGCAATTTCCTTGACAAGTCCAGCCCGTTGCTTTGGCCCGTCCAGAAGTCTAGGGTGAAGCCAGCCCAACAGTGATGCAGCCGTTCAGCGTTTGTATAGGAGTTGTTGGAGAGCAGATCCACTTACCTTAAACGCTCCCTAGAATCACGTTGTTGCAGCTTCTCACTTCCCTCCCACTTTGCGTCCAGATTCACGTACAGAAGGGCACGCAGCCCTCTCCTCGCTTCTGTCGAGCAAGCACGCAACACTCTCCTCGCTTCTGTCGAGCAAGCACGCAGCCCTCTCGTCGCTTCTGTCGAGCAAGCACGGAACCCTCTCCTCGCTTCTGTCGAGCCAACACGCAGCCCTCTCCTCGCTTCTGTCGAGCCAGCACACAGCAGCAGCAAGGGGCCTTCAGCCTGTACGTGATATGTGCACATCTCCCTTCAAAGCAGCAGCCTCATACTCCCTCCTTAATCCTAGCTGATCTCTCCAGGAACGCAGCCGACGCATCCAGTCCTTCTCTTGCACGCCTAGATCCGCTCAGCAGCAACCTAGTGCATTCGAGTCGTGGAATCGAGTAAGGCTTGTACTTCTCTCTCCCTTGCAGTTCTGTCCACGTATTCCATGCCTAACGAGTGCGTGTAATGCCTTCTAAACCTATACAGATCATTCGTAGCTGAACAGTAAGGAGGCACGCGTTTTCTGAGTTTTTATTAAATGACAAGCAGGCTTTTTCGAGTCCATATTAGGGTATGTTAGACACCTCCTTTCTTGCTGAATTTTGGATATATTGTAGTCAGTAGTACATAGTAGATCATGCTAAAAATTGGGAAGAATTGGAGTTGCGTTTTGAGAGTTTTGATGTTGCAAAGTTGACTCCTCATGCTGTTTTTATAAGGATGCTGAGTGTTGAGAAAAACAGCATGTGATGCAGTTTTGTGAGATTGTTTTGAATCAGATTTTGATCTCCTTTACTTCTGAATTTTGGATATAAAATTGATAAGATTTTATAGTAGAACATATCAAAATTTGGGATCAATCCAGCTAGTGGTTTAGGATTTATGAATTTTCAAAGATTGGGTCGTAAACAGTTTTTTTTTCCAGTTGTACTGAAATTTCTTAAGTGTTGGAAAGACTGCTAGTTTTATGATCCAGATTTGGGTAAGTTATACGACTCATTTATTATTGGTTTTTGGATATGTTAAAGTTGGTATTTCATAGTAGAACATACTAAAATTTGAGAGGAATCCGAGTTGCAGTTTAAGAGTTATGGCGTCCCAAAGTAGAGACCTTGAGCAGTTTATAGGTTAGGAAAAATAACCCAAAATAATACCAACTATCAACCTTGAACCGAAAATAATACGAACTTTGAAAATTACTAGGAGCGATACAAACTATCAATGTATTTACCAATACTAATACGCCATACTTTTCCGGCAAAAACTCTAGCTCCGGCGATGACGTGGCAGCCGGAATGTTACATGTCATCAAATAAATGGATAAAATGTTTGACGTGGATTTTATTTTTCAAAAAAATAATTTAATAATGTTTTAAATATTAAAAAATTTAATAATTTTAAAATTTTAAATAATAATTTTTTAAAAAATATTTGTACAAATTTTTAAAAAAAAAATATTTTTTTAAAAATTTTTTTAATAACGTTTGAACATTTTAAAAAATCCGAAAAATTTTTGAATACTTTTTTAGAAAAAAAATAAATTTACAAAAATTTTCGGAAAAAAAATTCTTTAGGAATTAGGTTACAAAAAAAAAATATATAAATTCGAATATTTTTTTTACAAATTATTTTTTTTAGGATTAAGGTTTTCATTTTATACAAAAATCCGAAAATAAGTTTAATTAAAAAAAATTATATTTTTTGGAAAAATAAATATTATTACATTTTAATACAAATCTATTTAAAAAAAGTTTCAAACTTTTTTAAAAAAAATATTTTTTTTAAAATAAATTTTTGTATAATTTAAAAAAAAAATTATTTAAAATTATAAAAATAATAATTTTTATTTTTTAATATTTTAAATATTATTCAATTGTTTTTTTAAAAAAAAAATCCACATCACACATTTAACCCATTTACTTGATGACATGTAACATTCCGGCTGTCACGTCATCGCCGGAGCTAGGGTTTTTGCCTGAAAAGTATGGTGTATTATTTTTGGTAAATACATTGATAGTTTGTATCGCTCCTATTAATTTTCAAAGTTCGTATTATTTTCGATTCAATGTTGATAGTTGGTATTATTTTGGGTTATTTTTCCTATAGGTTATGCTGAATGTTGTCTAAAACTGCTTGTGACCCAGTTTTGTGATATAGATTTGATTGGGTTATATAACTCAGTTAGACTTGAATTTTGGATATGTCATAGTTAAGACTTCATATTAGAATATATGAAAATTTGAGAGGATTCCATCGAGAGGTTTAGGAATTATGATTTTTCAAAGTCAAGGTTGTAAGCAGTGTTCTAGATGGTTGCTGAAATATTCGAAGTGTTAGAAAAACTGCTTGTGATGCAGTTTTGTGAAGTAGATTTGGAGGGGTTATTGACCTCAGTTGGACTTGATTTTGGATATGTTGTTGATGGATATGTATAGGAACTTGTATTAAAAGTGGAGAGCAGTCCGTTGGGTTAATCTAGATTTAGGATATTCCGAAGTTGGGTATAAGTATATTTTAGTTTAGAAGAGTTGTGTTAGGCTTTAAGTGTCGATCAATCTTATCCGTTTATGTTCTTGTGAGGATGTTGAGCCTAGAAGTCTAAGGACTTCTAGTTGACTAGAGCGTTGTTTGATTCGTTTGCCTTGTCTTGAACAGGCGTTGTGCGTTTCCCCGAGGGGAACTTGAGGGTGTGCTAATCGGTTGCTCTTGGAGACTGGTAAGTCCACAGACTTACTTAGCTGGCTTCTTGTATGAGTGTAAGGTGTATGAGTGGTGTTTGTTAGTTATAATAAATAACGAAACCGGATTAGGCCGACTTTATTATTTACGTAATTGACCCAAGTGTATGATAACGGATCGTGACATCATCTGCCTAGCTCTTGCGAGAGTCTAGGAGGTTCCCTGCGACCAGCCCAGTCAGGTAGACGGTCAGATGCATTAGTACCATTCCGCGTTGGTAAACGGGGACAGGGGCGAGGTTTGGGAATCCCTCGTGTGACAAAATAAGTATCATTAGTAATAACCTATCACCTAATTAAAGATAATAAAAGGATTGAGTGTTGCATGTTGATTGTGTATGTTGTGTGTTTGTGCTTTTACCTTTATACTTATGCATAGAATGTTAGCTAACGGTTTTTATATACCCTTTGTAGATGCCTTGCAGGTTAAGACAGTTGTAGAGAGATCCGGAGGAAATGGTCAGCCGGGTCCACGTACTCATTTAGTTGGGGACGGGGATGTCTTCTGTTCTTCATATGCGTCGTTTTATTATCTTTTCTTGTAAGGCTGATAAATATTCTCCATGTAATTATTGGTTACAGTTTTCAAATGTTTTAAATACTTTTGTGCCTTGTTGTAAGATCCAAGTAAAATTGTTGTCAAACTATGGTCGGGACCCATTGTGAGGTCCTAACCAGTAGCTCCCCGAGTTCTCAGGGTTTGGGGTGTTACATTAGGTGCGAGACTAGTGGAGCATGAGACTTACCCGGTAGTTGCTCCCATTAGAGAAACACCCAAATTCCGAACAACCACAGCTTTCCCTTGATCTTTAAAAGCATGAGTCCATTGTCATAATCGGAATTCCGAATCTCTAGAATCCACTTTCTTACTTCTTATCTCTTATCTTGTGTTTGTGCGTTAGTTTGCTTGTTTGTGTTGATATATTTGTGATCCTTGTTTGATCACCCAAAACCATCCAAAAATATTGTGTGTTTGCACTTTCTATATTCCTCATCTCATCTTAGTTTAGATTTACACTATCTTTGATCTTTGAATGACTTGATTTCACCTCAGTCCTTGTGTTCGACCTCGGAATACTTTCCTTCACACATAACGATCCGTACACTGCGGGTTTCGCTAGGTAGTTTAGGATTTTAGATCGAGTTATAAATTTAAGACTTTGTGTGTGCATGTTTTGGGCGAACAAGTTCTTGGCACTCTTGCCTTGGATTTGTGTCGTACAATCCTAGCGTAACACTACGTCAAATGTATACAGGACGTACTCTGAACTACTCCAGATGGCTATAGTACCCCGAGGCAAGAATTATATACTTTTAGTGTCACAATCATAAAAATGGTTTTGAGTGCATAACATTATAAAGATAAGTAAACGGGAAATGTGTGATAGCATGCTTGGTGTTTAATATGATTTTGATGTGTGTATGTGCTTATGCATGATCTTATATATGAACTATTAGCTAACGGTTTCATACCGTGTTGTAGATGCTTTGCAAGATAGGGCGACTTCAGAGCGATCTGGAGGAGTGATCAACCGAGAACTTCCGTATATCTAGGACTTTATGGGTTTAGGGGTTGTGTATATATACAAAGATGCTGTTTTACACTCGGCTGTGGGGTTTGGAATGTGTTACGATACTTGATATTTCTGTTTTATAAAGGTTGTTTTATATTTTTTTGTGCCTTGTTGTAAGATCTAGTGAACTTGTTGTTGGGCTAGGGTCAGAACCCATTGTGAGGTCCTAGCCCCGTAGCACTAAAAGTCCTATAGATTGGGGTGTTACAAACATGGTATCAAAGCCTTAGGTTGACAACAATGACACTTGTAGCCTTCATTAAAGGCCAAATAGATAAAATAAATAGAACCCGACAAGGGTCTAAGTTTGCGAAAGGTGTTTTGGTTTTTAAAATTGGTTTACAATCGATTTGGGATAGAATGTACAGGAAACCATCACTCCTTCCATGGATCTAAGAAGCAGTTTAGTTATGTAGATATATATATATACACACACTAGACTACGTGTGTATTTCTAGACTTCCGTATTACCTATCTATATATGGTTTTAGCGTGACCTTATACGTAGCTATGATATTATCGTTGATGGCTCAGATTAGAACAACATGTGCTCTAGGACGGGGAAGAGGTAGACCACCTCTATCTCCGGTAGTCATAGGTCATGGACGAGCTGGTAGACCTCTAGTAGCGAGAGGTCATGGTCGAGTCCCCATTAGTTATCTGCCAAAGGCGGAAGATAGAGTTGAGGAAGACGTTGAGAGTATAGTTCTCGAGACTGTCGACAAGGTGAGAACCACCGTGGGGAACAAGATGGTTACCCTACCCGGATCACAAAGTACCCGGGTAATAGATTCGAGTTGCACCTCGATGAAGAAACAAGCTTGAGAAGACATCTAGCGTGTAACGGAAATGGATAAGAAGAAAAGATGCATTCCATATCGTTCGGCATCACCAGATCCGCTGAGGTGTTGTAGAAGGTGATTTTGGTGCTAGTTACACCAAGAAGATGGCTAAGGTTGTTAAGGCTCAAGAGAAGCCAAGAGCACCGACGCCATATGTATGATTAAAGACTTCTAACCACTAAAGGGTACTAGTAAGGACATGTAGAGACAACGTTGGAGTTGATCCGTCATCCTAGGGATTGATGGTTTTATGTTTAAGTGGACCTGGTTGGAAGGGTTGCTTGGCCTAATGGGACGGATAAGTGGTAAAGGGTAGAATATACCAATACAGGAGTAGAAACTTCTTATAATACACGAGGTCCAATACAAGAATGAACGGGTTATTTCTTTATAGGACATCTTCCCCCATGGGATCATGTGCCGAGATGAGGTCGTAGTAAAGGACGTGTGAATAGTTTCATAGATACTTAAGTAACACATGTATGAGCGTTGGAGCAGAAAAGCGCCGAGGAGCCGACAACGCCAGCCACTACAAGTACCATTCAAATTATTTTTATGCATGCGTTGAGCGTTTGGCCTTAGATACGGTAGAGGGAATAATCGTTATTATAGGGTTACCCGATGGTAGTAGGGTTAGAGGTACCCGCGAGATACATGATTGTCCAATTCATTTATGGACTCGTGGTTTGCTTGTAGACTTCTTTGTCATGTCCATAGAACATGAAGAAGTCATTTTAGGGTTGGATTAGATGGACCGTCATAGTGCGGTTTTAGATATTGGCAGGCGGACCATGTTAGTTACTACCGCGATAGGTCAGATTGAGATTTTCCAAGGTTGGGACCTTGGACATACCGGTACTAACATCGGTGTAGTTCGAACAGCAAGGCTGATTGGAAAGGGTTATGAAGCCTTCTCGTGTTATGCTATGAAGGAGGGTAAGAGTCATATGATATAGAATATTCCCATCATGTGCGAGTTCATCAACGTTATTGATGAGCCATCGAGCTTACCTCCATAGAGGAGTCTAGATTTCGGCATGAAGTTAGAGCCAAGGACGAGACCGATCTCAAAAGCACCATGCCATATGACGCCTATCGAGTTACTAGAGCTGAAGAAGCAACTCAAGGAAGGGCTTCATACGCCCTAGCGTTTCCTTGTGGGGTGTGCCGGTACTTTTTGTGCGGAAGAAGGACGGATCGATGAGGCTGTAGATCGATTACTGAGAGTTGAACTAGGTGACCTTCAAGAACAAGTACCCGCTACCCTGCATTGACGAATTGCTGGATGAGCTGCGGGGAGCTTTTGTATTTTCCCGGATATATTTGAGATCCGGATATCACCAGCTGAAGGTGAGGGAGCAGGATGTACCCATGACGGCATTTCAGACTCAGTATGGCCACTACGAGTTTTTAATGATGCCATTCAGGGTAACGAATGTGCCCGCCGTCTTTATGGAGTTGATGAATGACATCTTCATCAAATTCTTAGATCAGTTTGACCTTGAGATTTTGTATCATCCTGGCAAGGCGAATGTGGTAGCTGACGCCTTGAGCAGGAAGACGCCTCGAGAGAAGACGATTGCCAGACTTACCGTATAGCCTCAGCTTCAAAAGGATTTAGCCTTGCTAGAGATGGACATCCAGTTTCCGGATGAGGATACCCAGTTGTTTGCTTTAGAGGTTCTACCTGGTCTGTTGGATGAGATCCAACTGAAGCAGGGGACCTACCCGACCTTGACGAGGATCAAAGATAGGATGTCTCGTAGTGAGGTACCACAGTTTTCCATTGGAGCAGATGGAGTTATTAGGCGACATGACCGTATCAGTGTTCCTGCTATTGCGGAGTTGAGACTATGGATTTTATAAGAGGCTCACTGTGCACCTTGCTTTGTACATCCAGGTGCGAGCAAAATGTACCATGGTGTGAGACGTTCATATTGGTGGGGAGGGTTGAAGCCCGACATAGCCAGATTTGTGGCTCAGTGTGCGACCTATTAGCATGTGAAGATAGAGCATTTCAGACCTAGAGGTGAGCTCCGTCCACTGCCAGTGCCGTAATGGAAGTGGGAGGACGTCACCATGGATTTGGTGACCGGGTTGAGGACCAGTAGGAACTTTGATGCCATCTGGGTGATCGTGGACAGAATGACGAAGACAGCACGTTTCATTCTCATCCGAGAGACGTGGCTAGTGAGCAAATTAGCTGGGGAGTTCACTAGGCAGATAGTGAGACTCCATGGGGTACCGAGGACGATCGTTTCTGATCGTGATGGACGGTTTACATCGAGATTCTGGCAGCAGATTTAGACTGATTTAGGGACGAGTCTACACTTCAGGACTACGTTTCAGCCCTAGACAGATGGTCAGTCAGAGAGGACGATCCATACCGTAGAGGATACGCTGCGAGCCTGTGTGTTGGATTGGGGACAGGGATGGTCTAATTACCTCTCACTCGTTGAGTTCTCATACAACAACAGTTGGCATGCATCTATAGGGATGGCTCCTTATGAGGCATTGTATGGACGTAGGTGCCGTACATCTTTATGCTTGGATGATCCTAGCAGTATCAGTGGGATAGCGCCAGAGCAGATTCAGGATGATATGGATCGAGTAGCGCTAATCACAGAGAGGATGTTGGCTGCACAGAGTCGCCAAAAGTCGTATGTAGATAGGAGGCGTCAACCTCTAGAGTTCAGGGTAGGAGCTCATGTTTGGATGAGAGTATCTCCGACGCGAAGCGTTAGACGTTTGGCATAAAGGGGTAGATGAGTCCCCGATATGTCGGTCCTTTTGAGATACTGGATAGAGTCGGGAGGGCAGCCTACAGATTAGCATTACCTCCGAGGTTAGAGGGTATTCATCTTGTGTTTCATGTGTCTTTTTGACAACAAGTTCACTGGATCTTACAACAAGGCACGGGTAGATTAAAATCAAATACATAAAAGCTGAGTATGATACATCAAAAGAGTTTACAAACTCATACCAAGTACAAAACAACAACATAAACCACAACCACAAAAGATCCCACATCCCACGCATCCTAATGTACAGAAGTCCTCGGCTTGTCAATCTGGCTCACTCTGCAGTATTCCTAACCTGCAGCCTACAACACGGTATGAAACCGTTAGCTACAACAATGAAAAGCATGAAGGTAATAGCACAACCACACATCAACATCTCAAACATGCAATGCCACACACATTCATTTATTATCTTTCATTACGTTATTCCATTACTAATTCAACTTCTTTTGTAACACGAGGAGCCTCAAGAACCCCGTCTCATCCAACGTAACACAGGAGTTTTGCATGGGGGTGACCTTCACTCGTCCCCTCATGTGAGATCATCTTCAGGGCACCTCCTCCTAACCAGCAAGCGGAGACCGGCAGTTACCGCCCGTTATAATACAATTGGGCCAAATAAATGTAATGAATGGTCATCCTAGTCCAGTTTAGGTTATAAATGAACAATCATATGAACACACACAACCATCACAATCATACAATCCACAACTGTGTTGGAGATTTGGGCTAAGTCTTCAATGTAACCGTTGAGCTTGTCTTGAGACAAGGTGCAATGAGTTGTTCACATGTGTGTCACTATGGTCCGGGTTGCGGGAGGCAAGCCAAGTGACCGGCACTAAGAACAACTAGTATTATAAGGGGAGTCGAATCAAAGCAAGGTGATTCACGACAAGGTCAACTTGTGCTAGCTTTTAGAAGGCCGACGTTTGGGGCTTTTTAGCAACATTTTATCGGCACACTTTTGGTTCTTAGGCCTTATATTGGGTAAAGAATATGTGGTTAAAAACTGGGAGCAATTCAAGCTCAAATGCTTAGTGAATGTCAATGAAGCAGCTAGTGAGCTTCTTAAGGAGCTACACTAGCTTGAGCTAAGATATTGAGTATTTGAGGATCTTGGAACTTACCCTAGCTATATTAAAGTGAATGAAGCTCATTGGAAGTGTTTGGACCAAGAAAAATAAGCTAGCTCTAAGCTAGCTCCGGGGAGCGGTTTTGGGCTCCCTATGTGGGCCTCGGGCCTCGGGCTTTCTAGGGCTTCAAGGCCCATCTTCCAAGTAACTTCCAAGTAACTTCCATAACCGGTTTTAACCGCTTTTAACCGCTTTTAACTCCCCAAAACCGTGGCCCCCTATGCCTATAAAAGGGAGAGCCATTTGCACTTGATTCTACATTCGTTTTTGCAACAATAAAGCTTCTAGTTCCATTGTATTGACATTGGATAGGCCTTCTTATAAGCTTGTTTGCAAAACTCGAAAGACTAGTATAGTTCCTTTGTATTGACAAAGGATAGGCATCCATCTTAGTTTGGTTTTGTATTGACAAAACCTAGGAATACCCTTTCTACAAAGTAAGACAAGTAAGTCTCTTACTTAGTCTTTGTAACGTGTAACGTTTTATCCCACTAAGGTATTTGGATATTCCCGGTGTAGGGGAGAATACACTTAGAAGGAAAATTCATTTATGAATGACTCATTACATTATCCAAGTCAATGGTTTTAACATATAACAATCGGTTTATAAGACGTGTAATTGAACTTAACTTCTATTAGAGTTTCGTCTACTCCTTTTTGGAGATTACAAACTCTTGCTTGAGTTTTGTCTACTCCTTTGGAGACTACAAACTCTTGATTGAGTTTTGTCTACTCTTTTGTGGAGATTACAAACTCTTGGTTGAGTTTTGTCTACTCCTTTGGAGACTACAAACTCTTGTTTGGGTTTTGTCTACTCCTTTGCGGAGATTACAAACTCTTGGTTGGGTTTTGTCTACTCCTTCGTGGAGATTACAAACCCTTGGTTAATAACTAGTTTTAGTTCAAGATAATCATATTAATTTGTTTGGCAATTGGGAGAACCGTCTACTCACATAAGTGAGACTACGGCCCTTTGGTCTAAAACCGGACACCGAAAATCCAACAATCTTCTAAGTGTATTTATTGTTAATTGTTTTGTAGGATTGAATTGATCAATAATGAGTAAGACGTTAATGACAGAAATGACTTCTCGTTTTGGGAAGTTGGATAAGTTTGAGGGTGTAGACTTTAGGAGGTGGCAAAAGAAAATGCACTTCCTCTTGACTACACTAAAAGTCTCTTATGTACTCACTACACCTAGACCGGCCGAGCCGGTTGATGATATGGTGGAGGAGATAGAGGTTGTCCGACGAAGGAGCAAATGGGATAATGATGACTACATATGTCGTGGTCATATTCTCAATGGCATGAGTGATGCATTGTTTGATGTCTACCAAAGTGTAGAGTCATCAACATCAATGTGGGATCAACTGGAGTCTAAGTACATGGCGGAGGATGCTTCATCTCGCAAATTCTTAGTCTCGGATTTTAACTCATATAAAATGGTGGACTCAAGGCCGGTAATGGAACAATACAATGAATTGCTCCAGATTCTTGGGAGGTTCACTCAACATGCCATGCATATGGATGAGGCCATTACGGTTTCGTCTATAATGGATAAGCTCCCCCCTTCGTGGAAGGACTTCCGCCATGTGCTAAAGCACAAGAAGGAAAGAACTCACGTTGGTGGAACTTGGCTCTCACCTTCAAATTGAACAAGGCCTTAGGGCACAAGAAGGGGGACTCAAAAAGGAAGATAAAACTTCTACTTCCCACGAGGCCAACATGATGGATGGCAAGGGCAAAAGGAAGAGGTTCAAAGGAAAGGACAAAGGCAAGGACAAGGGAAATAAGTCCAAGAAGTCCAAAAAGGATAATGTTGACAAGAAACCAAAAGGTTCTTGTTGGAAGTGTGGCAAGACTGGCCACTTCAAGCGGGATTGCAAGGTTAAGGACGATGGATCCAAGGGTGGAGGCCAAAGTGGCCAAAACCCATTAAACCAAGGTGACTCACTTATGAGTCTTGATTCTAACTTTGATATAAATTCTGATTTGAATTATGTGTCATTGACTTTTGAATGTTTGTCCATGCAGGATGATGACCTTGGATGGTGGGTGGACTCGGGTGCAACAACTCATGTTTGCAAAGATCGGCGTTGGTTCAAGACATACGCTATTGCAAACGATGGAGCACTCATACATATGGGAAACGAGTCTACCACCCCCGTTCTAGGAAGAGGACGGGTTGATCTGTACTTCACAAGTGGCAAGACTCTAGTCTTGTCAAATGTACTACATGCACCGGCCATTAGAAAGAATGTGGTTTCTGGTGGTGTACTCAATAGGCTTGGCTTCAAACAAGTCATAGAAGCCGACCGCTATGTATTATCTAGGAGAGGAACATTTGTAGGCTTTGGCCATTGGAACAATAATATGTTTCTTCTCTCTTTATGTAATAAACTTTCAAATAGTAATATAAACAAGAACAGTTTGTTTACATTGTCTTCTTCTTCTTCTTCTTCCAATTGTGATTTTTTTAAATGGCATGCACGACTTGGACACGTTCATTTTAAGCGTATGAATGCCATGACTAAGGATGGTATTTTACCTAAACTTGACTTGCCAAAAGACAAGTGTAAAACGTGCATGTTGACCAAGATAACAAGACTTCCATTTCCTAGAGTTGAAAGAGAACAATCAATGCTCGGCTTAGTCCACTCGGATCTAGGCGACTTGCACTCTACTCCTTCATTAGGAAAGAAGAAGTATTACGTAACATTCATAGATGATTACTCTAGGTATTGTTACGTATATCTACTCTTTGCAAAGAGTGATGCCTTAGACAAATTCTATGTATTCAAGAATGAATCTGAGTTACAACAAGGTACCTTAATAAAAAGACTACGCACGGATCGTGGTGGTGAATTTATGGATAAGGAATATTTCGAGAGTGTTGGGATCATACATGAGACCACGGCACCTTACACACCACAATCAAATGGTGTGGCCGAACGAAAGAACCGAGTGCTTAAAGAGATGGTCAATGCCATGTTATCTTACTCGGGTTTTAAGCATTCGTTTTGGGGTGAAGCTATGCTCACGGCAAACTACTTGCTTAATCGTGTTCCAAACAAAAGAAGCAAGAAGACTCCTTATGAACTATGGTTCAAAAGGAAGCCAAACCTACATTACTTACGAGTTTGGGGATGTCGAGCCATAGTAAGGCTCAATGACAACAAACGTAAAACTTTAGGTGAAAAAGGTGTTGAGTGTGTGTTCATTGGCTATGCAGAACACTCCAAAGCTTATAGGTTCTATGTGATAGAACCAAATGACTTCATCTCGGTTAATACCGTAATAGAGTCTAGGGATGCCATCTTTGATGAAGATCGCTTCACCTCGGCTCCTAGGCCTAGGGAAGTGATCAACATGACTTTAGATGAGGAACACCCAAACAAGCATCGTAGGATTCAAGATGAATCCTGGGAAGCATCTCACGGGCTTGACTTGCCAGAGATTGCTCCTATGAGCAATAATTTGTCCCAAAAATCAATTTTCCAAGTATTCTTGGTTGAAGGGTCAAGGGATAATGAAATGGATCGTCACTCTTACTTTCATATGGATGAGGATCCAAAGACATTTGATGAGGCCATGAAGTCTCAAGATGTTGCCTTTTGGAAGGAAGCAATCCAAGAGGAGATGGACTCCATTATGGGCAATCATACATGGGAGTTAGCCAACCTTCCTTCCGGTTGCAAACCTTTGGGATGCAAATGGATCTTCAAGAGGAAGATGAAAGTTGACGGTTCCATTGACAAGTTTAAAGCACGCTTGGTCATCCAAGGCTTTAGACAAAGGGAAGGTGTCGATTACTTTGACACATATGCTCCGGTGGCTAGGATTACAACCATTAGGTTATTAATAGCTATGGCAGCTATACATAATTTAGTGATTCATCAAATGGATGTCAAGACAGCATTCCTTAATGGTGATCTAGATGAGGAAGTGTATATGAGACAACCTGAAGGGTTTGTTTTAAAAGGACAAGAGCACAAAGTATGTCGCTTGGTCAAATCCTTGTATGGACTAAAGCAAGCTCCAAAACAATGGCATCAAAAGTTTGATGATGTTGTATTGTCAAATGGATTTAAGATAAATCAAGCTGACAAGTGTGTCTATAGTAAGTTTGATCATACCGGTCAAGGTGTGATCATATGCTTATATGTTGATGACATGTTGATCTTTGGAACAAACCAAAGACAAGTAGATCTTACTAAGGATTTCTTGTCCACTAAGTTTTCTATGAAAGACTTAGGTGAGGCGGATGTGATTCTAGGCATAAGCATCAAACGTGATGCTAAAGGGTTAAGCCTCACGCAATCACACTACATTGAGAAGATTGTCAAACGCTTCCAATGTGATAAAAGTACAATTGTTAGTACTCCTATGGACTCAAGTGAGAAGTTGATGCCCAACCAAGGATCAGTTGTCTCTCAACTTGAGTATGCACAAGTAATAGGATGTTGCATGTATGCAATGACAAGCACTAGGCCAGATATTGCTTTTGCTATTGGTAAATTGAGTAGGTACACAAGTTGTCCTAGCTCACAACATTGGAAGGCACTAAGGCGTGTTCTTAGGTACCTCAAGGGGACCATGGGTTTTGGCATCTTGTACAGTAAGTATCCTTCAGTGATAGAAGGCTACTCGGATGCGTCATGGATCACTAATCTAGATGATCACTCATCCACCACAGGATGGGTTTTCTTGTTAGGTGGTGGTGCCATTTCGTGGGCTTCAAAGAAGCAAACATGCATCACAACCTCGACCATGGAGTCCGAGTTTGTGGCACTTGCCGCTGCCGGCAAGGAAGCTGAATGGCTAAGAAATTTGGTTCTAGAAATTCCTCTATGGCCAAAACCGGTTTCTCCAATCTCGATTCATTGTGATAGTGCAGCTACGTTGGCTAAAGCTTATAGCCAAACGTACAATGGGAAATCAAGACATCTTGGTGTGAGACATAGCTCGGTTAGAGAGCTCATAACTCACGGTATAATATCGGTCGATTTTGTGAGAACCCACAATAATCTAGCCGATCACTTAACCAAGAGCTTGGCTAGGGACTTAGTTCAAAAGTCAGCCAAGGGGATGGGGTTAACGACCTAAATTGATAACGACTTGTCGTGGGACACCCAATTCGCCTATGGCTTGATGCCTTAGCCGAATTCAATGAGGAAAGCCCATTACAAGAAGTTGTGAGCATAATATGTCCATCCAAGGTAATGCTCTATGCCTATATAATATGTATAGTTTGAAATATGTAATTTCTTAACAACTCTTTTGAAAAATTGCAATTATAGGTGCAAGATCAAAAGAGAGTTGGCTACGTGAACGTGAAGTGTCAAGGCTTCTTCGAGGGAGTAGATGGTCGACTCGCCTATATGTTCATTAAAGGATTAGGACACAATAGCCTTTAAATGTGTCATTTATTTGTAAAGGAAATGTAAATTTCGTGTATGTTGCCTTCATGTACTTAAACAAGTTGAGTGGTTCAATCCATTAGGACACCACAATTCTTTAGTGCAGAATGTGTAATTATACTAATTCAATAAATTCAATCGAAAGACATTTATGATTATGTGAATATTTTGTTTGGATGTATGTCTATTAAAAGTTTTTTGACTTTGCTCAAATGGGGGAGGAATGTTGGAGATTTGGGCTAAGTCTTCAATGTAACCGTTGAGCTTGTCTTGAGACAAGGTGCAATGAGTTGTTCACATGTGTGTCACTATGGTCCGGGTTGCGGGAGGCAAGCCAAGTGACCGGCACTAAGAACAACTAGTATTATAAGGGGAGTCGAATCAAAGCAAGGTGATTCATGACAAGGTCAACTTGTGCTAGCTTTTAGAAGGCCGACGTTTGGGGCTTTTTAGCCACATTTTATCGGCACACTTTTGGTTCTTAGGCCTTATATTGGCTAAAGAATATGTGGTTAAAAACTGGGAGCAATTCAAGCTCAAATGCTTAGTGAATGTCAATGAAGCAGCTAGTGAGCTTCTTAAGGAGCTACACTAGCTTGAGCTAAGATATTGAGTATTTGAGGATCTTGGAGCTTACCCTAGCTATATTAAAGTGAATGAAGCTCATTGGAAGTGTTTGGACCAAGAAAAATAAGCTAGCTCTAAGCTAGCTCCGGGGAGCGGTTTTGGGCTCCCTATGTGGGCCTCGGGCCTCGGGCCTCGGGCTTTCTAGGGCTTCAAGGCCCATCTTCCAAGTAACTTTCATAACCGGTTTTAACCGCTTTTAACTCCCCAAAACCGTGGCCCCCTATGCCTATAAAAGGGAGAGCCATTTGCACTTGATTCTACATTCGTTTTTGCAACAATAAAGCTTCTAGTTCCATTGTATTGACATTGGATAGGCCTTCTTATAAGCTTGTTTGCAAAACTCGAAAGACCAGTATAGTTCCTTTGTATTGACAAAGGATAGGCATCCATCTTAGTTTGGTTTTGTATTGACAAAACCTAGGAATACCCTTTCTACAAAGTAAGACAAGTAAGTCTCTTACTTAGTCTTTGTAACGTGTAACGTTTTATCCCACTAAGGTATTTGGATATTCCCGTTGTAGGGGAGAATACACTTAGAAGGAAAATTCATTTATGAATGACTCATTACATTATCCAAGTCAATGGTTTTAACATATAACAATCGGTTTATAAGACGTGTAATTGAACTTAACTTCTATTAGAGTTTCGTCTACTCCTTTTTGGAGATTACAAACTCTTGCTTGAGTTTTGTCTACTCCTTTGGAGACTACAAACTCTTGATTGAGTTTTGTCTACTCTTTTGTGGAGATTACAAACTCTTGGTTGAGTTTTGTCTACTCCTTTGGAGACTACAAACTCTTGTTTGGGTTTTGTCTACTCCTTTGCGAAGATTACAAACTCTTGGTTGGGTTTTGTCTACTCCTTCGTGGAGATTACAAACCCTTGGTTAATAACTAGTTTTAGTTCAAGATAATCATATTAATTTGTTTGGCAATTGGGAGAACCGTCTACTCACATAAGTGAGACTACGGCCCTTTGGTCTAAAACCGAACACCGAAAATCCAACAAACTGCACGCTAAGTAAGTCCTATGGACTTACCTGATATACTCGTAACCTGTACCACGTCACAGCTTCCCCTTGGGGAAGTAATCAACGCCTGCAATAGCAAGGCACACACAATCACATACTGAAAAGGTTAGGGGACTCGTCTCACTAACCACAACCAACCTATATCTCAAATCTAAACCTCAGATCCTCAACACATTCATAAATACCTAAGGCATATCATCAACATAACATCTCATCATACTCGTACACATACTAATCCTTACAGCCATAACCGATATCCATAACATCATCATGATCCTCAAATCATTCTGACACCTAGCATGCATCTAATTAGTATTCCTCAATCTCAAATTTAATCCTAATTTAATTAATTAACCTTTAATTAATTAATTAAATTTCACCAGAATAACATTTTGCCCGCATGCCATTTCTAAACCCACCTATCATCAGATTTCATCAACAAACAACCCATAAACACCAGAATAATATAATGATCATAATGGAATTTCTAATTATCCATTTTGAAAAGCCTAACGTCGATTTAGGCCAAATCAGAATACGGAAAACGAATAAATTCATAACTTATTCGTTACTAACCCGATTGACGATCTGAAAGAAGATTCGGAATCACAACGACGCAGGCTACGCATGTACAACATCAAATTCACCGGAATCTGAGCGACGGAACTGTCCTGGTGACATATATGCTCGATCAGGTCCTTATCTGCTCGGAAATGCAGAAACTCGGTACTGATATGAAGAAAATGAAGAGCGGAATCCAAAAACTCAAACGGAATTGAAATCGGATTAGAAATGGAGAGTAGATCTGAGTTTGAAGTTTGAGAGAAATCAGAGTTTTTACGAGGAAACGTGAAAGGAAAATAATTAGTAAACGATTTTCCGCTATTTTTAGTGAAGTCGATAATTATCCTTTAGCGAAGTCGATAATTATCCTTTAACCGATCCAAAGTCGGGTTGAACCTCCTTCTCCAAACTTCTCGAAATTGAAATAATAGATCTTGAATATTGTAGGGATAATTATTCCACAATTGCCTCGTAAAACGTGTATTCCTAAGCCGTCTTTCTTAGCCGTTAAGAAACGAAATAGCGACTTTTTTGTCCGTTTTGCCTTTCCATGTTATTTCATATCTAGGACATGTCCGATGTTCTGATCATTTCTCTCAACTGCATTTTTATTAATTGGGGCTCCCAAATGCTCCAAATAATACCGGAGGGTAAAAATAATTACCCGGGGGAAAAAGTGAAAATTTCACCATAAGCCCACAATTACGCTAGTAACATAACGATGGGACTTATACTCAATACTTACGCAATCTTCGCGAGTTATATGTCAATTATTATCACTGATTAAGTTAATCAACATTAATTAGAATTCGGAATTCCTAGCTATTACATCACCCACCCCTTAAAAAAAGTTTCGTCCCGAAACTTGAACAATTCTCAAATCCTCTCGGACCTATACGCCGAGGTATAAACACTCTCTCTATCGGAGTTATCACATCTCCGTTCAAACGTATCAACCTATAACACTCTATAACCTCATAACACAGCATGGAGGAATCACCAACTCCAGCAACAAGATCATAACTCTATCCAAAGGCATAGAGGAAAAATCATCTCTAGCCAACTACTAACCACGTCACAAGGCATGGAGGAAAGCCGTCTCCAGCCAATCGTACTCGTAACACAACTGTGTGGAGGAAACCGTCTCCACTCACACTATGTCCATCAAAGATAGCATGGAGGAAAGAACCATCTCCTGCTAATCCTAACACATACACCGTAGCATGGAGGAAAGAACCATCTCCAGCTATACCTATCTCGTACTAGCAAACAAGATTGATAACACGATTTATGACTTAGTTTTAGGTAATAATTTAGGTAGATTTCCCACTCATTTATGCATTGTTTAGCACTAGTTCACGACGTTTGCATTCAATTCACGTACTTTGTCGAGATAGACGTCTACACGGACTTGTGCGTTGCTTTGTACGTATTTTGGGAGATTTAGGAGCTAAAACGATACGTTTGAGGATCGTTCATCAAGATGACACACCCTCGGACTCATTAGGATGCAAACTAAGGGCTAAGGAGGACTCATGGAACCTTGCCAACACAAGCCATGAACCAAACCATGGCTTAACGAGCCTAGGAGAAGCTTCTGGAGCAAACCACGGTCTAGACCAAAACCACGACCGTGGTTCTACCCGTGGATTTTGCCAGATTCTTATAACAGCTGTGCCACGACTCTCATGGCCAGCTCATGCAAATTTGTTATAAAAGTGGTCCTTCATTGGTTGAGAGAAGCATCTTGGAGCAGCTCTCCATTATCCATTATCCTCTAACAAAAATATTCTCTCAACAAGAAGTCTTTCTAGGAAGGAAAGTGTCAAAAAGGAAGAAGAAGAAAAGCTCCATTGAAGAGGAGAAGAAGAATACACACCATTACCACACCTTGATAGTTTTTGTAGTGAAGAATTTCGGATTCTATTTCTAGAATTGTATGAACCATTTGAACCTTCTTTTGGATGGGTTGTGAGTCATTCTAATCTCATTTTTAGTTTGGTTTTGTTTACTTCACTTATTCATCTCTTTCTCTTTATTATCTTGCAAATGGATGCCATGATTTTGTGTTTGATTGTTTTGATTTCTATTATGAATGTTGTAGGCTAAATAGATGTGGTTCTAGGGTAAGGAAAGGATGGTTATGGCTAGGGCTATGATAGGACGGACTTAGATTTATCTTTGGATGACTTGTGTGCATAAACGTAGCCTCTGTTAGGAATCACGGTTGGTTCTTGCCAAACCACGGCCGTGGTTTAGGTAGAACACCCCGTGATTTTCCCTGGTTCGATGGATCTAGTCTTAGATTATTAGAATGTTGAAATCCTAAGTGTTTGTTGAGTTAAATCTATCCTAGGGTGACCTAGTGTTAGCAACTAAGTGTTAGGAGAGACTTACCCGGTAATCCTTACTCTTAGATTTCCAAAGATAACAAACCCTAGGTAGTGGTGAGCTTCATAAGCCGCCATTGGATTAAGTGTGCTAGGATAGTTGCCTAGAACTAACCCTTCCAAGACTTACCCGGTAAGGATAGGTTAAGATCTCTAGGTAATAATCCGGTTTGTGTAGAATTCCGTCCCTTAGGTTCTTAGAGACTTACCCGGTGATGAGACCTAGGGAATGGACTAGTGGATCATGAGACCTACCCGGTGATAGATCCCAATCTAGAAACACTTAACCCCAACATAGTTAATCCAAGGAATGAATAGATAGCTTGAGTCTTAAGCCATAACCGGAACTTCCAACCCCTAGAATCCGTCTTTTCTTTCCTTGATCTATATCTCTTGTTTAGCTCGTTTATTTGTGTTGATTCATAGTTTAGTTGATTGTTTACTTTGCATGAATTGTGATCTTTGATTGATCACCAAAAACCAACCAAAAACAATTGAGATTTTCATTTCTTTATTTCTTTCTTTTCTTTCAACCTAGGTCTTTACTAAACTCAATCACAAATCGAATCAATTTCACCTTAGTCTTTGTGTTCGACCTCGGAATACTATCCCTACTACGAATGTCCCGTACACTGCGGGTTTCGCTAGGAGTTAGGATAAATATAACGAGAATATAAATTTAAAACCCAATTACGCACCACGATCTTAGCGTAACAAGTTTTTGGTGCCGTTGCCGGGGACTAGGTCTAGATTGAGTCATTTTGTGATTGTTTATAGTGTAGATTTTTCTTGTTGCTTTTGATCTCTTTTTGGTTTGTGTCTTTGCTTTTCAGGACATCTTTTATTCTTTAGGTGCATGCGAAGATCTCGTGTCAAGGATTTAGCTCCATTCGATCCCGAACCGGAGAAAACCCTTAGATCTAGATCCAAGAGTATTAAAAAGGGAAAAGAGATGGCCGGAAGAGATCTTCAAGCTGAATTGGATGAAGCCTTAGAACAAATAAGGCTAAGAGATGAGCTCTTGGAGGAAGAAAGGAGACTTGCCAATGAGAGGCAAGAAGCAACTAGGAGGGAGATTGATGAGATTAGGCAAGCCCTTGTACAAGGAGAGCTTAATCGTCAACAACCTCCACCTCCTCCACCACCACAACCGCAACCGGCGGCGAATGTTAGGGTTGTACCCATTGCTATTGAGGAGCCACAAACCCTAGGGAGACGTATGGATCCGGCACAAAGAGCACACCGTCCGGGTGTGAACTTAGGAGATCCAGCAACCCACAACTATGAGCTCCGCCCTCAAGTTCTACAAATGATCTTGCATAATCAATTTGGAGGGATGGAAGGAGAGTCTCCTCATCAACACTTGATGAATTATGAAATCTTGATGGAGACTCTTAGACCGCCAAGATTGGAGAGCAACAACCATAAGCTTAGGGCTTTCTCCTTCTCTCTTAAGGACAAGGCCTTAGCTTGGTATCAATCTATTCCACAAGGGCGAGTTGGTACTTGGGAGGAGATGACAACCGAGTTTTTGACTAAGTTCTTCCCACCTTCCAAGACTACCGAATTAAGAGGGAAGATCAATGCCTTCTTGATGAGGGATAGAGAGAGTTTGTTCAAGTCTTGGGAGAGGTTCAAAGATCTTCTCCTAGATTGTCCACACCATGGCATACCGAAAATTGAGCTATTGGAGATCTACTTCAAAGGACTTGACGAAGATAGCCAATTCAAGCTCCAATCTCTTTCCGGTGGGACATTTATGGAGAAGCATGTAGATGAAGCTTGGGAGTTTGTGGAGAAGCAAGCTCTAGTGATTGAGAAACACTCCCATAGGAAGAGTGAAGGGAGAAAGGCGGGAGCATATGAGGTGAGTGAGGTCACCATGAACAATTTCAAGCTTGATGCCATCAACAACGAGTTGAAGTCCTTGAGGGAGTTGTGTGCTACAACTTTGAAGAACCAAGCAACTCCTCAAGTGCTTCCACAAGCCAACTTGTCTTCCAAGGAGGATGATGTGAATTACATGGGAAGGGGCAACTACAACAACTACCAAGGTCCAAGGAATTTCAACAACAACCGGCAATTCAACAATTACCGGCCCAACCACAACCATCCCGGGTTTTCTTACTCTAACCCGGATGGAGCCTTGAACCCTACCGCATCCACAAGCACAACTCCACCACCAAGAGCTTCACAAGAACCTCCACCCGGATTTACTCAACCTCCCAAGGATAGAACCGAAATAATGTTTGAGCAATTGCTAGGAAGGTTGAGTGGTCTTGAGAGCACCGTGACTTCAATTTCTAAAGCTCAAAAGGTTTTGGAAGCACAAGTGTTCCAAAAGGCGGGTGAAGCCCATAGAGATCCGGGAAAGCTTCCCGAAAGAACCGAAGACAACCCAAGAGGCCAAGTGTTGGCTATTACAACGAGGAGTGGGTTGAGTATGAAAGATCCTTTGCCCAAGGACAATTCTAAAGGAAAGCAAGTAGTGGTGGAAGAGGGAAAGTTGCAAGAAGATGGAGGCAAGAGCAAGGACGTTGAGCCAACCTATGTGGCACCGCCTCCATACAAGCCACCACTACCGTTCCCACAATCAAGAGCAAGAGCTCGCTTGGACAATCACTTTGGTAAGTTCCTTGAATTAATGTCCAAATTACATATTAATATTCCGTTCATGGATGCCATTTTAGGAATGCCGGCATACGGCAAGTTTTTGAAAGAGATACTCTCCAACAAAAGGAAGTTAGAGGAGTATGGGGAGATAAGAATGACCAAGAGATCCTCGGAATTGATCCAAACAATGAAGGAGGAGATGCCTCCCAAGCTAAGAGATCCGGGCTCCTTTTGTGTCCCAATTGGAGTGGGAGATGTGAAATACGAGGCCCTTTGTGATCTCGGAGCGAGTGTAAGCATCATACCGCTTGCACTTTGCAACAAGGTTGGACTAGGAGAGCCAAAACCGGTCAAGATGACCCTCTATATGGCGGACCGTTCTATCACTCATCCGGTTGGGATTTTAGAGGACATCCCGGTGCAACTAGGAGGATTCTATGTGCCAATTGACTTTGTTGTCTTGGATATTCCGGCGGACTATCCGGTTCCTATCATCTTAGGAAGACCTTTCCTAGCCACCTCCGGATGCCTAGTGGATTGCAAGAATGGGACTCTCTTCTTCAAAATTGGAGAAGAGAACATCAAGTTCAAGTTGTCCACAATGATGAAAGGGCCAACCCTTGATGAGGATGTCTTCAACATAGTCGAGCAAGAAGAATCTAGAGAAGTTGTGAGCTCGATCTTGATCAAGGATCCCTTGGAGAAGGTTCTTACCTTAAGTATGATGGAGGAAGGTGTTGAGGAGGCTTGCAATGAAGAGATCAAGGCCTTGGAAGCATTAGAAGAGGAGCCAAGAGTTGGATTTAAAGGCCACGAAGAGGAGTTGAATAGCTGCAAGTTCCACGGTCGAGATTCATGTTCCACGGCCGTCAAAATCTCTGGACAACTCCGGGAAGCAAGCTTGGCAAGAACCACGGCCGTGGAAGTTGAGCAGACCGTGGTTCCAGCCGTGATTTTCCCTGGATCAGCTCTTGATGACCAAGCTTCTAGGAGCCATGGAGAGTCTTCATTTGCTTTGGGTTCATCTCATCCAACCTTATTTGGATCGTCTTCAACCGATAAAGGTCCTCCTAAACTTGAACTTAAACCCCTCCCCTCTCATTTGAAGTATGCTTTTCTTGGTGAAAATTCTTCATATCCGGTGATTGTTAATGCATGTTTGAGTGATGATGAACTTGCTAAGTTGTTGCATGAACTAAGATTGCATAGGAAAGCCATTGGCTATACTATTGATGATTTGGTTGGCATAAAACCTTCTTTGTGCATGCATAAGATAATGATGGAAGATAATCATAAACCCTCTATTGAACATCAAAGGAGATTGAATCCTATAATGAAAGAGGTAGTCAAAAAGGAAATCATTAAGTTGCTAGATGCGGGGATAATCTACCCTATTTCGGCTAGTAAGTGGGTTAGTCCCGTTCATGTAGTACCTAAGAAGGGTGGGATGACCGTAGTAACCAATGAGAACAATGAATTAATCCCGACTAGGACGGTTACGGGGTGGAGAATGTGCATTGATTATAGGAAGTTGAACATGGCCTCTAGGAAAGATCACTTCCCTCTCCCCTTCATTGACCAAATGCTAGAGAGGTTAGCTCAACATTCTCATTTTAGCTACCTAGATGGCTATAGTGGATTCTTCAAAATCCCTATCCACCCCGATGACCAAGAGAAAACAACCTTTACATGTCCATGGGGTACTTTTGCATATAGGAGAATGCCATTTGGGTTGTGTAATGCACCCGCCACCTTCCAAAGGTGTATGATGGCTATCTTTTCGGAATACATAGAAAATATCTTGGAAGTGTTCATGGATGATTTCTCTGTTTATGGTTCTTCCTTTGATAATTGCTTGGCTAACTTGTCATTAGTATTGCAAAGATGTGAGGAGACAAATCTTGTCTTGAATTGGGAAAAATGCCACTTCATGGTAAGTGAGGGCATTCTGTTAGGGCACTTGGTGTCTAACCGTGGCATTGAGGTTGATAGGGCCAAGATTGAAACAATAGAGAAGTTGCCACCACCTACCTCGGTGAAAGGGGTAAGGAGTTTCTTAGGGCATGCCGGTTTCTACCGGAGGTTTATTCAAAATTTCTCTAAAATTTCTAAGCCCCTCACTAACCTACTAATGAAGGATGTTGATTTTGTCTTTTCCAAAGATTGTCTTGAGGCCTTTTGTAGGTTGAAGAACGCCTTAATCTCCGCACCTATCATGCAACCTCCGGATTGGAGTTTACCATTTGAGATCATGTGTGATGCAAGCGATGTACCGTCGGGGCCGTTTTAGGGCAAAGGAAAGAAGGGCGCACTCATGCTATTTATTATGCTAGCAAGACACTAGATGATGCCCAACTCAATTATGCTACCACCGAGAACGAGTTGTTAGCGGTGGTGTATGCATTTGAGAAGTTCCGCCCATACCTTGTTGGAGCGAAGGTCATAGTTTATACGGATCATACTGCGATCCGTTATCTACTTACAAAGAAGGATGCCAAACCAAGGTTGATTCGGTGGATCCTTCTTCTTCAAGAGTTTGATTTGGAAATCCGGGACAAGAAGGGATCCGAGAACTCAGTGGCGGATCACCTTAGTAGACTCCCACCATTGGAGCTTGAAAGAGACGACATCCCGATAGATGACTCATTCCGGGACGAACAATTGCAAATGATGGAGGAATGCTTATTCCAAGTGTCTAGAGGAAGTGAGCCATGGTATGCCGACATCGTGAACTACTTAGTGTGTGAGGAAGTGCCTCCCGGATTGACATATGCACAAAGAAAGAAGTTATTCAACGATGTGGGGCACTACTATTGGAGTGAACCACTTCTATTCAAGAGAGGGCCGGATGGGATGTTTAGAAGATGCATACCGGAAGATGAAGTGGAGAGTGTGATCCGGCATTGTCACTCCTTACCATGTGGAGGCCATGCTGGCTCACACAAGACGTGTGCAAAGGTATTGCAATCCGGTTTTTATTGGCCTAACTTGTTTAGAGATATGCAAGGTTTTGTAGCGGCATGTGATGTTTGCCAAAGGACGGGCAACATCTCAAGGAGGAATGAGATGCCCTTGAACAACATTCAAGAAGTGGAGATTTTTTATGTGTGGGGTGTGGACTTCATGGGACCATTCCCTTCTTCATGTGGCAACCTCTACATCCTATTGGCGGTTGACTATGTTTCGAGATGGGTGGAGGCAATCGCTTCTCCCACAAATGATGCCAAGGTGGTGGTGCGGTTCTTCAACCGAGTGATCTTCCCTAGGTTTGGAACACCAAGGGTGATCATAAGCGATGGAGGAAAGCACTTCACCAATAGGAACTTTGGGGCACTTTTGGCCAAGTATGGGGTGACTCATAAGGTGGCAACACCTTACCATCCCCAAACTAGTGGCCAAGTGGAGATCTCCAACCGGGAGATCAAGGCCATCCTTGAGAAGACGGTGTCTAGGACTAGAAAGGATTGGGCTATGAAGCTCAATGACGCATTGTGGGCATATAGGACCGCCTTCAAGACACCAATTGGAACCACTCCTTACAAGTTAGTCTATGGCAAGTCTTGCCATCTTCCGGTGGAAATGGAGCATAGAGCTTATTGGGCCATTAAGTGGATAAATTTTGACCTCAAGGAGGCGGGAGAGAAGAGGTTACTTGATATAAACGCCCTTGAGGAGATCCGGTTGGAAGCTTATGAGAATGCCCGGATCTACAAGGAGAGGACCAAAAGATGGCATGACAAGCGCCTCATCCCGAAGGAGTTGAGTGAAGGCGACCTTGTCCTTCTCTTCAACTCAAGGTTGCGGCTCTTTCCCGGGAAGCTCAAATCAAGATGGACCGGGCCATATGTGGTAAAGAAGATCAATTCCCATGGAGCTATTGAGATAGGAGGGGAGCATTGTGGGAATTTAAAAGTGAATGGGCACCGCTTGAAGAAGTATATTCCGGGAGCTCCGGTGGACATGATTGCCCCACTTCACCTTGAATAGGGCGCTCCCGAGTGTGGTCAAGCTAATGACCTTAAAGAAGCGCTTGGTGGGAGGCAACCCATTGGTAAAATTTTTCCCTTTTTCGTTTTGTTTTCGTTTTAGATTTTTCTATCCTTTTGTGTGTTTTGTCTACCTTGTTTGTGTGCTAGAGCCTTAGTAGCATTGGAAGCCTTGCTTGGCATGTGAATGATGATGATGAACCCCTCATCAACTATGGGTGGAGCGGACGCGGAACTTGGACGGCTAGCGGTGCCTAGCGCGGGTCCCGGAGCCTTGATGAATGCTTAGAGCTCTCTACCATTGTTGATAGGATCATACAACATCAATTCGCTTGAGAAATCCCAAATACCGAAGCAAACCACTTTTACATTGTGAGAACCTTCTTTCACTCTCTTTACTTCATTTACACATTGGGGACAATGTGTTTCTAAGTATGGGGTGGGGTTTGCATGATCCTTTGCATGATGAGCATCTAGGATAGTTTAATATTTGCACATGTCTTGCATTGTGGATACATATTTCGAAAATCCCATAAAAATCAGAAAATTTAAAAAAATTTTGTGCTTTCTAGGCTTGGATATGATCCTAATGATGAATCTTGTCTTGTGGGTTGGCTATGGATGGCCTTGTGTGTTGAATTGATAAATGCATATGTGGACTTGAACTACTTCTCTTGAATTCTATAAATGATTTGTGATCATGATGTTTGCCTAGAATGGATTGAGTATTGAAGGTCGAAATTACATAATAGTTCTTGCATACCATCTAGGAATGAATGAGGCATTTCATCTTTCTCTACTTCTCATCTTGATCATGATTGCTTGAGCACCTCAATTGATATAAAATTGTCCTCTTTTAACCCATCCAGGAATAGGAGCATACTAGTGTGTTGAAGTGTGTGAAAAGCAAGTGTGGGGTGAAGTTGTTGATGAAAAGAATGTCATGAATGAAGTGCTGAAATTATTGTGAAAGTGTAGCCAAAAATATAGGTTTGGGGGCGTTGGTTTAAATGACAAGTAACTCGGTACACTTCACATAATCGGGTGTTGGTGTCTTGCCAAAGTCAAATAAACCAATAGCCCTAACGAGCTTTGGTATGTGTGCCCGGTGTGGATGCACCTCGAAAAATAGAAAAAGCCCGAGGATGGCTAATCACCAAGGTTTCGGCTATTGTACACCAATGTCATTGTCTCAAAAATAAGTCAAAGAAAAAGAAAAGAAAGAAAGATAGGGAAAAATATACACTTGAGGGAAGTTGATCGAGGACAAGGATGTGGAGTTAGTTCCATTCCCGGATTAGCATCACATAACCTAGAAAATTCCCCACCTAATCACAACATTTCTTGACCTTTTATGTCACAAGACCTTATGACCTACTTGCATGTTTGTAAGACTTAGTAATCTAGATTGGATATACTCTTGATCTTCTTGACCTCTTCATTCTTACATCTCATGCATGCTTTTGAGTTAAGTACAATTGTCTTTCCATGCCTTCATTTGTTTGATACATAATTGCTTGTCCGGTTGCCATTGAACATGACTATGAAGGTGATCCAATAGTAGAAGCACAAACCCAAAAAGATTTTGCCGTTTTTCTGCATACATAAATCATGTCATCTCTTAGTCTATAGTTAGGAATTTGCTCGGGGACAAGCAAACCTTAAGTATGGGGTATTTTGATAACACGATTTATGACTTAGTTTTAGGTAATCATTTAGGTAGATTTCCCACTCATTTATGCATAGTTTAGCACTAGTTCACGACGTTTGCATTCAATTCACGTACTTTGTCGAGATAGACGTCTACACGGACTTGTGCGTTGCTTTGTAGGTATTTTGGGAGATTTAGGAGCTAAAACGATACGTTTGAGGATCGTTCATCAAGATGACACACCCTCGGACTCATTAGGATGCAAACTAAGGGCTAAGGAGGACTCATGGAACCTTGCCAACACAAGCCATGCACCAAACCATGGCTTAACAAGCCTAGGAGAAGCTTCTGGAGCAACCACGGTCTAGACCAAAACCACGACCGTGGTTCTACCCGTGGATTTTGCCAGATTCTTGTGACAGCTGTGCCACGACTCTCATGGCCAGCTCATGCAAATTTGTTATAAAAGTGGTCCTTCATTGGCTGAGAGAAGCATCTTGGAGCAGCTCTCCATTATCCATTATCCTCTAACAAAAATATTCTCTCAACAAGAAGTCTTTCTAGGAAGGAAAGTGTCAAAAAGGAAGAAGAAGAAAAGCTCCATTGAAGAGGAGAAGAAGAACACACACCATTACCACACCTTGATAGTTTTTGTAGTGAAGAATTTCGGATTCTATTTCTAGAATTGTATGAACCATTTGAACCTTCTTTTGGAAGGGTTGTGAGTCATTCTAATCTCATTTTCAGTTTGGTTTTGTTTACTTCACTTATTCATCTCTTTCTCTTTATTATCTTGCAAATGGATGCCATGATTTTGTGTTTGATTGTTTCGATTTCTATTATGAATGTTGTAGGCTAAATAGATGTGGTTCTAGGGTAAGGAAAGGATGGTTATGGCTAGGGCTATGATAGGACGGACTTAGATTTATCTTTGGATGACTTGTGTGCATAAACGTAGCCTCTGTTAGGAATCACGGTTGGTTCTTGCCAAACCACGGCCGTGGTTTAGGTAGAACACCCCGTGATTTTCCCTGGTTCGATGGATCTAGTCTTAGATTATTAGAATGTTGAAATCCTAAGTGTTTGTTGAGTTAAATCTATTCTAGGGTGACCTAGTGTTAGCAACTAAGTGTTAGGAGAGACTTACCCGGTAATCCTTACTCTTAGATTTCCAAAGATAACAAACCCTAGGTAGTGGTGAGCTTCATAAGCCGCCATTGGATTAAGTGTGCTAGGATAGTTGCCTAGAACTAACCCTTCCAAGACTTACCCGGTAAGGATAGGTTAAGATCTCTAGGTAATAATCCGGTTTGTGTAGAATTCCGTCCCTTAGGTTCTTAGAGACTTACCCGGTGATGAGACCTAGCGAATGGACTAGTGGATCATGAGACCTACCCGGTGATAGATCCCAATCTAGAAACACTTAACCCCAACATAGTTAATCCAATGAATGAATAGATAGCTTGAGTCTTAAGCCATAACCGGAACTTCCAACCCCTAGAATCCGTCTTTTCTTTCCTTGATCTATATCTCTTGTTTAGCTCGTTTATTTGTGTTGATTCATAGTTTAGTTGATTGTTTACTTTGCATGAATTGTGATCTTTGATTGATCACCAAAAACCAACCAAAAACAATTGAGATTTTCATTTCTTTATTTCTTTCTTTTCTTTCAACCTAGGTCTTTACTAAACTCAATCACAAATCGAATCAATTTCACCTTAGTCTTTGTGTTCGACCTCGGAATACTATCCCTACTACGAACGTCCCGTACACTGCGAGTTTCGCTAGGAGTTAGGATAAATATAACGAGAATATAAATTTAAAACCCATTTACGCACCACGATCTTAGCGTAAAAAGATCTAACATATCATATGCACAACTCACAGGTAGCACGAAAACACAGCATATCACATAAGCACATAGCATAACATACACTCACTAAGATATCACCAAAATCTAATCGTGGATCCTACAGGTGCATCTGTCCCGGCGTAAAAATCTGGATAGTTCCCCTGGATACTATCCTTAGTCTCCCGCGTAGCCTCATCATAGGAATATCCTTCGAATGCAGGCGTCTCACACATCTCTTCCTAGAACCGCAAAAAGTTGTGCTGCAAAAGTGTGGTCCGGCTCAACCACTAGATCATCATGAATCACAATGTGCCTCGGATCTGGTACATGAAACATAGGGTGAGAACACCCTCTAACTTCGGTGGCAAAGCCAATTTGTGCACTACTCTCCTAACTCTATCTAGTATCTCGAAAGGACCGACCTATCAGGGACTCAGCTTTCCCTTTATGCCATAACATCTGATGCCTCACGTCGGAGATACTCTCAACCAGACATGAGCTCCTACCCTGAACTCTAGAGGTCGACGGCTCCAATCTGCATACGACTTCTGGTGACTCTGTGCAGCCATCATCCTTTCTCTGATTAACGTTACTCGAGCTATATCATCCTGAATCTGCTCTGGCGCTAACCCCCTGGTACTGCCAGGCTCATCCCCGCATAAAGGTGTATTACACCTATGTCTACACAATGTCTCATAGGGACCATCCTTATAGATGCATGCCAACGGTCGTGGTATAAGAATTCAATGAGTGGAAGATAAACAGATCGTCCCTATTCTCAATCCATCCCACAAGCTCGCAACATGTTCTCTACGGTCTGGAGGGTCCTCTTAGACTGACCGTCTATCTTATGTAAATCTCAATCATGAAGTGTAGACGCGTTCCCCAAGCAGTTTGAATCTGCTATCAAAACCTCAATGTAACCCGTCTACTATAATCATAGTCGATCGTCCCTGGTACACTTATATAGTCCCACAATCTGTCTAGTGTAATCCTTTGTTATTTCATTCATTGGCCGCATCTCTCAGTAGAGATGGAACATGTCGACTTCGTAAATTTGTTACCAATAATCTGGATAACACCAAAACTCTTACAGGGTCTCAATCCCATCACAAGTCCACAGAAAGGTCCTCTCACTTTCACTACAGCACTGGTAGTGGATGAGCTCATCTCCAGGTCAGTAATACTTTAACCTGATCTACTATTTCAGGGTACCTCTTATTCGTACATGGATGTACTAAAGAAGGTGTACTATAGGTTTATTGTAATCTTATCCACTCAACTCCGCATAAGTGGTTATACAGACGCAGTTGCGGCACCTCATACTCCTTCTGCTCCGTTAAAGAACTTTGGTGTCTCGCCATGAGACATCCTTCCATCAAACTCCCTCAGGGTCAGACAAGTCCCTTGCTTTTGTTGGACCTCATCCAACAAATCAGGTAGAATCCCTAAAATATCAAATTAACGTCCTTATCAAAAGTAGTAGGTCCAACTCTAACCAAGCTAGATCATTCTGCAACCGAGATTGTACAGCAATTCCAACAACCGCCTTCTCTTGAGGCATCTTCTTGTTCAAGGTATCAGTTACCACATTCTCCTTGCCACTTGCCAGAATGGTACCAAACTTCACGATCAAACTCCTTGATCAACTCCAATCAACGACGCTCGCGGTTATTCAGCTTATGTTGCATAAAAATATGCTTCAAACTCCTATGATCGGTGGGAATCTAACATGAAATATCACACCGATATTGCCTTCAAATCTGGACACTTGAACTATCACTACTAACTCAAAATCATGAGTCGGGCAGTTCTCCTCATACATTCTCAGCACCGTAGTCACGTGATTCAAAAAATCTTCTAATTATCACCGAATAGAAGTAGAGTTCAAATACTTCCTCTACTCTTTAGAGCTTCCACATACTACTTCAACCACACAATTATGGTGGACTCTCTTAGAAGACTCGTAATTGGATGCACAATCACATAGAATCCTTCCTCAAAGCGTTGGTAGGAATCGGCTGAGCCGAGAACTACGCATTCCCTTAACGTTCATCAGTATCATCCATAAGACTTCATACTTACTCCTCGTCACTGATAACATGATTTATGACGTTAGTTTATGCACTCATTTAGATAGTTTTCCTGCTCATTCATGCATGGTTTGCACTAGTACGTGACGATTTGCACTTAATTCATGTATGTTGTCAAGATAGACGTCTACACGAATTTTTGCATGTTTTGTAGGTATTTTGGGAGCTTTTGGAGCTTAATCGATACATTCGAGGATCGTTCCTCGTGATGACATACTTTCGGACCCATTGGGAAGCAAGTTAGGAGCAAAGGAGAACACATGGGACCTTGTTGGTGCATGCCTTGCACAAACTCGTGGCTTGATGATCCATAGAAGTGTGAGTCACCAAAACCACGGCCACTGGGACTTTCACGGCCGTGGAAACTAGCCGTGATTCTCTCTGCACAGCTGGGACAGCTGTCCCACGATCTCCATAACCGACTCTTGTATATGGAGAAGGCTATAAGTACACCTGCAGGTTGAGAGGAAAGGAAATACATCCACTATCCACTACACACCTTACCTCACAAATATTCTCTCATTGGAAGATTGGATTGGAGCTACTCTTGGAGGAGAAGAAAGACTTCCATTGGAGAAGAAGAGAAGAACACACCATTTTTAGAGTATCTTAGTTTTTAGAGTGAAGTTTGTTGGAAACATTTTCTAGGGTTGTAAGAACGATTCAAACCTTCTTTTGAAGGGTTGTAAGTCTCTCTTTTTACACTTATTCAGCTCGTTTTTCTTGTTCTATTTGCTTCATCTCTCTTTCATTTCATCCTCTTGATATGTATTTCATGATTTTATGCTTGGTGATTTTGATTGTGATGATGCATGTTGTTGGCAAAATAGATGTGATTCTAAGGTAATGAAATGATAGTTATGGCTTGGACTATGATAGGATATACTTAAATGTACCTTTGGATGATTTACTTGCTCGAACCTAGCCTCTATTGTAAATCACGGCTTGTTCTAGGTAGTTCCACGGCTGTGGAAGTGAGGAACTGCCCGTGATTCTGTCTGACTTGCTTGTATTGATAAATCTAAGTGTTAGGTTATTAGATTGTTGAATCCTAGTGTTTATTGAGCTAGATCTATCCTAGGGTGACCTAGTGTTAGCAACTAAGTGTGAGAAGAGACCTATCCGGTGATTCTTGCCTTTAGAAACCGAAGATGATGAACTCTAGGTAGTAGTGAGCCTCATAAGCCGCTATTGGACTGAGTGTGCTTGGATTGATGTTTAGGACTTGCCTTCCCGAGACCTACCCGGTGAGGAGAGGTTAGATCCCTAAATAGCAATCCGGTTTGTGTAGAATTCCTAACCTTAGTTTCTTTGAGACTTACCCAGTGATAAGACCTTAGGAACAGACTAGTGGACCATGAGACCTACCCGGTGATTGATCCCAATTTAGAAACACCCACTCCCAACATACCATAGTTAATCCAAGGAATGATTAGATACCTTGAGTCCTATGCCATAACCGAAATTTCTAACCCCTTGAATCCACTTCTCTATCTTTGATTACCTATCTCGTGTTTGCTTGTTTATTTGAGTTGTTAGCTTAGTTGTTTGTTGATTTTGCATGATTTGTGATCCTTGATTGATCACCTTAAAACCAAACCAAAAACATTGAGATTTTCATTTCTTTATTCCTATCTCTTTTCTTAGCCTAGATCTTCACTATCCTTAGTCACGATTGACCCAATTTCACCTTAGTCTTTGTGTTCGACCTCGGAATACTATCCTTACTATAAAACGACCCATACACTGTGGGTTCGCTAGGAGTTAGGAAAAATATATCGAGTTATAAATTTAAGACTTTTGCGTGTCACGTTCTTAGTGTAACAAGTTTTTGGCGCCGTTGCCGGGAACTAGGTCTAGATTGAGTCATTTTTGTGATTGTTTATAGTATAGGTCTTTCTTGTTGCTTTTGATCTTGTTTGGTTTGTGTCTTTGCATTTTCAGGACATCTCTCATTCTTTAGGTGCATACGAAGGTCTCGTGGCAAGGATTTAGCTCCATTCGATCACGAACCGGAGAAAACCCTTAAAGATAGATCTAAGAGCATTAAGAAGAAGAAGGAGATGGCCGTAAGAGATCTTCAAGCTGAGTTGGATGAGACTTTAGAGCAAATTAGTCTAAGAGATGAGCTCTTGGATAGTGAAAGGAGACTTGCCAATGAGAGGCAAGAAGCAACTAGGAGAGAGATTGAAGAGATTAGGCAAGCTCTTGTGCAAAGAGAGCTTAATCGTCAACAACCTCCTCCACCACCATCACAACCGCAGCCGGCGGTTAATATTCGGTTTGAGCCGATAATGTTTGAGGATTCACAAACGTTAGGGCAACGCATGGATCCGGCTCAAAGAGTGCACCGTCCGGGTGTGAACTTAGGAGATCCCACAGCCCATGATTATGAGCTCCGCCCTCAAGTGCTACAAATGATCCGGCATAATCAATTTGGAGGGATGGAAGGAGAGTCCCCTCATCAACACTTGATGAACTACGAGATATTGATGGAGACTCTAAGGCCGCCTAGGTTGGAGAACAACAACCATAAGCTTACGGCTTTTTACTTCTCACTTAAGGATAAAGCCTTGGCTTGGTACCAATCGATTCCACTAGGGCGTGTGAGTACTTGGGAGGAAATGACAACCGAGTTCTTGACTAAGTTCTTTCCACCTTCCAAAACTACCGAGCTAAGAGGGAAGATCAATGCCTTTGTAATGAAGGATAGAGAAAGCCTATTCAAGTCTTGGGAGAGGTTCAAAGACCTTCTCCTTGATTGTCCTCACCATGGTATACCAAAAATAGAGCTTTTGGAGATCTACTTCAAGGGACTTGATGAAGATATCCAATTCAAGCTTCAATCTCTTTCCGGTGGGACTTTCATAGGAAAAGAATGTGGATAAAGCTTGGGAGTTTGTAGAGAAACAAGCTTTGGTGATTGAGAAGTACTCCCATAGGAAGAGTGATGGGAGGAAAGCGGGAGCATATGAGGTGAGTGAAGTCACCATGAGTAATTTCAAGCTTGATGCAATCAACAATGAGCTTAAATCTTTGAGGGAGTTGTGTGCTACAACTTTGAAGAGTCAAGCAACCGATCAAGTGCAAGTGCAAGCAAACTTGTCTTCCAAAGAGCAAGATGTGAACTACATGGGAAGGGAAAACTACAACAACTATCAAGGCCCAAGGAACTTCAACAACAACCGGAAATTCAACAATTACCGGCCTAACCACAACCATCCCGGGTTCTCTTATTCAAACCCGGATGGAGCCTTGAACCCTCCCGCTTCCACAAGCGTAGCTCCACCACCTAAGGCTTCACAAGAACCTCCACCCGGATTTACTCAACCTCCAAAGGATAGAACCGAAATGATGTTTGAGAAATTGCTTGGAAGGTTGAGTGGTCTTGAGAGCACGGTGACTTCCATTTCTAAAGCTCAAAAGGTGTTGGAAGCACAAGTGTTCCAAAAGGCGGGTGAAGCTCATAGAGATCCGGGAAAGCTTGCCGGAAGAACCGAAGATAACCCAAGAGGCCAAGTGTTGGCTATTACGATAAGGAGTGGGCTGAGCATGAAGGATCCCTTGCCTAAGGGAAATGATAAGGGGAAGCAAGTGGTGATAGAAGAAGAGACATTGCAAGAAGATGGAGGAAAGAGCAAGGATGATGAGCCAACATATGTGGCACCACCTCCATACAAGCAACCACTACCATTCCCACAATCACGAGCAAGAGCTCGCTTGGACAAACACTTCGGTAAATTCCTTGAACTTATGTCTAAATTGTATATTAACATTCCGTTCATGGATACTATTCTAGTAATGCCGGCATATGGAAAGTTCTTGAAGGAAATACTCTCCAACAAAAGGAAGTTAGAGGAGTATGGAGAAGTGAGGATGACAAAAAGGTCCTCGGAGTTGATCCAAACCATGAAAGAGGAGATGCCTCCTAAGCTAAGAGATCCGGGATCTTTTTCTGTGCCAATTGGAGTGGAAGAAGTGAAGTATGAAGCCCTTTGTGATCTTGGAGCAAGTGTAAGCATCATACCATGAAGGAGGAGATGCCTCGGAGTTGATCCAAACCATGAAGGAGGAGATGCCTCCTAAGCTAAGAGATCCGGGATCTTTTTCTGTGCCAATTGGAGTGGAAGAAGTGAAGTATGAAGCCCTTTGTGATCTTGGAGCAAGTGTAAGCATCATACCGCTTGCACTTTGCAACAAGGTTGGGATAGGAGAGCCAAAGCCGGTCAAGATGACCCTTTACATGGCGGACCGTTCGATAACCCATCCCGTTGGAATCTTGGAAGACATACCGGTGCAACTAGGGAAGTTCTATGTGCCCATAGACTTCGTTGTTTTGGACATCCCGGCGGACTATCCGGTTCCTATCATCTTGGGGAGACCTTTCCTAGCCACTTCCGGATGCTTGGTGGATTGCAAAAATGGAATTCTCTCCTTCAACATTGGATAAAAGAATATCAAGTTCAAATTATCCACAATGATGAAGGGGCTAGCCCTTGGTGAAGATGTGTTCAACATTGTCGAGCAAGAGGAATGTAGAGAAGTTGTGAGCTCGATCTTGATCAAGGACCCCTTGGAGAAGGTTCTTAGCTTAAGTTTAATGGAGGAAGGAATTGAGGATGATTGCAATGAAGAAATCAAGGCTTTGGATGCATTGGAAAAGGAGACAAGAACTGAATTTAAAGCACACGAAAGTGTGCTGAATTGCTGTAGGATCCACGGCCAAGGGGGGAGAACCACGGCCGTGATTTGTCCCGTGGAACTCTCTGGAATGCCCAAAAGTGCTAGCTTAGCAAGTTCCACGGCTGTGGTTGTGCCAGAGGCCCTGATTTTGCCCGTGGTTTTGCCAGAAAGTGCCTTGATGGTTGATCAAGCTTCAAGGAGCCTTGAGGAGTCTTCCATGGCTTTAGAATCATCACAACCTACATTGTATGGAGCATCTCCAATCGATAAAGGTCCTCCTAAACTTGAACTTAAGCCCCTCCCCTATCATCTTATGTATGCTTTTCTTGGTGATAATTCTACATATCCGGTGATTGTTAATGCATGCTTGAATGATGATGAGTTGAGTAGATTGTTGCATGAGTTGAGATTGCATAGGAAGGTTGTTGACTATACCATTGATGATTTAGTTGGCATTAAACCTTCTTTGTGCATGCATAAGATCTTAATGGAAGATAATCATAAACCTTCAATTGAACCTGAAAGAAGATTAAACCCCATTATGAAAGAAGTAGTAAAGAAAGAGATTCTTAAATTGCTAGATGCGGGAATCATTTTCCCGATTTCGGATAGTAAGTGGGTTAGTCCCGTGCATGTGGTTCCTAAGAAGGGTGGGATGACCGTAGTGACCAATGAGAATAATGAACTAATTCCAACTAGAACGGTTACGGGATGGAGGATGTGTATAGACTATAGGAAACTAAATGTGGCCTCTAGGAAAGATCACTTCCCTCTTCCCTTTATTGACCAAATGCTAGAGAGATTAGCTCAACATTCTCACTTTTGCTACTTAGATGGTTATAGTGGATTCTTCCAAATCCCTATCCACCCCGATGACCAAGAGAAAACTACATTCACATGTCCTTGGGGTACATTTGCATATAGGAGAATGCCATTTGGGTTGTATAATGCACCCGCCACCTTTCAAAGGTGTATGATGACTATCTTTTCTTAGTATATTGAAAACATCATGAAAGTGTTTATGGACGATTTCTCTGTTTATGGATCTTCATTTGATGATTGTTTAGCTAACTTGTCTTTGGTGCTTAAGAGATGTGAGGAGACAAATCTTGTCTTAAATTGGGAAAAATGCCACTTCATGGTAAGTGAAGGCATTGTGTTGGGACACTTGGTGTCCAACCGTTGCATTGAGGTTGATAGGGCTAAGATAGAGACGATAGAGAAGTTGCCACCACCCACCTTTGGTGAAGGAGGTAAGGAGTTTTCTAGGGCATGCCGGTTTTTACCGGAGATTTATTAAAGATTTCTCTAAGATTTCTAAGCCTCTTACTAACCTTGTTTTCTCCAAGGATTGCCTTGAGGCTTTTTGTAGGTTGAAGAATGCTTTGATCTCCGCACCCATCATGCAACCTCCGGATTGGAGTTTACCGTTTGAGATCATGTGTGACGCGAGTGATGTAGCCGTTGGGGATGTTTTGGGACAAAGGAAAGATGGGCTTATACATGCCATCTATTATGCTAGCAAGACGCTAGATGATGCCCAACTCAATTATGCTACCACCAAGAAGGAGTTGCTAGCGGTTGTGTACGCATTTGAGAAGTTCCGCTCGTATCTTGTTGAAATGAAAGTCATGGTGTATATGGATCATGTTGCGATCCATTATCTCCTTACTAAGAAGGATGCAAAGCCTCGTTTGATTCGGTGGATCCTTCTTCTTCAAGAGTTTGATTTGTAAATCGGGGACAAGAAGGGGTCCGAAAATTCCATGGCGGATCACCTTAGTAGACTACCACCATTGGAGATTGAGAGAGATGATATCCCGATTGATGACTCATTCCGGGATGAGCTATTGCAAATGGTGGAGGAGTGCTTGTTTCAAGTGTCAAGGGGTAATGAGTCATGGTATGCCGACATAGTGAACTATCTCGTTTGTGAGGAGGTGCCACCTGGTCTTTCTTATGCCCAAAAGAAAAAGTTCTTCAAGGATGTGAGGCATTACTATTGGAGTGAGCCGCTTTTGTTCAAGAGAGGGCCGGATGGAGTCTTTAGAAGATGCATACCGGAGGATGAGGTGGAGAGTGTGATCCGCCATTGTCATTCCTAGCCATGTGGAGGTCATGCTAGCTCACACAAGACATGTGCAAAGGTGTTGCGATCCGGGTTTTATTGGCCAAGTTTGTTCAAGGATGTGCAGAATTTTATGGTAGCATGTGATTCTTGCCAAAGGACGGGGAACATCTCAAGGAGGAATGAGATGCCCTTGAACAACATACAAGAGGTGGAGATATTCGATGTGTGGGGTGTAGACTTCATGGGACCATTCCCTTCCTCATGTGGCAACCTCTGCATCCTATTGGCGGTTGACTATGTGTCGAGATGGTTGGAAGCAATCGCCTCTCCCACAAATGATGCCAAGGTTGTGGTGCGGTTCTTCAACAGAGTGATCTTTCCTAGGTTTGGAACACCAAGGGTGATCATAAGCGATGGAGGGAAGCACTTCACCAATGGGAACTTTGGGACACTTTTGGCTAAGTATTGGGTGATTCATAAGGTGGCAACACCTTACCATCCCCAAACTAGTGGCCAAGTGGAAATCCCAACCGGGAGATAAAAGGAATCCTTGAGAAGACGGTCTCTAAAACGAGAAAGGATTGGGCTATGAAGCTCGATGATGCTTTGTGGGCTTATAGAACCGCTTTCAAGACACCGATTGGCACCACTCCCTACAAGCTAGTTTATGGCAAGTCTTACCACCTTCTGGTGGAGATGGAGCATAGAGCATATTGGGCCATTAGGTGGCTAAATTTTGACCTCAAGGAGGCCGGTGAGAAGAGATTGCTAGACATGAACGCTCTTGAGGAGATCCGGTTGGATGCCTATGAAAACGCCCGGATTTACAAGGAAAGGACCAAACGTTGGCATGACAAGCGTCATATCCCAAAGGAGTTGAGTGAAGGCGACCTTGTCCTTCTCTTCAACTCGAGGTTGCGGCTCTTCCCCGGAAAGCTAAAGTCTAGATGGACGGGTCCTTATGTGGTGAAGAAGATCTTTCCCCATGGAGCTGTTCAGATAGGAGGGGAGCATTGTAGAGACTTTAAGGTGAATGGGCACCGGTTGAAGAAGTATATCCCGGGAGCTCTGGTGGACATGATTGCCCCACTTCACCTTGAGTGAGACACCCCCGAGTTTGGTCAAGATAATGACCTTACAGAAGCGCTTGGTGAGAGGCAACCCATTGGTAGACATTTTTTTCCCTTTTTTGTTTTGTTTTGTTTTCTATTTTTCTGTTTTTGTGTTTTTGTGTGTGTTTGGAGTTTGTGTGCTAGAATTTGAGTAGCATGGAAGCCTTGCATGGTATGTGGATGATGATGATGATGAGCCCCTCATCAATCATGGGTGGAGCGGACGCGGATCTTGGACAGCTAGCGGTGCCTAGCGCGGGTGGGACAACAATAACGAACACCTTGAGCTCTCTACCATCGTTGATAGGATCATCCGCCATCAATCCACTTGAGTAAACCCAAATACCGAAGCAAACCATTTTTACATTGTGAGAACCCTCTTTCACTCTTCTTTACTTCATTTACACATTGGGGACAATGTGTTTCTAAGTATGGGGTGGGGTTTTCATGATCACTTGCATGATTAGCATCTAGGATAGTTTAATATTGTCACATGTTTTGCATTGTACATAGATATTTCGAAAAATCCAAAAAAAATCAGAAAATTTAAAAAAATTTAGTGCTTCTAAGCTTGGGTATGACCCTTATGATGAGATTGTCTTCTGAATTGGCTATGGATGACCTTGTGTGTTGAATTGATGAATGTATATGTAGACTTGAAGTACTTATCCTGAATCCCATGTGTGAATTGTGATCATGAATGTTTGCCTTGATTTGATTGAGGATTGAATGTCGAAATGACATGCTAGTTCTTGTACATCATTTAGGAGTGATTAAGGCAATTCATTTTTTCTCTACTTCTCATCTTGATCATGTTGTTTGAGCACCTCAATTGATATAAAATTTGACCTCTTTTGACCCATCCGGGAATAGGAGCATCCTAGTGTGTTGATGTGTGTGAAAAGCAAGTGTGGGGTGAAGTTGTTGATGAATCAATATGGTGAATGAAGTGCTGAATTTGTTGTGAAAAGTGTAGAAAAAAATATAGGTTTGGGGACGTTGGTTTAAATAACGAGTAACTCGGCACCATTCACATAATCGGGTGTTTGTGCCTTGTCAAAGTCAAATAAACCGATAGTCCTAACGAGCTTTGGTATGTGTGCCCGGTGTGGAGCACCTCGAAAAATAAAAAGCCCGAGGCTCGCTAATCACCAAGGTCTCGGCTTTTATACACCAATGCCATTGACTCAAAAATAAGTGAAAAAGAAAAGAAAACAAAGAAAAGATGGAGAAAATATACACTTGTGGGGAAGTTGATCAAAAATGAAATTGTGAAGTTAGTTCCTTTTCCGGATTAGCATCACATGACCTAAAAATTCCCACCTATTCGCAACGTTTCTTGGGCTCTTCTTTCCTAAGTCCTTGTGACCTATTTGCATGTGTGTAAGACTTAGTGATCTAGATTGGATATACTCATGATCATCTTGACTTCTTCATTTTCACCTTGCATGCATGCTTTTGAGTTAAGTATAATTATCTTTTCATGCCTTCATTCATTTGATACATGATTGCTTGTCCATTGCCATTAAACATGACTATGAAGGTGATACATCTTTAGAAGCACAAACCCCAAAAATATTTTCAGTTTTTCATGCATTCATAAATCATGTCATCTCTTTGCCTATAGTCGGACTTTGCTCGGGGACGAGCAAACCTTAAGTATAGGGTATTTTTGATAACACGATTAATGACGTTAGTTTAGGCACTCATTTAGATAGTTTTCCCGCTCATTCATGCATGGTTTGCACTAGTTCGTGACGATTTGCACTTAATTCATGTATGTTGTCAAGATAGACGTCTACACGGATTTTTGCATGTTTTGTAGGTATTTTGGGAGCTTTTGGAGCTTAATCGATACAATCGAGGATCGTTCCTCATGATGACACACTTTCTGACCCATTGGGAAGCAAGTTAGTAGCAATGGAGAACACATGGGACCTTGTTGGTGCATGCCTTGAACCAACTCGTGGCTTGATGATCCATAGAAGTCTGAATCACAAAAACCACGGCCACTGGGACTTTCACGGCCGTGGAAACTGGCCGTGATTCTCTCTGCACAACTGGGACAACTGTCCCACGATCTCCATAACCGACTCTTGCATATGGAGAAGGCTATAAGTACACCTGCAGGCTGAGAGGAAAGGAAATCCATCCACTATCCACTACACACCTTACCTCACAAATATTCTCTTATTGGAAGATTGGATTGGAGCTACTCTTGGAGGAGAAGAAAGACTTCCATTGCAGAAGAACACACCATTCTTAGAGTATCTTAGTTTTTAGAGTGAAGTTTGTTGGAAACATTTTCTAGGGTTGTAAGAACGATTCAAACCTTCTTTTGAAGGGTTGTAAGTCTCTCTTTATACACTTATTCAGCTCGTTTTTCTTGTTCTATTTGCTTCATCTCTCTTTCATTTCATCCTCTTGATATGGATTTTAAGATTTTATGCTTGGTGATTTTGATTGTAATGATGCATGTTGTTGGCTAAATAGATGTGATTCTAGGGTAAGGAAATGATGGTTATGGCTTCGACTATGATAGGATAGACTTAAACGTACCTTTGGATGATTTGCTTGCTCGAACCTAGCCTCTGTTGTAAATCATGGCTTGTTCTAGGTAGTTCCACGGCCGTGGAAGTGATGAACTGCCCGTGATTCTGTCTGCTTTGCTTGTATTGATAAATCTAAGTGTTAGGTTGTTAGATTGTTGAAATCCTAGTATTTATTGAGCTAGATCTATCCTAGGGTGACCTAGTGTTAGCAAGTAAGTGTGAGAAGAGACCTATCCGGTGATTCTTGCCTTTAGATACCGAAGATGATGAACTCTAGGTAGTAGTGAGTTACATAAGCCGCTATTGGACTGAGAGTGCATGGATTGATGTTTAGGACTTGCCTTCCCGAGAGCTACCCGGTGAGGAGAGGTTAGATCCCTAAATAGCAATCCGGTTTGTGTAGAATTCCTAACCTTAGGTTCTTTGAGATTTACCCGGTGATAAGACCTTAGGAACGGACTAGTAGACCATGAGACCTACCCGGTGATTGATCTCAATTTAGAAACACTCACTCCTAACATACCATAGTTAATCAAAGGAATGATTAGATAGCTTGAGTCCTATGCCATAACCGAAATTTCTAACCCCTAGAATCCGCTTCTCTATCTTTGATTACCTATCTCGTGTTTGCTTGTTTATTTGAGTTGTTAGCTTAGTTGTTTGTTGATTTTGCATGATTTGTGATCCTTGATTGATCACCTTAAAACCAAACCAAAAACATTGAGATTTTCATTTCTTTATTCCTATATCTTTTCTTAGCCTAGATCTTCACTATCCTTAGTCACGATTGACCCAATTTCACTTTAGTCTTTGTGTTCGACCTCGGAATACTATCCTTACTACAAAACGACCCATACACTGTGGGTTAGCTAAGAGTTAGGAAAAATATATCGAGTTATAAATTTAAGACTTTTGTGTGTCACGTTCTTAGCGTAACAGTCACATCAATCATGATCCTACTGGTGGAACAACATGACCCTGAAGGTTACTTCTGGCATCTCAATTCACATTTAGGGAGCATAGCACACTGGTTTCTATCCCTCGGATTCTGCAAAATCGTCCTCAAATAACCGGTACGTTCCTCTCCGTTGTGAGAGTACACCAAACGTCATCAAAAAGGTCTACCACCAGCTGATCAAGGAAGTAAATGAAGACACTATTCATCAACTCCTATAACGACTTCTAGGACGTTCCTCAACTCAGATGACCGCACTACAACACAATATCAAAGTCCTCATCAACTCTTAGTTGATCCGACAAGTCATCAATATAGAGCGATGAATATACTAGGGCGAACAAAGCCCATCTCAATCCACTCTTCAAATTGCTTCTTCAAGTTCTAACAACTCAACAAGCCATATACCTCATAGGCCTTCTCCCAACCAATCTCGTACCATACTTCAACACAATATCAAAGTCCTCATTCCGTTGAGCCGATAGATTAGACGGTTTAGTAACACGTCTATAAGATCATATACCACTGGAATACTATTCAGCGTGGAAATATCTCTTTCCTTCATGGCACAACATTAAAAAAACATCACCTTCTAGTGTTATCAACCTCGCTGCTCATACGGCACTAAAGACAACTCACCTCCTCAAGGGTCATAACCTCGGAAAACCTCTACTTAGTCGATCTCAGCAGAGACTATAATAGTCCTCCTACTACTATATAAACCAACATGATATCTATTCGTGCACCACACACATAAAGACCTTCTCATGCACCTAAGGCATGACAAAGAAGTCTTCAAGCCATACACAAGTCCCTGAACAAAGGGAACAACCACATATCTCGTGGGTACCTAAGACCCGTAAGTCGTAATCCTATAAAGGAAGATATATCTTCTACTGTATCCACAGTTAACTCTTAATACATGCATTGAAAGACAAGAGGTGCATAGCACACACAACAAACAAAACTCCACTAGGTAAACCATTAACAAGAATGGTACCTGTAACAGCTAACACCCGAAGCTCTACTGCATATCATTACTCAATCTCAGACCTATGCTCCTCAGGTATCACTGAGGTCATCGCCACATCCTCCACTTCCACTCTTTCTGCATCGGAAAGAGGAAGGTCTTGATGAGAAGAAACACTACCTTGTTGACAGAAAAGGGCTAGATGGCCTAGTTCACCATAGGTGAAGCAAGCAATCGGTACCATGGGGCAGTCAGAGCGCACATGATCTGGATAACCACAGTTAAGACATATAAATCTCATCCTTGCCACTAGTACGGGTGCTCCTCTGCACTGCCCAGCTCAAAGGCTCTACCTTGAGCTCTTCTAGTATTCGTGGTACTCCTACCACGACCCTTACCTCTACTCAGCCTAGGAACGGATTCCTGAGTAGGCAAATGATCTGGGATTCTCTGCTGCCCCCGCATCTACTGTTGAGGTGTCTTCCGACCACCTCCCGTCACACTAGTAGAAATAAAACCCTATCGTGATACCACTCCAGTTTTCTAATAGAAAACAGCTCTATGACCTCGTCTACCACAGGTAAAGCAAGTCACTGGGGATCTTGGACACTATGGTCGTACATGTCTAGGCTTCCCACAATTGTAAAAAGTCCTCGTTTCACTAGAAGTCCGTGTGTACGAGAAGTACTCAAACGTCCACAAGTCGGGCTCGCTTTGCAACTCAGATATCCAACCTCATCTTTCACTGATTCAACCCGTTGTTTCTTCTCTAATCCAGAAGCTTCAGTTGATCTCACAAATGTTGGTAAATCTGGTGTAGATCTACCCGCTATCTCCGCCTCATATACTTGCTGCATATACTCTTGAAACTCGAATCTACTCATGGAGACATGATCAGCCTCTTCAAACTTGTTCTCTGCCAAAGGCAACACAACAGCGGATACTGGTCCCTGACTTGGTGCTACTGAAGGAAGAGGGGTGTACCCCTATCTCGTCCCACTACAGATACTACTCTAGTCTGAGCCATATGTAGAATATACGCCCCTAAACTTATAAGGCTATATATATGCCATATGTATCGATAAATATATATAATACTCATTATTACATGCATACACATTAGCACATAAAAGATATCTATATATATATATATATATATATATCTACACTGTTGAGATCCTCAGATGGGTGACGACTTCTGTACATACTATCCCAAAACATCTGTACTCGCTTAAAACCAAAACTTTTGAAAAGTCAGATGATAGCATGAATTATAGTCTATATTTTGGGGTTTGTTTGGACGTTTTATCTTCAATAACCTGCATGTTTGTATGTACATTATGTGATTATATTACCATTTCATCTACCTTTGCGGGAATCGAGGTCTACACCTAGCTTTATTGTAATCGTAGGTAAAATGGCACGTTTTGCATCAAAAAGGAGCAAAAGGAGCTATGGAGTCACTGGAGCTACATTCAGGAACGTAAGGAAACATCCAGGAAGCATAGCCATGGATTAAAGATTCACGGACCAGATTTGAGAGATTTCACATTCAGTTGTGACTCACCTCGGTTGACTACAGAGTCACCTCGACCGAGGTGATCCAGGGAAGTCGACTCGACCGAGGCGAACACCTGGGACGCGGCGAGAATATTTTATTCTTGGCTGAGATCTTTTATCTTTGGAAAGAGATCTTATATTTTTGGGCTTGGCTCCTAGAAGGAAGAAGATATGCTAGATCATATATTTTACCTATTTTTATGGGAAGAGATCTTCCTAAGATATCTTATCTTTGGAGAGTAATTTTTCTATAAAAAGGGTCGGATTTCCCACAAATCCGACATCCGCTATCACCTCGCTTACACCTACTACACCGCAGCAGCCATACTCCAGTTGGGAGATTTGAAGAACCTTTTTGAAGGTTGAAGGAAGAAAGTCTATAGCTTTTATAGCTTTTGAAGGGTTTTTGTAAGATTATCTTAGATTCCCTTCCTTGTTGTTTGTCTTGTTGGATTTCTATCCAAGGAACGCTTGTGTTTGATAATTGATTCAGTTATTGAAGCCTTTCTCTTAAGGTTTTCTTGTTCAATTATTCTCTTTCTTCCCATATATTTGATTAATACTTTCATGATGATGAGTGGCTAATCTCTTTGTGTGATTCTAGGGTGATTGGCTAAAGGTTATGGGAAAAACAATGATAGAATGATCTTAATCACAGTAGGACCCTGAAAGTTCGAGTCTTTAACCTTAACCCTAAGCATCTCGCTCAGTCGATGAACATCTCGGCCGGGGTGGAATTTGGCTGACCGAAGTGACTTATCTGATCCGAAACTGAGAGTTAAGTGTTAGAGTTTGCCAAATCCTATTCTTATTATACCTTTCCTGGTTCAATGCAAGCCTAGGATGAGACTTACCCGGTAATTCCTTAGTTTGTTTACCTAAGATCATAAGTGTAGGTAATAAAGGTTTATCCTTTATTGGGGTTTGAGTGTGCTTTCATCCCATCTTTGTGAGTTAGCATGAGACTTACCCGGTAAAGGTTGATTATATCCCCTTAGATGGTGTGTTAGTTCGAGGTTATAGTTCTTTATCTTAATTCCTTGAGACTTACCCGGTAATAGGAGTTACGGTTTTGGATTAGTGAGTAGTGAGACTTACCCGGTGATCTATTCCACTTTAGTAACACCTTCCCTATGCAAAAACCTCAGCTTTGTCCGCTTATCTTTAGATCTTGAGTTGGAACCACAACTAGATGCTTTAATCTCTAGAATTGCATATTTCCTTTATTGACTTTTATCATCTTTGATTGTTTTAATTACTTGTGGTTAGTGATTGTTAAAGCTTACCGTAATTGGACTTTGTTTCACTAAGTCCCTGTGATCGACCTCTGGAATTCCTTGCTTTTTACTACGATTGACCCGTACACTACGGGTTCGCATCCTTGTTTTAAGCTTACGTCTAGGGTTATAAATTTAAAGCTTGCACACACCGTTTGGAGCGAACAAGTTTTTGGCGCCGTTGCCGGGGATTTGGTCTAGACCGAGCCGGTTACGGTTTGCTTTTGGGGCACTTGCCCCCGTGTCTACTAACCACTCTACTTGAGTGACTTTTGCAGGTTCTTTCTTAGGTTTATGAGAAGAACCCGCACTGGGAAGTAAATCGTTCCTTACGATCCCTAAACCGAAAAGACATACAAACGACGCTTAAGAGAAGCGAAGATGGCCAACTAAGACAATCGCGATCTTGAGGCCGAATTGAAGGAGGCGCTAGAGCAGCTACGCCTCAGCAGGGAAGAACTAAGGCAAGAGAAAGAAGAAACTCGCACCAGGACTGAGGCAATCAAAGCAGATATGGCAGCTTTACGAGACCGATATCTACTTCGACCGAGGGAAGATCCAGTTCCCGATGCTGGACCGATGCAGGTCCCAGTCGCTGACCCTCGACCGAGGCAGTTCCCGATGCTGGACCGATGCCAGTCCGAGGCGCTCTTTTTGCAGGAATCCCACAAACCCTAGGTCAAAGGATGGACCCCAATCAACAACTGAGGCATCCAGAAATTAACCTAGGAAACCCAGCGGACCATGACTACAAACTTCGACCGCAAGTTCTGTCCATGATTCGCCAATGCCAGTTCGGAGGGCTAGAGAAGGAATCCCCACATCAACATCTTCAAAACTATGAGATCTTGATGGAGACCTTGAGACCCTCAAGGATTGAAAATATTAACTACAAGCTAAGACCTTTTTACTTTTCTTTAAAAGATAGAGCTCTTACTTGGTATCAATCTCTTCCTCCAGGAAAAATCAGCACTTGGGAGGAGATGACTACGGATATCTTGACTAAATTCTTTCCCCCCTCTAAGACCGCTGAAATGAGAGGGAAGATTAATGCGTTCATTATGAAGGACAAGGAGAGCTTATCCAAGTCATGGGAGAGGTTTAAGGACATTCTTTTTGATTGCCCACATCATGGGATTCCAAAGATAGAGTTGTTGGAGATATACTTCAAGGGACTGGACGGAAGCATCCAGTTCAACCTCCAACTACTCTCCGCCACTACCTTTATGGACATGGCGATTGACGAAGCTTGGGACTTCATCGAGAAGCAAGCTTTGCATATGGAGAAGTACACCCATCAAGGAGCTGAAGGTGGAGTTAAAAGAGTTAACTTCCAAGAAACTCAACCTAACAATAATCAACTCACGTCTTTGAAGAACGACGTGAAGCAACTGAAGGAACTCTTGGTTGCTCAAACCAAGAAGGAAGATCAAGGACAAAGGAACAACAATAATGGATACCGTAACAACAACAACAGTTCCCGGAACAACAACTACAACAACAAAAATAGAGGATCCAACAGCAACAATTGGAGGGCGAACAACCAAAATTCTGGTAACAATCATTCTAACTCCAACTCTAACGATTCCTCTAATCCTTTCCTCTCTTCCCCTTCTTCTTCTTCTACTCTATTAAAGAGCCAGGAGCAAGGATCAAGTCCGTCTCAGCCGGAAAAGAAAGACGCAGTGCTGGAGGCTATATTGATCAAGCTTAGTGCTATGGAGACTTCTATGACTTCATTTTCGAAGGCCCAAAAAGCCTTTGAACAACAACTTGCAAGTATGGCGAATGAAGCGCCAAGAGATCCAGAGAAGCTTCCAGCAAGCACGTAGAGCAACCCTAAGGGCCAGATCATGGCCATAACTACGAGGAGTGGACTGAAAACTGCAGATCCAGTGCCTCGGTCGGTGCTAGTACTGACGAAAACCACCTCGGTCCAGGTGCAGTCGAAGAACACTTCGGCCGAGATGCCAACCGAGGTGGAGCCACAGAGAGAGGAGGGGAAAACTAAAGTTTATGTTCCACCTCCTGCATACAAACCACCACTTCCATTCCCCCAGTCAAGGGCCACAGCACATCTAGACAAGCACTTTGGTAAGTTCCTTGACTTGATGAATAAATTGCACATTAACATTCCTTTCCTTGATGCTATTCTAGGAATGACCGCCTATGGGAAGTTCTTAAAGGAGATCCTATCAAGGAAGAGGAAGCTGGAAGACTTTGGTGAAGTAAGGATGACATCTAAATCCTCGGAGCTTATTCAAATCATGAAGGAGAAGATGCCACCAAAGTTGAGAGATCCCGGCTCATTTTGCATTCCCATTCAAGTTGGGGATGTCACTTGTGAAGCCCTTTGTGATCTAGGAGCCAGCGTGAGCATCATTCCGCTGGAGCTATGTGTGAAGATCGGACTTGGAGAGCCCAAACCGGTCAAGATTCGATTATACATGGCGGATCGCTCCATCACCCATCCCGTGGGAATTTTAGAAGACGTTCCGGTCAAGTTAGGTAACTTCTATTTACCAATAGACTTTGTTGTACTTGACATTCCCGCAGATTATCCTGTTCCTATTATTCTCGGGAGGCCATTTCTAGCAACTTTGGGCTGCAACGTGGGTTGCAAGAACGCCAAGTTGAAATTCGACATTGGTGGCGATGAAGTGGAGTTCGCACTACTTGCAGCCATGAAAGGAGAGCAGCTTAGTGATGATATCTTCAACATCTACGATGAAGAAGAATCAAGAGACCCGGTGAGCTCTTTTCTTATTAACGATCCACTCGAAAGAGTTATTAGTTTCAGTTTAACGGAGGAAGGTATAGATGCTTCTTGTGATGCAGATATACGGAGCTTAAAACCACTGGAAGAAGATCCAGGAGCTAAAACTGAGAAGCTAATCCAGGAGACAAAGATCTTCAGTTTCGGTTCCAGTTGCAGTACCTCGACCGAGGCACTTTCTGGCCTGAGCGAGGCGGCTGAAGAACATCTCGGTCAACGCCTCTGTGCCTCGACCGGGGTTGATGTCGAGATGATGTCAACTGAGACTGCTGAGAATAACAAACTTCTTACTCCCTTCTCTGACATTCATCCTCAGTTGGTGGAACATTCTATCCACCAACTTTCTGATAATAAAGGACCTTGGTATGCTGATATCGTGAATTATCTTGTTTGCCAGGAAATACCGCCCGGATTGACGTACTCTCAAAAGAAGAGATTCTTCAAGGACGTACGTCATTACTACTGGGATGAGCCGCTACTATTCAAGCGCGGGCCGGATGGGATGCTTCGAAGATGCATTCCGGAAGATGAAGTTAAAAGCGTCATACGGCATTGTCATTCACTTCCTTGTGGAGGACATGCTAGCACCGATAAGACATGCACTAAGATATTACGTTCCGGTTTCTTTTGGCCTACATTATTTAAAGATGTGCAATCATTTGTTGTCTCTTGTGATGCATGCCAAAGAACAGGAAATTTATCTAGAAGGAGCGAAATGCCACTTAATAACATTCAAGAGGTGGAAATCTTTGATGTATAGGGGATAGACTTCATGGGACCTTTTCCATCCTCCGGAGGAAACCTCTATATTCTTCTTGCAGTTGATTACATCTCTAGATGGGTTTAAGCCATCGCTTCTCCCACTAATGACGCCAAGGTGGTTGTGAAGTTCTTAACAGAACTATCTTTCCACGTTTTGGAACTCCACGCATCATCATCAGTGATGGAGGAACGCATTTCATCAACCGGAAGTTCAAAGCACTTCTATCAAAGTATGGGGTAACCCACAAGGTATCAACCCCTTATCACCCTCAAACTAGTGGACAGGTCGTGATCTCAAATAGAGAAATCAAAGCAATTTTGGAGAAGACCGTCTCTAGGACGAGGAAGGATTGGCCCATGAAATTGAACGACGCTCTTTGGGCCTACAGGACCGCATTTAAGACTCCCATTGGTACCACCCCTTATAATTTGGTATATGGGAAGTCTTGTCATTTGCCCGTTGAGTTAGAACATAAAGCATATTGGGCGATCAAATGGTTGAACTTCGACATTAAGGAAGCCGGCGAGAAGCGGCTATTGGATATCAATGAGCAGGAGGAGCTGCGTTTGAACGCTTATGAGAATGCCAAAATCTAGAAGGAAAGGACGAAGAAATGGCATGACAAGCGTATCATCCCAAAGGAGCTTAACGAAGGAGACTTAGTTCTACTCTTCAACTCCCACCTCCGCCTCTTTCCAGGTAAGTTAAAATCTAGATGGACCGGACCTTATGTTGTGACACATGTTTTTCCTCATGGTGCAGTTGAGATATGGGGCGAAACGAGCGGAAGCTTCAAGGTCAATGGTCATAGACTTAAAAAATACAAACCGGAAGTTCCGGTTGAGGAGGTTGCAACACTATACTTCGTTTGAGACGCACTATGGTCCAGCTAGCGACCTTAAACCAAGCGCTTCTTGGGAGGCAACCCAAGGTATTGCTTTCTTTTCCCTTTTTCTAGATAGTTTTGCTTTTGCTTTGCTTTGTTTTGTTTTTGGCGTCCTAGACAGACAACAGGTGACATCTAAGGAAGGAGTACAAACCAGGAGCATAACAGGAAGGACAGAAGTTCGAGAATTTAAGAAGACAAAGTTTGACTGAGGCACATCTCGGTTGTTGTCAGAGCACCTCGACCGAGATGATTCTTGAGCAACCGAGGCGACTAGGGTTTCTGAAGATCCACCTCGGTCCTTACCACCTCGCTCCAGTCGAGACCACCTCGACCGAGGTGACAGCAGTTCCAGGAAGGGTATAAAAGGGGTGAAATTTCTCTCTCTTCATTTTACCCAACCCTCCTCGACCGCGGCAGCCCTTTCACCTCGCCTCCTCTATTCTTGCTCGTTTTCGAAGATTTTCGCTTCCAAACTGCGATTAAAGCATAGAGGATCCCAATGCAAGCGTAAATCTGCGAAGAAATCGAACCGAAATGGCCGAACGAGGTAAAATAGAACAAAACCCTAACCTCGCTGATTTTGCTTCGATTTGGGCTTGGATTGCCCTGCATTTGCTGAGAAATAAATTAAGTACCCCATAGGAACCAGTTGTAGTGATTTTGGGGGAAAAGAATTAGATTTTTGAGGAAATTAGATCGCGCAGTTCTTCGCCTCGGTCCAGTCGTGCTGTGCCTCGGCCGAGGTGTTCTTCAGTGTTGTCAGGCCGACCGAGGTGATTTGACAAAGGGAATTTAGAAAATGAGTTCTGACAGACAGCTTGCCATTAGGGATAGATCCTCCCCTTCTCCTTCTTCCTCTTCTTCCAGACCTTATCGACCGGTGATCCACGAGCGACACCAGGTCGATTATGACCGTATTGCAGCCCGTCCAGTGATTGCACCACGCTTTCTAGACGTTTCGGCTTTTGATTGTCTCCATGTGGATGGAGACCTTAGACGGATGATATCGACGGTAGGGCTAGATCAGTTTACTGAGATCCGTGCACCTGCCTATTTGGAGCCCACCCTAGAGTTTGTTAGCTCCTTCACCTACCTCCCCACAGAGCGTTCTGTGAAGTACCGGTTGATGAACCGGAACTTCATAGTTCCATTAGAGTATTGGAGAGATATTTTCGGTTTCCCAGCCCCGACCGCCGTTGATTTCCCTTCCCGGACTGTAGCTAGAGAGTTTTGGGGACAGATTGCTCACGTAGTTGAGCACGCAGACAGGTGGCTCCCTAGAGACTCCAGGGAGCGGATCATATTCCACCTAGCTTTTAGGTTAGCCCACTGCATTTTCAACGAGACGCTTCTGGCGCATACTGAGACGCCCCAGAAGGTCCGACAGGGGGAGCTGTTTAGCCTTTACTGCATGGTGACTGGAGGGATCCCCGACTTTGGCTTGATGTTGGCAAAGGACCTGCACAAGATCAAGGCCAAGGCGAAGGGGGACATCTGCTGCGGAGGACTTGTGACCCACATCGCCAGCTATCAAGACATGGACCTCAGCGCTTGCACTATGGTGGCAGCTGCCAAGCCGCTAGGGCTGCAAGAGATGATTACCCGGCGGATTCTGGTTCCCCGAGGACTAACTACGCTATATGTGGCGATGCTATGGGAGCCGACTACACCATAGGGGATCAGGTGGTCAGCCCAGTTTACAATTTATGACCCTCATTACTGGCAGACCGCTTGGGCCCCATTGATGGAGGATGCGAGAGAGGCAGCAGCTGCACCAGCTGAGGAGGAGGATGAGGAGGAGACTACTGATGATGACAGGGATGATAGAGTTCCCATGGATACAGGGACGGATACTGTTGGGACGAGTGTGCCGGTTATTGATATTGATGATGATGATATTGAGCCTACACCAGCCACATCTCCAGTGAGACCTGCTAGGCGTAGGACACGCCGACACAGAGATCCAGAGGCTCATCGTCGGATCGATGATCTGACGGATTAGATGATCGACTCTTATGCTGCCTTATCACTGGATATCCGCGAGATGCAGGAGCGGCAGCATTACCAGCATATGATGGCTCAGATTCAGTTCCAGCACATCATGGGCTACCCGTTCGACCCGTCTCAATATCCATATGTGCCACCACCACCACCACCGGATCCAGGGGCGGAGCCAGAAATTTTCGATGGGTGGGCGGAATTTTACCACTTACTACATATGCACATAATTTAGTATAGTTTAGCTCTACTACTAACCTACATTTTAGGTGAATATATAAAATGTAAATATATTAACTAATACTTCGTAAATAACTATCTAAAACTTAGTTACCGTTATCATTGCCGTGAAAAACAAAAAGATGGATATCAATGAAGTAAATATCAAATCCGGTATTAAAATTTTTTTTTAATTAAATTCTAATTAATTGAAAAATGGGTCATATATTAAATATTTTTTGAGCTGGGGTGGGCCACTGCCTAGTCAGCCCACCCCCTAGCTCCGCCTCTGACCGGATCGTGACTACTGAGAGCTGCAGGATTTTCTTTCTTATTTATTACGAAGCTCAGCTTATGTCCGGTGAGTATTTTATTTCCTTAGACTTATTTTGACCCACTAGGGATAGTGTGTCCCAAGTATGGGGTGTTTATTGATGTATTATCTGACTCTTATGGATGTATGACTCGACTTTATATGACAATTATGTTCTATTTATGCTTCATTCTGCTTCTATATGTTTATCTGAGATTTCATGTATACATACAGGTTATTTGATTGAGAAAACGTAAAAAAAAACTGGTTTTAAAAAAAAAAATTTGACCTCGACCGGGGCAGTTCTTGCCGAACGAGGTGTTTCACCTCGGTTGACCTAAGAACACCTCGATCGAGGTGGGTTAACTGAGAGTTTTCGAAACGATTTTTGTGCTTCTTATCTGGATATGATCTCAGTGGAGATCTTGCTTACTGACTGGTTTTGAAATCTTTATGTGTTTGAAATGTTTTATAATATGTTTAAGTTGCTAAATGCTTTGTTTGAAATTTTTGGCATGTTTAATACTTTGTTTTTATCCAAATTATGTTGAATTTGAAGGTTGACACCGCAAGATAAGTTCTCTCACTTTCTTCCTGGAAAGACCAAGGCAATTCATTCTTCTCTCTTCTTCTTCTTGATCATGCTTAGCCCCTCATATACATTTTTTGCCTCCCTTTACCTATCCGGGAATTTGGAAGCAAGCGAAGTGGTGAAAGCAAGTAAAAGTTGAGAAGTTAGCTGGAAGTGAAAGTGTTAGAAAGAAAGAAATAGGTTTGGGGAAGTCAATCATGATGATGAGTAACTCGGCACCATTCACATAGTCGGGTGTTTGTGTCTTGCCAAAGTCGGATTGAGCGATATTCCTAACGGGTCATGGTATGTGCATCAAGGGTTTGATGCATCTCAAGAAATTGATGATTGCTGATTTCCTAGGCTTCGGTTATTGTGCACCTCTGTCCATGCATCCCAAAAAGTAAAGTAAAAAGAAAAAGTGTGAAATAAGCAAAGCTTATTGGTGGAAGATGTTGAAAGTCAAAGTGAAAGTGAAGTATATCCTTTTCCCGGATTCTAGCACCACATTACCTTACATACATCCCCACCCTACACGTTTCTTGACCTTTCTTTTGGGAAGCCCTTGAGACCTCGAGCTTGTTGATTGACTTAGTGGTTTAAACTGGATTATGCATGATTAATTTCGATAATTATGACTTATTATGCATTCTATGAGTTTATGCAAAGATGAACAACTTTCTTATATTTATAAAATGTTTTGAACATATTTTGATTTTAAATTCCATGAAGTATTCTCTTAGAGTGATCTATGATTGTAGCACACCAAAAAAATGTTTTGAAAGACTTTTCATTGATTTTCTTGACTTATAATCCATTCTACCTTGCCTTTTATATGCGGAACTTGCTTGGGGACAAGCAAGGGCTAAGTATGGGGTATTTTGATTGCATGAATTATAGTCTATATTTTGGGGTTTGTTTGGACGTTTTATCTTCAATAACCTGCATGTTTGTATGTACATTATGTGATTATATTACCATTTCATCTACCTTTGCGGGAATCGAGGTCTACACCTAGCTTTGTTGTAATCGTAGGTAAAATGGCACGTTATGCATCAAAAAGGAGCAAAAGGAGCTATGGAGTCACTGGAGCTACATTCAGGAACGTAAGGAAACATCCAGAAAGCATAGCCATGGATTAAAGATTCACTTTGGACCAGATTTGAGAGATTTCACATTCAGTTGTGACTCACCTCGGTTGACTACAGAGTCACCTCGACCGAGGTGATCCAGGGAAGTCGACTCGACCGAGGCGAACACTTGGGACGCGGCGAGAATATTTTATTCTTGGCTGAGATCTTTTATCTTTGGAAAGAGATCTTATATTTTTGCGCTTGGCTCCTGGAAGGAAGAAGATATGCTAGATCATATATTTTACCTATTTTTATGGGAAGAGATCTTCCTAAGATATCTTATCTTTGGAGAGTAATTTTCCTATAAAAAGGGTCGGATTTCCCACAAATCCGACATCCGCTATCACCTCGCTTACACCTACTACACCGCAGCAGCCATACTCCAGTTGGGAGATTTGAAGAACCTTTTTGAAGGTTGAAGGAAGAAAGTCTATAGCTTTTATAGCTTTTGAAGGGTTTTTGTAAGATTATCTTAGATTCCCTTCCTGTTGTTTGTCTTGTTGGATTTCTATCCAAGGAACGCTTGTGTTTGATAATTGATTCAGTTATTGAAGCCTTTCTTTTAAGGTTTTCTTGTTCAATTATTCTCTTTCTTCCCATATATTTGATTAATACTTTCATGATGATGAGTGGCTAATCTCTTTGTGTGATTCTAGGGTGATTGACTGAAGGTTGTGGGAAAAACAATGATAGAATGATCTTAATCACAGTAGGACCTTGAAAGTTCGAGTCTTTAACCTTAACCCTAAGCATCTCGCTCAGTCGATGAACATCTCGGCCGGGGTGGAATTTGGCTGACCGAGGTGACTTATCTGATCCGAAACTGAGAGTTAAGTGTTAGAGTTTGCCAAATCCTATTCTTATTATACCTTTCCTGGTTCAATGCAAGCCTAGGATGAGACTTACCCGGTAATTCCTTAGTTTGTTTACCTAAGATCATAAGTGTAGGTAATAAAGGTTTATCCTTTATTGGGGTTTGAGTGTGCTTTCATCCCATCTTTGTGAGTTAGCATGAGACTTACCCGGTAAAGGTTGATTATATCCCCTTAGATGGTGTGTTAGTTCGAGGTTATAGTTCTTTATCTTAATTCCTTGAGACTTACCCGGTAATAGGAGTTACGGTTTTGGATTAGTGAGTAGTGAGACTTACCCGGTGATCTATTCCACTTTAGTAACACCTTCCCTATGCAAAAACCTCAGCTTTGTCCGCTTATCTTTAGATCTTGAGTTGGAACCACAACTAGATGCTTTAATCCCTAGAATTGCATATTTTCTTTATTGACTTTTATCATCTTTGATTATTTTAATTACTTGTGGTTAGTGATTGTTAAAGCTTACCGTAATTGGACTTTGTTTCACTAAGTCCCTGTGATCGACCCCTGGAATTCCTTGCTTTTTACTACGATTGACCCGTACACTGCGGGTTCGCATCCTTGTTTTAAGCTTACGTCTAGGGTTATAAATTTAAAGCTTGCATACACCGTTTGGAGCGAACATCAGACCCCATGTGGGTTTTGTTTATTTATCCACTCTACATTTATTGTAGATAGCAAGTGCCATTGTTGTCAACCTAAGGCTTTGATACCAACTCTGTAACACCCCAAATCCGCAGGACTTGGAGTGTCACATTGGGTTAGGATCTCACAATGGATCCTGACCCTAGCTTGACAACAAGTTCACTGGATCTTACAACAAGGCACAGGTAGATTAAAATCAAATACATAAAAGCTGAGTATGATATATCAAAAGAGTTTACAAACTCATAGCCGAGTACAAAACAACAACATAAACCACAACCACAAAAGATCCCACATCCCACGAATCCTAATGTACAGAAGTCCTTGGCTTGTCACACCATCTGGCTCACTCTGCAGTATTCCTAACCTGCAGAACACTATAACACGGTATGAAACCGTTAGCTACAGCAATGAAAAGCTGAAGGTAATAGCACAACCACACATCAACATCTCAAACATGCAATGTCACACACATTCATTTATTATCTTTCATTACGTTATTCCATTACTAATTCAACTTCTTTTGTAACACGAGGAGCCTCAAGAACCCCGTCCCATCCAACGTAACACAGGAGTTTTGCATGGGGGTGACCTTCACTCGTCCCCTCCTGTGAGATCATCTTCAAGGCACCTCCTCCTAACCAGCAAGCGGAGATCGGCGGTTACCGCCCATTATAATACACTTGGGCCCAATAAATGTAATGAATGGTCATCCTAGTCCGGTTTAGGTTATAAATGCACAATCATATGAACACACACAACCATCACAATCATACAATCCACAACTACACGCTAAGTAAGTCTATGGACTTACCTGATATACTCGTAACCTGTACCACGTCACAGCTTCCCCTTGGGGAAGTAATCAACGCCTACAATAGCAAGGCACACACAATCACATACTGCAAAGGTTAGGAGACTCGTCTCACTAACAACAACCAACCTATATCTCAAATCTAAACCTCAGATCCTCAAAACATTCATAAATGCCTAAGGCATATCCTCAACATAACATCTCATCATACTCGTACACATACTAATCCTTAAAGCCATAACCAATATCCATAACATCATCATGATCCTCAAATCATTTTGACACCTAGCATGCATCTAATTAGTATTCCTCAAATCCTAATTTAATTAATTAACCTTTAATTAATTAATTAAATATCACCAGAATAACGTTTTGCCCGCAGGCCATTTCTAAACCCACCTATCATCAGATTTCATCAACAAACAACCCATAAACACCAGAATATTATAATAATCATAATAGAATTTCTAATTATCCATTTTGAAAAGCCTAAGGTCGATTTAGGCAAAATCGCAGTACGGAAAACGGATAAATTCATAACTTACTCGTTACTAACACAATTGACGATCTGAAAGAAGATTTGGAATCACAATGACGCAGGCTACGCATGTACAACATCAAATTCACCGGAATCTGAGCGACGCAACTGTCCTGGTGACATATATGCTCGACCAGGTTCTTATCTGCTCGGAAATGCAGAAACTCGGTACCGATATGAAGAGAATGAATAGAGGAATCAAAAAACTCAAACGGAATTGAAATCGGATTAAAAAAGGAGAGTAGATCTGAGTTTGAAGTTTGAGAGAAATCAGAGCTTTTACGAGGAAACGTGAAAGGAAAAGAATTAATAAACGATTTTCCGCTATTTATAGTGAAGTCGATAATTATCCGTTAGCAAAGTCGATAATTATCCTTTAACTGATCCAAATGCGGGTTGAACCCCCTTCTCCAAACTTCTCGAAATTGGAATAATAGATCTTGAATATTGTAGGGATAGTTATTTCACAATTGCCTCGGAAAACGTGTATTCCTAAACCGTCTTTCTTAGCCGTTAAGAAGCGAAGTAGCGACTCTTTTGTCCGTTTTGCCTTTCCATGTTATTTCATATCTAGGACATGTCCGATGTTCTGATCATTTCTCTCAACTGCATTTTTATTAATTGGGGCTCCCAAATGCTCCAAATAATACCGGAGGGTAAAAATAATTACCCAGGGGAAAAAGTGAAAATTTCACCATAAGCCCACAATTACGCCAGGAACATAACGGTGAGACTTATACTCAATACTTAGGCAATCTTCGCGAGTTATAAGTCAATTACTATCAATGATTAAGTTAATCAACATTAATTAGAATTTGGAAATCCTAGCTATTACAAAGCTAACATGGAATTCCATACAATCATAGTCCAAAGCATAAACATCACTCCTTCACCCTAGAATCACAACTATTCAGCCAACAACATACATTTCAAGATCAAACTTCACAAATAGAGCATGCTTGGAAGTCATGGCTAGATAATGAAGAATAATCCAAAGAAAAGACATTAAAACCTAGAATAGAAGTTACTAAATCTTACAAAGGCTCCAAGAGCTATTCCAAGTTGTCAACAATGGAAACCTCACTCAAAACCACTCTAATCTCATTTTAAAACGAAAATTTACACTAATCTCTTCCAAGAACACCCACAATGGGTGCTTGGAAGAGAGGCTACAATGGAGAAGTGTTTTTGGGGAAGAAGCTAGGTCAAAAACGGAAGAGAGAGATCCTTCAATACAGCCTGCAACATCACTTAAATACTCCTCCAATAAGCAAAGGTCGGGCAAAGAGATCGTGGGACACATGTCAAAGTTGTCCAGACATAAACCACGGCTAAAACCACGGGCGTAGATATAGCCTTTGGGCCGTCGTTTTGCTCCAGAAACTCTCATTGGATCATCAAGCAATGAGTTGGTGCAAGGCATGCACCAACAAGGTCCTATGTGTTCTCCTTTGCTCCAAGCTTGCTCCTTAAAGAGTTCGGATGTGTGGCACCACAAGGAATGATCCTCGAATGTATCGATTAAGCTCCAAAAGCTCCGCAAAATACATACAAAACCCACAAGAGTTCTTGTAGACGTCTATTTCGACAATATGCATGAATTAAGCGTAAACATCACGAACTAATGCGGAAACATGCATGACAAGAAAGGAAAACTATCTAAAAGAGTGCCTAAACTAGTGTCATAAATCATGTCATCAAAATACCCCATACTTAGCACTTGCTCGTCCCCGAGCAAGGTCCAACTATAGGCTACGAGATGGCATGATTTATGAATGCAGAAAAACAGAAAAGTATTTTTAGAATTGTGCTTCTAAAATTGGATCACCTTCATAGTCATGTTTCGTGGCAATGGACAAGCAATCATGTATTAAATGAATGAAGGCACGGAAAGACAATTATACTTCTCTCGAATGCATGCATGAAAGGTGAAAATGAAGAAGTCAAGATGATCATGAGAATATCCAATCTAGATCACTAAGTTATACACATAAGCAAATAGGTCTTAAGAACTTAGGAAAGAAGAGGCCAGGAAACGTGATGATAAGGTGGGAATTTTTTAAGGTCATGTGGCGCAAATCCGGGAAAGGAACTAAATAACCACAACTTCACATTTATACTTCATCCACCAAAGTGTATTTTTCTCTTTCTTTTTTTTCTTTCATTTTCATTTTCTTTCACTTATTTTTGAGACAATGGCATTGGTGTACAAAAGTTGAAACCTTGGTGATTAGCGGACCTCGGGATTTTTCTGAGGTGCCTCACACCGGGCACACATACCAAGGCTCGTTAGGACATTCGGTTTATACGACTTTGGCAAGGCAGAAACACCCGATTATGTGAATGATTCCGAGTTACTCGTCATCAAAACCAAAGTCCCCAAACCTATATTTTTTTCTACACTTTTAACAACAAATTTTCAACAACTTCATTCACAAAATTCACACACCAACTTCACCACACCATACTTGCTTTTCACACACTCAACACACTAGCATGCTCCTATTCCCGCATGAGTCAAAAGAGGTCAATTTTTAATCAAGTGAGGTGCTCAAACAACATGATCGAGATGAGAAGAAGAGAGATGAATTGCCTTAATCATTCCTAGATGATGTGCAAGAACTAGAATGTAATTTCGACCATCAATCCTCAATCCAATTAAGGCAAACATCATAATCACAATTCATACATTGGATTCAACCTTCGGCGTAGCTCCCTCTCACGATGGGGTGGAATAAAACGTGCCCTCAGTTAGGCTTTTATGTGATCCCATGTGGTGATGTCTACATCTAGACTTCTTCATCTTTCCTTCATAAGGTTAGTCCACTAAATCAAACCATAGCGAGCGAATTTAAGTGCAACATATTGTACATTCCGTTCTTCAATGACGTGCTGGCAACTCTAGATTTGTTCTACCTTAGCTTCCCAAACTAGGTAGATATCCGCATCACATTTTCCTTTAAACTGAGGGATTTTAATAGTGGCCTTTGAGAACATGTCCGTTTCTCAGCCTTGGTTTCACAGGACCTCTTTAACTTCGTCCTCAAAGTTGATGGCTCTTTGGATATTCTGTCGAGGTTGCATCATCCCCTAAACAAAGGCTAAGTGAGGCCGTAATGGAGGTTTGTGGTCCTCATCCTCCTCTCTTGTAGGCGGGATTGGTGGTGGTGGTGGTGGTTGTTGTTATTCAGTGCCTTAGGCTTCTAGTTTGTCGAATTTTGCCGTAAGTTGGTCTAATTGCCTTTGAAGGGCATGTAGGTAGTTGTTCATCCCTTCCACGGGTAATCCTTCTCCGATATGTTTTCCTATTGATAAAGACATAATCACAACAAACAAATGGGTTAAGTTAGTAAAAATCAAATCTACCCACCGACGGATTTTCTCTCTTTTACCCCTCATTTTTTTTGTTGTTACCAAGCTTATCTTATCCGGTTTGCGAGGTTCTCCAACAAATGACAAGTAAAGCGTTCAATGAAATCATAGGTTAGTACGTTCAAGGACTACAATTGATAAATATGGGTAACCTTGATCTCAAAGAAAAAAAAGAGAGGCCTTTTAAGTGGTGTTATCAATGGACAAGCAAAATTACTCTCGCATACTTTCTCAATAAAAATAACAACTTATAGAAGACAATTGTAGCAAAAAGTAAGATCAAATTAGAGTTTGAGAGGGTGGGTAGGAAAGGGGCTAAGTTTCACTTGAGATATCCCAGGAATGCTCACAATCTTCAACCTTAACTTGTATCTTCAAAAACGAGAACAAATAACACAATAGGCTTTTTCATTCGACCACTTCTTTTTCTTTATTCTTTTTGCTTTCAAATCCTTTTTTTCAAAAACAAAATATACTAGATCGAACTGGGGTGGTTCAGTTTACGGACCTTCCACCTCCCTTAATCGAACTAGGGATGAATCGGGTTCGGGTAGAGGGTTATTATAGGATCGGGTTTGGAGTGAACCGGGTTTGCGTAGGGTTTACTATAGGATCAGGTTCGGGGATTAGGGTTTAGGAGTGTTTCGGGTAAGGTTTTAGCGGTGGGTTTTGGTTTGTCAACGGTTGGGAGGCGCTGGTAGCATGTGGTGGTTGTAAGGGAGGCCACTAGTGGCGGTGACGAAGATGGGAGGGATGTTGGGGGAGGGTCTCGGTGGTAGAGGGTGGTGGCATAGATTTTTAGGGTTTTGGTGAAGCGAAGGGGGGATAAGTCGAAGCTTTAAGTGAAGGTTGATGGCGTGAAGGCGGTGGCGGTTGTTGGAGTTCATCAAGGGAGGTGGAAGGTGGTGAGGCTAGTGGTGAAGGTAGTGGTGGTGGTTTCCGACGAAAGGAGCACCGATAGAGAAGGTTACGACAAGAGGAGGCGACGGGGATGGTTGTGTCCATGGTTGCGTTATGGTGGTAGTGACCATGGCGAAGCTGCTCCGGGTATACTCCGGTGAGACTCCGAGGGTGAAGAAATTTTCTTTTTGATAATATTTTTAGGTTACAAGAATCAAATAAAAGCAATTGCAATCGAAATTGAAAGCACTTAATAAACGAGAATGATAGATAACTAACCATAACAGTGGTTGATCTGATTGACTCAACTCTTTTTGTGGAGTTCTTTTTGAATGATCCAAAAGACTCGATAGAAACGCAAATAAAAAAGAGATATGAAAAGAGGATGTTCCGATGATGGATGGATCGGTAGTTGGATAAATTAAGGTCGAACCCTAAGCAACGACTCAAAAGCACGATAAGACACGATGTACCTTATCACACGGCCAATATCGATAGTAGAATCCTTCCGTACGACCAAACACTAAAGGGAATGATGGTCCTAGAGCACCACAAGGTGTGCGTGTAAAAAGCTTGAGAAACGATACTCGCCATGAGCAAGTTGAACAACTCAAATAAGTACTAGCTATAGGTTAAACAAGACGTTGTTCACTTCTACTTCCCACGTGGAAGACTGGAAAATCAGCTACTCTAGTAACTCTGAAAACAATGTGTTTTTTCATTCAAATTCAAGGTGAGTTACAAGAGGCTCAACATCCCTATATAGGGTATGGATTGAGTAGGCTTTAAGGAAAAGATCTTGAAGAAAATAATAAAATAAGATTAGTTTTTTTTAATGAGATATGATCTTTTAGGATCGATCAATTATATCTCTAGAAGATATGATTATTTCAATCTATCTTAAGCTTCCGTATTAGAAGACTTAAATTATTTGTAAAATAAAAAAAATAGCATGGACTGAAAAATAACATTTATAGTGCGTCATCTTCCTCTTTGTTCAAAACTTCGCTACATTCGTGGACCACAAATGCACAGGAATTATGTGTACATTGTTGGCCCTTCTTCCATGCATGCACGAGTATGTGGTCTTCGTTTGGACGTGTGCATCGCCGGTCTTTCATATGTGCATGCTTATCTTGGCTCGGACGTGTTTGGTTAGTTGGCTCCACGGTGGATGTGGGACCGAGTTCTTCTATTGTTGTAGCTTCTTCTTGTATGTTCTTCTCCTCCTTGATACTTGTGATTGAGTTCTTATGCATAAAAAACATGTGGGATTTGCTATTCTGATGGGTTTTATAATGCATCATCTTCATCTTTGTTCGGATTGCACAACTACCCTTCCTTCTTCTGCTTAAGTCCCATGTGATCTTGTCATCCTTTGCTCTTGGTTCCTTCCTCTTGCTCACAAGATGTGTGTGTCCTAGCTCTTGAGGCTCTCCTACATCACTCTTCTTGTTGGGCATACCATATAACATATTCAACTTCATATTCAATTCGCTCATGGTATGCCTCTCTTCTTGAATCCCATTAAGAATCCAAACCATTGGCCATCTGTTAAAGAACAATCTAAGGATCACAAACACACCAAAGTGCATCAAAAGTAACAAAATACTTAAAACTTCTAAAGAACTCTTCTAAACAATTAAAAGTCCCCGGAAATGGCACCTAAAATTTGATGTGAGGGGGTGAACACTTCAAAACCACATAAGTATACGGCCTTGTTAAAGTTAGTACATAATTATAGCATCAAGGTCGAGATCCCAAGAGACTATTTATATATTCACAAGTCTCAAGTTTAATAGAAAATGTTCAGGTGTGTAAAAACAAAAAGAGTGATCAATGGATCAATGCTTTGGGGTTTGGGGTAGCAACTAATCAAACTAGATCAAGTATCAAATATGAGAAAAAAAAACACTAGGTTTGGGGCTATTACTTCCAAACCATAGCTAGTAGCATGCTCAAACATGTTGTGTTCATTCAATGAAAGAAAATGTGAAGGTAGCAAGTACAAATGTAACATGATAATAGGTGAGCTTTGTCACAACATTTGACTTTATGTCAACTAGTATGCATCACATAATGTTTTCTATTTGTACAGTAGTTGCTTAACCTTGGAATTAATTATGACTATCTTAGACAATATAAACATCACATGGTGTTTTCTATTTACTTATACCATCTGACGTAATCATACTTTGGACAACAACATTACAAGTAGGTGATAATCCTTTCGGCCCTAACCACCATACTCTAGCATGATAAGCATCTCAACATTGCACAGTCATCCTCATACTACTTATCGGTCTCAATTTGATTGATTAATCCACATATCATTCATTCATGCATGTAAATATGCAATGTGTTGTAGGAACTATTTAAACTATCTATAGTCTAGCATCCTACATTCAAAATAAATCAAACATGGAATGAATACTAGGTAATTTTGTTCCCTCCTATATGCTACTAGCATGCTTTTAGTTTCCCTACAAATTATAAACACAACATAAGAACAATGTTATCCTAGCATTATTTGGGGATTTTTACCCCAAAACCTAGCAAGAGAACTACTCACTCATCACCAAAATTATTAACATAGTAATAATATAAACAAGTGGCATGGTTGTAAAGTAGACAAAAAAGGAATGTAGGAAAAATAATGGACGAATTTGGACTTATCAATCCAAAGATATGGCCAAAACAAGACGTGAGTATGATCAAACAAGAGCAATTGTGAAGAACACTAACCCTTCTTCTTTGATTGAATCCAAATTCGACCAAAACAAGTTTCCAAATGATGTTTCTACTACTACTATAATTTAGAGAGAATTGTATGTAATGGGATATGTTTACAATCAACTAAGAGTCTCATAAATATGCCTAAAAGTCGTGCCCCTTAAAGCAAGCTGGTCAAGTTGCATTTGAAAGTTAGTTATGCAAGTGGATCAAACCTGACGTGGCTACCTCGAGTGAAAGCTTCTTCTTAGTTCGAGTGGGTTTTTGCTCAATGTCTAGTTCTCCACTGACTTAACTTGGTACACTTAGCTCAATTACCTCGTCTTCTTATCTCGAGTTTTTCGGCTTCTTACCTCGAGTGATGATGTAAACTCGAGGTAGGTTGACACTTTGCATTTATGTCTTATTAGTTCGTGTGAACTAGTCTTCCTTGCTCGAGTGAGAATCCACTCAAGGGTTGACACCAACTATGTTGAACTTTCTTGCAACTGATTCTTCTTAGTCCGAGTGAAGTGCCTTCTTAGCTCAAGTGACGTGTCTTTCTTAATCCGAGTTACGGTATTCACTCTAGGTACGTTGACAACTCCTCTTCAATTACTTCTAAGCTCGAGTGTAGCCTTCCTCCTAGCTCGAGTTAGGCTTCACTCGATGCTATTTATTTGAGGTTTTCTTTAACTCCTATAACTTTATGTAATGAACCATGCTTGTCTTCTTCCTTCCTTTGCTCCAATGAGGTAGATGATGAGTGATGATTTCTCTTTAGAATATTTGGGATGTTGAATATGTTCTTTTAAGCTCCATTTGACACCTAAAACACCTATAAACACAAAACACAACGGGATTAGACATTATTTGACATTTAAAGCATTAATTAAGATGTAGATGCCTAAACCATGCAAAACAAGGAAATCACATAAAAACACATCTATAAACATAAATGTGTTTTTATGCGAGGAAGCGTGTGGTTGACTGTGCCTTTAACCAAATCACCGACAAATACCGTCATCTAATCCAACACATCTAATCCAACACATTATGGTTGACTATGCCGACGGTGAAACGGGAACGTTTCATAGCCAAGATGGGGGGTTGATATATCCTTGACTACCATTACCATCCGTGTTTTGCTTATCTTGACACTTACCACTGACGGATGATCGAGACTTACTGACGGATGATCGAGATTCATGAAGCTAGAGTAATTTATTCCCGTCATCTTTTTAGCCTTTATTTATTTATATAATTAATAATTAAAGGTTATATTTTTGTGAAGCTTTCCCTTTAAGAAGATATTGATTGCTTGGGATAATAATTTAAATATGCCCTTCAAATCCTTTATTCAATATCTAGAATATTTGAATTTAATCCTACATATAAGTCTTAGGATTTGCCTTCGTCCTTCGTATATAAATGATGTTTGATCTCATTGGTAAGACATGTCTAATTTTAATCAAGTTTAATAGATACATATTTTCTCCTCCTTGATTTTGGGTATCACAATCTTCCTTCTCAAAGTTTTCATAATATCTTTGATCTAAGCCTTTACATTCGAGGATTCTAACAACCACCCTCTCCACTCCACCTCACGGATAGCCCGATCTACCTAAATCGAATCAACCACTCACTTCCGCATCCATTTAATAGCTTTCGGTAACTCATTTCAATCGTTCGATCCACCCATACATCAACAAATTGAAGTAGTTTTGTTCAAGCCCGATCTAAATCCGAAATTTTGTACTTGAACACATTCAAATTACGTATCTAATTGATATCAGTGCTAAAGGATCAAAACTTGAAGCCAATTTAACGCATAAAATTGGTATCATAAATTTACCATATAGACGTTGTCTTATACCAAATTTAGATCTTTTTGTTGGTATTAGAAGCGGTCTCAATCAAGACGTCTTAGTTTTTTAATATCTTTGCTTTCTTTGTTTTATAAGGTTAAGTTGGTGTTGGTTTTAATTAAGTAGGGATAAAAACATCGAAAATATTTATTAATGTATTTTATGTGTATAGAAAAAATGGCAAGAAGACAAGTGATTTTATAAAAAGACGCCCCTTACCGGTGGCGTGTCTCTCAAGTCCAGCAAAAAGCGCCCATAGGAGAGAAGCCATTTCATCCATCCGCCTTTTAACTCTCCAAGGCCACACACACACACCCCCAAACCCCTACCCCGTTTTTCCTTCTACACAGAGCTTCTTCGGTCGTCGTCTCCTCCACAACTTTCTCTCTCTCATATCGCTAATGTTGCTTCCATCTCTACTTTCGATCTTCCTCTCGCCTTCTCTATACCTATTTCTTCTTCCTCCTTTCCCACACTCCAAATTCTGAGGGTTTTTCTTAACAAAATTTTCGAATTTCTTCTTGCATTCCTGCCTTGACTTGCAATTTCTTTTCTCTTTACCAGCTTTGCGTGCTATCATCCTAAATTGACCGCTTATTCGTCTAGATTCATCACCTGAAAGCCTGCAACTTTCCGTCTTTCTCTAGGTACGAACCACAGAAATCCGTTTTTCCCTCTTCTTCTTCGTTTTTGTTTCTGCCTGCTTCTTTAATGACCTTCTAATTTGCTGTCTGTACTTGTCCAGAATCCCAGTCATAACAAAATCACTCTAAAAAGAAAAATTCCTACTTGGAGATTCTTGAGCTTCTCCTCAAAAAAAAACAAAAAAAAGTCCGTCTCTATTTGTACGGTAGTGCTCCTACTTTGGTCTGCTGTTTTTGTTTGTTCGTGATGTTACTACAGTGTTATCAGCATCTTCTCTTTTTCGATTTGCTCGCTTGTTTATGGTAGTCTTTCTGTTGTCCATTCTTAGTGATACATATTTCTTTATCGGCCAATGCTGTTTTCTTCTTCATGTTGTTTTAGAAAATGTTTGTTTGTGTCGATCCTCACATGATACTGAATATTTTAAGATCTCAGGAGATTGATGCTCTTGAAGCTGGTCTAGCCCTGTAAAAAAGGTGCTATAAGAAAGCACTGCCATTCTTGAATGTTCAGTTTTCTCTTCAAACTTCAACTGCAAGGGCCAAATTGGAACTTCTAATTGAAAGTAGCCAAATTGGAGCTTTAGCAAAAAGAGGTGACTGCATTGACCTTCTTAATAAGGCAAAAGATATGTTTTTTTTAAAAAAAAATCCATTTGGTGTTTGCGTTATTAAGATGCTGCTTTTCCCCCGTGATAAAGAAGCTCATTTAGAAGTCATGACATAGGGACTGTTTCCTCCTTGTTTTTTGGGTAATAGGAACACAAATTTAATGATTATTGTTTGGTTAGTTCTGATGGTCATTTTCCTTTCAGATCTTGAGCACAATACAAATCTATTTGGGAATGAGTGGGAATCACCAAATGGAGGCACATTACATAAATTCAGGATACCCATATGCTTCTACAGATAACTACATGAATTATTTTGGAGACGTCACACATGCTCCTGTAAATTATGTATACTCTGGACAAGTGCACAATCAGGTACCTCACTTAAGCTTTGAGTAAAATCTATTTTCATTCAAATGTACCATCAATAATGCTCATATATTTGTTGCTTGTTCATTTTGGCTTTGTGAAATTGTTCAGCACTAACTTGAGCATTATGCCTTTTGCTTCTAAATCAGACTTAATAGGTAAATCAAAATTTTCTTAAGTGTTAGTTTACAGTAAGTATTCTAAAAGAAGGCCGTTTGGACCTCGTCTAAACGCTAGGTGTCAGGCCGTACTGTTTTTTGTGCGGTACGGCCCAAAAACTTATTAGCATGAAGCAGTGATCCAATATTATTAGCTTGAAGAGTTTGACTTTCAGTCTGACAAGGAGATTGAAGTTCATAACTATGGAAACGAAGAGATGAAGGAGTAGGTTGCATGATGATTTTGTAATGTTTAGTTGTCATGAACCTTTTGTGTTGTGTTTCTTTGTTTTGGACAGGTTTATGTATTTTCAAGTTTGAGTTGGACAACATCAAAACTCAACAACAATGATGTTTATTTGATTTGCATGATATTTTCTTGATTTTAAAATGTTAAAGACTTTGAAAAAGAATTGTGCGGGTGTGTTTGGTGAACTGGTTATTGAGGGATTATTTAAAGAATTTAAATTTGGGGATTAGTTTGGAGTTTTATCCATCCAAAACAACATGGATTATTGGATTATTTTGGGGTTATAGGCTCCTAAAATAATTCATGCCAACACCAAAACGGAGCCTAGGGGGTTAAATACAAAAATATAATTGGAAAACATTTTGTATGTCTAGAAGTTCGTCTGACTGTCTAGAAGCTAGACGGTGCTCCCCATCTTGAGTCCGTACAACGTGTTTTGAAACATTGGTCTACAGCTGCATCTTAAAAGGGTGGGGAGCCATAGGAGTATCTCTCTTACATCACTTCACATAGATATAAATGTCTATGCTTCTTCCTATTTATTTTTCTACGTGTACTGGATCCTGCTGAGAGTAGGATTCCGGCTCCGACATGCCAATAACCAAAATCATCATACTTTGCTTAGTATGGCTTGATTAATTTTCAGGAAGATCCGAAAATGAAACTATGTCTGCTGAACGACTCATTACTCATTACTCATTACAAATATTTCCTATGGTTGTAAGTATTGAGGTAATATTGCTGATTTATATGTTATTATTAACCGAGTATCCTCATACGTATGCAGGAAAATTTATACTGGTCAATGAATATGAACCCATACAGATATGGTTTTTCTGATCCTGGAAGTAATTCATTCTATGGTTATGATGCGAGCAATCATTTACCTAGTAGTGAAGTGAATCAGAGGACTTGGGAATATCCTTCAGTACCGCACGTGGAGGAACCAACAAATAACGATATGCCATTTGAAGAAAATGCAGACAGCATCTCAGAGAATAGTTCTGAAGAATGTGAGTTTCTGTAGGATCATCTTTTCACTGTTGACATTTCATTTATCAGCTACTGGACCAACTATTTTCCAATGTCCCAAAATACGTGAAACGGAGACGGGACGGAGGGCACCATCTAGACGGACAAGACGTTTTTGGTAAAATACATTAAATATGCCACGATATGGAAAATTTTAATAAATTAGGGTATTATTTGGTAGTTAATTAGGGTGATTTTTGTAAAGTTGGTTTTGTTTGGGATATTATTGAAAATTTTAATAAATTAGTGAATTATTTAGTAATTAAACTAAAATCATAAAACCCTATTATACTCCTCCCTATCCTCCTACATCATTCCCTATTTCCTGCTGCTGCTTTGGTGAATCTCAACAAAACAAATACAGAGGACTCTCGGAGGAGAAGAACTAAAGAAGCAAAAGCAAACCGTCCATCCATCACCGTTTTGGCCTAAAACGGGCCGGCCGCCGCCGGCCGCCGCCGTCCGGACGCGTATTTTGGAATACTGCTATTTTCCATTATGTCGACATCCTCGTATCTTATCCATCCATCATGTGTGTTTTTTCTATTGAAACTTGGAAGTTAAAGGTTCCTGTTTAAAATACTGTGGTGTACATTCGTTTCATCTCATTTGATGTTATGCTATTATAGTTGGGTGAATTTAAAGAGATAATTACCATCCTTGGCTTGCTAAAAATGTATTTTTTACATTATGGCGACATCCTCATATCTTATCCATCCATCATGTGCGTTTTTCCTATTGAAACTTGGAAGTTAGAAGTTCAAGTTTAAAATGCTGTGGTGCCCATTCGTTTCATCTCATTTGATGTTAAGTTATTATAGTTGGGTGAATTTAACGAGAGAGTTACAATCATTGGCTTGCTAAAAACGTAAAGGTTTCATCATGCACTCTCTAGTTTGTTTGAGTAATTCTTTAGGGGGTTGTCTGTTGAACTTGGTCTATTTATCTATCAATTTACAGGCATTTCAAATCATGATGCAACCAGTTCAGAGGTGGCTGAGGTATGTCTCTACGTTAATGCTAATCCTGCAACCATTTTTTTTCCTTCCTTTTTTACTTCATCTCTATGCTGAAGTTTTAACTGCTTGCTAAAATGTGCAAGAAGCATGGACCTCTGGAAGGATACTGAAAACTAAGTATTGCTTTGTAATGTCCCAGAGCAGACTAGTCTTTTTCCCCTTACTTTTTCTTTTTGGAAAAAAGCTAGAATGTTGTTCATTTTGATGCTGGTTCATTTTTCCATTTTGGTCTCTTCGTTTGTCTGAATTTGAAAAAAAAAAAATTTCAATACTAACTGCATTTTTGTTTATTTCCACAACTTCCCTTCTTGGTTTATGTTGTATGAATTTAATATTGTTTCATTATTATATGATTTTTCCTCACTGTTTATTTATCTCAGGGTTGGCCTGATAATGTAGATCCTGACAATATGACCTATGAGGTTCGTCTCTATACATGGCAAAGGATTTAGTAAATTTTTATCTTACCTGCATCTTCATTAAGATTAGATGTGCATGATGCTGGACTGTTACATTAAAGGGTGACTCTTAATGAAACTTTGCTGGTTTGTGGACACCCAACCAGGCAAAAGTATGCTGAGCCATATGATATTAGTTCAACATGCCTTTTGCTTGAGCATACCGGCAGTTCATCTATTCATGCAAATGTGGACACGACACATTGAGACCCTTCAACATTTTCTAGTCATAAATATCTTCAGCCAATCCTGCAGTGTGTGAGGCGTCGCTGCTGCTGCTGAAATATGTATTCACCATTTGTAGCACATTGTCGCGCTTAGTTTGCATATATGTGACAACTAATATATTTTTTATGATTGAAAGCGTTGATCTTCCTTGTTTGTAAGTACATAAAGATCATTTTTATTTGAAAATCACCAGTTTTTGTCTTAAAATTGGGGTGTTGGGGTTGGGAAACACATGCTTCATATTTAAATTCCCATCTGATGTCGAATCGATCCTTTTGCAGGAGTTACTTGATCTAGGAGAGGCTGTTGGGACTGAAAGTCGAGGGCTTTCTCAAGAATTGATTAAATCACTTCCAACCTCATGGTACAAGTCGAGCGGTTTTTTCTCCAGGAAAAAGTCCAAGGAAAGGTAAAAATCTAGCTAATACTAATAGAACCAAAAGAATCTGTCTATATATGTATGTATATATATGCATTTGTGTAGACAGTCCGCTTAAATTTTGCATTGTGATTTTGCCAATCGGACAAATTTGTTGTCTTCATATTATGGGTTTATGTGAAGTCAAGGAAAAGGATCATCTAGATCTTAGGTGCATGGTTCTATCTTTATAAAAGATTCTCAACTGATATCCAATTCTAGGTTGACTTGGAATGAAGTTGTGGCAAATGAATATGAAGTTGATCTGGATCCTGAAATAGAAAATAGGGATTGATTGTATTTGAGAAAGTGGTCCTCCATGATTAAATAGAGAATTGTATTTTGAGATTTGGCTAATATTGTAGTAAACCCCCACAGATGTGTAATATGTCTGGTGACATACAAGATAGGAGATCAACAAATAACATTGCCATGTAAGCATGTCTACCATAAGAAATGTGGATCCAAGTGGCTTAGCATTAACAAGGTAGGTAAACTCAATTCTTAACTGCTCATCTTTTCCCTTAAAGAGGCGATTCTAATGAGCGAAAGCCCTCCTTGGGCGGTTCTTTGACAGACATGCCCGGTATGCAATGGCGAAGTATTCGGCGATGAGGCTCAGCAAAGACAGCAGTAGCTCATGGACATACCTTACCAACAGATATCGTGTTTCATTTTCTTGGGGGGTGTTTTGTTACTTAATTTTTATTTATTTTTTCGGTCTTTGGGGTTTGTTTTATAGGGAAAGCTGATATGGTAGCAGTTAAGCTAAGGGTATAGTCCTCCATTTTATGTGGGTAGGAGGCAGTATGAGTAGTAGTTGGTTGTATTCAGTTTGATACTTGTATGGATGAAGGTTGTTCAGGTTAAGCATCCCTTGGAGTTTGGGGAGATGTTTTACAGCCTGGTTGCTTCTAGATACTTTCTTGAAGAAGTTCAACGGTTTTATTACATTGTTACAGTGCCTTTGGATCAAATCTTGGTGCATTAATTGACATGCTCCATTTCAATGCAGTAAGATCTGAAAACCTGTTTGGATGACCAAAATAATAACATACACAGTAGGGTGTTAATGTTCAACGTTTCAAGTTTGCATTCTTGAGATTCAAGATGAATCATCAATATCACCAGAATGAACCCGGTTTGTACCGCTTATATTTCAACCTTTATACTTGCATCCCCTCGAGTTGGACTTGGAGAATTTTTAACAAGGCCTAACGTGAAAGATGGAAAACGATCCACCCAAAGGCTTTGGTAAGTATGTTAGCAAATTGAGATTGAGAAAGGGTATTACGGGCACAACGATGAATTTCATAAACTCACGTTTACGGATTTTGTGATCGCCACGGTCACTAATTCTGTAACAGTGAAAAAAAGTTCACGGTTACGGAACCCGTGATCGTGGCGGTCACGGAATCCGTAAACATCATAATTTGTCGCTTGTAATTCGAACGTTGTGTAACGGTAATAAATATGACCGTTGTAATTCGAACGATGTGTAATTTTATCGGCTATATATATTGAGAGCCAAAGAAGATGTGATTAATGCCCACAAACTCTTCCAAAAAAAGGTAGCGAAAATGTCAATAGAAGACGATAATGAGACAATGATTCCATTCAATGATACAAAATTTAGAGACCCAAACGAGTTTCTCCGGCATTTCAAGGTAAGTATATTTTAAATTATTGTTCTTTATGATTAAACCGAAAAACAAGAAATCTTATTTTTATTCTATCTGAACTAGGGTCTTCCGAATTTATTCGCATGAGGAAGGGACTGTTTATACGCGAATGTTTGAACTTCGCGGTTTTTTCCACGATCACGAGACAATGGTAGATTGGGCTCGATTCATGAGAGGAACTATGAGCATGGTGTTCGTCACAAGTAGGTCGTGGAAAAAAGTTAGAGGATTCGTTACGTTTCGTTTGACATGCGAACGTTTCGGAACCCCTCGTATGAAGAAAGACGTTGATCTTGATACAAAGTCGTCGTCTAGCCAAGCACACAAACCGAGAAAAGACGGGTGTTCATTTGAGCTTGAGGGCGTACAAAGCGAAGTTGATAAATGGACGTTGCATGTTATACGTGGAGTGCACAACCATACACTTCCCGAGCAGTTAAAGGGACACACAGATGCTGACTGATTAATGGAGAAATAGTTTCGGAGGGTGGGACGTGAACTTGGGTTGGGTTTCAAGCCAAGGAATATTTTGAAGTCACTATAATTGGATCACCCCCACAACATCAGCACCGTAACACAAATATACAATGTTGGACTGAAGGTTAGGAAGCTACAAGTTGAAGGACGAAGTCCACTCCAACAAGCACTTCATACGTTAGAGCAACGTCGTTACTACGTCAATGTGAGAAGATGCCCGGAGTTAGATGAAGTTTTAGATTTTTTCATCATGCATCTAGTTTTAAAGACATCTCCTTAACCTATTTCCTTACGTCATCATAATGGACACGACGTACAAGACAAACGAGTAATTTTTAATATACATGTGTGATGCGGGGTTGAAGCCACAATTGCCTGATCTAGATTGTAAGTCCGCGAACATCCTTAGAGAACAAACCTCGGGTAGGAATCTCGGTCGAGATTCTGTGTACGACCGAGATTTATGAAAACTCGACAAAAGAACGTGAATTTGATGGATTGACAATGAAAAGATAAGAATATGATTTATCGAATGAACTTAATGGAAGTATATGAAGATACGAACCAAGATATTCCCGCAAAGAACCTTGACCAATTATGTGTCAAAACCCCTTAACAAAGAGTTTACCTGAACCCTCACTTCTTTAACCTTACACAAGCCTTCTAAGTAAGACAAGCACAAGGAGGGACTAGAATTGACCAGGAGCACCAATCTTTAAGAAGATTAACACACACAAGCACAACCTAGCAAGGACTCATAACGATTCAATCAAGGCTCTCTCTTTGATTTAATAGAAATGAATAAAATAAAAACTTTTTAAGCGAAGTTGTGAGTTCAAACAGTTTGTGAAAAATAATATCAAAATCCATCTATCTAATAATCCCCCCCTCTAAGGTTATTTATAGGGAAGATTCTAAGAAAAGATAAAATCTACAACTAAAAGATAATCCAAAAAGATAGGATCAACAAATACCTTTAAGAATGTTTAAGAGCTTTTAAAGGTATTAAAATAATAAAATATCTATAACTAATAAGATCACGGCTAGATCTTACAACTCTCGACAGGAGTCAAATCTCGGTCAATATTTATAAAAACCTCGGGCGAGATTTTGGTCCTCAAAGCCGAGGTTTCTTCTCTAGAGCTTGTTCTTAATTTTGGCCACCATCTATGTTTGTTGGATCTTCATGGCCCTTGCTTGATCCTTCCATGGTGGTCAACAATGTCACCAAAGGAGACCTGAGTAGGGTCTCTTTAAGTGTACATGTTGCTAACAAGCTAGCAACTTCATCTTGGATGGCCTTTGCTTTTGTTCTAGGGATAGCTCCTTCGAGATGGGGCTTGAAGATGTTGTGCCTGTCTTGTACTTCAATGCTTTAACCCTTGATCTAGTAGTTGCTCCTTGAGGTAGTGTTGGGGATGATCCCTCATCATACTCTCAAGAACCTCGAATCACCAACATGATCATCGTTAGACTCACAAGGGATCAAATCTCCTACATTGAAGGTCTTACTTACTCCATACTCATCTGGGAGCTCCAAGTCATAAGCGTTGTCACCAACCTTATGCTTTATACGAAAATGTACATCTCCACTTGGAGACAACTTAGCCTTTCTCTTCTCCGGAAACCGCTCTTTCCTTAGGTGCAACCAAACTAGATCTCCCACTTTGAACAACACTTCCTTGCGATTTTGATTTGCTTTTGATGTCACGACTTTCCCTTTGTTTTCCAGCCTTATGCGTGTCTTCTCATGTAATTCCTTAATGAACTCAACCTATTTTCTTGCAATGAAATCTACAAGCTCTTCGATAGACAACAATATAAGATCATAAGGAGTCAAAGGATTTAGTCCATGTACACATTCAAAAGGCATTAGATTAGTAGATGAATGCAAGATACGATTATAAGCAAATTCTACATGTGGTAGAACATCCTCCCAAGCATTCAAATTGTCCTTCAAAACAGCTCTCAAAACAGTGGTTAAAGTCTTAGTGACTTCCGTTTGACCATCCATTTGAGGATGACTAGAGTTGAAAATAACAACCTTGTGCCTAGATTTTCCCAAAGAGTCTTCCAAAAGAAACTAAAAAATTTAACATCCTTATCGCTCACAATAGTCCGCGGTACTCCATGTAACCTAACAACTTCTCTAAAGAACAAGTTAGCCACATTATAAGCATAATCAGTATTATAGCAAGCAATAAAGTGAGTCATTTTAGAAAAACGGTCAACAATCACAAAAATGGAATCTCTCCCCTTCTTAGTCTTTGTTAATCCTACAACAAAGTCCATACTAATATAAGCCATGGTGAAGTAAGTATAGGTAAAGGAGTATACAAACCATATGGTTTTGATCAAGACTTAGCCTTTAAACATATAATGCTTCTCTTAAGCATATTTTCAACATATTTAAGCATATGAGGCCAATAGAAATGAGAATGCAGCATATGAATAGCCTTATACTACAAAAGTCTCCCCATTAAAACTCCCATATGAGCCTCTTCAACCAATAATAATCTCATAGAGCATCTAGGAACACAAACTTTATTCTCATGGAATCTCTCCCCTTCTTAGTCTTTGGATGGCTTTAATCTTCTCCTTGTCCACCTCCATACCTCTTGTATTCACTACAAAATCAAGGAAGACAACTTGATTAGTACTAAACTCACATTTCTTAATATTAGCATATAAAGATTCAATTCTAAGAGTTCCTAGTACTTTCCTCAAATGTTCTTCATGTTCCTCAAGATACTTTTTGTAGATGAGGATGCCATCGAAGTAGATAACCACAAACTTTCCAATGAAATGAAACAAGACATGATTCATCAATCTCATGAAAAACTGTTAGGAGCGTTAGTCAAACCAAAAGGCATAACCAACTTCTCGTAAAGACCAAATTTAGTCTTAAATGTCATTTTCCATTCATCTCCTTTCCGTATTCGGATTTGATGATAGCCACTCTTAAGGTCAATTTTGGAGAGTAGTGTAGATCTACTAAGCTCATCTAGCATGTCATCTAATCGGGGAATGCGATGAAAATACTTGATAGTAATGTTATTGATTGCTCTACAATCAACACACATCCTCCAACCCATAACATTACTATCAAGTATTTTCCTGGCTTTATTGAACATAGCCTTTATTCAAAAGCTCTTGCACTTGATCTTGAATTTTCTGGCTTTCCTGTGGGCTCATCCTATATGTTGGGCGATTAGGAAGTGTTGAACCTAGAATGAACTCAATTCGATGCTCAATGCCTCGACAAGGTGGAAGACCTCTAAGAATCTCATCCGGATATACATCACAAAACTCATTCAAAGTCCTTAAAATGTTTTTAGGTAGAGAATCCTTGACTTCATCACTCAAAGTCATGATGCTTTTACATAGACTCAGTAAAACAATATCTAAAGGAGCAAAATTATCAAGGAATTCCCGTTTGGATGCTAAAAGGACTCGATGAGGCTCTAGAGAAGGAATCTCGGTTTGGAAATCTCTGGCAAGATTTGTCTATCGGAGCCGAGATTTTTCACTAGAACGTGATTTCTCTAAACTAGGGCAAGGTTATTTAGATCTCGGGCGTGAATTTTCTGTTTTGCCTGAGATTTCTTCTTTGTAAGTTGTTTCTCGCTCCTTTTCGTTGCGTTTCTCCTTTTTCTTGTCATAATGTTCCGCAATCTGCAAGAGAGTCATAGGTTTAAGAGTAATTGCATGTCTTTGAACTCAAAATACTGCTTGTTAGTAAAACCGTCTTGTTTAAACTTTCTATTTAATTGTCATGGACGCCCTAGTAAGATATGACATGCTTGCATATGCACAATGTCAAAAACAACAATATCCTCATATTTCCCTAAGGTGAAAGCAATGTTGCAACAACTACCACCATCAATAATCATGTTGCACGCCTTTCCTTGAACAAGAAATCTAGTATGAAAAAGATTTTTCCGTTGATTATCCTCACATGGGGCTATCTTAGCATGCAAAGTTCTCCTAGCAATTAAAGACTCTCCATGTTCGTACTCACAACCTTCATCATTCACTATTGTTATCATGTTCATGCAATGCATTGATATGGATATGATCATTTTCATGCTCTTATTCACTTTCATATTGACCTTGTTGATTTACAAACAAAAACTTTTTATTAGGACAATCTCTCATGCAGTGACCTCTAACTTGATATTTAAAATATACAATATCTCTATAACGTAAAGTAGAGTTAAAAGTGCTCCCTTTATTATCCTTCAAAGGCTCATTCAAAGGGCGAGACTAAGAGAAGATTTCTCGGTTGTTGGATCAGAAGAGGATCGTTTTCCCTCGTCTTTTTGGGAATATATCTCGGGTGGAATATCAGCCGAGATTTCCTCTCTACAGTCCACGAACTTGATCCTTGGTTCTGTCCTTTGATTTTCTTCTCTACCTCTATAGCCAAATGTAGTAAGTTAGTCATTGAAGCATATTGTTATAAATCAATTTCATTTGCTAATGAAGGATGCAAAATTCTTAAAAACCGAACCATAATAGACTCCTCATCCTCTTGCACATTAACTTTCACAATCGTCATCTGCATGGTGGTATATACTTCCTCTACAATCATGAAACCTTGCTTAAGGTTCTCCAATCGTTGCCTACATGCCTAGCATAGTGTTGATGCACAGATCGTGCTTTCATTAAGGCCTTCATTTGTTCCCAAGTATTGATGTCCGGATTTAACGTTCTTCTCCGTTCTTTAACAAGATGATTCCACCACACTAAGGCATATCCTTGAAATTTAAACGTAGCAAGTTGGATCTTCCTTAGTTCACTAAAATTATGGCAAGACCAAATTTGTTCAATCTTAGTCTCCCATTCTATGTAAATGTCCGGATCACATTTGCTTTCGAAGCTTGGAATCTTGACCTTAACTTTCCCAATTCCGTCGTTATCTTGGGGAGGTCTAAACTGATCATAGTCACTACCTCTCCGTGGATTATGTTGACATCTTGGGTAATCTCTCCATATGCCCTCATCATCCTCGTCTCCTAATTGTTGAAAATCTCCACCAAAGTGCGGATTGTGAGTTGCATTAAAAAGAGGATTAGGATGATTGATACCTTGCCCTTGAATGGGTTTGGCGGTGACACGGGGGCTGGTGGTGGAGGTGGATGTTTTGAACTTCCACCAACCTCATACAGGATCTCTGGTCAAATCTTGGGCGAGATTTTGGCCGAGATTCTTCACTGGGACGAATTTTGAGCTTCTTCATCCGTTCAACGAGTGTGGAAACTATAGCCATGAGTTGTTTCAGTAAGTCCATGGCTTCTGGACTTGAAGAGTCACTCTTTTGTGATCCTTTCGGACTATCCCTTCATGACATTTACACAAACACGCAAAGTAGCAACAAACTTGTGATGTTAGTGAAAACGAAAGCGCCTTACCTGTTTTCTTTCACACTCACGCTTTGTTTTTACTAGCTAATGTGAAGTGATTGCCTTGGATGGATTAATACTCTTTTAAAGTCAATGCCTTGGTCTCAACTAGAACTCCTTGGATGAATCATGGAGTTAACTTGGTTCGGTTAAAGGTTCTTGTGTTGTGAGTTGGTTAAGAAACCCCTGCTGAAAGTTTACTTCTAGCAAATACAAACTAGAAGGAACACTGCGGATTGACACACTAGTATGATAGAAAATATAGATACTAACTAACACACCCAAAGAAGTTGACTCAAGTGTTTAGAGTAGAAAGAGGCTAGAAAAAGCACACAAGAGAGAAGTGAGAATTACGTACTTTGAACCTGCCTAGTTGGAAAGAGAGTTAGCCGGGTTTGGTTTTCGTCTCGACTGGGGCAAATCTCGGTCAAAATTAATGAACCTCGGACGAGATTATCTTTGGTGGGTCGAGATCGATGTTTGTGGTCGGCTAAGGCTCGTAATGGGGTCAATGATGGTATAGAATTTCTTCTCTGGATGTACTCTTGCACAGGGGGCACTTGAATTCTTCAGATTTTGCCTAAAAATAACTTCTCGAAAATTTTGCAACAATAGCAAACCGTGGTCAATATTCTCGGCCGAGATTTTGCACTATCTGGCCGAGGTTGTAGATTCGACGATGAATGGCGATAATCAGCAATAAACTCTTGGATATACTACTTCCTTGTTGCTTTGTGGAACCTTTTTTAGTTGAAGGGGTGAATATATGGTTGTTGACAAAATATATTTGGCTAGGATTTGTATGGAAACAAAATCTAAACTACTAGATAAGATTTTTAACAATAATATCTTGTAAATCTCTTTCCTCCTCCAAATAGGAAGCTGGATATGTATTAGATTGATTCAAATCCAATAAATATACGATCTTCAATGGGATAGAGAAAATTCACGAAACTTGGGGAACATGTAACGAGAAAGATCTCAACTTTATGCTTCGAAATTCTTGAGCAAAATTTTGGTAAGGCCGGTGAGGTTTCTTTCAAGGTTAATGGTTGATTTTGTGTTTTGTTATGACGGTTCTCTTTTTTCCAACAGAAACAAGTCAACACACGTTAATCTCAAATAATCTCGCAAAGATAATCGCAACAAGAAAAGACTTAATTTTTATATGACTCGAAGAAGACTCAAATAAATTTGAATCAAACATGAGACGGACTTCAATCGATTGAGCTTTGATACCACTTTGATGCGGGGTTGAAGCCATAGTTGTCTTATCTAGATTGTAAATCCGCGAACAACCTAAAAGAACAAAACCTCGGGTAGGAATCTCGGTCGAGATTTTGTGTACGGCCAAGATTTATGAAAACTTGAACAAAAGAACATGAATTTGATGGATTGACACTGAAAAGATAAGAAGATGAATTATGAAATGAATTTAATGGAAGTATAGGAAGATACGAACCAAAATATTCCCGCAAAGAACCTTGACCAATTATGTGTCAAAACCCCTTAACAAAAAGCTTACCTTAACCGTCACTTCTTTAACCTTACACAAACCTTCTAAGTAAGACAAGCACAAGGAGCGACTAGAATTGACCAAAAGTACCAACCTTTAAGAAGATTAACACACACAAGCACAACCTAGCAAGGACTCACAACTATTCAATCAAGACTCTCTCTTTGTTTGAATAGAAATGAAAAAAACACAAATTTCTTAAGCGAAGTTGCGAGTTCACACAATTTGTGAAAATAATATCAAAATCAATCTATTTAATAATCTCGCCCTCTAAGTTTATTTATAGGGAAGATTATAAGAAAAGATAAAATCTACAACTAAAAGATAATCCTAAAAGATAGGATTAATAAATACCTTTAAGAATGTTTAGGATCTTTTAAAGACATAAAAATAATAAAAATATCTATAACTAATAAGATCACGGTTGGATCTTACAACTCTTGACAGGAGCAAAATCTCAGTCAATATTTATAAAAACCTTGGGCTAGATTTTGGTCCTCAAGGCCGAGGTTTCATCTCTAGAGCTTGTTCTTCATTCTAGCCACCTTCTATATTTGTTGGATCTTCATGGCCCTTGCTTGATCCTTCCATGGTGGTCAACAATGTCACCAAAGGAGACCTAAGTGTGAGTAGGGTCTCTTTGAGTGTACATGTTGCTAACAAGCTAGCAACTTCATCTTGAATAGCATTTGCTCTTGTTCTAATGATAGCTCCTTCCAAGTCGGGGCTTGAAAATGTTGTGGTTGTCTTGTCCTTCAATACTTTAGCCCTTGATCTAGTAGTTGGTCCTTGAGGTAGTGTTGGGGATTATCCCTCATTAATGTGTTTTACGATTCTTTATATATAATATGTGCATTTATTAGAAGTCCAACAAAACTACAACCTTCTTTTTGTTCCCTATATAGGTACAAGATGCCGTTGTTATCACTAGCACGAGTTTGACATTCGCAATAGCATTTGTTTTCTTGGCAAAGGAGAACTCAAATCACTACGAATGGGCATTACAGAGACTCCAACATGTGTGCAGAAATGTTACACAAGGGGTGATTGTGACAGATAGAGAGCTTGGAATCATAAGTGCACTTGGTATCGATTTCCCGGATGTGAAGCACATGATTTTCACCTTTCATATAAAGTTCAATATTCAACATAGATTTTGGAAGGCGACACGATCAAAGGTAGCACAAACAGTTTTTGCATCATACTACCATGCCCTTATTGAATCTAGATCTCTTGGTAGTTACGAGAGGCGCTTGACTAAGATGAAAGTGCAATGACAAGGTTATCCAAGCTTGATGGAGTATTTAGAAACTACATGGCTAATCCCATGCAAGGATGCAATTGTTTGAGCTTGGTGTGACTTGCATCTTCACTTTGGCACGAGGACAACAAACTTGTAAGAACTCAATCCTACCTTGTTTATAATTTTCTAATCGTGAAAGTTCAATTTGAATTGATATTGGTTCTTAAGTGTGAGTCCGCACACTTTTTGCTGAAGGGTACGTTGCGTTCTAGCATACAAGGATTTTAGTTGGTGATGGAGAGCATCGACTTGATGGTAAATGACCAGGTTGGAGAAATTCAAGCGTCAATAGAGACTTCACGCGAGAAGATGTTGTTGGATGTGCGGGTTCCGATATTTTATTTGTTCCAGAACAAAGTAAGAAACGAGTCCTTTCTTATACTGTTGGAGATCTACAACAAGGCAAAGAAAATTACGAACATAATAACATGCCATGATTCATATTGGAGACAAGCTCAAGGAGTTCCTTGTGCGCATGAGTTCTTTTTTGCTATTAGGGCTCGGGAGCCAATATGTTTGGATCAGATCTATCCATATTAGAGGCAAGTACGATGGAAAAGAGTGGATCCAACCCTAGAAGATGATGTTGTCCACATTGATCCATCCATTGTGTCACTCAACGACTTCAAGGACAGAATGGACGCGAACTTGCTTATAGAGATCAGCTTGAGCAGATGTCTTCAACATATGAGGACATTATACACACGGGCTCTTCACCGTTAAGAGAACTAGAGCAGCATGTTATAACTAAAGGAAGACCACCAAAATATGGCATTCATTCAACAAGGAGAGAATCAAGTGGGTTCGAGTATGGTTTTGGATCGGCCCGTCCACGTCATCGGGGTCATCCACCAAAATCAAGTCAACAGGCAGAAGTTAAGATTGAAGAGGCCGTACCTGAAAAGGTTGAACCGGTTCAATATGTTGAAGTTAAGGTTGAGGAGGTCAAGCCACGTCAAAAGAAAACCACCTCCAAATGATCTAAGCATTATCGCTTAAAGGGTGGTAAGATGCATAAGTTCATGAAATCATTCATCCTCTCGGCGTATGATGTTAAATGCGATGAATATTTTAGATTTAGAGCCCTTGCCGTGGTTTCGGGATATTTGGAAGAAGACTATTTGATCGTACAAAAGGAATTGGCCTTGGAGATGTTTATCTCTTTTTTCCTTTACCATTTTTTGTTCATAAAATCATCTATTCTCCCCCAAAAAGTGTTTGTTACCAAACCAATTCCTTCACCTTTATGTGTTTTCTTTCAACAGTCAACTTTCTATTGGAATGGTGATGAAGTTATCCAGTCTACTTTCTGGACCGAGCCTATACCTTGCAGGCCAGAGAATTGGATGAAGATACCAAATGTTTGTATAGAAGCAACAACATATTACCATTGCATAGTGGTTGTACTTGGAGCTAATCTTGAGACATGTTTACCAATGATTGCAACGGTTGAGTACCAAGAACCCCCGACGGATATTCGTGCAATTGCACATGTTGATGGCAATCACTTCGTAGCTGTAAGCTCTCTCACTTTCTAACTATTTCATTAACCTACTAGCATGACATACTTTAATGACTTAGTGTAATATGACATTCATTTCTTATCAGGTTTGGATCAAAAGCGATTCACCCTTACCGCCTTTGACAATTTTGTGGAATCGTCTACATGATTCTAGCGTGGATGGATGGGATGCACCCTTTCATGATAGGTTAAAAATCTTCGATGATCTCCGGCTCATAGAGTGTCCTAGAAAAGTGACTTTTAATATTGATTCAATAGACAATTGATGGATCTTAGTGTTGTTGGACTATTGATGAATTTCTTGTTTTATGAATGTATGTCGTCTCATGACTAAGTGCTGTTTTTTGTTTATGTCTAAGATTTGTTCTTGTTTTGTAAGTGTTGAGATGTCCAAGTTATGGATATTTGTTTTGTTGTTGGTTTATGTCTAAGTGTTGAGGATTGTACAAGAAAGTGACTAAAATCGAAATAAAACCAAAAATCATATCAATAACCAAACTAATAATAATACATAAGATAACACCTATACAAATAGTGAAAACAAAATAAAATGTCACACCAAAATAAAAACTCTCCCTCAATCTCATCTAGGCTACGACGCCCTAATATGAGATAGCGCTATATGAGCCTGGTGTGCAACCGACTCGTCATAAATTGCTTGTAGATCCTGTAGTAGCTCCTCCACTATTGGTGACGAATGTTTGTCAAGCTGCTTGCTTTTATATTGTATGGGCATTTTACATTACTTAGGTTACTAGGGGTATCCATGTATACCTAGGACGCTTGTTCTGCCGATTACCTCATATGAGGGAAAGGCAATTTTTCCTCACTCTTCGAATTAACCTGCAACTTGTCCTGATCCGGGCCTACATGATGTGTAACCTTTGTAATGAAAGATACATTTATTAGTAACTATATATATAAGTTGAAAAATAATAATAAAAACTACAACAAGTACCCGGGTATCTAAAATAGGAACTAGAGGAGGACGATCTAGTGGTGGTGTCTGTACAGCCGAGCCGGGTAGTACAAATGAATGGCAACGCTCATTGAACCATGACATATAATCCAGAGATACAGTCCATGGATCAGGAGCCCAAATCCGACCTTGAAGCGCAACTCGGGTGGTATCGTCATGCCTGGTAGCCCACCGGTCATCTAATGACGTGAATCTGACCTTGTACCCCTTTCTGTCAGTAGGGGAGGATCTCGAGAAATGGTATGATCCTCTCCAACGGTACATTCTACACATAGCCAAATTGTCGGAGGTCCCAATCCGTCATGTACGGCTCGGAAAAACACCCATACGGACAACTAGAGATGGCTCCATTATGCAAGGCCTCACTCGCCACGGAGCTGGTGGTGTGCCGGCCGTTTGGCCAACAACTTGAGAGTTACTATCCGTCGCATGAGCTCTCGCTCTACGAGCGGAGGCCGTCGGACGCCTTCGCCTCTCCATGCCCTGGAATATTTGTAGTAATATATGCGTTACATAATTATATTTGGATATTTTATAAGTTTAATGTAGCTTAGTTAGATGTCTAATTAGTTTTAATTTAGTTTATTTAATTCAATATGATTTATTTGAATTTAGTTTAATTTTTAATTTATTTTCATTTAATTAAATCTAATTTAATTCATTTTAATTTAAGCTAACTCGGATGAAAAATTTTCAATTTAATTCAATTTTAATTTAATTTATTTAATTAATTTAAATTTAATTTACTTAGGATGAAGTAGGATTATTTTAGTGAAAATTTTTAATTTCATTTAATTTTATTAAATTAAATTAAATTTCATTTTAATTAAACTTAATTTAATTTTAGTTTAATTAAATTAAGTTTATTTCATTTTAATTTAAATAACTTTAATTAAATTTACTTCGGATAATATTATTTAATTAAATTAAATATAATTTAAAATAATTTAATTCAATTTAATTTAATTAATTCAATTTTAATTTAAGTTAATTAGGATGAAGTAATTTTATTTTAATGTAGTTTAATGTCATTTAAATTTAATTAAATGTGGTTTAACTTCATTTCAATTTCATTAAATTTAGTTTGATTTTAATTTAATTAAATTTAATTCGGGTAATATTTTAATTTTAATTAAATATAATTTAAATTAATTCAATTTAATTTAATTTAATTTATTTCAAATGCATGAGAATACATTATAATACATTTTCACAATAATGCATTATGAATAGTGGCACCACAGTTCCGGAACCCGTAACCATGGTGCCCCTATTCATCGTCTTCAAGAATCCGCCATTGGTGGCGGATTGTTGAAGCGTTTTGCAATATTTGAACACTTTAAAGCCGATTCGTTCACAAACTAACCTATATCAACTTCAATCATATAAACCAACAAAATTTCATATTCATTTTCGATTCCAAAACGAAAACCGAAAACCGCATATTTGCCTTGCTCGGGGTATGTTTCCACTTTTGGACCGGTTGTCCTACGTCTCCACTTCGATCCAATGTTTGATTTCGAGTATAAATTGTCTGATTTGCCTTTGGAATCGATATATCGTCACTTCCTTCGTCCTCTTTGTTGTTTAGTTTTTTTTCCGAAATGAACGTAATGGCGGCTACGAGATCCGGAAATGTAAAGTAGGGTTCGAAATTCGCGGTTACGGATCCCGTGACCTCCAAGGTCACGATTTCCGTAACCGTGAAAAAAAGTTCACGGTTACGAGATCCGTAAACATCGTGCCTTTATGAAATCTATCGACGTGTGTTTACGACTTCATGACATGCTAAGTATGAATGAAACCTTGAGTGATATTTTCACATACTTAATAGCAATCAGTATTAAGGTGGTTGATTTGTTTGTGAAACATTAGATTATAAGCGATGTGTTGCGTAACTCAAATTGTCACAGTGTAGAGTAAGAGGTGATGAAATATGAAAATCTTGCAAGAGAGCATGAATCCACATTTCACTACTAGCCTTGGACAACTACGGTATTCAAATTCAACTGATGACTTGAAAACAATCTTTTGTTTCTTGGTCTTCCAAGAAAAAAGAGAGGAACCAAGAAACATACAATATCCAGACAAACATCTTGTAGTAAATTAAGGCATAAACACCCTAGTAAACACCACAATAGTCATGAGGATCCAAACCAAAAGTAGCATGATAGAGAAGACTCCAAATCATGGTGCCTTTGAGATATTTTAACAACATGAACAACAACCTTCATATTAGGGGCATGGGGATTGTGAACAAGTTGATTGAGATATTAACATAGGACAAATCAGGACGAGTGAGGTTAAGATAGAGAAGCTTGCCAATAAGACGTCTATATGATTTCAAGATCATGAAAACAATCTTCATAAAAAAGAGAGAGTTCTAAACAATCTTTGTTAAGGGATTTTGACACATAATTGGTTAAGGTTCTTTGCGGGAATACCTTGGTTCATATCTTCCTGTATTTCCATCAATTTTAATCCATATTATCATCTTCTTATCTATACATCATCATTCCATCAAACTCACGTTCTTTTGGTTCGAAGTACATAAATCTCATCCAAACCAAAATCTCATTCGAGATTCATGCCTGAGATTCCTTCTCTGAGACAGTTTGTGGACTCTCAATCTAGATAAAACAATCGTGGCTTCAACCCCGCATCATTCAATTTTTGTGGTTGTAGATTGTTTTTGTAAGATGGCCTATTTTATTGTTTTCCATATGACCGATGATGCTTATAATGTAGCTAAATTGTTCTTTAAATAAGTAGTTAGATTACATGGAGTACCTAGGACTATAATGAGTGATAGGGATGTTAAGTTCCTTAGTTTCTTTTGGAACACTCTTTGGGGAATAGTAGAAACTAAGTTGCTATTTTCGACTTCTAGTAATCCTCAAACGGATGGTCAAATTGAGGTTTCTAATAGGACTTTAACTACCATTTTACGGGTTGTTTTGAAGGATAACTTGAAATCTTGGGAAGATGTCTTGCCTCATGTAGAACTTGCCTATAATCGAACATTGCATTCTTCTACTAACTTAACGCCTTTTGAGTGTGTGTATGGGTTGAATCATTTGACCCCTTTTAATCTTATATCGTTGTCTTTAGAGGAGCGAGTAGATTTTAATGCAGGAAAATAGGTGGAGTTCATCCAGAAATTGAACGCACAAGGTTAGATGAGAAAGAGAAGCAAGTTGCGGCCAAGGTAAATAAAACGTGCAAGGAGTTGTTGTTTGAACCGGGAGATCTCGTTTGGTTGCATGAGTAAAGAAAGGTTTCCGGAAAAGCGATTGTGCAAGCTATCACCAAGAGGAGATGGTCCATTCAAGGTGCTAAGTAAGGTTGACAACAACGCTTATTTATTGGAGCTTCCGGAGGATTGTGGAGTGAGCCTACTTTCAATGTAGAAGACATAAGTCCCTTTGTGTCAAGTGATGAGTATGGTGATGATTCGAGGATGAATCCTTTCCAAGAAGGGGAGTATGATGAGGAACCATCACCAACAACCCCCTACTACACAAGGGCCAATCACAAGATCAAGGGCAAGGGCAATCAAAGAGAAGTAATCCAAACCATTAGCAACATCCCCTACAAGTCCTAACATGCAAGGATCAATCACTAGATCAAAGGCAAGAGCCATTCAAGAAGAGGTTTCCAGCTTGTTGGTGTAACACCCCAAATCCATAGGACTCGAATTGTTATGGGCTAGGACCTCACAATGGGTCCTGACCCTAGGTTGACAACAAGTTCACCGGATCCTACAACAAGGCACAAATAAATGTAAAGCCAATGCTTATAAAAGTCAAATATTATACATCAAAATACATACAAAACACATAGCCGAGTATCAAAACGGTATATATATAGACTGATCACTTTTCAGTCCTCCTATCCTACAAGGCATCTACAACACGATATAAACCGTTAGCTAACGATTCATATATAAGATAATGTATAAGCACATACACACATCAGAATTACAACAAACATCAAACATGCTATCACACATTTCCCATTTTATTATCCTTATAACGTCATACAATCATAATCCTTTTAAAGGTGTGACACGAGAAGTATATCGTTCTCACCTTTGTTTCCCTCACCATCTGGAGTGCTTAAGAGCACTCCGCCGTATACCATAAGGAGTGGCTCGGTACCTTGACTGTATACCAGAACTGGCATAGTCCCAAAGAACCCTCCAACCTCCCTCGAGAGTACTGGAAAAGTTATCACCACCCATCATCAGTGGGCCAATACATCGTCAGTAATAATCAATATATCGCATACTATAAAGCATATAACAAACACCAGTCATACATATATTCAATATAAGAATGCAACTAAGTCCGACGGACTTACCTGAATTCAGGTAACCTCAACTAACGATCAACCTCTCAAATTCCCATAGAAATGAACACCACCTGATAAACAAGGTATATATCTATCAATCATCGTATCATCATACTAGAAGACCCACTCCTAGACCCAAAAGATCAACCAAGATATTAACATCGTAATCAACCTCAAATAACCTTTCAAAACCTCAAAGCCTCCTCAAGGCATACACTACCATAATATCATCATCAATATCAACACATTATAAGCCTAGCATGCTTCTAACACAAATCCCAAAGGATAAGAGGAATGATGAACTTACCAAAGAACTTGGTAAGTTCTAAAGAAGGCGTTGGCGCGGGCAAGGAGAGGTGTGGGCACGGTGGCAAGGATCTAACGCCGCGATTGAGGCTCAACACAAGCGTGGGGGAGGGGAAACGCTTGAAGGCGCAGGGGAGGAGACACGCTTGAAGGCGCGGGAACGGCTTAGACAAAGCACGAGTGCGGTTTCCTCAGTAGAGAACAACTCTTGTGCTATTCAACATATCTTTCCACCAAAACTCTTCACTCCTCAACTAGGAGTAATCAAGGCACATCAGCCTTCATCCATATACGCAGACACAACACATCCACCATCACCAAACAAAAACAAGATCAACTTGTTGAATCTAGATCAAGGAAGAAAAGGAAGAAGAGGAAGGAAGGAAGAGATGAAGAATGGCTCACCAATCTTCTTAGCTAATCAGGGAGGAATTAAGCCAAAATCCTTGCTAGCTTATCACGGCAGCAAGGCATATATCATCATCATCATCATAAGTCTTCACAAGCAAGAAGATCCAAAGAAGAAATCAAGGAAGAGGAGAAAGAGAGAAAAAGAGAGTGTGTATGTGAAAGAGAGACAAGAAGAAGAAGAAGAAGAAGAAGAAGGCCAGAAGAGGGATTAGGAAACCGTTAGAATGAGAGGGAAGGAAAAGACTTAAGGAGGAAAAAAGCGGAAAGGAAGTTTGCCAAAAAGACGGCCGCTTCCTCTGTTATGCCGCGATCGCGGCCTGGTAGAGCCGCACCCGCAGTGGCTCGCCTGCGAGCGAAGTAAGGCGCGGTTGCGGGATCTCCTAAAAGACATGGGTGTTACAATTGGTGTCCTTAGCTCCTAAGGAGACCATTGAAGATCTTTTTGTGTCTAAGTCTTCCTTAGTCACGATGATGACGATTCCATCCCTGGAGACCATAGAGGAGATTTCATGCATGTCATGCACATGTGAGGATGTCAAGGAAAACAAGGATTGAAGCTTTCGGAGTTTCTAAGTTATTTTATGAGACATCTTATTACCTTTAAGCTCTAAACTTTTAAAGGTAGTTTTTATCTTATATTTTTCGGATTATTTTTATTCTTTTAGTTGGAGGCTTTTAAGGCTATAAAATGACATCCTTAGATGTTATTTAGGATAGATTATTTTCAGCCAAAAACTTTGAAAAACTCGAAGCTTCGTTTATGAGGTTGTCGTTTTATGCATCCCAATTCAATAAAAAAAAGAGAGTCTTTGATTGAATAGTTGCGAGTCCTTGCTAGGTTGTTCTTGTGAGTGTTAATACCTTTAGAGATTGGTGCTCTTAGTCAACTATAGTCCCTCCTTGTACTTGTCTCGGTTTGAAGACTTGTGTAAGGTTGAAGAAGAAAGGTTTAAGGTAATTTATTGCTTGGGTTTTGATCCAAATCATCAAGGTTCTAGTAAGTATATCTTGGTTCTTCTTGACCTATATTATCATCATTTGATCCACTCCATCGTCTTTTCTATCTTGCCCTCCATCACCGTAAGCCTCGCCCTTTCTTTCTTTTTATTCTCGTAAATCTCCTATCTAACCTCGTCATCTCAATCGAGACACGCTAGCCAATATTCGTCATCTTTGAAGGTATTCGAAGGACTTGAAATCTAGATCCAGTCATTGCGACTTCAACCCCGTATCATAATGTCTTAATATGCTCCTTTTTGGTTTATAGATCTTTATGTTCTCGCGATCAATGTTTCCTTTGTTTTCTAAAATTAGAAGGAGGAGTATCTTTGGACATACTATCATTAGACACCAAAATCAAGCACATAAAGTTTCCATAGTACATAAGCAGCGGTAAGAAATGTGATCGGAAGTACCTTTTTCTTTGTTTCCTTTTGTGTTCACCGCTCCTTGTTTCTGATTTTTCTATTGTTCTTGCCCAAATGAAAGACTCGTCAACTATCATTACCAAGGTGCCAACATGACTTACACTCCTGTACTTTGGTTCTTTCCGCTTTCCTTGTTCTAATTTTTTTCATTGTTGTTCGTCTCATGATTAGTGGTTTATGCTTAGAAAAAGCAAAGAATAGTATGTCTACCATCAAAACCCTTCGTGTGCCGCTTGCCACAAACCATTTACAAAACAAACCAAAGTTAAGAAATGGACCATATCTACATTGTACATGATCTACCTCTCTTTCTTCACACACTTTTTTCCCTTCTTTTCCATGTCGTATATGGGAGGTATATAACCCCTTTCGATCATCTTTTTTCTGATGCCTGCTATGAAAAAACAAATGCCCTTCTATAAATCTCATCTGGCTCTTTGATGCTTTTGTGGGTATATGTTTGATTTCATTGCTTTCTTAAAAGATCGATTGATTTATTTTAGCATTCTTGAGCTTTAAAAACATGTATCTAGGGTTTCAGAGAGGGGATGTGGGTGGTGCTTTGGAAACTTGCCCAAATTTTATGACAAAGTGTGGATGCTTGGAAGCGCGTTGTTCAGCACGTTCATTTTTTGTTTTTGCCTAACACTCTCTTTTACTTTTTTTCGAAATCTCTTTTCTTTCAACTATTATACGGTCCAAACTCATTTATTTTATTTAAAACTAGGATGAATGCGTGCGTGTGTCTTCTTCGACCTTTTGTGGCAGTAGCGTCTTGTTCATTCGTTTGATGTAGACGCATTTGAAGATTGGAGTGATCGATAGGGTAAGTAAATGGAGGATAGGGATGTAATTTTATTTTATTGTTTTTATTTATTAAGTTTATGAATTAGTAGAAATAAGTGCAATAGTGTAATGGAAATTAAAGGTGGAAATTTTGCCAGAAAATTTCATGTAATCGTTGTATATTGTTTACAATTGAAATGTGGTAGCGTACCAAAAAAACTACAACTAGAAAAGTTGAATAAGAAATTTGGTGGATCTAAACAAAGTAGTGTTATCATGAAACCATAACACCCGAGAGAAAAGACTAAATAAGATATAACTTCTTTAATTGGATCAAACTTAGGAAGATCTTACTACAATCTTGATCTTGCTTGTGTTGTGCTCTAATGTTTATTAGCCGTGCATCTAATCCTGCTCCTCAAGGACATACCCCTTGAGGCGACACTTTTATCTACTTGATTAAGCAGTTCCTCTTCAAGATTGTTAACATGGTTGTTAAGTCATATCCTTCATCTAATACAAATCCATGCACCGAGTATGTAACAGGGATAAACAAGTCTTGATTGACGCCATTGTCATTCATGAGCATCAAAGAGTTGTTGTTTCCAATGGACCCATTTACATGTATATTATAGTCACATCATGTAAGAAAATGAAAGCAAGGACTTTGAAGAACATGATCTACAAAGAACGAGAATAAAAAGAATGCTAACAAAAAGTTGTTATATCATAAGTCACAATTTGCATGCTTTAAAATGGCATCAAAAAATATACTTAACAAATGGAAGTCAATTGAACACGAAGCCTCAATCAACGACAATATTTGTTAATGATGTAACACCAAATCGGAATTAGACCCAACATAAGATTACATAAGAAACCAAAAGTAGTGTCAAGTACTTTTAGTGCATACCTCTGTCAGAACCTTTATCATTTGATCGATGAACCAAAATCCAAAATACTAATTTATATGTAAGAACAAAAATCCACTTGGAGCTTCTATGCTCTTGATATTTTGGTATTATAAATCCATCTCTTCAAGGTTGTTAAGATGGTTGTTTAAGCTACATCCTTCATCTGATACAAATCCATGTAACGAGTCTACAACAATATCATTTTCTTGATTATTCTTAGTACGCTTAATTTGGCTTTTGTCTTGCTATTGCTAGTTCTTTCCATACCCATTTGAAATATGTGAAGCACTTCCATTATTTGCATGGATTTTTCACAAGGTCTGAGCTCTTCACAAAACTCTATAGTTAACCTTCTAATATTACCAACTTCTATAGGTGTTTCAGATACAATACAGAATAAGAGCTATGTAATTAATTATCAATTTGTATAAAAAGAAGGCATATATAAGAACATACTTTGTTACAAAATTCGTTGATGAATTGCCCTACCCTTTTTCTTTTCTTGCTTGTTCTGCCATTTTCTCTCGAGCAACTACTACTTCCTTTGTCTAGCCCATTTTTACTACTCTTCCTCTTCTTCAACACTGTATAAAGAAAACTGTAAGTCAAATAGTTATAGAAGCAAAGTTGTAAGTCAAATAGTTATAGAAGCAAAAACTATATTTCATGCATTATATCGAACACTTGAAGCGCATAAAGCAATTCAAATCATCAAGCATTTATACGTTTATCAGTCAATATTGATTTCCAGATTCAATACCTCGTGCAAGTACTTTCCATAGTTTCTAAGAAGAAGAGAGTTTCTAGGGTTCGCCTTCAACATTCTCTCATAATACTCGCCGATATCGCTAAGATCCTCCTTTTTGGAGATCCAAAGAACAAAGAATAAGAAAACGAAAGAATAAGAAGAAGAGAAGTTCAAATAATCATTATACCTTGATCCTGATAATGCATCTTCTCCATGGAGACATAGCTTCTTCACCCAAACTCGAGCTTCACAATCGAAGAAGACCGAGAGGAAGATGGATTGTGATTGTAACAACAAAGTTAAATGCGTAGAATAGAGAAATGGAGAACAACGTGCCATCTGCACACCGTTAAAAATAACTGGAAGAAGAATAACAGTAAAGTCCTTGTCATTGAATGCGTTGTTGGCCTACGTATGGCCTTTCACGCCTGAATACACGTGCTGACATTCCAATTAATGGTAAGATGATAAGGATGACAACAACATGAAGGGAAAAAAAAAGACGGGCCAACCAAAACAGCAGAAAGAAGAGATATGAACGGGTCATCGGACAACAAATAGAGAATTGGCACATTACAAGGAAAAAAGGGGCAAAAGCTAACTACTATTCATAATCTTAAAACTTTCTTATATTGTATAAAATATGATACACTTAACATGTGAAAATTAATAAATATAATTAGCATAAATTTTAGATTAAGCATTAAATGTGTAAAATACAAGTTTGACTATTTTAACAAAAAAAACTTAAATGTGAAACCAATATTGTGTTGTAGTTAAGTAAGAAACAACAACAAATAATTTTATTTTAAATAGGAAGTCTGTATTGCACATAAATTTAATTGTTATGAATTGTTGAAAGTGTGATGGGTATTATCAAATGATATATTTAGGGGGAAAAAAGCAATAAACCTTATCATCTTCGTTTTTGAAGCCGATAAAAATTGAACATATCATCTCCCATCATCTCCTATCATCCATCATCATCTCCCATTACATCTACCTCCCAAACACCCAAAACTTTTAACTTTTTCATCTTCATCACCTCCCATAAACTCCTCCAAAATGCCTCTCAAACGAACCACAAGAGAAAAAGTTCAAAACATGAGGGTATCAATAAAAATAAATCATTATTTTATCCAACTCCAAAGATGTCCTAAACTCTTTGTCCCTCCTGTTGATCTAGTTATCATACAAATTTCACATTTTATCCGTAAGAATACACTAAGAAGTATCATTAATCCGCTACTTTTTTGGCTAAGAAAAACTAAGTTGTTAGGGACATGGCGATGTATTTACTAAGTGGTTTCTAAATGTACTGGTGAAAATCTTTAAGTAGTCACCACAACTACGCACGTCACTTGTGTAGTTAATAGGATCCTCAACTACGCATATGAGGGTGTAGTAATAGCTCCCAAAAAAAATATCAACTGTGCATATGGAGAGCATAGTAGTTCCCTAAAAAAATTGGGAACTACTACGCTCCCTATATGCGTAGTTAAAATTTTTTATTTATTTATTCTTTTAATGTACTGGTGAAAATCTTTAAGTAGTCACCACAACTACGCACGTCACTTGTGTAGTTAATAGGATCCGCATGAGGGACAAAGAGTTGTGGTGACTACTTAAAATGTGAAATTTGTATGGTAAATGGATCAACATGAGGGACGAAGAGTTTAGGGCATCTTTGGAGTTGGATAAAAATAATGATTTATTTTTAAGTAAATTGGTTAAGTGAGCCTTTTTTGTCTAATATAGCATCAAATAGGTTTTTTTGTTTATTAGAAGAAAATTTAGACCCCTTTTTACCCCTTTAATTAAGTATTTCTAGAATTACAAAATAATCTTAAAATTAACAAGGACCTAGTTTGTGTCAGCGATACAAAAAAGGCCTTATTAGACCAATCTTATCTTTATTTTTCTTGATACCCTCAAAAACGAAGGTGATGAAGATGATGAAGATGACAAAGTTGAAAGTTTTGGGTGTTTGGGAGGTAGATATGATGAGAGATGATGATAGATCATAGGAGATGATGGAAGATGATATTTTTAGTTTTTATCGGCTTCAAAAACGAAGATGATAAAAGCTTATTGCTTTTTTTTTTTCCCCAAATATATCATTTAGGATAATACCCATCAGTCTCCATAATACCCGTGCATCGCGCAATTAGAGCGAGTGTCAACACAATTTTTTATTTTGATGAATTTGACATGTAGTCTTAAGCTGCGTCAATTTGCTATTAATAAATACATCATAATCTAAATCAATCTTTTTAAAAACACAGGCGAATAAGACCCTCCACAATGGAGGGTCCGGGGCTACTAAGCCCCTTCGATGTCATCAAAATGATGGCATGGCGGTGAAAAGGGCTTAGTAGCCCCGGGGGTCGACTCCTATCCTTTTATCAATTTTTTTCAATTTTGTAATAAAACGACGTCGTTTTGGTTGTAATCAAGGAGCTGGCGCGCCACGTGGCAAGGGGGTTTTAATTTATTTTAAAACCCCCTTTCCCGTATAAATATTAACGGGCTAATTTGGTTTCTAGGCTATTTTAAGTGTCTTCAAAAGTAAATAGGCCTTTTTATTTTTTATTAAGTAAGTGTACCCCATATTGAATTTTTTTACCGTTTGCCCTCTTTCAACCCTAATTTCTCATGTTCCCTCACCCTACTCCCGTCTCATTCACTCTCAGTCTCTCGCTTCTCCTCTCGTAACCGCCAACCTCTCTCGTTTGGAACCTTCCAATCAAATCAACGCTTTCACTTTTCGATTAATCAATGTGCCTCTTTAATGGATTTAGATTCACATCATACACATTGAGGGTTTGATTTCTTCAATTTGAAGAGAGATGTCGCTCAGGATTAAAACAATGGTGGATAGGTTTGTGGAGGAGCTCAAGGAGGTGACGAGAAGGAAGAGACTGTGGAAGTCAATAGATAGAAAACTCAAAAGGGATTAGCAGGTGACGAGAAGGAAGAGACTGTGGAAGTAGACATAGAACCTCGCTTCTTGCGTTTTTGGTTGTGTGAGTTTAAGGTGGATTCATGCGAATAAGGAGGCTAAGGAGGGTGAAATAAAATTGAATGCTAAAGAGCAGTGGCTCATGGATCAATGCGAAGGCTAAGGAGCAGCACAAGGTTTTCTGGTATGAGGCGTGGAGAAGGCTAAGGAGGAAGAAGCAACTAAAGCCTCAACATCTAGCCTGATTCCTGATCCTGACTTTCTTTGTAAGCTTTGGTTCATCTTTTCAACAGTTTAGCAACGAGTGCGTCAAAATCAAAAGGCTTGAATGTTACTTTGCTTTCAACTTGTCCTAGCAGGTCTTGGAACCAAGTACCAGCCTCATCATTGCTCTCAGCCCTGGGCTGGTTTCAATCTCTTATGGTAATAGTTTCGCAATCAGTTGTTGCTTTGCGTTGCCGAGTGATGCCACCTCCTTCTCTTAAGAACCCATACAATAAAGTGTGATATATTGTTTCCCTTGTCCTTCTGTTTGCTGTAGGATTTCATGAAAATATAGTGGCCTAATACTATCTGGTTTGAAATTGAGAAGTTGTATATAGAGTATTAAAAATTCTGGTATGTTTATTTTCTGGTATGAAAATTATGGTATGAAATTTTCTGGTTTAAAAATCTGCTACGAATTTCTGGTATGTAAATTTATAGTATGCAAATTTTTGGTATATAGAACATGTGGAAATTCTGGTATGACAAATTCTGCTATTACAAATTCTGGTATGAAAAAATTTATGGTATGATAAAATTCTGGTACGAAAATTCTGGTATGATAAATTCAGTCCAAAAAATAAAAAAGAAAATAAAAAAAGGCAAGAAAAATAATAAAAGAAAACAAAATCAGTAATTAAAAATTAAAACTTATACTTATATAACAAATAACAAACATCATTTATTCCTTTCTTTCTAAATAGAAGGGTTAATATTTTTTACCTACTATTAAATGAAAGTGGTAAAAAATATGGGGTACACTTTCTTAAACAAAAACTCAAAAAGGCCTAGTATGTCAAATTATCCCAATATTAACTATACAAAAAATATTTTTTAATAGGATTTAATTATATCTATCCAATGACACCCATTTTGCATATGTTTCGATAAAAAGTTTTTTCTGACTTCTTGTAATGTATATAGGGTTTTACATAGTGAACATTTAATGTTTTGAATTTTTTTTGCATAAGACTTTATTTATATCAATCTAATATGATATTTATTTAATTTATATATGTATTTGAATTTTTTATAATAAAAAACACAATTTAAAATAAATATTAGACACAAAATGATCGAGACATTAACTTATAAATAAAACTCCAATTTCATAAAAACAACTAGTTTTACATTAACTTCAACACACACTTAACTTATAACATAAGATTGAAATAAAACATAAATGATAAATCAAAACATACAATACCAACTCTAAAGGGACCCTAAACTTAAACATAAAGTCAAATACTAAATTCTTTCAGCAAATCATCCATCAACTTCTCTTGGTCGGGAGTCCGGGAATCTTTCATCTCCATCAAACTAGTAAGAATGGTTAACTTCCTTTTGTTCTCCAACTCTTTGACCTTCCTCTGTTGGATTTCCACTTGTTTGCCCTTCTTAGCTTCAAAAACCGCATGTAACCTCAATGTTTCCTTCTTTAGTTCCAATTCTTGGAGAGGGACCTCAAGCTCTCTACTCTTCAAATTGTTCAAAATGTTGAGTGATACTGAATTATCAAAGGTCTTTGTTGTACTTACCGGTCTCTTTCCCGCCCTCTTCGAACTAGTTCGTCTTAAACACTACAACAAAACTGATCATTTATAGCACTAAATAATCGCGTTTATATCATAAGTGCTATAAATAATCTAGGCTAAATGTTTGATAGCGTTTTATTAGGAACAAACGCTATCAGTGAGAAGGGCGCAAACAATTTTCTCATTTAGCGCAGGTAACCAAAATATTTCCTTCCTGCACGCAAAGAAAACGCTATCTTCCTTAGCGATTTTTTTTCTAATTTCTAAACCTTATCTATCCTTTCAACCTTCGTACGCTCATCTGCCTCTCCCTCAATTTATTCTTCCCTGAAGGTTTACACCTTCTTCAGATTAACATTCAACTCACACTAAAGTGGCTCTCTCAATTTCTTCTTCCTGAGAATCGGCACCGTCCTTCTTCAGTTTCTTAATTGAATGTCGTTGATTTCTTCTTCCCTAAACAGATACAACTTTTTAGGTAAACTTGTTTCTCCTTGAACTCCCCTAAATCCTAATAGCTCTCTATTGATTACTCCTTCCGTGTGATACATATTATTTTCTGTATTGGGCCTGTAGGCCTTGTGTAGTGGTGTGTTATGAAGAAATTACTAACTACGGTCAAGTGTTGCCAATTGATGCGAAGTTCTAGACTTTCTATTATAAAGTTGTGTTGGATATATGGAATGGTTTGTTGGGTGAGTAGGTTTCAATTTAGCTGTCAAGTTGAGAAGGTTTTTTTGTCACCTTTCCTTTTTGCTATCTTCATGTTAAGCTCATTATAACACACCTTTATTGAGTCCTCTTAAAGTTGTAAATATGGAGTTCTAATGTAAATGGACTATATGTCTAGGTTTTCTTCTCCTTGACCATACTTTTAAATGGAGAAAGTTCAATATAACTCACCTCAACCTAAATAAATTGAAAGTTTTCGCATTATTAGATTTTTCTTAGTAAAAAAAATAGAATAATACTCTTAGTTGTTGCGCATATGCAGTCACAACTTCATAAAATTCTTCCAATTCTACATATTGAGGAGCTTTCAATCACACAATAATCTTCTTTAGAACTTGAACTGTCTATCTGTCAAGATATATGAATATTGATATTACTGGTTCTTTGAGTATAAATATGTTGAGATACTTTGTATCATGTTGTCTGATCGATTGTTGAAACTATCAAGACATGAGTCTATGAATCTTGATGTTTATGTAATGTTATTATTGATGATTCAATTCATAGCATCAACGGTATGGACTAAAGGCTAGAAGAAATGAGAAAATGCTCTGAGAACAATGGTGAGAAGGCTCTACGTAATGCCCAAATTTTAGTTTCCTCACAAGGTGAAGGACAAACATCTAATGGAAGTGTTCTTGACTAAAAATATAACTCTAATGTAGAAATGAAGAGGGTATTATATTCGCTCCAAATGGTGTGTGCAAGCTTTAAATTTATATCCCAAGAAATATGCTTAAAATAAGGATGCGAACCCGCAGTGTACGGATCAATTATAGTAAAACGCAAGAATTCTGGGGTGTCGATCTCATGGACTTAGGTAAAACTAAACAAGTATAGGTTGTCAATGCAACTAATAACCACAAAAGCGATCAAAGCAATCAAAGATGATAATAAGGTCAAATAAGGGGAAAATACAAATTTTAGGGATTAAGGCATCCAGTTATGGTTCCAACTCAAGATCTAAAGATAAAGCGGACAAAGCTGAGATTTTGCAAAGGGAAGGTGTTTCTAAAGTGGGAATAGATTACCGGATAAGTCTCACTACTCATTATCCCAAACCAAAACTCCTATCACCGGGTAAGTCTCAAGGTACTAAGGAACGAAACTATAATCTCAAACCAACACACCACCCAAGGGAATAGAATCAATCTTTACCGGGTAAGTCTCAGGCTAACTCACAAAGATGGGATGAAGGCACACTCAAACCCCAATAAAGGATAAACCTTTATTACCTACACTTATGATCTTGGGTAAACAAACTAAGGAATCACCGGGTAAGTCTCATCCTAGGCTTGCATTGAACCAAGAAAGGTGTAATAAGAATAGGATTTGGCAAACTATAACACTTAACTCTCAGTTTCGGATCAGAAAAGGTCACCTCGGTCAGTCAAGTTCCACCCCGGCCGAGATGTTCATCGACTGAGCGAGGTATTCTAGGGTTAAGGTTAAAGACTCGAGCTTTCAGTGTCCTACTAGGATTAAGATCATTCTATCATTGTCTTTCCCACAACTTTCAGTCAATCACCCTAGAATCGCACAAGGAATTTAGCCACTCATCATCATGATAACAATAATCGAATATAAAAGAAAGGAATGAATATTTGAACACAAAAACCGTAAGAACAAGGCTTCAATAACTGAATCAAATAGTTCACAGATCAGCGTTCCTTAAATCACAAATCAAACAAGACAATAAACCAAAGGGAATCTAAGAAAATCTTACAAACTCCCTCAAAAGCTATCTCAAAAACTATCAATCTTCCTTCCTTCAATCTTCCTTCAAAGCTTCCTTCAAACTTCCAGAAAATCTCCTAACTGCTGCGTTGATCCAGAAAATCCGATGATCCAAAGATGGCTGAATTGTGGAAAATCCAGCCCTTTTTATAGGAGAATTATCTTCAAAGATAATAATATCTTAAAAAGATAATTTCCTATAAAATATACTATGGGTGCGTTCGGCGTGCCAAAAAAACGAGGTTATTTGGTAGGTTATTGTGCCCAGATTATTTTGGGAGATTATTTTGACCCAAAAAAAGTACCCAAGTACAAAGAGATTATTGGGATTATTGTTAGATTATTGAAAATTTTCATCTCTCAAAATAATCCCTTGGTACCACCAAACGGACCCTATATCTCTAAAATAGATCTCCCAAATATATGATCTTCCTTCCAGAAATTCAGCCCAAAAATATAAGATATCTTCCTTCCAAAAATAAAAGATCTCAGCCAAAAGATATGATCTCGCCGGCGCCAGGGTGTTTGCCTCGGTCGGGACGCTCCTCAAGATCACCTCGGTCGAGGTGATACTGTAGCTGACCGAGGTGAATCTCCGCTGAATGTGAAATCTCTCAAATCTGGTCCAAAGTAAATCTTCTTCATCAATTCCTCGCTTCCTGAGTTCTCTTTTAAGCTCCAGAATGTAGCTCCTATTACTCCATAACTCCTTAGCTCCATTTCAGTCCAAAATGTGCCATTTTACCTACGATTAAAACGAAAGTTGGTGTAGACCTCGATTCCCGTAAAGGTAGATGAAACAACAATATAATCACATAATATACATCCATACATGCAATTATTGAAGATAAAACGTCTAAACAAGTCCCAAAATATAGACTATAATACATGCTATCATATTACAACATCAAGAATATCTTATCGGGCGCTCTGCAACAGAGGAAAAAGCTCAAAGAGAATGGGAAGCAAAATGTATGGGGAATGGTTGCAGTATACCGGTATGTTCTTCTAGTTATTGACTGTTTAAAGTGTATGTGATTCACTTCAAGTTTAGTTCAGAACACTTTGTTCAAATCAAGAATGGAATATTGTAGTATATAAATTAAATCTCTTCCTATATTTTTTCCTTCAATTTTTAGAGGTTGACATTGTTTGGAAAGGTGTAGATTTTGTCATTTTATGGTAGTTGTGTAGAGTCATCATGCATATTTAACATAAAGAGAAGGTTTTACCCCCATATTCTACCATACGTAGCTGCAGAACTGTCTGCATTAGTATTTCCTGATACATAACTTCTCTTCACTATCTTAACCTTCAAAGTCATTTTGATTATAAGCATTTTTTAACTTGGTAAAACTCATGATCAGTAGTGAAGAACGTGGAGAGGAAGAGGTACTTATCATCTTTATTCCAAGTTTGCTTCTCGCCCCATGATCCTCCATTTTTCATTGTTTTTATTGTTCTTTCCTATTGTAGAATCACACAAGATTAATAAGATTAAGGAGAGGGGTAGAAACAAGATTTTTTTTATTGATCTTGGGTTCACTAACTTGTTTGTAAGGAGTGGTCAAAGAAGTAGAATGGGGAGTGTCAGAAGAGTTAGGTGTAAGATTTACACCATTAGTTCCTGTGATGGTTTCAGAATGAGCCGTTTTTAGATTCAACATGTTGGGTTTGAGATGCATGGAAGATGGCTCCGTCACACTAATAGATGTTTGCCTAATCACTCTTCCATGTGTTTGTCTAGTTGGGGCCTCATTGACTGTTAATTGATATCGTATTGTGATTATTAATCCTTGAGGAAGCATAGGCTGCTTATTTTTGGAAGGTTTTTGAATATTCTTTCGATAATCTTTGATTCTGTTTTAATTATATGTGTTGTTGTCTCTTCATTGTTAAAGAATGAGTATTTGTCTGTTGCATTTTGTGGGAAAATGAAAGTGGGATATTTAGATCCAATGGTGTTAGCCTTGTGAGTGTGTTTTGTATGGCCTTTGATATATAAAAGTGGTAATATATAAGTCATATATATAATTTCCCTTTACCAAGTGATTTTGGTGTATAATTAGGGGTAATATTAAGAGTCAAAGGTGGGATATTCTTTGATTATGTTTTTATTATATTTTGCCCCTTTAATTTGTGCTCTACTGGATTTGGAGAACTATTGTCATGGTGCATGAGTACAAATTCCCTTTGTCAATTTATTTGAACCGGCTATAGTAAAATGAATGATCTATTGAAGAGCCCTTGAAAAGTATTATCTTCTTTGTGTTATGATTGCCATGTTTCTGCAGTTGACTCAATTGGTGTACATAGTGAATGTTTATTGTTGAAAAATATATTTGATCCTGTAGTAGAGGTTGGTTTCGCAAAGCTAGCTTTTTTTGTCATTCATTTTTTATGTAAAATTATAATTTTAAGACTTATTTTTCTCCGGAAAGTGATCCCCAAAGAATAGAGTTTGTATTCTTATGTTTGGAGAACTCATATAGTGCCTCTTATTGCCTTCCTTTATCTGTATCTTTTTTCCCTTCTAGCCGCTATGAAAATATTCAGTCGTACATGGACTACCTATTATAAAGCTTTCACAATGCTTTTTTTGTATCTTCTTATTTTCATTATACTTATTTTTGTTTTATTTGAATGTTGAGGCCTTGTTACATCAGATTGGAATAGAGAAATCAAGTGACTCTTGTCTTTATCTTGAGAAGGATTATAAATTTTCACTTGATCTTTATGCTTTTGTAAGTAGGAATTATTTGTTTGTTGGATCGGAAAGCAAGACTACAAGGTTCGTGTTTTGTGGATGTCTCGAAGGTTGAAGAGGGACTCAAGATTTTAACTTCTCAAAGTGGATGAATTCTTCAATTTAGAATTACTAGATTGTCCAGTTGATGATGTGTCTGCTACTACAATTGTACTTCCACATAGGGCTAGGTATGTTTGATTTCTACCTTGGTTTTTTACCTATCTATTATATTGTGTGATTTAAGACATAAAAGACCAATTTTAGTTTTGTCACCACAACATCAGTGCTTAACAATTGTTCTGTTATTGTGTAGTGTAAACCTTTAGGATAAATCTCAGGACAAGTGTAAACCCTTAGATTATGTTAGAGATATATTTACATAATTATTGTAGAGTACGAGCCCTAAATCCTATGACAAGTGCAAACTCTTAGATTGGTGCGGAAAAGATGAGATTGTGGCTGAAGGACGTTGGTGCTCCAATGATTCGCATGAGCTTGTACAACTTATTCCAATAAGACCTAATGTAGTGAAAGTAAGGGTTGACATTGTAAGGAAGCCTGAAACATTTTGTTGTAGAGTACGAGATCTATGTTCTCATGGTAAACAATTGTTTTAAACTATTCATGTTTTTGTATCATTTTGAATCTTTAAAATGAAACAATGTGGTTTATGTGTATTGTCATTATTGGATTCCTATAGCATTTATAGAAAATATTATTGTTAGGTTTTATAGCATTCATCGAAAATGCTATTGTTGGGTTCTATAGCGTTTTTCATAGCATTTATAAAATACTATAAATGACATTATTTCCATAGCATTTGATTAAATGCTATAATTCACTTTTCTATAGCGTTTCAGAAAACGCTATAATAGGTCAAAGTTTTTCATAGCGTTTCATCGAAGGCTATTAATGTGCAGTTTTTCATAGCGTTTGCACAAACGCTATTAATAGGTCTACTTTTCCATAGCGTTTCACAAAACGCTATAATTGGTCCACTTTTCATAGCGTTTGCACAAACGCTATTAATGTCTACTTTTCCATAGCGTTTCAGCAAACGCTATAATAGGTCCACTTTTTCATTGCGTTTGCACAAACGCTATGAAAAGCTTTGAACCTATTATAGCGGGCTCTGTCATAGCGTTTATAAAAATGCTATTACTGTATATCATAGCGTTTTTCAAATGCTATTGATACTTCAAAATGTTGTAGTGAAAGGACGGACAAATGAGCTATATGGGGTTCCGCGTCCACTTGATGGAGTTCCAACATTGGGGCTTGATGTGTATGCTCCAAACTCATTTACCTTTGTCCTCTTGGAGCTATCCTCTTATTTTGATGATGTTGGTTGAATACTACTTTGCCATTTTGGGATACTCTTAAGCATGCACCAAATTTTCTCATGATTGAACTTTGATTTATATTGTTCTTTATACAAAACATGAGTCCTTACAAGGATATCGTCAGGGGATTCTCCACTCACTCTCCCCCTTTTTGATGTAGCACAAACACTTATAAATTTAGACGTAAGTGCATTAAGCTTTTGGTAGCGCTTCTTACATTGTTTCCATGAGCGAGATGCTAAATCTCCTCTCTTTTCATTGTAATAGTTGAAACTCGATTCCAAAAAGTGTTACTACATTGATTGGTTCCTTGGATAACATCTTTAGTCGTGTAAATTCATCCACTAATGAGCAAAGTGTCTTCGACTCCCCTCCAACACAACCTTCTAGCAACTTCCTCGGTTGTCACTTGAATTTCTTCTTCATCGTCATTGTCTAGCTCAACTGCTGGTTCATGAGTCCCAAAAGGCGTGTTGGTAATAGGTGAAGACGTTGGGATAAAGCCTTTAGTGTAACACCCCGAATCTGCTGGACTCGGAGTGCTACGGATTAGGATCTCACAATGGATCCTGACCCTAACCTGACAATAAGTTCACTGGATCTTACAATAAGGCACAAATAAATATAAAACCAAATACATAAAATTGTATGATCGTATATCAAAACATATACAAAGTCACAACCAAGTACAAAACGGCAACAACATAAACATATGTGTACATAAACATCCCAAAAGCCCACACATCCTAATGTACGGTAGCCTCGGCTGATCACCCATCTAGATCACTCTACAGTCTTCCTATCCTACAGAATATCTACAACACGGTATAAAACCGTTAGCTAACAGTTCATGAATAAGAATAATAACAATAACACATACAACACATCATCACATCACAATATACAATGCTCACACACATATCCGCTTATTATCTTCATTATGTTATACCATTACTAATTCAACATTTTTTGTGACACGAGGAACACCCAAAGCCTCGCCTCTTTCCCCTTTCACACATATTTGGAATCGGGGATCAAGCCTCCCCACCTGGAGTACCGGTTACGATGAAACTCCACACTCTCGACGACCTTCATGCAACTTGTCACTACCCGTTATAATACACTTGGGCCATTTAATATACATATATGGTCATCCTAGTCCGGTTAGGTTATCAATGCAACATTCATATGCACAAACACCACTATCACAATCACTCAAACCCATAAACGTTAGCTAAGTAAGCCCAAAGGACTTACTTGTCACAAGGTAATCCTAAACAGTGGTCACGGTTTGCCCTCAAGGAAATGATCAGTGCCTGTACAAACAAGGCACACAAATATCAATCACTATCCACACGCTAGGAGATTCTACCTCCTAGTCTTCAAGATCTCGCAAGATCATAACCATAACACAATCTACAATATCAATATCCTCAAAGATCATAACTATCAATCCATAAACTCAACATCTCACAATTCCTCAAACCTCTCAAGGTATCATCTAATCAACATTCTTCAATCTCAATTCTAATCCAAATTTAATTAATTAACTTTTAATTAATTAAATTAACTTTCACCAAAATAATGTTTTGCTCGCACGCAATTTCTGAACTCACTTGTCATCAAATTTCATTAAACAAACAACCCATAATCACCAGAATAATATAACGAGCATAATGAAATTTCCAATTATCCATTTTAACAAGCTTAAGGTCAATTTAGGCCAAAATCGCAATACGGAAAATGAATAAGTTCATAACTTATTCGTTACTAACCCGATTGATAATCCAAAAAGAAAGATTCGAATCACAACGACGCATGCTATGCTCGGACTGCATCAAATTCACCGGAATCGGAGTGACGTAACCGGCCTAGTAACATATATGCTCGATCAGGCATTCAATTGCTCTGAAAAGCAAAAATTCGGTACCAAAATGAAGAGAATGAAGAGAGGAATCCAAAAGCTCAAACGGATTTGAAATCAGATTAGAAACGGAGTGTAGATCAGAGTTTGAAGGTTGGGAGAAATTAGAGCTTTTACGAGGAAACGTGAAAGGAAATAAATTAGTAAACGGTTTTCCGCTATTTATAGCAAAGACGATAATGATCCTTTATGAAGTCGATAATTATCCTTTAACCGGTATGAGCCCGAGTCGTGGTTTTGATGTTATCTGGGTCATAGTAGATCGACTCACGAAGACCGCACGTTTCATTCCGTTCAAGGAAACATGGCCGGTGAGTCGATTGGCAAAGGACTTCACTAGACAGATAGTGAGACTTCATGGAGTACCTAGGACTATAGTCTTTGACAGAGACAGACGATTCACTTCGAGGTTCTGGCAGCAGGTTCATGCCGCCCTAGGTACGAGTCTACAGTTTACGACCACTTATCATCCTCAGACCAATGGTCAGTCTGAACGGACCATCCAGACTTTGGAGGACATGTTGAGAGCTTGTGTGTTAGACTGTGGGAAGGTGTGGCCAGATCACCTTCCCTTAGTGGAGTTCTCGTATAACAATAGTTGGCACGCATCGATCAAGATGGCTCCTTATGAGGCTTTATACGGACAGAGATGTCGTACACCGTTGTGTTGGGATGAACCTAGTAGTTCTAGCGGAATAGCACCTGAGCAGATTAAGGATGCCATGGCTCGAGTAGCAGTAATCCGAGAGCGGATGTTAGCAGCATAGAGTCGACAGAAGTCTTATGCAGATAAGAGGCGCAGACCTCTAGAGTTCAGAGTTGGTGTTCAGGTTTGGTTGAGAGTATCCCCGACACGAGGCGTCAGACATTTTGGTGTCAAGGGGAAGCTGAGTCCCAGATATGTCGGACCGTTCGAGATTCTTGAGCGAGTTTGAGAGGCAACATACAGACTTGTGTTGCCACCGAGACTCGAGGGTGTTCATCTAGTTTTCCATGTGTCTCATCTACGTGAGTACATGCCAGACCCGAGACACATCGTCAGTCACGAGGACCTAGTGATCGAGCCAGACCACATGTTCGTAGAGCACCCGGTGGCTGTCTTAGGGCGTAGTACGAGACGCTTGCGTTCAAAGGACATACCGATGATGAAGATTCAGTGGTCGATGCAAGGAGTGGATGAGGCCACTTGGGAGACAGAGGATAGTATCCAGAGGAACTATCCGGAGTTTTACACTGAGCTTGATGCACCGTTAGCGTATTCGTTTTGTTTGGTTTTTCTTTTGTTGCATTGTGTACGCTTGTTGTGACGTTTTGAGTTACATGCCCCGAGTGGGAATATACGAGTTTAGTTCTTTTTCTATGTGTTGGTGTGATTGTTGAACTTTTGCAAGTTTCGGGACAAAACTTCTTTTTAGGGGGATCTGATGTAAGACCCGAGTTTTGCCTTCACCGCCCCCGCGGTGAAGAGGGCCGCCCTTGCGGCCGGCCGGCCCCGCGCCGAGATGATCTGCCCTGCGGATGACGACATATCATGACCGATCTTTCTTCCATTCTTTTTATCTTCTTCCTATAGATAGAATATCCATTATTCTATCTTATGGGCCGGTTTCCTGATCTTCTTTCTCAACCCTAGACGCTTTTCCGTCTATCTTTCCAGCCCGTCCCTTTATATTCCCGTCTTTTCCTCTTTTTCCCGTTTCTTGCTTACGTCTTCTTCAACCTTAAGAGCTGCAGCCATCCCCTTGCTTCCTATGACCTTGCTGAACGTGTAAGTTCATCTCTTCTGGTTTCTTCCTCATGCTGTTACTGTTGTTGCATGCCTTATCCTTCTGTTTCGTTCTCTTCTTCGTTCTTCCCTTTTCTTCTTCTCCAAGAATCAAGTTTGATCCTTGATTCTTGTGGATCGTTTCGTTGTTGATCTTTTGATGTTCTCAGGCTCTTTGGAGTTGGGTCTTGACCTGTTGAAATCAAAGGTGCGAGCTTTGGTTGCCCTTTTTGTGAGTTCGGTCGAGGAGGAACCCCGACAAGCCTTCTGTCAGTGCACCGCCCCCACGGCTGCACATCCCGCCCCCCGCAGCAAGCTGCCCCTACGGTTTGCTTTGTAGTAACTCCCATCTTTGGTGAGTTGCTTCCTTCCTTGCTTTCCTCGTTCCTTTCCTTGATCCTTTTGGTTGTTCTTGTTCCCTGAGTTGCTGTAAGAATAATGTCAAGCCCTTAGCTTGTGGAGATCTCTTAGAGATCGTTGAGACTAGAAGTTATAGACTTCTAGCAACCTTTTCGTTCCTGATCCGTGTTGCTTGTGTGAACAGGCTTCCTTGCTCCTTTACTGAGGGAAACTGAGCTTTCTCCTTAGTTGTTCCTGAGTTGTTATTGAGTTTTGAGTTACCTTCGAGTGAGGTAAGTCCCTTGGACTTACTTAGCTTCATTCCGCGTATTAGTTGGATTGTATTGGCTTGATTGTGTTGTTTATCATGTTTATAATGGAGAACCGGAATAGGATTCACCCTTTATTACCCTTAACTGGCCCAAGTGTATTATAACCGGGCGGTGACCACTTGTCTAGTTCTATATGAGACTAGAATGTGCTCTTGCAACCCAAACCCGTAGGTAACGGATAGTACTGATCTATTCCAATTGGTAGACGGAAGCCGAGGCGAGTTTCGGGAGCTTCTCGTGTGACAAAAGAAGTTGAATTAGTAATGGATAATATTAATAAAGATAATAACCGTTTGTGTGCAAGCATGCTATGTGTTTTCTTTACCTTATGTGTGTTTGTGCCTTTACGCTCTTCCTAGTATCTAGAATGTTAGCTAACGGTTTCGTTGTAGATGTTCCGCAGGTTCAGGATGCTGCTGAGTGATCCGGATGGTGTGGTCAGCCGGGGTTCCCGTACATTATAGGACGGGATCGTGTTTTTATTTCTTTTGTTGTTTCCGTTTTGCTTTGAACTTGGTTGCGAGTCTTTTACGTTTTCCTTTGTTTGAACCTTTGGTTTTATATTGAGTTTTGATTTTCATTCGTTTGTGCCTTGTTGTAAGATCCATTTGTTGTTGCTACTCTGAGGGTCGGGACCCATTGTGCGGTCCCTGCCCGTAGCGCTTCGAGTTTCTAGAACTTGGGGTGTTACAATATTGTATTAGAGCTCTAGGTTGACAACAATGACACTCGAAATCTTATAAAGGTCAGATGGATAAATAAATAGAACCCGCAAGGGGTCTAACGTTTCAAAAGGGGGTTTTGTTTTAAATTTGTCGGTCTGGGATAGATGTACGGGTGACCACCACTACCTCCGTGGATCTCAACAGTGTAGTTTCTTACGTGTTGACCTTTATATGTGCTTTTCTGGTTTTGCTTTAGTTGTAGCGTGGCCTATATAGTTTCTTATATATCTATCCTTATAGCAGATGGCGCGTACTAGAGCTACATCTGCTATGGGGCGAGGAAGGGGTCGACCACCACTTTCACTTGCCATCCGTGGACGAGGACGTGCAAGAAGACCTCCACTAGCTAGAGGTCGGGGCCAAGCCCCAATTGCTGATCCGCCTATCGCTGAGGCGTTTGCTGAAGAAGTTGCTGAAAGTGTTATTTCTGAGGCTGGGAACAGGACCACTGCTCGGCTTGGAGCACATAGAGCACCATCGACAATGTTCGCACGAGTGTCTATCGGAGTTCTGCATATCGCGACTATGTGCAAGGAGTTGAGGAGGCTATCAGGACTGGAGGACCAGCACCAGTGCCGCTAGTTCCTGCAAGATCAGTTGAGGTTTCGTAGAGAGTTTCACAGGTTGTTGCCCCGCTTACTAGAGTTGATGAGGTTGTCAGAGCGCCGGCTGAGGCGCAGGAGACAAAGCCCGACAGTTGGTTGAAGGCTTTCGATCAGCTGAAGGTTCCCACTTTCACGGGGAAGACTAGATTGTAGGTGGAGCAGTGGCTAGGACAGCTGGATACTGCTATAGAGGCTATCAGTTGCCCAAAGGGACGTCGAGTCAACATAGCACAGACGCTACTGAAGGATCAAGCTCATTCTTGGTGGAGGACCGTTTGCAATAAGGTCACCAATTATGAGCATATGAAGAGGGTGATCAAAGATCGCTACTGCCCTGCAACTATGAGGAGAGACCGTCTTCAGGATCTCCTTGAGGCTGGATTCGAGGATTTGCCTATTGCTGACATCATCAGCAAGTTTTGGGATGAGTTGTCTTTGTTGGGTCCGTCTGCACCACTTGAGGATCAGCATGTTTACCTTTTCTCTCGGAGGATGAGGGAGTCGACACGCTCTTATCTTGCTGGTTTTCGTCGTGATTCTTTGAGGGACTATCAGGATAGAGCTTCTGCTTATGAGAGAGACCGATCGGGTCAGAGGAGAGCATCTCAGACAAGAGGTCATGAGAAGAGACAAAAGACTGGATCAGCCAGTGCTGGAGCTGGAGCAGCTAGTTTTGGGCGTAGTCAGACGCTTGGACGTTCTGGTTTCCAATAGATTTCTGACAGAGGATGGTAGTGTCATAACTACGGAGTAGCTGGACACATCCGAGCTGATTGCAAGAAGCCAACACTGACTTGCTTTTCTTATGGCAAGCCCGGACACAGAGTTGCGTTTTGCCGTCGGGGCAAGGCGCTATCACAACAGGGTTCTTCACCTGCCAGTGTTGTTGGAGAAGGACAAAAATCTCAATACCAGCAGCAATAGCAGCAGAGAGTTTCTGGTTCTACCGCTCCTCAGGGTTCCACTCTAGGACAAGGGAGAGGTAGAGGACGTGTTGGTGGATCTGTAGACACCAGAGATGTATCAGCCAGAGTGTATGAGCTGAGGAGTGTTGTAGAGCCGACAGCGCCAGCAGCCACATGTACCATTCATAATAATGGTTTTCCTATCAGATTGCCCTATCACATTGGGAGGTCACGATTGTAACGATCAACTTTTTTTTTCGTTACGCTTTGATAGGGTTAGAGAACTTTAGAAAAATAAATAAATAAAATAAAATAAAAATAAAATTTAGTGAGACTAGGACACACCAGTTTATTTATGGAAGTCGTTTAATTAAGTATCTTGTTCTAAGTTTCGGGACAAAACTTATTTTAAGGGGGTACTGATGTAATATCCGGAATTTTTATTCCTTTTAATTCCGAATCATTTCGGATTTTGAGCCGTTGACGGTTTCCCATTCTATCTAGTATTTCTTTCTTCACAAATTTTATCATTTTATGTAAAATTTAATTCACATAAAATGATAGAATTATATCAAACCCTAATTCTTATAATTATTTACCATTTTATGTAGAATTTAATTCACATAAATTGTTAGAATTATATCAAACCCTAATTCTTATAATTAATTCTTAACGACGACTTTAGACGAGATCATGACAAGGCTGAGACGAGACTGTGACAAAGCTGTGACGAGACCATGACAAAGGTGTGACGAGGCCCAGACAAGCAATTGACGAGGCCCAGACAAGTAGTTGACAAGGCCCAGACAAGCAGTTGACGAGGCCCAGACAAGGAGTTGACAAGGCCCAAACAAGCAGTTGACAAGGCCAAGACAAGCCTTGACGAGGACCAGACAAGGCCTGATCTCGAGTATGGTAGGCCAGCCCAAAACACACCAGCTGCTTCAGCATCTCCCTTGCCCTAGATTCTATTCACGTGTCCTGAAACTCACGTACGCCGGCACCATCTTCTACTCTACACAAGTTGGCAACATCCAGCGTCGCTCTCGTCCTTCGTCATCTTCCTGAGAGCGCACCGGATCTGCAGTCCCGACCCTCCTCTTCTGCACACCCCAGCCGGCGCTCCTCTCCTCTTCTGCACACCCCAGCCGGCGCTCCTCTCCCCTTCTGCACACAGCCATGGATGGCGCTAGCAAGTCACTTCAGCCCCGTCCTCAGCCATGGACACCGCCATCAATGCAAAACGCCCTTCTGTACACATCAATGTCAAGATCTCGTGCTTTGCCTCAGGCCATCGGCGTCGATCTCTTCAGGAAACACACGGCCCTTCTCTCCAGTCCAAGTCCAGCCCGACCTCCTCTCTTGTCAGTTGCGAGCCTCTCACACGCAGATCTTTCAACAACAGCAACCCGGTGCTGCTCCCTTCACCCCTTCGAGGCGTGGAATCAAGTAAGGCTTGTACCTGTCTCTCCCTTGCATTTTTGTCCACGTATCCCATGCCTAACGAGTGCTTGTCATGCCTTCTAAATCTACACAGATCATTCGTAGATGAGCAGTAAGGACGCACACGTTTTCTGAGTTTGTATGAAGTTATGAGCAGTCATCTTCGAGTCCAATTTTAGGTACGCTAGGCTCTTCCTTTTTGGCTAGTTTTCGGATATCTTATAGATGATATTGCATAGTAAATCATACTAAATTTTCAAAGGAATCCGTGTTATGGTTTGAGAGATATGGGGTTTAAAAGTTGACTCCTCATACAGTTTTTATAAATGTGCTGAGTAGAGAAAAACAGCATGGGATGCTGTTTTGTGAGATAGTTTTGAATAGGCTTTTGATCTCTATTGGGCTTGAATTTTTGATATGATATAGTTGGCATATTGTTGTAGATCATATTAAAATTTGGGAGGAATCCAGCGAGTGGTGTAGGATTTACGATTTTTCAAAGATTGGGTCGTAAGCAGTTCTTTTGTTGTGCTGAAATTCTAAGTGTTGAGAAAAACTGCTTGTGATGCAGTTTTGCGATATAGGATTGAATAGGTTATTGACCTCTATTGGACTTGAATTTTGGATTTGTCTTAGTTAGGCTTACATAGTATAGTATATAAAAATTTGAGAGGATTTAATCGAGAGGTTTAGGTGTTATGATTTTTCAAAGTTAAAACAATGTGCCGTTTTGTTAAGTGGTTGCTGAATTTCTAAAAACTGTGTTGATCATTCAAGTTTGAGCATACTTTTTGATGCCTTAGAGATAAGATCCACCGTTCAGTTCTTGAGATGTTGTTTAGTGCCATCCATAGGTTAATATGTCAAAAGTTGGGATGAATCCAACGGTGGGGATTTAGAATTATAGAGGCTCAAAGTGGACTTGTTGTACAGTTAGAAAACATACTCAGATTTTGGCTAAGTATAGAATATTTTAAGTGTTGTAACCAACTTTGGAAATTTTTGTAGAAGTGATGGTTGAACAGTTTTAATAAATTCTTGCTCCTAGGAGTAGATGAGATATCATAGATGATCTAGGGAATTATTTCGGAATTTCTATAAGATTATTCGAATTTCATATTTGAAGTCGAAGTTGGACCTTAACGATCTTTCCGAAAATAGGAAAATGGGTAAATTGCCAGTTGTAATCAAACTCATCTTTAGGAGTTAGAATATGACTCTTTAGTCTCAAATAAGAGTTTAGGCATGAATTATGGAATTTTTGGAGATTTGGGACCAAGGGTAAAATAGTCATTTTACCATAAATTGGTATTGTATTAAATTTTGTTCTAATAGGATCTACTACCTTAGAAGTCTTAGACTTCTAATTACCTAAAAAGTGTGCTGACACACTTGCCTCCTTTGACAGGCAACCGAGTTATACAGTTACAGATTGAGTTGTGATTAAGAGAATCGAGATCTGATTCAGGTAAGTCCACGGACTTACTTAGCTGGCTTCTTGTATGAGTGTAATGTGTATGAGTGGTGTTTGTTAGTTATAATAAATAACGAAACCGGATTAGGCCGACTTTATTATTGACGTAATTGACCCAAGTATATGATAACGGGTCGTGACATCATCTGCCTAGCTCTTGCGAGAGTCTAGGAGGTTTCCTACGACCAGCCGAGTCAGGTAGACGGTCAGATGCATTAGTACCATTCCGCGTTGGTAAACGGGGACATGGGCGAGGTTTGGGAATCCCTCGTGTCACAAAATAAGTATCATTTGTAATGACATATCATCTAATTAAAGATAATAAAAGGATTGATTGTTGCATGTTGATTGTGTATGTTGTGTGTTTGTGCTTTTACCTTTATACTTATGCATAGAATGTTAGCTAACGGTTTTATACCGCTTGTAGATGCCTTGCAGGTTAAGACAGTTGTAGAGAGATCCGGAGGAAATGGTCAGCCGGGTCCACGCACTCATTTAGTTGGGGACGGGGATGTCTTCTGTTCCTCATATGCGTCGTTTTAGTATCTTTTCTTGTAAGGCTGATACATATTCTCCATGTATATATTGTTTACATTTTTCAAATGTTTTAAATACTTTTGTGCCTTGTTGTAAGATCCAAGTAAAATTGTTGTCAAACTATGGTCGGGACCCATTGTGAGATCCTAACCAGTAGCTCCCCGAGTTGTCAGAATTTGGGGTGTTACAATATGGTATCAGAGCCAGGTTGGCAACAATGGCACTTGAAATCTTCTGAAAGACCGAATGTATAAAATAACTAGAACCCGAAAGGGTCTAAAATTTTCAAAACGTATTTATGTTTTTACACACACGCATAGTCGGGTTGTTGGGTTAGTAGTACGTCGGACCACCATCGCTTTCCGTGGATCTCTGCAACTTGGATCGATAGGAGTTAGCTTATAGACTTTTTATGATGTTATTATTATATGTTATACACATGTGTTTGCTTAGCTTGTTAGTATCCTATAAGAAATTTTATATCCTTTAGTCGTGATATCACGCAGCGATTATCGCCTCATGATAAATCAACTGCGGGCTTGAAGAATCTCCAACACGAGGCAATAGAATCGGACCTTGAATTGAGTATTATACTCGGGTAGGCTGCTTGGTGATCCTTACAAATCATCCAAAAAACAAGTGAGCAAGGAAGTAAAGTTGTGAAGATAATTTTTACCATAAGCACAATTAGATGATGAAGGAATTCCTGAGTCAGTTCCGTTAGAAGGTCGTACAAGGAAGTCGGGCATACGAAGCCGAGAGATGGAATTAGAAGAACCATCTAGGAGACGAGAAGATCTCCGAGTGGAGATCACAATATTAGAACAAGAACCAAGTAGAACGGAGTACAACCAAGATGGCGAGATAAAGGACGTTAAAATCGTGGCGAATGCCCCATAGACAATTATGGGCATGAGAGATCTGAAGAGATTGTGTGGCAAACCGCATATGAGGATTGAGGTGCACAGAATGAAGACCTACAATTGAGTGTCAAAGCGAAAAGGTAGACCCCACAAGTGTGGAGAGGTTTTGACCTCCTCGAAGATATAAGATGTAGAAAGAAATCGTGACGCCAATATCCAAAGAATGGAGGCCTGTAGCAGGGTCAACGGAGTTCATGAAGGCGATATTACCACTAACTCCAGTGAAGAAATCTGCTTGGGAGAACGGCCTTGCTAGACTCGAGAGTCCAGAGTAACCCGAATTATCATGGGACCTAAGCCATCAACACAGATGGTCCATGCAAAAGGAACTGCAAGTGGATGATCATTACGGCCATAAGAATAAAGACGCTTGCGAGCTATCGTGGAAAAATTGAAACGACTATTTATGTCAGATGAATGACACAATCGAACTAGAGAAATGGAGTTAGGCCATAAGAAGCGGAAGGGTGGAAGGTAGAACGAACTAAAGAAGTATAAAAGGATTGTTGTGAGCAACTGTTTACCTACTAGCTAAGGAAATTTTGACAGATCACAATTAACATGGAATGGAGACTTACAACTTAATGTAAGAGCGAAAGGTAGACTTCACAAGCCTGGAGACGTTTTGTCTTCTTTCAAGATAAGAATTCTAAGAAGAATCACAACGCCAATATCGAAAGGATCGAAGCCCTGTAACATAGTCAACAGAGATTTGGAAGGAAATATTATAAACAACGCCGATTAAGGAACCTGGGCTTGTGAGAATTGTGTGGTGGTCTCCAGAGTCCAAGGTAACCCACATTTATAACAGAACATAGGTCATCAACATAGACGGTCCCTGTAAAGGGACTACAATTGGGAGGTAATTAAAAGTCATCGGAACTACAAGACGCTTACCATCTATCGGGGAGTGTTAGGAACGACTTTTAACGTCAGGCGATGGAACAGTGAGACTTGAGAAAGAGAGTTGTCCCAAAGGAAGCAGAAGAGTGAAAGATAAGACGAACTAAAGAAGGATAAAAGGATTAATCTAGTAGGTGATGTGCACCAAAAATTTAATACCAGTAGAGGTATGAAATTGAGATAAGTCAATTATAGACTGACCGATGTCAACCAAGGACGTGCAAGTATTGTTTGGTATTGACGAGTTATGTGCCGTTAAGAAGAGATATTTGTGATTGTGGATCTATGGAGTAGCTTTACCGACGCCTTAGAGGATTTCCTCAAGTAGGCAACGACAACCTTCTTGGATGAATTAAAGGTATAAAGAGAAACGTTTTAAGGGTTACTTCTTGGCTAGTTAAGATCAAACTCCGGTCAAGTCAGGGAGTTGGATCCGTGGTAGAAGAATTAAGAAAGTAAGCGGAAGAAGTTGTTTTTCAATCGTTGTTTTATTTTCTTAAGGCAAGTAAAGAAGGTACTTGGTACTTCATCCGTATAAGACTCATGGTGTAATTGGAAGAAAGAGTTTTGGGGTCAATCATTTTATACTTAACTGAAAAGGTCCTTAGAATTAATGAGTGACAACAGGATAATCAGAGTAGCGCAGCGGAAGTGTGGTGGGTCCTAACCCACAAAGCAAGAAGCTCAAGGGTACTGATGGATTTTGTGTCGAGTTTAAGATGGTGATAGTTGGTGAAATGCATTCTAGTTGAAAGAAACTTAAGATAGGCTATGTGAATGACTGGAAATGTTGTACGGAAACTTATGTGCATGTAGAGGTAATAGAAGGAGACTAGTACCCTATTATGGATCCGAGTGAAGAGTGATGGCTTTGTTACAGGTTGCCAGACAAGTAGTGTGAAATTATATTCTAGTGGAATACTCTAGAGTGAGTTTTCTGGATGGATTAGGAAAGAATTAATAATGTAATAAAATTATTGTGCATGGCCTGCACTAGAAAGTTCAAAGTGAGTAACTATCATCTTGAGTCGAAGATACATAAGAAAGAGAAGCGACAGGAGCATACTTGCAACCTAGTAACCGTGCTTAAAGAAAGCATAATCTCGGAGTAAATTTTATATGTAACGTTATGTCGGAACAGAGCCTAGTTGCGTTTTGAGTTAGAGGGATATTAATAGTCCGATAAAAGTGGAGGATACAAGAGTTCAATGTTGACGATGTGTTAGCATTTATCGAGTATTTACGATCAAATAACGGTGATATAAGATCACTTTTTGTCTAATACCGTCATTCCGGACATATTCTGTGTCACTTAAGATCTTGGTTAATGCGTGGGAAGCCTGGGTTAGAGCTAACGATATATTAGAGATCTATAAATAATATAACAATGCCAAGTGAACAAAGAGGATGACCACTACATTTGATTTTAGTTGTCTCGAGTGTTAGACCTGAAAAGGGTAAAGGTGACGATTCCTTACCAATTGGAGAGTGCAGTGTCAGTTTTCCACAGAGACTAAGTTTGGGAACTGAGTTTGAGAATTTCAGTTGGAGAGATACCTACTAGACGCGAGTTAGGTCATTAGATTAGAGGATCACAGTTGAGCCGAATGATATCGGTGAGATACCCGGTAACCACTCTAGAATGTGGTAGGAGGCGCATGTGATCTTAGTACCTGAAAAGATTAAAAATTCAGTGGTTTTATGAAAAGCCGATAAGGCTACCTAAGATTGGGGATAGTAAGAGACGTAACATTTCAAAGGCCTATGTAGCTATAGTTGTAACCTCGGGAGTGACGGGTTAGGGCTTGACCTTGAATGTGTGATATTGTTTGACTGCTTGTTTATTTCATGATTGAGTGTTTAGTCAATGATGTGTGCTTTTGGTAATATTGATGTGCGGGAAACTTAGATGTGGAAACGAAGAGACTTTTGTGTAGTGATCAAACACACCCATTTGGTGCTTTGAAGGCCGATCAGGATTGTCTTACCCTTTGATAGGGTTAGAGAAGTTTAGAAAAAAAGTAAATAAATAAAATAAAATAAAAATAAAAATTTAGTGAGACTAGGACATACCAGTTTATTTATTGAAGTCGTTTAATTAAGTATCTTGCTCTAAGTTTCGGGACGAAACTTATTTTAAGGGGGCACTGATGTAATATCCGGAATTTTTATTCCGTTCAATTCCGAATCAATTCGGACTTTGAGTCGTTGACTATTTCCCATTCTATCTAGTATTTCTTTCTTCACAAATTTTATCATTTAATGTAGAATTTAATTCACATAAATTGATAGAATTATATCAAACCCTAATTCTTATAATTATTTATCATTTTATGTGGAATTTAATTCACATAAAATGATAGAATTATATCAAACCCTAATTGTTATAATTAATTCTTAACGACGACTTTAGACGAGATCATGACAAGGTTGAGACGAGACTGTGACAAAGCTGTGACGAGGCCCAGACAAGCAGTTGACGAGGCCCAGAGAAGCAGTTGACGAGGCCCAGACAAGCAGTTGATGAGGCCCAGACAAGCAGTTGACAAGGCCCAGACAAGCAGTTGACAAGGCCCAGACAAGCCTTGATAAGGCCTGATCTCGAGTATGGTCGGCCAGCCCAAAACACACCACCTACTTCAGCATCTCCCTTGCCCTAGATTCTATTCACGTGTCCAGAAACTCACGTACGCCGGCACCATCTTCTACTCCACGCAAGCTGACAACATCCAGCGGCGCTCCCGTCCTTCGTCATCTTCCTGAGAGCGCACCGGATCTGCAGCCCCGACCCTCCTCTTCTGCACACCCCAGCCGGCGCTCCTCTCCTCTTCTGCACACCCCAACCGGCATTCCTCTCCTCTTCTGCACACCCCATCCGGCGCTCCTCTTCCCTTCTGTACACAGCCATGGATGGCACTAGCAAGTCACTCCAGTCCCGTCCTCAGCCATGGACACCGCCATCAATGCAAAACGCCCTTCTGTACACACCAATGTCAGGATCTCGTGCTTTGCCTCAGGCCATCAGCGTCGATCTCTTCAGGAAACACACGGCCCTTCTCTCCAGTCCAAGTCCAGCCCGACCTCCTCTCTAGTCAGTTGCGAGCCTCTCACACATAGATCTTTCAACAACAGCAACCCGGTGTTGCTCCCTTCACCCCTTCGAGTCGTGGAATCGAGTAAGGCTTGTACCTCTCTCTCCCTTGCATTTCTGTGCACGTGTCCCATGCCTAACGAGTGCTTGTCATGCCTTCTAAACCTACACTAATCATTCGAAGATGAGCAGTAAGGAGGCACACGTTTTTTGAGTTTTTATGAAGTGATGAGCAGTCATTTTGGAGTCCAATTTTAGGTAAGCTAGGCTCTTCCTTTTTGGCTAGTTTTCGGATATGTTATAGATGGTATTGCATAGTAAATCATACTAAAATTTCAGAGGAATCCATGTTATGGTTTGAGAGATATGGGGTTTCAAGGTTGACTCCTCATACAGTTTTTATAAATGTGCTGAGTAGAGAAAAACAACATGGGATGTTGTTTTGTGAGATAGTTTTTAATAGGCTTTTGATCTCTGTTGGGCTTGAAATTTTGATATGATATAGTTGACTCCTCATACAATTCTTCTGTTGTGTTGAAATTCTAAGTGTTGAGAAAAACTGCTTGTGATGCAGTTTTGTGATATAGGATTGAATAGGTTATTGACCTCTATTGGACTTGAACTTTGGATATGTCTTAGTTAGGCTTACATAGTATAGTATATAAAAATTTGAGAGGATTTAATCAAGAGGTTTAGGAGTTATGATTTTTCAAAGTTAAGACAATGTGCCGTTTTGTTAAGTGGTTGCTGAATTTCCAGAAACTGTGTTGATCAGTCAAGTTTGAGCATACTTTTTTATGCCTTAGAGATAAGATCCACCGTTCAGTTCTTGAGATTTTGTTTAGTGCCATGCATAGGTTAATATGTCAAAAGTTAGGATGAACCCAACGGTGGGGATTTAGAATTATAGAGGCTCAAAGTGGACTTGTTGTACAGTTAGAAAACATACTCAGATTTTGGCTAACCAACTTTGGAAATTAAGCCATGCATAAGTGTTGTAACCAACTTTGGAAATTTTTGTAGAAGTGATGGTTGAACAGTTTTAATAAATTCTTGCTCCTAAGAGTAGATGAGATATCATAGATGATCTAGGGAATTATTTCGGAATTTTTATAAGATTATTCGAATTTCATATTTGAAGCCGAAGTTGGACCTTAACGATCTTTCCGAAAATAGGAAAATGGGTAAATTGCCAGTTGTAACCAAACTCATCCTTAGGAGTTAGAATATGACTCTTTAGTCTCAAATAAGAGTTTAGGCATGAATTATGAAAATTTTGGAAGTTTCGGGACCAAGGGTAAAATAGTCATTTTACCATAAATTGGTACTATATTAAATTTTGTTCTAATAGGATCTACTACCATAGAAGTCTTAGACTTCTAATTCCCTAAAAAGTGTGCTGACACACTTACCTCCTTTGACATGCAACCGAGTTATACAGTTACAAATTGAGTCGTGATTAAGAGAATCGAGATCTGATTCAGGTAAGTCCACGGACTTACTTAGCTGGCTTCTTGTATGAGTGTAATGTGTATGAGTGGTGTTTGTTAGTTATAATAAATAACGAAACCGGATTAGGCCGACTTTATTATTTACGTAATTGACCCAAGTGTATGATAACGGGTCGTGACATCATCTGCCTAGCCCTTGCGAGAGTCTAGGAGGTTCTCTGCGACTAGCTCAGTCAGGTAGACGGTCAGATGCATTAGTACCATTCCGCGTTGGTAAACGGGGACAGGGGCGAGGTTTGGGAATCCCTCGTGTCACAAAATAAGTATCATTAGTAATGACATATCACCTAATTAAAGATAATAAAAGGATAGATTATTGCATGTTGATTGTGTATGTTGTGTGTTTGTGCTTTTACCTTTATATTTATGCATAGAATGTTAGCTAACGGTTTTATACCGCTTGTAGATGTCTTGCAGGTTAAGACAGTTGTAGAGAGATCCGGAGGAAATGGTCAGCCGGGTCCACGTACTCATTTAGTTGGGGACGGGGATGTCTTATGTTCCTCATATGCGTCGTTTTAGTATCTTTTCTTGTAAGGCTGATACATATTCTCCATGTATATATTATTTAAAATTTTCAAATGTTTTAAATACTTTTGTGCCTTGTTGTAAGATCCAAGTAAAATTGTTGTCAAAATATGGTCGGGACCCATTGTGAGTTCTTAACCAGTAGCTCCCCGAGTTCTCGGAATTTGGAGTGTTACAACGATTGGCCAGTTGACTTCTTCGTCATGTACTTAGTACATGAAGAAGTTATTTTGGGTATGGATTGGATGGACCGACATCGAGTAGTTTTGGACATCGGCAAGAGGACAGAGACGGTGACTACAAATGCAGGCCATGTTGAGATCTTCCGAGGATAGGATCTCGGGAAGACCGGTACAATCATCAGTGCAGTTCGAGCTGCTAGACTTATCAGTCAGGGATGCGAGGCTGATTGGTGCTATGCCATGAAAGATAGTACGAGCCCGACTTTGGAGGAGATTCTAGTATCTTGCGAGTTTGTTGACGTCTTTGGAGTGCCATCAGGTTTACCTCCACAGAGGAGTGTAGACTTTGGCATTGAGCTAGAGCCCGGTACAAGATCGATCTCTAAGGCTCCTTACGTATGGCGCCTATCGAGATGCTTGAGTTGAAGAAACAGCTCGAGGAGTTAGCAGAGAAGGGCTTCATCCGTCCTAGTGGATATCTTTGGGGCGCACCAGTGCTCTTCATCAGGAAGAAAGACCGGTCAATGAGGTTATGTATCGACTACGGAGAGCTGCGCAAGGTGACAATCAAGAACAAGTACCCATTGCCCCGTATCGATGATCTTTTGCATCAACTGCATGGAGCTTTAGTGTTTTTGAGGATCGATATGAGATCTGTTTATCACCAGTTTAGGGTGAGGGAGCATGACATAGCCAAGACGGCATTTTAGACCAAATATGGACAGTACGATTTTTTAGTGATGCCATTCGGGCTCACGAATGCGCCCGTAGTTTACATGGTGTTGATGAACAACATCATCATCGACTTCCTATACCAGTTTTTAGTTCTCTTCGTAGACGAAATTCTGGTTTACTCTCGCAGTAGAGAAGAGCAGGCAGGACACTTGAGGATCGTTCTTCAGATCTTACAAGATATAGAGCTCTACACCAAACTCTCTAAATGCGAGTTTTGGATGTCCGAGGTAGCATTCCTTGGTAACATTGTTTCAGCTGAAGGGATCAAGGTAGATCCAACAAAGATTGAGTCAGTAGCATCTTGGCCGCCACCTAAGAACGTCAAGGAGGTACGCAGCTTCTTAGAATTGGCGGGCTACTACAGGCGTTTTGTTGAGGGCTTTTCGGGTTATCGCCCGACCGCTCACTTTCTTGTTACGGAAGTCTATGAGGTTTGTATGGTCCGAGCCGTGCCTACAGAGCTTTGAGGAGCTGAAGAAGAGGTTGACCTCTCCTCCTATCCTAGCTTTGCCAAAGGGCATTGAGGATTTTGTGGTTTACAGTGACGCATCCAAGCTGGGCTTGAGATGTGTTCTGATGTAGAGGGGTAAGGTGATTGCTTACACGTCTAGACAGCTGAAGACGTACGAGGAGAATTACCCTACCCATGACCTTGAGTTGGCTACTATGGTTCATGCTTTGAAGATTTGGAGACATTATATGTACGGAGCTCCGTGTCAGATTTTCACAAACCATAAGATTCTGAAGTACATATTCACTCAGCTGGAGTTGAATAATTGTTCACTCCAAACGGTGTGTGCAAGCTTTAAATTTATATCCCAAGAAGTATTCTTAAAACAAGGATGCGAACCCGCAATGTACGGATCAATTGTAATAAAAAGCAAGATTTCCAGGGGTCGATCTCAGGGACTTAGGTGAAACTAAGCAAGAATAGGTTGTCAAGAAACTAATAACCACAAAAGCAATTAAAGCAATCAAAGGTGATAATAAGGTCAAATAAGGGGAAATGCGGATTCTAGGGATTAAAGCATCTAGTTGTGATTCTGACTTAAGATCTCAAAAGATAATGCGGACAAAGCTGAGATTTTGCAAAGGGAAGGTTTTTCTAAGGTGGGAATAGATCACCGGGTAAGTCTCACTACTCACTATCCCAAACCAAAGTTCCTATTACCGGGTAAGTCTCAAGGTACTAAGAAAAAGAACTATAATCTCAAACCAACACACCACCTAAGGGAATAGAATTAACCTTTACCGGGTAAGTCTCAGGCTAACTCACAAAGATGGGATGAAGGCACACTCAAACCCCAATAAAGGATAAACCTTTATTACCTACACTTATGATCTTGGATAAACAAATTAAGGAATCACCACGTAAGTCTCATCCTAGGCTTGCATTGAACCAGGAAAGGTGTAACAAGAATAGGATTTGGCAAACTAGAACACTTAACTCTCACTTTCGGATCAGAAAAGGTTCACCTCGTTCAGTCAAGTTCCACCCCGGCCGATATCGACTGAGCGAGGTGTTCTAGGGTTAAGGTTAAAGACTCGAGCTTTCAGGGTCCTGTTGGGATTAAGATCATTCTATCATTGTTTTTCCCACAACTTTCAGCCAATCACCCTAGAATCGCACAACAAATTTAGCCACTCATCATCATGAAAACAATAATCGAATAAAAGGTGAAGGGATGAATATTCGAACAAGTAAACCTTAAGAAAAAGTCCTCAATAACTGAATCAAATAAACAACAAATCAGCGTTCCTCAAATCATAAGTGGAACAAGACAACAAACCAAAAAGGGAATCTAAGAAACTCTTACAAACTACCTCTAAAGCTAATCTCCAAATTATGAATCCTTCCTTGATTGATCTTCAATCCTTCCTTCAAGCTTCTAGAAAATCTCCTAACTGTTGTGTGTAGAATATGGTGTAGAGGATGGTTAAATTGTGGAAAATCCAACCCTTTATATAGGAGAATTATCTTCCAAAGATAATAATATCTTAAAAAGATAATTTCCTATAAAATATATCCATATCTTTAAAATAGATCTCCCTAAAGTAAGATCTTCCTTCCAGAAATCCAGCCCAAAAATATAAGATATCTTCTTTCCATAATTAAAAGATCTCAGCCAAAAAATATGATCTCGCCGGCGGCAAGGTGTTTGCCTCGGTCGGGACGCTCCTCAAGATCACCTTGGTCGAGGTAACACTGTAGCTGACCGAGGTGAATTTCAACTGAATGTGAAATCTCTCAAATTTGGTCCAAATTAAATCTTCTTCATTAATTCCATGCACCCCTGAGTTCTTCTTTAAGCTCCAGAATGTAGCTCCTATGACTCCTTAGTTCCTTAGCTCCATTTTGATGCAAAACGTGCCATTTTACCTACGATTACAACGAAACTTGGTGTAGACCTCGATTCCCATAAAGGTAGATGAAACAACAATATAATCACATAATATGCATCCATACATGCAGATTATTGAAGATAAAACGTCTAAAAAAGTCCCAAAATATAGACTATAATACATGCTATCAAAATACCCCAACTTGTCCCTTGCTTGTCCTCAAGCAAGTTCCAAATCTTAAGTACAAGATAGAATGGATTATAGGTCATAAAGATCAATGAAGTATTTCAAAACATTTTTGGTGGTGTGCTCCACTCATAGACCACTCTAAGAGAATGCTTCATGGAAAATAAAATCAAAACATGATCAAAACATTTTATAAATATAAGAAAGTTGTTCATCTTTGCATAAAATCATAGAATGCATAATAAATCATACTTATCGAAACTAATCATGTATAATCCAGTTTAAACCACCAAGTCAATCAACAAGCTCGAGGTCTCAAGGGCTTCCAAAAGAGGTCAAGAAACGTGTGAGGGTGGGATGTATATAGGGAATGTGGTTCTAGAATCCAGGAAAAGGATCTTACTTCACTTCTTTTGAAACTCAACATCTTCCACCAATAAGCTTTGCTTATTTTTACTATACTTTATGGGATGCATGGACAGAGGTGCACAATAACCGAAGCCTAGGAGATCAGCAATCCTCAATTTTTCGAGATGTCTCAAACCCTTTGATGACATGAATTATATACCATTATAATCATGCATATAATAGAGGTTTACCTCAATTTACCTTGCATTTAGGGGGAACTTGTGTACCTTTTAGGCTTTATTAAATTATATTTCGGAAATAGAGGTCTACACGAGTTTCGGTTGAATTGTAGGTAAATTCAATGGATTTGGAAGCAAAAGTGGAGCAAGGAGCATCTAAGGCCATTAGGGAAGCTAAAGGAGTCTTAGAGTAATCACAAAGAGTAAAGGAGTTGTGTAAAAGAGTCACAAAGGGAGGAAGGAAACAGGCCAAAAGACGAGCATTCTCTGTTGAAGAAAATCGTGCCATTTACAATATAAATCGGACGATTTTTGTCACTATAAATGGAACGGTTTTGCTTGAAAATCGGCTGGCACGATTTATTTGTTTTTCGGCCCAATGGTAAAGACGACTTAAAGCCCATCACTTTTATGGTAGAGAGGTGTTTTGCCAAGCGGCCATTAGCAAGGAACTATAGATTGGAACCCTAGGAACGGAAACGGGGGTTCTGCAGCGGGAAATCTTTACACGTTTGAGAGAGATTGAAGATTTTGGGAAGAAGATTGAAGCGATATTGCCAGGAAGTCAATTTTTATCATATTTGTGAGATTCCTTGTGTCCATTGCGTTCTTTGTGGTTTGTGAATACAATAGTGAGTTGATTGAGAGATACTTTGATTAGTTTTGAGATTGGTTTACTGATTTGAAAGTTATTGAGTTTTTATTAAAGATTCGGGTTTATTTGATTTATTCACTCAATCTTAATTTTGATTTGATTTTGAAAATGGTTGGCTAAAACCATTGTGATTCTGGGGAGAATAGTTTATGATTGAGGCTTAGATGATGATAGACTGAACTCATTCAAACATTTGAACCCTGAGAGTTTAGATTTTAACTTTGCGACAACACATAAATCGCCTTGTTCTTGAGAAAATCGTCTGATTTAATGATGAACAAGTCGATTTATTCCACTGACGATCTTTAATTGATTTATTCCTTAACCAAAGTTAATCCTTGCCTAAATCCCAACCTTGCTTAACCTTTTAACCTCTATTTAAGTGTTTGAAGAGACTTCATCATTGATTCTACATTTAATAGATTAAGATTACAAGATTTGGGTAATAGAGAGACTCGACATCCTTTATTAAGGTTTAAGTGTGCTTTCTATCTTTACCTTGGAGAGTCATATGCTAGGGTTTTGGATAGTTAGTTTGAGTGTAATTCTTGTCCTTAGATCTTTCTATATTGCAGCCTCAACAACCCTTATAGAGAGAACCTTTGGATTAGACAAATAGGTTTCGGAACTTCACCGTACGATATCTACCTTTGAAATACATAACCTTGGCAATATAAGCTCTCTCCTTTGATCTTTAGAAGTGTCTTGAATCGAAAGCCGCAGTCGGATACTTGAATCCTTGGAATCATTTCCCCCTTTATTAATCACAAAAGCTTTTGCACTTTGCTAGATAATTGAATTCGATTTTATTCTCACCAAATCCCTGAGTTCGACTCTGGAATTTCTTACCTTGCTAGAGCTGATCCGTACACTGCGGGTTCGCTTTGCTTTGAGTTCTAGATATAAATTTAAGACTTTGACGCACACACTTTTGAGCGAACAAGTTTTTGGCGCCGTTGTCGGGAATTTGGTCTAGACCAAATTCGATTTTCGGTTGTCTAGCTTGAGAGCTCTTGCTCTTGTGATTTGATTTGTCTACTTGAGTGATCTTTGCAGGTTCTTTAGGTATATGCGAAAGACTAGATCTACCAAAGATCTAGTTCCTTTTGATCCCGAATTGGAGAAAACTTTAAGAAGGAAGTTGAAGGAAAAGAAAATGGCTGAAAATAACGAGAGAAACATCCAAGCTGAGTTGGATGAAGCTCAACGTCAACTTAAGTTGAGTGAGAAAGCTTGTGTGGATGCAAAAACGAGTCATCAATTCCAAATTGATGAGCTCAGGGCTATGATGTTGGACATGAAGTTGGAGCTGAATGATGCTAGGAAGAAGAAGAAAGTCAAGAAGCCAACTAAGTCCACTAGAGATGATTCATCCGATGATGAAGAACTCGATCCGGATATGCCGGAACTTGAGGAAATCAATCCAGTGATTCATCCCGTTGGTAACAACCCAAGACCACCGGTTGTTCCTCGCATTCCAGCTGGGGATGTGAGAGTTGCTAATGGAGGAGATGAACCACGAACTCTGGGGAAAAGGATGGATCCAATTCAGCAACCACGCCGTCTAGGTTTGAATTTCGGAGCTGAGGACATCCAAAAATTCAGCTTTACACCACAAGTTATCACCATGGTTCGCCAAAGTCAGTTTGGTGGAGCAAGTGCTGAATCTCCACACCAACACTTGCAGAATTTGAGATTCTCATGGAGACCATGAAGTCGAAGAAGGCTACCACAAGTAATTACAAGATTAAAACGTTCTTCTTCTCGTTGAAGGACAAGGCTCTAGCTTGGTACCAAACACTTCCAGCTGCAAAGTTGGCTACATGGGAGGATCTATCTTTGGAGTTCCTCACCAAGTTCTTCCCGCCATCCAAAACGGCGGAATTGAGAGGTAAGATCAATGCTTTTTCTATGAAACCTAACGAAAGTTTGTTTCAATCTTGGTAAAGGTTTCAGGATCTCCTATTGGATTGCCCACACCACGGCATTTCAAAGCTGTAATTGTTGGAGATCTACTACAAGAGGTTGGATGTGGAAACACAATTCAATCTCCAATCTCTCTCTTGTGGCACATTCATGGACATGAGAGAAGATGATGCTTGGGACTTCATTGAGAAGCAAGCCCGGGTGATTGAGAAGTATTCCCACCGAAAGGTGGATCCAAATAGCCGGAATCAAGGAGATCCGGGGAAGCTTCTCGAAGGGAAGGGTTCTGGCAATCACTACTAAAAGTGGTGTAACAACCACCGATCCTCAACCTAAAGTAGTTGAAACCACCACCGAAGAAGGGAAAGGAAAAGAGAAGGAAGATGTCTATGTTCCTCCTCCCGCCTACAAACCACCTTTACCTTTTCCTCAATCTAGAGCGCGGGCGCGGCTAGATAAACACTTCGGTAAGTTTATTGAACTTATGAGTAAGATGCATATTAATATACCTTTTATGGATGCAATTTTAGGTATGCCAGCTTATGGGAAATTCCTAAAGGAAATCCTCTCTAACAAGAGGAAATTAGAAGATATTGGAGAAGTCAAGATGAGCACGGAGTCATCCGAACTCATCAAGACTATGACAGAAAATATGCCACCTAAGCTGCGTGATCCGGGATCATTTTACATACCCATCACCTTAGGAGAGGTTACTTATGATGCACTTTGCGACCTTGGAGCAAGTGTGAGCATCATACTACTTGCTTTATGCAAGGCGGTTGGTCTAGGAGAACCTAGACCGGTGAAGATGACGCTTTACATGGCCGACCATTCCATCACCAGGCCAGTTGGGATGATAGAAGACATTCCTGTAAAACTCGGTAAGTTTTACATTCCTATAGATTTTGTCGTTCTTGACATCCCTGCAGATTATCCAGTTCCCATCATTCTTGGGAGACCATTCCTTGCAACCTCCGGATGCATGGTAGATTGCAAGAATGGACAGCTATCCTTCAATATAGGTGAAGAGAAAGTGGAGTTCGTACTCTCCTCTTTAATCAAAGAGCCAGCCTTGAGGGAAGATGTTTTTAACATCTTTGATGAAGAAGAGTCTAGAGAAGTGGTGAGTTCGATCCTAATGAAAGATCCACTTCAAAAGGTTCTTAGTATGAGCATCATGAAGGAAGGAGTAGAGCATGATTGTGATGATGAGGTAAAAGCATTAGAAGATGTAAAAGAAGAACCAGGAGCAAGATTTGAAGAGTTGAAATTAACCCCGGAAACTGTGAAAAAAATCGACCTACACGAAATAAATCACACGATTTCTGAAAAGGTAAGTCTATTTTTGACAACAGGAAGAAAAATCGACCTAAAAATCGGACGATTTTCTTTAGAGGGGGGCGATTTAGCGACGATTTCTCCGGTTTCTACAAACTTGACTGCTGTTGTTCTCAACTCTAATAGTGCACCTTCCCCGCCTTCAGAGGCTTCTCCCATGACAGTAGAAGGTCATGAATCACTAATCAAAGCACTTCCTTCATTGGAATTGAAGCCCCTTCCTACACACTTAAGGTATGCATTTCTTGGGCCTAACTCTACATATCCTGTTATAGTTAGTGCAAAACTGAATGATGATAAATTAGAGAAGCTTATGAATGCTCTAAGGCAACATAGGAGAGCATTAGGCTATACTATTGATGATTTGATAGGCAATAAACCTTCTCTATGTATGCATAAAATCTTAATGGAAGAGGATTACAAGCCTTCACGTCAACCTCAAAGACGGTTAAATCCGATCATGAAAGAGGTCGTGAAGAAAGAAATCCTTAAGCTACTTAATGCAGGTATCATCTTCCCTATTTCCGATAGCAAGTGGGTGAGTCCAGTATAGGTAGTACCAAAGAAAGGAGGCATTACCGTTGTTGCCAACAAAAACAACGAGCTTATTCCCACAAGGACAGTTACGGGATGGAGAATGTGCATCGACTACCGTAAGCTAAATGTGGCCACTAGGAAGGATCGCTTTCCCCTTCCTTTTATTGATCAGATCTTGGAAAGGTTAGCCCAACATTCTTACTTTTGTTATCTAGATGGATATAGCGGTTTCTTTCAAATTCCCATTCACCCGGATGATCAAGAAAAGACGACCTTCACGTGCCCCTGGGGTATGTTTGCTTATAGAAGGATGCCATTCTGCTTATGCAACGCTCCAGCCACCTTTCAAAGGTGTATGATGGCAATCTTCTCAGAATATGTAGAGAATATCATGGAAGTATTCATGGACGACTTTTCGGTATATGGTTCTTCCTTTGATAACTGTCTCTCTAACCTTTCATTAGTTCTTAAGAGATGTGAAGATACTAACTTAGTTTTAAACTGGGAGAAGTGTCATTTCATGGTCACCGAAGGAATTGTATTAGGTCATCTAATATCAAATAGAGGAATAGAGGTTGATAGGACTAAGATAGAAACTATTGAGAAACTACCTCCTCCATCCTCGGTGAAAGGAATTAGAAGCTTTTTAGGACATGCAGGCTTCTATAGGAGATTCATAAAGGATTTTTTTAAGATTTCAAAACCCTTAACTAATCTTTTAATGAAAGACACAACTTTCGAGTTTTCAAAAGATTGTCTAGAAGCTTTTTGCAGGATCAAAGAAGCTTTGATTTCAGCACCAATCATCCAACCACCCGATTAGACTCTTCCTTTCGAGGTCATGTGCGACGCAAGCGACGTTGCTATAGGAGCCGTACTCGGACAGAAGAAAGATGGTCGTACACACGCCATCTACTACGCTAGCAAGACGCTAGTCGAGGCTCAACCCAATTATGCCACTACGGAAAAGGAACTTCTAGCCGTAGTTTATGCTTTTGAAAAATTTCGTTCCTATCTTGTAGGTGCGAAGGTGATAGTCTATACGGATCATTCAGCAATCCGTTACTTGTTCACAAAGAAGGATGTGAAGCCGAGGCTTCTAAGATGGATCTTACTCTTACAAGAGTTCGATCTAGAGATCCGTGACAAGAAAGGCTCAGAAAACTCAGTCGCTGACCATCTTAGTCGTCTTTCACACCTCACCGACGAGATGGATGCGCTCCCTATAGACGACTCATTCCCTGACGAGCAATTACATGAGATTGAATAATGTCTTCAACACATCTCGAAAGGTAATGATCCATGGTTTGCTGACATTGTAAATTACCTTGTTTGTCAGGAGATTCCCCCCGGACTTTCATATGCTCAAAGAAAGAAGTTCTTTAAGGACGTCCGACATTTCTATTGGAACGAACCTCTTCTCTTCAAAAGAGGTCCCGATGGCATATACAGAAGATGTATTCTAAAAGACAAAGTGGAAAGTGTCATCCGCCATTGCCACTCTCTACCATGTGGAGGATATGCTAGTTCCTACAAAACATGTGCTAAGGTACTTCGTTCCGGTTTCTTTTGGCCTACCTTATTCAGAGATGTCCAAAAATATGTTGTTGCTTGTGATGCTTGTCAAAGGACTGGTAATATTTCTAGGATGAATGAAATGCCCCTCAACAACATACAAGAAGTGGAGATCTTTGATATATGGGGAGTAGACTTTATGGGACCATTCTCATCCTCTTGTGGAAACCAATACATACTCCTAGCCGTAGACTATGTCTCAAGATGGGTAGAAGCAATCGCTTCTCCTACTAATGATGCAATGGTAGTGGTGAAGTTCTTCAATAGAACGATCTTCCCAAGGTTCGGAACTCCCTGAACCATCATTAGTAATGGAGGAACGCACTTCACAGCCCGTCGATTTGAGACTTTATTGGATAAGTATGGGGTGACCCATAAGATATCTACACCATACCATCCTCAAACTAGCGGACAAGTTGAGATATCCAATAGAGAGATTAAGGGAATTTTAGAAAAAATTGTCTCTAAAACAAGAAAGGATTGGTCAATGAAGCTTGACGATGCACTATGGGCGTACATGACAGCCTTTAAGACGCCAATAGGTACGACTCCATATAATCTTGTTTATGGTAAATCTTGTCATATTCCTGTAGAGCTAGAGCACAAGGCATATTGGGCTGTCAAGTGGCTCAACTTTGACATGAAAGAAGCAGGAGAGAAGCAGCTCTTGGATATCAACGAGCTGGACGAGATCCGGCTGAATGCGTATGAGAACGCAAAGATCTACAAGGAAAGGACGAAGCATTGGCATGATAAGCACATCATTCCAAAGGATTTGAAAGAAGGAGATCAAGTTCTTCTATTCAACTCAAGGCTTTGACTATTCCCAGGTAAGCTTAAATCCCGTTGGACAGGACCTTATGTAATTAAACGAATTTTCCCCCATGGTGCAGTTGAAGTATGGGGTGAACAAAGTAGAAGTTTCAAAGTAAATGGCCAACGGTTGAAGAAATACACACCGGAAGTTCCGGTTAAGGAGATAGCTCCTATCCTCCTCCATTGAACACCAAAACAAGCACCGTCCAGCTAAAGACGATAAATCAAGCTTTTCTTGGAATGCAACCATGATAGTATAACTCTTTTCTTCTTTTATTACTTAGTTTAGCTTAGTTTAGTTGCTTTGTTTCTTTTGTTTTTGCTTTTGTTTGTTCCTCGATACACTCTTGGTTTGTTTGTGTCAATAATCGCAGGAAATTAGGTCCAATTTGAGAAATCAATGAAGATAGGGGGCATAAAATAGTTCAAACTGCAATCTTCAAGAAAAAAAAAGGAAAGAAATCGAGCTACACAAAGCAAATCGTTCGATTCAGGAACAGAGCAAGACAATTTTTGGCAACAGGGAGATAAATCGACCCCTAAATCGACCCCCTTGAAAAAAATCGTCCGATTTTCTTCTTTGAGCTGAGAAAATGAAGAAAAATCACCCCGACAAATAAATCGCCCATAAAAATCGTCCGATTTTCTTCATTAAACCTCCGGCCTATATAAAGCCTTCACCACTCGATTCTTTCATTCCACAAACTCTTCATTCCCGATTTCCCTTCTCTCAAAGAACCGAAAATCGCCCACCCTCTCATCTCCTCATTCCTTAATCGTTTTGAACGATTCTTGACCCTAAACTGAAGCATTTTCGACCCAGCCCAGATAAATCATCCGATTTTCTGTTAGAACAGTCCGATTTTTTGTTGCAGAAATGGAGACTTTGAAAAGAATCACTCGAAATGTGGGGAAGAAGAAAGTATCTTCTTCCAAAGCCCCTCCCCCACCACCACCACCCTCTCAAGCCAAACCAAAACTTCCCCCTCCCCTCTCAAAACATAAGAAGAGATATGAACGTCTCTTAGATCGTCCCTTCACCCCTCCTCGATACATTGTGCTAGATGACTTAGATTCTTTATTTGTTCGAGAGGATGTGGACATGATGTTAGATAGAGTTGGGCTGAGTCAGTTTGCTATGATTAGGGAATATGCTTATACCGAGATCACCCTAGAACTCCTTAGCACATTTGAGCATGACCCTAGAGAGAGGACGGTCTCTTTCCGCCTCATGAACTAAAACCATGCCATGACTATTGATGACTTTGGGGATTTGTTTGGTTTTCCCTACTCTTCTGCAGGCACATTCGCGAGAGGAGTTAGTGCTAGTGCCTTTTGGGAAACCATCTCGGTGGGAGAGTATGGTGGTGATAAGTGGAGACCCGGAAATTCGAAAGAGGCTAGCATGTACAACCTTTCCTTTAAGGTGGTGCATAGGATCCTTAGTGAGAGCTTGTTTGCACGGACGGAGACTCCGTAAAAGCTCAAGGCTGACGAGCTCTTTATCCTGTACTGTATGACATGTAGTACCATTCCCAACATCACCTATATGCTTTCTGACTATCTAGGAAAGATAGCCACCAAGGTAAAGGGTGACATTTGTGCTGGAGGCCTTGTCACTCATGTGGCAAAGGCATTGGAGTTAGATTTCTCAAATTGCACCTTAGCTGAGAGTGCCTAGCCCTTAGGATCACAGAGATTGATAGCGAGACAGGTCTTGATTCCTCGAGGGAGAGGAACTCTTCATGTGCCCATGCCGTGGGCAAAGGATCCACAAAATAAGCCATCCGAGATAGTGTGGAAGTCCGAATACACCATTCAGAACAAGAGAAATTAGAAGGAGACCTTTGTACTGATGCTTGAGGAGATAGCTCCTCCTTGTTATTATGATGATGATGTAGGTGACACTGAGTATGAGGAGGATCAGGAGGCTGGAGTACACCAGGGGACCATGCTCGAGTTCGAGAGTGACACTTATAGTGGTCACGCCACGGATGCCATGGATACCGATACTCATGGTGCAGGACCTAGCCGGACTAGTCGAGGCACCGAGGAGACAGAGGATGACATGCAGCCACCCCGCCACTCCTTTGCACATGCTTCTAGCCACGGTAGAGGCCATGGACGAGGACATAGACTTCCCCGCCATTTTAGAGACTTAGTCTCTAGCTTCCAGGGTCTACGCACCGACTACCATGACCTACGCTCAGACTATCAAGCCCTCCACACCGACTACAGCACCTTGAACACTCAGTTCAAGGAATACCGGCAGGAGACGGACGCTAGACACTCCTCCTATGACGGACAGATGAGAGACATGTACTACCATCAGTTCGGCCACTTCTATGATCCCAGCGTGCCGATGTATCCACCTCCACCTCCACCACCACCGACCGAGGATTGAGATCCCACTCCTTTTACATTGTAAGTATTTTTCTCCATCTTATGCTTGATTTTTCATATTGGGGACAATGTGAAGGTTAAGTTTGGGGTGGGGGTACTTACAATCTCTTTTACTTCATTTTAGCACTCTATGCACTTTGTATTACTTTTGATGATTTGGCTTGTAATAACTCTTGCACTACTTGCTTTCCACTATGACATTCGCATTTGCATGCTTTCTTTCAAAAATTCTGAGTTTTCAAAAACTTTTGTGCTTCTTATAATGGAAATGACCTCTATGATGAGAATTGTGATCTGGAAAAGGCAAAAAGATGACATCGTTATGTTGAGATTTTAATTATAGCATGAATGAGCTTACTTTTCTTACTTGAACACATGAATGGTTTATATGATTTTGATGTTTTGATAAGAGAAGGAAAAATAGTCGAAGCTATATAATAAGTTCTTTTACATCATATAAGAATGACCAAGGCAATTCACTTCTTCTCTAATTCATATCTTGTTCATGCTAGCTCCTCAATGAAATATGTGACCTCCTTTTTACCATCCGGGAATTAGGATAGGTGATTGAAAAAGGCATGTTTGATGTGGGAGGGCCAATAAAAATGTGTTAAGTTAGTTTAGCAAATTATAAGTTTGGGGACGTTGAACATGAGGATGAGTAACTCGGCACCATTCACATAGCCGGGTGTTTGTGTCTTGCCAAAGTCCGATTGAACGACAAGTCTTGATATGGTATGTGCATCAAGGGTTTGAGGCATCTCGAAATTGAGAAACGCCGATCTCCTAGGCTTCGGTTATTGTGCACCGCTGTCCATACTCTCAAAAAGTAAAATATAAAGAAAGAAAAGCTTTTACATGCAAAGCATGTGTGGTGAAGTAAAGTTCTTGAAGGTATTATGTTGTTCCTCTTTCCCGTATTAGCACCACAATTCCTTAAAAGAATTCCCTCCTTTAACACGTTTCTTATGACCTTTCTTTGATTAGAAGACCTTGAGACTTTTATGCATGTATTTAAGACTTCATGGCTTAGACTTGTTTGATTTTAATTGCCTCTACATCTTTATCATGTCTTTTATTTGTGTTTTTGAGAAAGAAAAGAGAGTTAGTTCATATTATTATTATCATTGATACATGCCTTGTCTTCCTATGCCTTGAAACATCACTTTGAGGGTGATCCAATAAGAAGAAGCACTACCAAATGAAAGGTTTTTGAGTTTTCATACATATATAATCCATGGCATCTTCTATCCTAAGTTTGAGTCTTGCTTGGAGACAAGCAAGGGGCAAGTATGGGGCATTTTGATGACATGAATTAGATACCACTAAAATCATGCATATTGTAGAGGTTTACCTCGATTTACCTTGCCTTTAGAGGGAACTTGTGTACCTTTTAGTCTTTATTCAATTATATTTCGGAAATAGAGGTCTACACGAGTTTCGGTTGAATTGTAGGTAAATTCAATGGATTTGGAAGCAAAAGTGGAGCAAGGAGCATCTAAGGCCATTAGGGAAGCTAAAGGAGTCTTAGAGGAATCACAAAGAGCAAAGGAGTTGCATAAAAGAGTCACAAAGGGAGGAAAGAAACAGGCCAAAAGACGAGCATTCTCTGTTGAAGAAAATCGTGCCATTTACAATATAAATCGGACGATTTTTATCACTAAAAATTGAACGGTTTTGCTTGAAAATCGACTGGCACGATTTATTTGTTTTTCGGCCCAATGGTAAAGACGACTTAAAGCCCATCACATTTAGGGTAGAGAGGTGTTTTGCCAAGCGGCCCATTAGCAAGGAACTATAGATTGGAACCCTAGGAACGGAAACGGGGGTTCCGCAACGGGAAACCTTTACTCGTTTGAGAGAGATTGAAGACTCTTGGAAGAAGATTGAAGAGATATTGCCGGGAAGTCAATTTTGATCATATGTGTGAGATTCCTTGTGTCCATTGCGTTCTTTGTGGTTTTTGAACACAATACTGAGTTGATTGAGAGATATTTTGATTAGTTTTGAGATTGGTTTACAGATTTGAAAGTTATTGAGTTTTTATTTAAGATTCGGGTTTATTTGATTTATTCACTAAATCTTAATTTTGATTTGATTTTGAAAATGGTTGGCTAAAACCATTGTGATTCTGGGGAGAATAGTTGATGATTGAGGCTTAGATGATGATAGACTGAACTCATTCAAACATTTGGACCATGAGAGTTTAGATTTTAACTTTGCGACAACAGATAAATTGCCCTGTTCTTGAGAAAATCGTCCGATTTAATGATGAACAAGTCGATTTATTCCACTGACGATCTTTAATTGATTTATTCCTTAACCAAAGTTAATCCTTGCCTAAATCCCAACCTTGCTTAACCTTTTTAACCTCTATTTAAGTGTTTGAAGAGACTTCATCATTGATTCTACATTTAATAGATTAAGATTACAAGATTTGGGTAATAGAGAGACTCGACATCCTTTATTAAGGTTTAAGTGTGCTTTCTATCTTTACCTTGGAGAGTCATATCCTAGGGTTTTTGATAGTTAGTTTGAGTGTAATTCTTGTCCTTAGATCTTTCTATATTGCAGCCTCAACAACCCTTATAGAGAGAACCTTTGGATTATACAAATAGGTTTCGGAACTTCACCGTACAATATCTACCTTTGAAACACATAACCTTAGCAATATAAGCTCCGTCCTTTGATCTTTAGAAGTATCTTGAATCGAAAGCCGCAGTCGGATACTTGAATCCTTGGAATCATTTCCCCCTTTATTAATCACAAAAGCTTTTGCACTTTGCTAGATAATTTAATTCGAATTTATTCTCACCAAATCCCTGAGTTCGACTCTGGAATTTCTTACCTTGCTACAGCTGATCCGTACACTGTGGGTTCACTTTGCTTTGAGTTCTAGATATAAATTTAAGACTTGGACGCACACATTTTTGGGCGAACACCCTTGATGCACATACCATGACCCGTTAGGAATATCGCTCAATCCGACTTTTGCAAGACACAAACACCCGGCTATGTGAATGGTGCCGAGTTACTCATCATCATGATTGACTTCCCCAAACCTATTTGTTTCTTTCTAAAACTTCCAGCCAACATCTGAACTTTTGTTTCACTTGCTTTTCTTCGCTTGCTTCCAAATTCCCGGATAGGTAAAGGGAGGAAAATATGTATATGAGGGACTAAAGCATGATCAAGAAGAAGAAGAGAAGAGAATGAATTGCCTTAGTAATCCCAGGAAGAATGTGATAGAACTCATCATGTGGTGTCAACCTTCAAATTCAACATAATTTGATAAAAACAAAGTATTAAACATGCCAAAATTTCAAACAAAGCAATTTGCAACTTAAACATATCATAAAACCTTTCAAGCATATAAAGATTTGAAAACCAATCTGCAAACAAAATCATCACTGAGGTCATATCCAGAAAAGAAGCACAAAACGATTCGAAAAACTCTCAATTAAGAATCCACCTCGCTCGAGGTGTTCTAAGTCATCCGAGGTAAAGTACCTCGTTTGGCCAGAATCATCCCGGTCGAGGTCATAAAATTTTTTCTTAAACCAGTTTTTGATGTTTTTCTCAAACAAACAACCTGTATGCATGCATGTAATCTCAGATAAACACATAGAGCATAAAGAAAATCATAAATATCCAACTCGAGTCATACAATCATACACAATGTCAAATCATACACATAAATAAATACCCCATACTTGGGACACATTATCCCATTGGGTCAAAATAAGTCTAAAATAAGAGAACTCACCGGACATAGCTGAGCTGCGAAAATAAATAATAAAGAAAATCCATGCTGCTCTAGTCCTGATCCGTTGGTGGTGGTGGATATGGGATGAAGGGATGCTGAGATGGGTCAAACGGATAACCCATAGTGTGCTGAAACTGGATCTCCATCATCCTCTGCTGGTAGTGCTGGCTCAAGGTAGCCTGGAGCTCGGATCTCCATAAACTGCTACAGTCCTACCATAGAAATCATCTTCTTCAAGTCCCCCACCACGTGGAGGCACTCGAAGACTGGTATATCTAAAAAGCGTGGGGCAACTATGGGGCACCCGCATATGCGATCAAAATCTACCTAGTGACGCTCATGAATCACCGGGATAGAAGGTCGAGAAGAAGGAGAAGGTGAAGAACCACTGGGAGCATCACTCAGAACAAGCTAACGATCAGATCGAGAACTCATGATTACTGACAAGGTCACCTCAGTTGGTCTGACAGGCTGAAGAACACCTCAGCCAAGACACAGCTCGACTAGACCGAGGCAAAGTGCTGTTCGATTTCCTCTCTCTGATTTTCAGTTCTTTTCCCCCAAAATCACTACCAATTGCTTCCTATGGGGTACTTATACTCTTTTCAGCAACAAAAGATGGCAACCAAAGCCCAATCTTGCCTAAATCAGTAAAGAGAGAGGAGTTTAGGGTTTTTGACAATTTACCCCAAATTAAGCTGATTCGAGGCGTTTATCTTGCAGTTTGTTGCTTGCAATCTAATCCTATTGCTTTTCTGAGTGAAATCGGAGCAAAAATCGTAGAAAACGAGCGAAAAACAAAGAAACGAGGTGATTATGCGCCGCGGTCGAGAAGGGAGTTGGGAGGGAAGAGAGAGAAATATGTTCGCTTTTTATACCCCTCGCCGATTCTGATATCACCTCGGTCGAGGTGGTCCCGACAGGACCGAGGTGGCTGACTGGATAGTCAGACCTAGTCGTCTCGGTTGCCTCAAGAACATCTCGGTCGAGGCGCTATGACAGCAACCGAGATGTGTCTCAGTCAAACTCTGTCTTCTCAATTTCTCGAACTTCTGTTCTTCCAGTGTTGCTCTTGAGTTGCAAACCTTCCTTAGAGTGTATGTCTAGGATGCCAAAAACAAAGCAAAGCAAAAGCAAACTATCTAAAACTAAACTAGAAAAAGGGAAAAGAAAGCAATACCTTGGGTTGACTCCCAAGAAACGCTTGATTTAAGGTCGCTAGTTGGACCGTACGGCATCCCTAAACGAGGTATAGTGGTGCAATCTCCTCAACTTGGACTTCCGGTTGGTACTTATTAAGCCTATGACCATTGACCTTGAAGCTTCAGCTTGTTCCTCCCCAAATCTCAACTGCAGCATAAGGAAAAACATGTTTCACAACGTAAGGTCCTGTCCATCTAGATTTCAACTTACGTGGAAAGAGGCGAAGACGGGAGTTGAAGAGTAGAACTAAATCTCCTTCTTTGAATTCCTTAGGAATGATATGCTTGTCATGCCATTTCTTTTTTCTTTCCTTGTAGATCTTGGCATTCTCATTAGCATTTAAGCGCAACTCGTCCAGCTCATTGATGTCCAATAGCTTCTTCTCTCCGGCTTCCTTGATATCGAAATTCAACCACTTGATTGCCCAATATGCCTTGTGCTCTAACTCAACGGGTAGATGACAAGACTTCCCATATACCAAATTGTAAGGGGTGGTACCAATGGGAGTCTTGAATGCGGTCCTATAAGCCCAAAGAGCGTCGTCCAACTTCATGGATCAATCCTTCCTCGTCCTAGAGACGGTATTCTCCAAAATTGCCTTGATTTCTCTATTCGAGATCTCGACATGCCCAGTAGTTTGAGGGTGATAAGGGGTTGCTACCTTGTGGGTTACCCCATACTTCGATAGAAGTGCCTTAAACTTCCGGTTGATGAAATGTGTCCCTCCATCGCTGATGATGATGTGTGGTGTCCCAAAACGTGGGAAGATAGTCCGATTGAAGAACTTTACAACCACCGTACATCCAAAATCTCAACCTCTTGGATATTGTTGAGTGGTATCTTGTTCCTTCTAGATAAATTCCCTGTTCTTTGGCATGCATCACAAGAAACAATAAACGTTTGCACATCCTTAAATAATGTAGGCCAAAAGAAACCAGAACGTAATACCTTAGTGCATCTTTTGTAAGCGCTAGCATGTCCTCCACAAGGAAGCAAGTGGCAATGCCGTATAACACTAGTAACTTCATCTTCTGGAATGCATCTTCGAAGCATCCCATCCGGACCTCTTTTAAACAGTAGAGGTTCATCCCAGTAGTAGTGGCGTACATCCTTGAAGAATTTCTTCCTTTGAGCGTACGTCAATCCGGGCGGTATTTCCTGGAAAACAAGATAATTAACAATATCAGCATACAAAGGTTCTTTCTTATCAGAAGCTTGGTGGAGCCAGTGCTCCACCAATTGTAAATGAGTCTCAGAAAAGGGTGTAGGAAGTTTGTTGTCCTCAGTTGACAACATCTCGCTTGCTGTCTCGGTCGATGTCCGACGTGGGTGACCGAGATGTTCTTCAGATAAGTACGCCTCGCTTGGTCTAGAAAGTGCCTCGGTCGAGGTACTGGAACTGGGACCGAGACTTGAATTTCTCCTCTCCTGGATCAGTTTCTCAATCTTAGCTCCTGGATCTGCTTCTAGTACCTTTAAGCTCCATATATCTGCATCACAAGAAGCATATATACCTTCCTCCATTAAGCTAAAACTAATAACTCTTTCAAGAGGGTCATTAATAAGGATAGAGCTCACCAATTCTCTTGATTCTTCTTCATCATAGATGTTGAAGATATCATCCTCCAGCAGCTCTCCCTTCATTGCAGCAAGCAATGCAAACTCCACTTGATCACCGCCAATGTTGAACTTCAACTTGGCGTTCTTACAATCCACATTGCAACCCGAAGTTGCTAGAAATGGTCTCCCGAGAATGATAGGAATAGGATAATCTGCGGGTATGTTAAGTACAACAAAGTCTCTAGGTAAATAGAAGTTACCTAACTTAACGGGAACGTCTTCCAAAATGCCCACGGGGTGGGTAATGGAGCGATCCGCCATGTACAACCTTATCTTCACCGGCTTGGGCTCTCCAAGTCCGATCTTCACACATAGCTCCAGCGGGATGATGCTCACGCTGGCTCCTAGATCACACAATGCCTCACAAGTCACATCCCCAGCTTGAATGGGAATGCAAAATTAGCCGAGATCTCTCAACTTAGGTGACATCTTTTCCTTCATGATTTGAATGAGCTCCGAGGATTTAGATGTCATCCTTACTTCTCCGAAGTCTTCCAATTTCCTCTTCCTTGATAGAATCTCTTTTAAGAACTTCCCATAGGCGGGCATCCCTAGAATAACATCAAGGAAAGGGATGTTAATGTGTAGTTTATTCATTAAGTCAAGGAACTTACCAAAATGCTTGTCTAGATGTGCTCTGGCCCTTGACTGAGGGAATGGAAGTGGTGGTTTATATGCAGGAGATGGGACATAAACTTCAGATTTGTCCTTCGCTTTCTAGGACTCCACCTCGGGTGGCACCTCGACCCAAGTGTTCCTCGTCTGTACCTGGACCGAGGTGTTCTTCGTCTGCACTGGCACCGACCGAGGTATTGGATCTGCATTTTTCAGTCCACTTCTCGTCGTTATTGCCATGATATGTCCTTTGGGGTTGCTCTCTGTCCTTGCTGGGAGCTTCCCTGGATCTCTTGGCGCTTTATTCGCCTTATCAAAGAATTGTTGCTCTAAGGCTTTTTGTGCCTTTGAAAATGAAGTCATAGACGTCTCCATAGCGTTGAGCTTGATCAAGATGGCCTCCAGCACTGCATCTTTCTTCTCTGGTTGGGACGAACTTGATCCAGGCTCCTGGCTCTTCAATGGAGTAGAAGAAGAAGAAGAGGGGTTAAAATAATTATTAGAATTAGAATAAGGGTTACCCGGATTTTGTTGATTAGATCTCCAATTGTTGTTGTTGGAGCCTCTATTGTTGTTGTAATTGTTGTTCTTGGACCCTTGGTTGTTGTTCCTTGAACCTTGATGTCCTCCATCTTCCTTCTTTGTGTGAGCCACCAAAAGGTCCTTCAATTGCTTCACATCGTTCTTAAGGGAGATGAGTTGATTGTCATTTGATGGAATGTCCTGAAAATTAACTCTCTTAACTCCATTTTCGGCTCCTTGATGAGAGTATTTTTCCATATGCAAAGCTTGCTTCTCAATGAACTCCCAAGCTTCGTCAATCGGCATATCCATGAATGTGCCGGCGGAAAGTAGTTGAAGATTGAATTGAGTAGCTCCATCCAATCCCTTGAAGTATATCTCCAACAACTCTATCTTTGGAATCCCATGATGTGGGCAATCCAATAGAACATCTTTGAATCTCTCCCATGACTTGGACAAACTCTCCTTGTCCTTCATGATGAATGTATTAATCTTCCCTCTCATTTCAGCGGTCATGGAGGGGGGAAAGAACTTTGTTAGAAACTCCGTCGTCATCTCTTCCTAGGTGTTGATCTTTCCGGGTGGAAGAGATTGATACCAAGTAAGCCCCTATCCTTCAAAGAAAAGGAGAAAGGACTTAGCTTGTAATTGTTGTTTTCCAGCCTTAAAGGTCTCAAGGTCTCCATCAGAATCTCGTAGTTTTGCAAATGCTGATGCGGAAACTCCCTCTCTAACCCTCCACTGGATCACCAAGGTTGACTCCTGGACGCCTCACTTGCTGATTAGGATCCATCCTCTGTCCTAGGGTTTGTGGAATTCCAGCAAAAAGAACATCTCGGACAGGCATCCGAGGTGGGTGTATCTCGACCGCGACAACTAGGATTGGGTCCTGCCTCGGTCGAGAATCTAGTCGATGCAGAATCTGGGCTCGTAGATCGGCCATATCTGCTTCAATCTTTGCAGTTCTTGTGCGAGTCTGCCCTCTTTCTTGCTGCAGTTCTTCCTTGTTAAGGCGCAGCTGTTCCAGCGCCTTCTTCGATTCGGCTTCAAGATCGCGATTGTCTTGATTGGCCATTTTAGCTTCTTTCAAGCGTCGTTTGTATGTCTTTTCTGATTCGGGATCGTAAGGAACGATTTCCTTCCAGCACGGGTTCTTCGCATAAACCTAAGAAAAAGATCCTGCGAAAACACTCAAGTAGAGTGGTTAGTAGCAACAAAGGCAATTGCCCCGAAAGACAACCGCAACCGGCTCGGTCTAGACCAAGTCCCTGGCAACGGCGCCAAAAACTTGTTCGCTCCAAACGGTGTGTGCAAGCAGTAAATTTATATCCCAAGAAGTATGCTTAAAACAAGGATGCGAACCCGCAGTGTACGGATCAATTGAAATAAAAAGCAAGAATTTCATGGGTCGATCTCAAGGACTTAGGTGAAACTAAGCAAGAATAGGTTGTCAAGCAACTAATAACCACAAAAGCAATTAAAGAAATCAATGATGATAATAAGGTCAAATAAGGGGAAATGCGGATTCTAGGGATTAAAGCATCTAGTTGTGGTTCCGACTCAAGATCTCAAAAAATAATGCGGACAAAGCTGAGATTTTGCAAAGGGAAGGTGTTTCTCAGGTGGGAATAGATCACCGGGTAAGTCTCACTACTCACAATCCCAAACCAAAGTTCCTATTACCGGGTAAGTCTCAAGGTACTAAGAAAAAGAACTATAATCTCAAATCAACACACCATCTAAGAGAATAGATTTAACCTTTACCGGGTAACTCTCAGGCTAACTCACAAAGATGGGAGAAGGCACACTCAAACCCCAATAAAGGATAAACCTTTATTACCTACACTTATGATCTTGGATAAACAAACTAAGGAATCACCGGGTAAGTCTCATCCTAGGCTTGCATTGAACCAGGAAAGGTGTAACAAGAATAGGATTTGGCAAACTAGAACACTTAACTCTCAGTTTCGGATCAGAAATTGTTCACCTCGTTCAGTCAAGTTCTACCCCGGCCGAGATGTTCATCGACTGAGCAAGGTGTTCTAGGGTTAAGGTTAAAGACTCGAGCTTTTAGGGTCCTGCTGGGATTAAGATCATTATATCATCGTCTTTCCCACAACTTTCAGCCTATCACCCTAGAATCGCACAAGAAATTTAGCCACTCATCATCATGAAAACAATAATCGAATAAAAGGTGAAGGGATGAATATTCGAACAAGTAAACTTTAAGAAAAAGTCCTCAATAACTGAATCGAATAAACAACAAATCAGCGTTCCTCAAATCACAAGTGAAACAAGACAACAAACCAAAAAGGGAATCTAAGAAAGTCTTACAAACTCCTTCTAAAGCTAATCTCCAAACTATGAATCCTTCCTTGATTGATCTTCAATCCTTCCTTCAAGCTTCCAGAAAATCTCATAAATGTTGTGTGTAGAATATGGTGTAGAGGATGATTGAATTGTGGAAAATCCAACCCTTTATATAGGAGAATTATCTTCCAAAGATAATAATATCTTAAAAAGATAATAATATCTTAAAAAGATAATTTCCTATAAAATATATTCATATCTCTAAAATAGATCTCCCTAAAATAAGATCTTCCTTCCAGAAATTCAGCCCAAAAATATAAGATATCTTCTTTCCATAATTAAAAGATCTCAGCCAAAAAATATGATCTCGCCGGCGGCAGGGTGTTCGCCTCGGTCGGGACGCTCCTCAAGATCACCTCGTTCGAGGTAACGTTGTAGCTGACCGAGGTGAATCTCAACTGAATGTGAAATCTCTCAAATCTGGTCCTAAGTAAATCTTCTTCATTAATTTCATGCTTCCTGAGTTCTTCTTTAAGCTCCAGAATGTAGCTCCTATGACTCCTTAGTTCCTTAGCTCCATTTCGATGCAAAATGTGCCATTTTACCTACGATTACAACGAAACTTGGTGTAGACCTAGATTCCCATAAAGGTAGATCAAACAACAATATAATCACATAATATACATCCATACATGCATATTATTGAAGATAAAACGTCTAAACAAGTCCCAAAATATAGACTATAATACATGCTATCAATAACCGCCAGCACAGATGGTTAGAGTTGATCAAGGAATTTGATCTTGAGATCTTATATCACCCGGGAAAGGCTAATGTGGTAGCAGATGCCCTTAGTAGGAAGACTCCCCAGGAGATGGTGATCGCTAGACTGACAGTTCGGCCATAGTTACAGCGAGATTTGGCATGGCTAGAGATGGATATCCACTTCCTGGATTCTGACAGCCAGTTGTCCACCTTGGAGATAGTACCTGATCTGTTGGCCGAAATTTGACAGAAGTAGGAGTGTTGCCCAGCTTTGACGCAGATCCGAGACCGGATGTCTCGAGGAGAGGCACCACAATTTACAGCTAGTGCTGATGGATTTTTGAGACGTCAGGGGCGTGTTTGTGTGCCTTCAGATCGAGAGTTGAGATAGAGGATCCTTCAGGAGGCTCACTCATCACCTTACTCAGTGCATCCCGGTACGAGTAAGATGTATCAGGATATCAGACGCTCTTTCTGGTGGGGAGGTCTGAAGCCAGACGTGACGAGATATGTAGCTCAGTGTGCTACCTATCAGCAGGTCAAGATCGAGCATAATCGACCCGGAGGCGAGCTACACCCACTTCCCGTTCCTCGGTGGAAGTGAGAAGACATCTATATGGATTTTGTGACCGGTTTGAGACCGAGTCGTGGTTTTCATGCTATCTGGATCATAGTAGATCGACTGACGAAGACCGCACGTTTCATTCCGATCAAGGAAACGTGGCCGGTGAGTCGATTGGCAGAGGAGTTCACTAGACAGATAGTGAGACTTCATGGAGTACCTAGGACTATAGTCTTTGACAGAGACGGACGGTTCACTCCGAGGTTCTAGCAGTAGGTTCATGCCGCCCTAGGTACGAGTCTACAGTTTATGACCGCTTATCATCCTCAGACTAATGGTTAGTCTGAGCGGACCATCCAAACTTTGGAGGACATGTTGAGAGCTTGTGTGTTAGACTGGGGACAGGTGTGGCCAGATCATCTTCCCTTATTGGAGTTCTCGTATAACAACAATTGGCACGCATCGATCAGGATGGCTCTTTATGAGGCTTTATACGGACAGAGATGTCGTACACCGTTGTGTTGGGATGAGCCTAGTAGTTCTAGCGGAATAGCACCTGAGTAGATTAAGGATGACATGGCTCGAGTAGCAGTAATCCGAGAGCGGATGTTAGCAGCACAGAGTCGACGGAAGTCTTATACAGATAAGAGGCGCAAACCTCTGGAGTTCAGAGTTGGTGTTCAGGTTTGGTTGAGACTATCCCCGACACGAGGCGTTAGACGTTTCGGTGTCAAGGGAAAGTTGAGTCCCAGATATGTCGGACCGTTCGAGATTCTTGAGTGAGTTGGAGAGGCAGCATACAGACTTGCATTTCCACCAAGACTCGAGGGTGTTCACCCAGTTTTCCATGTGTCTCAACTACGGGAGTACATACTAGACCCGAGACACATCGTCAGTCACGAGGATCTAGTGATCGAGCCAGACCACACGTTCGTAGAGTACCCGGTGGCTGTCTTAAAGCGTAGTACAAGACGCTTGCGTTCAAAGGACATACCAATGATGAAGATTCACTGGTCGATACGAGGAGAGGATGAGGTCACTTGGGAGACAGAGGATAGTATTCAGAGGAACTATCCAGAGTTTTACGTTGAGCTTGATGCACCGTTAGCGTAGTCGTTTTGTTTGGTTTTCCTTTTGTTGTGTTGCGTACGCTTGTTGTGACATTTTGAGTTACATGCCCCGAGTGGGAATATACGAGTTTAGTTCTGTTTCTGTGTGTTGGTGTGATCGTTGAGCTTTTGCAAGTTTCGGGACAAAACTTCTTTTTAGGGGGATCTGATTTAAGACCCGAGTTTTGTCTTCCCGCCCCGCGTTGAAGAGGGCCGCCACCTATGTCCAGCCGGCCCTGCGGCCGAGATGATCCGCCTCACCAGATGACGACAGATCATGCCCGATATTTCTTCCGTTCTTTTTATCTTCCTTCCATAGATAGACTATCCGATATTCTATCTTATGGGCCGGTTTCCTGATCTTCTTTCTAAACCCTAGACGCCTTTCCGTCTATCTTTTCAGCCCGTCCCTTTATATTCCCATCTTTTCCTCTTTTTCCCGTTTCTTGCTTACGTCTTCTTCAACCCTAAGAGTTGCAGCCATCCCCATGCTTCCTACGACCTTGTTGAACGTGTAAGTTCATCTTTTCTGGTTTCTTCCTCACGCTCTTACTGTTGATGCATGCCTTCTCCTTTTGATATAATTCTATCATTTTATGTGAATTAAATTCTACATAAAATGATAAATTTTGTGAAAAAAGAAATACTAGATAAATGAGAAACCGTCAACGGCTCGATGTCCGAATTGATTCGGAATTAAACGGAATAAAAGTTCCGGATATTACATCAGTACCCCCTTAATATAAGTTTCGTCCCGAAACTTAGAACAAGACAATCCTCATCGGCCTTTAAGGCACCAAATGGGTGTGTTTGATCACTACACAAAAGTCTCGTCGTTTCCACATCTAAGTTTCCCGCACATCAAGATCACCAAAAGCACACATCACTGACTAAACACTAAATCATAAAATAGACAAGCAGTTAAACAATATCACACATACAAGGTCAAGCTCTAACTCGTCACTCCCGAGGTTACAACTATAGCTACATAGGTCTTTGAAATGTTATGTCTCTTACTATCCCCAATCTTAGGTAGCCTTATCGGCTTTTCATAAAACCACTGAATCTTAAATCTTTTCAGCTACTTAGATCACAAGCGCCTGCTACCACGTTCTAGAGTGGTTATCGGGTATCTCACCGATATTATCCGGCTCGACTGTTTGATCCTCTAATATGATGACCAAACTCGTGTCTGGTATATATTTCTCCAACTGAAAATCTCAAACTCAGTTCCCAGACTTAGTCTCCGTGGAAAATTGAAGTTGTACTCTCCAATAGGGTGAGGAATATTAGTCCATTAGTCACTTTTAAACCGCTTTAAAACTTCTAATGGTTTCCTTACACAACTCACTTCTAGATCCTTTGATGACCCTACGGAAAATGATCTATTCAACTTTCTTCCCTTCGTTATGACCACTTGCTTCCGGCCTTCTGAAAAGGTTGTGACTACACCATCAAGTCCAAGGTCTTGGACATCCACCAACACTTACCAAGTGCTCAATGCTCTTCGTATCATGACTCACTTGGTCTTGTCTTTTAATATTACTCGGTCATCTTATTCCTCAGGTACGGAATCGTCACCTTTACCCTTTTCAGGTCTAACACTCGAGACAACTAAAATCAAATCTAGTGGTCATCCTCTTTGTTCACTTGGCATTATTATATTATTAATAGATCTCTAATGTATCGTTAGCTCTAACCTAGGCTTCCCACATAGAATATGTCCAGAATGACGGTATTAGGCACAAAGTGATCTTATATCACAGTTATTTGATCATAAATACTCGATAAATGCTTACACACCGTCAACATTGAACTCTTGTATACTCCGCTTTTATCGGACTAGTAATATCTCTCTAACTCAAAACGCAACTAGGCTCTGTTCCGACATAACATTACACATAAAATCTACTCCGAGATTATGCTTTCTTTAAGCACGGTTACTAGGTTGCAAGTATGCTCTTGTCGCTTCTATTTCTTATGTATCTTCGACTCAGGACGGTAGTTACTCACTTTGAGATTTCTAGTGCAGGCCATGCGCAATACTTTTATTACATCATTTATTTTTTCCTAATCCATCCGGAAAACTCACTCTAGAGTATTCCATTAGTATAGAATTCCAAAACTAGTCTGGCAACATGTAACAAAGCCATCACTCTTCACTCGGATCCATAATAGGGTACCAGTCTACTTCTATTACCTCTACATGCACATAAGTTCCCGTACAACATTTACAGTCACTCACATAGCCTAACTCATGTTTCTTCCAACTAGAATGCATTTCACCAACTATCACCATCTTAAACTCGACACGACATCCATCAGTACCCTTGAGCTTCTTGCTTTGTGGGTTAGGACCCACCATGCTTCTGCTGTACTACTCTGATTATCTTGTTGTCACTCATTAATCCTAAGGACCTTTTCTGTAAGTATAAAATGATTGACCCCAAAACTCTTTCTTCCAATTACACCATGAGTCTTATACGGATGAAGTACTAAGTACCTTCTTTACTTGCCTTAAGAAAATAAAACAACGATTGAAAAACAACTTCTTCCCTTACTTTCTTAATTCTTCTATCACGGATCCAAACTCCCTGACTTGGCCGGAGTTTGATCTTAACTAGCCAAGAAGTAACCCTTAAAACATTTCTCTTTATACCTTTAATTCATCCAAGAAGGTTGTAGTTGCCTACTTGAGGGAATCCTCTAAGGCGTCGGTAAAGCTACTCCATAGATCCATAGTCACAAATATCTCTTCTTAACAGCACATAACTCATCAATACCCAACAATACTTGCACGTCCTTGGTTAACATCGGTCAATCTATAATTGACTTATCTCAATTTCATACCTCTACTGGTATTAAACTTTTGGTGCACATCACCTACTAGATTAATCCTTTTATCCTTCTTTAGTTCGTCTAATCTTTCACTCTTCTGTTTCCTTTGGGACAACTCTCCTTCTCAAGTCTCACTGTGCCATTCGCCTGACGTTAAAAGTCGTTCCTAACACTCCACGATAGATGGTAAGCGTCTTGTAGTTCCGATGACTTTTAATTACCTCCCAATTGTAGTCCCTTTACAGGGGCCGTCTATGTTGATGACCTATGTTCTGTTATAAATGGGGGTTACCATGGACTCTTGAGTCCACCACACGATTCTCACAAGCACAAGTTCCTTAATCGGTGTTGTTTGTAATATTTCCTTCCACGTCTCTATTGACTATGTTACATGGCTTCGATCCTTTCGATACTGGCATTGTGATTCCTTTTAGAATTCTTATCTTTAAAGAAGACAAAACGTCTCCAGGCTTGTGAAGTCTACCTTTCGCTCTTACATTAAGTTGTAAGTCTCCATTCCGTGTTAATTGTGATATGTCAAAATTTCCTTAGCTAGTAGGTAAACAGTTGCTCACAACAATCATTTGATACTTCTTTAGTTCGTTCTACCTTCCACCCTTCCGCTTCTTATGGGCTAACTCCATTTCTCTAGTCCGATTGTGTCATTCATCTGGCATAAATAGTCGTTTCAAGTTTCCACCATAGCTTGCAAGCGTCTTTGAAATTCTTATGGCCGTAACGATCATCCACTTGTAGTTCCTTTTGCATGGACCGTCTGTGTTGATGGCTTAGGTCCCGTGATAATTGGGGTTAACCTGGACTCTCGAGTCCAGCAAGGTCGTTCTCCCATACAAATTTCTTCACTGGTATTGGTGGTAATATCGTCTTCCTGAACCTCCGTTGACCCTGCTACAGGCTTCCATTCCTTGGATATTGGCGTCGCGGTTTCTTTCAAACTTCTTATATCTCTGAGGAGGTCAAAACCTCCCCACGCTTGTGGGGTCTGCCTTTCCGCTTTTACACTCAATTGTAGGTCTTCATTCCGTGCACCTTAGATTGTCACACCCGGATTGACAACTTTGTCTCTTCTAGTTTCTCCTGTTCCAATATTGTTATCTCTACTCCGCACTCTTGCATGGTTCTTCTAGTTCCATCTCTCGGCCTCGTATGCCCGAGTTCCTTGTACGACCTTTTATACCTTCTAACTGAACTGACTCAGGGATTTCTTCCTCATCTGATTGCGCAGGTGGTAAAAATTATCTTCACAACTTTACTTCCTTGCTCACTTGTTCTTTGGACAATTTGTAAGGATCACCAAGCAGCCTACCCGAGTATATGCTCAATTCAAGGTCCGATTCCATTGCCTCGTGTTGGGGATTTTTTCAAGTCCGCAGTAGATTTATCATGAGGCGATAATCGCTGCGTGATATCACGACTAAAGGATATAAAATATCCTTTAGGATACTAACAAACTAAGCATACACATGTATATAACATATAATAAGAAACATCATAAAAAGTCTATATAATAACTCCTATCGATCCAAGTTGCAAAGATCCGCGGAGAGCGATGGTGGTCCGACGTACTACTAACCCAACAACCCGACTATGCGTGTGTAAAACAGAAATCCATTTTGAAAATTTTAGACCCCTTTCGGGTTCTAGTTATTTTACACATTTGGTCTTTCAGAAGATTTCAAGTGTCATTGTTGCCAACCTAGAGCTCTGATACCATATTGTAACACCCCAAATTCTAAGAACTCGGGGAGCTACTGGTTAGGACCTCACAATGGGTCCCGACCTTAGTTTGACAACAATTTTACTAGGATCTTACAACAAGGCACAAAAGTATTAAAACATTTGAAAACTTTAAACAATATATACATGAAAAATATGTATCAGCCTTACAAAGCAAAGGTACTAAAACGACGCATATGAAGTACATAAGACAACCTCGTCCCCAACTAAATGAGTACGTGGACCCGGCTGACCATTCCCTCCGGATCTCTCTACAACTGTCTTAACCTGCAAGGCATCTACAAGCGGTATAAACCGTTAGCTAACATTCTATGCATAAGTATAAAGTTAAAAGCACAATCACACATCATACACAATCAACATGTAACAATCAATTCTTTTATTATCTTTAATTAGGTGATATGTCATTACTAATGATACTTATTTTGTGACACGAGGGATTCCCAAACCTCGCCTCTGTCCCCGTTTACCAACGCAGAATGGTACTAATGCATTTGACCGTCTACCTGACTGGGCTGGTCGCAGGGAACCTCCTAGACTCTCGCAAGAGCTAGGCAAATGATGTCACGACCCGTTATCATACACTTGGGTCAATTACGTAAATAATAAAGTCGGCCTAATCCGGTTTCGTTGTTTATCATAACTAACAAACACCACTCATACACATTACACTCATACAAGAAGCCAGCTAAGTAAGTCTGTGGACTTACCAGTCTCCAAGCGCAACCTATTAGCGCACTCTCAAGTTCCCCTCGGGAAAACGCACAACGCCTGTTCAAGACAAGGCACACAAATCAAACAACACTCTAGTCAACTAGAAGTCCTTAGACTTCTAGGCTCAACATCCTCACAAGAACATAAATGCATAAGATTGATCGACACTTAAAACCTAACACAACTCTTCTAAACTAAACTATACTTATACCCAACTTCGGAATATCCTAAATCTGGATTAACCCAACGGACCGCTCTCCACTTTTTCTACATGCTCCTATACATATCCATCAACAACATATCCAAAAATCAAGTCCAACAGAGGTCAATAACTCCTCCAAATCTACCTCACAAAACTGCATCACAAGCAGTTTTTTTTCTAACACTTAAAACATTTCAGCAACCATCGAGAAAACTGCTTACAGCCTCGACTTTGAAAAATCATAACTCCTAAACCTCTCGATGGAATCCTCTCAAATTTTTATATATTCTACTATGAATTCTTAACTATGACATATCCAAAATTCAAGTCTAACCGAGAAATATAACCCAATCAAATCTATATCACAAAACTGGGTCACAAGCAGTTTTAGACAACATTCAGCATAACCTATAAACTGCTCAAGGTCTCTACTTTGGGACGCCATAACTCTTAAACTGCAACTCGAATTCCTCTCAAATTTCAGTATGTTCTACTATGAAATACCAACTATAACATATCCGAAAATCAGCAATAAAGGAGGTATCTAACTTACCCAAATCTGGATCACAAAACTCGCAGTTTTTCCAACACTTCAGAAATTTCAGCACAACAGAAAAAAAAAACTGCTTACGACCCAATCTTTGAAAATTTATAAATCCTAAACCACTCGCTGCATTTATCTCAAATTTTGATATGTTCTACTATAAAATCTTATCTACAATATATCCAATATTCAGCAGCAAAGGATGAGTATAACTTACTCAAATCTGAACTCGATGTTGGATGTTCCTCACTTCCGAACTCTCAGAAAACATCAGCTCTTCTGGCTATCTTCCGAGGCAGTTCTAGCAGGTTTCCCGACACAAACAGGGGTTCTAATCAGCACATATAGATACAGGGTAATGTAGGGAAGGGAGGTGCGTTATTTACAAGAAAAGAGTGACTTGGCAAGCAAACTAGTACGAGGAAGAAGACAGAAGGCGGCCCCATGTGCTGCTGTTGTGTGCACGTCCATAGGAGGAGAGGCTTTGCTGAGATTGGGGAGGAGACGGGTTGGGATCAACTTGGAGCCGTCAATGTTCCAGCCCCTTCTGAATGGGTTCGTGCAGGCTCGCGTCTAGAGAGCTCCTGGTACGCAGAGAAGGAGGGAAGATCGGGTAAGGGGAACAAGGCTCACCCTACTGTCCTCACGTTGGTAGGCTACTGGAGCGGTTGTCTTCTGGCTTGCAACATGGGAGGCGAAGGAGACGACAGAGGAAGGTGCCGGCTAGGGTTATGTGGCGTGATGGACAGCGCGTTACAGGCGGATCACTAAGGCGAGAGAGAAGTTGCTACATCCTGGGCCGGTTGTCCTCATGGGCTGGCTGAGATCCAGATGCGAGATAGGAGATCCATGGGTTGTTGTCTTCTAGGGTTATGGAAGGAAATGCAAGGCTGGGCTGGACGGAACCACACTACTGTTGGATGGGCTTCAAAGGCTGCTCTAATCCGCCAGCAAGGGAAATGCAAAGGGCTGGAAAAAATAAATTCAATAAAGAAACAATGGGTTGAAACAAGGCAAGAATTAGGTGGGCTGAAAGTTTGTCAAAACTTGTCAAAAACTCATCATGGCTTTGTCACAGTCTCGTCTCAGGCTTGTCATGATTTCGCCTAAAGTCGTCGTTAAGAATTAATTATAAGAATTAGGGTTTGATATAATTCTATCATTTTATGTGAATTAAATTCTACATAAAATGATGAATAATTATAAGAATTAGGGTTTGATATAATTCTATCATTTTATGTGAATTAAATTCTACATAAAATGATAAAATTTGTGAAGAAAGAAATACTAGATAGAATGGGAAACCATCAACGGCTCGAAGTCCGAATTGATTCGGAATTAAACGGAATAAAAATTCCGGATATTACAACCGCCCCCGCGGCTGCACATCCCCCCCCCCCCCCCACCCCCCCCCCCACCCCCCCCGCCCCCCCCCCCCCCCCCCCCGCGGTAAGCTGCCCCGGCGGTTTGCTTTGTAGTAACTCCCGTCTTTGGTGAGTTGCTTCCTTCTTTGTTTTCCTCGTTCCTTTCCTTGATCCTTTTGGTTGTTCCTTGTTCCCTGAGTTTTTGTAAGACTAAGTTAGAGCCCTTAGCTTGTGGAGATCTCTTAGAGATCGTTGAGACTAGAAGTTTATAGACTTCTAGCAACCTTTTCGTTCCTGATCCGTGTTGCTTGTGTGAACAGGCTTCCTTGCTCCTTTCCTGAGGGAAACTGAGCTTTCTCTTGAGTTGTTCCTGAGTTGTTGTTGAGCTTTAAGTTACCTTCGAGTGAAGTAAATCCCTTGGACTTATTTAGCTTCATTCCGCGTATTAGTTGGATTGTATTGGCTTGATTGTGTTGTTTATCATGTTTATAACGGATAATTGGAATAGGATTCACCCTTTATTACCCTTAACTGGCCCAAGTGTATTATAACCGGGCGGTGACCACTTGTCTAGTTCTACAAGAGACTGGAATGTGCTCTTGCAACCCAGATCTGTAGGTAACGGATAGTACTGATCTATTCCTATTGGTAGATAGAAGCGGAAGCGACTTTCGGGAGATTCTCGTGTGAGAAAAGAAGTTGAATTAGTAATGGATAATCTTAATGAAGATAATAACCGGTTGTGTGCAAGCATGTTATGTGTTTTATTTACCTTATGTGTGTTTGTGCCTTTACGCTCTTGCTAGTATCTAGAATGTTAGCTAACGGTTTATACCGTCATTGTAGATGTTCCGCAGGTTCAGGATGCTGCTGATTGATCCGGATGGTGTGGTCAGCCGGGGTTCACATACATTATAGGACGTGATCCAGTTTTTGTTTCTTTTGTTGTTTCCCTTTTGTTTTGAACTCGGCTGCGAGTCTTTTACATTTTCCTTGTTTGAACCTTTCGTTTTATATTGAGTTTTGATTTTCATTCGTCTGTGGCTTGTTTTAAGATATGTTTGTTGTGGCTACTCTGAGGGTCAAGATCCGTTTGTTGTTGCTACTCTGAGGGTCGAGACCCATTGTGCGGTCCTAACCCGTAGCGCTACGAGTTCCTAGAACTTGGGGTTTTACATCCTAAGGTGTCTTTCTTAGCCGCTAAGAGACGAAATAGCGACTCTTTTGGCCATTTGGCCTTTCTATGTTATTTCATGTCTAGACATGTCCGATGTCCTAATCATTTCTCTCAACTGCATTTTTATTAATTGAAGCTCCCAAATGCTCCAATTAACACCGGATGGTAAAAATAATTACCCGGAGAAAAAGTGAAAAATTCCCCATAAGTCCAAAATGACGCCAAGAACATAACGGTGGGTGGGACTCATACTCATCACTTACGCACTCTTCGCGAGTTATGTGTCAAATACTATCAATGATTAAGTTAATCAACATTAATTAGAATTTAAAAATCCTAGCTCTTGCATTCAGTTGGGTTTTGAGTTTGACGGTATTGTAGATAATTCATGTATTGTGGGTTTTGAGTTTGGGGTATGACATATAACTCATGAATTGTGGGTTTTGAGTTTGAGGGTAATGTTGATAATTCATGAATTGTGGGTTTTGAGTTTGAGGGTACTGCGAATAATTTATGTATTGTGGGTTTTGAGTGTGATTCGGTTCTTATGTTTCTAAACCTTGGCTAAAGTTTGGATGGAAAAACAAAGGGTTTGGAAGGGGATTTCCGTTTTTATCCATTTAAGTGAACAATAGAGAAAGAGAGAAGTTGTGTTAGTTGAATCAGGTGAGGATAGAAGATGAAACTTGGTGTGATAGTCTTTTGCTCTTTAAAACCTTTTATAGAAGATAAAAATGAGTTATATGTCTCCTTTACACAATAATCGAGTCATGAATTGACAACTCAATCACGAATTTATTATACACAATAAATTGCATCTAACATTGAATTTAAATTTCGAATCTCAAAAACACAATAATCGAGTGTGAAATGACAACTCAATCACATATTTTTTTTATTAAGTTGTTTGTTATTTAATATTTTTTTTAAATGATGGTTTTTATTTAAATTACGTTTTTATTAAGTTGTTTGTTATTTAAAATTTTCTATTAAATATATTTACATTTTAAATTTTACGGCTAATATTTTTTGAAACAATTTGGTTTACTAGGCTTTTTCTAATTTTGTGTTTAGTAAATGTTCCCCTTGATAGAAGAGTTTGTAGAGTTTGAGAATAAATACAAAAAGTTGGGGTATATTTACTTAATTGAAACATTAAAAAGTCTACTATAGTTTTTCAAAAAGGTTTAATTACCAAAATTGTCCATATTTATTTATAATAGTATTAGTAATATTAATTAATAATAAATGATAAATATACAATTTATTAATTATTGAAAATAAATAAGAAAATAAAAGGAAAAAAATAAGAGTTCGAGAGTGAAAATAAGTGAAAAAATTGAAATGAGACTGTCGTGAGAGAAAAAGAAAAAGAAAAAGAAAAAGAAAAAGAAAATAGTAGCCCCAATTACACATTGTCTAAGATATATAGTCAAATTAAATAAGTGAAGTAGGAAGAGAAAGGGTCTCCAACTAGGGATGGCAATTTCATCCGAACCCGACGGACACCCGATAACCCGATCCATATTAAAAGGGTGAAAACCCGACATGAAGCGGGTGAAAGCGGATGGCGGATGAAGCGGGTGATGGATCGGGTCGGATTCGGATGGATCTTTCATCCACCCATCACCCGATCCATCATCCATCCACCCATCCGACCCGTTTCGCCCGCTTACACCCGTTATACATTTATTGATTGTTTACTTGTTTATTGATCTTTAGTTCCCTTTTGATTTATAAATTGGTGATTTACGTGATTGTTTAGCAAAATTTGTACATTTGTCCAGTTCTTAGTATGATCTTATTGTATATTATGTATTGCTAAATTTCTCTATTTTTTAAAAACTTAAACTTATAACACTTCTTGTAATAGTTTCACTTGGATGATTTGTGTGACTTTATATTTATCATGTTTTTTATGAATAATATTTTTTTCAGATTGAATTTATTTTATTATTATTAATTTTTTGCATTCGAATCCGAGTTTAATATCGATTTAGAAGAAATGCGTAGAACACCCGAATATCACCCGATCCACCCGCTTCATTCGTTGGATGCGGGTGGATCGGATGCGGGTGGTGGATTTGGCGGGTAGCGGGTCGGGTGGGGTGGATGAGATTTTCTCGCGGGTCGGGTGGCGGATTGGGTCATCCACCCACCACCCGATCCATTGCCATCCCTATCTCCAACGGTCAAAAAATTAATTGCAGATACTTCCATAACGTTCACTGTACTGTAGTGTCTGTGCCCCCGCCCCGGCTTCTCTCTCCTCCCAACGTTCACATTCCTCCGCTTTTTTGTTACTCCGTCTCTTCAGACTTGAAAGAGCATCAGGCAAGATTACTTCCACTCCCTTGTTCATCATAGAATACGGGACAAATTAAACAGAAACTCTAGGAGAATGGAGCCAGCGAAGATCAACTGGCAAACCCTAGAATCTGTGTTTGTTCGTGACGACACTTTTGAGAACATCAACGCTCCTCAGTGGGTCGATTTCCTAGCTCCTGACGATTCTTCATTGCTTGACGACGAAGCCTGGTTCTGTAGGCCTGGTATGCTAACTCATCAATCATCTTTTCCAATTTGTTTTCCCTGATTCGATTATCATCACTTCATTCTTGACTTTGCAATTAGATTGCAAGCATCCCAAGACTGCTCAAGATTTCCTCAAATCTACTCCTCCTTCCAAGGTTCTTCATGCTTCCTCATCTTCCCCAACTTTTACTTATTGTTGCGTTACCTGATTCGATTTTCTCTTGGTTTGTGAAGCTTTTCAGATCAGCCGCTGTTTCTAAGCTCATCGCGCTGGGAGATTGGAGCCGGATTAGGTAAATTTGCTAACCGTTAATGTCGTCATAAGTTTACGACCTTGTTCTTCCCAAATTTGGAACGTTTTCCGCCAGGCTGCGGGATATCGGATCTATCGCTCTGTTATAACTGAATCACATTACTTCCTTTCTAATTTGGGTTCAGGGAAGTAAATCTGAAGAGGCGCGTACCACCACCACAGCAAGATGACGAGAACCGAAACCCTAATCTAGCCGCAACTCTTTCTCAGCACATCAAACCTGATAAGGCCACGATCAAATCAAGTGCGGAGAAAGGGATAGAATTGAAGGAGAAAGAGTTGTCAGATATACCCCTTAATTCCGATGAAAATGGAACGCTAAAGAGCGTGTTATCAGGCAGGGACCAATTTGTAGGGAGGGACTTGTTGGGGAAGATAACAGATTTCTGTAACGAGCTCAAGAAAATGGCGGCCATCACCAGGGCCAAGGAAAAGGATGAGTGTGAAACTTCGGATGCCGAGGAGATCAGAGTAAGAAAGCCATTTGATGAATTGAGCAAAGAGAGTCATCAGGGTGGAGTCAGAAGCTCTCTGAAAGAGAGGCCAAGGAAACACATTGTGTAAGGCAACCTTCCTTGTGAACTCTCACTAGATTATTGTTCAATGTCAATGTATGTGAAAATTATTGAGATGGTGTATGGGTTGGATTGAGCAGGAGAGGTGATGATGATGCAGAGAACACCCCCCTGTCTCTGGATTTGAAGAATGCTAAAGCTGGGAAAATGATGGAGGGGGCAATCAGAACTTGGCCTCCCACCCCTCAGGGTTTCTCAGCAACTCGTGAAACTGTCAAGAGTAGGCCTTCCAAAGCTCCCAAGTCGAAGCTCAAGGTATATATATGTTCAAAAATCTTATTCAATAAGGACACAATGCTAGCGGAATTTTTACTGATTGCACGTTGAACTATAGGAGAGGCAGCCCTTTCAGGAAATACAACTGAAACAGGTGCTGCTGGCTGAAGAACAATTTGAGGAGAAGAGCAATGGAAATGGAAACCCTCTTCTTTCCCATCCTGTAAATGTTGGCAAAGAAGGCCGAGCGTTGGACGTATTCTGGTTCTTCAAGCCCTGTGCGCACTCATCCAATGAGTTTTAAGCCCCTGCTGCTGATGTTTGCACCTAATTCTCAAGATTTATGTCTCATTCTTTCTATTCTTTTTATACATTTGTAGACTGTAGTTACATATATAGTCGGGAGAGAAAAAACTGAACAAATTCTTATTTGGTTATTCTTTTTGAAGCAACATGTTGTACGCAAGCAAAGCAGAAATAAATGATGAATTTCATTCATGTACACCAAGCTTGAGCTCTGTTGGGAGAAAAACTTAATTTATCAAAAAACCAATTATATATGAGGAACCTGCTGGCTAAAATAATTTAACCCAAGATCGTTCTGCTAAATAATGAGACATACCTGCCATCTTCGGGATGAAATGGTTCCATATACCCATGATATTCTTTGGGCAAGCACAATTTCGATGGATCATGACTTATGTTAATATCGAAAAATGGAAGAATTGACTTTGTTTACCTGAGCACATTCTCGCATTCTACTCATACAACAAAAATGAATCCCTATAAATGAGAAATAGAGGTCCAGAGTTGGGTAATCAAATGCACAAGCATGGAAAATTGTTCCAAATGAAAAGACATTGTAGTTTTATCCTAGGATTTGAATCATTAAGAACTTTCATAATACGGGACAATTTCATATTTAAAGGAAATTGCAAAGTTAAAGGAAAGAGTGTTTTGCCTTTGCGTACTTCAATTCTCGCTTTTCCATTATGTATATATTTACTGTACAATGTTTTTGTCATTTTATGTGCATGTAGTTTATTATATAAATATTGGTCATATATGCACTAACGATTTTTTTTAGTGACCAAAACAACGCTACCATACTTTCTAGGGGCGTGTTATATACACAATTTTCAATTTACTTGGTACTAAATGTGAACGTTTTGCGTTGACGTTTAATTTGAGCGCATCTAGTTAGCGCCAGCGTTTAACATCTAACACAAAAACAAAGCGATAGAGCTATTTTTTTTTAAAAAAAATTTTGAGCGCCTTTAGAAGGCGCCGGCGCTCAAACCCTCTTTTTTCCGCAATTTTTTTTTCTTCAATTCTTTTTAAACATAATTTAGGTTTGTAGCGTGAGCGTCTTGCGCCTGCGCTCAAATGTATAATTTTTTTTAAAAAAAATCCGAGCGCATTCGCCAAGCGCTGACATCAATATTTGGGCGCTTTCGCCAAGCGATGGCGCTTGATAAGCGCCATCGGAATGAGTTCGTTTTTGACGTTTATTAAAACGAGGGTCGTGCTTTAGCTTTTTCGTACTTTCTAACCTGTTTTCTATGTTTTGCATGATTTTTTTTTTAATACATAGGTAAAAAAATTTAGGAGAATCAATTTCTAGAAACCGATCGTCCTAAAGCATCCTTTCGGACGAGGTCTTTAACATCTTCTGGGATTGCATCCACTTCCATCTCGCCATTGTATCCGTGTGAAGCAATCGTGTCCGCAACCGTGTTGATCTCCCTAACAACATATTGTGCGGTGGAGTTATGAAAATCAGACATAATAATCGCAATATCGTTAATCATCATATCGATTTCCCATGGTGGCTTCCAAATTCGATTAATCGAATTGATGAGCGTAAGGTTATCTCCTTCTATCTCGATACATGTAATTCCACACTCCTTTGCCTTTTGAAGGCCAAACCGCAAAGCAAGTGCTTATGCTTCCAAAACGGACTCAACATTACACTTGTCGCTTCTTACGGCTGTAGGAATCGCATGTTGATTCCGAATGATAAATCCATATGCGCACTTGTTTGTTGAATTATATGAGGCATCAAAATTGATTTTATAGGATCCATCCTTTGGGCGTTGCCATTTAATGTTTTTCTTCTTTCTTCTTTGTGGTTTCGTTGATAGGGTATTCTTGTTTTGGTCCGAATTTGCTAGATCCCAACTTGCAATTTGGTTAATAGTAGTTGTTTTTACGTTCAGTGGAAATTTTGTTTTGTTAAAAAAACGAATTGATTTCTGGTCATTCACATGTTCCACCAAATAACCGCTACAAGAATCATTTCCTTATTCGAAATTGAATCCTTGAGCTCAAAAAGGGACTCAGTGATTCCTTGATTATCGATATCGATATTTTGCAAACTAGAATTTACATTTTGATTATCGATAGTTGTTATCATGATTGGACACTTGAAAAACAGGTGCTTGGCACTTTCAGTATGGTGGTTACAAAACTCACAATTCATGACTACCGGGATCCTTTTGTCTGTCTAGATTTTGTTTTGTAGGCAGACCATTCATAGCTAACTTCCATAAAAAATTCTTCATTTTGGACACAATGTCCATTTTCCAAATACAGGTTTTATTAATAGTAACTCCAACTTTCCGTTTTAGAATCAACTCCAAAGATGATTTAGTGAAATATCACCCATCCTCGTTTCCTGACCAATACAGACGGTTGCAGATTTCAGTTTTAGGGAGGTTATAATTCTTAATTTTGTCTATAACGTTATTTGGAAAAATTGTTTTTAAATGATATATTCTCTAGTGGTCCCATTCTTTATTAGTAATGAACGAGGAAGTTAATTCCGGCAAGTTCACCCCACTTTGGTTTGTCATGACGTGTTTAAGTGGTTTGTCCAACAACCACTTATCCGTCCAGAATTTAACCGTTTTTCCATCACATATTCTCCAGGTCAGCCCTTTATCAAATTCTATATGTAATTTAAACAAGTTTTTTCATTGCCATGACACATTCTTTCCACATTCGTAGTTCCAGAGGCTCATCCATTTTAGGTATATTTCTTCTACAATTTTGACCCAAATGTTATCAGGTTCCGCCATGAATTTCCACAAGAGTTTCATTTGTAATGCTTTGTTCATGTCTTCTGTTTTCCTTATCCCCGTTCCTCCTAGAGCCCGAGGTTTACAAATCTTATCCCAACTGATCAATGGATGGTGATTAGGTCCCTTATTCCAAAAGAAATTTCTATAATTTTGTCCAAATTATTATGTATCTTTCCCGGCAACATGAACGTCTGCATTAAATAACTTGGTTTTGCATTAAGGTTAGATTTTATTAACGTTATTCTTTCTTCTTGATACAAGGAGGATGCTTTCCATTTAGTTAGTTGTTGTTTAGTCTTAGTGATGATGGAATGAAATATGTCTTTATTTACACGTCCATTGGTAATTGGGCATCCTAAGTAATGTTCTAGATTGGTAGAAATGTTAATTCCAAGGTGGCCTTGGATTCTTCTCCTATTACTTTGATCTACATTGTTGGTAGTTTGAAACATGGATTTATGGTAATTAACAATCTGACCAAGAAATGTCACAATACTCCTTTAGCACCAATCGTACTATTTCACTAGCTTGCGCAGAGGTTTTGGTAAAAATAATAAAATCATCCGCGAAAGATAAAAACGGGATTCTAGTCCCATTTTTTGAAATAGGGAAGCCAATAGATTTGGGGTTTTCATTTGATACTTTTTGTAGGTTTCTAGCTAACACCTCCGAACAAATATTTAACAAAAGAGGAGATAGTGGGTCGCCTTGTCTGAGTCCCCGTTGTGGAGTAAATAGATTAGTGGGAGAGTCATTGATTAGTATAGAATATGAAACCGTTGAAATACACTCTTGAATCCAATTCCGGAATTTTTCCCCAAATCCAAATTTGGCCATCACCGCTTTCAGGAGTTCCCATTCAACTTTATCATAGGCTTTTTCCATGTCCAATTTAATAGCCATATATCCTTCCTTTCCTTTTTTGATTTGAAACCATGGAAGATTTCATGAGCAATGAGCACATTATCGTGGATTGCTTTATTTTTAACGAATGCACTTTGTGAAGGATGAATAAGTTTTGGGAAGATTAGACTCATCTTTTAGCTAATATCTTCAAGATAATTCTATAGACCGTTGAAACTAAACTGATAGGTCTGTAATGTGATGTTGTTATTGGGTTATCAATCTTTGGTAGGAGTGGTATAAAAGTGTGATTGAGTTGTCTAAGAATTTTGCCGGTTCTGTAAAAACTTTTGACAGCTCTAGTGATTGATGGACCGACGATATGCCAGTAATTTCTGATAAAAACCTGTTGGCATCCCATCCGGGCCTAGGCGATTTGTTAGATCCTATATTGAATAGCGCTTCCTTACACTGCTACAAAAAGAACTTTATAATCCGGTTAGTTGAGGGCTTATAATCCGGACCTGCACCGGATTAAAGGTTAGGGGTGTATTTGCCCCCAAACTTAATAATCCGGGCGTTTTTTTTTTGCAAAGCACCGGTGTATTTACTAGGTTCATTTTTGCCCTATTTTTCAATCGTATTTTTGCCCTATTTTTCAATCATATTTTTGCCCGGATTATTTGACAAATTATAATCCGGATCATTGGGCTGAATATAATCCGGATGTGTTAGATCCGGATTATATAAGTGATAAAATAACCGGATTGTATGAAACGCATATAATCCGGAGGAACATCCGGATTATATTTTTGTGTAAAACACCAGAATTATTCTTTTTTTTATAATCCTGATTAAGATAACCAAATTAAGAAGCTTAGTGGTGGCGCCATTGGGTGAGGTTAATATACACCGGATACTTACAACCGGATTATTATAATTTTGAATTTATATACCGCCAACATATATCCGGATTATTTTCTCTTCTTTTTTTACTAGTGGAGCCGCGCGTGCGTCGGGACAACTGTAGGTGCATATATACCCAGAACACAAGTGATGGTACATTAGAAAATAAAAATGAAGTTGACCATCGTAGCACTGACAGTTCATACACAAAGTATAGATATTAGAAGCTAAGCTTGTCTAGATTCTAGAGCTCAACCGAGTACTCATAACAGAGTACATATATTAGAAGAAAAAAGAAACACAAAACTCATAAGTTAACAAGAGTTGTAAGGTTTTCTTCATTCAAATTGCCATTCAAATATACATAACAATATGCTTCATTAGGTGCCTGCGAGATGGAGATGCTTGATACTCTGGATTTGCTTTCCATAATTGAGTCCTTTAGGCAAGGCACAGGCACAGTTCAATATCGTGTGGCATCTGTAGAGCTTGAATTCATCATTTATAGCATCAATTTCTTCATGGCTGACCTAATCTGGTTTAGAATTGCTTCCCTTAAGCTTCTGGATTGTCTACACACGGCCTATAGTGCAACTGCAGTGCAAGTGTTGGTTGATCCTTCACCTGCAATGGAATTACTTCATATTATGATACCAATTCCCCGTTCTACTGGAATACTAATCATATTTTCACTCAACCTGCAAAGTTTTTAAAACAATCAATTCGATTATATGGATAATTAAGGATAAGAGTTTTCAAATGCTTTTTGAGAAGACCCGCTTGCTCAAACAAAGCAATAAGCCTTGAAATTTCGTTATCATAAATATTAAAGTTAAAAGGTACTTGGATCATTTAACTTTCATTTACCAATCTTTATAAACAAGAAGAGATACTAATCAAGTACGGAAACGATTAATTATTTGCATCCCAACAACCCTTTTTGGAATCTTAAAACATGTCGTCTTTTGTTCAACATTATTTCAGGAACTGTTCTATTTTCGTAACACTAATCTTGGATCAAAAAATGATTGAGCATAAATTAGGGAAAACACAATTAGGATAATAGAAAGACAATTAGGATACTAGGAACACAATTACGATAATTTAATAAGAGATAAACCAAAGCTAGTAATGAATTCCTCAACTCACTCAACTTCACAAATCTTCCGCCCATGTTTACAGTTTCTTCTAGAAGCATATGAGTTGGTCTTAACTATCTTGAACTGCACTGTGGCTTCATTTTTGTTTCTCTGTCCAAATACCAACCCCATTTATTACCACCGGATGCAATGATCAAACGTATATGCATAATGTTGCAACGGTCCCAAAATTGTCTTTAGTTTTGCTTCCATTTGTTATCTTCAAGTAAGATGTTCTGTAGTTACAACTTAGATAAGCTAGAAGAAAATAAGCTCAATGGTCTCATACCATCAAATGTCTCTATACATCAACAATACATGTCTTACTGTCACAATGAAACAAAGAATCTACTAGTACAAGATCTTCCGTATCTATGAATGGGAATTTACAAATCCAACATTTCTTGGATGTTCTATGACTACGAACACTGATCTTCATGGAAGAATATACACATAAATTCAACCAACTAACCAATAACATTCATAACTTAGAAATTATATGCGGCTACGTGCAATAAAAACATTGATATCTAGAGAAGCTTCGGTAACACATCAATGTGAGGGTTTAATAGCAATTTTGTTTTTCTCCTAGAGAAAACAAGTACATCCATAGCCAATAGATCCAAATCACTTCATTTACAAAGAAGGAAATAATTCAAGACACAAGTAAAGGATTCATTTTTTCACATCGGTGAACCGATGTGAAAAAATGGGTCTAATCAGAACTCTATATATGGATGGTAGAAGAGCTGAGATTACAAGTTGCTACTACACAAGGACCTAAACTTACTCGAAAGCTCGAGATATTTGCTTCAATGCGAAGGCAGAAGGAATAATATCTCCATCTTCTACTTCAGAGTACTCCTCCAATGAGCTTTCTGGATTCTAAATATAAAAACACTCATCAAAATAAGAATATTTGAAGATAATCTCAGTGGTAATGACTCGGGATACTAAAAAGAAAAAATTTGAATAAAAATACCCTTATGTTATTATCAGCAAATGTAAGTGTTTTTTGAGCTTTATAGGAGCATATAAAACATTTAGCATATCATAACATTCGTGACCTCATCATAGTAAGGTACAACACTCATTTTCAGGGGAAATAAGGATGTAACACTTAGCTACACATTTAAACCTGAAGAATATCTTACCTCAAGCTGAGCACAAGCTCTCTACTGATAGTACATGTATATATTTTGGTCATAGAACCAAAATGACATTTTTGATTTTTCTACCTCCTTAGCTTCTTCAGTCTTTCCCCTTACTCTGAGTCTCTATATATTAGCCTCTATTCAGTTCATGTTTGGTTCCTATTATGGACAGTTGCCAACGGAAATCCTTTGTAATTTTAAACCTGTATTTCTTCAATTTTATAATAGAACAAACACAAGAAATCCAGAAGGAGTAAACGGATAAAGAGTAGAAAAAGGAAACACAAGAAGCATTCAAATTTCACAACATCCTTAAAAAAAATTCAATGAATCACAAGAGCATGTTTGCAAAGTCTATGATGAATGAATATCATTATTCTTACATCAAAATCCCATTATCTAGCCCATCCATACCCATTAATATTGTCTCAAGATAGTTGAATTTCATCGAATTTATTTACATAATTTAAAGTGTAAGATTCCACATTTCCACTAAATTGATATTAAGGGGGTATACATATTCCTTTTTGGAGAGGCGGAATTTCATTCACATCTTATGTAGCACGGAAACTCCAAAGGAGCAACCATTTCAGGTCCTAAGGAAACACGAATCCTTACGTAAAACTATGACAACACTTTTCTCATTTTCGTATCGTTTCTGTATAAGTTTCCTCGTCCCTTTCCAGGCAACATAAACCCGTAAGTCATAATGAATAAAAAAACCTTCGTTAACTTTGTATGACCCTAATATCTGTCAACAACCCAATAACATTGGTTTGAGCAGCAGCTTACCATATTCTTTCTTTCTAATAAGCAAACAATTAAGTAGAGCAACTAATCTTTATCTCAGCTCATTTCTCCTCCCACTTTAAACAATAATGTGAACTAACCCATTCTTCTTGTCATAACAAAAGCAAATAGAACATTAAATTTTGTTACCCTCTTCAGTCTTCACGATTAACTACATTATAAGAAAGCTCGATATAGTCACAAAAGTTATATTGAAATGAAACATATATACATGATTAATCAATTCCAATGCAATTACAAGAAATGTCTAAATTAATCATGATGCTTGAAACACAAACAAGAAGTAAGATTGTAAGATCAATAAAGTATGTTAATCTTAGTCCTTGCTTATAAGAATCAACCAAACAAAAGATGTAAGATACAAAACCCTATATATACAATAGGAGAGAGAATTCATAAGCCATAACACGAGGACTATGGTCTTGAACAACCGATTAGCGGACACTGACGACTCGAACTCATGGGTGTACGTCTTCACTGCAATTTTGTTTATCCAAGTGTTTGTTATTTTTGTCTCTAGAAGATGTGTGTGGGAAACTGCAGGGAATTCTTCTATTTATACTGCTCCAATTTTCATCTACTATCCCCAACTTTTCATAATTTATAAAAATCTGCATTAACATTCTTTTCTTACTAATTTATCACCAGCCACCACGCCTTTTCTTGATGTAAGTTGTCGGCTTTGAAATGTCAATAAGCAGTTTCAAAATTTCATATTGGTTCTCTACTCACATCTCCATTCTCACATATGTAAATATTCTTATTTGCTTTATCAATTCATGGTAATTAATTATCATCTGCTTTATGATTTTTAGCTCTATATATGATGACTACTAAAACTATTTTTATCACTATCATTTTTATAATCGTTTGTATACTTGTTTAAAAATACATCTTGGACACCCAAACTCTCTTCAAAGTCTTTCATATTTTGTAATTTAATAGTTCATACTATTTTTCCACATAAAGTGTGCTTAGTTGGAGCATTAAAACTGAGATTGCTTTGTCTTATAGTAGTGCCCTCCCCTTATAGGATTCCAAATCTGATTCAAACTGAGAAATAAAACTGAACAGTAACTTATAAAAATAGAAAATAACCCTTTTTAAAATCAATAGGCAGCAAACTAAGATTCTTTGACAGTAGTACCCCTAGTGTAAGTGTGCTAAAGATTCTTTGACAGTAGTGCCCTGTAACACCCCGAATTCGCGGGACTCGGAATGCTACATTGGTTTAGGATCTCACAATGGATCCTGACCCTAGCCTGACAACAAGTTCACTGGATCTTACAACAAGGCACAAGTAGAGTAAAAACAAATACATAAAAGTTGTATGATACATCAAAAGAGTTTACAAACTCAAAGCCGAGTACAAAACCATAACAACAACAACATCTGATACAAAAGATCCCAACCCACACATCTTAATGTACAGAAGTCCTCGGCTGGTCACACCATCTGGCTCACTCTGCAGTCTTCCTAACTTGCACATCATGATCTACAACACGGTATACACCGTTAGCTACAACAATAGATAAGCATGATAGTAATAGCACAAACACACAACAACATCTCATACATGCAATGTCACACTCATTCATTTATTATCTTTAATTACGTTATTCCATTACTAATTCAACTTTTTTTGTAACACGAGGAGCCTCAAGAACCCCGTCCCATCCAACGTAACACAGGAGTTCTGCATGGGGGTCCCCTTCACTCGTCCCCTCCTGTGAGATCATCTTCTGGGCACCTCCTCATAACCAACAGGCGGAGACCGGTGGTTACCGCCCGTTATAATACACTTAGGCCATATAAATGTAATGAATGGTCATCCTAGTCCGGTTTAGGTTATAAATGCACAACCATATGAACACACACAACCATTACAATCATACAATCCGCAACTGCACGCTAAGTAAGTCCTATGGACTTACCTGATACACTCGTATCCTCTACCACGTCACAACTTCCCCTTGGGGAAGAAACCAATGCCTGCAAGAGCAAGGCACACAACATCACAACCTGAAAGGGTTAGGAGACTCGTCTCCATAACCAAAACCAACCTACAACCTCAAGATCGTAACAAGATCACATATGCCTATATCATACTCTCAACATCAACACAAGTGCCTAAGGCACATCTCTATCATACAACTCATCCTAACCATCCTAACCTAGCTATCAACTAAGCCAAGGTCAAAGGAAAGGAAGGAAGGAAGACATACCAAAAAGGTATACACTAACATAAGAAAAAACACACGGCTGGTCCAGTGAGGCGCAAGGGCGGCTCACCAAAGGCGCAGGGGCGGCCAACTGTGCAGAGAGTTGGTCCCGACTTCTCTTCGACCCTTTTCTCGATTCTCTTCACGTCTTCAAAAAACCACAACAACACATATGCATATATACACACACATGATCATCACAAGGCTAGGAAAGATCCAACACAAGTCCAAACTTATGATCCTTAGCTAGAAGGAAGAAGAAAGAAGCAAGAAAGAAGAAAGGAAAAGAGAAGAAGAGAAAGAGCTTACCACACCAACCCTAGGCTGCAACTATGGAGCATCCACACCTCTCACCACTTCAGCACATCAACAACAACACACATCAACATCATCAAAGTCATCCAAGTCCAAAGCCACACTCAAACTCTCAAGAACTCTCTCATAAGACCAAGAAGAAGCAAAGATGAGAAGAGGAAGGAGAAGAAGAACGTAAAGGTGATGAAGGAGCTGGAATGAAGTGAAGAAACCCTTCATCAGAAGGTTGGGAGACTTATATACAAAGCTTCCCCAAAAGCAAGGTCAAGAGGTCAACAAAGGTGGCTGCAGCCGCACAAAACCGCAGGGGCGGACCGACTAAGGCGCAGGGGCGGCTCACCTGTGGTGCAGGGGCGGCCCATGTGGTGCGCATGTGCGGCTGACAGGGTCCAACAAGGCTCAGCCAAGGCTCAACAAGGACTCCTAGGCTCCAAGGACTAAGGCTCTTACATGCCCCTAGTGTAAGTGTGCTTAGTTTGAGACTTGATTTTTTGTCATAAATGAACCCCTAGGCAATAAAAATGAGATTGCCATTGATTCTCTAACTAGGGGTACTTATTTACAAATACATCTTGGACACCCAAACTCTCTTCAAAGTCATTTATATTTTGTAATTTAATAGTTCATACTATTTTTTCACATAAAGTGTGATTAGTTGGAGCATTAAAACTGGGATTGCATAGTCTTACACTACCACTTATAGGATTCCAAATTCTGATTCAAACTAAGAAATAAAACTGAACAGTAACTTATAAAAATAGAAAATAACCTTTTTTAAAATCCATAGACAGCAAACTAAGATTCTTTGAAAGTAGTGCCCCTAGTGTAAGTGTGCTTAGTTGGAGACTTGATTCTTTGTCATAAATGAACCCCTGGGCAACAAACTGAGATTGCCATTGATTCTCTAACTAGGGGTACTTAATTACATGATAGTACTTTTAGTTGCGTTGTTGTAAACTGAGATAGTAAATCATATGAATAATACAACAAACAACAAACAGTAATAATCGGACAATATTGTCCGATTATTGATAAGATCAAACAGCAAACAGTAAACAGATGGAAGATACTTGTCCAGCGAAATAGGACAGATGTTTTTTAGCGGAATAATGTAGCAAACAACAACTTCTTTTGCAATAGGAGTAATTCAAACTTATGTTAAACTATTTCACCTAGCAAGAAACTTAAGTACCTAATATATGCTGCAAACTATTTCACCTAGAAATTGTCTCATTTGTTTGTTGAATAATGCAGCAAACAACAAACAGCAAAGAAAAAGAATGCAGCAAACAACAAACAACAACTTCTTGCTGTTTAGTTGAATAATGCATCAAACAACAAGAAACATAAGTACCTAATATATGTTGCAAACTATTTCACCTAGCAAGAAACATACTTACTCCTATTGTAAAAGAAATTGTCGCATTTGTTTAGTTGAATAATCGGACAAGTATCTTGTCAAGGGAATAATGCAGCAAACAACAAGAAACATACTTAAGTAGAAGCTACTTATGCTGCTCCAAGGGAACTTAACAGTCTCGTGTGGGCTGATTACTGATAAGATCAAACAAGTGGTTATGCCTATATTAGACTTTATGTATTTATTAAGATATGTACTAACTCTTCATATGTTTTTATTTATAGTTATTTGTACTATCTCTTGCCAAGGGAATAATGCAACAAACAACAAGAAACATACTTGAATCATATGTACTAGCTCAATCAATATCAAGCACCTATCCAAGCAAAGGCAAAGACCAATATTCAGTAAATCATATGAATCGGACGGCACGAAGAGAATATCAAGCACCTATGACTGAAGCATAAAACTTAAATCCAACTCTGGAATTAGGTTTATCACATTCAAATCGAGTCAAATGATTACGTATTCGGACGGCACAAAAACATATGGAAGATCCAACTCTGGAATTAGGTTTTGCGTCCCATTGAAATCGGACGGCACAAAGAGAGTCGAGTAGTCATCTCATCACGAAATCATATAATAAAAAGAAGAAGAAGAAGGAATGAAATTGATAAACATACCGAAGAGAGATCTGCGAAGCACTTCTCAATTTTTTCTAAGCGCCGGCGAATTGGAAGAACAAAGATAGATCGATGAAAATAGCTAGAGCGCACAGGGGGAAATAAAAAGCAGGAGAGTTTTTTTTTGTTTGTGACCGGGAGAGTTTATTGAAACAAAATAATCCAGGTGTGTCTTATTGGGAAAAAATATATATCTTTATAATCCGGCTGTCACAAAACCGGGTTATTTGGGTTATCAAATAATCCTAGCATTCATATTATGGTGTATTTGTACCGCGTATCACATAATTTAGTGAACTTTATATTCCGAATCGTAGATAAATCCGGATTATAATTATTTATTCATCCTATTTCTCATTTTATAATCCATATATTACACGTCCGGATTATATGTTATGGAATATAAACTCAATTTTGTAGTAGTGTTAATTTCATTTGTAGAAAAAGGCATTTCCAATTTCAAATTATCAGTAGTGTTAATTTATGGGAGGATGACTTGTAACTGATTTTGTAGTTTATTCCTATCAATTGGCGTGGATTGAAATCAAGTCTTGTAATCATTTACAAATTATTCATCGATGTCCGTATCTTTTGCAAGAATTTCACCATTATTTTTAGTAATCGTTGCAATTATCTTTTTATTTCTTGGGCCGTTGTTTTCCTATGAAAAAAATTGGTGTTCTTATCACCAAATTGTAAATTTCTCGTCTTCGCTCGCTGCATCCAATACTTATGTTGGTATTCTATTAAACACTCTCTTTTTTTAGTCAGTCTATTAATCTTATTATTAATATCTTGGTCAATTTGTGAAAAAGTCACTTTTTGTAATCGTTCTAGTTCATCGTCCACTTTAAGCAGTTGTTTGTTTATATTACCAAACTTTTTTCGATTCCATTGTTTTAATTTTTGTTTGAGTAGACTATTCTTCTTTACTATGTTAAACAAATATGTACCTTGGTATTGGTTCCTCCATACTGGTTTCACAATGTTTTCGCAGTCTTGTCTTAGCATCCACATTGATTCGATTCTAAAAGGTTTGTTTTTTATGTTTGTTTGGTTGTTTTGTATATTAATGGAAATCATGCAATGATCGGAGTTTGTGAAAGCATGGTTCCGGGTATGTAAATTGGGGTATTGTTGGATTTCCAAGGAGGTCATCACTCTATCTAATTTTTCGTAAGTGTTATTATCTCCTTCTTTCTTTTTCTTCCAAGTGAAGTCATTTCCTTTGGTTGTTAAGTTTTTTAAATGAAATTGGTTAGACAATTGCAAAAGTCTATCGAATCTATTATTCGCGACTATAGCTCCTCCTTTTTTGTCCAATGGTTCCATCAAATCATTATAGTCACCCATAACAATCATCGGTGAATGGATACTCTCCATAACACTTTGTAATTCTATCCAAAACCAATTTTTTCAATTGCTCGTTTGCCGGCGCATATATGAAAAAGATCATAGATTCAAATTGTGTATTCTATCCAAAACCAATTTCTACTTTTCCCCCTTTAATTTGGTATCCTTTCCAGAGTAGGCACAAACCCCCTGCAAAGCCCATTGCTGGGACAAAAAATATTTTATCAAAACCTGCACTTTTCAATACACTTTCATCAAGCTCGTCTTTCGTTTTTGTCTCAGCTAGCATAATCAATTGAATATTATCGTTTTTACAAGTCAGGTTCACATTGGTCCAAAAATTCTTTTTCTTCATACCCCGACAGTTCCAAAAGGTGATCTTCATCAATGAAACAATAATTGTATTTGGATGTTCAACTCCTTTGTTCCGAACAAAAGTTCCGGTTTATATTTTTTTCCACCTTGACTATACAGATTGTTCATGTCATCGTTTTTACGTGCGCTTGGTTTGTGGCTTTGTAAGCTCCACAAATCGCACTTGGATTAGCTTACTTTCATTTTTGTAAAAACAACTTGTTGGTTCCCCTTTGCTAAGCTATGATGCATAATCATATCGTAATTTTCCTCCAGAGTAGTGATACAGTTGGTTGGCCCCCCTTTCATATGATACATCGAACACCTTTTGATATTACCATAAAATTCCTTTGATCGAAGATCCAATTCATTTGTAGGTATACCATTGTGTTGTACTTCCTTAATGATGTTCTTATTGTTTCCTGGGATGCAAATATAATAGCACCTCATCCAAATCCAAACCTGGTTCGTCATCTTATCAGCCAGACTGTTTACCATCATGTTACTTGACATTCCCACAACACTTCCATTAATAAACACAATTTTTGATAAATAATTACAATGGAGATTTGTTACATATATATTCCATATAGTACAATAACACCTAACTCCCGAAACTGATGAGCTCTCAAGATTGGTCGGCTCCAGCGGGACTTTATCATAGTTGACTCGCTATTTGTTTTCATCACCTTGCTCATTTTGTGTCTTATTTTCTCATGCACATCATACTTACTATTACTTGCAAACCAAACATCTTGTTTCCTTGAGTTATTTAGCATTTCTGCAATGCATTGCAGTAAACAGAAACTATACACATCGGATTTCACATCTAGATTAGTACAATCAAGTTTTGTTCTTTCAGTTCCAACATTATTCCTTGTAGTTACAATTACTCTATTCTTTGGCCAAAAACGACCAACCTGCTGATGTTCTATCTGTTGACTGTAATAATCCCTTAGAAATTTGTTAACTTGTTCCTTTACCGAGTGCATGAAGCATACAGCTACATTGAAACACTTTAGTGATGCTTTGTGCCCCATAATCTGAAGAAGGCAAACTCGGCTATTATAGACCTTTCTTCCTCCTACTTGCTTTTCTTTTTTCCTTAGTTTTGTGATCAAATAACACAAATACATCACAGTTATTCTTAAGGAGGCAAATCAAACTGATGTTGTTCTTTCAACGACACTGTTATTCACTTTTAGAGCAATTACTTTTATTCTTAACCTGTAGAGTAAATCAACACTTAGTTTGAACAACATGAATACTTTTTTTTTTCCAATTGTTCATCATGAGGAAAATTTTTCTTATTTTGATATCCTTTGGAAATCCAGAAAATAAGCTAATACATAATAGGTATTTCATCCTTGTTTTTCTGCTATAGTATTTGTTCATTTTCTTGGTTAGGCTGGGTTCCAAGTGCTTGTTGAGTATCCATTCCTACAACGATGTTGCCGCCATATGCAGTGACAACCTGCACATGAAACACACACATGACATTAGATGGGAAATAGCAAATTGACCTTTTAATTGTAAATATATATGAAATTAGAGAAGTAGTAGCATAGAAGTTCATCTTTTCTAGATACTTGGTAGCCTTAATTGGTGATTGCCTCTTAGTAGAAAGGCTTTTGTTGATCCATCCTTTACCACTGTTAGAGTAGTGCATAGTTTGTCTTTGTCTCAGGAGAGATAGATTTTTATTTAGCCATCCTTCGTCACTGTTGCTATAGTATTGAGTTGGATCTGCATAGCACGAAATTACGAGGCAAGAACCATACAAGTAGCAAACTGGAAACAGCCGAAACATAATTAAGTGATGTACTCTTACGGGCAAGTTATTAGTCCCAAATTGGTCATTATTTTCAATCAAGCAAGCATTAGCAGGGAGCTTAACACTATTAGCATAAAAAAAACATCAAACCCAAGTGCGGTAACATAAAATTGATTCATAAAAGACGTAAGAAGGGTGATCTAGACAAAAACGCAACAAAAGCCTTGTCCCTATATCTATATTATCACACTGCCATCTTAGCAGCAAGAATTCGTTTGGTCTTTTGCAATTGTGCTTGTTTTTCTTCCATTCGAAATTCCTACACGTTAAGCTTGTTCTTGATTCTTGGGAGGAATTCATATAATTCTTCTTAATCCATAACTTTATTCCAATGAGGAAATTATAGTTTCCGTGCATTACGTACCACATGATCAAAAGGTTCCTAATATCTTGAAACAAACAGATAAAGCGACTAGGAGTATTCATACAACATTGATCATATTCTCGATTGTTAGGAGGAAGAATGAAGCAACACTAGTTGACATCATTTCTCAGAGTTAGAGGTTTTCCAAAGCAATTATGGGTAGTGGCTAAACCCTCTACACGGATCTTATCATGAAACCCCTCAGAGTATTGTTCCCATTGACTCAAAAGATAGAAATAGATAGATAGTTCAAAGACATTCAAGGGTTTTAACGATTGAAAGTTAATGAGATAATGCATAACTATGGTTACCACATCATTTTGTATAGGGTCGTTAAACTGAGATGCTTCACATCTCGACAAGATTTGCCGATCTGCCGTTGTTGGAGTCCATACCCACTGAGAGATGTGTAACCGTGTTAATGCCCTTCTTTCTTCCAAATAATCATCAGAGGGGATGCAATCTATAACCCAACTTCCGTCGATTTTTAATAGGTTCCACCGCTTTTCAGATGAACTTCCAATTTTCAATGGAAGCTCCAAATCCTTAGGTGTTGAAAGACCTACAAGGGATCTCCGTAGTGATGCAAATAGAGAATCCCTCTTTGTCGCCGCCGACAGGTGTTCCGTTTTGGTATACTAGGATGCCTTTTTCCTTTGACTGTGAAGGAAAGAAATGGGTAGCAGTACAAGCTCCATAGCCAAAGCCTGCAATTTCTCTCTTTTTTGTGGATGATGTATTTTGAAATAGAGATTTCATAGAATGGGTTTTCACGCAGAAGAAGAAAGGAATTCCTCAAGATTTCGAGATCCCTTCCAAAACGGAATATCCTTGAAGAAAACTGTTTGGATTCAGATATGAGGAACGGAGGTCCCAATCGTTTAGGGTTTCGTTTTGGTGGTGGCGGCTCCAAAGATTTGTTGGGCGCGTGAGGCGCGTTCTCTGAGCAAAGGGTAGGGTTTTTGGTAGTCATTTTATGCATTATGCATGAATTTTTCTTTACAGACCGCTAACCAATTTTTACAAGTTTTGGATTTTTTTCTTTACGAGAAGAGAAAAGAAAAGAAAAAATAAATTGGTATTGAATATATTTTTCATCAAAGAGAAATTGTATATTTCCGATTTTGTGATCTAATCTTGTTTCTTTTTGAGAAAGAAATTACATATTTTTGTACTAATTTCTAGTTTGCATTTTGTTAACATATTCAAAATTTATGGCTGATAAGATGAAAAAACGGCTACTAATGATGTTTGATTCACTGAGGGAATACCTCTAAGTCAACACCCAAATTCAATTTGGAAGTGGTCTATCGGCGGTGACTTTGTTTGTTGATTATTTGTCAGCAATGAATCTACGTACAACTAGATATCAAGAAAAAGACGATAAAATCAAAATCAAAATCTTCCAAAATAAATGTTAGTGTACATTGTGACAACCAATTGGCTATAACTCGGGCGCATAGTTGTGTGTACATGTAATGGTAAGTCATGTCATATAGGAAGACGACATAAGACCATTAAACAACTACTCTCGAATGATGTAATCTAAATAGATTATATCAATTTAGTTGACAACCCAATGAGTCCATTTACTAAAGGTTTATCACGAGATCAAATTGCTAAATCATCAAGAGAAATTGGTTTAGGGCCCGTTTGGTTTTAAATCCGGAATCAGAAACGGAATGGAAACGAATCTAATCCATACGTATACCCTTGTTTATGAAAGTTTTTGGAATCATTCCTTGTGGTTTGAAGTAATTGGAGTATAGTTTGATTACTTTTGATACCCTATAGGGAAACAAAATGTGGGGAAGCAAGTGCATTTTGCAATAAACAACAAGGAATGATTCCATATAATTTCATGAATAAGGATATACATATGGATTAAATTCGTTTCCATTCCATTTCCGTTTTCGGAGTTGGAACCACACGGGCCCTTAAAGTCTATGACCAAAGAGGATGCTTGATGGAAAACACAACCTACATGACTAGAGATCCCAATATATAGGTTCAAAGGGAAAACCAAATCAAGTTGAATCAAGATGGGCACTAGGAGATAGTTCTCTTCTCAATTCCTTGGATGATGGATAGTGTTGTATGTATGAGTTTGAGTTAAAGCTTATTTTTAATGATTTCGTAGATTTAAAATAAATGTGGGGTATGACAAGATACTACTCTTTATCAATCACCTTTATGAGTGTGACATGAGGCCGTGTCTAGGAGAATGAAGAAAGGCTAATTTATTCAAATTCATGAATAACCAATGATATTTAGGACCAAGCTGAACACAACAAGAGAACCTAATTTTGTGAGAAGATGAAATTGTGTGATAACTGTTGTGTGGGTTTACATCAAAGTCTGGGTGGTTCAAGACATCATCTTCACTACCTGGTCGAGTATGTCTAATAGTTACTTACTATGGGTGTATCAAGGATAAAACAAGTTATCAACCCATATGTAGTGATTTTTCAATTGTACTCTCAAAAGTAGTTTTGTTATTAAAATGTTTATGATGGATCGTAGATCGGTAGTACTAGGAACTAGAGTCAGTTCCTACGGCAACGGAATATAGATTTAAGAGTTTAAATACTAACAATAACTCACAATACAATAAATATGTTAAACACACAAACCGACCAACTAGTCAACCTGGATTAAAACCACTTGCTTTATTGATACACAACCAAGAAAGACTTCAACTCTTATACAACTTTATTGATATATTGGACGAAATATATAATCTTCTATCCTAGTACCTCCTAAGACTCCTCGGTTTCTAAACTCCATTTATATCCAATAAAGGCCTCATGATGAGCCATATGCTCACTGAATGTAGAAGAGTCCTCGGTTTCATGTCCGGATCTCCTACAATATTGAGATTTGCTATTAGTATCCATATTTGCAACCATGGGAGCGGGAATACCTTGGTTTCCCTTAAACATCTTCAATAAGGCTTGACATTTTCAGCTAGTTAATCAATTATATCATCATCCCTGATTTTATTGACACCTCGTGTCTTGCTTCTTCTCTTGAAATATTTTCTTGTATGCTCAACAATTGTCATAAGATATTCACATGTAACAAATTCATCCATTATATTTTTTTTGTCGGAACTTCATCCATTATAGTGAATCCATGGAAGTTAGTTGTATAAACTAGATTCATTATGGTATCATCAAGACCACTGTCAAATTATTCAAGTAATGCACCTCTTGTGAAACCATGATGGGACATGAATACAATAACTCATGAAATATTTCTTAAGCATATTGTATATTTTCACTATCTTCTATATCAAAATGAGAAATATTTTCCCTAATGCCAGTAGTTTTATGAAGAGGGGAATATTTAGTAAGGAAGGCAATAGTCAATTCATCCCAACTAGTAAACGTACCTACACAGTGATTATGCAGCCAAGTAGCCTTACCACTCAAAGAAAAATGAACATCTTCATCCTCAAAGCATCAATAAAAAATATTTTCATAATTGAGGGTGTTCATAATGTTCTCAAAATTCCTTAAGTGTTGGTGTGGACTCTCATTCAGTAGGCTAGATAATTGATCATTTTGAATCAGCCTAATAGTGTCCGTCTTGAGATTAAAATCTCTAGCTCTCAACTCAGGAAGAGTTAAGGCATGGTTTAGGATAGTGTGCATTGGATTCATCTTGACATCCAAAGTTTGTGGGTGACATGCTCATTCAGTAACGAGCGCAATGGTGAGCCTAGAAATCTCTGCATCTCTATCTAGGACCGGAAGGGGGCTCTCACGTGATGGTGGATCAATCACACCATCTCATCAATTTTGTCCGTCCATTGTTTGTCTCTCTAAAGATCTTCGGTTAGCCTTTTGTCTATGGAGGGTACGTTCAAGCTCGTTATCGAAAGGGACAAGTGTGTTTGGATCACAAACTCTTCGCATTCAACAACCTAACCTATGAGACAAAGACAAAAGGAAAACAAAGATCAGTAATATAGAAACTTATAATAACCAAAAGTTAGAACAACTAAAACTATCGATAATCCCCGGCAACAATGCTAAAAACTTGATGGTCTCAAAATCTACCAGCAAGGATGACGGGGTCAGTTGTAGTATATCGTTTGTCAAATTCACATGGATTACGTCTGAGTTGGAAGTTGCTAACATTTAGCTATTCTAAGTGAGAGGGGAAGAGAAAGGAGAAGGAGAGGAAAGTCTATTTTTAATATTGTTCGGTAAATAGTAAAAGAACAAAGAAAGGCATGATTGTTTAGTAAAAATATAAAAGGGAAGCGATCTAAGGAAACATGAAGCACCACTATAATGAATTGAAGTAAACCATGTATATAAATGTCAAGAATGTTGATCAATGAATATTTCAAGTAACTATCTAATATCGTTTTTGCCACAAATAAACAAAGACTATGTTAAGTGACTTGAGTGTGCTTTTGCAATTGTATCAAGTATAAGGAAAGCCCTTTAAGAATTTAGAAATCCAGAAAAGACATGTAGAATATCGCCCCACCATAGTCGGAGGCAACCCTTGGTACCACAATGAATCTAGTTGATACAACTATCGTAGAAGTTCCAGTGTTTATACATTCTATCGTAGAAAGTTCTCGTGGTGGTGGATCAATAAATGCTTAGATTTCCAACCCATAAGCTTTATCTAAACACACTCTTTAACATTAGCAAAAATGACATGTTTAGATCGCCCCACCATAGTGGAGGCAACCCTTGATATTTCTCATGCTTCTCCACCTCAACAAGTGAAAGCAAAGACTGCACCTCTTCCTTAAGATCATCACACACATTTTGACTTACCAAAGTTAACTTCTTGTCCTGAAGCCACAACATAGACGTGGAGAATATTAGTAATTTCCACACTCTATTGACAATCAACCTTGTCAAATAATATGCTACCATCGGAAAACAATATATGAGAGATAAGTGGGACACCACTTGCCACACGAATACCATTCCACCAACCTTCCTCCACACTCACCCAAATAAGGCCTGAAAACGCCTCAACACATTTAAGAAAGAGAAATGGAGATAAAGGATCTCCTTGAAGCAAATCCCTCCCTGGAAAGAAAGCAAAGGTCCGGACCCCATCCATTAAGACCGAGAGCGATACGCTAGTCATACGTTTCATAATAAGAGTCACCCAAGAACAATGAAACCCCATACGAAGAATACATGCCTCCAAAAAAGCCCAATCCACCACGTCATAAGCATTAACCATCTCAAGTTTGAGGGCAAGGTAACCTTGCTTACCCACACAATGTTTATACATATAATGAAATACTTTGAATGTAGTAATAACAATGTCTATAACCAGGTACCCTTGCACAAAAACACTCTGACTCGGAGAAATCACCATCGACAGACAACCCTTTAGCCTATTTGCTTTGCAATAACTTGAGAAATAATATTATAAACCACCTTGCAAAGGCTTATAGGCCTAAGATCTTTCATCTTTGAAGGATTAGAAACCTTCGACCCACCTCCCAAGATGCCCAAAGCCAACTCAATAGTCTCTTTACCCACCACAAACCAATGTTACTAGAAGAATAGATCCGACGTAGCATCAGGTCCCAGAACCTTAGGGGGTGTATTCAATCCAGACTTTTAAAAATTTTGATTGATTCTTAATAATCATAAAATTTGCTGATTTTGTGGAATATTTGAATTTTATATAGAGTAAATACAGATTCTGTAGAAATCTTATGTGTTGGGGAAAGACTTCTATAGAGTTTAGGTATGTACAAAAGTAATAAAGAATCCTACAAAATCAATGAAATAATGGATTCTTTTAAAATCATCAAACTTTTAAATACCATAAGAATTTTATGGAAAATTTTAAATCCTAATTGAATACCAAAATATTTACAAAAAATTTTAAAAATCTATATTAAATACATATAAACTTTTAAACTCAAAAATATTCCGGTAAACTCTTAAGTAAATCACCCCCTTGGTAGGAGGATGCATATAAAAAAACTCAAGTAACATGGCCGAGTTATAAGCATGATGTTTTTTTTTTTTAAAATTGCAAAACAATGACAAAATGCCTCGATATGGGCTTCTCTTCTCCTTGGCCCATTGTCAGGCCATTTTGGACGGAGACTTTCAAAGACAAGTCATTGGGTTATTCGGCCCAATAACTCTTTTCGCACCCAATGAATCAGGTATGTTTGTTCACCCGGCGGTCAACACTTGTTGCTTCCTTCCTCTTCCCAGTCATCCGGCCCTATTCATATTACCAGTCGTCGCACAAACCCTAGATTCTTCTTTCTGAACATCTTCCTCTCTCTTGGTTGAATGAGCATGGCCATGGCTGGGCGAATCAGATCAGCATCATCCATTCCTCTACTTCACAGGATTGCAGGATCCAATTCTACCTCCTCCCAAGGATCCACTGTCCAGCGACCGCTCCTCCAATCTGATTTCACCAGATCTGAGGTGAGTTTGATCCCCATTTCAAAATTATACCACCACTACTATGCCTCAACTTCGCTGTCGCATTCTCAATTTTGAACCCGGATTTGACACACCTAACGAAATCGTCAATCGATTGAGATATTTGTTTCGATTTCGAAAATGGGCATATACTGGATCCTTGGAGTATGCTTCTACACTTAGTTTGATTACTGTAATCTACACTTTCCCCAGAAAGTTTACGACTTCTAATGCTGATCATTTTTAACGATTGTGGCTGTTATATTCCATTGGCTCATTTGTGTAATCATTTGCTGCTGATGCAGAGAAACTATGCTACTGCACCCGCTACCAAAGATGTCAAAGTTAAGGTAATAGTTTCTGTCTCTGGTCTATTTACGTGTTTAATTACCGGGAGTAGATAGATAGGGAAACATAGTTGAACTACCACCCGCTATTGTATGTGCTGGACTACGTGAATAGTGTATTTTCTGCGCAATTACACTTGTAAATACTCTGGCCAAAAATGGAGAGGGAACATTACACGTGATAATTTAATGTGTGGCAATTTAGATTAATCTCTGTTTTGATTCCCTTGTTTAAGGGCCTGTTTACGTGTAGCTTATTTGTGTTTCATTTAGTTTATAAACCCTGAAGTTTAATTTTTGTATGTGTTTACTTAGGGATTGGTTTATTTTTTTAGGGGTTTATAGGGATTTATAAACCACTCAAAAATAAACTTTTCAAACTACCACCCGCTATTGTATGTTCGGGCTTTGGGTTTATTTTAATTCAAAAGACTCTCATGCCCCTTGTTTAAGGTTATTTTTGCTTCCATGAGTTTATTTTTGTTTAAAACCCGATTTTGGCCTTGTGGTTTTCCATCTTGATATTATTTGTTCATCCTTGGATATTCAACGTTATTGTTCGGGTTTTTTAGGGGCATGAGAGTCTTTTGAATTAAAATAAACCCAAAAAATAAACTCTAAGTAAACAACCTTATCTAGTTTATTTATATAAACCCATGAAAAAATAAACCTGAAAATAAACTATAAACCCATATAAACACATTTAGTTTATAAACCCGAAAATAAACTAATCTGCAAGTAAACAGGCCCTAAATGTGACCACGGTACAGTTGCCGGATTCAGGGTTTTGTTTATTACATATCACTTGCACTGCGATTATAGGCCCACTCCAAATGTTGTTCGGGCTTTAGGGGTTGAGCTAGCTGCATAACTCAAAAACTTAAGAAATTAGCAGCAGCGAGACAACAGCAGAAATGGATCCCACTGGTTCATGGCTTTGTATTCTATGCTCCTACTGTTTTTAGCATCTCATAGATCAGACTTTTCTTGTACTCTTTTTTCCCTTTTCGCATTTCTTGTTGGGCATAGTTGTGCTCCATCAGCTTGTTGCATTCTTGCTTACGTGATGCTTGTTTTCAACTATGAATCAGCCACAGAACCTTTTTTTGCAAAACAAGTAGGACAAGGTATTGCTGTCCTTCTTTTGGTTTATTAAGGCTGTGGTTATCTCATAATTGCAAAACCCTTCAGATTGACTATTATTTCCAAGTTTGCTTCATTTTCTAAACAAAATGTAACTCTTATTCTTTAAGGTGTATTTCTGTCAATATATGCGCTCCTTATGATGGTTTTGAATGAGAATCCTAATTAGATAGCCACAACCTTAAAACCTAAATAAGGGGTGGGCTTTTAGGCATCCCCCCACCCCCCTGAATCTTCTCTCTTTAAATCCCTGTGTTTGTATATAATAAGAAATAGAGCCTGTTGAGTATTACTGCTTTCTAGTAAAAAAGCAATGTTTGCTGCAATTATATGTTATTTAATGTTGTTTGATAATGATAACCCAGGTGCCAGTAGCTATGTTTGGGGGCTCTGGTAATTATGCATCTGCCTTGTATATTGCTGCTGTAAAGGCTAATGCACTGGAAAAGGTTGAAGTAGAGATTTTTGACCTTGTTGAAGCATCCAAGAAATCTCCTACCTTTTCTCAGTTCACAAGAGACTTGTCAGTGCCAACAGACACAAGAGTCAAAGCTCTTACTGATATCTGTTCTCAAGCAAAGTTTTCAGACGTTACAAAGAACTTCTTGGGTATGATGTTGACCTTGCACCTGTTTTCACATCATAGAAAACTTAATGTTAATCCTAACTTATCTTTTGTTACTTTTTGAATTCTCTCTTTCTGTCACACCACCTCAAGAACAAAACCTAATTTTCAGCCACATTAATAAGTCTATATGTGCAAAATATAGTTTCAAAAAAATAAATATATACATCAATGGACATCTATGGGTGGATAAAGTTATGTAAAAAAATATATACTTTTTTTTGAAATTTGTTTCTGTATGTAATGGCATTTAGGCCATGATTGTAAGAAAATACAAATGAAGTACAGTGTGTTTTACACATTTTTAATCTTAACATTATCTTGCAGAAAGTAAAATTTTATTGGTTCTAGCAAAAACTTATTTTCTTCTCTATGTGGAAACTAAGAACACCCACAAGATCAACAAATGTAGTTTGATAGATATTGATACTGATTGTTTTCATATTTGAGTAAAAGCTCTAAACTTTCTTTTCATCTTTGACTCCTTGTGTGGGCTATGAATTTAGACTAAATAATACAAGCCTAGCAGGCAAGAGTTCGATTCTCCTATGTTATTAGAACCACGTTTTTGGTTGTGGGATCTTGTTTGGAAAATGCCTGAGCTGGAAACTGTATATAGCTCTTCACCGTTTCCTATTTTATTTGGCCTTGGATTTGAATATTTGCTTATGACTCGCAGCCCCTTCACAACAGGATGAATGGAATGTGGGAATAGAATGATAAGATGTGTGTTTAGCTATGCTTTTGTTTGGGTATAATGTAGTATATTTTGTCTTCTGTGAAATCTGTATGACAGTGGTGATGTGGTGTGCTTTCTATGATTAAGAAATGCCTTTTGCAATTTTGTTGCAGTTGTTTTAGCTGAGAATGGAAGGTTGAGGCATGTAGACAGCATTGCAAAAAGATTCTCTGAGTTGACCATGGCGCACAAGGGAGAGCTGAAAGCCATTGTGACTACGGTTATTGTGAGTCGTACTTCTTTTGGAGATACTGTGTTCGACCTTTTTTATAAATGGGAAATTCCGGATGGTGCCCCTGTGGTTTGGGGTTTTCCGGATTTTGCCCAAGAGTTTTTTTCTGTCCTAATAATACCTCTAAGCTTTACAATTTTCCGGATTTTGCCCAAACTACTTTAGACTGCCAAACAACCCTTCATTTTGAATAATAAAAAAAATATAAATATAAAAAATAAACAAAACAGATTAAAAAACAATATATAATATATAAGATGAAGAAAAAGGATCTCCTTTCTCCATGGATTCTCAATTTTGTTTTAATTCATGAGCAAATATGTCCTGGATTCCTCTCATTATTTTTAATCCAACAATGGTTTCTCCGTTGTGATATTCAGCTCAACTCTTCTTAAAGCTACACTAATCCTTTCACCATTCCTTAATTAGGCTTTAATTACCGTTTTTACTTTCATTTTTTAAATCTCAAATTTGAATCATTCTTTCTTTGACAGCATAATTTTAAGATTTTATTGAATTTTAATCCTTTATTTTCACCCACCATCTCCCCCAATTTCTCACCTCTGAACTACAGAAAGAACAAAACAAACCAAAAAAGCGAATACTTTCGCTTTCCTATTTATTATAAACCGTCTTTCCATTGATTGGGAAACTTATCAATTTCCATGAAAGTAGCATATTGAAACAACTCCATTTTGAATGGATTGAAAACAGACTGAAAATCTTCCCGACCTCCATATTGAACATATTAAAAACAACTTACACAGATTGACACAAGTAGTCCTATTTAATTGGGAAAATTATCAATTTCCATGGAAAACAAAAACTCCATTTTGAATGGATAGAAAACAGATTGAAACTCTCCCCGAAATCCATATTGAACAGATTAGAAACAACTTACAGTCTTACACTGATTGAAACAAGTTGTCCTATTTGATGTAAAGGACTCAACAATTCACGTGTCTTGATGGGTTCAATTATCTTGTTTGTCGCCCAGCAAATTGAATTTCATCATAATCGAAAATAACATGAACACAAGAAATAGGGGATTAGGGTTAGAAGCTTTTAAATCTTGAGAAGGAGAAGCATGTACAATGTAGAGGAGGGGATGGGGAGATCAAGATGTGAAGAACCGAAAGAGAAAACAAGATGCCGATCTGGGTTCTGGTCGACAAATACGACAACCATTGAGGATTGGTGTTTTCCTGTTGTTAGAGGAGAAAGATTTTTTTCTTGAAATTATAATTTTTTATCTCTTTTAGTTTTTAGTTTTTAGTTTTTGTTAAAGGAGGATTATTTTTTCTTGAAATGATAATTTTTTCTATCTGTTTTAGTTTTTTTTTCATTATTTAAAATTAAGGGACTGTTTGGCAGTCTAAAGTAATTTGGGCAAAATCCGGAATATTGTAAAGCTTGAGGGTACAGTTAGGACTGAAAAAAACTCCTGGGCAAAATCCTGAAAACCCCATATCACAGGGGTACCATCCGGAAATTCCCTTTTTAAATTTATGTCTTTATTCTGGTCCGGTCCGGACCGGAATGGACAGGACCTGGAATATCCGGTCCGGTACGGATGCACCCCTAGCTGTACTGATTTGAAAATCTAGGAGATATGTTTTTATATTTATCCCCTTATTTTAGAGGTTTGTAGAGTATATATTAAGGTTATGCTTGCAAACATTTTTTGTGTTAAGGTGTAACTTGTACACTTTTTTTTGTCAGCCTCTTCCCCCACAAGAGGAAAAAGAACTTAAGGAGACGCTCCAAGAAATTATTGGGCAGGGGAAGAAGGTCATCTTAGAGCAGAAGGTAAATGCCCTCTATATATTTGCTTGCTTGTGTGCTTTTCCATTTAATGGGACGATCTGGGGGATAGAGGATTGGTTTCTATGTTGTACCGTCGCAACAAGACTATGGTGTTTGAAAATGTGGTCTTCTTTCAGTGGTGGTGGTTTTGTTGATGTTCATTTTGCTTTGTGACAGATTGATCCCAGTATTCTTGGTGGGCTAGTGGTGGAATTTGGGCAGAAAGTGTTCGACATGTCCATAAAAACTAGGGCTAGACAGATGGAGAGGTTCCTCAGGGAACCTGTCAACTTTGACAGCCTTTAAGAAGGGAATGTTCTGGCTTGAGACGAGATATTCTCACGGTTCTCTTGCAGTTTGTTGTGTTGGAGAGTGATTTCTCTGGACAGACGGCGATTTCTCTTCATTTTTTTACGTTGGTGTGTCACTCAGGCTTAAAATAAAAGCTAAAGAATTCAGCTGTGTAGCATTTTCATTGTGCAGAAGCTAGCTTTTCCGGATTGAGCAAACAGCTCAATGTGGTGGAATTTGTTGTGTCGGAGAGTGAGCTCTCTGGGCAAACTGTTGTGAGCCGTTGTCTTGTTACCAGACACACCCACTGCTATATGTATTTCAATTCGTCCCCAATGCTCTGCTATGCTCTACATCCATCACAGTGCAGAAACCATTCCTCCCCTCTTATTCTATGCTACTCAAAAAGAGAATTGTCATAATAAAAAAAAAACAAATGAGACCTTACTGTTTCGACTAAAGTAGTTGATCGTATTTCGAAAAATCTGTGTCTAAATTGGTAACAATGCAATCCAATTTGTGTAGGTCTTAAAATGATGGTGAAGTCTGTTCAACCGAAGGCTCATCAGAGTTTGAATGGAAAAGTCCAATTCATTAGGATACATGTTTAACCACAATGTTGCACTATCTAATTTGGTTTTCTTGAACTCCTAGAAAACGATGTACACTTAACCATTGCCTGGCGTGAGTGTCAGGTTTGATGTGCATACCAAAGAGTTTCTCACTCGGTGTCTGATCAAAGTGCTCAAGTCCGGCCATCGTTTAATTCTTGTTCATGTCATGGACATGATGCTATAATTTTTACCATTTCAATTTTTTTGATTGGGGCTATGATTCAATATTTTACTGATTACTATGTATGAAGAAGGATTTTTTGTCGGTAGAATTAGACCAAAATCTATAAAAACTGAATATGATGTCGATTATCAAACATGTAAATTTTGAGACCAAAAAGCACAAAAATATTATAAAGTCGTGAGCCATACACGGCAATGTGTTACTTGAGACACCAAATTCTATGAGCATCCTAAAGCTTCATTGAGCGCATACAAGGAATGTGCACATTGTTGGAGATTTGTGCTAAGTCTCAACGGAACCATTGAGTTTGTTGTCGAGACACGGTGCAATGAATTACTCACATGTGTGTCACGATGGTCTGGGTTGTGAGAGGCAAACCAAGTAACTGGCACTTATAGTAACAGTGATTACGGGTAAAACTATGAAAGCTAATTGAATTGAACTAAACCAAGGGACATGATTATCACGGCTTTGTCGGAAATTGGTTTAGTTGAGCCTTATAATGTCATGGGACATTGTCTTGACGTTTTCATGACAAAGCGGTGACTTGACAAGAACGTCGTTGGCCTTGTCAACGCCTAGGCCATTTTGCGGCAGAAATTGAGAGCCCGACGCTTTGTATTTTTAGGACACAATGTATGTCCGTTCTTTCGGGCATTCCTCATTATATTAGCTCAAGTGTTGTTACAAAGTTTGAGAGGAATCCAAGCACAATTGTCCATTGAGTTGTATGAAGCTAGCTAGTGAGTTACTTAGTGAGCTAAGCTAATTTGAGTTGAGCTCATGTGCATTTGTTGACCTTGGACCTTCAACTAACTATAATGAGTTAATTAAAGCTCACTAATTGGGAAAAAGTCAAACAAAAAAAGCTACCTTATTTTCAGGCTTCATGATGACCCAATTGAATTGCATTTAGGCCGAAAAAGCTACCTTACAAAGTTTGAGAAGAATTCAAACACAAATGTGTGTTCTTTCGGGCATTCTTTAAGTGTTGCTCTTCTTGCTTCTACAACACTTAAACTAAAATAACATGTAATATGTTTGTAAAAAAAAAAAAGTCTTTTTTTTACTGATATTCGTTTTCTATTTTTTACTTTAAGCACAAATAATCATGCAAAAATTGCTAAAACAAAAAGGAAAAAGTACTTTAAATGGAGTCGACTTAGTGACGATGGTGGTGGTAGGGTGTCGGAATGAGGTTGCCTAGCTCTTCTCCAAACAATTTAAACATAATTTAGTTTGCTCAACTATTATGACTGAAAAAATGACTCAAAGGTGAAATAAGACTCAAAGATAACTCGACTCGAAGATGGAATACAAAGAAGACACTTATAACCTGGAATGGGCGTGGAATTAAATCAAAACACCGGCTGGGCTCTGATACAACTTTGATCCGAGGATTCCCGTAGTTTGCCCGTTCTAGGTGGATTGATTCCTTTAAGACTCAAACAAAACAGAAAAATTAGATAATGACACTTGAAAATGACAAATAAAAATAAAGGATAGTTGTGGAAATGTATTCTATTTGATAAAGGAGAAAGAACCAAGGAGATCAAGAGATGGAACCTTGATCGTATCTTTGTCTTACCTTAACTCGATCAACAATATAACCTTACACCAACCTCAAGATGAAGCAAGCACAAGGATGAGATAAGTGAGGAACTTTGAAGCACCAATCTTTAGGAAGATTGACACAAACAGATATTCAACCAAGCTGGACAAACACTCAACAAATTTTCAATCAAACATCTATTTTTGATCAGAATTTTGTGGAAAACAAACTATGATAAATTGTGATTAACTTTAAACTTAACTTGATAAAACTAAAATTAGGGAATACTATTATAGGGCTAAAAGCCTTGTAGTCCAAGTTATAATATAAATGCAGGAATTTGGAAGGAGTAAAAAACCTATGAATGGAAGGCATTGAATCCTTAGACTTCAAACATCAAATTTATTCTTCAACTCTATTGAGCCGTGGGACGCGGGAATTGGTAATCACATATGCGGGAATGAGAAACGTCAGAAATGTTTGATCTTTTGAAGGAATGCAAAACCCGCGGGTATGGTGAATAGTGGCCACAAGTACGGGTTAAGGATTCCGCCAGTGCGCCCGAGAGGAACCGCGAATGCAGGAAGGTGGAGCTTTGAGGCACGGGCGGAGGCGCCAACCCGCGGGTGCACCCATTGGACACCTTGGGCGTAGGGAGGGCTTCGTTCGGACTTTTTGGCATGTTTGGAGCTGGAATGATGACGAGTAGGACTAGCATCGCCGTAGGCGGCAATGGTTCGATCATGGCTCCATGTGCAAGCTTTGATGCTTCTTCTTGGATCGCCTTAGTCATTGATCTAATGATAGGTCCTTGTGTAGGGTATGGTGGGGATGGTCCCTCGTCACAAAGTTTTGTAAAAGTTGTTTAAAAAAATTATTTAATTTGTAAAAATACACTTTTTTGTAATAAGTTTTTTATAAATATATAATCATAATTTACCTTGTTTTTTCTTATAGAACACCAAAAATTTAAACTTCATTAGATTTTTCAAACAAAAACTAGTTTTTTTCACAATGTAAATAAGGTTATGAACTTTAAAAATTGGTTTAAAAGTTTTTAAATGTTATATATATATATATATATATATATATATATATATATATATATATATATATATATATGTTCAGGTGCGGTTCATAATTTCGGGTAGGGCCGTGCGGCTGAACGTAGAGCTGACACGTGTCCAAAATTTTTTTTATTTCTTTTTCATCAGAAACAATTAATTTTTTTTTTTATTTCAAAAAACGAATGAAATTTTTTTTTGAACTACTATGTTATAAATTCTGCACTATTCTCTTATAAACTTTGAACTATTCCCATGAACAATTACTTAACGCTATGATTGTTTTTGAAAATAAGAGCACTATATACATAGTTACCAATGTCTACATGGAGTTGACATATATATAAATGGTGCGTCATAAGCTGTTAATTGGATGAAGCTTAGCACATCAAGTTAGGGCATGTTCATTGCTTCAATCTGTATTTTAACAACAAATCATTTCCTTTAATTCGATTTGGATTACTTTCTTCATCGTTGCTCAATTTACAAATGAGTTGCAATATTTGCTCAAGAGTAAGCTTGAATAAAAAAAAAGGACAAAGGGGAGAAAAAGAGGTAAGTCAAGCAAATTGTGATAGTTTTAGGATAATATTGAAAATTTTTACACCAACAACGTCCCAAAAAAATCGTGGAAATTTTAAAAAAAGATTTATACAAATCTGGAAGTTGGAGATCGAGAATAAAAACTAAAAAGATTACGGAGAGAGAGTGTTAACTCGATCCTTTGAAAATTTGAAACGTCAATTTAATTTTGTTCATAAATCTGAAATTAATTAGGAAACATAAAAATTATAAAAGCAGTAATTGCGGAAGGGTTTTTATTTTGGCCTTTGCAAATCTTTCCATCTTCCATCTTGCCGATTAACCTTACCCTCAGGTCTTAGCTCACCAGCTTCTTCTTCTTCCTCTTCTTCATAATCCAAATCTCATGCTTAGAGAGCGTGTGGGGTGGAAGTTACTTGTGAGCTAAGCCATATCCACCTCCTCCAGATCCATCTAGGCGATCCATCTAGGGTTTTCCAATTTAGGGTTTTAAAAATGAATTGCGATCTTGTAGACAATGAGCTGGAGGAGAAGAATGGTTGGATCTGCAAGATCTGTTGGAAGGAGTTCGGGTCCGGGAAAGCATTGGGCGGGCATATGCGCGTTCACAAGCAAGAAGAAGCAGAAGAGAAGAAGAGCGGTGATGATGACGACGATGGTATGAAAGAGTACCTTAATGGCCTGATGAAAGACGGGAAGCCCACCTGCTCCCTCTGCGACAAGAGTTTCCGGTCTATGAAGTCGCTGTTCGGTCACATGAGATGCCATCCTGAGAGGGAATGGAGAGGGATGCAGCCCCCAAAAGGTAGGGTTACCAAATCATCATCATCTCCTGCTCTCGATTTGCTCAACTGCTTGCCTCCATGGCCTGTCAAGGCAAGAAGATGCTGTGGAAGAGGCTCAATGATTAAGGATGATGAGATTCCGGAGGAGGCTGTTGATGGCCTTATGACGCTTGCTAAAGGTAAGAGTTGTTATCAATGCTATCATAGACTTGGCAGCAAGAGGAAATGCTACCCCTACAGCTATAGCATCTTAGAAGAAGAAGAAGAAGAAGATTATGATATTGCAGCAAATGTGATGCAACCTCCTGCTTCTTCTTCATCTTCTACATCTCTACTACTTGAAGGTGAAGGTGAGAGGGCAATCCTTGGTTTTGATCTCAATCAGCTGCCCAATGATCATGATATTGAGTAACATTTCAGATTCAAATATGTGTTGTTGCTACTAAAAGGGTTTTTATTTTTATATATATATTTGCATCTTCTTTTCTCCATCGATCTTGTACATGTACTTTAAGGAACATTTGTTCATCTAGCTACCTTGATGGCCAAACACAAAATCAATCTTACTTTTGGGTTACAATTTCATCTTTCTCTTCTACAGCAGCTTCAAATTTACCCAAAATCAATGAGTTTTAGGGTTTTCACAATCATACATTCTCTCATTCTTTCTAAATTATTATTTATTCAGTAAAACAACATTTTTGCAATCATAAACTAATATAACTTTTTTAAATTTAAACTACTACTTTGTAAAATATGCACTGCACTACACTACACCTGAATATATCGTAAACTGCTAAGTTATGCAAGACAATAAATGATTTTATAGTTTATGAATTATTCATCTCACCACGTACTATAAAACAAAAAATAATAAGTAAAACAAAATTACATTAATTCTTGGGGCAACTATATCTTCATTTTAGTTGCGGATCATCTATATATTTATACTATATAATAAACAAGAGTTTCAACCGACATTTTACATATTTATAGACTTGGTGCAACAAACAATACGTATAGGTCATTCGTGAAAACACGTTTTTAGATCAATCTTACTTATACTTAGATTTTAACAAACCAACCCAATTATGTTTGTTTAGATTTTGTTAAATTTAAATTTACTTATATTTGTTATATTATATTTAAATTACAATTTAATTAGAATACATGATTAGTAACTTCTTTTTTCTATCAATTAAACTATATATATATATATATATATATATATATATATATATATATATATATATATATATATATATATATATTAATCATGGACATATTATGCATTGGTGCTTTAACGTGGAGGAAAGTGTTGTTCTAATTATACAAATATTGTTTTTTAAAACTTAAGATATATTTATATTGTATACTAAAGCTGACCTTGAAACAACTCTTGATATGCAAAATCTTGCACACGGTAAGGGTATTAAAACTAGTTATTATATTAATTTTGCACAAGGTGCATGTATTAAAACTAATTATATATCAAAGAAGAGTTTGCACCGATATTATATTATTGCACGTTATTTAAATTCTACATATCGCTTTTTTCATGAATTCACCTCATCGTTTAATTTGACATCACTAGTGTAACACCTCGATTCCGCGGGACTCGGGATGCCACATTGGGTTAGGATCTCACAGTGGATCTTGACCCTACCTGACAACAAGTTCACTGGACCTTACAACATGACACTGACAGATATAAAACAAATACATGAAACGGTATAAAACTGTACATCAAAAGGTATACAACAACGTAGCCGAGTATAAAACATCAACCTCACACAGGAGGTATACAAAGCATCATCCTCACGCAGGAGGCATAAAACACCCAAAAACCATAACCACCTAATGTACGAGAGTCCTCGGCCTGTCACCCTGCCGGATCACTTTGCAGCTCTCCTATCCTGCAAAGACTCTATCTACAACACGGTATAAAACCGTTAGCTAGCCATACAAATATAAGGTAATGCATAAGTCATGAAAGATAAGCACATCATCATGATGCACTACTAAATAAATGGCTTGTTGTAACTGTTAAAATTAGTTACTTAAGGCTTCAAACCTTTAAAGTAAGACTTTAGTAATGAATTATGCTCCGCTACAATAGCCTGTCTTGCAATAGGTATGTAGCAACGAAGATAAACTCTATTGTAACGGTTTGAAAAATCAAGTCCAAAACAATTAAAATAGACACACTGTTACAATAGGTGCAACCATTACAAAAAATAAAGTATTATTACAATATTGATAGACCCGTTACCAAGGGACAACCATTAAAAAAAGTAGACAAATGTCACCTTACATAGAACCGTTGTCATACGATCTATACTGGTTACCATAATACATAATGTGTACAACCAATTAGATAATTTGTAAATTATAGAAAATACAAATAATAATTCATAGATAAATATTTTAAATGTGAAGTTAGATAATTCATTAATGTCTAATGCAACATAGACATAAAGTGTACATTTGTCCAAGCCCCTAATGGTTGATCGCATAATCAAACCAAAAAATTTCTTGCGGAAAATAAAGCTAGTCATGAATCTTGCTAGAACTTCATCCTTCATTGTCTGCATCCTGCAATAGTTCAATTACCATATCAAACTCTATTCTAAAGCTATAACAACAACAACAACTCAACAATAGTAAGCAAAATCTATTTCAAAGCTAAAACAACAACAACTTAGATTGTCAAAATGATACAAAATCAAAAATATTAGCAAGAACTTAAGCAACATGCATAGGTAAAAGTAGAATAGCAAGTTTGTTGTTTTAGTAGAACAACAACTCAATAACGAAATACAACAAAAAATCTCAACAACCCAATGGTCACTTTTGAAACCACAAGGATGGAGAAAAATATCAGCAACCAATTAGATGATTTTAAAACCACAAGGAGAACATATCAACAACAAAATGGAAAATACTTCAGCAGCAACAAAAAAAAAATCTCAATAGTAGCAACAATGAAAAAAATCTCCCAATCACTTTAAAATCTCAACAGCACAAAATTTCAATACTTACCTGTGGTGATTGAAAAACTTCAACATCGCTACCCGCAATGGATATAGCACAAGGGAAGCATTCTGCCTACTTGGATTGCCAATGCTTCAATTGAGAATCTAACTGAAGTTTCGCTGAGTAGCTGCGCAGAAATCAAGATTCTGTCCCTTGGTCCATTTCCCCACATTCGGAAGCTTCGCTTGAAAGGGATGCCGAACTTGGAAGAATGGCCAAAGATGGAATACCCTACCTTAAACTGACAGCAGGTCAACAAATGTCCTAAGTTTAAGAAGTTGCTAGAGTTCTTTCTGAACCTTCTAGGCATGAAGATCAAGAAATGCGATGAGTTAAAGGATCTTCCAATTACCGAAAGTTTGATGTTTCTAGTACTCATTGACAACATCACGCTCGAGAACTGGGGTGAACCAACTCTCCAGATTCTAAAAAGGAATGCCGACGGAGAGATATTTAGGGTTACATATGTCTTATTGTCCTACATGGACTTCTTGGAACTACAAATCAACAACTGCAAGAGGTTTAGAGGCTTACCAAACCATTTTGCTCCACAAAAGTTGGAAATAAGTGGTTGTCCATTGATTCGATCTCTTCCAAACCAAAATTACAGTAGACGCCTTGAGCATTTGGCACTAGATGGGTGCAATGATGGAACTTTTGTTGAAGCAATACCAAGCACTAGCTCAACATACTCGCTGGTTATATCCAACAATGCAAAGCTGATTTCCCTCCCGGCAAGCATCAGTAGGGATGGCAATTTCATCCGAATCTGACGGACACCCGATAACCCGATCCATAATAAAAGGGTGAAAACCCGACATGAAGCGGGTGAAAGCGGATGGCGGATGAAGCGGGTGATGGATCGGGTTGGATTCGGATGGACCTTTCATCCACCCATCACCCGATCCATCATCCATCCACTCATCCGACCCGTTTCACCCGTTATAAAATTATTGATCGTTTACTTGGTTAGTGATTTTTAGTTCCCTTTTGATTTATAAATTGGTGATTTACCGATTGTTTAGCAAAATTTGTACATTTGTTCACTTCCTATTATGATCTTATGGTATGTTATGCATTGGTAAATTTCGTTATTTTTCAAGAACTTAAACTTATAACACTTCTTGTAATATATCCACTTGGATGATTTGTGTTGACTTTATATTTATCATGTTTTTATAGATAAGACTTTTTTGGATTGAATTTATTTTTATTATTATTAATTTTCCTGATTTGAATCCGAGTTTAATATCGATTTAAAGGAAATGCGTAAAACAACCGAATATCACCCGATCCACCCGCTTCATCCGTTGGATGCGGGTGGATCGGATGCGAGTGGTGGGTTTGGCGGGTGGCGGATCGGGTGGGGTGGATGAGATTTTCTCGCGGATCGGGTGGCGGACAGAGTCATCCACCCACCACCCGATCCATTGCCATCCCTAAGCATCAGCCTCAGCGGACTCTATATATCAATGACTGTGCAGATCTGGATACCCTGTCCAACAACAAATGGGTCACCGAATCTCGTGCTCTTCAAAGGTTAACAAACATAGAAAAGGTAGAGAAAATGGTCAAGACAACATATACAAGGTTAGTATTTAAGAAGAAAAACATTTTGGATAAGTATTCAAAGAAGTAGTTTACATTTACCTGCATATATCTTAAGGTTCCTAAAAAGAGACTATATGCGTCAGCACTAAGTCTAAAATGATACACAATCAATTCAACACATCACCACCTACACACATCCGTTTCTTTCATACCGTCATCCCCTAACTTAGATAAATATATAAAAAGCTCAATACATATCAACAAATCATGACATACAATTCATTCATAACGACTAAGAAAAGAATATAGTCATTCCAAGCTTGACGACATAAACAATTACTATGATTATACGATAAATATCACACCCATTTGCAATCACCAGACATCCACAATTATTCACCAAATAATAATAATTCATGAATTCACTTTATAACTAACCCTGCATACATCTAAATCACAAAACCCCAAATTACACATATATCAAAGCATCATTTACAACACAAAATTAACATATAATCACACATCCATACATACAAATTAACCCTAAACACAAAATCTCCAAATTCTAAAATTAGGTTACTATAGATACAAAAATCTCACCCAACAATATTCAGACACGGAAATTTGCTCAAGGGCGGTAGGTTGTGGTGGAAGAGGAAGGATCGCCGGCATCAGACAAGCGGCAACGAAACCCGACATCAACCTGATAGTGAACAACAGTGGAGCCGCAACGAGTTTCCCGACCACCTTAGGCTACTGTCGAGCCGTCTCTACATCTGTTGTCGACGGTGCCCTGACGTGGAACAACCGGCGTCGCTCCCAAGTTGCAGTTGTCTTTTAGTGATGGCCGAACTAGGTGCGGTAGCGATGACCCGGCGGCTCAATTCCAAGATTACAAGACACAAGGGTTCGGTTTTCATGGTGAGAGAGAGAGGGAAGGTAAGAGAGGAAATAATAGGGAGACGGCTAGGGTTTGTTGGTTGGGGAAACGAGATGTGCGGCTCGGTGGTGGTGGATCAGCGGCGCAGGCTCGACGGCGCAGAGACAGGAGAAGGAAATTGTATTTCCGTTGCTAGGGAACATGAAGGGTTCCACGGGGAGAGAGATTGTGGAAGACTAGAAGTGAAGGGAGAGAGAGAGTTTAACACAAAGTTTTCGTTTGACCGCCTTCCTCTTTTTAATTTTGCGCCAATTATTTTAGATGTACTATTACAATTATTATTACTATAGGTGTTCTTTTTTAATTTTGTATAACCATTACACATGACCATTGCAATAGTTTGTCTATTGTAACATAAGAGAACATTCATTACCGATGTAGTATTACATTAAGTCAATTTTGTATAACCGTTACAGGATCATTACCTTAACAAATTGTGGTAACATAATAAAAAATCCGTTGCAATTATATAGTTACAATAGGCCAGTTATCTAGTAGTGATGTCACACATTTACCCGGTTTATTATCTTTATATAAGGTCATTCACTCAAATCGTATATATATATACATATATATATATATATATATATATATATATATATACACATACATACATACATACATACATACATACATATATATATATATATATATATATATATATATATATATATATATATATATATATATATGTATATATATATATATAGATAGATAGATATACGAAACTATGTGACACGAGGAACATATCATCCTCGCCTCTGGGCCTGCTAGCCATCTGAAGTGGTATCGGCCACACAACCTGTGTACCCTGTGAGAGTGGTGTTGTGCCCTTCCCGTAAACCAGGTTTGGCCTGCCGTCAGAGAACCTCCCAGACTCCTTACAGGATGAAAGGGAAAGGTTATCACTTCCACGCAAGGGGGGCTATCAATAAAACATAGGTCGGTAACAATCGCCATCGCATGCTATCATATCAAGCCTATAAAACACACACCACTCATGCAAACACCCAATATAAGGATGATAGCTAAGTAAGTCCTACGGACTTACCTCAACCTCTAATACTCTCAACCACGAGCAACCTCAATCCAGATAGGGACACTGCCTAATAACAAGGCATATAGATAAATCAATCTCCTATCAATCAAAGGGGTCACACCTAGACCCAAAGGGATCCATAAGGATCATATACATCCTATAACTCTCACTCGACATCCTAAATCCTCAAATCCGTACAAGGCATAACATGATCATAACATCTTCACCACACTCTCATCTATACCTAGCATGATACTACACACTCACACAAGGAAAGGAAGGAACAATCCCATCCTTAGGCAAGCCCGGAAGCAAGACGCACATGCGTGACAAGAACAAAGCAAGGCTGGAATGTAGGGACCCGTAGGGGCGGCCCTGGGTGACGTAGGGGCCACATTTGGCCGGCGCTGGGGCGGCCTGGTTGGGCGTTGGGGCGGCTGGTGTGCAGAATGCACACTTCAACTCCTCTTTCGCTTCTTCACTTGAACCTCTTCACACCTTCTTCAGCCAACAACCCCATACATACATATACATACATATATACATCAAACAAAGCCTAAGAAGGCTGCCACAAGATCACATATTGTGGAATCCTAAGCTAGAAAGGAATAAGAGAAGAGAGAAGAAAGAAGGAAAGGAAGAAAAGAATGAGAAACTCACCAAGTTGAAACCTAACAAAGGAAGAACACACATCACAACCTCAAGGCTGCCTCAACACAAGCACAACAACATCCTCAAACACCATCATCATCAATCATAACCAAAACCACACAAAATTCTCTTCAAAACAAGAAGAAATCAAGAAGAAGATCCAAGAGAAGAGAAGGAGAGAAGAAGAACGTAAGGGAGAGAAGATGGAGCCGGAAGAGATGAGAAACCCTCCTCCCGAAGAAATGGGGTGGCTTATATAGGAAGCCATTCAAAAGCACGGGTCAAGGTTAACAATGCCGGTTGCAGCACACCACAAACCAAAGGGGCGGCTCATGGAGGCACAAGGGCGGATCATGGTGGCGCAAGGGCGGATCATGGTGGCCGTAGGGGCGCCTAGTCTTGGCCGCAGGGGCTGTTCAGGCAAAACCTAGCACAACTCAGCACTCAAAGACTAAGGCTCTTACATCTCACCTCCCTAAAAACAAGTTTCGTCCCATATGCCGAGGTATAACTCTCTCTATCAGAGGCATTACATCTCCGTTCAAAAGGTCACAACCTATATCAATCTATAACCTCAAAACACAGGCATGGAGGAATCATCAACTCCAGAAATCAGGATCATAACACTATCCCAAGACATAGAGGAATCACATCTCTTTCCATACTCACATCACAGGGCATAGAGGAAGCACGTCTCTAGCCATATCATACTCATATACAAAACATGGAGGAAAAACATCTCCAGCAAGACTATGTCCATCAAATTAGCATGGAGGAAAGAACCATCTCCAGCTAAATCCTAATTGCACTCAGATAGCATGGAGGAAAGAACCATCTCCAGCTATAATCATAACTCGAACTAGCATATCAGGATCTAACAAGATCATATATCACATCACATCTAGCACGGATATAAACACATCAAGGCATATAAGCACATAAGCATATAATCACAACACTCACCAAGATAGCACTAAGATCTACTCGTCGACCCTAGATGCATCTATTTCAGCATAAAACTCTGGATAGTTCCTCTGGATACTATCCTCAGTCTCCCATGTAGCCTTCTCAGGTCCTCGTCTCGACCACTGTATCCTCAACATGGGATTGTCCTTCGAACGCAGGCGTCTCACACCTCGCTCTAGGACTGCAATCGGGTACTCAACAAAAGTGTGATCCGGCTCAACCACCAAGTCATCATAACTCACAATGTGTCTCGGGTCTGGTATATACTCCCTTAGTTGAGACACGTGAAACACAGGATGAACACCCTCTAACCTCAGAGGCAAAGCTAATCCGTACGCTGCCCTCCCAACTTTGTCAAGTATCTCAAAAGGACCGACATATCGGGGACTCAACTTCCCCTTTATGCCAAAACGTCCGACGCCTCGTGTCGGAGATACTCTCAATCAGACATGAGCTCACACGCTGAACTTTAGAGGTCGACGCCTCCTATCTGCATATGACTTTTGGCGACTCTGTGCAACCAACCTCCTCTCTCTGATCATCTCTACTCGAGCCATATCATCCTGAACCTGCTTTGGCGCAATTACCACTGATACTGCTAGGCTCATCCCAACATAATGGTGTATGGCATCTACGCCCATATAGTGCCTCATATGGAGCCATCCCAATAGATGCATGCCGGCTGTTGTTGTATGAGAACTCAACTAGTGGGAGATGATCTATCCACACTTGTCCCCAATCCAACACACAAGCTTGTAGCATATCCTCAAGGGTTTGGGTGGTCCTCTCTGAATGACCATCTGTCTGGAGATGGAATACAGTCGTGAAGTGTAAACTCGTCCCCAAAGTAGTCTAAATCGCCCATCTCGATCGGAGACGATCGTCCTCGGCACACCATGGAGTCTCACTATCTTCCTAGTGTACTCCTCAGCCAATCTGCTCACTGACCACGTCTCTCTAATAGGGATGAAACGTGCAGTCTTCGTCAGTCTATCAACAACAACTTAGATAACATCAAAACTCCTACTGGGCCTCAATCTGGTCACAAAGTCCACGGAGACGTCCTCCCACTTCCACTACGGCACTGACAGTGGATGGAGGTCACCTTTAGGTATGCAATGCTCTATCTTGACCTACTGACAAGTCGCACAATGTGCCAAAAATTTGGCTACATCGGGCTTTAGCCCTCCCCACCAATATGATCGTCTCACATCATGATACATTTTACTCGCACTTGGGTGTATTGAGTAAGGTATACAGTGAGCCTCCTGTAAAATCCTTTGTCTCAGCTCTACATCAGCAGGTATACATATGCGGTCATGGCGTCTCAACACTCCATCTGATCCTATGAAGAACTGTGGTGCCTCAATACAAGACATCCTCTCTCTAATCCTCATCAGGGTCGGGAGGTCCTGATTCTCTTAGATCTCACCCAACAGATCAAGTAGAACCTCTAAGGTGTACAACTGGGCATCCTCATCAGGGAACTGGATGTCCAACTCTAGCCAAGCTAGATCTCTCTGCAGTTAAGGCTGAACTGTCAGTCTCGCAATCACCTTCTCTCGAGGCGTCTTCCTGCTCAAGGAGCCGGAGACAACGTTCGCCTTCCTTGGATGATACATAATATGAAGGTCAAAATCCTTGATCAACTCGAGCCATCTACGTTGGCGGTTATTCAACTCCCGTTGCGTAAACATGTACTTCAGACTCTTATGGTTTGTGAAGATCTGACATGTAGCACCATACATGTAATGTCTCCAGATCTTCAAAGCATGAACTACCGCAGCCAACTCCAGATCAAGAGTCGGGTAGTTTTCCTCATACGTCTTCATCTGTCTAGACGCATATGCAATCACTCTGCCCCTCTACATCAAGACACATCCCAAGCCTAGCTTGGATGCATCACTGTATACAATAAAGTCATCAGAACCCTCTAGTTGTGCCAAGATAGGAGCAGAAGTCAAACGCCTCTTCAACTCCTCAAAACTCTAGGCACTACTCAGACCACAAAAATATGGTAGTCTTCCTCAAAAGACTCGTAAGTGGACGGGCAATCACATAAAATCCCTCCACAAAGCGTCGGTAACAGCCGGCTAGGCCAAGAAAGCTACACACTTCCTTGACGTTCGTCGGTTACGCCCATGCTACAACAGCCTCGATCTTCGCCGGATCAACCATGATCCCATCGGCGGAGACAATATGACCTAGGAAAGCTACCTTGGACATCCAGAACTCGCACTTAGAGAGCTTGGCATACAACTCTCTATCCCGTAGAATCTGTAAAACCGTCCTCAGATGACCGGTATGCTCCTCTCTACTCCAAGAGTACACCAAGATATCGTCTATGAAGACCACCACAAACTAATCAAGGAAGTCGATGAAAATAATGTTCATCGACTCCATGAAAACCATTGGGACATTCGTAAGCACAAATGGCATCACTACAAACTCGTAGTGTCCATAACGGGTCCGAAATGCCGTCCTGTGCACATCCTACTCCCTCACCCTCAATTGGTGATATCCTAAATGTAAGTCGATCCGGGAGAACACTGTTGCTCCTTGAAGATGATCAAGCAGATCATCAATATGAGGCAATGGATACTTGTTCTTGATGGTCACCTTGTTCAGCTCTCTATAGTCAATGCACAGTCTCAATGATCCGTCCTTCTTCCGCACAAAGAGGACAGGTGCTCCCCACAGGGATACGCTAGGGCAGATGAAGCCCTTCTCAACCAACTCCTTGAGTTACTTCTTTAGCTCCAACATATCGACAGGCGCCATACTATATGGGGCCTTAGAGATCGGTCTTGTACCAGGCTCCAACTCAATGCTGAAGTCCACACTCCTTTGAGGCGGCAAGCTAGACGGCTCAACAAACATGTCTGTAAACTCACAAACTACTGGAATATCCTTCAATGCTGGACTCTCTCCATCCTTCATGGCATAACACCAGATAGCATCACATCCTTGTGCTATAAATCTCGCTGCTCGTACAATACTCCTGACAAAGCTCGTCTTCCCAAGGTCCCAACCTTAGAAGACCTCTATCCGACCTAACTCGGTAGAGACTATCATAGTCCTCCTACCTACATCTAATACCGCACCATGTCTACGCATCCAATCCATACCTAAAATGACTTCCTCGTACACCAATGGCATGCCAAAGAAGTCTACAAGCAACACACGAGTCCCTAAACGAAGAGGACAACTACGTATCTCGCGGGTACCTCTGACCCTACTACCATCAGGTAACCCTATAGTAAAGGGTATCCTCTCTATAGTAGCTAAACCTAGACGCTCAACACATACATCATAAATAAAGGAATGCGTAGCACCCGTATCAAATAAGACTCTAACAAGTAAACCATGAAGTAGAATGGTACCTGTAGCAGCCGGTGCAGGTGGTTCCTCTGCACTCCTCAACTCAAAAACTCTACCCTGAGCTCCTCTAGCGTCAGCGGTACTCCCACCATGACCTTTACCTTTACTCGGCCCGGGAGTAGATCCATGAGTAGAAGGACGATATGGGACTCTTTGTTGTCCTTGTGTCTTCTGCTGAGGTGTCCTCTGCCCATCTCCTATCACACTGGCAGGGGAAGAACCCTGCTGTGATGTAACTCCACCCTACCTATAGAAGGCATCTCTATGACCTGGCCTACCACAGGTGAAGCAAGTCACTAACGGCCTCGTACAATCTAGTTGTAGATGACCAGGATCACCACAGTTGAAGCACTATCGTCCCTTCTCTGCAGCCAGTGCAGATGAGGGGTAACACTGGCGTCTCTGACTCCGCCCAAAACCTGAAGCTCCACCCACGCCACTAGTATACTAGTCCTCTGTCTCTTCTCAAACTGCCCCGTCTGAGAAGTCTTCCTCTAACTGGCTCGCTCACGCTCATAAGTTGAGGCCCGGTCATGATAATCTGTCAAGGACTCACAATGGAATCCTGCCATATAGGAACGTGTACTCTCCCTCAATCGACGGGAGAACAGATACACGTGCTGATCCTCAAAATGCAGCTAGACCTAGTAATGCCAGCCTTTTCTAGAAGCGGCTGATGGCATCTGCTATCGGCACATCCTCAAAGCCCGCCTCCACAAAGTCCTGCAGTTTCTCCCTTCTCAACGAGGTAGGGCAGAAACGCTCCCTAATCATACTCCTCATCTGATCATAACTAGTGGCTCGACCTCGCATGGTCCTCCACCACTGATAAGCCAGATCCCGGAATAGAGTCTATACTAACTCTATCTGTCTATCCTCTAGACATCTGATAGACTCTAAAGTTTAGTCAACATGCCCTATGATAGCATGCATTATAGTCTAGATTTTGGGAATTGTTTGGACGTTTTATGTTCATAAATCTGCATGCATGGATGTATATTCTTGATGATTATGTCGTTTTGTTTACATTTGCAAGAATCGAGGTCTACTCCTAGTTTTGTTGTAATTGTAGGGAAAATGGCACGTTTTGGAGCAATATTGAGCCAAGGGATTAAAGGAGTCATTGTAGCTACATTTTGGAACATTGAGGAGCTACAAGGAAAACATAGGAACCATGGAAGTTGGACAGAAGTTTGATATTGGACTAGCTTTGAGAGATTTACACGTAGCTGAGGTTCATCTCGATTGACACCAAGATCACCTCGACCGAGATGAATTGTTGGGCCTGGATTGAGACGCACGGCCCATGGACCATGAGATCTTTTATTTTTGGCAAGTGATTTTCCTAGAAATTAGAAGATATTTTCTGGATGGAGGGAGGACTAGTTAAGTGATTAGTTTGGAAGATTGAAGATATTCCAAGGAAGGAAGAAAGTTGAAGGAAGATAGCTTTGAGGTGAAAGTTGAAGGATTTTTGAAGGAAGTTGTAAGGTTTTCTTAGGAACCTTGATTGTTGTCTTTTGGTTTGTTATTGAGGAACACAGTTTGCTGGTTGTTTGGATTGATTGTTTGTTTGATTGAGTGATTACTGAGACCTTTGTGTTAAAATTTTCTTGTTTGGTTATTGATCCTTCCTTCATATATTTGATTGCTATGATCATGATGATTATTGGGTAAATTCTCTTGCGATTCTAGGGTGATTGGCTTAAAGTTGTGGGAAAGACGATGAAAGAATGAGCCTTTACCTTAGTGGACCCTGAAAGCTCGAGCCGAAACCTTAGTTGAACCTCACCTCGGTTGGTTCATAGAACATCTCGACCGAGGTTGATATGAAATGAGCGAGGCGTGAACCAGATCTGATCCAAACTTGAGTTTAGGTTTTAGTTTGCCAAATCCTATCCTTGTTGTACCTTTCCTTGTCCATACGCAAGCCTAGGATGAGAATTACCCGGTGATTCCTTTGCTTGTATACCTATGATGATGAGTGTTAGGTAATAAAGGTTTATCCTTCATTAGGGTTTGAGTGTGCCTTCATCCTACCTTTGTGAGTTAGCCTGAGACTTACCCGGTAAAGGTTAGTTTATTCCCTTGGGTAGCGTGTTGGTTTGAGATTATAGTTCCTTTCCTTAGTTCCTTGAGACTTACCCGGTGAGAGGATCTTTGATTTCGGATAGTGAGTAGTGAGACTTACCCGGTGATCTATTCCCACCTTAGAAATACCTTCCCTTGCATACCTCAGCTTTGTCCACGTTATCCTTTGAGATCTTAAATCAAAACCACAATTGGATGCTTTGACCTCTAGAATCTGCATTCCTTTGTCTGATTATTACATCATCTTTGTTATCTTTGCTTTATTGCTTGCTTTTGATTGACAACCTGATTATTACCGTGCTTGATTTCACCATAGTCCTTGTGTTCGACCCTGGAGCATTTTCTGTTATTACAATTGATCCGTACACTACGGGTTCACATATTATTTCAGGCTTATATTTTAGGTTATAAATTTAAAACTATTTCGTTCACGATTACACACGTTTGAGAGCGAACAAGTTTTTGGCACCGTTGCCAGGGACTTGGTCAAGACCAAGTCCGGTATTTGGTTTTCTTTTTGGGTTGTTGCCCTTGTTGCTACGAATCCCTTTACTTGAGTGATTTCGTAGGATTTTTCTTTAGGTTCGTGCTGGGAAAGAAATGGTTCCTTATGATCCTGAACCAGACTAGACATACAAGAGAAGATTGAAAGAAGCTAAGATGGGTGAACAAGATAATCGAGATCTTGAAGCCGAATTGAAATACGCATTTGAACAACTTCGGCTGAGTAACGAAGCTTTACAAAGAGAAAGGGAGGAAGCTCGTGCAAGAACGTAAGAGATCCGAGCCAACATGGCCGAACTTCAAGCTCACATTCTACCTCGACCGAACCCAGTTGTCGGACCGAGGTAGAATCCTGACCTACCTACACCGGCTGAGATACTTCCACCACCACCTCGGTTGCCGGATAGGGTTGACTGAGGTAACTTATTTGTTGGAGAACCGCAAACCCTAGGTCAAAGGATGGACCCGAATCAACAAGTGCTGCGTCCCGGATTTAATCTAGGAGATCCAGCTGAGCATGACTACGAGCTTTGACCTCAAGTCCTCACAATGATTCGACAATGTCAATTTGGAGGCATGGAAAGAGAATCTCCACATCAACACTTGCAAAACTATGAGATTCTTATGGAGACTTTGAGATCATCAAGAGTGGAGAACAACAACTACAAGCTGATGCCTTTCTACTTCTCTTTGATAGACAAGGCGCTTACTTGGTATCAATCTCTTTCAGCTGGAAGAGTTAACACATGGGAAGAGATGACTACGGAGTTTGTCACTAAGTTCTTTCCCCCTTCAAAAACTGCGGAGTTAAGGGGTAAGATTAATGCTTTTGTCATGAAGGATAAAGAAAGTTTGTTCAAGTCATGGGAAAGGTTCAAGGACCTTTTGTTGGATTGCCCTCACCCTGAGATTCCAAAGATTGAGTTGCTAGAGATCTACTTCAAGGGTTTGGATGAGGAAACTCAATTCAAACTCCAATCACTTTCTGCTGACACTTTTATGGATACACCGGTTAATGAAGCTTGGGAGTTTGTTGAGAAGCAAGCTTTACACATAGAGAAGTACTCCCATCAAAGGGTTGAGGATGGAGCGAAACTAGTTGGATTTCCGGATCTGAATCTTACTAATTCAAGTGTTGCTCAACTCACTACGCTCAACAATAAAGGCAAGGCTTTGAAGGAACTTTTATTAGCTCAAACTAAAGTAGCATCCAAGGAGCAAGATGTTGGATACTTGGGAAGAGGAAACTATCAAGGGTCGAGGAATAACAATTACAACAACAACAACGGCAACAACAACAGAAATTTTAATAACAATTGGAGATCAATTCAACAAAATCCCGGTAACCCTTATTCTCATTCTGAAAATGCTCTAAATCTATAATCTTTTTCTTCTATTCCATTAAAGATTCAAGAGCCATCATCAAGCTCATCCCAACAGCCTAAGGAAAAGACGGATACTGTGTTGGAAGCTATAATGACCAAGCTCAACGCTATGGAGAACTCTATGAACACATTTTCGAAGGAACAAAAGGCCTTAGAACATCAAGTTTTCAACAAAGCTAATGAAGCACCAAGAGTTCCGGGTAAACTCCCAAGAAGGACGGAGAACAACCCAAAGGGGCAGGTCATGACAATCACCACACGAAGTGGATTGAAGATAACTGGTACAGTACCTCGGTCGGACCACGATCAGACGAAGAACACCTCAGTCGAGGTGCCAACCAAGATGGAGCCCCAAAAAGAGAAAGACAAGTCTGATGTCTATGTTCCACCACCTGCTTATAAACCTCCACTCCCGTTCCCTCAGTCTAGGGCACGGGCACATCTAGTGTGAGCATCATTCCTCTAGCACTTTGCGAGAAGATCGGTCTTGGAGATCCCAAGCCCGTGAAGATGACTTTATACATGACGGATCGTTCTATTATTTGTCCCGTTGGAATTTTAGAAGACGTTCCCGCCAAGCTAGGTAATTTCTACACACCTATAGACTTTGTTGTGTTGGACATTCATGCAGATTATCCTATTCGCATCATTCTTGGAAGACCATTTCTTGTAACATCGGGTTGCAACGTTGATTGTAAGAACGCCAAGTTGTCATTCAATATTGGTGAAGATCATGTGGATTTTGCACTCTTAGCCACAATGAAAGGAGAACCCTTAGAGGATGACATCTTCAACATCTATGATGAAGAAGACTCTCGAGAATTGGTGAGCTCTATCTTAATTAAAGACCCTCTTGAGAAAGTTTTGATTTTTAGTATGATGGAGGAAGGAGTAGATGTTTTACGTGATGTAGATGTACGTAGCTTGGAAGCATTGGAAGAGGATCCAGAAGCTAGATTCGACAAACTCATTCAGGAGACGAAAAGCAAATTAAGTTTTGGTCACCCTTCCAGTACATCGACCGAAATGGTTTCAGGAGCAAGCAAGGTGACCTTCTTTGGAGATTACCTCGGTCCATCACCTTGGTCCACGGTCAAGACAATTCCTAAAGCAAGCGAGATGGTGTCAACTGAAGATCACCTCGGTTCGCCACCTCGGCCTAACCCTAGATGCCTCGACCGAGTTTCTCCTGAGGAAGGAGGTACGGATCCACCTCTTAAAGCACCTCCTATCTTTGAGCTTAAACCACTCCTAACTCACTTAAGGTACGCTTTCCTTGGTCCGGATTCTACATATCCTGTCATTGTTAGTGCTACTCTTTCTGAAGATGAGTTATCTAAGTTGATGCATGTGTTGAGAAAACATAGAAAGGCTTTGGGTTATACTATTGATGATCTTGTTGGTATTAAGCCTTCACTTTGTATGCATAAGATACTAATGGAAGATGATCATAAGACTTCACGGGAACCTCAAAGATGGTTAAATCCGATCATGAAAGAGGTTGTGAAGAAAGAGATTCTTAAGTTGCTTGATGCAGGTATCATATTTCCCATATCGGATAGCAAATGGGTGAGTCCGGTGCATGTAGTTCCCAAGAAGGGTGGGATGAATGTTGTAACCAACAAGAACAACGAGTTGATTCCCACAAGGACCGTTACAGGCTGGAGGATGTGCATTGACTATAGGAAGTTGAATTTGGCAACGAGAAAGGACCATTTTCCTCTTCCATTCATTGATCAAATGCTTGAACGGTTAGCACAACATTCCCATTTTTGCTATCTAGATGGTTATAGTAGTTTCTTTCAGATTTCTATCCATCCGGATGATCAAGATAAGACCACTTTCACTTGTTCATTGGGGACATTCGCTTATCGGAGGATGCCATTCGGATTGTGTAACGCACCCGCCACTTTTTAGCTTTGTATGGTGACTATCTTCTCCGAGTATATTGAGGAGATCATGGAGGTATTCATGGATGATTTTTCGGTATATGGTTCCTCTTTTGATAACTGTTTGGCTAACCTTTCTGTAGTGTTACAACACTGTGAAGACACTAATCTCGTTTTGAATTGGGAGAAGTGTCACTTCATGGTTAGCGAAGGGATTGTTCTTGGACACCTAGTTTCCAACCGAGGAATAGAGGTCGATCGAGCTAAGATCGAGAATATTGAGAAACTTCCTCCACCTTGTTCCGTCAAAGGTGTGCGGATTTTCTAGGGCATGAAGGTTTCTACAGGAGGTTCATCAATGATTTCTCTAAAATCTCTAAACCGCTTACTAATCTTTTGAATAAGGATGTTGTTTTTGAGTTTTCGCAGGAATTCCTGGACGCTTTTTATAGGATAAAGGAAGCATTGATCACCGCTCCCATCATTCAACCTTCTGATTGGACCTTGCCCTTTGAGATCATGTGTGATGCTAGCGACGTGGCTTTAGGAGCGGTACTTGGACAGAAGAAGGATGGCCGGACCAACGCCATTTATTATGCTAGCAAGACGCTAGATGAAGCTAAACTGAACTACGCCACCACCGAGAAGGAGCTCTTGGCACTTGTTTATACATTTGAGAAGTTTTGCTCTTACTTAGTGAGAGCGAAAGTTATCGTTTATACTGATCATGCTGCTATTCGATACTTGCTAGCTAAGAAAGATACAAAACCGCGCCTTATTCGTTGGATTCTCTTGCTTCAAGAGTTTGACTTAGAGATTCGCGATAAGAAGGGTTCCGAGAATTCCGTGGCGGATGACCTCAGCCGGATACCACCTATCTCGCTCGAGAAGGACGATCTACCCATTGATGATTCGGTCCCTGATGAGCATTTGCATTTTGCTAACTCCTAGCGAACCCACAGTGTATGGGTCATTTTGTAGCAAGGATAGTATTCCGAGGTCGAACACAAAGACTAAGGTGAAATTGAATCAAATAGGTGATTATGGATAGTGCAAATCTAATCTAAGAAAAGAGAAAGGAATAAAGAAATGAAAATCATAATGTTTTTGGGTTGGTTTTGTGGTGATCAAACAAGATCACAATTGATGCAAGATTATAAAACAAACTAACAAATCTAGCTAGAAACACAAACAAGCAACACAAACACGAGATATGTGATCAAAGAGAGAAAAGCGGATTCTAGGGGTTAGAAATTCCGGTTATATCTTTGAACTCAAGCTTCTAATCAACCTTGGACTAACTATGGTTAGTTGGGAAGGAATGTTTCTCAAATGGGGTCAATCACCGGGTAGGTCTCATGATCCACTAATCTCGCAACTAAGATCCTATCACCGGGTAAGTCTCTAGGAGCCTAAGGTTGGGAAATCTACACGAACCGGATTGCTATCTAGGGGTCTAACCTCTCCTTACCGGGTAAGTCTCGGGAAGGCAGGTCCTAAACATCAATCCTAGCACACTCAGTCCAATAGCAGCTTATGAGGCTCACTACTACCTAGAGTTCGTCATCATTGCTACTTAAGGTCGGAAATCACCGGGTAGGTCTCTTTCCTCACTTATTTTGCTAGCATTAGGTCACCCTAGGCTAGATTATGCTTAACAAACACTAGGATTTCAACAATTTAACATCCTAACATTCAGATTTATCAATACAAGCACGACAAAGAAAATCACGGGCTGTTCATACTAAACCACGGCCGTGGTTCTTGAGGAACTGACCATGATTTCTAACAGAGGGTAGGTTCGAGCAAGCAAATCATCCAAGGATACATTTAAGTCTATTATATCATAGTCCAAGCCATAACCATCATTCCGTTACCCTAGAATCACTACTATTTAGCCAACAACAAGCATTTCAACATTCAAACTCAACAAGCAAACATTCATGGCTTCCATAGCAAGAAAATTAAATGAAAGAGAAGAGAAACAAGTAAACACAAGTAAACCAAGCTGAATATATGTTTAAGAAAGACTTACAACCCTTCAAAAGAAGGTCCAAATCGTTCTTTACAAATCCTTGCAAATGTCTTCAACAAGTTCACTCCAAAAATCCCTCAAAAACTCTAAAAACTCTAAGACTTGTGTTCTTCTTGTTCTTCTCCAAATGAGAGTGTTTTTGCTCCCCTCCAACAGTAGCCTCTAATAGAATGATGTGTAATGAGAGAGTGTGGGAGGGAATCCTCTAGCATCAGCCTGCAGGACCACTTATATCCTCCATCAAGGGCAAGAGTCGGTTATGGAGATTGTGGGACAGTTTCACAGCTGTCCAGAGAGAACCACGGCCAAAACCACGGGCGTGGAAATGGCCTCTGGGCCGTGGTTTTGGTGGTTTAGCTTCCTTTGGATCGTTAAGCCACGAGTTGGTGCAAGGCATGCACCAACAAGGTCCTATGTGTTCTCCTTAGCTCCTAGCTTGCTTCTTAATGAGTCCGGAAGTATGTCATCACGAGGAATGATCCTCGAATGTATTGATTAAGCTCCAAAAGTTCCCCAAAATACCTACAAAACCGACAATAGTTTGTGTAGACGTCTATCTGGACAATATGCATGAATTAAATGTTAACGTCATGAACTAATGCCAAACTATGCATTAATAACGGGAAAAACTATCTAAATGAACGCCTAAACTAACGTCATAAACCGTGTTATCAAAATACCGCATGCTTAAGACTTGCTCGTCCCCGAGCAAGATCCAACTATAGGTTAAGAGATGACATGATTTATGAATGCAGAAAAAAACATAAAATCTTTTTTGAATTGTGCTTCATAAGATGGATCACCTTCATAGTCATGTTTCATGGCAATGGACAAGCAATCAAGCTTCAAGTGAATGAAGGTATGGAAAGACAATTATACTTAACTCGAAAGCATGCATGAAAGGTGAAAATGAAGAAATCAAGATGATCATGAGCATATCCAATCTAGATCACTAAGTCTTACACACATGCAAATAGGTCACAAGGACTTAGGAAAGAAGAGGCCAAAAAACGTTGTGATAAGGTGGGAGTTTTTTTTTCTAGGTCGTGTGATGCTAATCCGGGAAAGGAACTAACTCCACAATTTCATTTTTGAATCAACTTCCCACAAGTGTAATTTTCTCCATCTTTTCTTTTCTTTTCTTTTTCATTTTCTTTTTCTTTCACTTATTTTTGAGACAATGGCATTGGTGTACAAAAGCCGAAACCTTGATGATTAGCGGACCTCGGGATTTTTCCGAGGTGCCTCACACCGGGCACACATACCAAGGCTCGTTAGGACATTCGGTTTATCCGACTTTGGCAAGGCACAAACACCCGGTTATGTGAATGGTGCCGAGTTACTCGTCATCAAAACCAAAGTCCCCAAACCTATATTTTTTCTACACTTTTCACAACAAATTCAGCACTTCATTCACAAAAACCATTCATCAACAACTTCACCCCACACTTGCTTTTCACACACTCAACACACTAGCATGCTCCTATTCCCGGATGGGTCAAAAGAGGTCAAATTTTTATATCAATTGAGGTGCTCAAACAACATGATCAAGATGAGAAGTAGAGAAAGATGAACTGCCTTAATCATTCCTAAATGATGTGCAAGAACTAGCATGTAATTTCGACCATCAATCCTCAATCCAATCAAGGCAAACATCATGATCATTTGCATGATTTCATCTAGGATAGTTTCATATTGTCACATATTTCTTTAAGCTTTTGCATTCATACATGGGATTCAAGATAAATATTTCAAGTCCACATATGCATCCATCCATTCACACAAGGCCATTCATAGCCAATTCACAAGACAATCTCATCATAAGGGTCATACCCAAACTTAGAAGCACTAATTTTTTTTCAATTTTCTGATTTTTTTGGAATTTTCAAAATATATATGTACAATGTAAAAGCTTAAAGAAACATGTGACAATAAGAAACTATCCTAGATGCAATCATGCAAATGATCATGAAAACCCCACCCCATACTTAGAAACACATTGTCCCCAATGTGCAAATCAAGTAAAGAAGAGTGAAAGAGGGTCCTCACAATGTAAAAATGGTGTTGTTTTGGTATTTTGGTTCACTCATGTGAAGTGATGGTGGATGATCAATCAAAGGTGGTAGAGAGCTCTTTGATGTTCATTATGGCGTCGGAACCCGCGCTAAGCGCCGCTAGCCGTCCAAGTCCCACGTCCGGTCCACCCACGTTTGATGCGGAATCATCATCATCCTCCTCATGCCTTGCAAGGCTTCCATGCTACTTAGACTCTAACACACAAACACCAAACACACAAACACACCAAAACAAAGACAAAAGCAAAAACAAAAACGAAAACAAAAACGGAAAAAGGAAAGATATGTACCCATGGGTTGCCTCCCATTAAGCGCTTCTTTAAGGTCATTAGCTTGACCAAATTCGGGGGCGTTTCACTCAAGGTGAAGTGAGGCAATCATATCCACTGGAGCTTCCGGGATGTACCTCTTCAACCGGTTCCCATTCACCTAAAAATCTCCACAATGCTCCCCACCTATCTCAACCGCTCCATGGGGAAAAACCTTCCTCACCACATAAGGACCCGTCCATCTTGACTTGAGCTTTCCGGGGAAGAGCCGCAGCCTTAAGTTGAAGAGAAGGACTAAATCACCTTCACTCAACTCCTTTGGGATGAGACGTTTGTCATGCCAACGCTTGGTCCTTTCCTTGTAAATCCGGGCGTTTTCATAGGCATCCAACCGGATCTCCTCAAGAGCATTAATGTCTAGCAACCTCTTCTCACTGGCTTTCTTGAGGTCAAATTCAGCCACCTTATGGCCCAATACGCCCTATGCTCCATCTCCACCGGAAGGTGGCAAGACTTTCCATAAACTAGCTTGTAGGGAGTGGTGCCAATCGGTGTCTTGAAGGCGGTTCTATAAGCCCACAAAGCATCATCAAGCTTCATAGCCCAATCCTTTCTTGTCTTAGAAACCGTATTCTCAAGTATCCCCTTTATCTCCCGGTTGGAGATCTCCACTTGGCCACTAGTTTGGGGATGGTAAGGTGTTGCCACCTTATGAGTCACCCCATACTTAGCCAAAAGTGTCCCAAAGTTCCTATTGGTGAAATGCTTCCCTCCATCACTTATGATCACTCTTGGTGTTCCAAACCTAGGGAAGATGACTCGGTTGAAGAACCGCACCACAACTTTGTCATCATTTGTGGGAGAGACGATTGCCTCCACCCATCTCGACACATAGTCCACCACCAATAGAATGTAGAGGTTGCCACATGAAGAGGGGAATGGCCCCAGAAGTCCACACCCCAAACATCAAATATCTCAACCTCTTGTATGTTGTTCAAGGGCATCCCATTCCTCCTTGAGATGTTGCCCGTCCTTTGGCAAGCATCACATGCCACTACAAAATTCTAGCGACTCCCTAAACAAGTTAGGCCAATAAAAACCGGATTGCAATACCTTTGCACACGTCTTGTGTGAGCTAGCATGGCCTCCACATGGCAAGGAATGACAATGGTGGATCACACTCTCCACCTCATCCTCCGAAATGCACCTCCAAAAGACTCCATCCGGTCCTCTCTTGAGCAAGAGAGGCTCTATCCAATAGTAATGCCTCACATCCTTGAAAAACTTTTTCCTTTGGGCATATGACAAACCGGGTGGCACCTCTTCACACACAAGGTAGTTCACTATGTCCGCATACCATGGCTCACTCCCTCTAGACACTTGAAGTAAGCACTCCTCCATCATTTGTAATTGCTCATCCCGGAATGAGTCATCAATCGGGATGTCATCTCTCTCAATCTCCAATGGTGGTAGCCTACTAAGATGGTCCGCCATTGAATTTTCGGAACCCTTCTTGTCCCGAATCTCCAAGTCAAATTCTTGGAGGAGAAGGATCCAACGAATCAAGTGAGGCTTGGCATCCTTCTTTGTGAGGAGATAACGGATCGCAGCATGATCCGTGTACACAATGACCTTGGCTCCCACAAGATATGACCAGAACTTCTCAAAGGCATATACCACCACTAGCAACTCCATCTCGGTTGTGGCATAGTTGATTTGGGCGTCATCTAGCGTCTTTCTAGCATAATAGATGGCATGTGTAAGCCCATCTTTCCTTTGTCCCAAAACAGCCCCAAAGTCCACATCACTTGCATCACACATTATCTCAAACGGAAGGCTCCAATCCGGAGGTTGCATGATAGGGGCGGAGATCAAGGCATTCTTCAACCTACAAAACGCTTCAAGACAATCCTTGGAGAAAACAAACTCAACATCCTTCATTAGTAGGTTAGTGAGAGGCTTAAAAATTTTAGAGAAATCTTTTATAAACCTCCGGTAAAAACCGGCATGCCCTAAGAAACTCCTTACCCCCTTCACCGAGGTAGGTGGTGGCAACTTCTCTATTGTTTCTATCTTTCCCCTATCAACCTCAATCTCTCGTTGGAAAACCAAATGTCCCAACACAATGCCTTCACTCACCATGAAGTGGCATTTCTCCCAATTCAAAACAAGGTTAGTTTCTTCACATCTCTTCAACACCAAAGACAAGTTAGCTAAGCAATCATCAAATGAAGATCCATAAACCGAGAAATCATCCATAAACACTTCCATGATGTTTTCAATATATTCAGAAAAGATAGCCATCATACACCTTTGAAAGGTGGCAGGGGCATTACACAACCCAAATGGCATTCTCCTATATGCAAATGTTCCCCAAGGACATGTAAATGTTATTTTCTCTTGGTCATCCGGGGAAATAGGGATTTGGAAAAACCCACTATAGCCATCTAAGTAACAAAAGTGTGAGTGTTGAGCTAATCTCTCTAGTATTTGGTCAATAAAGGGAAGAGGGAAATGATCTTTCCTAGAGGCCACATTAAGTTTCCTATAGTCAATACACATTCTCCACCCCGTAACCGTCCTAGTAGGGATTAATTCATTGTTCTCATTAGTTACTACGGTCATACCACCATTCTTAGGAACAACATGAACGGGACTAACCCATTTACTATCCGAAATCGGGAAAATGATTCCCGCATCTAGCAATTTAAGGATCTCCTTCTTGACTACCTCTTTCATTATAGGGTTCAATCTTCTTTGAGGTTCAATTGAAGGTTTATGATTATCTTCCATCAAGATTTTATGCATTCACAGGGAAGGTTTAAAGCCAACTAAGTCATAAATAGTGTAGCCAATAGCTCTCCTATGCAATTTCAACTCATTCAACAATCTATCAAGCTCATCATCATTCAAAGATGCATTCACAATCACCGGATAAGTAGAATTTGAACCAAGGAAATCATACTTTAAATGAGAAGGGAGAGGCTTAAGTTTAAGTTTAGGAGGACCTTTATCGGATCGAGACGCTCCATACAATGTAGGTTGAGATGATTCCAAAGCCATGGAAGACTCTCCAAGACTCCTTGATGCTTGATCAACAACTAAGGTGTTTTTTGGGGAAACCACGGGCAAAACCACGACCTCTGGCACAACCACGGCCGTGGAATTGGAAGAGCTGGCACTTCTGGACATTACAGAGAGTTCCACGGGTAAAACTATGGCCGTGGTTCTTGCCCCCTGGCCGTGGTTCCTACAGTGATTCAGCACAACTTTGTGCACTTCAAATTCAGCACTTGTCTTTTTTTCTAATGCATCCAAAGCTTTGATTTCTTCATTGCAATCATCCTCAACTCCTTCCTCCATCAAACTAAAGCTAAGAACCTTCTCAAGTGGGTCCTTGATCAAGATCGAGCTCACAACTTCTCTACATTCCCCTTCTTCAACAATGTTGAAGACATCTTCACCAAGGGCTGGCCCCTTCATCATTGTAGATAGCTTGAACTTAATATTCTCTTCTCCTATGTTGATGGAGAGGATTCCATTTTTGCAATCCACTAAACATCCGGATGTGGCTAAGAATGGCATCCCTAAGATGATAGGAACCTGGTAGTCCGCAGGGATGTCCAAAACAACGAAATATATTGGCACATAGAACTTCCCAAGATGAACCGGTATGTCCTCTAGGATTCCTACGGGGTGAGTGATTGAACGGTCCGCCATGTAGAGGGTCATCTTGACCGGCTTTGGCTCTCCTAGCCCAACCTTATTGCAAAGTGAAAGTGGGATAATGCTTACACTTGCTCCAAGATCACATAGGGCTTCATATTGCACTTCTCTAACCCCAATTGACACACAAAAAGATCCCGGATCTCTTAGTTTAGGAGGCATCTCCTCCCTCATAGTTTGAATCAAATCGGAAGATCTCTTTGTCATTCTCACTTCTCCATACTCCTCCAACTTCCTCTTGTTGGAGAGTATCTCCTTCAAAAACTTTCCATAGGCTGGCATACCTAGAATAGCATCCATGAACGGAATGTTAATATGCAATTTAGACATAAGTTCAAGGAATTTACCGAAATATTTGTCCAAGCGAGCTCTTGCTCGTGATTGTGGGAATGGTAGTGGTGGTTTGTTTGGAGGTGGTGCCACACATGTTGGCTCATCATCTTTGCTCTTGCCTCCTTCTTCTTGCATTGGTTCTTCTTCCACTACTACTTGCTTTCCCTTGTCATTCCCCTTAGGTAAGGGATCTTTCATGCCCAGTCCACTCCTTGTGGTAATGGCCAACACTTGACCTCTTGGATTGTCCTCGGTCCTTCCGGGAAGCTTCCCCGGATCCCTTTTTGCTTCACCCGCCTTTTGGAACACTTGTGCTTCTAGAACCTTTTGAGCTTTCGAAATGGAAGTCACCGTGCTCTCAAGTCCACTCAGCCTTCCAAGCAATTTTTCAAACATCATCTCGGTTCTATCCTTTGGAGGTTCAGCAAAACCGGGTGGAGGCTCTTGTGAAGTCTTAGGTGGTGGTACTGCACTTGTGGAAGCGGGAGGGTTCAAGGCACCATCCGGGTTAGAATAGGAGAACCTGGGATGGTTGTGATTAGGCCGGTAATTGTTGAATTTCCGGCTGTTGTTGTTGAAGTTCCTTGAGCCTTGATAATTGTTGTAATTACCCATTCCCATGTAGTTAACATCCTCCTCTTTGGAAGCCAAATTGTCTTGCACTTGCACTTGAGGACTTGCTTGACTCTTTAAGGTTGTGGCACCCAACTCCCTCAAAGATTTAAGCTCATTGTTGATTGCATCAAGCTTGTAGTTGCTCATGGTGACTTCACTCACTTCATATACTCCTAGTTTCCTCCCATCACTCTTCTTATAGGAGTACTTCATATAATTCGATATATTTTCCTAACTCATAGCGAACCCACAGTGTATGGGTCGTTTTGTAGCAAGGATAGTATTCCGAGGTCGAACACAAAGACTAAGGTGAAATCGAATCAAATAGGTGATTATGGATAGTGCAAATCTAATCTAAGAAAAGAGAAAGGAATAAAGAAATGAAAATCATAATGTTTTTGGGTTGGTTTTGTGGTGATCAAACAAAATCATAATTGATGCAAGATTATAAAACAAACTAACAAATCTAGCTAGCAACACAAACAAGCAACACAAACACGAGATATATGATCAAAGAGAGAAAAATGGATTCTAGGGGTTAGGAATTCCGGCTATGGCTTTGAACTCAAGCTTCTAATCAACCTTGGACTAGCTATGGTAAGTTGGGAAGGAATGTTTCTCAAATGGGGTCTATCACCGGGTAGGTCTCATGATCCACTAATCCTGCAACTAAGGTTCTATCACCGGGTAAGTCTCTAGGAGCCTAAGGTTGGGAAATCTACACGAACCGGATTGCTATCTAGGGGTCTAATCTCTCCTTACCGGGTAAGTCTCGGGAAGGCAAGTCCTAAACATCAATCCTAGCACACTTAGTCCAATAGCGGCTTATGAGGCTCACTACTACTTAGAGTTTGTCATCATTGGTACTTAAGGTCGGAAATCACCGGGTAGGTCTCTTTCCTCACTTATTTTGCTAGCATTAGGTCACCCTAGGCTAGATTATGCTTAACAAACACTAGGATTTCAACAATCTAACATCCTAACATTCAGATTTATCAATACAAGTACGACAGAGAAAATCACGGGTTGTTCATACTAAACCACGGGCGTGGTTCTTGAGGAACTGACCGTGATTTCTAACAGAGGGTAGGTTCGAGCAAGAAAATCATCAAATGATAAATTTAAGTCTATTCTATCATAGTCCAAGCCATAACCATCATTCTGTTACCCTAGAATCACTACTATTTAGCCAACAACAAGCATTTCAACATTCAAACTCAACAAGCAAACATTCATGGCTTCCATAGCAAGAAAATCAAATGAAAGAGAAGAGAAACAAGTAAACACAAGTAAACCAAGCTGAATATATATTTAAGAAAGACTTACGACCCTTCAAAAGAAGGTCCAAATCGTTCCTTAAAAATCCTTGCAAATGTCTTCAACAAGTTCACTCCAAAAATCCCTCAAAAACTCTAAAAACTCTAAGACTAGTGTTCTTCTTCTTCTTCTCCAAATGAGAGTATTTTTGCTCCCCTCCAAGAGTAGCCTCCAATTTAATGATGTGTAATGAGAGAGTGTGGGAGGGAATCCTATAACATCAGCCTGCAGGACCACTTATATCCTCCATCAAGGGCAAGAGTCGGTTATGGAGATCGTGAGACAGTTGTCACAGGTGTCCAAAGAGAACCACGACCAAAACCACGGGCGTGGAAATGGCCTCTGGGCCGTGGTTTTGGTGGTTTAGCTTCCTTTGGATCGTTAAGCCACGAGTTGGTGCAAGGCATGCACCAACAAGGTCCTATGCGTTCTCCTTAGCTCCTAGCTTGCTTCTTAATGATTCCAGAAGTATGTCATCACGAGGAATGATCCTTGAATGTATTGATTTAGCTCCAAAAGTTCCCCAAAATACCTACAAAACCGAGAATAGTTCGTGTAGACGTCTATCTCGACAATATGCATGAATTAAACGTAAACGTCATGAACTAATGCCAAACATGCATTAATAACAGGAAAAACTATCTAAATGAACGCCTAAACTAACGTCATAAATTGTGTTATCAGCGGAGCATTATACGGGACCTTATGTCTTTCCCCATGGTGCAGTTGAAGTATGGGGTGAAGCTAGCGGAAGCTTTAAGGTCAACGGTCATAGGTTTAAGAAGTATCAACCGGAAGTTCCAGCTGAGGAGATTGAACCTTTGCATCTTGCTTAAGAGTGATGTACGGTCCAACTAGCGACCTTAAACCAAGCGTTTCTTGGGAGGCAACCACGGTATTGCTTTCTTTTTCCTTTTCTAGTTTAGTTTAGATAGTTTGCTTTGTGTTTTGTGTGTCCTCTTAGACAGAAAATTAGGTGTTCTCCAAGAAGAATTACAACTCAGGAAATAAATGGAAGGGCTGGTGTTCGAGAATTAGAGAAAATGGAGCTCGCCTGAGATACATCTCGGATGATGTCAGAGTACCTCGACCGAGATGTTCTTCGCCCAACCGAGATGGTCTTATCTAAAAATCACCTCGCTCTGACACCTCGTTTCGTCCATAAACACCTCGGCCGAGATGAAATCAAATTCTGCGAGGGGTATAGAAGGAGAACGACTTTCTCTCTACTCACAACCCTACTCTCTCTTCGCTCTCCCCTCGACCGCGGCCCCCTTTTGCTCCAAACCTTCAAATCTCGTCCGTTTGCTCCGAATTTTGGTTCCAAATCGCCAAGGGAAGCAAGAGAAAGGTATTTCAAGCATCAAACCGCACAGAAAATCATCACACACTGCACATTTGGGTATTTTGTTCGAAACTCCAACTTGGTTCGTTTTTGCTTGATTTTGCAAGAATTAGAGTTAATCTGTTTTTGATTGCTGTTGAGAAGAGTTTAAGTACCCCATAGGAAGCAAGTGGTAGTGGCAATTGGGGGAAAAGCTTACGATTTTTGATCCTCGATTGTAGCAGCACTTTGCCTCGGTCGGACCTTCTGCGTCTCGGCCGAGATACCTCTAGATCCGACCGAGATCAGTTTCAAAAATGGAGAATTTGAGAAGATCTGATCGCCAGTTAGCACTTAGGGATCGCCCTAGTAGTTCCCGACAGTCTTCCCCTTCCCCTCCTCCACAACCTTCTATCCTCGTGATCCATGAGAGGTTTCAAAAGGATTTTAACCGAATTTGTGGCCGCCCGATCGTTGCCCCTAGGTACGTAGACATTTCCGACTTTGAGTGTTTGCATGTAGTGGATGACCTGCAGAAGATGGTCCCCATTGTTGGTTTGGACGCTTCATGGCCATTAGACCGCCGGCTTATCTGGAGCCGACGTTCGAGTTTTTGAGTTCTGTGACTTACACGCCGGAGAACAGAGGGATTAAGTACTGGCTGCTGAACAAGAACTACATTGTCCCCCTTGAGTAGTTTGGGGAGATTTTTGGCTTCCACGCCCCTACAGCTACAAATTTTTCTTCTCGAGTGCAGGCTCGCAACTTCTGGGAGGGCATCGCTCACATCACCTCCCACCATGACAGATGGCAGCCCAGGGATTCTTGGGAGCGTATTATCTACCATCTTGCCTTCCGCATCGCTCACCGGAAGGTCCGTCAGGGTGAGTTGTTTAGCATGTTCTGTATGGTGACAAGAGGGATTCCGGATTTTGTTGCTATGCTTGTAGAGGAGCTACATAAAGTGAAGGGGAAGGCCAAGGGAGATATCTATTGTGGCGGCCTTGTGACTCATATTGCTACTGAGATGAGGTTGGACCTTTTGGGATGCACTTTGGTTGCGGCGGCGAAGCCGCTTGGTTTACAGGAGTTTACCACTCGCCGCATTCTCGTTCCCCACGGTCTTGGCACTCCCTATGTGGCCATGCCGTGGGAAACAAAGTTTCCGAGAGGTATTGCTTGGTCTTCACGATTCTCGTCTATGATCATGATAACTCGTTAGCCGTCTGGTTCCCGATCATGCATGAGGACGTTGCTACAGAGGCAGCAGGAGGATATGCGGATGATGAGGGCATTGGAGGAGCTGCAAGCATGGATACAGGTACTGATACCGGTGGTCCTAGTATTCCCACCGTTGACCTCGATGACGAGGCTGCGGAGGACGAGAGAGAGGCATCAACACCTCCAACTAACATTCCCCAGCCTTCCTAGCAGAGAACTCGTCGGCATCGTGATCTTGAGGTGCAACGCAGGATTGATGATCTGACGCGGCAAATGACAAATTCTTATCAGGCCTTGCGGATCGACATTACTCAGCGCTTCGCTGCCCAGACTCGATCTATTGAGGGTTAGACGCAGCGCATGGAGGAGAGCCAGCATTATCAGCGCCAAATGATGATGTTGCAGTTCTAGCAGACAATGGGCTATCCTTTTGATCCGTCCTAGTATCCCTTCATTCCACCACCACCACTACCAGCAGAATATTGAGCATATTATGAAGCTTGTGCTTATTTCTTTATGTTGTTCTGCTTTTATTCGGTGAGTACTTTGTTTCTGACTCTTATTTAACCCATTGGCAGGGCCGGCCAATGATTTACGGAGGCCCTGGCTAAAATATTAAATATATTTTATTTTAAATATTAATATTAAATAAATTTAGTTATAGTAGTAAATTAAAATTCTTAAATTTATATAATATATAACTATTGAATACATTCTATTCTAGCTCAAACGTATTTTATTAGATTTCTAATGAAGAGTAAGATTGATATATTATAGTCATAAATAATTGTTTAGAATTTAAATTAATAATTTTTTTAATTTTTTACTTTATAACAAATTACCTTATTTACAATACACTCTATTTTGTTAAGATACTTGTAAAATTATGCAAAATTTATATTCATTCACACATAGTAAACGGAAATTGAAAATGAACTAACATTTATATTAGCTCATGTTCTTACAAGAAGGTAACAAGTAAAATAAAAGAGGCTAAACTAGTATTTAAATTGATAATATTTTAATATTTATATTGGGTGATGTTTTCACCAAGAAGGTAAGTTATCAGGTAGCATGTAAAAAAAAACTAAATTAGACATGTAAAAAGAAGTTAAATTAATATTTAAAGTGGATTATGTTTTTACGAAGGAATCAAGTAATATGTAAAATAATCAACAAGTGAGAATCAAGTAATATGTAAAATAATCAACAAGTGAGTATTTTGAATGTATCCAAAATTTTAAAAAACCACCGGTGGGAATCGAACATTGGACAAACATGTAAATGGGGCCTCTACTCTACCACTGAGCCACAGTATCATTGTGAAAAATATCAACAAGTATATTATATAATACAACATAAGACGCACCAGAGGCCCCATTTAATTCGAGGCCTGGTGCACGTGCTCACCTCGCACATGCCCAGGGTCGGCCTTGCCCATTGGGACAATGTGTCCTAAGTATGGGGTATTTGTATTTGACTTGCTTATGGATGTGTAATAACTCTTACTTGACTTTGATATTATTTGGCTTGGTTGTGCTTATATGTTATTTACGTGCATTGCATACAGGTTTTTGTTTGAGAGAAACGTCGAAAACTGATTTGAAATTTATTTTTTGCTTCGACCAAGACATTTTGGCCAAACGAGGTCGTGATAATTGAGATTCATCTCGGTTGAACACCTCAGGCGCCGTCAAACCACCTCGACCGAAATTTTTCTAAAACTGAAGAAATTTTCGAAACGTTTTGTGCTTCCATTCCATATATGACGTCGATGATGATATTTGCTTGCAGCTTAGCTCTTTGAAATCTTTATATGCTCAAAAGATTTTATGATATATTTAAGTTGCTAAATGTTTTGTTTGAAATTCCAGCATGTTTGATATTTGATTTTTATCAAAATTATATTGAATTTGAAGGTTGACACCATATTATGAGTTCTCTCACATTCTTCATGGAATGATTAAGGCACTTCATTTCTCTTCTTCTTCTTCTTCTTGATCATGCTTTAGCCCCTCATATACATATTTGCCTCCCTTTACCTATCCGGGAATTTGGATGCAGTTGATGAAAAGCATGTGAAGTAAAGTTGAGATTGTGGTTGAGAGTGTTAGAAAAAAAGGTTTGGGGACGTTGATTGTAACACCCCAAAATTTTCAACTTAGGGAGTTACTGGTTAGGACCGCACAGTGGGTCCCGACCTTAGTTTGACAACAACTTAACATGATCTTACAACAAGGCACAGATAAGGAAAACCAGAAATCATAAAATAGTTTTTAACAATGCATGAATGTGACCAGATCAACTACAGCCGGAAAACGTAATATAACAAAGTACGAAAGGAAACAAAGTTCAAATGTAAAACCCACAAATGCAGCAACTGTAAAACGTCCTAAAGTACGACACCCCGGCTGACCACTACCGTCTGGATCACTCGGCATCTGCCCTAACCTGTGTCAAATCTAAACAACATATCAACAGTTAGCTAACTATCCAAATATAAGCAAAATGATAACAGCACAAGCACACGCAGAAACAAAAATAAACAAACATCATGCTGGCACTCAACCGTTTATTATCTATTATTTAAGTGATTCACATTATTCAATTTAAGTTGTGGCACGAGAACTATTATTAGTTCTCGCCTCCGTTCCTTATCCAACTGGTGTAGGTCTAGCTGACTTTCACTGGTAGCATCACTACAAACCATGTATGGACTAGTCCCGGAAGAAACCCCCAGCGCCCCACGAGCTACTGAGCAGAATGCCACCGCCCGTTACTCTTAGGCCAAAATATAGGTCGGTAATTATATATCACAACCTATCTCTCTAACATTTCAATCACACACCACCATCATCATTTATACTCATATTTAGAAGTCAGCTAAGTAAGCCCAAAGGACTTACCTGTTATAACGCTCGACTCTTTATAAACCACTTGCTCTGTAAACTGTAACCACTTAGTTGCCTGTCAAAGGCGATAAGTGTATTAGCACACTCTCACGTAGATAGAAGTCTAAAACTTCTAAGATCGAATAAGGTATTAAGACATACTAGTTACAGTATTAGTTTAGGGTAAAATGACCATTTTACCCTTGGTTCCGATTTTCTCGAAAACCCTAAAATTCATGTCTAAACTCCTATTTGAGGTTCTAAATTTATATTCTAACTCCTAAAATTTTATTTGGTTCCAAACTGACATTTTGCCTATGTTTCTATTTTCCGGAAGAATCGTAAAGGTCTAATTTTGGTTCTAAATATAAAATTCTTAACAACTTATAATAATTCCGAATTAAATCTCCAGATCATCTATGAGGTTCTATCTAACCTTAGGAGGAAAAATTTCTCTAAACTGTTCAGCCATTAATTTTATAATAATTCACTAAGTTGACTACTTCACTTACAAATCCTATACTTAGCCAAAAACTTAAGGTTACCAAAACTGCTCAACTACCTAACTTCGGGAGCTCATAACTTTCAATCCGACCGTTCATTTCTTCTCAACTTTTAATATGCTAAACTACATATATCCATCTACAACATATCCAAAATTCAACGGTGGATCTTTATCCAAACGTTCAATAATTGGTCGACAAGATAGGCAGTTTATAAGCTAAAAGCTGAAGGAAATAAAATTGAAAATTACAGCAGCCCTTTATTCTGTCCAACCTTCCAGTCCCTTATACCTCAGGTTCGAACTACTGACCCTCCCTAAACTCCAACTCACTCCAGACTGTAAAACACATCAAACTTCTCCTATAACTCATGTATCCTCTACCCTAAGCTACATCTTTTACTCAGCGACAGAACAACATACAGCAGTGATTTACCCGTTTCAGTAGAGGTGCTCTGAGTTCCTTGGTTCCTGACTCGTAACCGAGAGGCTGGACTATGTTGCTGAAGCGAAACAAAAGGAGGGAGATCACTACTCCGACTGGTTAAGAGTGAGGCAAGAAGAGTAGAGAAAGACCTACCGGAGGGTGTATGCAGAAGGTCTCCGTAAGGTCCGCTCCGGAATTGTCGATTGCAGGAGGGTGAAGTTGCTTGCCAACTGCAACGTGGACTAGGCAGTCACGGTTTCTGTGCATTCATGTAGTCTATGAGCCTGTAGGGAAAAAAGGAAGTGAAATAGGGAAACAAGGCTCACCTTTTACGACGTTACTGAGTGCAGAAAGCTACAACGGATCTGATCTTGATGAAGAGGGCTGGCTCGATGTAGAAGGCTGTTGTAGACCTACTGTCGTTGAAAGAAGAAAGAGGAGTAGAGATTGCTGCGTGGATTTGAACGGAAAAATGCTGAACCTGGACGTGCTAGCGGAAGTTACAAAGGAGACAGCGAGAATCGTGGAGCATTTATGGCAAGCATATCTCAACCTCTCGCCCGCTCAGCTCGTGGGTATGCAGAAGATGAAGGGCTGCTCTTTCCTGGGCTAGAGTAGGCGTGGGCTGAAGACTAACATTGGGCTGGAGAGGCATCAGGCGGCTGCTGGGCTGCAGTGGCGCTGGACTGGAAGAAGCTGGAGCAGCTCACGGACTGGGCTGGGCAACGCTGGGCTGCTGGGGCTGTGCACTGGTGCTGCGGACAAGCAAAACAGTGGGCTGTTGGGCTGGGCTAGCTGGCTGCAGAACTGGATCCGTTGGAGCTGAATTATCGGTTAACAAATGGGCTAAAATGGCTGCAGTTGGGCTCCTTAATTTAGCGAGTTTCTGGCTGGACAAGATTCCGATATATAAATATACGGACTAGGCGGATAGAGAGTTTATTAAAGATTAAGATCGGTTAAGGATTCTATCATTTTATGCGGAAGTAATCTACATAAAATGATAAACTAGTTTAAGGATTCTATCATTTTATGCGAAAGTAAGCTACATAAAATGATAAACTATTTAAAGGATTCTATCATTTTATGTGAATGAATCTACATAAAATGACAAATCCTATAATAATATGTCTAACTCAGTAGACGGATATGGGTCCATTGATCGAGATCTATTTTATAACGGAAATAGACGGAATAAAAATTCCGGATATTACATCAGTACCCCCTTAAAATAAGTTTCGTCCCGAAACTTAGGATAGGGTACCTACGCCATACATTTCCCCTCAAGAATTATATTCTAGCAAGCAACTACTCACGTCATCAAGTACATAGACATGAACAATTATGTAAACATATAATCACAGAAATCATATAATGTATCGTCTCAGTACTAACCCGTCGGTACTGAGGTAGCGGCTAACTCCGCAAAGAACTCAGGGTAGTTACGTCTAATACTCTCCTCTGTCTCCCAGGTAGCCTCATCAGTCCCTCGTCTAGACCACTGAATCCTCAGCATCGGTATCTCCTTAGAACGCAGGCGCCTAATGCTACGCTCTAGGACGGCTACTGGATACTCCACGAAAGTGTGGTCTGGCTCGACTATCAGATCCTCATGACTGATGACATGTCTAGGGTCCGGTATGTACTCTCGCAGCTGAGATACATGGAAAACTGGGTGTACTCCCTCCAATCTCGGTGGCAGTGCTAGTCGGTAGGCAACCTCTCCGACTCTCTCTACGATCTCAAATGGACCGACATATCGGGGACTCAGCTTCCCCTTAATGCCGAAACGTCTAACTCCTCTCGTAGGTGACACCCTCAATCACACCTGTGCACCTACTCTAAACTCCAAAGGTCGACGCCTTTTGTCGGCGTAGGACTTCTGACGACTCTGAGCTGCTAACATCCTCTCCCGGACTAAGGAAAATCCGGGCGATGTCGTCCTGTATCTGATCTGGTACTACTCCATCAGCCTTGCTAGGCTCATCCCAGCACAACGGTGTACGACATCTCCGTCCGTACAAAGCCTCATAAGGTGCCATCCCAATAGACGCATGCCAGCTGTTATTATATGAAAACTCCACTAGTGGGAGGTGATCTGGCCATACCTGTCCCCAATCTAGCACACATGCTCGCAACATGTCCTCTAAAGTCTGAATGGTCCTCTCAGACTAGCCATCTGTCTGTGGGTGGTAGGCAGTGGTAAAGTGAAGACTCGTCCTCAGAGCAGTATGTACTTGCTGCCAAAACCTCGAGGTAAAACGTCCATCCTTGTCGGAGATGATAGTCCTCGGTACTCCATGGAGTCTCACAATGTGTCTGGTGAACTCCTCTGCTAGACGGTTTACCGGCCACGTTTCCTTAATCGGAATGAAACGTGCGGTCTTCGTCAGGCGGTCTACCACTACCCAAACGGCATCAAAACCTCTGCTGAGCCTCAATCCGGTAACGAAATCCATAGAAATGTCTTCCCACTTCCAATGTGGTACTGGAAGTGTGTGTAGCTCTCCTCCGGATCTACGATGCTCAATCTTGACCTGCTGACAGGTCGCACACTGGGCTACATATCGGGCCACATCGGGCTTCAAACCACCCCACCAGAAGGAACGTCTCACGTCCTTATACATCTTACTCGCTCCTGGATGTACGGAGTAAGGGGTAGCATGAGCCTCACCTAGTATCCTCTGTCTCAGCTCACTGTCTGATGGCACACAGACACGGTCCTGTCATCTCATCACTCCATCGGCACCAATAGTGAACTGAGGTGCCTCATCTCGTGACATCCGGTCTCGGATCCGGGTCAACATCGGACAGGTCTCCAGCTTCTGTCGGATCTTACACAACAGGTCAGGAAGTAACTCTAAGGTGGCTAACTGATGAGCTGTATCGGGGAACTGGATCTCTACCTCCAACCAAGCTAAGTCTCTCTGTAACTGTGGTTGTACTGTCAACCGAGCTATCGCCTTCTCCCGAGGCGTCTTCCGACTCAAAGCGTCAGCAACTACATTCGCCTTTCCGGGGTGGTAGAGAATCTCAAGGTCAAAATCCTTGATCAACTCTAGCCACCGCCTCTGGCGGTTATTCAACTCCCGCTGAGTGAATATGTACTTCAGACTCTTATGGTCTGTGAAGATCTGACAGGTCGCTCCATAGAGATAATGACGCCAGATCTTAAGAGCGTGCACTACCGCTGCTAACTCCAGATCATGAGTGGGGTAGTTCTCTTCATACGTCTTCAGCTGTCGAGACGCATATGCTATGACATTACCCCTCTGCATCAAGACACACCCCAAGCCCAGCTTGGATGCGTCACTGTACACCACAAAGTCCTCTGTACCCTCAGACTGTGCTAAGATCGGAGCAGACGTCAATCTCCTTATCAGCTCCTCAAAACTCTGCTGACACGGCTCAGACCAAACGAACCGAGTAGTCTTCCTTAGGAGAGAAGTAAGTGGTCGGACGATCAGAGAAAACCCTTCCACAAACCGACGGTAATAACTTGCCAATCCAAGGAAGCTGGGAACCTCCTTGACATTCTTCGGAGGTTGCCAAGAGGACACTGATTCAATCTTTGCTGGGTCGACCTTAATCCCCTCAGCAGTCACTACATGGCCTAGGAACGCCACCTCTGACATCCAAAACTCACACTTGGATAGTTTAGCATATAGCTGACTATCCTGTAGAATCTGCAACACTGTCCTCAAGTGTCCGGCATGCTCCTCTCGACTTCTAGAGTAAACTAGAATGTCGTCAATAAAGACCACTACAAACTGGTCTAGGAAGTCGATGAAAATCCCATTCATCAACTCCATAAATACTGATGGCGCATTAGTGAGCCCGAATGGCATCACTACAAACTCATAGTGACCATACCTAGTCCGGAATGCCGTCTTAGGTATGTCCTGATCTCTCATCCTCAGCTGGTGATAACCCGATCTCAAATCTATCCTCGAGAACACTGACGCTCCATGCAGCTGGTCCAGCAGATCATCTATGCGAGGTAGTGGATACTTATTCTTGATGGTGACCTTGTTCAACTCCCTGTAGTCGATACATAGTCTCATCGATCCATCCTTCTTCCTCACAAACAATACTGGTGCGCCCCAAGGAGAAACACTCGGGCGTATGAAGCCCTTCTCTGCTAACTCCTCTAACTGCTTCTTCAACTCAAGCAGCTCTATCGGGGCCATGCGGTACGGGGCCTTCGAGATCGGTCTCGTGCCCGGCTCTAACTCGATGCCAAAATCAACACTCCTCTGTGGGGGTAGCCCAGGTAAGTCGTCGCTGAATACCCCTGCAAACTCACAGGCAACTGGTATCTCTTCTACTGTCAGGCTCTTGCGCTCCTTCATGGCATAACACCAGAAGGCCTCGCAACCCTGTGCTATCAATCTGGCTGCTCTCACTGCGCTGATAACTGTGCCGGACTTTCCGAGGTCCCAACCTCGGAATATCACGTTGTGGCCTTCCTCCGTGGCGACAGTCACAGTCCTCCTACCAATATCCAAGACGGCTCCATGTCTAGTCATCCAATCTATCCCTAATATCACGTCCTCGTGTGCTAAGGGCATGACTAGAAAATTTACTAACCAGATCCGGCCTCCCAGATGAATAGGGCAGTCATAAATATCTCGAGATCCTCTAACCTTATCCCCATCTGGTAACCCAACCACAAAAGGTACACCCTCTACTGTAGCTAAGGACAACCTATCTACACATGCATCTGATATAAAGGAGTGTGTGGCACCCGTATCAAATAAAACGCGCACAGGTAAGTCATGGATCCAAATAGTACTTGTGGTCGCAGGTGCTGCAGGCTGCTCAGTGTTCCTCAGCTCGAACACTCTCGATGGTCCTCCTCTGGTGTCAGTGGTACTACTACGTCCTCTGCCACGACCTGATCCCTGTGCCGTACTGTATGAAGCAGGATGCCCTGGGGCCCGGTACTGTGGCTGCTGATGACTCGGAGCTCGGTACTGAGGAGGTCTCTGTACACTCCTCTCAGCACCTGCAGGAGAAGATCCCTGCTGAGAAGGAGCCTTGCCCTGACGGCAGAAGGTAGCTCTGTGTCCCGGCTTCCCACAAGTGAAGCAAGTGATAGGTGGTTTCGGGCAATCCGTCTTGATGTGATCACGGCCACCACAGTTAAAGCACTGTCGATCTCCACCGAGAGTCCGAACTGTAGAGTGGTAGCTGGACCTCCCATGAGTCTGTCCTCGACCATAACCTGCTACTGCTGCACTGCTACCAGCATGTCCTGTCCTCTGCCGCTTATCCGGCCCACTAGACTGAGCTGCTTTCCTAGAAGCTGGCCTATCTCTCTCATAAGCAGAGACCCTATCCTGATAATCAGACAAGGTCTCACAGCGGAATCCAGTCAGGTAGGATCGGGTACTCTCTCTCAACCTCCTGGAGAAAAGGTACACATGCTGCTCTTCTGGAGGTGCAGATGGTCCAAGCAAGGTCAGTTCCTTCTGAAATTTCTTTATAGCTGCAGCAATCAGGATATCTTCAAATCCCGCCTCAATGAAATCCTGGAATCTCTCTCTCCTCAGCGAAACTGGACAGTACCTGTCTCTAACAATGTTCCTCATCTGCTCCCAGCTGGTGACTCGGCCACGAATGGTACGCCACCATGAATGGGCATCATCTGTGAAACAGGTCTGTATCAAATCTACCTGTCGATCCACGGGGCAACGTATTGCCTCCAAAGCAGTCTCAATCTTCCCTATCCAGTGCTCCACCTCTAGTCCTATCTCTCCGCTGAATGAGGGGACCTTCTGAGAGTTGAAAGCCTTCAACCACTCATCCGGTCTCGGTGCTCTGGACCCAGTAGGTGCTCTATCAGCATCATCCCTCCTCTCAGATACAGCCGGCACCTGAGACACTCCCTGTGTCACCTGAGCTGACCTAGCCGGTACCACCGGTGGTATCTGAGTAAGCCTCTCAACTCTGGCAGCTTCCTCCCTGCGCTCAACATAGGCTCTGAACTCCCTGTACTCAGATGCTCCAATAGAAACACGTCCTGACTCAGTAGAACGTGCTCCTTGCGCTCCAGACCTAGCGGCGGTCTCAGGCCTGACCTCGGGGCCTACACTCTCAGCTACTTCTTCTACAGCAACCTCTGGTATGCTTGCTGCAGGTGGGTCATCTCGAGGAACTCGTCCTCGACCTCTCCCTAGTGGAGGTCTACCCCCACGACCACGCCCTCTAACAGTAGGGGTGCTATCAGCTCGATCCTGTCTGACTGGGGGAAGGGGGGAACGACCCCTACCTCGGCCAGTCACTTGTGCAGCCCTAGTACGTGCCATCTGCACGAATAGTAATAACTACAGTTATAAACTAGCTAATCTATCATAACAGTACAAGTCTATAATTATTCTAAGATTACCGAGATCCACAGAGGTAGTGGTGGTCATCCGTACTTTCTATCCCAACCCGACTCTGTATGCATTTTAAAACCAAAATTCTCTTAGGAAAACTCAGACCCCTTTCGGGTTCTGTTTATTTACTTATATGACCTTTTTAGAAGATTCAAGTGTCATTGTTGCCAACCTGGCTCTGATACCATGTTGTAACACCCCAAATTTTTCAACTTAGGGAGTTACTGGTTAGGACCGCACAGTGGGTCCCGACCTTAGTTTGACAACAACTTAACATGATCTTACAACAAGGCATAGATAAGGAAAACCAGAAATCATAAAATAGTTTTTAACAATGCATGAATGTGACCAGATCAACTACAGCCGGAAAACGTAATATAACAAAGTACGAAAGGAAACAAAGTTCAAATGTAAAACCCACAAATGCAGCAACTGTAAAACGTCCTAAAGTACGACACCCCGGCTGACCACTACCGTCTGGATCACTCGGCATCTGCCCTAACCTGTGTCAAATCTAAACAACATATCAACAGTTAGCTAACTATCCAAATATAAGCAAAATGATAACAGCACAAGCACACGCAGAAACAAAAATAAACAAACATCATGCTGGCACTCAACCGTTTATTATCTATTATTTAAGTGATTCACATTATTCAATTTAAGTTGTGGCACGAGAACTATTATTAGTTCTCGCCTCCGTTCCTTATCCAACTGGTGTAGGTCTAGCTGACTTTCACTGGTAGCATCACTACAAACCATGTATGGACTAGTCCCGGAAGAAACCCCCAGCGCCCCACGAGCTACTGAGCAGAATGCCACCGCCCGTTACTCTTAGGCCAAAATATAGGTCGGTAATTATATATCTTAACCTATCTCTCTAACATTTCAATCACACACCACCATCATCATTTATACTTATATTTAGAAGTCAGCTAAGTAAGCCCAAAGGACTTACCTGTTATAACGCTCGACTCTTTATAAACCACTCGCTCTGTAAACTGTAACCACTCAGTTGCCTGTCAAAGGCGATAAGTGTATTAGCACACTCTCACGTAGATAGAAGTCTAAAACTTCTAAGATCGAATAAGGTATTAAGACATACTAGTTACAGTATTAGTTTAGGGTAAAATGACCATTTTACCCTTGGTTCCGATTTTCTCGAAAACCCTAAAATTCATGTCTAAACTCCTATTTGAGGTTCTAAATTTATATTCTAACTCCTAAAATTTTATTTGGTTCCAAACTGACATTTTGCCTATGTTTCTATTTTCCGGAAGAATCGTAAAGGTCTAATTTTGGTTCTAAATATAAAATTCTTAACAGCTTATAATAATTCCGAATTAAATCTCCAGATCATCTATGAGGTTCTATCTAACCTTAGGAGGAAAAATTTCTCTAAACTGTTCAGCCATTAATTTTATAATAATTCACTAAGTTGACTACTTCACTTACAAATCCTATACTTAGCCAAAAACTTAAGTTTACCAAAACTGCTCAACTACCTAACTTCGAGAGCTCATAACTTTCAATCCGACCGTTCATTTCTTCTCAAATTTTAATATGCTAAACTACATATATTCATCTACAACATATCCAAAATTCAACGGTGGATCTTTATCCAAACGTTCAATAATTGGTCGACAAGATAGGCAGTTTATAAGCTAAAAGCTGAAGGAAATAAAATTGAAAATTACAGCAGCCCTTTATTCTGTCCAACCTTCCAGTCCCTTATACCTCAGGTTCGAACTACTGACCCTCCCTAAACTCCAACTCACTCCAGACTGTAAAACACATCAAACTTCTCCTATAACTCATGTATCCTCTACCCTAAGCTACATCTTTTACTCAGCGACAGAACAACATACAACAGTGATTTACCCGTTTCAGTAGAGGTGCTCTGAGTTCCTTGGTTCCTGACTCGTAACCGAGAGGCTGGACTATGTTGCTGAAGCGAAACAAAAGGAGGGAGATCACTACTCCGACTAGTTAAGAGTGAGGCAAGAAGAGTAGAGAAAGACCTACCGGAGGGTGTATGCAGAAGGTCTCCATAAGGTCCGCTCCGGAATTGTCGATTGCAGGAGGGTGAAGTTGCTTGCCAACTGCAACGTGGACTAGGCAGTCACGGTTTCTGTGCATTCATGTAGTATATGAGCCTGTAGGGAAAAAGGAAGTGAAATAGGGAAACAAGGCTCACCTTTTACGACGTTACTGAGTGCAGAAAGCTACAACGGATCTGATCTTGATGAAGAGGGCTGGCTCGATGTAGAAGGCTGTTGTAGACCTACTGTCGTTGAAAGAAGAAAGAGGAGTAGAGATTGCTGCGTGGATTTGAACGGAAAAATGCTGAACCTGGACGTGCTAGCGGAAGTTACAAAGGAGACAGCGAGAATCGTGGAGCATTTATGGCAAGCATATCTCAACCTCTCGCCCGCTCAGCTCGTGGGTATGCAGAAGATGAAGGGCTGCTCTTTCCTGGGCTGGAGTAGGCGTGGGCTGAAGACTAACATTGGGCTGGAGAGGCATCAGGCGGCTGCTGGGCTGCAGTGGCGCTGGACTGGAAGAAGCTATAGCAGCTCACGGACTGGGCTGGGCATTGCTGGGCTGCTGGGGCTGTGCACTGGTTGAAGAAGATCTCAACCGAAGAATAGAGAATCTTTTCTTAAAGATTTTTTAAACAACAAAACGGAAAAAAAATCTTCTCTCTTATCCAACAGAAAGACAAGAAAATCAAGGAGTAAAAGACTCAACGTGTTCGTAGGGACTGAAGACTTGCAACGTCTACCTTACGATCTTCATGGAAAAGAAGATTGATCTTCAAACGGTCACCTCTACAACGGCTAGAAGATCTTTCCATAGAAGATATAAATGAAGATGATGGTTGAAGAAGAACAGACACAAGCTTACACCGGAAAACATCTTTTCATCCTCAAGCAACCTAATCATCTTCATTCGTTGTTTTTCTTTCTCACATTCACGTAAAAGTTTTATCCCCTTAGAGAGAGAAAACACAAGAGCTCCATTGGTAGATCTAAAAAGTGTTATACTAGAGTGTGTTACTCTGCGAAGTAACTAGGTTATTATAGCTAGGTTAAGAGTTGGAGCTATATCGTAGCATTGACTACAAGTGAGAGAAGAAGGGGATTTCTTCTAGTTTGTATCTAGGACTCTTTGAAGCTGATGATAGATAGTTAGATCCTACGGATATACCCTGGGACGGAGAGTAGGCTATTTAGAGCCGAACTTCGTAAACATATCCTCGTGTCAATCTTTTCAATTCCGCACCATATATACTTTATTGTGACTCACTTTGTTTTGCAGGAGCAAGAAGTGAAGGCCCTTGAAATAGAGTTTCAAAGCCCTTGAAATCAAAGTTTCACTAGTAGCACATATTGACATCAAGGCCCTTGAAAAGAGTTTCAAGGCCTTGAGATTTGGTTTGTGAAAAGTTCCCATACTCTATTCAACCCCTCTTCTAGAGTATTATCTATCTTATTTATATCACCTATCGGTTCTTCATTATGCAAAGATGATCGACTTTCTTATATTTATAAAAAGTTTTGACCATATGTTGGTTTTATTTGCTATGAAGCATTCTCTTAGGGTGATCTATGAATGGATCGCACCACTAAAAGGTTTTGTAAAATTTTTTTCATTGATCTTTTTGATGACTTATAATTCATTCTATCTTGTATGTAAGATTTGAATCTTGCTTGGGGACAAACAAGGGACAAGTATGGAGTATTTTGATAGCATGCATTATAATCTATATTTTGGGAATGGTTTGAACGTTTTATGTTCATAAATCAGCATGCATGGATGTATATTCTTGATGATTATGTCGTTTTGTTTACATTTGCAAGAATCGGGGTCTACACCTAGTTTTGTTATAATTGTAGGGAAAATGATACGTTTTGGAGCGATATGGAGCCAATGGATTAACGGAGTCATTCGAGCTACATTTTGAAACATTGAGGAGCTACAAGGAAAGTATAGGAACCATGGAAGTTGGACAGAAGTTTGATATTGGACCAGTTTTGAGAGATTTGCACGTAGCTGAGGTTCATCTCGGTTGACCCCAAGATCACCTCGACCAAGATGAATTAATGGGCCTGGATCGAGACGCACGGCCCATGGCCCATGAGATCTTTTATTTTTGGCAAGTGATTTTCCTATAAACTGGAAGATATTTCTGGATGGAGGAAGGGCTGGTTAATTGATTAGTTTGGAAGATTGAAGATTTTCCAAGAAGAAAGGAAGTTGAAGGAAGAAAGCTTTGAGGTGAAAGTTGAAGGCTTTTTGAAGGAGTTATAAGGTTTTCTTAGGAATCTTAATTGTTGTCTTTTTTTTTGTTATTGAGGAACACAATTTGCTGGTTGTTTGAATTGACTGTTTGTTTGATTGAGTGATTATTGAGACATTTGTGTTAAAGTTTTCTTGTTTGGTTATTGATTCTTCCTTCATATATTTGATTCTTATTATCATGATGATTATTGGGTAAATTCTCTTGCAATTCTAGGGTGATTGGCTGAAAGTAGTGGGAAAAACGATGGAAGAATGAGCCTTTACCTTAGTGGACCTGAAAGCTCGAGCCGAAACCTTAGTTGAACCTCACCTCGGTTGGTTCATAGAACATCTCGACCGAGGTCGATATGAACTGAGCGAGGCGTGAACCAGATCAGATCCAAACTTGAGTTTAGGTTTTAGTTTGTCAAATCCTATCTTTGTTGTACCTTTCCTAGTCCATACGCAAACCTAGGATGAGACTTACCCGGTGATTCCTTTGCTTGTATACCTATGATGATGAATGTTAGGTAATAAAGGTTTATCCTTTATTAGGGTTGGAGTGTGCTTTCATCCTACCTTTGTGAGTTAGCCTGAGACTTACTCGGTAAAGGTTAGTTTATTCCCTTGGGTAGCGTGTTGGTTTGAGATATAGTTCCTTTCTTAGTTCCTTGAGACTTACCCGGTGAGAGGATCTTTGGTTTGGGATAGTGAGTAGTGAGACTTACCCGGTGATCTATTCCCACCTTAGAAATACCTTCGCTTGCAAACCTCAGCTCTGTCCACATTATCCTTTGAGATCTTGAGTCGGAACCATAACTGGATGCTTTGACCTCTAGAATCCGCATTCCTTTATCTAATTATTACATCATCTTTGTTATCTTTGCTTTATTGCTTGCTTTTGATTGACAACCTGATTATTACCGTGCTTGATTTCACCATAGTCCCTGTTTTCGACCCTAGAGTATTTTCCGTTATTACAATTGATCCGTACACTGCGGGTTCGCATATTGTTTCAGGCTTATATTTTAGGTTATAAATTTAAAACTATTTCGTTCACGATTACAAACACGTCTGAGAGCGAACACCCTATCCAGACCTCTATCTTTAATCCCACCTTCCCAAACAAAAGGGGGTACCACCCAACTGATGAAATGCCTTCAACCAAGTGTCTGGTCGAGGCCCTTTATACTCCTCTGGAGCTCTAACACTCTCAGCAGCACGTGCCGGCATACCTGGCACTTGAGTGGCTCCCTGGGACATCTCAAAAGATCCTTCATGCACAGGTAGATCCGGGGTAAGTCTACCCGCTCTAGCAACCTCCTTCACTCATCTAATGTAAGCACGGACTTCTGGTCCCCTCATAGAGACACGATCTGAGTCATTTGACTAGACTCTTTGTGATCGTTGTCTCCTAGATCCACCGCTCCTCATCTCAGGAGCGACACTCTCAGCAATCTCCTCATGAACTTCCTCCACCACTGGTGGATCAACAGTGGGAACTGGTCCCTGTCCTATCACGCCGGAGGAAGAGGTGATCTACCTCTACCCTGGCCTACAACAGAAGTTGCTCTAGTCCGAGCCATCTGTGGGGTATGCACACCTAACTTTTAAGGCTATATATATACCATATGTATATATATATATATATATATATATATATATATATATGACACATACACAAAATCCATAATACACACATATATATACATATCTATACTGCTGAGATCCACGGCAGAGGTGACGACTTCCCGTACATTCTATCCCAAAACACTATATACACAACTTTAAAACCAAAAATCCTTTGAAAACGTCATACCCCTTTCGGGTTCGGTTTATTTTATCCATCCAACCTTATTGCAGGTAGCAAGTGTCATTGTTGTGAACCTAAGACTCTAATACCAACTCTGTAACACCCCAATTCCACGGGACTCGGGATGCCACAATGGGATAGGATCTCATAGTGGATCTTGACTCTAGCCTGACAACAAGCTCAATGGACCTTACAACATGGCATTGACATATATAACAAAAATACATAAAACAATATAAAATTGTACATCAAAAGGTATACAACATCGTAGCCGAGTATAAAACATTAACCTCACACAGGAAGTATACAAAACATCATTTTCACGCATGAGGTATAAAACATCCTCAAAACCATAACCACCTAATGTACGAGAGTCCTTGGCCTGTCACCCTGCCGGATCACTCTGCAGCTCTCCTATCTTGCAAAGGCTCTACAACACGGTATAAAACCGTTAGCTAACCATACAAATAAGGTAATACATAAGCACAAATCATGAAATATAAGCACATCATCATGTTGTCACACATTTACCCGGTTTATTATCTTTATATTAGGTCATCCCTCAAATCGTATATATATAGATATATGAAACTATGTGTCACGAGGAACATATAAGACTCGCCTCTAGGCCTGCTAGCCATCTGGAGTGGTATCGGTCACACAACTCGTGTACCCTATGGGAGTGGTGTTGTGCCTTTCCCGTAAACTAGGTCTGGCCTGACGTTAGAGAACCTCCCAGACTCCTTACAGGATGAAAGGGAAAGGTTATCATTGCCACGCAAGGGGGATATCAATAAAACATAGGTCGGTAACAATTGCCATCACATGCTATCATATCAAGCCTATAACACACACATCACTCATGCAAACACCCAATATAAGGATGATAGTTAAGTAAGTCCTACAGACTTACCTCAACCTCTGATACTCTCAACCACGAGCAACCTCAATCTAGATAGGGACATTGCCTAATAATAAGGCATAGAGGTATATCAATCTCATATCAATCAAAGGGGTCACACCTAGACCCAAAGGGATCCATAAGGATCATATACATCCTATAACTCTCACTCGACATCCTAAATCCTCAAAGTCGTACAAGGCATAACATGATCATAACATCTTCACTACACTCTCATCTATACCTAGCATGATACTACACACTCACACAAGGAAAGGAAGGAACAATGCCATCCTTTGGCAAGCCCGGAAGTAAGACGCACTTGCGTGACAAGAACAAAGTAGGGCTGGAATGCAAGGACCTGTAGGGGCAGCCCCGGGTGGCGCAGGGGCGGCGTCTGGCTGGGCGTTGGGGTGGCTGGTGTGCAGAATGCACACTTCAGCTCCTCTTTTGCTTCTTCACTCAAACCTCTTCACACCTTCTTCAACCAGCAACACCATACATACATATACATACATATATACATCAAACAAAGCCTAAGAAGGCTGCCACAAGATCACATCTTGTGGAATCCTAAGCTAGAAAGGAATAAGAGAAGAAAGAAGAAAGAAGAAAGAAAGAAAGGAAGAAAAGAATGAAGAGCTCACCAACTTGAAACCTAACAGAGGAAGAACACACACCATAACCTCAAGGCTGGCTCAGCATAAGCACAAGCACAACAACATCCTCAAACATCATCATCATCAACCACAACAAAAACCACACAAAATTCTCTTCAAAACAAGAAGAAGTCAAGAGGAAGATCTAAGAGAAGAGAAGGAGAGAAGAAGAACATAAGGGAGAGAAGATGGAGTTGGAAGAGATGAGAAACTCTCCTCCTGAAGCAATGGGGTGGCTTATGTAGGAAGCCATCCAAAAGCACGGGTCAAGGTTAACAATGCCGGCTGCAGCACACCACAAACCACAGGGGAGGCTCATGGAGGCGCATGGACGGATCATGGTGGCCGCAGTGGCGCCTAGTCCTGGCCGCAGGGGTTGTTCAGGGAAAACTTAGCACCACTCAGCACTCAAAGACTAAGACTCTTACAACTAGGTGAGTATTTGAAATGCGCGGACCACAATTATCGTCATAAGTTTTACAAAAAAATCTATTTATACAAATTTTTAATAATAACAATTATCTTATAAAATCAACAAAAGATAATAGGTATATTAACAAACATCATTTCAAATTTATTAAAACTAAATTGTAAATTGGGATAATTAATTAAGATTGCATAACTTATAGCAACTATCTTTTTAAGATTTTATCATTTTCGATTTATGATCATTGGAAGATATCCGTCAGATCTTAAATATATTATCTAAATACCTTAACTTATTAAAACCTTAACTTTCATCACAAATTTTACAAATTATATTTGTCTTTATATATAGAGTGAGTTTGGTTCAAGTGAAAAAGGGTCTTAGGTTCAAAAGTAGAAAGGATGTACAATTATTGTATCAAGTAACAATTCTTCAAATATAATATCTATTTGTTCAAATAAAAATTCTTCAAATATATTCGTAATTGTTAAAATATACCAATTGTTCGTTTATTTTCAAAATTGTTCAACTATATGATCAATTGTCCGACTATATTCAAAATTGTTCAATTATATAACTAATTGTTCAAAAGTTAATTTATAAGTTCAATTGTTCATCTAAACTTTTGTTCAAGTATATGATAAGTATTAATTAATTTGGACAAATCACAACTTTTGATTATTTTGATGCAAGGATTGTGACTATTTTCCCACTTTTGACCATAAGGCCCTTCTTTAATATACATATATATAATTTGCCGCTCACCGGTATCAGTTTGGAACCAGTAATAGAACAGAAAATTGACTGGATTGATACTCGCGGTGCTTACACCTCTAAAGTAAAGAGCTTGAATTGACACTTGAATACTTGACATATAATCCCACATAAGGTGCGGGTATTAAAACTTGTCTTTATATCTATTAACTAATGTTTGTTACACTATGAGGTTGTTAGATGACAATAGAGAATATATTGACGGTAAAATAAAAGCTAACTTCTAGGGAACTAGAAGTTATCCTTGAAATCTTCATTTTGTTTTTATCTAGTAGCATATCGTCATCACAACATGTATGGTTTAAAACATGGGAGTACCTATCTAATGATACTCTTGCATTTCAAATGAGATTGCAACATAATAATGGTATGTTTTTTCTCTAACCTTATCAATTGTATATATTATCATATACATTTTTGTATAATGTAGATTATTTTTCATAAGAAACAGAATACTCTGATAACAATATAAATGTATATTTTAGCTTAAGGATGCAACATTATGGAATTATATATTGGGGCCGAAAAAGAGAAAATATTACAACAAAACGGCAACAAATTAAAGAAAATCGAGTCTATGTTGTATCTTGATCTAGCATTGAGTATATACCAACATAAAAAATTATTTCAAGACGATCTTCTTTATGACAGATCTCAATTATCTTCGGAACATGAAAAATTAGTTTCTAGCTTCATCGATCATCAAAGAGGAGTGTATAAGGATATTATTGATTTTGCTTCAGATGAAAACAGTGGTGTATTCTACTTGTATGGATACGGTGGAACATACAAACATTTCATATGAGGATCCCTTTTATGCAACTATAAGTTCAAAAGGAGGAATTGTTCATATTGTTGTTGCTAGTGGCAACACAACTCTCTTGCTTCCACGTGGTAATATTTCAAGGTTTCACATCCCTATAAATGTTGAAGAGTATGTACCTTTCTAATTAATATTAATATATTATTGTTAATATCCAATACATATTTTTTTTTTATAAAATTAAATTATGTCTTATTTGTTAGTTTTGAACTTGCTGAATTAATATAAAAGACAAAAGTTATAATATGAAATGAAACACCAATGGTGAATCTTTTTTTTTAAAGCCCTTGATATGAGTCAACGGGATGTTATGTGTTTCTACAATCGTCATAGCTCTAATTTGTCTTGAGAAAAAGGGGTAAGTAGGCCGTTAATGAATCAATGAAGAAGCAATGAGAAATTGTGTATCTATTAAGATAAAATAGGCTCCTATAATTTTTGTAAAAAAGATAAAATAATTTAATTCAATATTAATACTCTCTCTCCCCTAATTATTTTGACTGTTTTTTAATTAAGTAAAGCTGAAAATTGTTAACTATAATCATGGAAACAGTTATCTTCAAATAATTAATTCATGAAAATCGTTAACTATAATCATGGATGTTTTTTAATTTTTTAAGGAAAACTCTCTCCTAATTTTTTGGTTGTATTCAGATCTGTTTTTTTTTTGTAAAAGCGTTAGTGTTTTAATGTGTAGTGTTTGTTAATATTATGTACATGAGTTTGTGTTTATTAAAGACTTATGTAATATATGTACTTATGCACGTCGCATGAGTTGGTATTAATTTTGTGTACATTAGTATGTAATATAATGTTATGAAATGTTTGTTAAGTGATGTATGTTAATTTGTTAATACTATGTACTTTATTGTGTGTTTGAGAAAGATTTATGTATGACATGTAATTATGTACACACGCCGAAATAGGTAACTGAATATTAAAGGCATTTACGGGATTCTTCATTTGTTGTGGTCCTTTATGACGCTTAGTCCGTCAACCGATCCTTTTCGTCCTTTCGATCCAATAGTCGGCGCGCCGTCTATGAGATCGAACCGCTTTCCTTTATCAAAAAAAAAGAGCTGTTCAACACCAATTTTCTCATTTGTCTTTTGGTGGTAAAGTAATGGTCATATTAGACAAATATTGCATTTTGATACAAAAGGAAGTAGGGGTGATATTATATTTTTCACGATCAAAATATCAGGGATTTTTCTAGAGGAGCCAAAGAATTAGATGTGTGAAAGGCCAAACATTTTTAAAATTGACATTGAGCGTTAGAGATGGTAAATAAGATGTGAACGTAAATAGTGAAGCGGTTATAAGTATCCACGAGGATCTATTACTTAAGTCTACAAACTACAAGTGACTCAATTGGTACGATTGTTCAATCCATTTATCCTTCGACATTTGACATTGAAGATCCAACAACTTACTATTAAGAAATGACTATACTTTCCTCTACCAATGATCTAGTTAATAACATTAATGACCATATTTTATCGTTGATACCTAGGGACGAGACTATTTACTTGATTTTTGATATTATATGCCCAAACGAAGGTGTTGTTGAAGATGGGTTATTTTCCAATGAGTTATTCAATAGTATCAAATGTTTTAGACATGGTACTAGATTGATAGTAAGGATACTTGAAAGGAATATTGTTGAAGAAATATTGACCTTATTATGGTAAGAGCAAGTGGCGGGGTCTTTTGTTGGACATGGTGATGTCGATCGTTTTAATAATCGGGTTGATCATATGATCTTTTGTTGGACATGGTACTAGATTGATAGTACGTGTACGTGTCGCCCAAGATTTGGGGTATGACTGGTCCAATGCCGGCTAATCTGGCATTCTTTGATATTCTTGTCCTCTCAGGTCTCAAGGATGACTTTTATTCATTGTTCGGTTGCCTCGATCCTTGTGTCCATCTCTTGTAAACGTTGTCGCATTACATTGGCTTCTTCTACCCAACGATTTTCCATCAAAAGAGGTTTGAATCAAGTCGATGCATGGATAGGCAAAGATCGGGTCAATCAACCATGGAAATATAACCTCTGCATAAAAGTTCATGTTTTTGACAACTTAGTTCAAAGACAAAAAGAAACGGATCAAGTACAATGGACGACCAAAAACTAATCGGGAAAAAACCCCTCCCCAACAATGGAGCCAATTTGATGAAGGCTTAAACAAGTGTCTTAGATCTCGCAAATAATAATAATACAAGACCCGTTTGTAAAGACTAAAAAGAAAACAAAAACACAATTTAGAACAAAAGGGAAGGGTCGAGTCAACTAAGAGGGTAAGTTGACTTGTTCAAGACAAAAATCTACAGACTCGAGTAGAATAACGAACATAACATAGATAGAAACACAACATAATCATTCGATTCAACTAATGTAGGTGAGTAACTCAACTTAATAACAATATGAGAGAAAGAGGGGTTTTATCAATACGATCCAATCAACATAAAGCAGAACATGTGGTAACAATATATGTGAATAATAAAAATATTTAAGAATCCAATTTACCACAACAATGGACAATAAAATTTCAATTCATGATATTTCATTTCCAAAGTCATATATAGTCATGTTTTGAAGCAAACAATCATACCCAACTCTCGCTTCTAGTATAAACTCATAGAGCTCTCACATCTTGCAAATAAAACCTTGAAGAACAAATAGACCCAAGGATCATCTAGGCACAACTCTTGCATCTTGTGTTGGATACATTGGATTATCATAACATATGAATTAAGACATAGAAAGGAAAAAAAATTCATCGATAGCATAGACCCATCATGTAAAGTTGAGCATTTCAAACCCTAATATATATAAGGAAACACTCAAATTCACATAAAAAACGCAAAATGAAGGTTAAACATCGATGGAAATGATCAATCATCGTCAACAAACATCTATGTCTAGATATCACTCAAATTTTCACAATTTCAAGGAAATGGGAAATTAGGGTTCTTGAGGGGATTTGGGAATTAATTCATCAAAACACTCAAAATATAGCGATTAAAGGATAAAATCATCAAATAAACGTAGATTAGAGTTAAATTTTCATGTTTGGAAACGAGTAGAAATCTAGAAATTAGAGTCATAGAGAAGTCATTGCCGCAAGTTTGTTGAAGAAATGAGGAAAAGAATGAGAAGTTGTTGGAAAATTTGAGATTTAACCTCTTTTATGCATCTCCCATGACTTGGAGACGGCTTGACCCACGACTTCACAATTCGTGGCCATGTTGTGGGTACCTGTGGGCAGACCGTCTTCATCCCGTTTTCGCTCTTCTCATTTGCTATTTCTAATGAAATAATTTATCAATGATTTACACGCCCATGGCTTGACATGTCGTGGGTCATGTTGTGGGTCCCGTGGGCGTCCCGTGAATGTTCTCGGCTTTTTTGCTCCTTAAAATTGTTTGATTAAAACTCAATCAAGGGTATTTTCCTAGCATTTTCAACAAAATACTTAAGAGTTCAAATTTCTTCTAGAAAGAAAAAGAGAGAAAGAGAAGGGAAAAGATCGATCAAACCCTTGAGTTCCCCCCCATAAAGCGCTTATTTAAGCTCGTCAACTTGACCGGAGTGGATTTATAGTGCGAGATTTGCGAGTATTTAGAAAATGTCACTCCTATTAACTTTGTAACCCTAATCAATCTAGTTTTTTTTTTCTGACAAAAGACTCAAGCTTCTTGAGCGAGAATTGAGAGCGAGCGAAGATTGTTGACTCTAAGCTCTTAAACGTTGAACATCCCTAAATTGCATATAGTAGTCGAGACTTGAGTGAGATCCTAAACTTCTTCCATAATCGTGTCATTCCCTGTCGTAATACAACGCAAATTGTCGACTTAAGGCTTCTACAATCCCTTCTCAAAACATTTTTTTCATCCGCTTCTCAAAATGATAAAGTAAAGTCTTGATTTTACAGTTTTGCTTCACACTATAGATCAATAATGACAGTTTAAATCATTTAAAACCTTCCCTTCTATATTTTTTTCTCTCAATCTCATATGCTTCTTGTCGATTTTTTGGTCATAGTTTGCTTCTTGTTGTGACAATCGTGTGGTTACTAGGACTATTGTTAGTTTTGTAGTGCAAATCGATATGTAAAGAGTGTGATTGGCTACTGTTCGCTCAAAAGTGTGTGCGCAAAAAGCTTTAAATTTATAACAAGAATAAAAGCAAAAGCGAACGCACAATGTACGGATCAATCGCAATATATGGAAGTATTTCAGGGTCGATCTCAGGGACTTGGTGAAATCAAATGGATAAAATTAGAAATCTAGCTAAGACAATATGCAAATATAAGACAAAAACCGAGTATGTATGCAAGAATTGGGAAAACGCAGATTCTAGAGATCAAAGTATCCGATTGTGGTTTTTGATTCAAGACTTCTAAAGATCTATTGACAGAGCTGGGATTGCAAAGGATATATATTTCTAAAACGGGATAGCTTACGGTGAGGTTTCACTATCCACTTATCCCAACCTAAAGGTTCTAAAAAAAGGATGTTGAGTCTCTATCTTAAGATAGAGACCTAAGGGAAAGATCTATACTCTAAAACCAAACACTCAACCTAAGGGAACCAGCTAACTCACAAAGGTAAGGAATTGACACACTCAAACCTTAATAGAGAGTGTTGAGTCATCTATTACCTAGAACTCATCATCGTTGGCAATCAAGCAAGGGAATCACTGGGTAAGTATCTTCCCACGCTTGGATATAGGTTAGAAAGGTTCAACAAGGATAGGCTTTAAGTAATCTTTAACTTTGGTTTAAGGATAAAGCATCAAAGGTACGATAGAAGGAAAATCGGTTTGTTCTTCCTTGAAAATCGGTCAATTTTCTACCAAGAACAACCCATTTTTCTTCTCTACAAAGGTAAAACACAACTCTCAAGATCCAATCTCAACGTGGTTCATTCTATCATCATCTTAACCATAATCTTCAACAAATCACCCTAGAATCGCAAGGGTTTTATCCAATAACACACATTGTTAGAATCAAGATAGGGAATTAATCAAGAAAATCAAGAAAACGTTGAATCTTGAAATAAAAAAAAAACAAATCCTTAACAAAGGTTCACAATCTCATAAAACTAACTAAAAGACAATAAAAACTCCAAACTTGTGTTCAAAACGACAAAAGAATAAAAAACTAGAAAAACCTCTCAAGAACTTCTTTCTTTCTTTCTTTAATCTTGAATCTTTGATCTTCAAAAGCGTTTCTCCTTCTCCTTCTTAGGGTTTCTTCAATGTCTCATCTTGTACTTGGATGATTTTGGATGTGGAGAGGTGTCCTCTATTTATAGGAAAATTCTAGGGTTGCAATCCCTTATCTTTTAAAGACTCCTTAAATGAATCGGACGATTTAAGATAGAAATCGGTCTATCTTATGAAAATCGGCCGATTTACTTCCTAAATTGATCCGATTTTCCATCTCTGAGCGTGTTGTCTTTTAGCTTCGTCTTCTATCTTCTTTTATGGTTTCTTTTCATATATTTTCCTATCTTATAGATTCCTTCCTGATCCATTATGATGTTAAGCCCGATATTGATCCATTTCTACTTCCAAACTCCATCATTTTTTTTTACCTACAATTCAATCAAATGTATGCAAAACTGAGGTGAAATACTCGCAATATTCATGAATATGATAGCATATAAATCATGTCATCAACTACTATTGTGCGTTGTACTGCAAACTTTGCCGTAGGTTGCAAAGTGTGTAACCATTTAGTCATTTACTACATTTGGATATCCGGCGGAATTATTTGATCTGATCCAAGACTTTCAGATTGGATATTCGGGGTCTATAGGATCGGATTCAGAATCCATTTTCAGTGTTCTAATATCCGATCTATCAAGGCGGATTGAATTGAATATCCGGATATGCACAACCCTAAAACAGATGGATGAGTTAGAGAACTATGTGGTGAAGATGGCAGATTAGAGACAGTATAAAATTGTTGTTAGATGCCCAACCCGAAACTAGCTCGGAACCAACCAAGACCGGACATGAAGATGACAACACAAAGTTGTATCATAAGTGAAAGAGTGTTGAATTGTTTTTTTTTTTTTAAGCTCATATGAGACTATTTTATTATTAGAGTTAGTTTTAATAACTGAATATTTTAAGCTAATTTTAAGCCCATCTTATAATAAGTTTTTCAGATTAAATTAAGCTTGATTAGAGAGGGTTCTAATCAGTTTTCAGCCTAAGGATTAACGTGTTCCATGTCCTAGACCACACGTAATATGTGGCTGGTTTTCATCAGGGACATTTTAGAACCTTTTTGATGAAAAATACATTTACATGTTTAATGTAGTTACCTTTCTTCGTTTGAAGATTACGATTGAGATTATCTTCCTCGTCGTTTATAGCTTGAAGTGTCTTGTTGTTTATAGCATGGAGTGCCTTGCGATGTATCAATTCCAATTGGAAGTTTTGGTGCTATCGAACGTTCACAAGTCTGCTTCTTGTGCTTACTATACAATATCTTGAACATTCTTAATTGTGTTTTAGGTTTAATATACAAAAGGTGCTTTAAATTGTTGCAAGGTTCGACCTTGATCTATCCATCACTTTCTTCCATCCACGCCTCTCTCCTTCATTTTCGAGTCATCTAGTTGAAGACGAGTTTTTGGTGTCGAGGATCAGTGGCTGGCCCCATATCATTATCCCATTCCTGGACAACGAGATCTATAAGTGAAACTTACATACGGATGGGTATCAACATGAGTCACGTGACAAGGCACAGATGACCAGGATATACGTGAAAGTAAACATATATGGAGCTCCATACCTGAAAAAGATCGAACCAAAAGGTTGCAAGAGCTATGCATTGGGAGACAAGGATGTCGACTGGAAGCTTGTTGGAGATGTTCAACTCACCTTGCAAGAGGCTGGGGATCACCAACTCTTCTGAATCCAAGGAATTCTGTGATCAAGCTTGCTCGCACTTGGCAACTTCAATACAAATTACAAAACTGAGGATTCCTCTTTCTGTGATCAAACTTGCTCAAACTTGGCAACTTGAATATCATATAAAAAACTGAAGATTCCGAAGAGCTGTGGTAGTTTGAATTCATAATAGGTTACATTCATGTATGATTTGCCCGTCTAAGTGTCTAACTGAAACCTCTTTGAGTACGAATACAACTTTAGTCATTCTAATAGAGCTTGGAATCCAAGTGTCAAGAAAAACATACAAAAAGAGACCTTTTTCCTTCCAAATTGATTGAAATTTCTTTTACCTTGCACTACAACAGCTTCATCATTCTACAAGAGAAATACAGAGGGCAATGCCCATGCCTGATACCAGTGAGACCAACTGCATTATCGTACTTCTCCAACCACAGCTCCCATTGTTGTTCATCTCCGCTAGCACTCCTGCCACTGCAATGTATATAAATCCACCAGCAGTGAATCCCTGCAAAACAGCATTCCCATATCATTCAGTAATTGTAACTTCACCACCACTCTGGACTGTTTCAACAGTCAAAACGTACCTCAATGACTGATGATTGTCCTGGGTCTTGTCCGATGAGCAACGCCTGCCAGATAATAACCCAATTACTTGATGCCGTATCCTTCATGATATAAAGAGGGAAAGATGAAAGTTATGACACTGAATGTGGTTCAATAGATACTCACCAGGGCCGTTCCTGCCAGTGCAACCAAAGCAGAGAGGAAGTTAAAGAAAAGGGCTTTTGGCACACTGAAGCCTGACCTCACCAGGATACCGAAATCACCTACCTGGTGCAAATAATAGATAAATTATGGAGATTCTGATGTAACACACAATGAGCATATTATTTGTGATGGATAAACAATGTCCCAAACAAGACAGACACTAGCAAATATCAAAAGTGGTGAGAAAGAAGTAAACAACCTCCTGAGGAAGCTCGTGTGCTAGCAAAAATACAGTTCTAGACCACCCTCCAACAGACCCATAAAGCAAGAAAGCACTTCCTAAAGCAACACCATCAGTAAAGTTGTGCTGTAAGGTGGTGCACAAACAAGACAAATTATGTCAAACTGCCAGCTAAGAAAAACATAGAGCAATTAACTCGGATATTGTGTGAAATTATTACAGAAAGACTCACAACACCATCAGAGAAAAGATTGAGGTATCCAAAAACAAGATTTGATGGCTGACGAGCAGGTGCTTGATCACCCACAGTGCCACTTGAAGGATCCATTACTGATTTGTTATCCTTGTTGCCAGCCTTTTTCTTTCTCTGTATTTAACGTAAAATATATCAGATGAATTCTCAAGAGTAAAAACTCAGTAAATATATGCAACTTAGATTATAAGTTTTCTTTCCCTGTATATAAAATATAATAAATCGGAGATGAATTCCCAAGAGTAAAAACGATCACGTTCTTATTCTTATTATAGACAATATACGACGGACAGACCCAAGAAGAAAGCAAGTGTGATGGAAGAATATCATATTTTACGCATGTTTGTTTGCTTGCATGCATTATTTACTCATCCAGATTTTAAACTTGCTAAGACTGATTAGGAACAAATCATGTCTAAAGCCAACAAAGACAAAATCTTTGCTGGATTTTTCCCTTGATAGATAATATCCAGGAATCAAAATCAACTGACCTTTTTCAAAGTAGATTCTGGTTGATTACTGTTCTCATCATTTGAATTCGGTGATCCATCTATATTCTCAACAGCATCACCAACATCCTTTACCTTTTTACCCTTTTTATGATGATGATGATGGTGGCTCCATGAATTTGTCCCTTCAGATTTTTCTTCAATGTACCTCACCACCTTCTCCACTATAAGAAAAAGTACAATTCCAGCTGCCAGATCAAGTAGTAAGATATGTGGTTATGTTGTAATTGGGAGGCCACACAAGTAATGACTGATAAAGGCACAAACATAGACCTCTTGAGTAAATGCACAAACATGAACCTCTTCAATGTACATCAATACCTTCTACACTACAAGAAAAATTGGTTGCACAAACAACTACTTAAAGAAAAAAAATCAGATGATGACCATGTGGTTGAGGTTGATATGATAGTCCACTTGTGTTTGGTAAACATCCTTTTTTTTTATCTTAAGTGCTCATTACCGGTACACTACCTTATCAGACCTTATGAAGAACCTTAGTAGACGTTTGCACTATCATCATGTCTTGATAACCATGCTGGCATGCTCTATATCTATTTATAAACACCACTAGGCATTATTCATACATTAAGCTTCCACAATAGTGCCTAATTCTACAAGACTAAAACCACGGGAACTCCCCAGATAAGACCATGTTTCTGACCAAGGGAGTCAGCAACTTCCTTCTTGATTTGTGTAACATCTAGTGGACGACATGCATCCCTAATAGTACATATGTAGACACATTCCAGAGTACACCACATGTAATTCAGCATTACGTGTTTACAAGGTCTAAAATTTTTATGAGTACATTAATCCCGTAGAACTTTAACTAAGTGAGAAACTCACTTGTTTATGCACAAAGTAGTGTCCACAAATCCATTTGAAATTACATAAAAGTACTTCACATGAAATACACAGTTAAAGACTTACATAGAACAGCCAATCCAATGGAAAGATCTTTTATAGAATGTGCATGTCCAGAATGATCTTGACCATGAGAATGATCGTGTCCATGCCCATGAGAGTGCTCACCACCTGCAGAAATGTCATATCAACCTTAATTAGAAACTTTCTCCTATCAATTATGTCCGTATATACCAAAATATAGCCTATCGTCATCAAACATAACTTGAACACCTCCAGGTAGAAAAAAAAAAAAAAAAGAACACGGAAATTTCATCTCCAGAAAATTAACAGAATTCAGGACCATGTATACAGAAAAAAACTTCAATAAGCCTTCCTTTTATGAATAAACAAAAATTACAAAACATACAGAATAAATAGCTGCTATTAGAAAATCTAGGCTCCATGCCATCTGACATGCAATAGCATTTAGCACATCTATTACAGAAATAAAACACTAGATTGGGTTTAACTAAACAATATGTGCATGGTGAACTAAACTATATATAACAGAGCAAGATACTACTGCAAAAGACCCAAAGATTAAGGTAGAGCACATGTGATTTATATATTTGCATAGAGAAACAATGTCTATTTTGAAAAGTTAAATGCCTAATTTTTACAAGAATAACCCGGGATTTACAGTGGATAGCAGTGCAAACAAATTAATTAGGCCTCCCAAATTGCAGAAACATAACAAAAAAGGATAGCAGTGCAAACAAAATTAATTAGGCCTCACTTAGCCGATCCTTAAAAGACAATTGTCAGATCGACCAACTACTGCAAAATATTTATCATACTTACCAAAAGCATGTGGCAGTTGGTGTAGAAAAGCATCCCCTAGCATAGCTCCAGCCTGTAGACAGAAAAATAACAAGCCAAATCAGGCAAGCCTTTCCATTCAAATGGAAGCATGTACCTCAAACTCAAACATGAGATCAGTATGAACAGATTGAGAACAATAAGCATAATCTAGGAATGGCAGCTATCCTGAATAACGTGCATATTATTGAACACCCAATAATTAGAAACTACACCTATCTTATTGTTGGATTTCTGCTGCTCACAGTGAAAATGTGGACAGCCAGATCTTGCCTGGAATGTGGATATAGACATGTGGTCCCTTCAGTGGATTTAAAATGCATCTCATTCAGAGAAATATTGGTACTAAAAGCCACAAAGCATGATTTCCACAATTCAGGTGGGGGAGGGGGGTCAACAAGAGAAAAAAGAAAGATTATCACAAAAAAGTATAGATCACAGAGGCTGATCTAGGTAGGACTCCAATAACATATCATTGTTCCATAAAAAACATGATAATCACTCATAATACTCTATGTGCAGTCAATTAAGTTGAGTCTAGTATAGGAGCTTCGTGAGTTACCCTAACTAATGTATGTTCAATCCAACATAATATATTGATGCGATTGGATTTAGGCAAATATTAAGAACGAAGATATTCCAATATCAATCCAACATGGAACAACTAAAGAGAATTATGGGGGGTTCGACTACGCCCTACATGAATGATTGAACATTGTAACAAAGATAAAGAAACTAGGTAACTTGGTATACATGAATGATTGAACATTATAAGCCTTCCATGTCCATAAGGTGACATTAAGCTTATCGAAAACATAAACAATAACATTCGCAGCATTAAAATGAGAATTGGCATAAAGTACTGTAAGCTGAAGGTAACTGACCCCGAATAAAGCCAATGAGTCAACAACTGCCTTTGATGGTTTTCCATTCACTGCAATCGTTTGAAAGATCAAAAAAAATTTCTTCAAAATCATGTACTAAGAAATAAAGAGAGATCCCATTCAGTCATCATCTTTTTCTTGGTGATGCTAGCCAGAGATAAAAATCAGCTGACAATCCTCAACCTTAAAAGCATATATTAATTTAACACACTGTATAAATTTATCCATTTCTTCGGCACCAAACATTCTAATCTAGAATATCTCTAGTCAAATTTAATTAAGAAAACGCAAATGCGCGTTAGGTCTGAGTCCAACAAATAATCTAGTGGATTTCTTCCTAAACCCAATTGACAGTAGTAGTCCACAGAACTTATAAATTAGTTTTTTTTATCCCTTTGTAATTGACGTGGCATCATTTCGACAATTACAACTTCCATGAATCTATAAAACTAGATGTCCAGCTCAATGGCACCATCCGGGATATCATATATTCGTTTGATTTCAAAATAAAACCCCCTGTTAAATAACACCCTGCACGGCAGAGGAGTTATGTATAATTTTTTTTTTCCTCAGCTTTCAACTTTCAAATTTCGGGATACATGCCAGAATCATTTCTCATTGTTTCTGTCATCATCTATTCATAATAACAATCCTAAACATAAATTAGCTGAATCTGATGATTGAGATAGTCAACTTATAAAATCTGTAACGCCAAACAACTTACCAAACATCACTGGAAGTATGATTAGGCAAATTAGAGAAGCCATGCTCACCAAGAGCGAGCATCCCAGGGCATGAATCCACAAGCCTAGAGAAAAAAAATACAATGTCAGTTAATGAAACAAACCCAAGAAACTCATTGAAATCCGAAGCCGAGCCGTAAATAAGAATGTAGAAATCACCTGCGCCAGAGAGCTTCAGATCTGCAGTGGAGTGATCGTGGTGGTGGTGATCGTGATCGTGCTTGTGGTCGTGAGTTGACCCAAATCCGTACAATTTAAGATCCTCCTCCTCGGCCAACTCCTCAGGGAGCTTCTTGGAGTGAGTATGAACAGTGGTGTCGCGATGGCTGTGGTGATGGTGAAGGCTGTCATCATGGTGGTGGCCGTGGTCGCATGTGTGGCCGAAAGAGAAATCGAAATTGAATCCGAGTAAGAGTAGAGCTATAATTAGTAGTAGAAAGAGGTGTCTAGTAGCGAACAGCCCCATTGTGGAGGAGAGAGAAGTTGTAGCTTGTAGGTAGGGTTTTGGGGGAATGGGAGATTCAAGAAGAAGGACGGCGTTTGCAGGTGGCTTCGATGGTGATGATACAGACGATGGCGAAGAAGAGGATTATAATTCCGATTATTATACCGAAGGTTACCACTCCCATGCCCCCTTTATTAATATACAAAATTAAAAACGCAATTAAGGGCAATATTGTAGAGGATGTTGACTAGTTAATTTGGATGTCAGAAGAAGAAAGAAGCACCTCGAGATATGCTTCCTCAATTGAATTGGAAAGCCACTCCAATGGCGGTGTTAGTGTGCCCAACCCAGTTCACTCTACTGTCCCATTTTACATCCCTTGCTATTCTATTTCTATCCCCTTCATTTGGTAAATAGTAAATACCCCGTCTCAGTAATTTTTTTGTATTTTCTTTTCTAGCTCTTTCTACGTGGGGTTGAAAACGGTTTGAACATGGTAAATCTGAGATGGCGGTCCTTCCATAATATAAACAAAGTTGAAGATAAAAGAATATTATTTAGATGGATAATTGAGGAGATAAACTTGTTTTTGCGTTTTAGGTACGGTATATACTTTTGTGAATAAAGCGTAAAATGTAAACTCAGCAAATAAACTAATGGACATGCGAGATTGATCTGTCCTGTCCCGATCCCAGCGATCCCAACCAAAATAAGACCCGGTGGGATTCAATGTAAAATACTCAAGGCCCGTCCCAATCCCGTCCCATGTAAAATAGATAAGGCATGACTAGGATGACTTTAATCACGTTCCGTGTCCACTCCTACTTCAAACAAAATTAGAATTTCCTTTGTTTGGGAACGATAGATCTCAAAACACCAAAATGGCAAAAAAAAAAAATCCTAAAGTACGTTTGTCCCGCGCTAGGAGTAAACCTCCGGGAAAAAAACCCTAATCACCATTTTTCCTCCATGGTCGCCGCTAAAAAACGCAATCCCAACTCAATATCAATTTCTAGGAGCTTTAATCGTCGCTCCATCAATGTCCCAAGTAAGTCTTCCATTCAAATAGATCTAAGAAAAATCTCTCATTGTGGAGAAGATTTAGTTTTGGTGCTTTTTTGTTATGGGGTTCTAAAGCCATCTTTTTTTGTTCATTCCTAGAAAATAAAAAAAAAATGTACAAAAAGCAACTTCCCAAACCCAACGGTCGATTCGGCAATGGTCGATCCCTTCGATCTTGTCTTGGTTGCATCCTCCTCCCTAACCTCAAAACCATTTATGTTTGTTTCTTTTGGATCCCAGCCTGGAGTGCCTTCTTGTTCATCTTCATTGTGAAAAGAAAGTCGAAGTTTTCTAAATCATGGGTGTTTTGGTGGAGGAGTACTTCCACCTACAGAAGACGGTGGACTCGAACCGCCTGAAGTAGTGTTCAGACACTTGCTCCCATCGATTTTGAGTCTCGTTCTATCCTAAATATGGAGTTATACGGATGATTGTGTTGCTGCCATTAGGAGTGTCTATTGTGCTACTTCCAATATGAGTATGGGTCATTTTAGTGATAAAAAGAAAGGTTTGTTTTATAATTCTTTCTTAAACTCCACCCCTTTCCCTTGTATTCATATTAACAATATTATTGAAGATTGAACCCTCTTGTTGTCTACGTGAGAGACTTATTGGTGCTTTTTTCTGTTCACCTTCCATTCATTTTGCTATAAACTAGCATGATTTTATGTATGTTGAATTGTTTTTAGTCACTTCTATTGCATGAAGTATATTTGAAATTTTTGCTTCATCGACTTAACACTTAGAAATTGGACCATCAAATGTATACGGTCTTTCATGTATTTCACAAATCCGACACTAAATAATCAACAAGTATATACCATGTTTCTTAAGAAAAGAGATCCTCTACAAGAATGATGCTTTTCAAACTTCTTGTTTCTTTACCATGACTTCTTACTTCATTAAAAGATTGAACAATTTAAAAAATTATAAATCGTTCTTTTGTAGAATTTATATTGTATGTGGGTTTCTTGCTTTAAACTCAAAAATTTTAAGTGTCTTCCTATTGCTATCATTCTAGAACATGATAATATGGTATGTTACTTGAGTAAGGTTAATAAGAAATACAAATCTAGCTCACAATTGTGATGACGATCAATGTGTTTCACCATTGATGAAAGTTGACTGTATTAGTATTGAAGAACTAAATTCTCTTTTGGGTCTTTGTCTACAAACTACTACGGAGGGAATTTATGTGCCTACTTTTCTTGTCGTTAAAAAATTTCACCTATATTGGCCTCTAAGGTACATTGACAAGATCCCATTTTGGCATAGTTGCTTGTGTTGCGCAGTCGCTCTTTTCTATACTTGCATTAACAAATTTACTCTACGGAGTTTCCGGAAAGGTTGACTCCCTTCAATCCCTTTTGACGCGATGCTTACTTTAGTTTGTGAGGCCAAATTGCAAAAAAAAAAAAAAAAGTTGTGTATATGTGAAATATATCACCACCATGATTACCATCGAACTCACAATTAAGGAGGATATCATATGCTTCACCTTTGATGACTAGTGTTTGTTTCTACAATCGGGAAGAAGTTATAAGAACATGATGAACGCAAGTGGATCCATTCGTGGTGTCAATGGATTTTCTCATGGAAATTAGGGATATCGGGCTCTTATGCTTTCCTAATTTTTGAAGTAAAAAATCATCTTAAATGATAGCCATCTTTTGGAACATCAAAGAGATGGGCTGAAGGACAAACCTCGACGCGGTTTGTAAAATCAACAAGATCAATATTATCGCCCTTGCAGAAACAATATATGAAAAATCATCTAGATGATCAATTTTGGAGGTGTGCAGACTTTAACAAAAAGATTTATTACCCTACCATTGGTTGGGTAGTGGCCTTTGTCTCGTATGGAAGCTTACCAGCTAAGATATAAAACGATAAGTTTTAAATTTAAAAAATGAAGATTCATTTGTATCAAATTTGCTTGCAACAACTTGAATAATAAAATGATTATCATCTTTGCTAATGCACCCTCAGAAAACTACTAAAAATAATTTATGGGATTCTCTCTCTGAGTTCATTCAAGACTCTAGTCTTCCTTTCTTGCTTACTGGAAACATGAATGAAATACAACAACACTCTAAAAAAAATGAGGAACACTAAAAAACACCAACATATTTAACAAATTAATTAACTTTAAAAACTTTATGTAACCTAAAGGATGTTCAAACTTCATGTAATTTCGTTACGTAGAGACAAAAAAACGTGATGGTCTAGATAAAATTTTTGAAAAACTTGATCGTGTGCTGGTCCAAGATCAAGTTTTATAATGGTACCCAAATTTAAAAACAATAAACCATGCTATCACCTCATTAGACCCTTGGTAAATTTCCCTAGAAATTGAGGCGACGAACAATTACACTCCACAAGCTTTTAAATTCGAAATGATGTGGACTAAACGAAAAGCTTTCGAGAATATTGTGAAACAAACATGGCGTTTCAATTATGCAGGTTCTGAAATGTATTATCTAGTAAGAAAAACATATCTTCTAAAACAAAGACAAAAGAGTGGAGCAAATAAAATTTTGAAAATATATTTAAACAAATTCATACATGGACCGCAAAATTTACGAAAAAGAGAGATTAAGAGGGATAAGAGATTGAGACCTACAAAGTTTTTTGTGTGAGAGGAAGTGGGAAGTAAGGAGAGAGAGTCAGGAAATTGGAATTTTAACCTAATTCACAAGAGTTACGGCCAAAAAAGCCGTATCGCTAGCCCGTAGATATATAGGTCGTAGAGTGTCCATAGGGATTCCGTTTCATAGAGGAGCTGCTTGCGGATTTTATTCCGAATAATGAAGATCCAAACGGCCAAGTGCCCATAAGGAAGACCATATGCTGGCCGTAAGAGGCCGTAGAGTGGTCGTATGTTGGTCGTTTCATGAAAACATTGCTTCCGGATTTCTTGTGCAAATTACTCTGAAATCCCGATTTAAATAAACAAAACGGCCAAGCCTAAGGCCATAAGGCCGTTTCTTTGCCGTTAGGGCTGTCGTAGGGTGGCCGTAGAGAGCGTAGAAATCTGTTTGCGAATTGTTTACTCGATCTTCATGATGATTCTTATTCGGTGGTGATCATAAAGTTGTTCCTCACCTATAGACATGACAATATTGCTTTTTCAAAATGTGGTTGACTTAGGGGGGATGCATGGGTTGCCTCCCATGTAGCGCTCTTTTAAGGTCATTCGCTTGAGCGTAGGGAGATTAGATGGTCAATGGGTTGATGAAAAATTCCTTTGGAATATCAGTTGGGAGGTCTCCAACAATGTAATGTTTCGATCGATGTCCATTGACTTTGATAGTATCTTTCTCATCACCGATATCTATAGCGTCAAAAGGATGAACTTTTTGTACTTGGTAGGGACCCACCCATCGGGATTTCAGCTTTCCTGGAAATAGTCTCAATTGGACTAAAATAGCAGTACGAGGTCACCTACTTTGAATCCCTTTGGTACTATATTGGTGTCATGCCATCTCTTTGTATTTTCTTTATAGATCTTTGCGTTTTCATATGTATCAAGTCGAATTTCTGCAATTGAAAACGAAGATGCTCTCTGGCGTCCTTTAGTTTGAAATTCAGATACTTGAGAATCCACATGGCTTTGTGTTCAAGTTCAAATGGTAAGGGACAAGCTTTTCCAATAATAAGGTGAAAAGGTAAAGTGTCGATAGGTGTCTTGAATATAGTGTGGTAGCCCCAAAGAGCGTCATGAAGCTTAAAGCTCCAATATTTTCGGGATTTAGATCTTGTCTTTTCCAAAATGATTATTTCTTAGTTAGAAACTTCAAATTGTCCGCTTGTTTGGGAGAGATAAGGAGTAACAATCTTGTAAGAGGATGTTTTACCACATGTAGAATTTACTTATAATCGTACATTGCATTCATCTACAAATCTAACATCTTTTGAGTTTGTTTATGGGTTGAATCATTTGTCCCCTTTTGATCTTATACCGTTGCCTATCGAGAGCGAGTAGGTTTCATTGTAGGAAAACAGGTTGAGTTAATAAATGAGTTGCATGAAAAGACACACATAAAGGTGGAAAACAAAGGGAAAACCGTGGCATCTAAAGCAAATTGGGAACCCTGTTGTGACGATGCCTTGCCCTGATGGCAAAACGTAGCCCGATGACCTGGCCTCCCACAAGAGAAGCATGTCACTGGCGCTCTTGGGCAATTAGCTCCCATATGCCCAACTCCTCCGCAGTTGTGACACAACCGTCTTCTCTCAGAAGTCTGTACAGAAACTGGGTAACTCGAGCAGCCTCGAGTCTGGCCTCGCCCGTACCCTAATGCTCCTACACCGGTCTGCCCAGTACATTGTCTCTTCTCAAACCTTCCTGTCTAAGAATTCCTCCTCTGATTGGCCCGCTCACGCTCGTAAGCCGAGGCTCTATCCTGGTAGTCTGTCAAAGACTCGCAATGAAAACCCGCAATGTAGGAATTATAGCATGTATTATAGTCTATATTTTTGGATTGGTTTGGACGTTTTATTTTCATAAATCTGCATGTATGGATGTATATTCAATGATTATATTGTTGTTTTGTCTACCTTTGCGGGAATCGAGGTCTACACCTAGTTTCGTTGTAATTGTAGGGAAAATGGCACGCTTTGGACTGAAATGGAGCTAAGGAAGCTAAGGAGTCATTGGAGCTACATTCTAGAGCATTGAGGAGTTATACGAAGATCTGAGGAACCATGGCAATGATTTAGAAGATTGATTTTGGACCAGATTAGAGAGTTTCATTCTCAGCTGAGACTCACCTCGGTCAGCTACAGTATCACCTCGACCGAGGTGATCTTGAGGAGGGTCTGGACCGAGGCGAAGTGATGACCGGACATGAGATCTTTATTTTTGGCCGAGATCTTCTATTTTTGGAAAGTGAATATCACATATTTTTGGTTGGATTTCTGGAAGGAAGATATCTTTTTGGCTGATATATTTTGGAAGATATCGAGATATATTTTAAGGAAATTATCTTTTTAAGATATATTATCTTTGGAAGATAATTCTCCTATATAAAGGGTTGGATTTTCTGCAATTCAGCCATCTTCGGATCATCTTCGGATCAAGGATTTTCTGGAGTAAGTTTGAAGAGCTTTGAAGGAAGTTTGAAGGAAGTTTTGAAGGTTGAAGTTCAAGGAAGGAAGAAATCAAGTTGAAGTTGGCTTTGAAGGAAGTTTGTAAGACTTTCTTAGTTGGTTTGATTGTTGTCTTTTCTTATTTGTGATTGAGGAACGCTGATTGTTTGTTTGATTGCTTGATTCAGTTATTGAGACCTTTGTGTTAAGGTTTTCTTGTTTGATTCCTTTCTTATATATTTGATTATTGTTATCACGATGATTTTTGGCTAAGTTCTTTATGCGATTCTAGGGTGATTGGCTTAAAGTTGTGGGAAAGACGATGATAGAATGATCCTTTATCCTAGTGGACCCTGAAAGCTCGAGCCTTTACCTTAACCGACGAACACCTCGGTCAGCCATTGAACATCTCGGCCGGGATGGGATATTACTGAACGAGGTGAGACCTTTCCTGAACCTTATCTGAGTTGAGAGTTTCTGTTTGCCAAATCCTATCCTTGTTTACCCAAGATCATGAGTGTAGGTAATAAAGGTTTATCCTTTATTGGGATTTGAGTGTGCCTTCATCCCATCTTTGAGAGTTAGCCTAAGACTTACCCGGTAAAGGTTAATTAATTCTATCCCCTTGGGTGGTGTGTTAGTTTGAGATAATTGTTCCTTTCCTTAGTACCTTGAGACTTGCCCGGTAAAAGGATCTTTGGTTTGGGATAGTGAGTAGTGAGACTTAACCGGTGATCTATTCCCACCTTAGAAACACCTTCCCTTTGCAAACCTCAGCTTTGTTCACGTTATCTTTTGAGATCTTGAGTCGAAACCACAATTGGATGCTTTAATCTCTAGAATCCGCATTCCTTTTATCTGACTTTTATATCATCTTTGATAGCTTTGATTTGTTGCTTGTGGTTATTTGACAACCTGAATTACCGTTCTTTGTTTCACCATAGTCCTTGTGTTCGACCTTGGAATTCTTGCTTTTATTACAATCGATTCGTACACTGCGGGTTCGCTATTTGCAATTGTTCTTGGTATAAATATTAAAGCTTGCACACACCTTTTGGAGCGAACAAGTTTTTGGCACCGTTGTCGGGGATTTGGTCAAGACCAAGTTCGGTTTCGGTTGTCTTTCGGGGCTATTGCCCTTGTTGCTTTTGACCACTTTACTTGAGTGTTTTCGCATGATCTTTCCTTAGGTTTATGCGAAGAACTCGTGCTGGAAAGGAAACCGTTCCTTACGATCCCGAACCAGAAAATACCTACAATAGAAGATTGAAAGAAGCTAAGATGGCCGATCAAGACAATCGCGATCTTGAAGCCGAATTGAAGGAGGCATTGGAACAACTGCGCCTCAGTAAGGAATAACTGCAGCGAGAGAAAGACGAGACTCGCAAGAACTGAAGGAATTGAAGCTGATATGGCCGCTCTAAGGGCTCAGTTTCTACCTCGACCGATCCCAGATGCTCGAACGAGGCAAGACTCAGTCCCAGTTGCACTGGCCGAGATACACCCACCACCTCGGATGTCAGTTCGAGATATTCTTTTTGCTGGAGTTCCACGAACCCTAGGACAGAGGATGGACCCCAATCAGCAAGCCAGGCGTCCAGGAGTCAACCTAGGAGATCCAACTGAGCATGATTATGATATTAGACCTCAATTTCTAACCATGATTCGACAAATGTCAATTTGGAGGCTTGGAGAGAGAGTCTCCGCATCAGCATCCGCAAAACTATGAGACTCTAATGGAGACTTTGAGGCCATCAAGATTGGAGAACAACAATTACAAGTTGAGGCCTTTCTATTTCTCTTTGAAAGACAAGGCGCTTGCTTGGTATCAATTTCTTCCGGCTGGAAAAATCAACACTTGGGAAGAGATGACGATGGAGTTTCTTACTAAGTTCTTTCCCCCTTCTAAGACCGTTGAATTGAGGGGAAAGATCAATGCTTTTATTATGAAGGACAAAGAAAGTCTGTATAAGTCATGGGAAAGATTCAAGGATCTTTTGTTGGATTGCCCACATCATGGGATTCCAAAGATCGAGTTGCTGAAAACTTACTTCAAGGGTTTGGATGGAGATACTCAATTCAAGCTCCAATTACTTTCCACCGGTACCTTCATGGATATGCTGATAGATGAACCTTGGGATTTCATTGAAAAAAAAGCTTTACACATGGAGAAGTACTCCTATCAAAGAGTTGAGGATGGAGCAAGGAGAGTTAGCTTCCAAGACACATCATCAAATGGAGCTCAACTCACCTCGCTTAGCAATGAAGTGAAAGCATTAAAGGAGCTTTTAGTAGCTCAAACGAAGAAGGAGCAAGACGGTGGATAACAAGGAAGAAACAACTATCAAGGACCGCTGAACAACAATTACAACAACAACAGAAACTCCAACAACAACAATTGGAGATCTAATAAACAAATTCCGGTAACACTTATTCTCATGCTGAAAATGCTCTTAATGCCCCCTCTTCTTCTTTTACTCCATTGAGAAGCCAGAAGCCTGCATCAAGTTCGTCCCAGCCACCAAAGAAGCCAGATGCTCTGCTGGAAGCAATTTTGATCAAGCTCAACGCTATGGAGACATCGATGAATTCATTTTCGAAGGCACAAAAAGTCTTAGAGCAACAATTTTTCAACAAGAAAAATGAAGAGCCAAGAGATCCAGGGAAGCTCCCAACATGGACAGAGAGCAAACCTAACGGACAGATCATGGCAATTACAACACGCAGTGGATTAAAGACTACAGAACCGGTACCTCGATCGAGCCCCGACCAGATAAGGAACACCTCGGACCAAGATCAGACGAGGAACATCTCGGTCGATGTGCCAACCGAGATGGAGCCCCAGAAAGCAAAAGATAAAATTGAAGTTTATGTTCCACCTCCTGCTTATAAACCACCACTTCCATTCCCTCAGTCAAGGGCAAGGGCACATCTAGACGAGCACTTTGGTAAATTTCTAGACCTTATGAATAAACTACATATTAACATCCCTTTCATTGATGCCATTCTAGGGATGCCCGCCTATGGGAAGTTTTTGAAAGAAATCTTATCAAGGAAGAGGAAGCTGGAGGATTTTGGTTAAGTAAGGATGACATCTAGGTATTCGGAGCTCATTCAAATCAAAGGAGAAGATGCCACCTAAATTGAGGGATCCCGGTTCATTTTGCATTCCCATGCAAGTTGAGGATGTCACTTATGATGTGCTTTGTGATCTAGGAGCCAACGTGAGCATCATTCCGCTGGAGCTTTGAGAGAAAGTCGGACTTGGAGAGCCCAAGCCCGTTAAAATGCCGTTATACATGGTGGATCGCTCCATTACCTGTCCAGTGGGTATGTGTGAGGACGTTCTCATCAAGTAAGGTAATTTCTACATACCTATAGATTTTTTGTGCTTGACATTCCCGCAGATTATCCCATCCCTATCATTCTCGGGAGACCATTTGTATCAACTTCGGGTTGCAACGTGCATTGTAAGAACGCCAAGTTGAAATTCAACATTGGTGGAGATCATGTGGAGTTTGCATTGCTTGTTGCAATGAAGGGAGAGCCGCTGGAGGATGACATTTTCAACATATATGATGAAGAAGAATCTAGAGAATTGGTGAGCTCTATCCTTATTAAAGATCCTCTTGAAAACATGCTTACTTGGAGGGAAAACATGCTTAATAACAAAAGGTCCTGTCCAACGAGATTTAAGCTTACCTAGAAAGAGTCGAAGTCTCGAGTTGAATAGAAGAACGAGATCTCCTTCCTTCAAGTCCTTTGGAATGATATGCTTACCATACCACTTCTTCGTTCTTTCCTTATAGATCCTTGCGTTCTCATACGTATTCAGGCGGATTCGTTGATGTCCAACATACGCTTTTCTCCAGCTTCTTTCATGTTGAAGTTGAGTCATTTGACAGCCCAATATTCTTTGTGCTCTAGCTCTACATGAAGGTAACAAAACTTCCCATACACAAGGTTGTATGGCGTTGTTCCTATGGGAGTCTTAAAAGCGGTCTTGTATGCCCAAAATGCATAGCTTCATTGCCCAATCCTTCCTCGTTCTAGAGACAGTCTTCTCTAGAATCCCTTTGATCTCCCTGTTAGATATCTCGACTTGTCCACTCGTTTGCAGATGGTACGGTATGGCGATATTATGAGTCACCCCATACTTAGCTAGTAGAGCCTCAAATCGACAAGCTGTGAAGTGCGTTCCCCCATCACTAATGATGGTTCGGGGAGTCCCGAACTGTGGAAAGACCATTCTATTGAATAACTTTACCACTACCATCACATCATTAGTTGGAGAAGCAACAACTTCTACCCATCTTAAGACATAGTTTACAACTAGAAGTATGTATCGGTTACCACAAGATGATGGAAAAAGGTCTCATGAAGTCTACTCCCCATACATCAAATATCTTTACTTCTTGGATGTTTTTGTGGGGCATCTCATTCCTCCTTGAAATATTACATCTCCTTTGACAAGCATCACAAGCAACAACATAGTTTTGTACATCCTTAAATAAAGAGGGCCAAAAGAAGCCGGATTGGATTACCTTAGCACATGTCTTGTGAGAACTAGCGTGTCCTCCGCAAGGCAAAGAGTGACAATGACGGATGATGCTTTCCATTTCGTCCTTCAGAATACATCTTCTGAACATGCCATCAAGACCTCTCTTGAAGAGTAGAGGTTCATTCCAGTAAAAGTGTCGGACGTCTCTAAATAACTTCTTCTTTTGAGCATATGATAGTCCTGGTGGGATTTCCTGACAAACAGGGTAATTGACAATATCAGCAAACCATGGGTTATTACCTTTCAAAATCTGATGAAGGCATTCTTCAATCTTGTGTAATTGTTCATCTGGAAACGAGTCGTCAATAGGGAGCTCATCCGTCTCGCAAGTAAGGTGTGAAGACGGATGAGGTGATTAGCCACGAGTTCTCCGAACCTTTCTTGTCACGGATCTCTAGATCAAATTCTTGTAGAAGTAAGATCCATCTTAGGAGCCTTGGCTTCACATCTTTCTTAGTGAATAGGTAGTGAATGGTGGAATGATCTTTATAGACTATCACCTTCGCACCTACAAGATAAGAACGGAATTTTTCAAATGCATAAACAACAGCAAGAAGCTCCTTCTCTGTGGTAGCGTAATTAATTTGAGCTTCGTCTAGCGTCTTGCTAGCATAGTAAATGGTGTGAGTGCGGCCATCCTTCTTCTGTCCAAGTACAACTCCTATGGCTATGTCACTTGCGTCACACATGACTTCGAATGGAAGCGTCCAATCGGGTGGTTGGATGATAGGAGCTGAAATCAAAGCTTTTTTGATACTGTAAAAAGCATCCAAATACTCTTCCGAAAACTCGAAAGTTATGTCTTTCATCAAAAGATTAGTCAAAGGTTTTGAAATCTTAGAAAAATCCTTTATAGACCTCCTATAGAATCCGGCATGCCCCAAAAAGCTTCTAACTCCCTTCACCGAAGATGGAGGAGGTAGCTTCTCTATAGTTTCAATCTTAGCTCTATCAACTTCAATTCCACGGTTCGAAATCAAATGTCCTAACACAATTCCTTCAGTGACCATAAAGTGACACTTCTCCAAATTCAAGACAAGGTTAGTGTCCTCGTATCTCTTAAGAACTAAAGAAAGGTTAGAAAGACAATCATCAAAGGAAGAACCATATACCGAAAAGTCGTCAATGAATACTTCCATGATGTTTTCTATGTATTCCGAAAAGATGGTCATCATACACCTTTGGAAGGTGGTTGGAGCATTGCATAAACCGAATGACATCCTTTTGTAGGCAAACGTACCCCAAGGGCACGTGAAAGTGGTCTTCTCTTGATCGTCCGGATGAATGGAAATCTGAAAGAAACCACTATATCCGTCTAGATAACAAAAGTAAGAGTGTTGTGCTAACCTTTCAATCATTTGGTAAATGAAAGGGAGTGAGATGTAACACCCCAAATCCACGGGACTTGGAGTGTCACATTGGGCTAGGATCTCACAATGGATCCTGACCCTAGTCTGACAACAAGTTCACTGGATCTTACAACAAGGCACAGGTAGATTAAAACCAAATACATAAAAGCTGTATATGATACATCAAAAGAGTTTACAAACTCAGAGCCAAGTACAAAACATCAAACAACAACATCTGATACAAAATATCCCATATCCCGCACATCCTAATGTACAGAAGTCCTCGACTGGCCACACCATCTGTCTCACCCTACAGTCTTCCTAACCTGCAGATCATCTACAACACGGTATGAAACTGTTAGCTACAGCAATGAAAAGCATGAAGGTAATAGCACAACCACACATCAACATCCCATACATGCAATGCCACACACATTCATTTATTATCTTTCATTACGTTATTCCATTACTAATTCAACTTCTTTTGTAACACGAGGAACCTAAAGAACCTCGTCCCTTTCCCCGTTAACATAGGGGTTTGCATTGGGGGTGATCATCACTCGTCCCCCCTGTGTTACTAGCTTCCAGGCACCTCCTCCTAACCAGCAGGCGGAGACCGGTGGTTACTGGCCGTTATAATACACTTGAGCCAAATAAATGTAATAAATGGTCATCCTAGTCCGGTTTAGGTTATAAATTCACAATCATATGAACACACAAAATCATCACAATCATACAATCCACAACTGCACGCTAAGTAAGTCCTATGGACTTACCTGATATACTCGTAACCTGTACCACGTCACAGCTTCCCCTTGGGGAAGTAATCAACACCTGCAATAGCAAGGCACACACAATCACATACTGCAAAGGTTAGGAGACTCGTCTCACTAACCACAACCAACCTATATCTCAAATCTAAACCTCAGATCCTCAACACATTCATAAATGCCTAAGGCATATCCTCAACATAACATCTCATCATACTCGAACACATACTAAACCTTAAAGCCATAACCGATATCCATAACATCATCATGATCCTCAACTCATTCTGACACCTAGCATGCATCTAATCAGTATTCCTCAATCTCAAATTTAACCCTAATTTAATTAATTAACCTTTAATTAATTAATTAAATTTCACCAGAATAACGTTTTGCCCGCATGCCATTTCTAAACCCACCTGTCATCAGATTTCATCAAACAAACCACCCATAAACACCAGAATAATATAATGATCATAATGGAATTTCTAATTATCCATTTGAAAAGCCTAAGGTCAATTTAGGCCAAATCGCAGTACGGAAAACGAATAAATTCATAACTTATTCGTTACTAACCCGATTGACGATCTGAAAGAAGATTTGGAATCACAACGACGCAGGCTACGCATGTACAACATCAAATTCACCAGAGTCTGAGCGACGGAATTGTCCTGGTGACATATATGCTCGACCAGGTCTTCATCTGCTCGGAAATGAAGAAACTTGTTACCGATATGAAGAGAATGAAAAGAGGAATCCAGAAACTCAAACGGAATTGAAATCGGATTAGAAACGGAGAGTAGATCTGAGTTTGAAGTTTGAGAGAAATCAAAGCTTTTACGAAGAAACATGAAAGGAAATGAATTAATAAACAATTTTCCGCTATTTATATTGAAGTCGATAATTATCCTTTAGCGAAGTCGATAATTGTCCTTTAACCGATCCAATGGCGGGTTGAACCCCCTTCTCCAAACTTCTCGAAATTGGAACAATAAATCTTGAATATTGTAGGGATAATTATTCCACAATTGTCTCGGAAAACGTGTATTCCTAAGCCGTCTTTCTTAGCCGTTAAGAAACGAAATAGCGACTCTTTTGGCCGTTTTGCCTTTCCATGTTATTTCATATCTAGGACATGTCCGATGTCCTGATCATTTCTCTCAACTGCATTTTTATTAATTGGAGCTCCCAAATGCTCCAAATAATACCGGAGGGTAAAAATAATTACCCGGGGAAAAAGTGAAAATTTCACCATAAGCCCAAAATTACGCGAGGAACATAACGGTGGGACTTATACTCAACACTTACGCAATCTTCGCGAGTTATATGTCAATTACTATCACTGATTAAGTTAATCAACATTAATTAGAATTCGGAAATACTAGTTATTACATGGGAAGTGGTCTTCTCGTAGCAACATTCAACTTACGATAATCAATGCACATTCTCCATCCCGTAACTGTTCTTGTAGGAATGAGTTCGTTGTTCTTGTTAGCAACAACGGTCATCCCTCCCTTCTTTGGAACTACTTGAATTGGGCTCACCCACTTGCTATCAGAAATAGGAAATATGATACCTGCATCAAGCAACTTAAGGATCTCCTTCTTCACGACCTCTTTCATGATAGGATTTAACCGTCGTTGAGGTTGATGTGAAGACTTATAATCCTCTTCCATTAAGATCTTATGCATACAAACAGAAGGTTTAATTCGTACCAAGTCATCAATGGTATAGCCTAGTTCTTTCCTATGCTGTTTCAGAACATTCATAAGCTTCTCAAGTTCATCATCGTTCAAGTTTGCACTAACTATAACAAGATATGTTGAGTTAGGTCCAAGAAATGCATACCTTAGATGTGTAGGGAGTGGCTTCAACTCCAATGATTGTGGTGCTTTGATTGATGAATCTTGACCAAGGGTTGTCATTGGAAAGGTCTCTGAAGGTTGAGGAAGTGTGCTACTACAGCCAAGAAAACATGCAATTGAATTTGTAGAAGTCGAAGAAATAGTAGAAAAATCGACTTCCCCTGAATCAAATTGGTCGATTTTTTCCCCGATTTTTCTTTCTGTTGTCAAAAATCGACTTGCATCTTCAAAAATCACCCGATTTCCTTTGTGTAGGTCGATTTTTTCAACTTCTTCCGGGACTTTCTTCAGCTCTTCAAATCTTGCTTCTGGGTCTTCCTCTGCATCTTCCAATGCTTGAATTTCATCTTCACAATCATGTTCCACCCCTTCCTCAATGATGCTCATGCTTAGAACCTTTTGAAGTTGATCTTTGATCAAGATCGAACTCACCACTTCTCTAGACTCTTCTTCATCAAGGATGTTAAAGACATCTTCTCCCACAACTGGCTCTTTGATCAAGGAGGAGAGTACAAACTCCACTTTCTCTTCACCTATGTTGAATGATGACTGCCCATTCTTGCAATCTACCATGCATCCGGAGGTTGCAAGGAACGGTCTCCCAAGTGTGATGGGAACTAGATAATCTGTAGGAATGTCAAGCACAACAAAATCTATAGGAATGTAAAACTCACCAAGTTTTACGGAAATATCTTCTATGATTCCGACAGGTCTAGTGATGGAGCGATCAACCATAAAGAGGGTCATCTTCACCGGTCTCGGCTCTCCTAAACCAACTTTCTTGCACAATGCAAGTGGAATGATGCTCACACTTTCTCCCAAGTCACAAAGTACATCATATGTGACTTCTCCCACTCCTATTGGTATGCAAAATGACCCCGGATCTCACAGCTTTGGGGGCATCTTTTCCGTCATTGCTTTAATGAGTTCCGATGACTCCGAACTCATCTTAACTTCACCAAAATATTCAAGCTTCCTCTTGTTAGAGAGTATCTCCTTCAAGAACTTCTCATAAGCTGGCATACCTAAAATTGCATCCATAAAAGGTATGTTAATATGCAACTTGCTCATGAGATCAATAAACTTACCGAAATGCTTGTCTAGACACGCTCTCGCTCTAAATTGAGGGAAAGGTAGTGGGGGCTTGTAGGCTGGAGGAGGAACATAGACATCGTCCTTCTCCTTTTCTTTCTCCTTTTCGGCCGGGACCTCAACGAAATTTGGGTTGCTTCTCGTTGTCATCCGTTCGGGGTATAGGATCGGTGGTTGTCACACCACTCCTAGTAGTAATTGCCATCACACGCCCCTTCGGATTGTCCTCCGTCCTTCCGGAAAGCTTCCCTTGATCTCTAGGAACTTCTCCGGCTTTGCTAAACACTTGATTCTCCAAAGCTTTTTGTGCGTTACAGATGGAAGTGATGGAATTCTTCATTCCTTGCATCTTCCCTAAGATTGTTTCCATCATCGACTCAAGCTTGTCCTTCTCCGATTGGCTCAAACTCGATGAAGTTTGTACATGACTTTTCAAAGGTGTAGAAGAAGAAGAAGGAGGTGTTATTGCATTTTCAGCATGAGAATAAGGATTACCGGGATTATGTTGATTGAATCTCCAATTGTTGTTGACGTTCCTGTTGTTATTATTGTTATTGTTCCAATGGTTGTTCCGGTTGTTATTCCTATTCCCTTGATTGTTCTCTCTTCCTAGATAGCCAACGTCCTGCTCCTTTTTCGATTGAATGCTAGGCTTCAAGAGTTCTTTCAATTCCTTAATCTCATTGTTGAGAGAGAATAAATGAGCTTGGGCTGCTAGATTAAACTTTGCTTCTGGTTCTCCGGAATCTCGATTCCCACTTTCAATATTCCTATGGGAATACTTCTCAATCACAAGAGCTTGCTTTTCAATAAGTCTCAAGCATCATCATCTCTCATTTCCATAAAAGTTCCGCAAGAAAGAGATTGAAGTTTGAATTGAGTTTCCACATCCAATCCCTTGTAGTAAATCTCCAACAACTCCAGCTTTGAAATGTCATGGTGAGGGCAATCCAATAGAAGATCGTTTTGAATCTTTCCCAAGATTTAAACAAACTTTCATTAGGTTTCATAGAAAAGGCATTGATTTTACCTCTCAACTCCGCCGTCTTGGATGGCGGAAAAAACTTGGTGAGGAATTCCGAAGTCATCTCCTCCCATGTGTTAACTCTTCTAGTTGGAAAAGATTGATACCAAACTAAGGCCTTGTCTTTCAAAGAGAAAAAGAAAGGTCTCAACTTATAGTTGTTGTTTATTGCTCTTGGAGGTTTCCAAAGTCTCCATAAGAATCTCATAATTCTGCAAATGTTGATGCGGAGATTCCGTTTTCATTCCACCAAACTGACTTTGGCGGATCATAGTAATGACTTGAGGGCGAAACCCATAGTCATGCTCATCTGAATCTCCAAGATTCACACCCAAACGGCGTGGTTGCTGATTCGGATCCATACGTTTCCCAAGAGTTCGTGGTTCAACCACGACATGAGCAACTCTCGTATCCCTGACAGGAGCACGAGGATTGACATGGACACGAGCATTAAGTGGTGGATTAGGTGGTATCATCGTCGGATGATTCATCTTTTTTAGCATTGGCGGCTTTCTCCAAGTTTGCTTGACGTACCATCTCCCGGATTTCATCCAATTCAGCTTGAAATTGCTCTCTTTCAGCACGAGCTACATCTTTCTCCTCAAGAAATCTTCTTTCACTTGTATTAAGGAGGGCTCAAGTTTCATCAAACTAAGATTTGGAGGTTCTTTTCATTGTGTTCATCCATTTTTTCTCCCTTAACTTTTTCTTGAGAGTCTTCTCCGGTTCAAGGTCAAAAGGAACGAGGTCTTTCTCAGATCGAGACCTTCATATATACCTAAAGAAAAATCTGTAAAATCACTAAGGTAGATAGATCAAATAACAAGAGCAAAAGCTCCCAAGCCAGACAACCAAAAACCGAATTTGGTCTTGACCAAATCCCCGGCAACGGCGCCAAAAAGTTATTCGCTCAAAAGTGTGTGCGTCAAAGTCTTAAATTTATATCCAGAACTTAAGCAAAAGCGAACCCGTAGTGTACGGATCAACTGTAGTAAAGCAAGAAATTCTAGAGTCGAACTCAGGGATTTGGTGAGAATAAAATCGGTTTCAAAACTATATGGCAAGATGTAAAAGCTTTTATAAAGATGTAAGAGAAAAATGATTCCAAGGATTCAAGTATCCGACTGCGGCTTTCGATTCAAGACACTCTAAAGATCAAAGGACAGAGTTGGCGTTGTCAAGGTTATGTGTTTCGAAGAAAGGAATAATGTACGGTGAAGTTTCACTACTCACTTATCCCAACTGAAAAGCTCTCAACCCGAAGGATTTTGAGTCTCATCAAGAAGAGTACTCAAGGTAAGGATTAACACCCAAACCACTCACCAAAACCCAAGGATATGACTCTCGAAGGTAAAGATAAAAGGTACACTCAAATCTTAATAGAGGATGTTGAATCTCTCTATTACCCGAATCTTGTAAACTTTGGTTGCCAAGTGAAGAATCAATGATGAAGTCTCTTGTTACACTTGGATAAAGGTTATAAAGGTTAGGCAAGGCTAGGATTTAGGCAAGGTTTAACCTTGGTTAAAGAACAAAGCATTTAAGGAACGTCAGAGGGAAAAATCGGACTGTTCTAGGGAAAATCGGCCGATTTTCTCAAAAACACCACGATTTTTCGCAATCGCAAAGGTTAAATCTCAACTCTCAGGGTTCAAATGGTAAATGAGTTCAGTCTATCATCATCTATGCCTCAATCATCAACTATTCTCCCAAGAATCACAATCCAATCATTTTCATTTTTGAATCAAAATCAAGATTGAATAAACATAACCAAATAAAAAGCAAACTTTTCATAAAACTCAATAAATCTCCAAAATCTGTAATCAATCCTTCAAAACTTCAATGGAATCTCTCAAAGCACTCAGAAATATGTGTTCACAAATCACAATAACGAACAATAAGCAAAGATCTCACAACTTTCTTGAATCTTGACTCTATCTCCTTTCCGCCAATCCTTTCTCTCCAAGAATCTCCAATCTCTATCGTGTGCCGTCAATCCCGTTTTGTGCGACCTTCCATTTTTGTCTCCTAGGGTTCCAACATAACCCAGCTCGGTAATGGGCTGCAAATCATATCCCCCTTCCGGCCCAAAAGCTTTGGGATTTCGAACGTTATATTTTTAGACGGTTACAAGTGAAAATCGGTCGATTTTATACATAACTCGTTCGATTTTTCCTACAGGAAAATTGTCCGATTTAGGAAATAAATCACCCGATTTGCCACAACAGAAAGTGCTCGTCTCTTGACTTATTTTCCACCTTCTTTGTGTGACTCTTCCACGCACTTTCCTTGCTCCTCATGACTCCGAAAAGGTTCCTTATGCTTCCTCATTGACCTTAGCTACTCCTTGCTCTATTGTTGCTTCCAAATCCATCATTTTCACCTACAATTTAATCAAAACTTGTGTAGACCTCTATTTCCGAAATATATATTAAAGAAACCTTAAAGGTACACAAATCTCTTAGAATGTAATGGAAACTGAGGTAAAACATCCACAATATGCATGATTATAATGGCATATAATTCATGGCATCACATTACCTCAACATATATCTCATTAACTCAACATACACAACACTAGCCTAGCTACACTCTCAAGCCAAGGCCAAAGGAAAGGAAAGACACATACCACACTTGGCATTTTCTGGACAAACGCACCTGCGGAAGCAACAAGACACAGGGGCGTGACACACCGCAGGGGTGGTGACACTCAGCCGCAGGGGCGGCGACACTGGCTCAGCCGCAAGGGCGGCGCTGTTAAGGCGCGGGGGCGGTTAACACAGTAGAGGGCGATTCTCTGCTTCTCTTAGCTTCTTCTCTCGATCCTCTTCACTTCTTCATTGCCCAAAGGCAATCATCATAACATATGTATACATATACTTATTAGCAACGTCCAGGAAGATCAAACACAAGCATAGCTTGTGGGATTTCCTAATCTAAGAAAAAGAAAGGAAGACAAGAAGAAAGAAGAAGAAGACTTACCACAACAACCTCAAGCAAGAAAGAAAACACTCAACCAACAATAACTGCACAATAACTGCACAACAACAGCAACACAACACCATCATCTTAGCTCAAAAATTACCAAAGCTTTACACAAGATCAACTCTTGGATCAAAATCAAAGAAGTCACACAAGAAGAAAACAAGGAAAGGAGAAGGAGAATGGAAACGTGGAGGAGAAAATGAAGCTGGAAAAGAGAGATGGAAACCCTCACTTGAGGGAGAAGGAAAGAAACTTAAAGGCGAAGCAAATGGAAAAGCACGGGTCAAAGGGTCAAAGAAAGCGGTTGAGGCCGCCTAATCCGCGGGGGCGGGTCCTCAATACCGTAGGGGCGGTGCCGCACCTGCGACCAAGTCGTGGCGAAGGGGCGGGGTCCCTAAAGAAACTAAGGCTCTTACAACACGCTCTTATCTTGCTGGTTTCCGTTGTGACTCCTTGACGAACTATCAAGATAGAACATATGCTTATGAGAGAGACCGATCGGTCAGAGGAGAGCTTCTCAGACAAGAGGTCCTGAGAAGAGGTAGAGGATTGGACCAGTTAGTACTGGAGTTGCAGCATCTGGGTTTGGGCGTAGGGAGATGCCGGGACATTCTGGTTTCTAGCAGTGTGTGCAGAGTTCCGATAGAGGATGGTAGTGCTTTAACTACAAAGGCTTCGGACATACGAGAGCTGACTGTAAGAAGACTACAGTGACTTGTTTTTATTTTGGCAAGCCCGGACGCATAGTTGCGTTTTGCCATCAAGGAAAGGCACCATCACAGCAGGGTTCATCACCTTCTAGCGTTGCTGGAAGTGGGCAGATGCCGCCTCAATATTAGTAGTAACAACAGCGAGCACCGGGTTTTACCACTCCTCAGGTTTTTGCTCAGGGGCAAGGCAGAGGTAGAGGACAAGTTGGTGGTACGTCAAACACGAGAGACGCTTCAGCTAAAGTCTACGAGCTAATGAGTGCAATGGAGCCGACAACTCCAATGACCACATGTACCACTCATATTAATGGTTTTCTTGTCAGAGTTTTATTCGATACCGGTGCTACACATTCTTTTATATCTGATGCATGTGTAGATAGATTGGCCTTAGTTATCTTAGAGGGAAGACCCTTCTTTATAGGGTTACCCGATGAGGGTAAGATTAGAGGTACGCGAGAGGTTCGCGATTGCCCTATTAGATTGGGAGGTCACGATTGGTCAGTTGACTTATTCGTCATGTACTTAGTACATGAAGAAGTCATTATGGGCATGGATTGGATGGATAGACACCAGGTTGTTTTGGACATCGTCAAGATGACAGTGACGGTAACTACAATTTTTGGCCATGTAGAGATTTTCCAAGGATGGGACCTCGGAAAGATTGGTATAGTCATTAGTGCAGAGCGAGCTGCGAGACTTATTGGTCAAGGTTGCAAGGCTTTTTGGTGCTATGCCATGAAGGATAGTACGAGTCCAACATTGGAGGATATTCCGGTAGCATGCGAGTTTACCGACGTCTTAGGAGAGCCATCAGGTTTACCTCCACATACGAGTGTAGACTTTGACATTTATCTAGAGCCTGGAAGAGACCGATCTCGAAGGCTCCTCACCGTATGACGCCTATCGAGATGCTTGAGCTTAAGAAGAAGCTCGAGGAGTAAGCTTAGAAGGGCTCATCCGCCCTAGTGTATCTCCTTGGGGCACACCAGTACTCTGTGTCAGGAAGAAAGACGGGTCAATGAGGTTATATATTGATTACCGAGAGCTTAACATGGTGACAATCAAGAATAAGTACTCATTGCCCCGTATCAACGATCTTTTGGACCATCTGCACGGAGCTTCTGTGTTTTCACGGATCGATTTGAGATCCGGATATCACCAGCTAAGGGTGAGAGAGCAGGACATAACCAAGACGGTATTTCGGACCAGGTACGGTCACTACGAGTTTGTAGTGATGCCTTTCGGGCTCACGAAGGCGCCCTCCGTGTTCATGGAATTAATGAACAGAATCTTCATCGACTTCCTAGACCAGTTTGTGGTGGTCTTCATCGATGATATTCTAGTATACTCTCGCAATAGAGAGGAGCATGTATGGCACTTAAGAATCGTACTCCAAGTCTTGCAGGATAGAGAGCTTTACGCCAAGCTCTCTAAGTGCGAGTTTTGGATGTCTGAGGTGACATTCCTTGGCCATATCATTTTCGCCAAAGGGATCAAGGTAGGTTCGGCGAAGATCGAGTCTATGGCATCTTGGCCGCCTCCTAGGAACGTCAAGGAAGTACACAGCTTCCTAGGATTGGTTGGCTACTACCGTCGCTTTGTGGAGGGATTTTCGGTTATCGCCCGACCACTTACTTCCTTTATGAGGAAGTCTACGAGATTCGTGTGGTACGAGTCGTGCCTGTAGAGTTTCGAGGAGCTGAAGAAGAGGTTGGCCTATGCTCCTATCTTACCTTAACTAAAGGGTATAGAAGACTTTGTGGTTTACAACGATGCATCCAAACTTGGCTTGGGATGTGTTCTGATGTAGAGGGGTAAGGTTATAGCATACGCATCTAGACAGCTGAAGATGTATGAGGAGAATTACCTCACCCACGATCTCGAGTTAGTTGTTGTTATTCACGCTTTGAAGATTTGGAGGCATTATTTGTACGGAGCCATGTGTTATATATTAACATACCATAAGAGTCTGAAGTATATATTCACTCAACGGGAGTTGAATAACCGCCAGAGGATATGGTTGGAGTTGATCAAGGACTTCGATCATGAGATCTTATACCACCCGTGGAAGGCGAATATGGTACCAAACGCCCTTAGTAGGAAGACTCCTCGGGAGATGACGATCACTTGGCTAATAGCTCAGCCTCAGTTATAGCGAGATTTGGCACGACTAGTGATGGATATCCACTTCCCGGATTCCGATAGCCATTTTTCCACCTTGGAGGTGTTACCAGATCTATTGGTAGAAATCCGACAAAAGCAGGAGAGTTGCCCAACTTTGACATGGATCCGAGGCAGGATTTCTCGATGAGAGGCACCTCAGTTTGCAGTCGGTATTGATGGAGTTTTGAGACGCCAGGAGCGCATATGTGTACCCTTGGATCGAGAGATGAGACAACAGATTTTACAGGAGGCTCACTCTACACCTTACTCAGTGCATCCCGGTACAAGTAAGATCTATCAAGATATCAAACGCTATTTCTGGTGGGGAGGTATGAAGCCAGATGTGACGAGATATGTAGCTCAGTGTGTGACCTGTCAACAGGTCAAGATAGAGCATCATCTACCAGGAGGAGATCTACACCCTCTTCCCGTTACTCAGTGGAAGTGGGAGGATATCTCGATGGACTTTGTTACCGGTTTAAGACCGAGTCGAGGCTTTGATGCCATTTGGGTTGTAGTGGATCGAGTGACGAAGACCGCATGTTTCACTCCCATCAAGGAAACGCGGCCGGTAAGTCGATTAGAAGAGGAGTTCACGAGGCAAATAGTAAGACTTCATGGAGTACCTAGGTTTGTAGTCTTTGACAAAGACGGACGGTTCACCTCGAGGTTCTGGCAGCAAGTGCATGCCGCCCTAGGTACGAGTCTGCAATTCACGACTTCTTATCATCCTCAAACCGATGGTTAGTCGGAGCGGACCATCCAGCCTCTAGAGGATATGTTGAGAGCTTACGTGTCAGACTGGGGACAGGTGTGGCCAGATCACCTTTCCTTAGTGGAGTTTTTGTATAACAACAGTTGGCACGCTTTGATCAAGATGACTCCTTATCAGGCCTTATACGGACAGAGATGCCGTACCCCGATGTGTTGGGACAAGCCGAGCAGTGCTAGCGGTGTAGCACTTGAGCATATATAGGATGATATGGCTTGAGTAACAATAATCCGAGAGCGGATGTTACCAGCACAAAGTCGCCAGAAGTCTTACGCAGATAAGATGCGCAGACCTCTAGAGTTCAGAGTTGGAGCTCAGGCATGGCTAAGAGTATCCCCGACACGAGGTGTTAGACGTTTCAGCGACAAGGGGAAGATGAGTCCTAGGTATGTCGGACCTTTCTAGATTCTTGAGCGAGTTGGAGAGACAGCATACAGAGTTGCATTGCCACCGAGACTTAAGGGTGTTCACCCGGTCTTCCACGTATCTCAGTTAAGGGAGTACGTATCAGATCCGAGGCACATCGTCAGTCATGAGGATTTAGTGGTCGAGGTAGACCATACGTTCGTAGAGCATTCGGTAGCTGTCTTAGAGCGTAGTATGAGACACTTGCGATTGAAGGACATACCGATGATGAAGATTCAGCGGTCGATGCGAGGAGCAGATAAGGCGATTTGGGAGACATAGGATAGTATCTAGAGGAACTATCTGGAGTTCTTTTTTGAGTTGGATGTACCTATAGTGTAGATGTTGGAGTATTAAATTTCATGGTTGAGTTGTGTTTACGCTTGTGAGATGTTTTGAGTTATGTGCCCTGAGTGGGAATATATGAGTTTAGTTCAGTTTTGCTTCACCCTTGTGATTGTGTGATCTTGTGGTTCGTTACAAGTTTCGGGACGAAAATTATTTTTAGGGGATCTAATGTAAGACCCCATTTTTGCCTTCACCGCCCCGCAATGAAGGGAGCCGCTTCCGCGGCAGGGTGAACCGCCCATGTGGTTCCGCTATAAATCGCGCCGATTTGATGTTTCGTCTGTTTTATTTCTTTTCATAGATAGAAGATCCGATCTTCTATCTTATGGAACAGATTTCCTATGATCTTCTAACCCTAAAAACGTCTTTCCTTCTTCTCCTAATCATTCCCTATGAAATCCCGCTTTCTCTTCCTTTTTCCGTTTCTTGCATACATTCTCCTTCAACCTCAAAAGCTGCAACCTTCTTCCCTTGTGAACCTTGTTGAACGTGTAAGTCTTCTTCCTATTCTCCTTCACGTTCTTGAGCTTGCTGCATCTTCCCTCCCTTATGTTTCTCTTCCTTTCGCTCTTGTCTTCTTCTTTTCTTCATCTTCAAGAATCGAGATCCACTCTTGATTCTTGTTGGCTTTCCCGTCGTTGATATGTTGATGTTCACAGGCTCCTTGAGTTGAGTTGTGACATGTGTGAAGAGTGAAAGAACAATGCTTTAGCCCTTATGGAGTTCCTTGTTGTCGAAGGAGAAGACGCACCTTCTATGCCGAAACCTCCCCCGCGCTTGTTCAGTACCGCCCCCACGGGATTTGTCCAATGCCGCCCCTGTGGTGTTGTCTGCAGTAGCCCTGTCTTTGGTGAGTTGCTTTCCTTCCTTGTTTCCCTCGTTCCTTCCCTTGGCTTGTGTTGATGTTGTTAACCCTTCTTGATCTATAAGACTAAGGTTTGAGACCTTAGCTTGCGGAGATCTCTTAGAGATTTATTGAGACTAGAGGTTATAGACTTCTAGCAATCGTTTCGTTCCTGATACGTTATGCCTTGTTTGAGTAGGCATTCCTTCCTTTCCTTTGGGATATGAGTTGTTCATTGACCTTTGAGTGTACCTTCGAGTGAGGTAAGTCCCTTGGACTTACTTAGCTGTGTTTCGTATATTAGATTGACTGTTTTGGCTTGTTTGCATTGTTGTTATTGTTATAATTGATAACCCTAATAGGATTGACCTTGTTATACCTTAATTGGCCTAAGTGTACTATAACTGGACGGTTACCACTTGTCCAGTTCAAAATGGGGAAATTGGGAGGTGCTCTTGCGACCAATCCAACAGGTGACGGAAGTATGCATATGTTCTAATATTGTTGGTGAAATGGGACAAAGGCGAAATCGTAGTGATTCTCATGTGACAACATAAGTTGAATTAGTAAAGGGGTTAACCTTAATGAAAGATAATAATCGGTTGAGTGCAAGCATACTATATGTTTACTTCACCTTATGTGTGTTTGTGCCTTTATTGTCTTTTGGATATCTAGAATGCCAGCTAACGGTTTATACCGATGTTGTAGATACCTTGCAGGATATAGGTATTGCTGAGTGATCCGGATGGTGTGGTTAACCGGAATTCCCGTACATTATAAGACGATATCAGGTTTATATTTCTATTTTTGTCATTCCCTTTTGTTTTGAACTCGGCTGCGAGTGTTTTACATTTTCCCTTGCTATAACCTTTGGATTTATATAAGTTTTGGTTTTCATTTATTTGTGCCTTGTTGTAAGATCCGATGTTGTCGTTACTAGTCTGAGGATCAAGACCCATTATGAGGTCCTAGCCCGTAACGCTTCGGATTCCCAGAAATTGGGGTGTTACAAACAAGGGTTGAGGGAAATAATTCATCAACAAAGTCAGAGTAATTCAAAAATAGTCATGAGCGGAAAATCCTAGGATTAGCAAACTTCATAGGTGATGGTACCACATTCATATCCTTAATGCATCTCCTAGAAGGATCTAACAATGTTATAACTTGAGATTGTACCACACAATTCTCTTCCAATTTGATCCTCGGGGTTTTAGTGTAACACCCCAAATCCGTAGGACTTAGAGTGCTATGGGCTAGAACATCACAATAGGTCCCAACCCTAGCCTGACAACAAGTTCATTGGATCTTACAACAAGGCAAAAATAAATATAAAACAACCTTTATAAAACTGAAATATCAGATATCATAATACATACAAAACCCCACAACCGAGTAACAAAACAATATCGTCATATACATATATACATCCCAAAAACCCATACATATCCTAGATGTACGGAAACCCTCGGCTAATCACTCCACCAGATCACTTTGTAGTCCTCCTATCCTGCAAGGCATCCACAACATGATATGAAACCGTTAGCTAACAATTCATAAGTATAAGATCATGCATAAGCATATACAAATTTGACAAATAACAATAAACACCAAGCATGCCATCACACATTTCCCGTTTAATTATCTTTATAAAGGCATACACTCATAATCATTTTTAAAGGTGTACACAAGAAGTATATCATTCTCGCCTCTGTTTCTCTCACCATCTGGAGTGGCTAAGCGTACTATCACCGTATACAAATAGGAGTGGCTCGGTACCTTCACCGTATACCAGGACTGACATAGTCCCAAAGAACCCTCCAGCCTCCCTCGAGAGTACTAGACAAGTTATCACCACCCATCAATCGTGGGCCAATACAATGTCGGTAATAATTAATATATATATATCGCATGATATAAAGCACATAACAAACATCACTCATGCATACATCCAATATAGGAATGCAACTTAGTAAGTCTCACGGACTTACCTATATCCAAATAATCTCAACAACAATCAACCTCTCAAATTCCCGTAGGAATGAAAACCGCCTGATAAACAAGGCATAAATATATCAATTACCGCATCATCAAACTAAAAGAATCACTCCTAGTCCCAAAGGATCCACAAGGATCATAATATCGTAATCAACCTCAAATAACACTCCAAAACCTCGAAGCCTCTTCATGGCATATTGTTACATCAATATATCATCATCAATCCAACACAATACTCTTCTAGCAGGCTTCTAAGTAAGGATCAAGAAGGAAGGATGAACTTACCAAAGAACTTGGTAAGTTCTAAAGAAGGTGCGGGCACGGTAACAAGGTCCGACGCTGTGATTGCGGCTGAACGTAGGCGCGGGGGCGACTTAGATAAGGAGCGGGTGCTGTTTCTTAATAGAGCACAACTCTTGTGCTCTTCGACATATCTCCTATCCACCAACTCACTCCACCGCTGGGAGTTATCAAGGAAAGCAAAGCATATCCAAACACCACACATCAACAAGATCAACTTGTTGAATCCATACAAGAAAAGAAAGGAAGGAGGAGAAGGAGAAGAGAGGGGAAAAGGCTCACCAATTTCTGTAGATCACTAGAAGGAGGAATTACAGCTGCAAATTAGCAAGCTATCCAAAGCAACCATCCATATAACATCATCATCACGTCAAACTTGAAGAAGATTCAAAGAAGAACCAACATGAGAAAGAGAGAAGAAGAAGAGAGTATGAACGTGAATGAGAAGAAGGAACAAAATATTTGGAGAGAGAGAGAGGGTAAACCCTCACTGGAAAGGAAAAAAAAGAAGCTTAAGAAGGATAAAAATGGAAAGGTGACCGGCTAAGTCGGCCGTCTACAATACTAACCCGCGACCGCGGGTCATCCTCGTCGTGACCGCGGCAGCGCGAGTGAGGTCATGGCGAGGCGCGATCGCGGGGCCTTCATCTAAGCATGGTTGTTACATTTGGAATGCTCTATGTCTTTCATTAAAGGAAAAGAAAAAGGTATATTCTTAGGTAAAGGTTCTTGAGAACAACTTAAAGGTGCATGCAAAAGCGTAAACGGTACATTACAATCAAGAGAATTAGCATACTCTAACTCATGCTGATTCACATCTAGCTCATGATCATTCATGCCATTCTTATACTCTTCACACTCAATAGTATCATCAAAAACAAGCTCATGTGCATACAATTCATGTCCATCTATTTCATGCTTATCACATTCAACTTCATTAACTATATAAGATTCATGCTTAATTGCTTCAATACTAGTTATATCATGTGATATAATAGTAGATTCTAAAGCTAGCAATTCTAAGTGATCATTCATTGTAGTAGAAGATTGAGAATCACTTATCTTTTCAATTTTGAAAATCTCAATCGATGGTTCCTTTTTTGGGGCTGGAGAACTCGTGATTCCAATGCGTTCAACCTGCTACGCATTTCTCCTTTGTTGATCACGACTGAAAACTGAGAGGTGGCGAGATATTGGGGTCAAGATTCCAACTATCGATCCTTCCTTATACGATGGTTTTGCCTATCCACATTCCTTCTGCATCCTTATTCTCGAATTCGAGAAAATCATCAACAAACTCCGGAATGTTATGTCTATAATAACGAGGAGAAAGAGAGACTATGGGGTTGTAGTTTTGTATGGAACATGTGATCTCCCATCAACCTCATGTATATATCTGAATTGGGTGGTGAAGTTAACAATTCTCGACCAAGGGGCGAGATTATTAAATCTCAGTTGGAATCTGGGGCGAGATTGGGGCCGAGATTCTGCACTGAAGCAAGATCCCAATTTCTCTACTTTCTCGGTGAGGTTTGTAAGGGGACCCATGAGTTATTTCATCATTTCTATGGCTTCGGTTTTGTTTAATCCACTCCTTTATAACCTTTTAGGAACATTAGACCTAGGCATCTTGCACAAGCACACAAAGTAACCACAAACTCGTGAAGTTAGTGAAAACGAAAAATCCTTACTTGTTTTCTCCCACACTCACTCTTAGTTGTGATATCGCAAGATAATTTGATGTAATTGTCTTGGGTGGATTGATAATTCTTTAAATAATCGATGACTAGCTTCAACTATAAATTCCTTGGTTGAATCAAGATGTCAACTTGGAAGATAGTTAAGGAAATCATGTTGGAGTTCTCTTCACAAAATTGACAAAAAGTAGAAAGAATATTTTGAGTAGACTATACTAGTATGATCAAAAGTATAGATACTAACTAACACACTCAAAGAAATAGACTCAATGTGTTTAGAATAGAAAGAGGCAAGAAATAGGCACACAAGAGACTAAGTAGAGCGTTTTACGTACTTTGAAGTTATGCAATTAGAGAGAGAGAGAGAGAGCCGGGTAGGTTTACTCTCGATAGAGGGTAATCTTGGTCAAAATCTCGGCCGAGATTCTTCATTCGGGGTCGATATGGCTTAAAAGTGAGGTGTTTTGGCTATGAATGTAACACACCGAATCCACGGGACTCGGGGCGCTACTAGGCTAGAATCTCACAATGGATCCTGACCCTAGCCTGACAACAAGTTCATTTGGATCTTACAACAAGACACGGATAGATTAAAACCAAATACATCAAACTGTATAAATATATACAGACACAAGGTTTACAAAACATAGCCGAGTACAAAACGGTATCCACATATCCAACGAGTACAAAAGTCCCCAAAACCCTCGCACATCCTAGTGTACGGAAGCCCTCGGCTGATCACCCAATCTGGCTCACTCTGTAGTCTTCCTGACTTGCAGATCATCAACAACACGGTATAACCCGTTAGCTAACCCTTCATATATAAGATAATGCATAAGCACATATACACAAGTCATAAAAAGGTAAACACTCAATCATGTTGTCACACATTTACCCGTTTAATTATCTTTATAAGGTCAGACGCACCAGTCATATATATATATATATATATATATATATATATATATATATATATATATATATATGAAAATATGTGACACGAGGAATATATCATCCTCACCTCTGGGTATCATAGCCATATGGAGTAGTATCGGTGCACTTCCCGTGTACCCTAAGGGAGTGGTGAAGTGCCCATCACGTATACCAGGATTGGTCTAACCACAGAGAACCTCCCAAACTCCTTATAGGATGAAAGGGAAAGGTTATCACTGCCACTACATGGGGGCTATCCAATAAAAAATAGGTCGGTAGTAATCAATAACGTGTGATATCTAGTATATAACAACTACCACTCATGCATACATCCAATATAGGGATGATAACTAAGTAAGTCCTACGGACTTACCTCAAACTCAGAATAACCTCAACCACGATCAACTCCAATCCGGAGGATACCACTGCCTAATAACAGGGCATAAAGAGATATCAAATCTCCTATCAATCAAAGGGGTCACACCTAGACCCAAGAGATCCATAAGGATCATATACAACCTATAAGCCTCAACAACCTACTAAACCTCAAAGCCATAACCGGCATATATCGATACCATGATCCTCATCATCCTATACTCATACTCAAACCTAGCATGTCACTAACCCACTCATACTAGGAAAGGAAAGGATCCATACCACCCTAGGTAGGTCCTACACAAGATGCACCTGCGAGACAAGGGGACTCAGGGGCAAATCACTAGAAGGAGCAGGGGCGGCGGCTCTTCCATACAGGGGCGGCGGCACATCAGGCGCAGGGGCGGTCTGCCCGTGCAAAAGGTGATCTTCGATTTCTTTTCGATCCTTCACTCGGTATCCTTCACTTCTTCATCATCATCCAACAATCATACACATGCATATATATACATGTATATACATATATACATATATACATCAATACATGCCTAGGAAGATCAACACAAGATCAAGCTTGTGGGAATTCATCACCAAGGAAGAGGAAGAAGAGGAAAGAAGGAAGAAAGAGGAAGAAAGAAAGAAGCTTACCACAACTAGGACGAACAGAGGGAAGATCAACACCAACACACTTCAACTGGCCCTTCACAGCTTAACATCAACAACCACTATCATCATCATCATCATCATCATCAAAACTCCACTTAAACTCTCTTGCAAAACAAAAGGGAAAACCAAGAAGAAGATCCAAGGAAGAAGAGAAAGAGAAGAAGAACGTGAGGAGAAGAAGTCTGGAGAATGAAGGAAACCCTTCATCAGAAGCAAAGGGAGGCTTATAAAGGAAGCCAAGGTAAAGCACAGGTCAAGAGTCAACAAAGGTGGTTGTAGCCGCAGGAAACCACAGGGGCGGATCCATGAGCCCTAGGGCCGGCCAACAGGGCGTTGGGGGCGGCTCACAAGGCGCTGGGACGGCTCAACACAAACTCAGCACTTGCGTCTCAGCTGAGGTGCAAGTGCGGGATCACTAAAAGACTAAGGCCCTTACAATGAACTAGATCAAGGATGGTATGAAACTTCTTCTCTGGATGTCCTCTTGAACTTGGCACACTTGAATTTCTCAACTTTTGCCTCAAAATATTTCGATAAAATTCGCAACAGTAGCAAATCTCGATCTAAATCTTGGACATGATTTTGGACAGAGGGGTCGAGATTTCCAAAGGTCAAGTATTTGACGGAAATCACTAAATATGCCTTAGGATATACTCCTCCCTTGTTGCGTTGATGATCCCTTCTTAGTTGGATCACAACAACTCTTGCTCAACTAGCTTCACCAAAACTTTGGGTTATAATTTATGAAATAATATATAGACTAAGGTAAGAAGAGAGGGATTTGTGCTTGGATTTGTTGTGGAGGTATGGGCAAGATATAGGTCAAAATATATGGTTGTTGTAAGGAGAAAATTCGAGCGAGATTTGATAGATTTTTTGTTAGGATTTTGAAAGATATGATAAGTTCTTACCTACTAGATAAGATCTCAACAACAAGATAACTTGTATTTCTCTTTCTGTAATATCCTTAATCTTTTAGTGACCCCGCCCATGCGCCTCAACTAAGCCACAAGTGCGGAGCAGCCCCCGCGGCCCTGCAGTGTGGGCACCGCCTTCCTTGACCGACTGCTTTCCCGTTTCTTCCCTTATAAGTTTCTTCTTCTCTCTCTTGTGAGAGGGTTTTCCTTCCAAACTTCATCTTCTCACGTTCTTCTTTCGTTCCTTCTCTTTTTCTCTTGATTACTCCCTTGGCTCAATATCCCTTAATCGAGCTCCATACAAGTAATCCCTCAATTTCTCTTATATACATGACACTTAATTGAAGTTGGAATTGGAATTGAAATTTTCAGAAGTTGGATCTCGATTGTATGGAACCCTAAACCCTAATCCCTTAAAATCGATCGATGAATTTCATATTTTGATTGAGTGCTTCGATTTCAGTTTGTTAAAGTTATACATACATCCATTTCAGATTCATTAACCTTATACATACAAATCTAGTTTTATTGATATTTGTTAGCCTGGTTTTGCTGAAAGAGTTGATTTGGTTTTGTACTTGTAATATTTTTTTATGGCAATCAATAACAAAACTAGATGAAATGTTATCGTCGAGCAAGTGATATGTTAACTTGTTTTATGTTGAGTTCAATTGACTAGTCTTTAGAAAGGGGTATATAGGTTGTGTTATACACATCAATAAATTAGCAGTCAATTGTTTCCATTTGTCAAGATAAATCACGAATAGTCATTAATAAGATTAAATAAAATGTTTCCGAAAACCTACCTAAGCTAATGTTGAAGTATTGTCCTGCTTCTAAGTTGATTTTAGTAATGAATTTGGTTTTGGTACAATGATGGTACACAACACTAGCGGAGGAAGCTTTCAAGAAGCAACTGAGGTAATTCTAGACGATGGTCAATTGACAAAAGTTAGGATTGAACAATTGAATGAAGTGCATAAAGAAGTACGTTTGCGTGTTGAGTATGCTCAGAAGGTGATGAAGTACATTACTTCTTCAAAAAAGGCTTCTGCAATTGAAAAACTTTTCAACAAAGAAGGCTTATATTAAAGCAGATTAGGGAACTCGAGGAAGCTAGTATAAAGCTGGACTTCATGATTTCAAAAAAATTTATAGAGAAAATCTCTTTAAAAAGATCGTGGACGAAATATTTTCCTTAGGTACAAGAGATTTTGATGAGGAGGAATTATATGAAAAAGTCCCTGTTGAGTTGAACATAAATCCCCATAAAGCAAGAGCTTGTGTTTTTAAATTGCAAAAACAAGATTGTATGACGCGTTGGTTCGAGCAGTGGCATTCGTGGAAGCGGTATGACTCCTTTCATATCATCTTTATCACATATATTGCACTTCGGGTATTTTTGTTCTCATTTTCAAATATGTAGGTTGCTACTCTCAACAACCTCCTGGCTTCCGATAAAGTTGTACCTGCAACACCGTTGTCTTGAGATGTACCAAAAGAGTTGGTTGATCTCTTTTCCATATACTTAGCAATGAATCGTCGCGTAAAAAGACATCATGTTTACAATATTTGCTGGGAATAAGTGATTCTACAATTGAAGTTTTAAAACATATGGGGTATAAGCTGGAAGATGAGTCTAAGGAGGAAGATTTTAGGTTCTAGAATGAATCTGATTTTTTTTTGCTTTGTTCGCATCAATCAGCTATTTGTCCGAACGCAATGTAGTATATATGGATGCTCAATGGCAATAAATATGTGTTTTCTTTACTTAAATTGGCTTTAGTGTGGTGTTGTCATGGCTCGATTAGTCGAGTCTTTTGTAACTTGAAATTTTGGGGTTGTGCAATACAAAACAACCAAACAAGTCTGCCCATACTTGTTGTGTGTCAATAGTTGAAGACGAAGAAACCATACTATGTAATGCTAATCAAGATCTTCCCATATCAGTTGCATATGATTTCAATGGTTTCAATATTAGATTTCATCATTGTTAAGCTAATTCAGCTCAAACTGTCAAACATTTCAGACTTCATTTCATAAAAAGACAAGCCAAAGAACAAAGTTACAAAAATGAAGAACATTGATTTGAAAGGAATATTCATATATGCAAAAAAATGATGAAAATCATGCTTGAGGAATGTTGCGGATGACACTTGTGATAGTTTTGCAATCATATTCCAGGATCTTCATCTAGTTCTCAAAGTCACCGATTTCCTGCAAAATCAAACAAATAATAAGACTTAATTATCATGGCAAGCAAGCCTGCAACAATTATAATGGGGTTTTAGTAATCCAATTTTGGATCAAAATATTCCATCCAAACAACTATAAAACTGAACAAAAAAAACATATGCACTTAAAGAGATCGGAGTTGAGACGAGCCTTAACAATAATGTTAATAGATGGGGAGAAGGTGAGCCATTGATCGGTTTGCTTCTTATAGCGAGCAACGGTGGTAGAGAGCGATCTGATTTCGAGTTCGTCCCGCTTCTCGTTGACGAAGGATTCGTGTACTCCTCCATTAACTGAATCAACTAGAAGCTCTGATACCTTACTAGCTCCATAAGGCCTGCCTTTTGGCTTTCTCTATTCGCAAAGTTTTTGTTGATTTAATCTTCAATTTTTGTCAAATTCAATCTGATTCTAATACTGGTAGTTTGCATCATTGAATAATTATCGATTATGAAAAAGAAATTACAGAAGGAAAATAAAAGAAGAACCTAACCCTTTTTTTTAACCTATAACCTAAAATCTTTTTAATAGGGTTAGTGAGAATTGACTGAACATGGCAAATTTCAAAAACTTTCAAAAGTTCAAGGGCACGAACCGAACTTAAAAAATATTGGGCAAAATTCAAAATGCCCCATATTTCAGGGGTACCAATCAGAATTTTTCAAAAAATAAAAAAAATCTAACGCAATCGGAATTCCATCCTCTGATTCCTGGACATCTCTATTCCCTCGCCCTTCCTTGTTCCTTAGTTCCCAATTTCCCTTCCCGCTCCCGAATCCTGACCCTTTCTGCTTCTCTTCCTCGACACTTGGAGTTTTTACACAGTCGATCTTGGTCTCTGCTCACTGCTTCTCTTGTTCTAAACTCGAAATTTCCGGTGTTTGCAACGACAACTGGCTCGGTTCCTCTCAATTTTATGTCTCCGGTCCCTCTGTCTCAATTCCAACCGAAGGCCACCGTATATCTCAGCTTTTTGTCTCTCTATCTCACCAGGTGCGCTGGCGGCAACGAACGCAAGGACCCAGCCTAATTTAATTCTCCATGGCTTGCGTCACTTTCTGCACCCTCTGCAATCCCCACTCTTTCCATCCCTCACTCTACTCCAAAACCTCTCCATTCAACCAATATCGATCCCTGAAACCGACGGCTTCAAATTCACGTAAACTAATCGTCGCCACCACTTTAGCAAATGCTGAGCCGCTGGTGGATGAAAGACCCAAGTTCAGGTGGGTGGAGATTCGGCCAAACAGTGAACAACTCTCCCAAGACCAGAAATTTTCCATTTCGAAGCTTCCCAAGAACATGACCAAGCGGTGCAAGGCGTTCATGAGACAGATTATCTGCTACTCTTCTGAAAAGGGCACATTATGGGATTTGGTAGCTTCTTGGGTTAGTATTATGAAGCCCGTTAGAGCTGATTGGCTTGCTGTTCTCAAGGAATTGAGTGATGTGGATCATCCTCTGTTTCTTCAGGTATTATCTTCTGATGCAATTTAATCTTTTAATAATTATGTTGACTCATTGCTTGAATTCACCTGCTATTGTTGTCTATGTATGCCTGTGCAATTCCTTTTTGGGTTTGTCATGGTTCTTAGTTTTCCAACTTAAAGAGGGTTAGCAAGTTTATCTGCCTTCTTTAGATTGTTTGTTTTAATTCTAGTAGATGAGATGAATAATGTTTTGGTTGTTATTCCATGAAAATTCAGAGCCCAATGTGGTCACTGGTCATTACTCATTATGCAAGTGGGAGTTAGTAATTGCAAACAGTGAGCTTGCTGACGAGTTTGGTTCCTCCAATGTCCTGATTATCGTTGCTTGAGAGATCAGTTGTTGTTGTAACTCGCAATGTTTTCGCTTTGATCGGAGTATTAGGTATATGCTTCTGAATTTTTATACCATTTTTCATCTATTCTAGGTGTTTGAATGTGCTCTTAGTGAAGACTCTTTTGAGCCCAATGTTCGGGATTATACGAAGATGATTCATTTTTATGCCAAGAAAAATTACCTGCAAGATGCAGAAAATACTGTTTTAGCCATGACTCAGAAAGGCATGGTTTGTGATCAAGTGACATTGACTACCATGATCCACATGTACAGCAAAGCTGGTAATATTGACAAGGCTGAGGAGATTTTTGATGAAATGAAACTTCTAGGTCAGCCATTAGATAAAAGATCCTATGGTTCAATGATCATGGCATACATAAGAGCAGGAATGCTTGACAAAGGGGAAGCTATAGTTCTAGAAATGGAAGCGGAGGAGATATGTGCAGGTAAAGAAGTATATAAGGCTTTGCTGAGAGCTTACTCTATGAAGGGTGATTGTGAAGGAGCACAGAGAGTGTTCAGCGCAATTCAACTATCAGGCACTTTCCCTGACGTTAAGCAATGTGCACTCGTCATAAATGCTTATGTGGTAGCTGGTAAAAGCCAAAAAGCACGTATTGCTTTTGAAAATATGAGAATTGCTGGAGTAGAACCTAGTGATAAATGTGTGGCTCTATTGTTAGAAGCATACGAGAAGGAGAATAATCTTAATGCGGCCTTGGACTTACTAATAAATCTTGAGAAAGATGGTATCATGGTCGGGAAAGAAGCATCCAAATTATTGACTGAATGGTTCCGAAGAATAGGAGTGGTAGAAGAGGTAGCACTCATCTTGAGAGATTATGCTTCTAAATAAGTCATGTCTGTTGGAGGAGCTAGCTGTACCTCAGACCCATTTGCTATCCTGTCTTGTAGTTGATTGTTGTTATTCATTTATTAGCTGGTTAATTGCAAGACATTGGATGCATGTGAGTGTTTTTGTGCAGTTACTTGTTCTGTTTGTGGCTGTGTTAATGGGTTTGATTCATCTAACCAAATTATACGACAAGGAGTCCGAGCATACCTTATTGTACCCGTTTATACGTACGAGATATTGCTTGCTTCTCAGTAGTTTTTTCCCTGGCACGGCCAAGAATAAAATTTACTTGGAGTTCATCTTTGTATGTGTGCAAATTTTATGCAAGGTTTCTCTAGAACTGCAGATTTGTAAAGTCCAACTTGTCAGATAACTGTACCGTAGAATGTAGCCAAAAACAGAGGGCATGGTTGGGAATATAAACTCTAGCAGCAGCCGAGGACTGAAGCCAGATCATGTCTGACTGACAAACTTATTCAAGAAAGCAAAGCCCAACCTGAACCAACCTCTATTTTGGTAGAGAATGTTGTAGTCAAGATAGCAATCTGCTGCTTATAGTGTTTTGTTTATCTCAGGAAGCAGCATCAGTCCGATGAGCCTCTATATACAGCAAATGACTAGGTCCTTCTACTCCCAACACATACATCATCCTTACAAATAGAGAAGTGTACAACTTAAATTGAATAGTACCTGTCCAGGTGTATTCTTCATTCATTGCTCTCAACATGTCATCTTCAGAATAAGAAGCTCATACATGTAGCAGAGGACGAAATATCCGGCATCTTGGTGTTCTGTGAATGAACATATCTGGTAGAGCCGGAAAGCTCTCCCCTTCCCCCAATTTATTTTCTCTTTCGGATATATCTGACTGATTTGCGATCCTGATTTTCTTTTCCATCCCCCTCTGTATCTCCCTTAGATTAGCCGTAGATGTCGCCGTGTCGATGGCCACCAAGCAAACCACCACTACCGGCATATCTCTTCTTGTTTCCCTAAGGCCTGACCCGATAACCTCTCTTATGGCACACCAAATGAAAGAAATCTTCTCAAAATTGTCTGGGGCTAAAGCCAACTCTGCACACTAACTGTAAGTAATTTACTCTGTATTTCTTAATTCAGGTACTGTTTGTTACAAGAGGAGCTCCCTTGCCCAGCTTTCTCATTTGGGTCTTGATTTAATGAGCAAGTTGTTGACTAATGATCCAGAGAAGTACATCTCTTTTCCTATGTACTTCAGTTGGTTAACATAATCACATAATTATGGATTTTAACATTGTGGTACCTTTTGTTTTTTGAGAATTCAGTACGGAGATTCTTGTACTTGACCTTACAAGTACAGGAAGTAACTTGGGTTTGGATAGGGCGTCTCACAAGTTTGGTTGACATGACACCTGCATAAATCTGCTGAGTGTGACATAAATTTTCGGTTTTTGTTTTCAGTTCTCCCTTTCATTGGTTCTTGAGTGCTTCATAGATTCTTGTATATAATGAAATACTGTATGATCTTTGATACTGTTCTGAATTTATATATCATTCGACCACGCAGGCCTTTTTATTGTGTTAGATATTGCTTCCTTTGCTTTTCATGCTGCTGGCACAAAGGAAAGTGGAAAGGTTTTTCATAGTTCCCGAAGGGAGGATTCTCAGTTATTTTGCTGGTTTGATGTACATTCCTATGGATGGTAGACCTCATATGTATAATTTTTTGTATGTCATTTGGTTCTCATGTTTTGGAAAACATTTGTACAACTTTGGCTGATATTGTCAAAGTGTTGTATGAACAGGTTTCTCAACGGGAATGTAGATATTTTGGGCTACAAAATCAGACACCGGATATACTGTCTACGGAAGGAACTAAGGGCCCGTTTGGTTTTAACTCCGGATTTGGAAACGGAATGGAAACGAATATAGTCCATACGTATACCCTTATTCATGAAAGTTTTTAGAATCATTCATTGTGTTTTGAAGTAATTGGAGGAGAGTTTGATTACTTTTGATTACTTTTATGAATAAGGATATACATATAGACTAAATTTGTTTCCATTCCGTTTCTGTTCCGGAGTTGGAACCAAACGGGCCCTAAGGATCTACACAACATCACCGGAACCTTCCGGGAGCATTTAACATAAAAAGCCGTTCCCTCCTTTAATTCAAAAGGTCTTAAAATGTCCTAAAAAAAGGGCAATTTTGGTAACTAGGCATTTTCGAAAAACTAGGCTTTTTAATGTTTAAATTAAGGAAATATACTCCAACCTTTTGTATTTATTCTCAAACTCTACACACTATTCTCTCGAGCGGTACATTTAATAAACACAAAACTAGAAAAAACATAGTAAATCAAATTGTTTCAAAAAAAAAAAGGTCTTAAAAGAGTTGGGCTAAAAATGCATATACATTCATTTCCTCGCTAGATAAAGAAAGCCTACATCCAAGTCTAGAAGGTCACTAGAAAGGTCACCCCAACCGTCCAACACATGCTCCACACGTCTTAATAATAACTTGCTCATCAAGGATACTTTCGGCTGAAGATAATGTTATAGTTAGTTGTTTGTTAGTTACTATAGTTTGTTTTTCCAAGTTTTTATTTTTATGTTTTTTTTATTTCTAGGTTAAGTTAGAACTATATTTCCCTATAAATAAAGATCTAGCTTAGAAGTGAATAATATTGTGCATGTGTTGCCAATATTATTCGGTTAATGCCAACACTCTTATTAAATTCAACATTTTTATTCAAGAAATTTCAGTGTTCTCTCTCTTGTCCAATCGTGGTTCTCTCCAAGTATCTATGCTCTTGATTCAATTCTTTGTTCGTCATTCTAGATTGAATACGGCGTTGAAACTCTTTCTTGTGGCGCCGAAACGATGTAGAGGGTAATGAAGAGCCTTAATTTTTTAAGTCGTGTATACACTTCGAGTTTGAGTAGGAAAATCAACCGTTGATGAACATGGTGAGAGAAGGTGAGGGTGATTGACACAATATCTATTAGAAAATGTCTCAATTTCTTGTATTGCATCAACATATATTGTACAATTAGTAATCTAATAGTAAACTATTATGAATTCTTTATTGTGGGTGCTACATTGTGTTTACAAGTGTCATTCGTGAGGGTCAGATATGTGTCTCGTTCAGGTCCAAGTCACTTTCGGTTGTTTATTTTCAATATGATCGCATGTTCAAATTGTGTAGCTTGTGTCGGGTCAAACTGGGTTCATGAATGCTTCGGCTTATGGGTCAATGCGGATCAGTCATATCGGGTCGATTCGGGTTTCGGGTTAGCACTAATGGTGTCGCTTTATAGGGTCGATCAGGTACGGGTTCTGTTGTTCGGGTCACTTCAGTCAGGTCACTTACAAGATGATCCCACTTCGTCGGGTTAGGTAGAATTGGGTCAAATTAGGTTCAAACATGTTTTGGTTTATAGGTCAAAAGTGGGTCATTTCGACTGGGTTGGTTCGTGTTGACACTAATCAGGCTAGAATTGTGATCTAGGATGGTTGGGTGTGGCTCGTCCAATCACTTTCGGATGGATAATATTATTAACCGTGCACATGAGCGGAAAAAGAGGTGAGCGTGAGTAGACATTGATCACCTGACAAAAAAAAAAGAGAAGCCTTGTGTAATGGTTTTTTTTTCCTCTTAGTGTCCTAAAGGTTTGGACTTTTTCTCTTGGTATCCACTAAGTTTCAAAATTCCTCTTGGTGCCCTCAATGTTCCATTTGTTTCCTCTTTATACCCATTCTTAATATATTACATTAAAATTCATTATAAAATAATAAAAAAAATCAGAAAAATAAATTTAAAATAGATTATGATCTCATTATACTTTGAACTAATACATTTATAATAAAGTATTTTAAAAAAAATATTTTTATAATTAAAAAAAATAAAGTAAAATAATATAAGTTTTATTTTTGAATCAAAATAAACTTTTTAAATTTTTTTTAAGAGTCCAGAAAATTAAACTAATAGTTTTTTTTAAGTTAATTTTCTATAATTTATTTTAATTTAAAAATAACAATATAATTTTTTATGTGTTAATTTATTATTTTTTATAATATACTTTTTCATAATCTTAAAATTAAAAAAAACATAATTTTTTAAAATTATCGAATTAATATAAATTATATAAATTTAACTTCAAAATAAATAAAATTTTATTATATTTTAATTCTCTAGACACTTAATAAAATTTAAAAAAAATGTTTTTTATTAATTAATTTTATATATATATTTTTTAAATCGAAATTAAAAAGTAAAAAAAAAATAATTTAATTCAAAAATAAAAAATATATTTATTTCAAAAAATAAAATATATATATATATATATATACATACACATATATATATATATATATATATATATATATATATATATATACATACACATATATATATATATATATATATATATACACACATATATATACATACACATATATATATATATATATATATACATACACATATATATATATATATATATATATATATATATATATATATATATATATACACATATACTAGTTGTGTCGCGCGTGCGTAGCACGCGCGTCGTGAATTTTAAACGTTTTTGTTATTCCAGTTTAATAAGGGTGAATCCTCCATTCGCAAATAAGCGATTGAAAGTAACAAATCTGATTAAGAGAGGTTGGTTATTCATTTGAAAAAAGAGAGGTCCGTTTCATAACTTGAATCGAATAAATGTAAAAATGAAGTATACGACTTCAAAACAGGCCGTTACATAACTTGAATCAAATAAACTATAAAAATAAAGTATAGTCTTGAAAACAAAAAGACAATACATCCTACATAATACTATTATATAATTATACATATTTCGATATATTCATTGTTGAGAAATGTTGATTAATTATCAAAGAAAAGTTATATCCGCTCAAGGATTTACATCAAAGAATCTCAAGAAATTAACATATACTTTCTTATACAAGTATCCGTCCTTTAGCATTAGGCTATCAAGTACCTCAAACTGCATTCATGCATGGTCACGCCTTTATTGTATGAGGGGTCGAAACTCCCTGCAAATAATGAGATAATGCAAATTATTAAGATATACAACACAAAATAAAACTATGAATACAATAGATACATCGTTAGCATTATTCAAGGCTTGAAGTGATCAATTTAAATTACATGAAATGAACAGGTAACAATTTCCATTCATTCACCTATATAAGATGTTATTATCAGTAGAACACAAAAAAGAGGAACCCAACATCTCAATTTAAATTACATGAAATGAACATTCACCTATATAAGATGTAATTATCAGTAGAACACAGAAAAGAGGAACCCAACATCTTAATGTAAGAGGTTATAGGTTAGAATCCAAACTTATCAAAATTCCACGTGAATACAATTGCATCAGACAACATGAATGCTTCTTTCATCTTAGCTCAGAGCAAATCCTTGTCCCAGAGCATATAACAGCCAAGTATAACCAATCTAGATAAAAAAGTAAAAAATTCTATTTCTATATTGCAATCCTCTTTTTGTAATTCATGAATACCAATAATTTATACAAGGAATCTTGTTCTAATGAACCTGAACATGTATAGTTTCAGATACAATCAGATACTCCAAGAGACGCGAGCAAATGTTCTACCTTTGTTGTTGTCCTCAAATCCTTAAATTGTTAAACCATTGAATCCGAGCACGTGTACTCTACAGCAATACCTTCTTAAGGCAGGCCGAGCACTTCTCTGCATTTGCAAATAATCACTCTTCCTCAAGTTCCTGCAAACTCTTGATGATGAGCATTTAGGCGGGTAGCCTACAAAGGATAGATTAAAAAAAATGATAGATTACTTACAAACCAAATTGCGAGTGAACTCATACCTAGCAAACAACTCAGGCCTAAAGTGAGAAGGGTTGAAAAACTACATCTAAACCCACAATCACATGTCGTTTTAGAAAAGATATCAAATGAATTTGATCATTGATACACTGTTTTGTGCTAGCACTGACAATTTGATTTGAAAAAGCAATTGACCATGAACTACACTTGGCATCTCGTTTTAGAATTCTCCACACTTTAGTATATACATATATAAGAAAAAACGATTAGCTTAAACGAACTATTTGTTGTAGACAAGTCTCCTAAAATTACTCTATATCCAAAATAAATTATTTGATAGTTAGAAGCTTGCAAATAAGCTTAAATTAGTTTTGATGTCAAAAAGTTTGATTACAACTAAGAATTATGGATTATAATGATTGGTGTCATTTTTGCCCGGCCCTTTCAGAGGCTGTTAAGAACATGAATGAAGGGGAGAAATTCTTCTTACCATGAAACCACAATGTTAGTTTAAGTGGCGACTTTTGTTAACAGAGCAGTTGAATCAGATCCATCAAAGCAATCCAATACAAGAAGCTTAAATAAGCTGAAACCTGCAAAATTATGATTTCCTCAACAAGCAGATCTATAAAACCTAATTGCAAACAAATTCAAGCAATTTCATATCAATTCAATCCATAATTCCTAACCCCTACCTGTTGAATTACTCAGTAAGCAAAACGAATCGACTTCAGAAAAGCAAACTACTTGAATAAGATTCATCAAAGCAGTCCAATAGAAGAAGCTTAAATAAGCAGTAGATAAGGGTAGTTTTGTACCTAAGAATCAAACCCAAGTGATACAAACACTCAAACAATTCAGATGTGAGTGCTCATCAGCTGAATGAAATCAAATTTCAGATTGAATTAAAAATTAATCAATTTAGGGCAATTTAATTGAGAGAAGAATAACAGATTAGGGTATTTAAATGGTATAATTGGTGGCTGCTCTCTTTGAATAAGCATATTCCAATCTCTAGTCTACATCGACTTTCTTCAAACTCGCCATATACCACAAATAAATGAGCCATATGTAAGCGGGTGAGCTTGTCAACAATGGATGCCATGAAAATATAACAACCTAGTTAAGAATGTCAACATTAAGAAAACAAAGGGTAATTCATAACTAAATTACCTGAAGATGGACAGGGGAATACGTTCACTAGCGGAGAAAGAAACAGAATCCGGTGCCGTGAGAAGAAGAATCCGAAATCTAAAGCGAGGTCCAGTGCTGTCGGATTAACGATGGAATCATTTTGGGGCTCTGAACTCGAACCTGTGCACCTTGAAGCTCTTGAGCGCAAAATTGACGTTACCAGAGTAGTGGTGGTATAGCCTTTGAGTAATTCATGGCAACCATTCTGTCAGGCTTAGAAGCATTCAAAAATCCAAACAAAATAAGCACAAAATTATAAACAAAATCATAACAAATAACAAAATAGAAGGAGAAGAGGATGCATAAAGACCAAATTGAAGGCAAACACTAATGGAATCGAAGGAAAGGGCTGAGGGTTCAGAAACCCTAATTGGGAAAACATGAAAGAGGATCATCACTGCTCTTCCTCACCAATCACGAGTTCTCTATCGGTTGCTCGTAGAAGAAGAAGAAGAATGGAAGAAAGTCTTACCCTGAAGAAGAATAAGAAGAAGAAGAAGAAGAAGAATGGAAGAAAGTCTAAGATCACGAGAACAAAGCGGTGAGGACCGACAAGAGATGATTTGGATGTGAAGAAGACACGTTAATTAAAATTATGACTCTTGGGTCTACAAATCGAAATGGGAGAGAAGATTGAATTGAAGAATGGAGATTAGAGATGAAATTTGAGAATTTGGACAATCTTCTTTCCCACGCCTTAGCTAGAAAGAGGAGAAGAGAGACGGTGAAAAGCTTGCAAGAGTCTGACACGCATATATGTAGACGTGTTGAAACGGTGAAGATGAACTTCATAAAACACGTGTAGAAGAGGAAAGCTTGTAAATTTCACAAAGATTGAGGGTAAAATAATCAAATAGTTAATTATAGGGGTAAATTGGGAAATTTCTAATTCATTGGGGAAGTCTCTCTTTTAGTATAGTACTAGGGTGGACGCGCGTGCTGCACACGCGCGCCGTGAATTACGATCGTTAATTACATCGGAAAAAAAAAATGGGGGGAAAAGTAAAGAGTAACGATTATTTTTTCACACCATGATCGAGAGGTGAATTCTAAATATAAAAGAGGTTGTTATCACTCACAAATATAACGTTAACTATATGGTTAAAATTTGAACAACTTTACATAAAATGTAAGTACAATAATAGCCTTTTCATAGATATGCTCCAATGTAATAGCGTGTACGACGTTCTTGACACGCAGTGTTGTGAAATAGGAAAAGTACCTGACAACGTGTTAGTGTAGATCTATTTTGTCTTAAAACCTTGTTTAATTTCTTAAGATCACGCAAGTTAACTCACTTTATGCTGTTGAGGTTGTTTCAATGCATATTGCACATAATATCTTACAACACCCTCTCTTTTGAAAACGTATTAAAGGACGGGGTATCATTCGTTCCTTACATACATTTGTGGAATTCTCTATAGAAAGGACTTCACTCTTATGTATTTGATTTACTCGTTGTTATAGTTCCATTGTAATAATATACAGGCGTAAGAAGCGAACCAATTTCTCGTACCCGACTTTCAATCCGTTTGCGGCTTTTATTGAAAACTAAATATAAATTAGTTAATGATTTACTACTACGTACTCACTTCTGAATTTAACTATCGGTCAATTCAAGAGGCACCCCAAATTTAACTATCGACATCAATTCACGAGGCGTCGTGCGCAATAACCGCCTCCTAATTGGGTTTATTATAAATTTTAAAACTTTGTCAAAGCATGTTTCTGCAACTCCATTTACCTTCCCCTCAAGATATATGTACCATAGAGGGGTGAGATGACGTTGAATTACCACATCATCGTCCAAAAATACCACTTTGTCAAGGCTTGAAAACAGTTGTTAGATAAACCAAGAGTATAAAATTTTGTCAACTTCAATGCTCTAAGTAAATAAGGAAACATAAAAAGAATCATATACATTTAAAAAAAGTAAACATAAATATTGGTTTGCATAAAACTACAAACAGTAGGCACTCTTCCGGCTCACAAAATTTTAACTATTTTGAAATTCATACAGACAAGTATAGATACCTTAGGAAGATAGATCTACATATAATTCAACGATGAAATGTACTTTGGACTTGTAGCCTGAAGTTTATAAGCAAATGTTGTTGGAGTAGTCACACTGAGATTAGCCCCTGTTATGTGATTTCCATCTTCTGGTGTTCCCAAGCTAGCAAACTTGATTGATGAGATCCTCTGACCATGGAAACATGATAATTGAGCTTCAGGTGTCAATGACTTGTTTATTGTCCTAGGAGCTTGCAATTTCAATTCAATAAGATCGTTTTCCACTTGCATATATCAGCACATACATTGTTTATTTCTTTCTTAACCAAAGATTTAATGACTATCCTATAAGACCAATGCAGAAAAAGAAACACAAATCAACACAAAATCAAAAGGAAATTAAATTAGAAAATCATTGCAGGTTACATGTTACTCGGACTACTTCATTCATGAATTAACTACTTCAAGCTTCACGGACAGGAACGAAAGACAAAGGAATACGAACCATAAGTAGGAGAAGACTTGAAGGAATAGAGGATTGAACAATAGAAGCATCAACACAAAATTAACATAAAATCAAATTAGAAAATCGAATAAAAATTAGCAACTAATAGTAGAAATTGTTATAGGACTTGATACACTTTTAAGGTATCTTTTTCCTTTACCTTGGCTTGAGCAACAACCGTATCTACTTCCTTCTCGATTTTATTTTCAATGTCCTGATTATTAGAACACAAGAACAACTCTTTACTCACCCCACAAAGAAACAAGATCTTTTTGTTTGCCCCTTCTATGACACACCCAAGTGCCTTGACAAAGCAGTGGATGAACTCAAGAAGCCCTTCATAAGTGGCAAGTGTAATAAGATTGCCATCAACAATAGTTTCTGCCATGGTTGAAGGTTCAATCCAATCAACACCAGCTACAATGAGAATATGCTTCACAGGAGGGTATGTTGTACATTTTCGTCCTTTAATAGAGTCAGCAGCAGCTAGGATCAACTGCCCGTGGCAAACAGAAGCTATCGGCTTTCCTGAGGCAGAAAATATCATCTTCACAAAGTACATACATGCATAACCTGGAAACACACAGGCGAAAACAACAAGGACAACAATAGTTAATGATTAAAAAAAATTTATCGAGCACTTGAGATGTGTTGATAGAAAATCCATTAAAATCTGCAACAAATCGATACACAATAGCATAAATTTATCAAAACTAAAGAGAAAATCTATGACCAACTAAATCTCAAATATTGCAAGCCGTATCAATTTCATGACTATCTTCAAGAAGATCAAGTAGCATTTATCTAAGAGTTGTATAAGAGCATCAACTCTGGAACCCAGTTGAACCTGCAAAAAGATAATAAAAAAAAAAACAAAGATATTCAACCTTGAGTTTGCATCACATACTACGGAAACTGAAATACTAAAATTCAAAGCAAGTAAAACAAAAAAACCCAAAGAAGCGAGATGAAGAAAAATCTGAAGCTGACAACAATTATTCTAAAATTACTATTGTAAATTTATGGCTCCCTTTCTTTGAGGATGAGATTTGGCTTCAATTCTTCAAAAAAGAAGAGAATTGAAAATCGTGAGGCAATCAAGAAGAAGAAGCGGCCCAAAACCCAAACCTGAGAGAGAACAACGACATCGATCCATTCAAGAAGAAATCGATAACCGATGGTTGGAATCTCCTAAAATTGTCCAAACACATTCGAAATTAGGGTTTCATTGAGAAATTGGGTGTAATATCCGGAAATTTTATTCCGTTTATTTCTGTAACAAACCCGATCTCGATCAGTTGACCCATATCCGTCTACTTAGTTAGACACATTATTATAAAATTTATCATTTTATGTAGCTTCCCTTCACATAATATGATAGGATCTTTATAAAATTTTATCATTTTATGTAGCATACCTTCACATAAAATGATAGGATTATTATAACCAATCCTAAACTATAACATGATCCGTATCCGTCTATTCCGTATCCTACCAGTTCCGATCCCTTGACTTCACATAAAATAATAAGTTTAGCCCCAAACCCTAATTTAGAATATGACTCGTCGTTGACAAGTCTGTGACGAAGCTGTGACAAGGCCTGGACAAGTCTGTGACGAAGCTGTGACAAGGCCTGGACAAGTCTGTGACGAAGCTGTGACAAGGCCAGACAAGTCTGTGACGAGTCTGTGACAAGGCCAGACAAGTCTGTGACAAGCCCAGTGTCCGCCTCAGCCCAGCAGCGCCATCTTGCCTATCCCAGAAACTTGCCAGTTTCAGCAGCTTGTCCGCAACCCAACTTCAGCACCGTGGATCCACAGCTCCAGCCCAGCGTCCAGCCTTCCAGCCCCAGCGTCCAGCCTTCAGCCCAGTGCGCAGCCCAGGATTCAGCAGCCAGCCCAGCTGTGATGTATTAGATTCAACGGGTGAATAAATGCAGTGAGAGAGAACCGATTCACTTGCCATAAAACACTCCTAGAATCACGCTGTGCAGCTCTCACCTTCCTTCCAGCCGTTACGCTCCTCTCCCTCCCTGTGACTGCTTCCTTCGATCTCATCTGGACGTCTCGACTTGCTGCAATCTGGTGCTGTTCAATCTACAGGTGAGACAGCCCCTTTCCTTCTCTCATCCGTTTCCCTCCTTCCTCTCTTCTACATTACTTGCTAATGGACGGAGATGATGCTCTACAGACTTCCTGGACCAACGCCTCACTCAGTGTCTGCACTGGACGTCTTCTAAACAATCGAGCTAAGAGAAGCCCTCCTGCACCTACAACCGGCGTACAAACTGAAGACTGGGCCAACCGTCCCTTACAGTTCTGCGTGACACTACCAATCAAACAGCGAGATATATGTGTGTTTAGTCGGACCTCTCTTCCTATTCAGATCTAACCGTAAACGAGTAAGAAACACCTCTTTTCCCTTCTGCTCATATACAACAAAAGATATAATCCTAATAATTTCGGTTTCTCTCCTACACCTCTTGAATCGAACATCAATTGGAGCCAAGAGTTTTCTGTGTCATGTGGAAGCAGAAGAGGAGACGCTAATACTTGAGGCATCCCCAGTCCAGCCAAAACGAGATAGAACCCTGCTTAAACAGCCAGTACATCAGCCGTAGAAAGCCTTCTGTATAGAGGTAACGGAAAGGCTAATGTATGATCTTATGTGTGTGTGTACCGATTCTTTAGGACTGGAATGATGTGGTGTTGTAGTTCGGCCTTGAACATGGAATGGGTTGGTAATGTGTAGCTGCTGAGTTGTATAAACATAACGATAGAAACAAAGGATTGTTGTAAATATAACACTTTTCCTTCAGTTTTTAAGTTAGAAACTGCCTATCTTGTCGACCAATGTTTGAGAGTTTGAATGAAGATCCACCGTTGAATTTTTAATAGATGATAGATGGATATATGTAGTTTACTATATTAAAATTTGAGAAGAAATGAACAGTCGGATTAGAAGTTATAAGCTTCCAAAGTAGGGTAGTTAAGCAGTTTTTGTAAACATTAGAATTTTGGCTAAGTATAGAAATTGTAAAGGGAGTAGTCAACTTTGAGAATTTTTATAAAAATAATGGATGAATAGTTTTGAGAAATTCTTTCTCCTGAGGGTAGATGAAACATCATAGATGATCTAGAGAATTATTTTGGAATTTTTATAAGCTTTTACGATTTTTATATTTGAAACCGAAGTTAGACCTTTACGACCTTTTGGAAAATAGGGAAATAAGAAAAGTGACAGTTTGTAACCAAACTAAACTTTAGGAGTTGAAATATGACTTTAGAGTCTCAAATAGGATTTTAGACATGAATTTCGGAAAATTTGGAAGTCTCGGGACTAAGGGTAAAATGGTCATTTTTCCATAAATTAGAGCTGTAATTAGTTATGTCCTATTACGATCTTCTATCTTAGAAGTCTTAAACTTCAAATTACGTCGGAGTGTGCTAATGCACTTATCTCCTTTGGCAGGCAACTGAGTTGCTACAGTTTACAGAGCGAGTTTGGTTTACAAAGAGTCGAGCTTTATAACAGGTAAGTCCTTTGGGCTTACTTAGCTGACTTCTAAATATGAGCATGAATGATGATAGTGGTGTGTGATTGAGATGTTTAGAGTTATAGGTTGTGATAGATATTTACCGACCTATACTTGGCCTAAGAGTAACGGGCGGTGGCATTCTGCTCAGTTAGCTTGCGGGCGCTGCGGGTTTCTTTAGGGACTAGTCCATACTCGGTTTGTAGTGATGCTACCGGCGGAGGTCAGATAGACCTACACCCAGTTAGATAAGGAACGGAGGCGAGAGCTGTTAATAGCTCTCGTGCCACAACTGTAAAATTGAATAAGATGAATCACCTAAATAATAGATAATAAACGGTTGAGTGCTAGCATGATGTTTGTTTATAATTTTTCTGCGTGTGTTTGTGCTGTTGTTGTTCTACTTATATTTGGATAATTAGCTAACGGTTATTATGTTGTGTAGATTTACCACAGGTTAGAGCAGATACCGAGTGATCCGGATGGTAGTGGTCAGCCGGGGTGTCGTACTTTTAGGATGTGATGTAGTTTCTTTATTTATGGGATTCCAGTTGGACCTTGGTTCTTTTCTTTCTTTCTGTACTTTGTTATCTTATGTTTTCCGGCTGTCAGTTGTTCTGGTCACATTCATACATTGTTAAGATTTATTTTATGATTTATGGTTTTCCTTATCTGTGCCTTGTTGTAAGATCTTGTTAAGTTGTTGTCAAACTAAGGTCGGGACCCACTGTGCGGTCCTAACCAGTAACTCCCCGAGTTGTAAAATTTGGGGTGTTACAACATGGTATCAGAGGTCTAGGTTGGCAACAATGGCACTTGAAATCTTCTAAAAAGGTCATATAAGTAAATAAACAGAACCCGAAAGGGGTATGAGTTTTCCAAAGAAGATTTTGGTTTTGAAATGCATACAGAGTCGGGTTGGGATAGAAAGTACGGACGACCACCACTACCTCTGCGGATCTCGGTATTCTTAGTATTATTATTATAGACTTTTACTATTATGATAGATTGGTTAGATTATAACTGTAGCTGTTACCGTTCGTGCAGATGGCACGTACTAGGGCTACACCAGTGACTGGCCGAGGTAGGGGTCGTCCCCCCCCTTCCCCCAGTGAGACAAGATCGAACTGATAGCACCCCTGCTGTTAGAGGGCGTGGTCGTGGGGGTAGACCTCCACTAGGGAGAGGTCGAGGACGAGTTCCTCGAGAGGATCCACCTGCAGCAAGCATACCAGAGGCTGCTGTGGAAGAGGTAGCTGAGAGCGTAGGCCCCGAGGTCAGGCAGGAGACCGCCGCTAGGTCTGGAGCGCAGGGAGCACGTTCGACTGAGTCAGGACGTGTATCTATTGGAGCCTCGGAGTATAGGGAGTACAGAGCATACGTCGAGCGTATGGAGGAGGCTGCCAGAGTTGAGAGGCTTACCCAGGTACCACCGGTGGTACCGGCTAGGTCAGCTCAGGTGACACAAGGAGTATCTCAAGTGCCGGCTGTACCTGAGAGGAGAGCTAATGCTGATAGAGCGTCTGCTGGGTCTAGAGCACCGAGACCGGATGAGTGGTTGAAGGCTTTCAACTCTCAAAAGGTTCCCTCATTCAGTGGAGAAATAGGGCTAGAGGTGGAGCACTAGATAGGGAAGATAGAGACTGCTTTGGAGGCAATACGTTGCCCCGAGGATCGACAGCTGGATTTGGTGCAGACCTGTTTCACAGATGATGCTCATTCATGGTGGCGTACCATTCGTATCCGAGTCACCAGCTGGGAGCAGATGAGGAACATTGTTAGGGACATGTACTGTCCTGTTTCGCTGAGGAGGGAGAGATTCTAGGATTTCATTGAGGCGGGATTTGAGGATATCCCGATTGCTGCAGCCATAAAGAAGTTTCAAAAAGAGTTGACCTTACTTGGACCAGCTGCACCTCCAGAAGAGCAGCATGTTTACCTTTTCTCCAGGAGATTGAGAGAGAGTACCCGATCATATCTGGCTGGATTCCGCTGGGAGACCTTGTCTGACTATCAGGATAGGGCCTCTACTTATGAGAGAGATAGGTCAGCTTCGAGGAAAGCAGTTCAGTCTAGTGGGCCGGATAAGTGGCAGAGGACAGGACATGCTAGTAGCAGTGCAACAGTAGCAGGTTATGGTCGAGGACAGACTCAGGGGAGGTTCAGCTACCACTCTACAGTTCAGACTCCCAGTAGAGATCGACAGTGCTTTAACTGTGGTAGCCGCGATCACATTAAGACAGATTGCCAGAGACCACCTACCACTTGCTTCACTTGTGGGAAGCCGGGACACAGAGCTACCTTCTGCCGTCAGGGTAGGGCCTTTTCCCAACAGGGATCTTCTCCTGCATGTGCTGAGAAGAGTGTACAGAGACCTCCTCAGTACCGAGCACCGAGTCAGCAGCAGTAACAGTACCGGGCTCCAGGACATCCTGCTTCATATAGTACGGCACAAGGATCAGGTCGTGGCAGGGGACGTGGTAGTACCACTGACACCAGAGGAGGACCATCGAGAGTGTTCGAGCTGAGGAGCACTGAGCAGCCTACAGCACCTGCGACCATAGGTACTATTTGGATCCATGACTTACCTGTGCGAGTTTTATTTGATACGGGTGCTACGCACTCCTTTATACCAGATGCATGCGTAGATAGGTTGTCCTTAGCTACGGTAGAGGGTGTACCTTTTGTGGTTGGGTTACCAGATGGGGGTAAGGTTAGAGGATCCCGAGAGATTTATGACTGCCCTATTCATCTGGGAGGTCGGATTTGGTTAGTAAATTTTCTAGTCATGCCCTTAGCACATGAGGACGTGATATTGGGGATAGATTGGATGACTAGACATGGAGCAGTCTTAGATATTGGTAGGAGAACTGTGACTGTCGCCACTGAGGAGGGTCACAGAGTGATATTCCGAGGTTGGGACCTCGGAAAGTCCGGCACAGTTATCAGCGCAGTGAGAGCAGCCAAATTGATAGCACAGGGTTGCGAGGCCTTCTGGTGTTATGCCATGAAGGAGCGCAAGAGCCTGACAGTAGAGGAGATACCAGTTGCATGCGAGTTTGCAGAGGTATTCAGTGACGACTTACCAGGGCTACCTCCACAGAGGAGTGTTGATTTTAGCATTGAGTTAGAGCCGGGCACGAGACCGATCTCAAAAGCCCCGTACCGCATGGCCCCGATAGAGCTGCTTGAGCTGAAGAAGTAGTTAGAGGAGTTAGCAGAAAAGGGTTTCATACGCCCTAGTGTTTCTCCCTGGGGCGCACCAGTATTATTTGTGAGGAAGAAGGATGGATCGATGAGGCTGTGTATCGACTACAGGGAGTTGAACAAGGTCACCATCAAGAATAAGTATCCACTGCCTCGCATAGATGATCTGCTGGACCAGCTGCATGGAGCGTCAGTGTTCTCGAGGATAGATTTGAGATCAGGTTATCACCAGCTGAGAGTGAGAGACCAGGACATACCTAAGACGGCATTCCGGACTAGGTATGGCCACTATGAGTTTGTAGTGATGCCATTCGGGCTCACTAATGCGCCAGCAGTATTTATGGAGTTGATGAATGGGATTTTCATTGACTTCTTAGACCAGTTTGTAGTGGTCTTCATTGACGACATTCTAGTTTACTCTAGAAGTCGAGAGGAGCATGCCGGACACTTGAGGACAGTGTTACAAATTCTACAGGATAGCCAGCTATATGCTAAGCTATCCAAGTGTGAGTTCTGGATGTCAGAGGTGGCTTTCCTAGGCCATGTAGTGACTGCTGAGGGGATTAAGGTCGACCCGGCGAAGATTGAGTCAATGTCCTCTTGGCAACCTCCGAAGAATGTAAAGGAGGTTCGCAACTTCCTTGGATTGGCAGGTTATTACCGTCGGTTTGTGGAAGGGTTTTCCCTGATCGCCCGACCACTTACTTGTCTCCTGAGAAAGACTACTCGGTTCGTCTGGTCAGAGCCGTGTCAGCAGAGTTTTGAGGAGCTGAAGAGGAGATTGACGTCTGCTCCGATCTTAGCACAACCTGAGGGTACAAAGGACTTTGTAGTGTACAGCGACGCATCCAAGCTGGGCTTGGGGTGTGTCTTGATGCAGAGGGGTAAGGTCATAGCGTATGCGTCTCGACAGCTGAAGACGTATGAGGAGAACTACCCCACCCATGACCTGGAGTTAGCTGCGGTAGTACATGCTCTTAAGATCTGGCGTCATTATCTCTATGGAGCGACCTGTCAGATCTTCACAGACCATAAGAGTCTGAAGTACATATTCACTCAGCGGGAGTTGAATAACCGCCAGAGGCGGTGGCTAGAGTTGATCAAGGATTTCGACCTTGAGATTCTCTAACACCCCAGGAAGGCGAATGTAGTTGCTGACGCTTTGAGTCGGAAGACGCCTCAGGAGAAGGCGATAGCTCGGTTGACAGTACAACCACAGTTGCAGAGAGACTTAGCTTGGTTGGAGGTAGAGATCTAGTTCCCCGATACAGCTCATCAGTTAGCCACCTTAGAGTTACTTCCTGACCTGTTGGGTGAGATCCGACAGAAGCAGGAGACCTGTCCAACTTTGACCCGGATCCGAGACCGGATGTCACGAGATGAGGCACCTCAGTTCACTATCGGTGCCGATGGAGTGATGAGACGGCAGGACCGTATCTGTGTGCCATCAGATAGTGAGCTGAGACAGAGGATACTAGGTGAGGCTCACACTACCCCTTACTCCGTACATCCAGGAGCGAGTAAGATGTATAAGGACGTGAGACGTTCCTTCTGGTGGGGTTGTTTGAAGCCTGATATGGCCCGATATGTAGCCCAGTGTGCGACCTATCAGCAGGTCAAGATTGAGCATCGTAGATCCGGAGGAGAGCTCCACCCACTTCCAGTACCACATTGGAAGTGGGAAGATATATCTATGGATTTTGTTACAGGGTTGAGGCTCAACAGAGGTTTTGATGCCATTTGGGTAGTGGTAGACCTTCTGACGAAGACCGCACGTTTCATTCCGATTAGGGAAACGTGGCCGGTAAGTCGTCTAGCTGAGGAGTTCACCAGACACATTGTGAGACTCCATGGAGTACCGAGGACCATCGTCTCCGACAGGGATGGACGTTTTACCTCGAGATTTTGGCAGCAGGTACATACTGCTCTGGGGACGAGTCTCCACTTTACCACTGCCTATCACCCACAGACAGACGGTCAGTCTGAGAGGATCATTCAGACCTTAGAGGACATGTTGCGGGCATGTGTGCTAGATTGGGGACAGGTATGGCCAGATCATCTCCCATTGGTAGAGTTTTCATATAATAACAGCTGGCACGCGTCTATTGGGATGGCACCTTATGAGGCTTTGTACGGGTAGAGATGTCGTACACCGTTGTATTGGGATGAGCCTAGCAAGGCTGATGGGGTAGTACCAGACCAGATACAGGATGACATCGCCCGGATTGCCTTAGTCCGGGAGAGGATGTTAGCAGCTCAGATTCGTCAGAAGTCCTACGCCGACAAAAGGCGTCGACCTTTGGAGTTTAGAGTAGGTGCACATGTGTGGTTGAGAGTGTCACCTACGAGAGGAGTTAGACGTTTCGGCATTAAGGGGAAGCTGAGTCCCCGATATGTCGGTCCATTTGAGATCTTAGAGAGAGTCGGAGAGGTTGCCTACCGACTAGCACTGCCACCGAGATTGGAAGGAGTCCACCGAGATTGGAAGGAGTTAGACGTTCCGGAATATTTATTCCGTTTATTTCTGTAACAAACCTGATCTCGATCAGTTGACCCATATCCGTCTACTTAGTTAGACACATTATTATAAAATTTAACATTTTATGTAGCTTCCCTTCACATAAAATGATAGGATCTTTATAAAATTTTATCATTTTATGTAGCTTACCTTCACATAAAATGATAGGATTATTATAACCAATCCTAAACTATAACATGATCCGTATCCGTCTATTCCGTAGCCTACCAGTTCCGATCCCTTGACTTCACATAAAATAATAAGTTTAGCCCCAAACCCTAATTTAGAATATGACTCGTCGTTGACAAGTCTGTGACGAAGCTGTGACAAGGCCTGGACAAGTCTGTGACGAAGCTGTGACAAGGCCTGGACAAGTTTGTGACGAAGCTGTGACAAGGCCAGACAAGTTTGTGACGAGTATGTGACAAGGCCAGGCAAGTCTGTGACGAGTCTGTGACAAGCCCAGTGTCCGCCTCAGCCCAGCAGCGCCATCTTGCCCAGCCCAGAAACTCGCCACTTTCAGCAGCTTGTCCGCAGCCCAACTTCAGCACCGTGGATCCACAGCTCCAGCCCATCGTCCAGCCTTCCAGCCCCAGCGTCCAGCCTTCAGCCCAGTGCGCAGCCCAGGATTCAGCAGCCAGCCCAGCTGTGATGTATTAGATTCAACGGGTGAATAAATGCAGTGAGAGAGAACCGATTCACTTGCCATAAAACGCTCCTAGAATCACGCTGTGCAGCTCTCACCTTCCTTCCAGCCGTTACGCTCCTCTCCCTCCCTGTGACTGCTTCCTTCGATCTCCATCTGGACGTCTCGACTTGCTGCAATCTGGTGCTGTTCAATCTACAGGTGAGATAGCCCCTTTCCTTCTCTCATCCGTTTTCCTCCTTCCTCTCTTCTGCATTACTTGCTAATGGACGGAGATGATGCTCTACAGACTTCCTGGACCAACGCCTCACTCAGTGTCTGCACTGGACGTCTTCTAAACAATCGAGCTAAGAGAAGCCCTCCTGCACCTACAACCGGTGTACAAACTGAAGACTAGGCCAACCGTCCCTTACAGTTCTGCGTGACACTACCAATCCAACAACGAGATATATGTGTGTCTAGTCGGACCTCTCTTCCTATTCAGATCTAACTGTAAACGAGTAAGCAACACCTCTTTTCCCTTCTGCTCATATACAACAAAAGATATAATCCTAATCATTTCGGTTTCTCTCCTACACCTCTTGAATCGAACATCAGTTGGAGCCAAGAGTTTTCTGTGTCACGTGGAAGCAGAAGAGGAGACGCTAATACTTGAGGCATCCCCAGTCCAGCCAAAACGATATAGAACCCTGCTTAAACAGCCAGTACAACAGCCGTAGAAAGCCTTCTGTATAGAGGTAACGGAAAGGCTAATGTATGATCTTATGTGTGTGTGTACCGATTCTTTAGGACTGGAATGATGTGTTGTTGTAGTTCGGCCTTGAACATGGACTGGGTTGGTAATGTGTAGCTGCTGAGTTGTATAAACATAACGATAGAAACAAAGGACTGCTGTAAATATAACACTTTTCCTTCAGTTTTTAAGTTAGAAACTGCCTATCTTGTCGACCAATGTTTGAGAGTTTGAATGAAGATCCACCGTTGAATGTTTAATAGATGATAGATGGATATATGTAGTTTACTATATTAAAATCTGAGAAGAAATGAACGGTCGGATTAGAAGTTATAAGCTACCAAAGTAGGGTAGTTAAGCAGTTTTTGTAAACATTAGAATTTTGGCTAAGTATAGAAATTGTAAAGGGAGTAGTCAACTTTGAGAATTTTTATTAAAATAATGGATGAACAGTTTTGAGAATTTCTTTCTCCTGAGGGTAGATGAAACATCATAGATGATTTAGAGAATTATTTCGGAATTTTTATAAGCTTTTACGATTTTTATATTTGAAACCGAAGTTAGACCTTTACGACCTTTTGGAAAATAGGGAAATAAGAAAAGTGACAGTTTGTAACCAAACTAAACTTTAGGAGTTGGAATATGACTTTAGAGTCTCAAATAGGATTTTAGACATGAATTTCGGAAAATTTGGAAGTCTCGGGACTAAGGGTAAAATGGTCATTTTTCCATAAATTAGAGCTGTAATTAGTTATGTCCTATTACGATCTTCTATCTTAGAAGTCTTAAACTTCTAATTACGTCGGAGTGTGCTAATGCACTTATCTCCTTTGGCAGGCAACTGAGTTGCTACAGTTTACAGAGCGAGTTTGGTTTACAGAGAGTCGAGCTTTATAACAGGTAAGTCCTTTGGGCTTACTTAACTGACTTCTAAATATGAGCATGAATGATGATAGTGGTGTGTGATTGAGATATTTAGAGTTATAGGTTGTGATAGATATTTACCGACCTATACTTGGCCTAAGAGTAACGGGCGGTGGCATTCTGCTCAGTTAGCTTGCGGGCGCTGGGGGTTTCTTTAGGGACTAGTCCATACTCGGTTTGTAGTGATGCTACCGGCGGAGGTCAGCTAGACCTACACCCAGTTGGATAAGGAACGGAGGTGTTCGCCCCTAAACGTGCGTGCAAATAAGCTTTAAATTTAAAACTAGAATAAAAGCAGCGAACCCGCAGTGTACGGATCGGCGTAGTTAAGCAAGTATTCCAGAGTATCGAACTCAGGGATTTGGGGGTACGGATTCAATAGTAGATTATCAAGCAGTTTATGTAAGAGCTTTGCAATTTATTGGGGAAAACAACAATCCTAAAGATCCAAGTATCCAGCTGTGGCAATCGATTCAAGATATACTAAATGATATAAAGACAGAGTTGAGATATGCAAAGGTATGCTAATGTAAGGTAATCGTACGGTGAAGTTCCAAAAACCTTATATGACTCACCTACAAGACACTCTCTATACAGGTTGTTGAGGCTTCAATATAGAAAGGTTCTAAAGGTAAGAATTAATGTCAAATACCCAAACTTATAATCCAAAGGTCAAAACTAACTTAACCGATTAAGGTTATGACACTCATAATCGAGGTAGAAGTTGTTGAGGCTTCACTACCACCTAGAAAAGGCAAGCCAAGACTAAGTTAAAGCAAATCTTAACTTTGGACTAAAGTAAAAGCAGGCTCGTAGACTTAAGGGAAATCACGGTTAGTTCTTGAGGTTCCACGGCCGTGGACTCAAGAACAGGCTGTAATTTAGGGTTCGTCGGCGATTCTCTCTAACTCTCAGGGTCTAATCTGTTTACGATTGATCTATCATTATCTAAGCCACAACTATCAACCCTTCACCTTAGAATTGTTAAGGGTTTTTAGCCAATAACAGCCATGTTGATATCAAAATCAAGAATCAAAAGATGTAAAGATGAAAACTTCCGAAAACTTTCAATAAACTTCAAACCAATCTCAAAGTCGCAATCAAGAACAAATAATGTCACTAATTCCAGAATAGAACAAGTAAACACAATCTTAGGTAAGAAGGAAGAACGGGATGTCAATCCGTCTTCTAAAATCAAACCTAAACAAGAAGAGAAATCTTCTTGCAATAATCCTCCGAATCTTCCGTCAATCCGGGAAATCTGGAAATCCCAACGATAATCTCCACCAAAGTGCGAGATTTTGGGCAAATCCAAGCATGAACTTTGATCTCCAATGAGATAAAAAATACCTCCAAGCGAATGCCGCGAAAGTCTCTCTAAGCGAGGATCTAAAGCGAGTAGCGGCGATCTAACGGGGGTAAGCGTCGATGGCGGAATTTCTCTTCTTCCGTCTTTTTATAGTGTAGGGCAAAATATCGGCCCGACCCAATCTTCAAAAGATCGTGGCTTCAAAGTGTGGCGAAAAAGATCGCCAAGATCACGGTCGTGGAAGGTTCCACGACCGTAATTTAGAGCGTGGAAAGTGTCACGGTTTGAACCATGGATTCCACGACCGTAATAGTTACTGGAATGCATCACGCCTCTCTTGCCATACTTCCACGACCGTGGAACTGAACGTGGAAAAGAGTACGACCGTATTTTAGAGCGTGGTTTAAGGCAAGAACGTGATTCTTCCCTAGCCTCGTGCATTCCTCAAGTTGAACTCCTTTTTGCTCCTAAGAATGTCCTTAATCCATGGACATATCCAATCGACTCGTCTTTGCTCGATTCCGTTCGGAAATAGCTCTTAAGTACCTATAATCAACATAAAGCTTGTGTAGACATCTATATCGATAATATAGGTAAACTAGCTCACATATGCATCAATGCTCAATCAATGACTATCAATATGAATCAAATACATGTAGAAAACGTGCCTAAAATATCACAATATTTCATGCTAACAAATAACCCCATACTTAACACTTGCTTGTCCCTAAGCAAGGTCTCACAAAAAAGCTTTTAGAACAAGAGTTAGGATGAAATATGTGTACCTTCTCAAAGCAATACTTCTTTCGGATAATGTGCCTTCTAAACAATAGATCATTCTCAAACCTTGCTTCATTCGTTTATAAGACTTTCATACACTTAATCAAAGAGTAAAGAGCAAAGAAAGCTTCATGAATCAATTAAACTTCAATACAAGCATTATAACCTTTAAACATTATCAAAATCAATCATAAGAAACTTCAATTTAGATCACCAAGTCATATAGCATTCTTTTGATGTTAAGGACTTTCAAATAAGGTCTAGAATGTGGAAAGGGGAGGGAAGACTTTAAGGAATGTGGTGCATGAATCCGGGAAAGTGGACAACTACTCCTTCTTCTTCTTTTGCGGTTTCCGCAGCACTTTCAACTTAGAGCTTCGCTCTCTTCCTTTCATTTTTCGACTTTACTTTTGGAGTTATGGATAGAGGTGCACAAAAACCGAAGCCTAGGAGATCGGCGTTTCTCAATTTTCAAGAGATGCCTCAAACCCTTAGCGCACATACCATAATCCGCTAGGAATATCGCTCAATCCGACTTTGGCAAGACACAAACACCCGGCTATGTGAATGGTGCCGAGTTACTCATCGTCATGATTGACTTCCCCAAACCTACAATTTCTTTCTATTCTTTTGATTGCAAATAATTGCTTTCATGGCCCTATCACATCAAACATGCCTTTTTCATTCACTTCTCCAAGTTCCCGGATAGGTAAAGGAGGTTAATATTTCAATGAGGAGCTAAAATGATCAAAGAAAGAAGAAACAAAATCGAATTGCCTTAATCATTTCAATAAGAAGCATAAGAACTTATATTGTGATTTCAACCTTATTTTCTCAACATGATTTAAGTAACATTCTTCACATTATAAAACTTGCAAAAGAGGTATAATTCATTCATTCAAATTTCTTTTCAATTCACTATTCTTTTAAGCATGCAATTGTCATTAAACTCAATTCACAAGTGATATTATCATAGAAGTCATCTCTAACATTAGAAGCACATAATTTCTCAAAATTTTTCAAATTTTTATGGGTTTTTCAAGTTCTTTTTCATGCAATGCAATATTTCAAATTTTTATGGGTTTTTCAAGTTCTTTTTCATGCAATGCAATATTAAAACGTTCGACAATATAATGAACATGCAATGATAGTCTCGAATAGAAGCAACATAGTGAGTAAGAAGTTATTACAAACTTTTAGTACATCCCACCCCATACTTAGGACGAACATTGTCCCTAATGTTCAAATAAAAGAAAGAAAAGAAAGAAAAGAAAAAGAAACTCACAAAGTGGTGGTGGAATGTCTAAAGCGAACGGTCATGCAATCAATCACTGCGGCGCTGGTGGAGGCGGGAATGGAGAGAAGCTAGAATCATAAAACCGCCCAAACTGCTGGCGGTAGACATCCCTCATCATGTGGTCGAGGTCGTCTAAGCGTCCATCTCTAGCATCGGCTCGGATCTCCAATGCTCCCACTCTCTCTGAAAGGCCAGTAGCCCAATCCGGCATTTGCTCGTACCATCCCGGGGCCTGACTGTACCATGCTGGAGCGTCGGATGGTGCTGGTGCTGGTGCCGCTGGCTGCTCTGTGGACCAAGGAGGGGGAACGCCATACCATGTAGGAGGTGTGGTCATCCACGTAGGCCTCTCACTCACGCTAGCGCGGCGAGAAGACGAGCCTGAAGCTCTAGCTGGACGTGGAGAACGTCTAGGTGCACTGGGGGCCGCCTCCGGCTGATCCGGAAACGTGCCAAACTCCTGCTCGGCTCCTCCTCCACCCTCGAACTGATCTCTCATATCCTCCTCCTCAACAACCGGTGGTGGGACGTACGGGGGAGCTACTATCCTGTTCGCATGTATAGCAGCGAACGTCTCCTTCCAATTATGGCGTCCCGCCATAATGGAGTACTCCAGAAGCCACTCTATACCCCTACCTGTCCTGCTCTCCCAAGGCATGCCCGCATAAGGCGGACCTCTATGTGTGGGGAAGATGAGACCCCTAACCATGAAGGCATGGAGTCCTAAAGGAACGGCCGGTATGCGGGTGCAAGCAGAAAAATCAACACCCAAGCTCCTAGCAATGTGGGTAACTATCCCACCATATCCTATGTTGCCCTTCTTCTTGTTCTTGAGCTTGCTCATTGTAGCAGCCAAGAGAGTGGCACAATCAGCCCGGCGCCCGTACAACATGGATTATAGCAAAAAGAGCTCATCCGTCTTGATCTTTTGGGGCGTCTCCGTCCTAGGAAAGAGACACTCCGAAAGAACACGGTGAGCAATCTTCAAGGCTAGGTGGTACATCAACCTAGCCTTGGTATCTGCAGGTTGCCAACGGTCCTCGTCGGCGTAAATCATAGCTACTTCCTCCCAAAAGTCTTTGGCATAAATGCCACTAGGAAAGCGACCGTTAAAGGTCTCATTAAACCCGAAAAAGGTCCCAAACTCACGGATGCTAAAGTGATAGTCTCTTTCCATAAGACGGAAAGAGACGGTCCTGTCTACGTGGCTGTGCTCAAATGACGTCACAACCTCCCGTGTTATCTCCTCATAAGCGTCTTCTCGGATAGCCGAGAAGACAACTAGTCCGGCTCTATCCAAGAGCCAAGTAAGGTCCTCTATAATGTTGAGAGGAGCTAGATCCTCCAACAACAAGTACCTAGGACCAATCACAGCCCTCTCCTTGATCTTCTCGAGTGCATCGAGATGATCCTCATGTATGGTCGGGACTCTAGGGTGAGTAGGTGAGGGTGGAGGTGAAGGTGAGGATGGAGGTGAAGGGGAAGAGGGTGGTGGTGCTCTAGAGGATGAGGAGGAGGAGGGATTACCCTTCCTCTTCTTATTTTGATCATTCTTCTTCTCTTTAATCCTCCCCGAAACTCTCCTCACAAAGTCCATTCTGTTCAAAATTACGGTCTGTTCTATAGAAACCACGGCCGTAATTCCTCCAGAGACTGTGATTCGTCTTAGAAAGTCGCAAATCTCAGCAAATCAACACTCAATCTCCACAAACAGACAATCCTAATCTAATTTCTTCCAATCTCAATCAGTTCTTCCTAAAATCTCTAACAAAAACGAACCAAATCGACAAAGATCAAGAAGAGTGGAAAAACCTATTTTTCGGATTGAAAAATCCGAATTGCGCGTTCCTTGGTGAATTTCCGCTCGATTCGTCGCTTGGATCTTGTTGGTGATCTAATGTGCTTCAGTTTAGGAAGAAGAATCGTTAAAAACGATTAAGAAACGAGGATTTGAGAGAGGGTCGTGGATTTTCGGCAATTAGGTCGTGGAAGAGGGGTTTTGGGGTGATTTTTGTGAAGAACGTGGTTTATATAGTCGCAGCCAAAATTTTTGAAAATCACGGTCTATCGAGGTGTTCCACGGCCGTGGAAATGTACGGAACCGTGGTTTTGGTGATTTTTCAAAGGCTTTTGGAAATTACGGGTACTGTAGCTGTCACGACCGTAATTTAGGCCGTGGAACTCTCTGTAAAGCTCCAAAGTCCAAATTTCGCCACTTTTCTTCAACATTATCCTTCCCTTTTCCTTTTCCATCATTCCTACAACCAAAAACACGAACATACCAGAAGAAATCGAGGCAAAATAAAACGAAAAATTGTCTAAACTAAGCTAAACTATGAATCGAAAACTAAAACGAAAATGCAATACCTTGGGTTGCCTCCCAAAAAGCGCTTTGTTTAAGGTCCGTAGCTAGACCAATCTCGCACTTATTCGAGTGCGGTAGGCGCGAACTCTTCATCTTGGAGTTCCGGTGTGTGCTTCTTTAGTCGTTGGCCGTTCGCCTTAAAACTTCCGCTCGCTTCACCCCATACTTCAACTGCACCATGGGGGAAAATACGCTTAATTAGAAAAGGTCCGGTCCAACGGGATTTAAGCTTACCTGGAAAGAGGCGAAGCCTTGAATTGAAGAGGAGAACTTAATCTCCTTCTTTGAAGTCCTTTGGAATGATATGCTTATCATGCCAACGCTTTGCTCTCTCCTTGTAGATCTTAGTGTTTTCGTAAGCGTTCAAGCGGAGTTCATCCAGCTCATTAAGGTCTAGGAGACGCTTCTCTCCCGCTTCCTTCATGCCGAAATTCAGCCACTTGATAGCCCAAAACGCTTTGTGCTCCAACTCCACCGGCAAGTGACAAGACTTCCCATACACAAGATTGTATGGTGTGGTTCCTATGGGAGTCTTGTACGCAGTCCGGTACGCCCATAATGCATCGTCAAGCTTCAAGGACCAATCCTTCCTAGTCCTTGAAACCGTCTTTTCCAGAATTCCTTTGATCTCCCTATTTGAGATCTCAACTTGTCCACTAGTTTGTGGATGATAACGGGTAGCGACCTTGTGAGTAACCCCATACTTAGCTAGAAGAGCTTCAAAGCGACGGGCTATGAAGTGAGAACCTCCATCACTAATGATAGTCCTTGGTGTCCCAAATCGCGGGAAAATGGTTTTGTTGAAGAACTTAACCACCACCATGGCATCATTTGTGGGGAAAGCAATTGCTTCAACCCATCTAGAAACGTAATCCACCGCCAATAGTATGTATTGGTTTCCACAAGAGGATGGGAATGGTCCCATGAAATCAACTCCCCAAACGTCGAAAATCTCCACCTCTTGGATGTTGTTGAGGGGCATCTCATTCCTTCTAGAAATATTGCCTGTTCTTTGACAAGCATCGCAACAAGAAACAAAGGATTGCACATCTCTAAATAAAGTAGGCCAAAAGAATCCAGATTGCAATACCTTTGCGCTAGTTTTGTTCGAACTAGCGTGTCCTCCACAAGGTAGTGAATGACAATGGCGGATGACACTTTGCATCTCATCTTCCGGCACACATCGCCGAATGATGCCATCCGGACCTCTCTTAAAGAGGAGAGGCTCGTTCCAATAGTATTCCCGGACATCCTTAAAGAACTTCTTTCTTTGTACGTAGGATAATCCGGGTGGTATCTCCTGGCAAACCAAATAGTTAACAAAATCAGCAAACCATGGTTCGTTACCTTTGGAGATCACGTTGATGCACTCCTCTATGATGTGTAGGTGTTCGTCCGGGAAGGAGTCATCAATGGGCAAATGGTCGTCCTCTAGATGTGTTAGGCGACTCAAATGATCCGCAACAGAATTTTTTGAACCTTTCTTGTCGCGGATCTCAAGATCGAATTTTTGTAGGAGAAGAATCCATCTAATTAGCCTTGGTTTCGCGTCGTTCTTCGCAAGGAGGTACCGGATCGCAGCATGATCCGTGTAGACAATCACCTTTGCACCTAAAAGATAAGAGCGAAACTTGTCAATAGCATAGACAATGGCTAAAAACTCTTTCTCGGTAGTGGCGTAGTTGAGCTGCGCTTCATCTAGCGTCTTGCTAGCATAGTATATGGCGTGGGTTCGCCCTTCCTTTCGTTGTCCAAGAACAGCTCCAATAGCTACGTCACTAGCATCGCACATAACCTCAAAGGGAAGAGTCCAATCCGGAGGTTGGATGATAGGTGCTGAAATTAGAGCTTGCCGAATTGTGTTAAACGCATCCAAGCATTCCTGCGAAAACTCAAAAACTGCATCCTTCATCAATAGATTAGTGAGCGGTTTTGATATCTTAGAAAAGTCCTTAATGAAACGTCTATAGAATCCAGCATGTCCTAGGAAACTTCTTATCCCTTTCACCGAAGTTGGGGGAGGAAGTTTCTCTATGGTCTCTATCTTAGCTCTATCCACTTCTATCCCTCTACTAGAGATTAAGTGACCTAATACGATTCCTTCCTTAACCATAAATTGACACTTTTCCCAATTAAGAACTAGGTTAGTGTCTTCACACCTTTGCAAAACAAGAGAAAGGTTAGAAAGGCAATCGTTAAAAGAGGAACCGTATACGGAGAAGTCGTCCATAAAGACTTCCATGATTTCCTCTATGTATTCGGAGAAGATGGCCATCATGCACCGTTGAAAGGTGGCTGGGGCATTGCAAAGCCCGAACGGCATTCTCCTATAGGCGAACGTACCCCATGGGCACGTAAATGTGGTCTTCTCTTGATCATCCGGATGTATCGGGATCTGAAAGAAACCACTATAACCGTCAAGGTAGCAAAAATGTGAATGTTGTGCTAACCTTCAAGCATTTGATCAATGAATGGCAATGGAAAATGATCCTTCCGCGTTGCATTGTTGAGCTTGCGGTAGTCTATGCACATCCGCCATCCAGTCACGGTTCGGGTAGGAATGAGTTCGTTGTTCTTGTTGGTGATGACCGTCATTCCTCCCTTCTTCGGAACTACTTGAACTAGACTCACCCACTTACTATCGGAGATAGGGTAGATGATACCTGCATCAAGAAGCTTAAGAATTTCCTTCTTGACAACCTCCTTCATGGTCGGATTTAACCGCCTTTGAGGTTGTCTTGAAGTTCTAAAATCTTCCTCCATTAGTATTTTATGCATGCATAGGGAGGGTTTAATTCCTACTAAGTCCTCTATAGTATAGCCTAAAGCTTTCCTATGTTTCTTAAGGACAATCATAAGTTGATCATGTTCATCTATGCTAAGATCGGAACTAACAATAACCGGAAAGGTAGAATTAGGTCCGAGAAAAGCGTACCTTAGATGAGTAGGAAGTGGTTTTAGTTCCATTGCTTTCGGAGCTTCCAACGATCCTTGAGGAGCATCCGATGTCTCCTTATAAGTTTCTAAGGGTGTTGAGTGTGTTGGAGAAGAATCAGAAGAAGTTGAAGAAGTGTCCCGATCACTCTCTTCCACGGCCAAAATTACGGGCTCCCCATGTCTTCCACGGCCGTGGTTTAGAGCGTGGAAGGGAAATACGGTTGTCACATCTTCTCCACGACCGTATAACTCTCTGGAGTGGAGGACGGTTTTGGTTGTGAAATCCACGGCCGTGGAATACAGGGTAAGACCATGAATTCTCACATTTTCAGCTTCATCGTGGAGTGTCTCAAACTCCACTTCATGTATCTCTTCTTGTGCTTCTAAGGCTTCAATTTCCTCATTGCACTCTTCTTCTTCCCCTACATTGGTTAGACTCATAGTGATAACTTTTTGTAAGGGGTCATTGAAGAGAATCGCACTTACCTCCTCCCTAGACAAACCTTCTTCATCTTGGATATCGTATATATCCTCGTTAAAGATTGGCTCCTTCACTAGAGTGGAAAGAACGAACTCTACTTTCTCTTCCCCAATATCAAAAGCGAGTCTACCATTCTTGCAATCGACCATGCAGCCGGAAGTTGCAAGAAACGGTCTTCCGAGTATGATCGGGACCGGACTATCTGCAGGAATGACAAGCACAACAAAATCAATGGGAACAAAGAATTTACCTAGCTTGACCGGAACGTCTTCTACGATACCGACGGGGCGAGTGATGGATCGGTCCGCCATGTACAACGTCATCTTCACCGGTTTAGGGTCGCCTAAACCGATCTTCCTGCACAATGCAAGTGGTATGATGCTCACACTTGCTCCTAAGTCACATAAAGCGTCATATGTGACATCTCCCACTCCTATGGGAATGCAAAATGACCCCGGATCCTTTAGCTTTAGGGGCATTTTCTCTTTCATGGTCTTGATGAGATCCGAAGAATCCGAACTCATTTTGACCTCACCGAAATCTTCTAGCTTCCTCTTGTTAGAGAGAAGCTCCTTTAAGAACTTGCCATAAGCCGGCATACCTACAATAGCATCGATAAATGGTATGTTAATATGCAGCTTGCTCATGAGTTCTATGAACTTACCGAATTGTTTATCTAGGCGCGCTCTCGCTCTAGATTGAGGGAATGGTAGGGGAGGTTTGTAAGCTGGAGGAGGAACATAGACGTCTTCCTTCTCCTTCCCCTTCTCCTTTGTTCGCTCCAAACGGTGTGTGCAAGCTTTAAATTTATAACCCTAGACTTAAGCTTAAAACAAGGATGCGAACCCGCAGTGTACGGGTCAATCGTAGTAAAAAGCAAGGAATTCCAGGGGTCGATCACAGGGACTTGGTGAAACAAAGTCAGTAACGGTATGCTTAAGTGAATACTAACCACAAGAGCAATTAACACAATCAAAGATGAATAAGAAGTCAATAAAGCAAACATGCAATTCTAGGGATTAAAGCATCTAGTTGTGGTTCCAACTCAAGATCTATAGATAAGCGGACAAAGCTGAGATTTTTGCATAGGGAAGGTGTTACTAAAGTGGAATAAATCACCGGGTAAGTCTCACTACTCACTAATCCTAAACCGTAACTCCTATTACCGGGTAAGTCTCAAGGAATTAGGATAAAGAACTATAATCTCAAACTAACATACCATCTAAGGGAATAGAATCAACCTTTACCGGGTAAGTCTCAGGCTAACTCACAAAGATGGGATAGAAGCACACTCAAACCCTAATAAAGGATAAACCTTTATTACCTACACTTATGATCATTAATACACAAACTAAGGAATTACCGGGTAAGTCTCATCCTAAGCTTGCATTGAACCAGAAAGGTGTAATAAGAATAGGATTTAGCAAACTCTAACACTTAACTTTCTGTTTAGAATCAGATAAGTCACCTCGGACAGAAGAATTCCACCCCGGCCGAGATGTTCATCGACTGAACGAGATGCTTAGGGTTAAGGTTAAAGACTCGAACTTTCAGGATCCTATTGGAATCTAAGATTATTCTATCATTGTTTTTCCCACAACCTTCAGCCAATCACCCTAGAATCACACAAGAAAATTAGCCACTCATCATCATTATGAAAGTATTAAATATATGGGAAGAAGGCGAATATTTGAACAAAGAAGAATTTAATGAAAAGACTTCAATAACTGAATCAAATATCACAACAAAAGCGTTCCTTGGATAGCAATACAACAAGACAAAACAACAAGGAAGGGAATTGAAGACAATCTTACAAAACCCTCCAAAAAGCTATAAAAGCTATGATCTTCAATCTTCCTTCAACCTTCAAAAAGGTTCTTCAAATTTCCCCAAATTGGAGTATGCTGCTGCTGCGTCGTAAGCGGGGTATGCGACCTCTTGGATTTGTGGAAATCCAACCCTTTTTATAGGAAAATAACCCTCCAAAGATAATAAATCTTAGAAAGATATTTTCCCATAAATATAGGTAAATTATATGATTCTGCATATCTTCTTCCTTCCAGGAGCCAAGCCCAAAAATATAAGATCACTTTCCAATTTTAAAAGATCTCATCCAAGAATAAAATATTCTCGCCGCGTCCTAGGTGTTCGCCTCGGTCGAGTCGGCGTCTCTGGATCACCTCGGTCGAGGTGAATCAATGGTCAACCGAGGTGAGTCACAACAGAATGTGAAATCTCTCGAATCTGCTCCAAAGTAAATCTTTAATCCATGGCTATGTTCCCTGGATGTAGCTCCAAATGACTCATGACTCCTTTTGCTCCTTTTTGATGCAAAACTTGCCATATTACTTGCGATTACAACAAAACTAGGTGTAGACCTCGATTCTCGTAAAGGTAGATGAAATGGTAGTAATATCACATAATATACATACAAACATGCAGATTATGAAAGATAAAACGTCCAAACAAACCCTAAAATATAGACTATAATTCATGTTATCAAAATACCCCATACTTAGCCCTTGCTTGTCCCCAAGCAAGTTCCTCATATAAAAGACAAGATAGAATGGATTATAAGTCAATAAAATCAATGAAAAGTCTTTCAAAAACATTTTATGGTGTGCAACTATCATAGATCACTCTAAGAAAATACTTCATGGAATTCAAAAACTCAATATGCTCAAAACATTTTATAAATATAGGAAAGTTGTTCATCTTTGCATAAAATCATAGAATGCATAATAAATCATAATCATCAAAATTAATCATGTATAATCCGATTTAAACCACTAAGTCAATCAACAAGCTCAAGGTCTCAAGGGCTTCTCAAAAGAAAGGTCAAGAAACGTGTAGGGTAGGGATGTATGTAAGGTAATGTGGTGCTAGAATCCGGGAAAAGGATGAACTTCACTTTTACTTTGACTTGCAACATCTTCCACCAATAAGCTTTGCTTATTTCACACTTTTTCTCTTTTTACTTTACCTTTTGGGATGCATGGATAGAGGTGCACAATAACCGAAGCCTAGGAAATCAGCAATCATCAATTTCTCGAGATGCATCAAACCCTTGATGCACATACCATGACCCGTTAGGAATATTGCTCAATCCGACTTTGGCAAAACACAAACACCCGGCTATGTGAATGGTGCCGAGTTACTCATCTTCATGATTGACTTCCCCAAACCTAAAATTACTTTCTAACACTTTCACTTCCAGCCCACTTTTCAACTTTAACTTGCTTTCACCACTTCGCTTGCTTCCAAATTCCCGGATAGGTAAAGGGAGGCAATATGTATATGAGGGGTTAAGCATGATCAAGAAGAAGAAGAAGAAAAGAATGAATTGCCTTGGTCTTTCCAGGAAGAAAGTGAGAGAACTCATAATGTGGTGTCAACCTTCAAATTCAACATAATTTGGATAAAACAAAGTATTAAACATGCCAATAATTTCAAACAAAGCATTTAGCAGCTTAAACATATTATAAAACCTTTCAAACACATAAAGAATTTAAAACCAGTAGGTAAACAGAATCTTCACTGAGATCATATCCAGATAAGTAGCACAAAATCGTTTTCGAAAACTTTCTGTTACCCACCTCGGTCGAGGTGTTCGTAGGTCAACCGAGGTGAAACACCTCGTTCGGCCAGAATCTCCCCGGTCGAGGTCAAAATATTTTTTTAAAAACCATTTTTTTTTTCGGTTTCAACGTTTTTCTCAATCAAATAACCTGTAAGTATGCATGTAATATCAGATAATCATATAAATGCAGAAGTGAAGCATAAATAAAATACCCGATAAGATAGAATGTGCGTCATACATCAAAGAAGTCACATAAGTACATCAAGTAGTCATCAAATAAATACAAACACCCCATACTTGGGACACACTGTCCCAGTGGGTCAATATAAGTTTGGAAATAAGAGTACTCACCGGATATATAGCTGAACTGCATAAAAAATATAATAAAGAAGATCCTGCAGCTCTTCAATAGTCCTGATCCGGTGGTGGTGGTGGTGGTACGTACGGATACTGAGTCGGATCGAACGGATAGCCCATAGTTTGCTGGAACTGTAGCTCCATCATCCTGCGCTGATAGTGCTGCCCCTCTAACATCTGATGAGTCCAGCTGTCAATCTGTCGGTGCTGGGCAGCAAATCTCTCATGCATGTCCACAGTAAGGGCAACATAAGAATCTATCATCTGCTCTGCCAGATCATCGATCCAACGATGAGCCTCTGTATCTCTATGACGGCGTGTCCGACGCCTAGCAGATCTAGCAGGTGGTGCAGCAGGTGCAGGCTCAGTATCCTCCTCATCATCCAAGTCTATGATCGGTGGCGCGCTCGTCCCTGCAGTATCTGTCCCTGTATCCATCGGGACTCCACCATCTCTCTCATCCACGGTGTCCTCGTCGTCGTCAGCCTCCTCCTCATCATCCTCAGCTGGGGCAGCTGCTGCCTCCCGATGATCCTCCATCAGTGGAGCCCAAGCTGTCTGCCAATAATGTGGATCGAAAACCGTGAACTGGGCAGACCAGCGGATCCCCTGTGGTGCAGTCCGCTCCCATGGCATAGCAACAAATGGAGTGGTCAGACCTCGGGGAACTAGAATCCTCCGAGTGATCATCTCCTGCAGTCCAAGCGGCTTCGGAGCCGCCGCCATCGTACAAGCACTGAGGTCCATCCCATGAAAAGCAACAATGTGGGTGACTAGACCTCCGCAGCAAATGTCTCCCTTCACCTTGGCCTTGATCCTGTGCAGGTCCTCTGCCAAGATCAAGCCAAAGTCTGGGAAACCCCCCGTAACCATACAATATAAACTGAAAAGCTCGCCCTGTCGGATCTTCTGGGGCGTCTCAGTACGCGCCAGAAGTGTCTCGCTGAATATCCTATGGGCTAGTCTGAAGGCTGGATGGAAGATGACCTTCTCCCTGGAATCTCCAGGGCGCCATCTATCTGCATGCTCGGTAATATGGGCAATCTGCCCCCAGAACTCCCTAGCTACAGATCGGGAAGGGAAGTCAGTGGCGGTGGCCTCAGGAAAGCCGAAAATCTCTCTCCAAACCTCTAAGGGAACTATGAAGTTCCGGTTCATCAACCGGTACTTCACAGACTGCTCTGTGGGAAGGTAGGAAAAGGAGCTAACGAACTCTAGGGTCGGCTCCAAGTAGGCTGGGGCTCGGATCTCAGTAAACTGATCCAGCCCGACTGTGGTGATCATCCTCCTAAGGTCTCCATCTAACCCTAGGCAATCGAAAGCTGACACGTCCAGGAAACGTGGTGCAATCACTGGTCGGCTAGCTATACGCTCATAATCTACCCGGCATCTCTCGTGGATCACCGGGCGGTATGGTCGGGAAGAAGAGGAAGGAGGGGAAGGTGAGGATCTATCTCTGAGGGCAAGGCCACGATCGGAACTCATTTTCTCTTAGTTACTGTCAGGTCACCTCGGTCACTGACAATACTCGGGAATCACCTCGGTCGAGATGCAGTTCGACTGGACCGAGGCGTAACAGCTTTCGATTCAAATCTCAAAATCCAGTTCTTTTCCCCCAAAAATCACTACAATTGCTTCCTATGGGGTACTTAAGCCTTTTCTCAGCAGATTCAGGGGCAACCAAAGCCCAAATTGAAACGAATGAACGAGTTAGGGTTTTGATTGTTTTTACCTCGTTTCGGTCGATTCGTTCGATTTCTTTGCAGATCTGCACTTGCAATGGAATCCTCTACCCTTCAATCGCAGTTTGGAAGCGGAAATCTTCGAAAACGAGCAAGATCTGAGAGAGCGAGGTGAGAAGCGCCGCGGTCGAGTCGAAGAAAGGTAAAAAAAAGTGAAAAATAAATTTTCCCCCCTTTTATACTGTTCCTGGAACTGTTGTCACCTCGGTCGAGATGGTCTCGACCGGACCGAGGTGGTGTGGACCGAGGTGGTTCTGCAGAAAACCCTAATCGCCTCGTTTGCTCAAGAATCGTCTCGGTCGAGGTACTCTGACAGTAACCGAGACGTCTTTGTCTTCTCGATTTCTCGAACTTCCGTACTTCCAATTATGTTTCTTCCTTAGGTGTCTCCTGTTATCTGTCTAGGACGCCAAAAACAAACAAAACAAAGCAAAAGCAAACTATCTAAGCTACACTAGAAAACGGGAAAAGAAAGCAATACCTTGGGTTGCCTCCCAAGAAGCGCTTGATTTAAGGTCGCTAGCTGGACCATGCTGCGTCTCAAACAAGATATATCGGTGCAACTTCCTCAACCGGCGTTTCCGGTTGGTATTTCTTAAGTCTATGACCGTTGACCTTGAAGCTTCCGCTAGTTTCACCCCATATCTCAACTGCACCATGAGGAAAAACATGTTTCACAACATAAGGTCCGGTCCATCTAGATTTCAACTTACCTGGAAAAAGGCGGAGGCGGGAGTTGAAGGGTAGAACTAAGTCTCCTTTGTTAAGCTCCTTTGGGACGATACGCTTGTCATGCCATCTCTTCGTCCTTTCCTTGTAGATTTTGGCATTCTCATAAGCGTTCAAACGCAGCTCCTCCAGCTCGTTGAGTTCCAATAGTCGCTTCTCGCCGGCCTCTTTGATGTCGAAATTCAACCATTTGATCGCCCAATACGCTTTGTGTTCCAATTCGACGGGCAAATGGAAAGACTTCCCATATACCAAATTATAAGGGGTGGTACCTATGGGAGTCTTGAATGCGGTCCTGTACGCCCAAAGAGCATCGTCCAATTTCATGGACCAATCCTTCCTCGTTCTAGAGACGGTCTTCTCCAAAATTGCCTTGATTTCTCTATTCGAGATCTCGACCTGTCCACTAGTTTGAGGGTGATAAGCTGTTGATACCTTATGGGATACCCCATACTTCGATAGAAGTGCCTTGAACTTCCGGTTGATGAAATGCGTTCCTCCATCGCTGATGATGATGCGTGGAGTTCTAAACCGTGGAAAGATGGTTCTGTTTAGGAACTTCACAACCACCTTGGCGTCATTAGTGGGAGAGGCAATGGCTTCAACCCATCTAGAGACGTAATCAACTGCAAGAAGAATGTAGAGGTTTCCTCCGGAGGATGGGAAAGGTCCCATGAAGTCAATCCCCCATACATCAAAGATTTCCACTTCTTGGATGTTATTAAGTGGCATCTCATTTCTCCTTGATAAATTTCCTGTTCTTTGGCATGCATCACAAGAGACGACAAAAGATTGCACATCTTTCAAAAGTAGGCCAAAAGAAACCAGAACGTAATACCTTAGTGCATGTTTTATCGTTGCTAGCATGTCTCCCACAAGGAAGTGAATGACAATGCCTTATGACGCTATTAACTTCATCTTCCGGAATGCACCTTCGAAGCATCCCATCCGGCCCGCGCTTGAACAGCAGCGGCTCGTCCCAGTAATAGTGGCGTACCTCCTTGAAGAATCTCTTTCTTTGAGAGTACGTCAATCCGGGCGGTACCTCCTGGCAAACAAGATAATTCACAATATCAGCATACCAAGGACCTTTATTATCAGAAAGTTGGTGGATAGAATGTTCCACCAACAGTGGATGAATGTCAGAGAAGGGAGTAAGAAATTTGTTATTCTCGGCAATCTCAGTTGACATCATCTTGCCATCGACCTCGGTCGAGGCGCAGAGGCGTTGACCGAGATGTTCTTCAGTCGCCTCACTCATTCCAGAAAGTGCCTCGGTCGAGGTACTGCTACTGGAACCGAAACTGGAGATCTTCGTCTCCTGGATTAGCTTCTCTGTTTTAGCTCATGGATCCTCTTCTAGTGCCCTTAAGCTTCGTATATCTGCATCACAAGAAGCATCTATACCTTCCTCCATTAAACTGAAGCTAATAACTCTTTCGAGTGGATCGTTAATAAGGATAGAGCTCACCAATTCTCGTGATTCTTCTTCATCGTAGATGTTGAAGATATTATCAGTTAGTTGCTCTCCTTTCATGGCTGCAAGTAGTGCGAACTCCACCTCATCACTACCAACGTTGAATTTCAACTTGGCGTTCTTGCAATCCACGTTGCAACCCGAAGTTGCTAGAAATGGCCTCCCGAGAATAATAGGAACAGGATAATCTGCGGGAATGTCAAGTACAACAAAATCTATAGGTAGATAGAAGTTACCTAACTTGACTGGAACGTCCTCCAAGATGCCCACGGGATGGGTAATGGAGCGATCCGCCATATAAAGTCGAATCTTGACCGGCTTGGGCTCTCCAAGACCGATCTTCACACATAGCTCCAGCGGAATGATGCTCACGCTGGCTCCTAGATCGCAAAGGGCTTCACAAGTGACATCCCCAACTTGAATGGGGATGCAAAATGAGCCGGGATCTCTCAATTTAGGTGGCATCTTCTCCTTCATGATTTGTATGAGTTCCGAAGATTTGGATGTCATCCTAACTTCACCACATCCTCCAACTTCCTCTTCCTTGATAGGATCTCTTTTAAGAACTTCCCATAGGCGGGCATACCTAAAATAGCATCAAGGAAAGGAATATTAATATGTAGCTTATTCATCAAGTCAAGAAACTTACCGAAGTGCTTGTCTAGATGTGCTTTGGCTTTGGACTAAGGGAATGGAAGTGGTGGTTTGTATGCAGGAGGTGGAATATAAATTTCAGTCTTCCCCTCCGCTTTCTGTTGCTCCACCTCGGTTGGCGTCTCGGTCGAAGTGTTCTTCGACTGCATCTGGACCGAGGTGGTCTGTGTCGGTACTGTCACCGACCGAGGTACTGGATCTGCAGTTTTGAGTCCACTCCTCGTAGTTATGGCCATGCACTGGCCCTTAGGGTTGCTTTCCGTCCTTGCTGGAAGCTTCCCTGGATCTCTTGGCGCTTCATTCGCCCTACTCGCAAGTTGTTGTTCGAAGGACTTTTGGGCCCTCGAAAATGAAGTCATAGAAGTCTCCATAGCACTAAGCTTGATCAAGATAGCCTCCAGAACTGCGTCTTTCTTTTCTGGCTGAGACGAACTCGATCCTTTCCCCTGGCTCTTTAATGGAGTAGAAGAAGAAGAAGGGGAAGAGAGGAAAGGGTTAGAGGAATCGTTAGAGTTGGAGTTTGAATGATTACCTGAATTTTGGTTATTCGCCCTCCAATCGTTGCTATTGGACCCTCTATTATTGTTGTTGTAATTGTTGTTTCGGGGACTGTTGTTGTTGTTACGGTACCCGTTGTTGTTGTTGTTCCTTTGCCCTTGCTCTTCCTTTTTGGTTTGTGCAACCAAAAGTTCCTTCAATTGCTTCACGTCATTTGTCAAAGACGTGAGTTGATTGTTGTTGGGTTGAGTCTCTTGAAAGTTGACTCTTTTAACTCCACCTTCAGCTCCTTGGTGGGTATATTTCTCCATGTGCAAGGCTTGCTTCTCGATGAAGTCCCAAGCCTCGTCAACCGCCATGTCCATAAAGGTGCCGGCGGAGAGTAGTTGAAGATTGAACTGGGTGCTTCCATCCAGCCCTTTGAAGTATATCTCCAATAACTCTAGCTTTGGAATCCCATGATGTGGGCAATCCAAAAGAATGTCCTTGAAGCGCTCCCATGATTTGGACAAGCTCTCCTTGTCCTTCATAATGAAAGCATTAATCTTCCCTCTCATTTCAGCTGTCTTTGAGGGGGGAAAGAATTTCGTCAAGAACTCCGTTGTCATCTCCTCCCATGTGCTTATTTTTCCTGGAGGAAGAGATTGATACCAAGTAAGAGCTCTATCTTTTAAAGAAAAGTAAAAAGGTCTTAGCTTGTAGTTGTTGTTTTCAATTCTTGGAGGTCTCAAGGTCTCCATCAAGATCTCATAGTTTTGAAGATGTTGATGTGGTGATTCCTTTTCTAGCCCTCCGAATTGGCATTGGCGAATCATGGATAGAACTTGCGGTCGAAGTTCATAATCATGGTCCGCTGGATCTCCTAGATTCACTCCTGGACGCCTTAGCTGTTGATTAGGGTCCATCCTTTGACCTAGGGTTTGTGGAATTCCTGCAAGAAGAACATCTCGGACTGGTCTCCGAAGTGGAAGTACATCGGCCGGGGCGTCAGGTACTGGAATCTGCCTCGGACGAAGATCAACTACTGGATCCTGCATCGGTCGAGGATCAACAGGAGGATCTTCCCTCGGTCGAAGTTGAATCTGGTCGCGTATGACCGCCATCTCCGCCTCGATTGCTTCTGTTTTGGTGCGAGTTTCTTCCTTCTCTTGCCTTAGTTCTTCCCTGCTGAGGCGTAGCAGCTCTAACGCCTCTTCCAATTCGGCCTTAAGATCGCGGTTGTCTTGTTGGGCCATCTTCGCTTCTTTCAAGCGTCTTTTATATGTCTTTTCTGGTTCGGGATCGTAAGGAACGATTTCCTTCCCAACGCGGGTTCTTCACATATACCTAAGAAAGAACCTGCAAAAGTCACTCAAGTAGAGTGATTAGTAGACACGGGGGCAAGCGCCCAAAAAGGGCAAACCGTACCGGCTCGGTCTAGACCAAGTCCCCGGCAACGGCGCCAAAAACTTGTTCGCTCCAAACGGTGTGTGCAAGCTTTAAATTTATAACCCTAGACTTAAGCTTAAAACAAGGATGCGAACCCGCAGTGTACGGGTCAATCGTAGTAAAAAGCAAGGAATTCCAGGGGTCGATCACAGGGACTTGGTGAAACAAAGTCAGTAACGGTATGCTTAAGTGAATACTAACCACAAGAGCAATTAACACAATCAAAGATGAAAAAGAAGTCAATAAAGCAAACATGCAATTCTAGGGATTAAAGCATCTAGTTGTGGTTCCAACTCAAGATCTATAGATAAGCGGACAAAGCTGAGATTTTTGCATAGGGAAGGTGTTACTAAAGTGGAATAAATCACCGGGTAAGTCTCACTACTCACTAATCCTAAACCGTAACTCCTATTACCGGGTAAGTCTCAAGGAATTAGGATAAAGAACTATAATCTCAAACTAACATACCATCTAAGGGAATAGAATCAACCTTTACCGGGTAAGTCTCAGGCTAACTCACAAAGATGGGATAGAAGCACACTCAAACCCTAATAAAGGATAAACCTTTATTACCTACACTTATGATCATTAATACACAAACTAAGGAATTACCGGGTAAGTCTCATCCTAAGCTTGCATTGAACCAGAAAGGTGTAATAAGAATAGGATTTAGCAAACTCTAACACTTAACTTTCTGTTTAGAATCGGATAAGTCACCTCGGACAGAAGAATTCCACCCCGGCCGAGATGTTCATCGACTGAACGAGATGCTTAGGGTTAAGGTTAAAGACTCGAACTTTCAGGATCCTATTGGAATCTAAGATTATTCTATCATTGTTTTTCCCACAACCTTCAGCCAATCACCCTAGAATCACACAAGGAAATTAGCCACTCATCATCATTATGAAAGTATTAAATATATGGGAAGAAGGCGAATATTTGAACAAAGAAGAATTTAATGAAAAGACTTCAATAACTGAATCAAATATCACAACAAAAGCGTTCCTTGGATAGCAATCCAACAAGACAAAACAACAAGGAAGGGAATTGAAGACAATCTTACAAAACCCTCCAAAAAGCTATAAAAGCTATGATCTTCAATCTTCCTTCAACCTTCAAAAAGGTTCTTCAAATTTCCCCAAATTGGAGTATGCTGCTGCTGCGTCGTAAGCGGGGTATGCGACCTCTTGGATTTGTGGAAATCCAACCCTTTTTATAGGAAAATAACCCTCCAAAGATAATAAATCTTAGAAAGATATTTTCCCATAAATATAGGTAAATTATATGATTCTGCATATCTTCTTCCTTCCAGGAGCCAAGCCCAAAAATATAAGATCACTTTCCAATTTTAAAAGATCTCATCCAAGAATAAAATATTCTCGCCGCGTCCTAGGTGTTCGCCTCGGTCGAGTCGGCGTCTCTGGATCACCTCGGTCGAGGTGAATCAATGGTCAACCGAGGTGAGTCACAACAGAATGTGAAATCTCTCGAATCTGCTCCAAAGTAAATCTTTAATCCATGGCTATGTTCCCTGGATGTAGCTCCAAATGACTCATGACTCCTTTTGCTCCTTTTTGATGCAAAACGTGCCATATTACCTGCGATTACAACAAAACTAGGTGTAGACCTCGATTCTCGTAAAGGTAGATGAAATGGTAGTAATATCACATAATATACATACAAACATGCAGATTATGAAAGATAAAACGTCCAAACAAACCCTAAAATATAGACTATAATTCATGCTATCATCCTTCTCTACGGGGACTTCAACAAACGTAGGCTGCGGATCGGTGGTAGTCACTCCGCTCCTAGTTGTTATCGCCATCACCCTTCCTTTAGGGTTGTCCTCCGTCTTTCCTGGAAGTTTCCCTTGATTCCTAGGAACTTCCTCCGCATGGTTGAACATTTGGTTTTCTAAAACCTTTTGAGCTTTATCAACCTTAGAAACTTGATCATCAACCTTGATAAGGTGGTTCTCCAACCCTTGAAGCTTTCCCAAGATCGTCTCCAACATGGGATCGGGCTTCTCCTTTCCCGATGTGTTTCCTCCATTTGATGTTTGCCCCTGGCTTCTCAAAGTAGTAGAGGAAGAGGAAGGTGGAGTTAGTGAATCAGAATTGGAAGGATAAGAACTACCAGAATTTTGTTGATTGGAGCGCCAATTGTTGTTACTTGAACCCCTATTGTTGTTCCAATTGTTGTTCCGGCCGTTATTATTGTTGTTGTTGCCATTCCAATTATTACTCCGGTTGTTATTCCGGTTGTTGTTGTTGTTGCGGGTTGTGTTATCACCGCCGTTGTTGTTGCCCAAATAACCAACATCCTTCCCTTGTTGCTTTGGGAAGTTGGTCTTGATAGCCTCCTTCAACTCTTTGATTTCACTGTTGAGGGAGAAAATCTGATTTTGAGCTTCATGTGTGAGCTTTGCTCCTTGCTCCACACGATTTCCCTCCACTTTCCGGTGGGAATACTTCTCTATGACTCTTGCTTGCTTCTCAATGAAGTCCCAAGCGTCATCTTCTCTCATGTCCATGAATGTTCCACATGAGAGGGATTGGAGGTTGAATTGCGTTCCCGCATCCAGCCCCTTATAGTATATCTCCAGCAAGACAAGTTTGGATATGCCATGATGAGGGCAATCCAAGAGCAAATCCTGAAACCTTTCCCAAGATTGAAACAAACTTTCGTTAGGTCTCATGGAAAAAGCATTAATCTTACCTCTAAGTTCCGCCGTTTTGGAAGGCGGAAAGAATTTGGTGAGGAACTCCGCGGAAAGGCTTTCCCACGTATCTAGTTTGCCATTAGGAAGAGCTTGGTACCAAGACAACGCTTTCCCTTTCAAAGAGAAGAAGAAGGGCTTGAGCTTGTAGCTGTTGGTAGTAGCATTCTTCGGTCTCATCGTCTCCATCATACACTCAAAGTTTTGCAAGTGTTGGTGTGGAGATTCAGCGCTTGTCCCGCCAAATTGGTTTTGGCGAACAAGAGTAATAACTTGAGGGTTAAAGCTAAACCCTTGTACATCATCAGCATCAAAATTCACGCCCAAACGGCGTGGTTGTTGTGTTGGATCCATCCGCTGGCCAAGAGTTCTTGGCTCATTATCTACACGTTCGATCCTTGCGTTCCTAGGTGGGACGCGACGATTTGCAGCTCCCCGTGGATGGAAAGGATTCACATTGATTGTGGGGTCAATCTCCTCTAGCGGTGGCATGGAAGAATCACTATCATCAGCGGATGAGTGACTTCTTCTTCTAGATCTTGATCCCCTCTTTGAGGATTTCTTGCTCCCCTTATTCTTGAGGTCGCTTAGTTCTATCCTCATTTGGAAAATCATATCCTGTAGATTGTTAACTTGGGATTGATGGCGGTCCATCTCATCCCGGCGAATGTTCTCATTCCATTGGAGTTGAGATTCCTTCTCCGCCAACTCCGCTTGAAGATCACGTTCGTGTTCTTCAGCCATCTTCTTTTCCTTGCGCTTTTGCCTTAAAGTTTTCTCTAGCTCTTGATCAAGAGGTAAGAGATCTTCGGTGTTCCTAGACCTGCGCATGCACTCAAAGTAATATCAAATAACGAGAGCAAGCTCCCAAGCTTGACAACCGGCTACCGAGTTCGGTCTAAACCAAATCCCCGGCAACGACGCCAAAAACTTGTTCTCCCCTAAACGTGCGTGCAAATAAGCTTTAAATTTAAAACTAGAATAAAAGCAGCGAACCCGCAGTGTACGGATCGGCGTAGTTAAGCAAGTATTCCAGAGTATCGAACTCAGGGATTTGGGGGTACGAATTCAATAGTAGATTATCAAGCAGTTTATGTAAGAGCTTTGCAATGTATTGGGGAAAACAACAATCCTAAAGATCCAAGTATCCAGCTGTGGCAATCGATTCAAGATATACTAAATGATATAAAGACAGAGTTGAGATATGCAAAGGTATGCTAATGTAAGGTAATCGTACGGTGAAGTTCCAAAAACCTTATATGACTCACCTACAAGACACTCTCTATACAGGTTGTTGAGGCTTCAATATAGAAAGGTTCTAAAGGTAAGAATTAATGTCAAATACCCAAACTTATAATCCAAAGGTCAAAACTAACTTAACCGATTAAGGTTATGACACTCATAATCGAGGTAGAGGTTGTTGAGGCTTCACTACCACCTAGAAAAGACAAGCCAAGACTAAGTTAAAGCAAATCTTTAACTTTGGACTAAAGTAAAAGCAGGCTCGTAGACTTAAGGGAAATCACGGTTAGTTCTTGAGGTTCCACGGCCGTGGACTCAAGAACAGGCCGTAATTTAGGGTTCGTCGGCGATTCTCTCTAACTCTCAGGGTCTAATCTGTTTACGATCGATCTATCATTATCTAAGCCACAACTATCAACCCTTCACCTTAGAATTGTTAAGGGTTTTTATCCAATAACAGTCATGTTGATATCAAAATCAAGAATCAAAAGATGTAAAGATGAAAACTTCCGAAAACTTTCAATAAACTTCAAACCAATCTCAAAGTCGCAATCAAGAACAAATAATGTCACTAATTCCAGAATAGAACAAGTAAACACAATCTTAGGTAAGAAGGAAGAACGGGATGTCAATCCGTCTTCTAAAATCAAACCTAAACAAGAAGAGAAATCTTCTTGCAATAATCCTCCGAATCTTCCGTCAATCCTGGAAATCTGGAAATCCCAACGATAATCTCCACCAAAGTGCGAGATTTTGGGCAAATCCAAGCACGAACTTTGATCTCCAATGAGATAAAAAAATACCTCCAAGCGAATGCCGCGAAGTCTCTCTAAGAGAGGATTTAAAGCGAGTAGCGGCGATCTAACGGGGGTAAGCGTCGATGGCGGAATTTCTCTTCTTCCGTCTTTTTATAGTGTAGGGCAAAATATCGGCCCGGCCCAATCTTCAAAAGATCGTGGCTTCAAATTGTGGCGAAAAAGATCGCCAAGATCACGGTCGTGGAAGGTTCCACGACCGTAATTTAGAGCGTGGAAAGTGTCACGGTTTGAACCATGGATTCCACGACCGTAATAGTTACTGGAATGCATCACACCTCTCTTGCCATACTTCCACGACCGTAGAACTGAACGTGGAAAAGAGTACGACCGTATTTTAGAGCGTGGTTTAAGGCAAGAACGTGATTCTTCCCTAGCCTCGTGCATTCCTCAAGTTGAACTCCTTTTTGCTCCTAAGAATGTCCTTAATCCATGGACATATCCAATCGACTCGTCTTTGCTCGATTCCGTTCGGAAATAGCTCTTAAGTACCTATAATCAACATAAAGCTTGTGTAGACATCTATATCGATAATATAGGTAAAATAGCTTACATATGCATCAATGCTCAATCAATGACTATCAATATGAATCAAATACATGTAGAAAACGTGCCTAAAATATAACAATATTTCATGCTAACAGGAGGCGAGAGCTGTTAATAGCTCTCGTGCCACAACTGTAAAATTGAATAAGATGAATCACCTAAATAATAGATAATAAACGGTTGAGTGCCAACATGATGTTTGTTTATAATTTTTCTGCGTGTGTTTGTGTTGTTGTTGTTCTACTTATATTTGGATAGTTAGCTAACGGTTATTATGTTGTGTAGATTTACCACAGGTTAGAGCAGATGCCGAGTGATCCGGATGGTAGTGGTCAGCCGGGGTGTCGTACTTTTAGGATGTGATGCAGTTTCTTTATTTATGGGATTCCAGTTGGACCTTGGTTCTTTTCTTTCTTTTTGTACTTTGTTATCTTATGTTTTCCGGCTGTCAGTTGTTCTGGTCACATTCATACATTGTTAAGATTTATTTTATGATTTATGGTTTTCCTTATCTGTGCCTTGTTGTAAGATCTTGTTAAGTTGTTGTCAAACTAAGATCGGGACCCACTGTGCGGTCCTAACCAGTAACTCCCCGAGTTGTAAAATTTGGGGTGTTACAACATGGTATCAGAGGTCTAGGTTGGCAACAATGGCACTTGAAATCTTCTAAAAAGGTCATATAAGTAAATAAACAGAACCCGAAAGGGGTCTGAGTTTTCCAAAGAAAATTTTGGTTTTGAAATGCATACAGAGTCGGGTTGGGATAGAAAGTACGGACGACCACCACTACCTCTGCAGATCTCGGTATTCTTAGTATTATTAGTATAGACTTTTACTGTTATGATAGATTAGTTAGATTATAACTGTAGCTGTTACCGTTCGTGCAGATGACACGTACTAGGGCTACACCAGTGACTGGACGAGGTAGGGGTCGTCCCCCCCTTCCCCCAGTCAGACAAGATCTAACTGATAGCACCCCTGCTGTTAGAGGGCGTGGTCGTGGGGGTAGACCTCCAATAGGGAGAGGTCGAGGACGAGTTCCTCGAGAGGATCCACCTGCAGCAAGCATACCAGAGGCTGCTGTGGAAGAGGTAGCTGAGAGCGTAGGCCCCGAGGTCAGGCAGGAGACCGCCGCTAGGTCTGGAGCGCAGGGAGCACGTTCGACTGAGTCAGGACGTGTATCTATTGGAGCCTCGGAGTATAGGGAGTACAGAGCATACGTCGAGCGTATGGAGGAGGCTGCCAGAGTTGAGAGGCTTACCCAAGTACCACCGGTGGTACCGGCTAGGTCAGCTCAGGTGATACAGGGAGTATCTCAGGTGCCGGCTGTACCTGAGAGGAGAGCTAATGATGATAGAGCGCCTGCTGGGTCTAGAGCACCGAGACCGGATTAGTGGTTGAAGGCTTTCAACTCTCAGAAGGTTCCCTCATTCAGTGGAGAAATAGGGCTAGAGGTGGAGCACTGGATAGGGAAGATAGAGACTACTTTGGAGGCAATACGTTGCCCCGAGGATCGACATGTGGATTTGGTGCAGACCTGTTTCACAGATGATGCTCATTCATGGTGGCGTACCATTCGTAGCCGAGTCACCAGCTGGGAGCAGATGAGGAACATTGTTAGGGACAGGTACTGTCCTGTTTCGTTGAGGAGGGAGAGATTCCAGGATTTCATTGAGGCGGGATTTGAGGATATCCCGATTGCTGCAGCCATAAAGAAGTTTCAGAAAGAGTTGACCTTACTTGGACCAGCTGCACCTTCAGAAGAGCAGCATGTTTACCTTTTCTCCAGGAGATTGAGAGAGAGTACCCGATCATATCTGGATGGATTCCGCTGTGAGACCTTGTCTGACTATCAGGATAGGGCCTCTGCTTATGAGAGAGATAGGCCAGCTTCGAGGAAAGCAGTTCAGTCTAGTGGGCCGGATAAGCGGCAGAGGACAGGACATGCTAGTAGCAGTGCAGTAGTAGCAGGTTATGGTCGAGGACAGACTCAGGGGAGGTCCAGCTACCACTCTACAGTTCAGACTCCCAGTAGAGATCGATAGTGCTTTAACTGTGGTAGCCGCGATCACATTAAGACAGATTGCCAAAGACCACCTACCACTTGCTTCACTTGTGGGAAGCCGGGACACAGAGCTACCTTCTGCCGTCAGGGTAGGGCCCCTTCCCAACAGGGATCTTCTCCTGCAGGTGCTGAGAAGAGTGTACAGAGACCTCCTCAGTACCGAGCACCGAGTCAGCAGCAGCAACAGTACCGGGCTCCAGGACATCTTGCTTCATACAATACGGCACAGGGATCAGGTCGTGGCAGGGGACGTGGTAGTACCACTGACACCAGAGGAGGACCATCGAGAGTGTTCGAGCTGAGGAGCACTGAGCAGCCTATAGCACCTGCGACCACAGGTACTATTTGGATCCATGACTTACCTGTCCGAGTTTTATTTGATACGGGTACTACGCACTCCTTTATATCAGATGCATGCGTAGATAGGTTGTCCTTAGCTACGGTAGAGGGTGTACCTTTTGTGTTAGGTTACCAGATGGGGGTAAGGTTAGAGGATCCCGAGAGATTTATGACTGTCCTATTTATTTGGGAGGTCGGATTTGGTTAGTAAATTTTCTAGTCATGCCCTTAGCACATGAGGACGTGATATTGGGGATAGATTGGATGACTAGACATGGAGCAGTCTTAGATATTAGTAGGAGAACTGTGACTGTCGCCACTGAGGAGGGTCATAGAGTGATATTCCGAGGTTGGGACCTCGGAAAGTCCGGCACAGTTATCAGCGCAGTGAGAGCAGCCAGATTGATAGCACAGGGTTGCGAGGCCTTCTGGTGTTATGCCATGAAGGAGCGCAAGAGCTTGACAGTAGAGGAGATACCAGTTGCATGCGAGTTTGCAGAGGTATTCAGTGACGACTTACCAGGGCAACCTCCACAGAGGAGTGTTGATTTTAGCATTGAGTTAGAGCCGGGCACGAGACCGATCTCGAAAGCCCCGTACCGCATGGCGCCGATAGAGCTGCTTGAGCTGAAGAAGCAGTTAGAGGAGTTAGCAAAGAAGGGTTTCATACGCCCTAGTGTTTCTCCCTGGGGCGCACCAGTATTATTTGTGAGGAAGAAGGATGGATCGATGAGGTTGTGTATCGACTACCGAGAGTTGAACAAGGTCACCATCAAGAATAAGTATCCACTGCCTCGCATAGATGATCTGCTGGACCAGCTGCATGGAGCGTCAGTGTTCTCGAGGATAGATTTAAGATCGGGTTATCACCAGCTGAGAGTGAGAGACCAGGACATACCTAAGACGACATTCCGGACTAGGTATGGCCACTATGAGTTTGTAGTGATGCCATTCGGGCTCACTAATGCGCCAACAGTATTTATGGAGTTGATGAATGGGATTTTCATTGACTTCTTAGACCAGTTTGTAGTGGTCTTCATTGACGGCATTCTAGTTTACTCTAGAAGTCGAGAGGAGCATGCCGGATACTTGAGGACAGTGTTACATATTCTACAGGATAGCCAGCTATATGCTAAGCTATCCAAGTGTGAGTTCTGGATGTCAGAGGTGGCTTTCCTAGGCCATGTAGTGACTGCTGAGGGGATTAAGGTCGACCCGGCGAAGATTGAGTCAGTGTCCTCTTGGCAACCTCCGAAGAATGTAAAGGAGGTTCGCAGCTTCCTTGGATTGTCAGGTTATTACCGTCGGTTTGTGGAAGGGTTTTCCCTGATCGCCCGACCACTTACTTGTCTCCTGAGGAAGACTACTCGGTTCGTCTGGTCAGAGCCGTGTCAGCAGAGTTTTGAGGAGCTGAAGAGGAGATTGACGTCTGCTCCGATCTTAGCACAGCCTGAGGGTACAGAGGACTTTGTAGTGTACAACGACGCATCCAAGCTGGGCTTGGGGTGTGTCTTGATGCATAGGGGTAAGGTCATAGCGTATGCGTCTCGACAGCTGAAGACGTATGAGGAGAACTACCCCACCCATGACCTGGAGTTAGCTGCGGTAGTACATGCTCTTAAGATCTGGCGTCATTATCTCTATGGAGCGACCTGTAAGATCTTCACAGACCATAAGAGTCTGAAGTACATATTCACTCAGCGGGAGTTGAATAACCGCCAGAGGCGGTGGCTAGAGTTGATCAAGGATTTCGATCTTGAGATTCTCTACCACCCCGGGAAGGCGAATGTAGTTGCTGACGCTTTGAGTCGGAAGACGCCTCAGGAGAAGGCGATAGCTCGGTTGACAGTACAACCACAGTTGCAGAGAGACTTAGCTTGGTTGGAGGTAGAGATCTAGTTCCCCGATACAGCTCATCAGTTAGCCACCTTAGAGTTACTTCCTGACCTGTTGGGTGAGATCCGACAGAAGCAGGAGACCTATCCGACTTTGGCCCGGATCCGAGACCGGATATCACGAGATGAGGCACCTCAGTTCACTATCGGTGCCGATGGAGTGATGAGACGGCAGGACCGTATCTGTGTGCCATCAGACAGTGAGCTGAGACAGAGGATACTAGGTGAGGCTCACGCTACCCCTTACTCCGTACATCCAGGAGCGAGTAAGATGTATAAGGACGTGAGAAGTTCCTTCTGGTGGGGTGGTTTGAAGCCTGATGTGGCCCGATATGTAGCCCAATGTGCGACCTATCAGCAGGTCAAGATTGAGCATCGTAGATCCGGAGGAGAGCTCCACCCACTTCCAGTACCACATTGGTAGTGGGAAGATATATCTATGGATTTTGTTACAGGGTTGAGGCTCAACAGAGGTTTTGATGCCATTTGGGTAGTGGTAGACCGTCTGACGAAGACCTTGGAACAAAGCAAAATCTACCAATTAAAGAGCCGGTGGATCGATGGCAGGTTGTCTCTTCCACGAGTTTCAAGAGAGGAAAAACAGAGGCAACAAGCAGCGGATCCTCTCTTTCTCTCTCTCCCTCTCACACACACCTTGGAACAAAGCAAAATTTACCAATTAAAGAGCGAAGGAGATATGGGCTTATTTTGTTTCTCGACAAACTCCACCACCCAGAAAATCTCACCCAGAAAATTCAGATCCGAACCTGCACACAAGAGGAAAGGTAATCAATGGTGAGTTGGGACGGAAAAGGTTAATGGACGGTGGTCGCACAGCGGTGATCGGAGGAACGAAGCAAGAGCGGCACATTTGTGGCAGACGACGTGTGAACCCCACAACAACCCTCCTGACAGCTATTCTCGGACCACCCACTCTGTCTTCAATCGGGACACCACATATGACATTCAAAGGGGCGCGAGGAGAAGCCTCCCATCCCTAATTCAGAGATCTGGATTGACAAAATTGGGGAGAAAAGAGAAGAGTAATTGTTTTATAAAGATCGAGAAGAAAAAATAGGAATCCATAGACTTTCAGAAGAAGTCACAACGGGGCTTTGAGAAGAAGCCACAACGGGGCTTTCACAAGAAGCCACAACGGAGCTTCGAGAAGAAGACACGGTAAGTAAGGAAAGTTGAGTCATCAAAATAAGGACAAAAAATTTTTTATAAAAATAAATAAGGGTAAAACAGTAAAATAGAAATTTGAAGGACAATGTGGGAATTCCCCTATTCATTTGGGGAACTCCCACTTTTATTATAGTAAGGATATATATATATATATATATATATATATATATATATATATATATATATATATATATATATATATTTCTATTATAAATTTATTAATTAAATATAATGAGGTCATAATCTATTTTAAATTTATTTTTCTAATTTTTCTAATTATTTTATAATGAATTTTAATGTAATGTATTAAGCATGGGTATAAAGAGGAAATAATTGAAACCTTGAGGGCACCAAGAGGAGTCAAACCTAAAAGAAAAAATTCATAATTTTTTAATTAATTAACATAAATAGAAGAAAAACGTAATTTATATCCACTAATCTTTATTTATTGTTAAATCAACAAACAACAGAAAATAGAGGTTGTATATCTAGACTTTGACAATGGTGGTTGTAGGCGAGAAGCAATAAATCGAGATTTGAAGGAACATGTTGTTGGAAGCCGGCCTGATGGTTGTTGGTAGGGATGGAAATGGGTGCACAACCATCCAATTTAATTGGTCAACCGACCCGAATTCGTGGGTAAAAATCGAAAACATTTTGGATGGTGGGCGGTTGATGGGTGAAATTGACGGGTGGTGGGGTGGGTATGGGTATAGGTACAACCATCCACCACCTAAACCATCCACCACCCGTCCCGCATCACCTGTATGAAGTATTTAAAAAAATAAAAATAAAAAACCCTAAATTATATCGATTTAAATTATCAAAAATATAAAAACCCTAATTATCGAGAGACAAGAGTGCAGCCGCATCACCATTCATATTACTCATTCCCCAATCTGAATTTTTAATATCGATCGCTAATTCGCTAGTCGCTAGACTCGCTAAAACAGTAAAACTTTCGGTACTTCGTCAAATCGTCATACTTGACTATCTCAGTTAACTGTCGCCGAGCCACACGCGCCCTTCCAAGTTTTGTCACTCATGCATCGCTAGCTTGATTCTCTCAACGGGTAATTAATCTTCACTAGTATCTTCTCTCCATCCTTTCCTCATATAAATATATATATATATATATATATATATATATATATATATATATATATATATTCAATCACACACTCCTTTCAACACAACACTCACTTCAGAGGCGTTCAGTCAGTTATACGATTCATACATCTTCTTAGTTCTTACCATGTGTTTGGATTAATGTTTTAGTTTGATAATTTTGAATTAAGGCAGCTTCTTTGCAAGTTGATCCATTAGTTAATCATGGGTGCCATTACATTTTGCGAGAGTTTGTGCGTATTGTGTCCCAAGATGTCATTTTAGTTTGATAATTTAAGAATATGAGAGTAGACAGGCTGATGGTCAATACTAGCTGACATTTTACCATTTTGTTTGTGGAAGATTGCAGGATTGCTACATCGAGCTCTAAAGGAGTTTGATTATAGTATATGTTGATTTACGTTTGTCGTATGCAAAAATACTGCGTTTATTTGCATAGTTTTGTACTAATTGGAATTCATTTTTCATGTTGGTTTGTAATGTTGGATAATGTTCCGTAATTTAGTAGATTTATATTTGTGTTACTTTAAAATATAAATTTACTTTATACATGGAAATGCCTAAAACTAAAAGATATACTACACAATATGCACCCGGTTATTTCACCCGAACACCCGGTGGGTGATGGGTGGGTGGGTGACGGGTGAAGTGTTAGGCGGGTAGGAGCGGTGGGTGAGAGTTTAAGTAAGGTGGGCGGTTGGTGGAAGTGTAACTTCCACCCATAAACCGACTCATTTCCATTCCTAGTTGTTGGTGGTGGTTGTAAGTGGCATTGGTTGTCGGGGCGTCGGTGGTTGTAGGAAGGTTGGCAATGGAGGAGTCTTCTACATGTAGGTAATTGTAATACACAAGTTAAACCGTAAATGCACAAAGTAGTAGAGTCGGAAATTTATACCAGATTTCCGATAGATGACGTGAAGTGAGTAGAGTCGAGATAGGATCTCTTTTCTTAATTCTAAAAACACCCCGTATTACGACGGTTACCACTGTTTAGGAATCCCAAGATAAAATTGTTTATGAATCCGATCTTTGCAATTTGTCGGAAGCCTACGAACTAGTTGAGTGTCATACTCTCGAGGAAACATAAAAGCAAAGGAGAGGAGAAGAGATGATGCTTGGGATGATTGGAACGGGAGGAGGAGAGCTCCTTTATATAGGAGCGGAGAAGGTCGATTATTAAGGATTTGTTGCAAAAACTCTGACCCATTGACTGACCCAGTCGTTGCACAAAATCCGGATCAAATGATTGAGTAAAACGGTCTTATCCGGAATGGCCTTTGACTGAGTAATACAGTCCGTTGGACTGTAGAGTTGGGTCTGGCCCAAGGCGTTCCTCATTTGCCCAGTTGTACTATGGAGTTGGGCCGACTCAAAAACATAACATAGGTGGTCAACCCATGCTGCATCTTGGTCCACCTGCCTCGTCTCAGCCCAACACAACTCAACTCAGCTCAACACGAACACGAGCACGAGCGCGGCGCGGCTCAACTCCGCACGGCACGAGCACGGTGCGGCGCACAATGTGCTTGTTTGCCTACACCATTCCCCCATTGAAAATAGGTAGTGACCCAATGCCACAACCTTTAGCGTGTTTCTCCTCTGTATATCCCATAAGATACCTCTCAATATAGTTGATGTGGGATAGCCACATTTTTTTTTTACTATATCCCAAGTTTTTGCTTTGCAAGCAACCAATTTCGGGTCTCCATTTCTCATTCAAACGGAACCCAAATTTAACGTATGAATATACCATGAGCAAGAGCTCGCGTAGACGAAGCCAAAGCTCCCACTTTTCCGGTGTTGAGAATGGCCGGAGTCCACTGGAAATATACTCGGAAAGTGCCCGGCACACCATGTGTTAAAACATGTTAATCTATAATTTTAGTTCCAACAATCCCCACATGAATATCAATGATTCTAAACATATGTTTCTCGTTTTTGTACAATAAAAAGAATTTTCAAGAGTATAATAAAAAATCACTACATCTAGACTAGTGTCATGTTTCATGCTTGAACTATCCGTAGTGAATAACTGTCGAATTTAATCGACCAGGTAGTGACCATGATGACTTGAACCATCTAGCTTTTATGTAAACCGAGACAACAACTATCACACAGCTTCATTTTCACACGGAACGTTGGTTCTCTTGTTTTGATTGTTTTGGCCTTGAATTTGGTGAATTCAGCCTCATCTTATTCTCCTAGACACGACCCCATGTCATACTCACAAGGTGATTGACCATAAAGAGTATCTTTCACACCTTCCTTTGTTTCAAGGCGATGGAATCAATAAAAACAAACTTTACCTTAACTCATACAACTTGCATTGTTTATCATTCTAGGAACTGGGTAGAGATAGTGCTCCACTTGATTCATCTTGGTTAGGTTTTTCCCTTTGAACCTACACAGTGGAATCTCTAGTCACGTAAGGAGGGTTGTCCTTCAAGCATCCTCTTTGTTAATATGCTTTAAACCCATTCCTCTTGATGATTTTAAAACTTGATCTCTTGACAAACCCTTAGTAAATGGATCGGCTAGGTTGCCAACTGCTTTGATATAGTCTATCGAAATTATACCTGTTGAGATCAATTTTCTAATGGACTTATGCCGTCGTATAATATGACTTGACTTTCCATTATATAAAATGTTTAGTGCCCGATCTATAGCCGATTGAGTATCACAATGTACACATAATGCCGGCACTGATTTTTCCCACATCGGAATATCTTCTAGAAAGTTCCGAAATCATTTAGCTTCTTCAGCTTCTTTGTCTAACGCAATGATTTCAGACTCCATTGTGGATTTGGCCAGTAGCGTTTGTTTGGAACATTTTTAAGACAATGTTGCACCACCACGTGTAAATACATATCCACTTGTGGATTTTGAGTTTCTAGAGTCGGATATCCAAGTTGCATCATTGTATCCTTCTAGAATTGTTGGATATTTACCATAGTTTACCCCATAACTTTGAGTATAACATAGGTATCTCAATACTATATTTATTCCTTTCTAGTGTTTATGTCCTGAGTTACTTGTATAATGACTTAGTACATTGATTGAGTACACCAAGTCAGGGCGCGTACAATTAGTTAAGTACATAAGACTCTCAATTACACGTGCATACGTAATAAGTATGTAGACTAGTGAAAATTTATCTTTGGCTAGACAAATATAAAATATTTGTTGATTGCAATTTATGGTTTGATTGTTTAGATGAGATTCTACCAAATTTAATGTAAGATCCTAGTTGTTGAGTGTTGAGAGAGGGAGCAGAGGGGCCAGGTTTATGCATGAGTCGCCCCTACGTGACCCAGGGGGTGCCCTTGCGCCTAGTCTGGTCCGCCCCTGCGGCTTTGTGTGCTGCATCCGCATTTTTTGACCCTTTGACTCGTGCTTTACCCTTTTACCTCCTATTTATACTTCTTCTCCTCTTTGATGAGGGTTACCATTCTCAGACTTCTCTCTCTCCTTACGCACATCTTCTCTTCTCCTCTTCCTTGGAGCATCTTTGATTTTCTTTGAGATTTTGTGAGTTGTGAGCCTTGTGCTTGGCTTTGCTTGTGGTTTTGTGGATGATGTTGTTGCTGTGCCTTGTTGAGCCAGCTTGAGGTATTGATGGTGGTTGTGCTGTTCTCCTGGAGAGCTTGTTGGTAAGCTTCCATGACTGCTCCTCTTCCTTTCTTCTTTTCTTTATCTTTTCTCTCTTTCCTTAGCTTAGTTTAGCTTTCCTTAGGATTGAATCATGTTCAACCATGATTTGGCTTATGTTGATGTATATATATGTATGTCACACATGTATGTTTCTGTTGGAGTGAAGAAGAGTAGAGAATCAAAGGTAGAAGTGAAGAAGGAGCTGAAGTGATGTCTTCTACACACCAGCCGCCCCTGCGCCACCCTACAACCGCCCTTGCGCCGGCCAGTGCACCGCCCTTGCGCCACCTCCTAGCCGCCCATGCGGCCACCTGCACCAGCTTGGTGTTTCACTTGGTTCTGCAGGTGTGTGTTGCTTCTAGGCCTTCCTTAGGGTGCCTTTGTTCCCTCCTTTCCTAGTATGAGTACTTAGGATCATGCTAGATGTGTGAGGTTGAGTTTTGATGATGTTTATGATCGGTTTATGCCTTGTATGGCTTATGAGGTTTGTTAGGTTGTGAGTGAGGTTGAGGTTGATCCTTTGGATCCCTTTGGGTCTAGGTGTGACCCTGATGTGGTTAGGAGTCTGATATATCTCCTTATACCTTGTTTATAGGTTGTGTTGTCCCTCTAGTGTAGAGGTGATCGTGGTTGAGTGGTGATCGAGGTTGAAGTAAGTCCGTAGGACTTACTTAGCTGTCATCCTTATATTGGGTGTTTGCATTAGTGGTGTGTGCTTTGTATGTTTGCTATGATAGCATGTAATGTCATATATACCGACCTATGTTTTATTGATTGCCCCGTATGCGTGGTTGTGATAACCTTTCCCTTTCATCCCGCCGTGGAGTATGGGAGGTTCTCTTGGGTCAGGCCAAACCGGTTTACAAGAAGGGCGCAATCCACTCCCATAGGGTACACGAATTGTGTGACCGATACTAGTACGGCTGGCTAGCAGGCTCAGAGGAGAGGATGTATCGGTCCTCATGTCACATAGTTTCATATATATTATATACATGCGTTTGAAGTGAATGACCATTATATTGAGATGATTAAATGGGTAAATGAGTGGAAGTAGGCTCTTTTTTATTGACTTTTTTGTTGTTGTTGAAAAAGTTGTCATTCCATCAAAATATTATAATATTATTGGTACTATTAAAAGTTTTTCCAAAAAAGATAGATGTAGGTTGTTAAAAAAAAAGGTCTAGTACGTTTTTTAGTTAACAAAGTTATCCCTTAAAAAATCCAATAGTTAATTGATAATGACAATTATTTTAAAAAATTATAGTTTCTAATGAAAGAATTTGGTGAAGTAGGCTCTTTTTTATTGACTTTTGTTTTGTATATCTCTCTATTTTTACCACTCTATTTGACTTACCTTACTATTACTCTATTAGTGGTATATTTACTTGATGAGATTATGCTATGAGCCTACTTAATAGAACAATATTACTAAAAGGCTTAGTTAGTGATATTGACCTTTTTAATTTAATTGGTAATTCATGAGTTTTGAATGCTAGATGATAGTCACACCATCTCCTTAGTACCAGTTGGACTAATAAAATATCATGATATGTTATTACTTTTTAAAATTATATTATTTCTTAATTGTAATACCTAACATTAGCTACCCGATTTGAATATTTAAAGAAAGAGTTGGGTGAAGTAGACTTTTTTTTGAACTAATTGGGTGAAATAGCTGATGAAATGAGGATATACAATTATAAGGGTATATTTACTTAGGTGCCATTTGGGAAGTAGCTGAAGCAAGCTTATGGAAGCTTATTGCTGACTTGGCAATTGATGGGGAGTATTTTACCAATTTTCTATGTGTTTGGATGTCTCAACTTATTACAGATGAAGAAGCTTATGACACCTGATGAAATGGGGATTTCTATTAGCTCCTCGTGGAAAGCTTATGGAGCTGATTGGAAGTTTTATCCTCAAAATACCCTTAGAATAGTTGGCTTATCATAGTCCTTTTCTTCTTCGTGAATTTCTAGGGTTTAAAGGCTTCATAAATCGTTGCTTGCTCGAAATCGGTAAACAACTATCCCCCTCTTCTTTGTAAATCTGCACTCAAATTTTAGTGTTCAAAGGCTTACAAATCTAGATTGGAACTCATATCAAAAGAAATCCCTCTTCGTTCAATCCTTCTTCCACGAACAAGGGTGATTTGCTCTTTATGGTGAGGGAGTTGCTAATCAAGGGCAGTTGTTTGAAGCTCTCAACATGCAGGATGCACTTTGGGATCTGATTGCGATTTTGGTCACCGAGAACATTCACAGTATGTGTGATTGGTTTGATTTGCTTTAAGCAATTGAATTCGGGTTTTAGTTTCGAATTTTGGAGGAGAAGAAGTTTGAGGTTAAGAGCATTGCCATCTCTACTTGAGTTTAGAAATGTTACGAGCATTCACCACATTAACATCGACACGAGAAAGTCTCCATACTTGAAGGAGTCTAAGAACCCTAGTGACTAGCACAATCTCCAAGGATTAATTCATGTGGTAAATGGATGACATGTTGAGAAGGGCAAGTTTGAATTGAAGAAAAAGAAAGGCTTGACTTTTTTCTCAAGGAAGAGCTTTTGGTTCCTGCGAGTTGTGGGTTCAAAAGAACAAAGGGATGGTGTTAGGAGATGATGGAGAGTGGGTTAGGAGTGAGCGTGCTGAAGATGATTTGCCTAAACCCGAGTTTGATTGACTTGATTTCAATCGAGTGGTGCATATGTCGTGTTGGATTGTATTTTATCTAGATTATGTTCTTTTATCTCAATATGGTGTAGTTGGCAGAATTGAAAACATAATTGTGTAGGATTAAAATTGCAAAGATTGTGTATAGGGTTACTTTGTTGGCATAATACTGTGACTAACGTCCCCGCTTAAGTTTCGTAAATGTGTTGTTTTAGAGGGACAAAATGTACTTCAATAAGGCCATTTATAATTGTAATGCACTCCAAGTGCTGCTTGTAGTTCATTTTTGAGTTTTGTTTAGGTATTGGGCTATGGCTCTGCCAACTTAGTTCATGGTGACAATAGCACTTGCAATTGAGTGTTATATTCGGTAAGCCTGTCTGTCATGCTCCCACAAAAAAATTGGAAGTGAGTTTGTATTATATTCATATTGTATAATTTGCTTTGTGTTAATGTGATGACTTTATTTACAAATGCTTGTGTCTGCATTGTCAAGAAAAGAGGCAACATTTTAGTAGAAAACTACTAACCATGTAAATTGTTTAAGAAAAAGAATATATTGTTTCATTATAACTCTTGGAACACTTACAAATTTAAATTAACAATTTTAAAAAAAATTATTTAGAAAAGGCACTTACAAATTTAATTTAATTAAACCAACTTGTAATTTTAAATTAACAATTTGATACTTAATTAGCAAAAAGATTGTATAATTTTCTTGTTATCTAGTTATTATAATCTTGTGTGACTAAAATCTCTATTTAATATTGAAAAAAAACATTAAAATTGAATTATAATATGGATGATTTCCTTTTTGTAATTTTACATTTATATTAGTTTCGATAAGTTAGTTTTTCCCAAAACGCTCCACAAGCTTATCAAAAAATCAGTTAGTCCATTCAATTACTTGTTTCAGCTATTCAATCAGCTTCAGCTACAATAATCTCGTGGTTTCCAAACGGACCCTTAATGAGTTTATTCTATGGGTATTCTTAATAAAGTAATAGTGGTAAAATGCTTAGTTATCCATTTTACCCAAATGAAAGAATTTTAATTACCCAATTTCCTATTTAATTTAGTCTCTTCTTCCTCCAAACAACCAAATTAGGGCAACAACACTACCGCTCAAAATTCGGGCAAATGCTTCGCCTCACCGTGAGTCTTTGACCCAAATGGCAATTTTCGTCGCCATCTACAACCGTTTCCGGAGGGAACCGCCTACGCCCCCATGTAGTGTTGGAACTAAAATTATGAATGAACTTGTTTTTAACACATGGTGCGCCAGATACTTTCCGGACATATTTCATGTGGGCTCCGACCATTGTCAATACCGGAAAGTGAGAGCTTTGACTTCGTCTACACGAGCTCTTGCTCATGGTATATTCATACGTTAAAATTGATTTCCGTTTGAATGAGAAATGGAGACCCGAAGTTTGTTGCTTGTTAAGCAAAAACTTGGGAAATAGTAAAAAATGTGGCTATCCCACATAGACTATATTGAGATGCATACTATGGGATATATAGAGGAGAAACACACTAAAGGCCGTGACTTTGATTCACTACCCATTTTCAATGGGGAACGGCGTAGGCAAACAAGCATACACGCGCTCGCCGGCCCGAGCTGAGTTGTACCGTGTCATGCTGAGTTGGGTTGAGACAAGGCGGGCGGGCCAAGATGCAACATGGGCTAGCCACCTATGTTATGTTTTTGGGCCGACCCAACTCCATAGTCCAATTTTGCAGATGAGGCAAGCCTTGGGCCAGACCCAACTCTACAGTCCAACAAATTCGTAATAATCGACCTCTTCCGCATTCCTATAAATTCCCAACCCTTCTTCCATTTTATCTCACATCAACATTCTCAACTCTCAATCTTGTATTCTCAATTCTCGAATTTGCATCTTCTTCCTCTCATTCTAATGGCAAACCTAAGCGACAACACTCCTTCCACTTTCTTTCCTATCACCCAAGAAAGTGAAACCCAAATGTCCGAAATGTCACAAGGTGAAGGGGTTGCTCAACAAGTTCCTCCACAAAAAATGCTTACATATGACATTTTACAAAATATTAAAAGAAGGGTGAGGTGGTGTACGAATATTGTCAAGTCTCGTGCAACTATTGTCCGAAGATGTACAAGTGGAGGGTGAAAGGCGGCTACGAGACTTTGAAAACCCACATGCATGTAACACCCCGAATCCGCGGGACTCGGGATGCCACGGGTTGAGACCTCACAATGGGTCCCGACCCTTAGCTTGACAACAATTTCACCGGACCTTTCCAACATGGCACAAATAAATGTCAAAAACCGAAATACATTTTTATGCAATGTGATGAAACCCGAATACAAAGGAAAGGAAGGACTTCATCCGACCGTACAACGACGTCAACATAGTACAAAAACAACAATAACACAAGGACTCCAAAACCCAACTCAACATAAGATGTACGGGGACCCCGGCTGCCCACTCTTCCGAGTCATTCGGCGGCATCCCTAATCTACAAGGCATCTACAACAATCGGTATAAAACCGTTAGCTCACATTCTAGGCATTATAAAGATAGTAAAGGCACATACATAAGCAAGCAAACATAAACACACAACAAGCTCACATACAATCCGATTCTTATCTTCTCTTCTTAAGTCATTTCCCTTACTAATTCATTTTGTTCCAAAGTGTGACACGAGAGTCTTATAACTCACGCCTCTGTCCCCGTGTAACCAACAGGAGTGTGGCGGAGCTCAACCCGTATACCATGTGGAGTGGCGAAGAAGCCCGCCCGTATACCATGTATGGCTTGGTCGTAGAGAACCTCCCAGTCTCCTTCGGGAGTTGGGTAGTGATGTCACCGCCCGATAATAATAAACGATGGGCCAAATATATATAACCAAGTTGTCCTAATCCGGATTCATGATTATAAACAAAGATAAAGCACACACCACCATCACATATCCAAAGAATGCGTAAAAGCGAGCTAAGTAAGTCCGTAGACTTACCTCGTCTCGAAGCTAAACGAAACCGATATCACTCTCCAAAGGAATATAACCAAAACCCGTTCAAGATAAGGCACGATAATCAACAACCACTCACACCTATATGACCTTATTGGGTCATACACTTTCATAATCTAGGATACACCTCTTGCCCTCATAAACTCACGAGATCTCAACTATAACAACATGCTAGGATACTTTCATCCTAACTCCACCATCTCAATCAAACACATACTCACAACCTCAACAAAGCTCACATGATAACTTACGCACCTCAACCCTTATAACGTTCATATCATCCTCAAATCCTCACCTAAAGTTCAAAGCCACTACTTGGCATTTTCCCTAAGTTATGCTAGATCCACCTAGTATGATTCTACCACTAAACATAACTAGATCGAGGAATAAGGTACTCACACACGATCCAAGGTTGAAGATGATCTACGAACGTCGAGATTGGATTCGATGGCCTTTATCGGGGCGCTTTCGAACCTAAATCCAAAGCTAAACAAATTTAGCTCATACGCTAAATTTGATAGTAATATATACGATATATTAATTTGAGGTAAAACTCGTTTTCAAAAGCCAACATTAAAAACCCACAATACATCTTCCGGGCAATTTATACGAACATAGGAACTTGGTCATAAACCAAAATTAAAATCTTTAGGGTCATAATCCGTATTTAATCCAACAAGGGCATAATTGATAATTTGTAAAACCGGGTCAATATATGTAATTAATTTTCTACAGAGGGCATAAATGCAAATTCTAAAAATTAGGGTCATTACTGCAAATTCAAAGCAGTGGACACAATCTGTAATTATACCAAAATCAAGGGGGGCCCGGTTGTAATTAAATCCAAGGGTTTTTAAACCAGTTCAAGGCTCACTAGGGAAGGGGAAGGCAACGGTGGCAGCAGGCACACGGCGGGCCCCTTGGCGGTGCTGTAGAGCTCCGGAAGACGGAGACGGCGTCTGCTGGTGTTCTGACAGGCTAGGGCGGCAACACAGGGCGAGTCTTCCAACGTTTGTTGCTCCAACTTAGTGGCTCAGCAGGCGGAGGGAGGAGTGGCGGCACCGGGGCGCTCCGCACGGCTGCTTCCAGGCAGCAGCGGCCGTCGCCCCTCACAGTAGAAAAGACAAAGAGTAGGGGAAAGGAGAGGGGTAGTGGCGGCTCTGCTGTTGGCGGCCCCGATCGATCGAGGCGGCAACGGGGGCGGCTCTCCTTCGATCCGGCGTTCCTTGGTGGTGCAACTCCCTTCAATTTCTGGTGGTGCAGCTTCCAACCTATTATCAAAAGCTATCAAAGAGAGGGAAGAGAAACAGAGAAAAGAAGAGTGCAAATGGTAGAGTGCAGGAGGGAGGTGTGAGGGGCTGGTTGTTGATGCAGAACTAGACAGAGGGAAGGCAATGTCACTGCAGGCTAGGGCTCGGTAGGATGCAGACGGAGGGGGAAACGAGGGGGCGACTCTTCGCTGCTCTCCAAGGCGGGAGTCTCCGGCTCATTAGCGTCCAAGAGAAAAGATGAATAGAAAGAAAGGTAAATAAATAAAAGAAAAATAAAAGGGAATAGGGCCATTTAACTCGATCAAACGATCGGAACGGGATTTTTGAATATGGAATTCCGACTTTTTCCGGAAAAATAAAATAAAATACGGACTATATATATATATATATATGTATCAAATATATTCAAACATACTTGTAAAAAATATTTATAAGTTATCATATACAAATCGTTCTCGTAAAATATTCTCGATAATAATACAATAACTTAAATTATGACGTAGAAATACTTGCCAAAAATATTAAGCTATTTAAAATATCGATAAAATCCGAGAAAATACAAAACGCAAACGCGCCAAAATTTGGGGCGTTACAATGCAAAAGGTTCATCCTGAGAAGATAAGGATATCATGGGGGCAATCTCAATTGTCCCACGGGTTTGCATCTTCTTTCTCTCAATCTCCTTTATTTATGTATAATCATAGTGAAGAAAATTTAGGATTAGCTAGCATTATATGTTCTCATGCATTTCCATTTTCTTATGTAGAATATCAAGATGTACGAGTATATAACACTACATATCTTCAACCTTCTTTTAAACCAACTTCTCACAAAACCGTTTCCAAATTAATTTCTAAATCTTACGAACAAAAGAAACAATTTTTTTTTTACAATTTTGTCATCTTTTTTGCATCAAGTTTCTATTTGTAGTGATAATTGGAGTACATCATCACAAAGACATTTTTACAAGGGCGTTACTTTACATTTTATTGATAATGATATGTTTTGAATAAATTTGTTATTGCATTTTTCCATTTCAACGAAAGATATAATGTCACGAACATTTCAAACTTGATAAAAACGGTTTTACAAGAATATATTCTACAAGGTTGAGCTTTTTCATATTCTCTTGATAATGCATCCGCTAAAACCGCCGCCGTACACGATTTGGTGGAGGATGCGGGACAATATTTGCGAACTCCTTTTACTCACAAAAAATGTGCATGTCATATTTTAAACTTATGGGCTCAAGATGGAATTAAAATTTTATCTTCTATGTTAACCCCCATCTCTAACATAATTGAACATATTTGACACTAAACCAATTTGAAAAAAAAGGGAGAACAACATGTTTACAAAATAATGTTCATCCAATTACATTTTCAAAAGATATTGGAACTCGTTAAAACTCCACTTACAAACTACTTAGTCAAGCCCTTAGTTACAAAGAGCTTTTACAAGCGTTTTCCGGACAAAACATTCCTTCAGCAATTTTAGATAATGAAAGTATTTGACAAATTTGTTATGATATTTGGAATGTTTTAAAGGTTTTTAGTGACTCAATTAATATGATGAGTTATGTTTACACTCCCACTTCTTGTAGCTTTATTGAAATAGCCGTAAACATTGTCGAGGCTTTACAAACCGGTTTTACTTACCCAAACCTTGTAAGTGCTATAAATTATATGAAATTGAAATGGCTTAAATATTGCATGGATATTCCCTTAGTTTATCTTATTTCCGCCGTTTTTTATCCTAGACTTAAAGTTGAAGGTATTACCGAATTGTTGGGTGTTTATTATGATTGTTTGAGTTTAGGTTGTTGTTCGCTCCAAAAGGTATGTGCGCAAATAAGCTTTAAATTTATATCCAAGAATTAAGCCTAACGACAGCGAACCCGCAGTGTACGGATCAATCGTAGAATGGGCTGATATTCCGGAGTCGATCTCAGGGAATCGGTGAGAACAAAGCAGCAAAAGCAATCTAACTTATGTAGCAAGCAAATCAATGATCAATATAAGAATAAGATGTAAGAATAATTGGAGAATGCAAATTCTAAAGATCCAAGTATCCGGTTGTGGAGTTCGATTCAAGATGTCTAAGAATGTAAAGGGCAGAGTTGGATTGCAAAGGTATATGTTCTAAGGTAGGATATCGTACGGTGAAGTTCTAACACCCTTTTGTAAGAGCCTTAGTCCCGAGGAGATGAGAGAGGTTGATGAGTGTGCTGAAGTTAGCCTAGACCGCCCATGCGGCTTGCCTGGTCCGCCCCCGCGGCCATCTAGTCCGCCCCTGCGGAATAAGGTGTGCTGCAGCCAATTTTGTTGACTCTTGACTCGTGCTTTAGCTCTTTCCTTCCTTTATAAGCTTCCTTCTCTCTCTCCTGATGAGGGTTACCTCTCTTACAACTTCATCTCCTACCTCACGTTCTTCTTCTCTTCTTCTTCCCTCTTTGGATCTTCATCTTGATTTCCTTGCTCTTGTTCAGAGTTTTGAAGAGTGGTTATTGTTGATTTGTTGATGATGATGCTTGAGGACGTTGTTGTGCTTGTGTTGAGCCAGCCATGAGGTTGTGGTGTTGTTCTGCCTCTGATTAGGTTACAACTTGATGAGTTCTTCACCCCTTGCTTTCTATCTTTCTTCTTTCTTCCTTCTTTCCTTCTTTTCTTCATTCCTAGCTTAGGTTCCACAAGATTGATCTTGTGGCAGCCTTCATAGGCTTTGTTTGATTTATATATGTATGTATATGTATGTATGGGGCTGCTGGCCGAAGAAGGTGTGAATAGGATCGAGTGAAGAAGCAAAGAGGATCCGGAAGTGTGCATTCTGCACACCAACCGCCTTTAGGCCACCTTGGAGCCGCCCCAGCGCCGGCCAGTCACCGCCCCTACGCCACTTCAAGGCCATCCCTACGCCTCCCCGCACCAGCCTTGCTTTGTCCTTGTTTTGCAGGTGTGTCTTGTTCTTGGACTTGCCTAAGGATGGCATTGTCCCTTCCTTTCCTAGTATGAGTGTTTAGTGTCGTGCTAGGTATAGTTGAGAGTGTGTTGATGATGTTTTGATCATGTTATGCCGATTATGGCTTTGAGGATTAGTAGGTTGTGAGGCTAAGGTTGAGGATGATCTTATGGATCCCTTGGGTCTAGGTGTGATCCCTTTGATTGATAGCAGATTGATACATCTCTATGCCTTGTTATTAGGCAGTGTCCCTCTAAAGATTGGAGGTTGATCGTGGTTGAGTTTTGTTCGAGGTTGAGGTAAGTCCGTAGGACTTACTTAGCTACCATCCTCATATTGGGTGTTTGCATGAGTGGTGTATGTATTATATGCTTGATATGATAGCATGCGATGTCGAGTATTACCGACCTATGTTTTATTGATAGCCCCGTATGTGTGGCAGTGATAACCTTTCCCTTCATCCTGTAAAGAGTTGGGGGTTCTCTGTCCTCATGCCATCTAGTATACAGAAAGGGCGCAATCCACTCCCATAGGGTACACGGGTTGTGTGACCGACACTACTTCCAGATGAACGTAAGGCCCAGAGGCGAGGATGATACGGTCCTCGTGTCACATAGTTTCATCTATCTATATATATACGATTTGAGTGAATATCTATTATATAAGCATGATAAAATGGGTAAATGTGTGACAACATGATTATGTGTTTATCTTTCATGACTTGTGCTTGTGCTTATGCATTACCTTATATACGTATGGTTAGCTAATGGTTTCATACCATGTTGTAGATGTCTTGCAGGATAGGAGATCTGCTGAGTGATCTGGCAGAGTGACAGGCCAAAGACTCTCGTACATTAGGGGGTTATGGTTTTTGGGATGTTTATGAGTCCCTCCTGCGTGAGGATGATATTTTGTTTACCTCTTGTGTAAGGGTGTTGCCTTATACCCGGCTATGATCTTGTATACCTTTTGGTTGTACAGTTTATAAAGTTCTATGTATTTGTTTTATATATGTTAGTGCCATGTTGTAAGATCCAGTGAACTTGTTGTCAGACTAGGGTCAGGATCCACTGTGAGATCCTAGCCCAATGTGGCATCCCGAGTCCCGTGGATTTGGGGTGTTACAGAGTTAGTATCAGAGCCTTAGGTTGACAACAATGGCACTTGCTACCTGCAATGAGGTCAGATGGATAAAATAAACAGAACCTGAAAGGGGTCTAATAATTTCAAAAGATTTTTGGTTTTAAAGGTTGTTGTTTTGGTATAGAATGTACGAGGAGTCGTCACCCCTGCCATGGATCTCTATAGTATAGATATGTATATATATATATGTGTTATGGACTATGTGTATGTGTGTTTTATATATATATCTATACATATGGCCTATATAGAGCCATATAAGTTAGGTGTGCATACCCCGTAGATGGCTCGGACTAGAGCTGCTTCTGTTGTAGGCCGGGGTAGAGGTAGACCACCTCTTACTCCGGGCATGATAGACAAGGACCAGTTCGTATTGTTGATCCACCAGTGGTGGAGGAGGTTCATGAGGAGATTGCTGAGAGTGTCACCCTAGAGACGAGGAGTGGTGGATCTAGGAGACAACGGTCACACCGAGTCTAGTCAGATGACTCGGATCGTGTCTCCATGAGGGGGGAGGGCAGAGTTTCATGATTATATTCGACAGGTAGAGGAGGCTGCCAGAGCAGGCAGACGGGCCCCAGATCTACCAGTGCATGAGGGATCTTCTGAGTTGTCCCAAGGAGCTACTCAGGTGCTAGCTATGCCGGCACGTGCTGCTGAGACTGTTAGAGCTCCAAAGAAGTATAGAGGGCCTCGACCATATACCTGGTTGAAGGAATTCCATCAGTTGGGCGTACCACCTTTCTCTAGGAAGGTGGGGTTAGAGACAAAGGTATAGATAGGGCATGTGGATTCTCCCTTAGAGTCCATCAGATGTCTAGAGGACAGACGGATAGAGTTAGTTTAGACTCTATTCCGTGATCTCGCTCATCAGTGGTGGAGGATCGTACGAGCCCGATCCACTAGCTACGATCAGATGAGGAGTATGATTAGAGAGCAGTTCTGACCTGTCTCATCGAGGAGGGAGAAGTTGCAGGACTTCGTGGATACAGGCTTTGAGGATGTGCCGATTGCAGGTGCCATCAGCCGCTTCTAGTCAGAGTTGACATTGCTAGGTCCAGCCGCACCTTCTCAGGACCAACATGTGTACCTGTTCTCCCGTCGACTGAGGGAGAGTACAAGTTCGTATATGGCGGGATTCCATTGTGAGTCCTTGACCGACTATCAAGACCGGGCCTCTGCTTATGAGCGTGAGCGGGCCAGTCAAAGGAGGGCTTCTCAGAGAGGACGGTCTAAGATGAGGCAGCGTGTGAGACAAACCAGTGGCATTAGAGGAGCTTCTGGTTTTGGGCGGGGCCAGAGACGTCAGGGTTATCCCTCATCTGCATTGACTACAAAGAAGGGACGATAGTGCTTCAACTGTGGTAACCCTGGACATTTGAGACAAGAGTGTACGAGGCCAGTTGTGACTTGCTATACTTGTGGTAGACTAGGCCACAGAGCTACCTTCTGTAGGCATGGTGGAGTTGCATCCCAGCAGGGTTCTTCTCCTACCAGTGTGACGGGAGGTGGTCAAAGGAAACCTTAGTAGTAGACACAGGGACAATAGAGAGTCCTAGATCGTCCTTCTACTCAAGGATCTACTCCCGGGCCGGGTAGAGGTAGAGGTCATGGTGGGAGTACCACTGACACCATAGGAGCTCAGGGTAGAGTCTTTGAGTTGAGGAGTGCAGAGGAGCCACCTGCACCGGTTGCTACAGGTACCATTCTACTTCATGGTTTACCTGTTAGAGTTTTATTTGATACGGGTGCTATGTATTCCTTTATTTTTGAGTTCGTTGTTCTTGTTAGTCACAACGGTCATTCCTCCTTTATTTAGGACTACTTGAACTAGGCTCACCCACTTGCTATCAGAAATCGGAAATATGATACATGAATCAAGCAATTTAAGGATTTCCTTCTTCACGACCTCTTTCATGATCGGATTTAACCGTCGTTGAGATTGACGTGAACACTTATAATCCTCTTCCATTAGTATCTTGTGCATACATAGTGATGGTTTAATCCCTACAATATCCTCTATAGTGTAACCTAAGGCTTTCCTATGTTTCTTCAGAACAATCATAAGCCTATCATGTTCATCTTCACTTAAACTAGAACTAACTATAATGGGAAACATAGAGTTAGATCCAAGAAAAGCGCACCTTAGATGTACGGAAAGAGGTTTCAATTCCAAAGTTGTTGATGCTTTTGGTGTGTTTTGAGGGCTATCCGAAGTCTCCATGGATGTCTCCAAGGGTGTGGAAGTGGTAGTAGAAGGAACAAGACCATTTGTAGAAAGAACGGAACCTTCTTCGGAATTTTCAGGAACCACGACCCCTCTGATACTTCCATGGCCATGGTCTTTCAAGTTTTGGCCGTGGATGCTCTCGACATAGGTTTCCACGGGTGGAATTAATGAAACCATGCCCGTGGAAAACACCGATGACCCGTGGTTTCGGGTATTTTCCGAGCTATCGTGCAATTTTTCGAATTTTTCAATTTGCACCTCTTCTAACTCTTCCAAAGCCTCAACTTCAATGTTACAATCCTCTTCCACTCCCAGTTCCATGATGCTCATGGTTATAACATTTTGTAAAGGATCTTTGAACAAGATCGAACTTACTTCCTCTCTAGAATCCTCTTCATCATATATGTTGAAAGAGTCCTCTCCAAGTGATGGTTCTTTCGTCAAAGCTGAGTGTACAAATTCAACTTTCTCTTCTCCAATGTCAAAGGTCAATCTAGCGTTCTTGCAATCAACCATGCAGCCGGAAGTTGCAAGAAAAGGTCTCCCAAGTATGATTGGAACTAGCAGGAATGTCAAGCACAACAAAGTCTATAGGAATATAGAAATTACCAAGCTTAACTAGGACGTCTTCAATGATACCAACGGGTCGAGTAATGGATCGATCCGCCATATACAACGCCATCTTCACCGGTTTAGGTTCACCTAAACCAACCTTCTCACACAAAGCAAGTGGAATGATGCTCACACTAGCTCCCAAGTCACAAAGTGCATCATATGTGACTTCTCCCACTCCTATTGGTATGCAAAATGACCCCGGATCTCGCAACTTTAGGGGCATCTTTTCCGTCATTGTTTTGATGAGTTCCGAAGACTCCGAACTCATCTTAACTTCTCAAAAATCTTCAAGCTTCCTCTTGTTAGAGATGATCTCCTTCAAGAACTTCCCATAAGCCGGCATACCTAAAATTGCATCAAGAAATGGTATGTTAATATGCAATTTGCTCATGAGATCAACGAACTTACCAAAGTGTTTGTCTAGACGCGCTCTCGCTCTAGATTGCAGGAATGGCAAGAGAGGTTTATAAGCTGGAGGAGGTACGTAGACATCCTCTTTCTCTTTCTCAACGGGAACCTCAACGAATGTGGGTTGTGGATCGTTGGTTATTACACCACTTCTTGTAGTAATTGTCATCACCCTCCCTTTCGGGTTGTCCTCCGTTTTTCTGGGAAGCTTCCCTTGATCTCTAGGAACTTCTCCGGCTTTGCTAAATACTTGATTCTCTAAAGCTTTTTGTGCTTTAGAAATCGAGGTGATGGAATTCTTCATTCCTTGCATCTTTCCCAAGATTGTTTCCATCATCGCTTCAAGCTTGTCCTTCTATGGCTGGCTTGAATTCGATGAAGCTTGTCCCTGACTTTTCAAAGGTGTAAAAGAAGAAGAAGGAGGGGTTAGTGAATTTTCAGCATGAGAATAAGGATTATCGGGATTATGCTATTTGGATCTCCAATTGCCATTGAAGTTCTTGTTGTTGTTGTTGTTGTTCCAATGGTTGTTCCGGTTGTTATTCCTATTCCCTTGATTGTTCTCTCTTCGTAATTAACCAACGTCTTGCTCCTTCTTTGATTGAATGCTGGACTTCAAAAATTCTTTCAACTCCTTAATCTCATTGTTGAGAGAGAAAATTTGAGCTTGACTCGCTTGATTCAACCTTGCTCCCGGATCTCCGGAATCTCGATTCCCACCTTCAATTTTCCTATGGGAATACTTCTCAATCACTAGAGCTTGCTTTTCAATAAAGTCTCAAGCATCATCTTCTCTCATTTCCATAAAACTTCCGCATGAAAGAGATTGAAGTTAAAATTGAGTCTCTCCATCCAATCCCTTGTAGTAGATCTCCAACAACTCAATCTTTGAAATGCCATGGTGAGGGCAATCCAATAGAAGGTCCTTGAACCTTCTCCGAGACTTAAACAAACTTTCGTTAGGTTTCATAGCAAAGGCATTGATTTTACCTCTCAATTCCGCCGTCTTGGAAGGTGGAAAGAACTTAGTGAGGAATTCCGAAGTCATTTTCTCCCATGTCTTAACTCTTCCATTTGGAAGAGATTGATATCAAGCTAAGGCCTTGTCTTTCGAAGAGAAAAAGAAAGGTCTCAACTTAGAATTGTTATTGGTTGCTCTTGGAGGCTTCAAAGTATCCATAAGAATCTCATAGTTCTGTAAATGTTGATGCAGAGATTCAACTTCCATTCCACCAAACTGACTTTGACGGATCATAGTAATGACTTGAGGGCGAAACCCATAGTCATGCTCATCTGGATCTCCAAGATTCACGCCCAAACGTCGCGGCTGCTGATACGAATCCATTTATTGCCCAAGAGTTCGTGGTTCAGCCACAACATGAGCAACTCTCGCATCTCTAGCTGGAATACAAGGATTAGGTGGTGGGTTATGTGTTATTTCTTCCAGATCAGGCATATCATCATCGGATGATTCATCTTTCTTAGCTTTGGCAGCTTTCTCCAAATTTGCTTGTCGTATCATCACCCGGATTTCATCCATTTCAGCTTGAAATCGCTCTCTATCAGCACGAGCTACAACTTTCTCCTCAAGAAGTCTCCTTTCACTTGCATTAAGGAGAGCTCGAGTTTCATCCAACTCAGCTTGAAGGTTCTTTTTATTTTGTTCAGCCATTTTTGCTTCCCTTGACCGTTTCTTGAGAGTCTTCTCAGGTTCAAGGTCAAAAGGAACGAGGTCTTTCTCAGATTGAGACCTTCGCATATACCTAAAGAGAAATCTGCAAAATCACTAAGGGGGATAGATCAAATAACAAGAGCAAAAACTTCTAAGCCAAACAACCAAAAACCGAATTTGGTCTAAACCAAATCCCCGGCAACGGCGCCAAAAACTTGTTCACTCAAAAGTGTGCGTGCAAAGTATTAAATTTATATCCATAATCAAGCAAATAAGCGAACCCGTAGTGTACGGATCGGTATAGTAAAGCAAGAATTTCATAGTCGAACTCAGGGATTTGGGGGATCAAATTCAGTTTGTAAAATCGTCTGGCAAGTAAATAAGCTTTTATAAAGATTAATAAGAAAACAACAATTATAAAGATTCAGGTATCCAATTGTGGCAATCGATTCAAGATGTTCTAAAGATGTAAGGACATAGTTAGGATTGCAAAGATATAGATCTAAGGTAGGGTGTTGTACGGTGAAGTTCCAAACCCATATATCTTACCCAAAGGCTCTCTCAATATAGGATGTTGAGTCTCATTATAAAGAGGATCTAAGGACAAGATTAAACTCTCAAATACCCATGCCCAAACCCAAGGGAATCAAAGATAAGCCAAACGGGTTAAGGTTGTGACACTCGTAACCTAAGTAGAGGGTGTTGAGTCTCACTACTACCTAGAAAAGGTAAGCCAAGGCTAGGTTAGGGTCAATCTTTAACTTTGGATCAAAGAAAAAGCAAAACACGTCAAACAGGGAAAATCACGGTCAGTTCTTGAGGAACCACGACCGTGGAACTCAAGAACAAGCCGTGGAAAGGTCGACGGCGAAGGTTTCTTGCAACTCTCAGGGTCCAATCTGTTTTGGTTCAATCTATCATCATCTATGCCACAACTACCAACCCTTCACCTTATAATCGCTTAAAGGTTTTAGCCAACAATCATTGTCATTAATTCAATAATCAAGATTAAAAGAAAGAAAAGACAGAACCTTGAAAACTCAATAATGAACGCAAAATTAATCTCAATAACTCAAAACCATGCTTGTGTTCAATGAGTACAGAATAGAAATCTCTCACAAATCTTAATGAACAAGAAGAACGGGATGTCAATCCGCCTTCAAAGTGAAAGCCTAAGATCTTCCAATTCCGAAATAGAAAAGTGCTTCATTCTCCAAATCTTCCTTCAAAATCTCCTTTACAATGTGTAAATGAAAATCCAAATGCGTAATCTTGCAAATGATCTTGCCTCTAGTGTGGTGTGTTTTTCTCTCTTTCTTTAGCCTTCTTATAGGAAAAGCTAGGGTTACGAAAATCCCGTAACGAACGCTGACGTGGAAAAAATGCCACGTGGCAGTCGTTAGAGAAACCACGGTCATGCTTAGACTTCCACGGCCGTGGTTTTGGCCGTGGCTGCTCACGACATGGTCTTCTACGCCCTTAATTAAAATAATTCCCAAAACCACGGCCGTGGTTTCATGTACTTTTCCTTGGAACTCCCAAAATTGGCGTGCAATCCTTTGTTCTCCAAAGCTTTCCGATCATGCTCCTTCCTTAGCTACTCCAATGCTTCCCCTTGATGTCTAGCATGACCAATCACTCCTACATACTCCATTTATGTTCCAATCCAAGCCTTTATTCACCTAAAATCACAACAAAACTTGTGTAGATCTCTATACCAACATAATAGCTGAATATGCTTATATATGCTTCAAACTCATATCCATGTACACAAAAGAAGGGGAAAAACTACCTAAATATGTACCTAATCTAATGTCATATTTCATGCTATCAGGGACCTTGGGAAGACAGGTTCTGTCATCAGTTCCGTATGAGCAGTGAGGCTAATAGCACATGGATGTGATGCCTTCTGGTGTTATGCCATGAAGGATGGAGAGAGTCCAGCAGTGGAGGATATTCTAGTGGTTTGTGAGTTTGTAGACGTGTTTGCTGAGCCATCTAGCTAGCCGCCTCAAAGGAGTGTGGACTTCAGCCACGAGCTGGAGCATGGTACAAGACCTATCTCGAAGGCCCCATATCGTATGACGTCTGTCAAGATGTTAGATCTGAAGAAGCAACTCGAGGAGTTGATTGAGAAGGGCTTCATCCTCCCTAGCGTATCCCCATGTGAAGCACCTGCCATCTTCGTGCGGAAGAAGGACGGATCGTTGAGACTGTGCATTGACTAAAGAGAGCTGAACAATGTGACCATCAAGAACAAGTATCCACTGCCTCATATTGATGATCAGCTTCAGGGAGCGACTATATTCTCCCGGATCGACTTACACTCAGGATATCACCATTTGAGGGTGAGGGAGAAGGATGTACACAAGACGACATTTCGTACCCGTTATGGACACTACGAGTTTGTAGTGATTCCATTTGGGCTTACGAATGCCCCAACAATCTTCATGGAGTTGATAAATAGTATCTTCATCGACTTCCTTGATCAGTTTGTGGTAGTCTTCATTACTGACATTCTAGTGTACTCTCGTAGTAGAGAGGAGCATACCGGTCATCTTAGGACAGTATTACAGATTTTAAGGGATAAAGAGTTGTATGCCAAGCTCTCTAAGTGCGAGTTCTGGATGTCAAAGGTAGCCTTCCTAGGCCATATTGTCTCCGCCAGTGGGATCATGGTTGATCCGGCGAAGATTGAGTCTGTTGCTGCATGGACGACACCGACGAACATCAAGGAAGTGCGTAGCTTTCTTGGCCTAGTCGGTTATTACTGACGCTTTGTGGAGGGATTTTCTGTGATTGCCCATACACTGACGAGTCTACTGAGGAAGACTACTAGATTTGTGTGGTTTGATTAGTGTGCCCAGAGTTTTGAGGAGTTGAAGAGGCGTTTGACTTCTGCTCCTATCTTCGCACATCTAGAGGGTTATGAGGATTTTGTGGTATACAGTGATGTATCCAAGCTAGGCTTGGGATGTGTGTTGATGTAGAGGGGCAGAGTGATTGCTTATGCGTCTAGATAGTTGAAGACGTATGAAGAGAACTACCCGACTCATGATCTGGAGTTAGTAGCGGTAGTTCATGCTTTTAATATTTGGAGACATTACCTGTATGATGCTACTTGTCAAATCTTCACAAACCATAAGAGTTTAAAGTACATTTTCACGCAGCGGGAGTTGAATAACCGTCAACGTCGATGGCTTGAGTTGATCAAGGACTTTGACCTTGAGATTTTGTATCATCCAGGGAAGGCATATGTTGTCGCCGACACCCTGAGTAGGAAGACACCTCAAGAGAAGGCGATTGCGAGACTGACAATTCAACCTCAGCTTTAGAGGGATCTATCCTGGCTAGAGATGGACATCTAATTTCCTAATGAGGATGCCTAGTTGTAAGCTTTAGAGGTTCTACCTGGTCTATTGGATGAGATCCAACAAAATCAAGGGACCTGCCCGACCCTGATGAGGATTAAAGAGAGGATGTCTCGTGTTGAGACACCACAGTTCTCCATTGGAGCAGATGGAGTGATAAGACGCCATGACCGTGTCAATGTACCTGTTGATGTAGAGCTGAGACAGAGGATTTTACAGGAGGCTCACTGTACACCTTACTCAGTACATCCAAGTACGAGTAAGATGTACCACGATGTGAGACGCTCATATTGGTGGGGAGGGCTGAAGCCTGATGTAGCCAGATTTGTGGCACAGTGTGCAACCTATCAGCAGGTCAAGATAGAGCATTGCAGACCTGGAGGTGAGCTTCATCCACTGTTAGTGCCGCAGTGGAAGTGGGAGGACGTCTCCAAGGAGTTTGTGACCGGATTGAGGCCCATTAGGAGTTTTGATGCTATCTGAATTGTTTTTGATAGAGTGACAAAGACTGCACGTTTCATTGCTATCAGAGAGACATGACCAGTGAGTAGATTGGCTGAGGAGTACACTAGTCAGATGGTGAGACTCCATGGTGTACCAATGACGATCGTCTCAAATCGAGATGGGCGATTCACCTTGAGGTTTTGGTAGCTGATTTAGACTGCTTTGGGGACGAGTCTACACTTCATGATTGTGTTTCACCCCCAAACTGATGGTCAATCAGAGAGGACCATCCAGACCGTTGAAGATATGCTGCGAGCTTGTTTGTTGGATTAGGGACAGGGATGGTCATATTACCTCCCATTGGTTGAGTTCTCATACAACAACTGGCATGCATCGATTGGGATGGCTCCTTATGAGGCACTATATGGGCGTAGATGCCGTACACCTTTATGTTGGGATGAGCCTAGCATTATCAGTGGGATAGCGCCAGAGCAGATTCAGGATGATATGGCTCGAGTAGTGCTGATTAGAGAGAGGATGTTGGCTGCACAGAGTCGCCAGAAGTCATGTGCAAACAGGAGGCGTCGACCTCTAGAGTTCAGAGTGGGAGCTCATGTCTGACTGAGAGTATCTCCGACGCGAGGCGTTAGACATTTTGGCATAAAGGGGAAACCGAGTCCCCGATATGTCGGTCCTTTTGAGATACTAAATAGAGTTGGGAGGGTAGCCTATAGATTATCATTGCCTCTGAGGTTAGAGGGTGTTCGCCTGTATTTCACGTGTCTCAGCTGAGGGAGTATATACCAGACTCAAGGCACATTATGAGTTATGATGATATGGTGAATGAGCCGGACCATACTTTTATTGAGCACCTAGTTGTAGTCCTAGAGCGAGGTTTGAGACGCCTGCGTTTGAAGGGCATTCCCATGTTGAGGATACAATGGTCGAGATGAGGACTTGAGGAGGCTACATGGGAGATGGAGGATAGTATCCAGAGGAACTATTCAGAGTTTTACGCCAAGATAGATGCACCTGTAGGATCACCGAGTAGATCTTAGTGTTATCTTGGTGAGTATGTGATTATGTGCTTATGTGCTTATATGCCTTGATGTGGTTATTTTCGTGCTAGCTATTATGTGATATATGATCTTATTAGATCTTGATGTGCTAGCGCGATTTGTGATTATAGCTGGAGATGGTTCTTTCCTCCATGCTATATGCGTGTGGCTAGGATTTAGCTGGAGATGGTTATTTCCTCCATGCTACCTTGATGGACATAGTCTTGTTGGAGATGTTTTTCCTCCATGCGTTGTGTATGAGTATGATTTGGCTAGAGATGTGCTTCCTCTATGCCCTGCGATGTGAGTATGGCAAGAGATGTGATTCCTCTATGCCTTTGGGGTAGCGTTATGGCCTTGATTTCTGGAGTTGATGATTCCTCTATGTTTATGTTTTGAGGTTATAGATTGATATAGGTTGTGACTTGTTGAACGGAGATGTGATACCTCCGATAGAAAGAGTTTTACCTCGGCATATGGGTCGGAGAGGATTTGGGATTTTGCAAGTTTTGGGACAAAACTTGTTTTTAGGGGGTGAGATGTAAGAGCCTTAGTCTTGAGAAGCTGAGAGAGGTTGCTGAGTGTGCTGAAGTTAGCCTAGACCGCCCTTGCGCGTGGCAGAGGTTTCCCCTGCGGCTTGCTTGGTCCGCCACCGCGGCCATCTGGTCTGCCCCTACGGATTAAGGTGTGATGCATCCGGTTTTGTTGACTCTTGACCCGTGCTTTACCTCTTTCCTTCCTCTATAAGCTTCCTTCTCTCTCTCCTAATGACGGGTACCTTTCTTACAACTTCATCTCCTACCTCACATTCTTCTTCTCTTCTTCTTCCCTGTTTGGATCTTCATCTTGATTTCCTTGCTCTTGTTCAGAGTTTTGAAGAGTGGTTATTGTTGATTTGTTAATGATGATGCTTGAGGACGTTGTTGTGCTTGTGTTGAGCTAGCCATGAGGTTGTGGTGTTGTTCTGCCTCTGATTAGGTTACAGCTTGATGAGTTCTTCACCCCTTGCTTCCTATCTTTCTTCTTTCTTCCTTCTTTCCTTCTTTTCTTTATTCCTAGCTTAGGTTCCACAAGATTGATCTTGTGGCAGCCTTCATAGGCTTTATTTGATTTATATATGTATGTATATGTATGTATGGGGCTGCTGGCTGAAGAAGGTGTGAAGAGGATCGAGTGAAGAAGCAAAGAGGATTCAGAAGTGTGCATTCTAAACACCAACCGCCCCTGTGCCACCTTGGAGCCGCCCCAGCGCCGGCCAGTCACCGCCCCTACGCTACTTCAGGGCCGTCCCTACGCCTCCCCGCACCAACCTTGCTTTGTCCTTATTTTGCAGGTGTGTCTTGTTCCTGGACTTGCCTAAGGATGGCAGTGTCCCTTCCTTTCCTAGTATGAGTGTTTAGTGTCATGTTAGGTATAGTTGAGAGTCTGTTGATGATGTTATGATCATGTTATGCCGATTATGGCTTTGAGGATTAGTAGGTTGTGAGGCTAAGGTTGAGGATGATCTTATGGATCCCTTGGGTATAGGTGTGATCCCTTTGATTGATAGGAGATTGATATATCTCTATGCCTTGTTACTAGGCAGTGTCCCTCTAAAGATTGAAGGTTTATCGTGGTTGAGTTTTGTTCGAGGTTGAGGTAAGTCCGTAGGACTTACTCAGCTACCATCCTTATATTGGGTGTTTGCATGAGTGGTGTGTGTATTATATGCTTGATATGATAGCATGCGATGTCGAGTATTACCGACCTATGTTTTATTGATAGCCCCGTATGTGTGGCAGTGATAACCCTTCCCTTCATCCTTTAAGGAGCTGGGGGTTTTCTGTCCTCATGCCATCTGGTATACAGGAAGGGCGCAATCCACTCCCATAGGGTACACGGGTTGTGTGACCGACACTACTTCCAGATGAACGTAAGGCCCAAAGGCGAGGATGATACGGTCCTCGTGTCACATAGTTTCATCCATCTATATATATACGATTTGAGTGAATATCTATTATATAAGCATGATAAAATGGGTAAATGTGTGACAACATGATTATGTGTTTATCTTTCATGACTTGTGCTTGTGCTTATGCATTACCTTATATACGTATGGTTAGCTAATGGTTTCATACCATGTTGTAGATGTCTTGCGGGATAGGAGAGATGCTGAGTGATCTGGCAGGGTGACAGGCCAAAGACTCTCGTACATTAGGGGGTTATGTTTTTTGGAATGTTTATGTTTCCCTCCTGCGTGAGGATGATATTTTGTTTACCTCATGTGTAAGGGTGTTGCCTTAAACTTGGCTATGATCTTGTATACCTTTTGGTTGTACAGTTTATACAGTTTTATGTATTTGTTTTATATTTGTCAGTGTCATCTTGTAAGGTCCAGTGAACTTGTTGTCAGGCTAGGGTCAGGATCCACTGTGAGATCCCAGCCCAATGTGACATCCCGAGTCCCGCGGATTTGGGGTGTTACACCTTTTGTCTGACCCAAAGGTTCTCTAATACCGGATGTTGAGTCTCATTATGTAGAGGATCGAAGGATAGAATTACACTCTCAATACCAAGCACCTGTCACAAGGAAGTCAAAAGAAAGACAAAGGTAAATGCTTTGACACTCTCCACCTTAATAGAGGGTTTTGAATCCTCTATTACCTAGAACTCGTAAGCACTCACAACCAATCAAGGCTAAGGGTTAGAAAGGGTTAACAAAGGTAGGATTTAGGCAATCTTTAACTTTGGATAAAGGCAAAAGTGAAACGTGCAAAACAGAGGAAACCACGGCCGTGGTTCCTGAAGAACAGGCCGTGGAAAACCTTGTTCGAGAGTTTTGTCTCACAACTCTCAAGGTCCGATTTATTAAGGTTCAATCTATCATCATATATACCAGAACCATCAACCCTTCACCCTAGAATCGCAGGGAGATTTAGCCAACAATCATCTTCATATTCAATTTAAGATTAAGAAAGGGAATCAAGAAAGGCATGCAACCAAGAAGAAACAAAGATGAATAATGATATCTTAAAATCAATCTTCAATAATCAATAACTGAATCAAACAATGTATAATTCCAAAATATGTGTTCTCAAAGACAATAATAAAAACCTAAGGCAATCTCACAAAATCTCCAAGTCGGGAATCAAGAAAGCTCTTCAATCTCCCTCCAATGGTGAAGCAATCCAATCACGAACGTAGAGAAATCCGAAGTATGGGAGTGAATCCCAATCTGTGGCGTAAAAGCCGTTCAAGCGCGGTCCCTTCAAATGCAACCGTCAACTTCCTTTTATAAGATAAAATTACGTCTAAAGACTTCCCCGCTTTCTTGCTGACATGGAAATAACGGAACGGTCTTTTTCGAAGAAAAACCACGGGTGACATCATCAAAACCACGGCCTTGGTTTGTCCCGTGATGACTCTCGACCTTCCTTTCCACGTGTGAAATTCAAAGAAATACCAAAACCCCGGTCGTGGAAGTTCCTTCTTGGCCGTGGTTCTTCCTTTTCGATGCTTTTCTCCTTTGCTTCACTTCATACTCCTTTCTATGATGTTCCAATGCTTCCTAATGAACTCCACCTCGATCAATACTCTGTAAATGCTCCCTTTTTACTCCAATTTAGCGCCAATTCACCTAAAATCACAACAAGGCTTGTGTAGATCTTGATTCCAAGATAACAGGTGAATATGCTCGATAAATGTTATGAATGCTTGTCCATGTACTCAAAAGAAAGGGAAAAACCACGGGTGACATCATCAAAACCTCTGTCTTTGAGATCAAAGACAGAGGTGCACAATAACCGAAGCCTAGGAAATCAGCATTAACTTTATTTTTCGAGTTGCCTCAAACCGTAATACACATACAATGACTCGTTAGAAATATCGCTCAATCCGACTTTGGCAAGACACAAACACTCGGCTATGTGAATGGTGCCGAGTTATTCATCATCATAATTGACTTCCCCAAATCTATTTACTAACACACTCACCACTTTCAACTTCAAACTTCACAACTTTTGCACAATTGTATCCTAATTCCCGGATAGGTAATAAGGGGCAAAATATATACACATGAGGAGCTAAAAGCGTGATCAAGAAGAAGAAAGGAATAAAAACGAAGCGCCTTAATCATATCAAAAAGAAGCGTAAGAGCTTATAAAGCAGTTTCAACCTTCAATTTCTCAACTGATTTAGATCAAATTCCAAATTATCAAATTTGCAAGAAAATTCAGTAGAACACTCAAATCCTTCACAATTCACAATTCAGTTTAGGCACATAAAAATCATCAAAAATCCAATTCACAAGAAATTTTCTTCATTGAGGTCATTTCCAATCCTAGAAGCACAAAAGTTTTAAAAATTTTCAATTCTTTTTTGATTTTTCAAAGCTATAAAATGCAAAGCAATAACGAAATATGTGACAATGAAAATGAAAGATGCAAAGTACGATGGAGAATCAAAGCAAGAAAGTATCACAAAGTTCTTACAAACCAAGTATTACCATCACCCTATACTTGAACTACACGTTGTCCCCAACGTGCAATAAAAGTAAAGGAAAAGTACATAAACTCACAATGTTTGATAAAACTGATAAGGGGGCGAAACGTCATCATCAGAGCGATGGTGGGAATGGGTGCCATGAGGGGTCGTATGGGCGGCCAAACTGAGCATGGTAGAGGTCCCGCATCATCTGCTGACCATCCTCCACGGTGCCTAGACGGATGTCCATGTTATCCATCCGTGCCCTGAAGTCCTGAAAGCCAAGGATGTGTCTCTTCAAACCAGGTAGGGCTCTCTGATGTGCTAGCGTGGCGCTGGGATGGGCTGGCTCATTGTCGACGTACGGTAGATCTCCTAGGAGGCTCATGATGCTCGCCCATAGAAGGGAGCTCAGGAGGCAGCTCCGGAAAGCTGTCAAAGTCTCCCTCATATTTGTACTCACTCGGACCGGTATCCGTCCCAGTGTCCATGCCCTCCAAACCCTGTCCTCCGACTGCCTCAACTGCAGCCTCATCCTCCTCAACCTCTGGACCTCCCATCTCAGTGTGCATCGGCTTGAAGGTCAGCTTCCAGTGATGAGTGTTCCTAATGGAGTAATTCGACCTCCATGGAATCCCTCTCCCGCCTTTGCCCTCCCAAGGCATAGCAGCATGTGGTGGACCTCTATGTCGGGGAATCAGAATACCCCTATGGATGAATCGCTCAAGACCAAGAGGTCTAGCCTCCGTGGCTAGCTCACAAACGGAAAAATCAACCTCCAAGTGACAAGCAATATGAGTCCTATCCCTCCCACACAAATATCTCCCTTCTTAGCCTTGTTCTTAATCTTCCTCAAGCTATCAACAAGCAATGTGGCACAATCAAGAGTGACGTCGGTTGCCATGCAAAATAAAATGAAGAGCTCATCGGCCTTAAGCCGATGGGGCCTATCGGTCCTAGGAAACAGACATTCGTACATAATCTGATGTGCAAGCTTGAAGGACAGATTGTAGATCAAGATTGCCATAGAGTCGGCCGGATGCCATCTATCTGCAGAACTCACCACCATAGCAATGCTCTCGCAAAAGGCACTAGGCCTTGTAGCCCTAGGGAAGGTCCCGTGAGTGGTATCTCCAAACCCAAAAAACTGAGCAAACCTTCCAATTGACAAATTATAATTCCGGTTCATCATCCGGAACTTAACGGTTATCTCCCTAGCATCATGGTCAAATGAGCTAAAAAAACTCCATGGTTAACTCCTCGTAGGCATGCTCTATAATGCATATGAAATCTCTAAGTCCAGCATTGTCAATCATCATGTTTAGATCATCCAAAACATACATACATTTGAGCTCCTCGAGTACTAAGTACCTAGGGGCCACGATGGTTTGGGGTTGGATGGTGTTGAAAACTTTCTTGTGTTCATCCAAAATGCAGGGGAGTCTAGGAGGGGGTTGTTGTTGTTGTGGGGGTTATGGTGGTGGTGGTTGGGAAGAGGAAGATGAGCCCTTTCTTTTCCTGAACAAGTTTCGGCCACTACGATGCAAACCATCCATATCTGGAAAAACCATGGTCGGATCTTGCAAAACAACGGCTGTGGAAACCTCAATCACCCCGTGGTTTTTGTTGATTTTTTAGCAATCAACAACAACAAGCAGCAAACTCACAAGCAACACTCCTTTCTAAGTCCAATTCCGTCCAATTCTCTAACAAATCTTCAACAAAATCGAAAGAATCAAACCAAGATCGAGTTTGAGAGAAAAACCTAGGTTTTTGGATTGAAAATCCAAATGCTTGCTGATTTTCTAAACGTTTGTGCAGTTTAAGCGCATAATCTTCAATGGAACGTTGTTTGCATCAAAGAAGAATCGCTTCAAACGGTTGCCGCATACGAGAATTGGTGCGGGGGTTTGGAAGAGGCGATTTCACGAGTTGGAGCGTGGTTTTTGGGGATTTTTGTTGCAGCTGTGAAGTGAAGATGGCCTTTTATATTTTCGGTGAATTTTGGAACGCCCTCCTAGCAAAACCACAACCGTGGTTTCACCCGTGGGGCCTCTCGAATAGCCTTTCCACAACCAAAAATAGAAAACAACCCCCGTGGAATCCTATTTTAGCCCGTGGAATCCTTGATTTCGTCCAAAATCACAAGTTTGACGGTGTCTTGCTTTCCTTCACTTCTTTAGAGGATTCTTAGGCATGACATCCAAAGACACAAACAACCCGGGAAGGGACCAACGAAAATACAAAAACAAACAAGACTAACCTATTCTAAGAAAAAGAAGAGAAAAGAAAATAATACCTTGGGTTGCCTCCAAGAAGCGCTTTGTTTAAGGTCCGTAGCTTGACCTTGAAAGTTCCGCATTGTTCACCCCATACTTCAACTGCACCATGGGGAAAAACATGTTTAATTACAAATGGTCCGGTCCAACGAGTCTTCAACTTACCGAGAAATAGACGAAGTTGGGAATTGAAGAGAGCGACAAGGTCTCCTTCTTTCAAATCCTTAGGAACGATGTGCTTGTCATGCCACTTATTCGTCCTTTCTTTGTATATCCGCGCATTCTCATATGCATTCAAGCGGATTTCTTCTAGCTCATTAATGTCAAGAAGGCGTTTCTCTCCAGCCTCCTTGATGTCAAAGTTCAGCCACTTAGTCGCCCAATAAGCCTTGTGCTCTAGCTCAACGGGAAGATGATAAGACTTCCCATACACAACATTGTATGGTGTAGTGCTGATGGGAGTCTTGAAAGCTGTCCGGTATGCCCAAAGTTCATCATCGAGCTTTTGTGATCAATCTTTCCTCGTTCTAGAGACAGTTTTCTCTAGAATGGCCTTGATCTCTCTATTCGATATCTCCACTTGCCCGCTGGTTTGAGGATGATAGGGAGTGACAATCTTGTGAGTCACCCCATACTTGGCTAGTAGAGATTTAGATTTACGGGTTGTGAAGTGCATTCATCCATCACTAAAGATGGTTCGGGGCATCCCAAACCTTAGAAAAATCGTTCTATTAAAGCACTTCACTACCGCCATAGCATCATTAGTTAGAGAAGCAACCGCTTCAACCCATCTTGAAACGTAGTCTACAGCCAGCAATATGTATTGGTTACCGCAAGAAGATGGAATGGTCCCGTAAAGTCCACACCCCATACGTCAAAGATCTCCACTTCTTGGATGTTGTTAAGCGGCATCTCATTCCTCCTAAAAATATTTCCTGTTCATTGACAAGCATCACAACAAGAAACAAAACGTTGCACGTCCTTAAATAAAGTAGGCCAATAGAAAACGGATTACAATACCTTGACACAAGTCTTGCGAGAACTAGCATGTCCTCCACAAGGTAGAGAATGGCAATGTCGGATGACGCTTTCAACTTTGTCTTCCGGTATACACCTTCGAATGAGGCCATCTGGACCTTTTTTAAAGAGTAGATGTTCATTCCAAAAATATTGCAGGACATCCTTGAAGAACTTCTTCTTTTGAGCGTAGGATAGTCCGGGAGGTATTTCCTGACAAACCAAATAATTTACAAAATTAGCAAACCATGGTTCGTTACCTCTAGAAAGGTGATGGAGACATTCTTCCATCATATGCAGTTGCTCGTCAGGGAACGAGTCATCAATGGGTATGTCGTCCTTAACGATATGAGGAAGACAACTTAGGTGGTCCGCCACGGAGTTCTAAGATCCTTTCTTGTCCCGGATCTCCAGATCGAACTCTTGGAGGAGAAGAATCCACCTAATCAGCCGTGGTTTTGCATCCTTCTTAGTGAGCAAATACCGTATGGCTGCGTGATTAGTGTAGACAATCCCCTTCGCTCCTACAAGATAAGAACGAAATTTCTCAAAAGCATATACTACTGCAAGTAATTCCTTCTTTGTAGTGGCGTAGTTCCGTTGAGCTTCATCTAGCGTCTTGCTAGCATAATAGATGGCACGAGTACGTCCATCCTTCTTTTGTCCGAGCACCGCTCCTACAACCATGTCACTTGCATCGCACATCACTTCGAATGGAAGATTCCAATCCGGAGGTTGAATGATGGGTGCTGAGATTAATGCTTCCTTGTTCTGTAAAAGGCATCTAGACATTCCTTCTAAAGTTCAAAGACTACATCCTTCATTAGTAGGTTAGTCAATGGCTTAGAAATCTTAGAAAAGTCTTTAATGAGCCTTCTATAAAATCCAGCATGTCCAAGAAAACTCCTTACCCCCTTTACCGATGATGGTGGAGGTAGTTTCTCAATCTTCTCGATCTTGCCTCTATCAACCTCAATGCAACGATTCGAGACCAAGTGACCTAAAGCAATTCCTTTGGTTACCATAAAATTTCACTTTTATCAGTTTAGAACAAGGTTAGTGTCTTCATAACGCTGTAGAACCAAGGAAAGGTTAACAAGACAATCGTCAATAGAAGAACCATAAACGGAGAAGTCGTCCATGAAAACCTCCATGATGTTTTCGATATACTCAGAAAATATCACCATCATACACCTTTGGAAGGTGGATGGAGCGTTACACAAGCCGAACGGCATCCTCCTATAAGCAAACGTACCCAAGGGCACGTGAATGTAGTCTTCCACGGATCGTCTGGGTGGATGGGAATCTGAAAGAAACCACTATAGTCATCCAAATAACAGAAATGAGAATATTACGCTAACCTTTCAAGCATTTTGTCGATAAAAGGTAGAGGAAAATGATTCTTCCTAATGGCGACATTCAGCTTCCTGTAGTCAATACACACACAACCTCCCGTAACGGTTCTAGTGGGGATTAACTCGTTGTTCTTGTTAGTAACAACGGTCATTCCCCCTTTCTTTGGAACAAAGTGTACGGGGCTCACCCACTTGCTATCGGATATGGGAAAGATGATACTGGCATCGAGAAGTTTGAGGACTTCCTTCTTCATAACCTCTTTCATGATCGGATTTAACCGTCGTTGAGGTTCACGTGAAGGCTTGTGGTCATCCTCCATGAATATTTTATGCATTTTTCAATGAAGGTTTGATACCTACTAGATCATCAGTTGTATATTCTATGGCTTTCCTATGTTGTTTCAGCACAATCATAAGCCTAGCATGCTCATCGGTAGTTAAGGCAACACTAACTATGACCGGATATGTAGAGTTTGGTCCAAGGAAAACGTACCTTAAGTGTGTAGGAAGAGGCTTCAACTCCAATGTTAGTGGTGCCTTTGTTGGTGTGTTGATGCCTTCCGAAGTGTCCTTGGATGTTTCCAAGGATGTAGAAGAGGTAGAAGAATGTCCAAGATTGTTTTCAAGAAAAGGGGAAGAAGTCTCGGGAATTTCAGATTCCACGGCCCCACTGTTACTTCCACGGCCGTGGTTTCTCCCGTGGTGGCATTCGACATGTGGTTCCATGGGGAATTAATTAAATTAATTATTTCCATCCTTGTGGAATCTTGATTTTGGTCGTGGTTTCGGCCAGTTTGCGAGCTAACGTGCAATTCATCAAAGGCTTCAATTGGCTCTTCTTCCAACACTTCCAAAGCCTTGACTTCGAAGTCGTAACCTTCTTCGACTCCTCCTTTCATAATGCTCATACTAATAACTTTCTGTAAAGGATCATTAAGCAAAATAGAACTTACCATCTCTCTTGAGTCTTCTTCATAGATGTTGAAGACTTCTACTCCTAGAGCTGGTTCCTTGATCAAATTTGAGAGTATGAACTCAACTTTCTCTTCTCCAATATTGAATTGCATCATACCGTTCTTGCAATCAACCAAGCAATTGGACGTTGCTAGAAACGGCCTCCCAAGTATGATTGGGATCGGATAATCTGCAGGAATGTCATAAACTACAAAATCAATTGGAACGTAAAACTTGCCAAGCTTTACGGGAGCATACTCAAGAATGCCAACAGGTCGAGTGATAGATCGATCCGTCATGTATAAAGTCATCTTCACAGGTTTAGGCTCCCCTAAACCAACTTTCTCGCACAATGCAAGTGGGATAATGCTCACACTTGCTCCTAGATCACAAAGAGCATCATATGTGATCTCTCCAACGCCTATGGGAACGCAAAATGAACCCGTTCCGTCATGGTTTTGATGAGCTCCGATGACTCGGAATTCATTATCACCTCACCAAAATCCTCTAGCTTCCTCTTGTTTGAGAGAATTTCCTTCAAGAACTTTCTGTAGGTTGGCATACCTAAAATTGCATCAATAAAAGGTATCTTAATATGCACTTTGCTCATGAGTTCAACAAACTTACCAAAGTGCTTGTCTAGATGCGCTCTCGCTCTAGATTGTGGAAACGGTAGCGGAGGTTTGTAGGCTGGAGAAGGAACGGAAACAGAGGCTTTTTCCTTTCCTTTCTCAGCCGGAACCTCGGTCTCCATGGGCTACTTTTCCTTGTCATCTGTTCTTAGAACGAGATCAGCAGTTGTCACACCACTCCATGTGGTGATTGCCATCACTTGGCCCTTAGGATTATTTTTGGTCTTTCCGGGAAGCTTCCCTTGATCTCTTGGAACTTCTCCGGCTTTACTAAACACTTGATTTTCCAAGGATTTTTGTGCCTTGGAAATCGAAGTAATGGAACTCTCCATTCCATTCATCTTCCCCATCATAGCCTCCATCATTGCTTCAAGCTTGTCCCTTGCTGGTTGACTTGAACTTGATGAAGCTTGTCCCTGACTTCTCAAAGGAATAGAGGAAGAAGAAGAAGGAGGAGGGGTTAATGCATTTTCAACATGAGAATAAGGATTACCGGAATTTTGTTGATTGGATCTCCAATTGTTGTAGTTACGGTTATTGTTGTAATTGTTCCTATTCCCTTGCTGATTTCCCCTTCCTAAATAGCCTGGGCTGTTTTATATGTGTTGTCAAGATGTCTTTCAAAGCCTTCATCTCGCTATTTAAAGCGTTTAGCTCCTTGACACTAGAGATGGTAAGATTCAGCACCGGAGTTCTTGAGCTTTGACTTCCCGCTTCATCACCTCGATGGGAGTACTTCTCAATAGTGAGAGTTTGTTTCTCAAAAAAATCTCACGCCTCATCAACTGGCTTGTCCATAAAAGTTCCACCTGAAAGTGATTGTAGCTTGAATTGCGAATCCGCATCCAAGACCATAAAGTAGATCACAAGTAGATCAATCCTTGGAATCCCATGATGTGGACAATCCAAAAAGAGGTCCTTGAACCTTTCCCATGAGGTGAAGAGACTTTCACCACTCTTCATCACAAATGCATTTATCTTTGCTCTAAACTCCGCCGTCTTTGATGACGGAAAGAATTTGGTGAGAAACTCCGCAGTCATCTCCTCCCATGTATTCACTCTTCCGGTGGAAGTGATTGGTACCACGCAAGTGCTTTATCCTTGAAAGAAAAAAAGAAAACACGCAGTTTGTAATCGTTATTCTCACATCTAGAAGGTCTCAAAGTCTCCATCAATATCTCATAATTCTGAAGATGTTGGTGCGGTGACTCTCTCACAATTCCTCCAAAGCGATTCTGTTGAATCATAGTAATCACTTGAGGTCTAAACTCGTAATCATGGTCAGCCGGATCTCTTAAGTGCACGCCCGGACGGTGGGCTTGCTGGACCGGATCCATCCGTTGCCCAAGTGTTTGTGGAATACCCACAAACGGATTAGCTGGCTCCACTCTTGGTGGAGGTGGTGGCACATAAACTAGTGTTGGTACAATGTTCACGGGCGCTGGCGGAGGTGGATTAATCACAACTATAGCATCCATGTCTCTCTCCTGATTTGCAAGTTGGAACTGTGCTCTTATTTCGGCCACGTCGGCTTGAAGTTCTTCCTGTAGAGTAACTTGATCAGCTCTCTCTTTCCTTAGAGCTTTTTCTTGAGTCCTTATTTGATCTCGAGCTGCAACTAATTCAGCTCTAAGATCCTCGACTTCTTGATTATTGGTAGTGGCCATTTTCTAAGCTTATCTCAACTTCTTTTTGTAAGTCTTTTCCGGTTCAAGATCGTAAGGAACGATTTCTTTACTGGTTCGCGTTCTTTGCATAAACCTAAGAAAAGATCCTGCAAGAACACTCAACAAGAGTAATCAGTAGTGAAAACTCCACCTTGATTGAAATGGTTTACAGGTATTGATGATGGAAGACTTCACACAAATATAACAGTTGGATCTCTAACAATGTACTTGATTATATTTCTAGATGTTTGGTTTGAATTCAGTGCAGGTTGTATATCTACATGTCAAGGGCCTTGAAGTTGGATTCAAGAACAAGTTCAAAAAGACGAAGATCAAGGGCCTTGGAATCTAAAGTGCACGGAACAAGGATTCAAATAAATTAAAGATCTTCGTTGAAGATTCTGTAACAAGGAGATCTTATCAACCAAAGACTTTGTCAACCAAAGGAAGATCTCAACCGAAGGATAGAAAATCATTTCGAGAAGATTTTCTAAACAACAAAAAATGGCAAAAATATCTTCTCTCTCTTATCCAACAGAAGACGAGAAGATCAAGGAGTAAAAGACTCAACGTGTTCGTAGGGATCGAAGACGTGCAACGTCTACCTTACGATCTTCATGGAAAAGAAGGTTGATCTTCAAACGGTCATCTCTACAACGGCTAGAAGATCCTTTCATAGAAGATATAAATAAAGATGATGGTTGAAGAATAAAACACACAAGCTTACACTGGAAAACATCTTTGCAACCTCAAGCAACCTAATCATCTTCATTCGTTGTTTTTCTTTCTCACATTCACGTAAAAGTTTTATCCCCTTAGAGAGAGAGAAAACACAAGAGCTCCATTGGTAGATCTAAAAAGTGTTATACTAGAGTGTGTTACTCTGTGAAGTAACCAGGCTATTATAGCTAGGTTAAGAGTTGGAGCTAGATCGTAGTATTGGCTACAAGTGAGAGAAGAAGGGGATTTCTTCTAGTTTGTATCTAGGACTCTTTGAAGCTGATAATACATAGATAGATCCTATGGATATACCCTGGGACGGAGAGTAGGCTATTTAGAGCCGAACTTCGTAAACATATCCTCGTGTCAATCTTTTCAATTCCGCACCATATAAACTTTACTGTGACTAGCTTTGTTTTGCAGGAGCAAGAAGTCAATGCCCTTGAAATTGAGTTTCAAAGTCCTTGAAATCGAAGTTTCACTAGTAACAGAGATTGACATTAAGGCCCTTGAAAGGAGTTTCAAGGCCTTGAGATTTGGTTTGCGAAAAGTTCCCATACTCTATTCAACCCCTCTTCTAGAGTATTATCTATATTATTTATATCACCTAACGGTTCTTCAATTGGTATCATAGCAAGACTCACGTTTATTGATTTAACAATCAGTGAGACTAATCATGAATCCTGTAGGTGATGGTGGATTTGCTCAAGGAAGATCCTCATCTCAACCACCACTCTTCTGTGGCAACAACTTTGCTCATTGGAGATCACTAATGCGTATGTTCCTGATTGACCAGGATATGGAGCTTTGGAGCATTATTCAAGATGGACCAAAAGTTCCAATGACAACGGTTGAAGTAGTCCAAGTCCCGAAGAAGGAATCAGACTTCACACAAGCTGACCTGGACAATGTGTCAAAGAATTACAAGGCAATGAATCTACTTTACTGTGTATTAGATGCTAATGAATTCAACCGCATCTCATCATGCAAAAGTGCAAAAGAAATATGGGACAAGCTTATTTTCACTTACGAAGGAACAAGTCAAGTCAAGGAAACAAAGATTAACATATTTCTCAGACAATACGAGCTATTCAAGATGAATCCAAATGAACCAGTCAAAGAAATGTTCACCAGATTCATTGGGATAGTGAACAATCTAGACTCCCTTGGAAAGACCTTCACAAATGAAGAAAAAGTGAGAAAGGTTTCACGAAGCTTACTTAAAGCCAAGTGGGGACCAAAGATGACTGTTATTGAAGAAGCTCAAAATCTTACTACTCTTCCTCTTGATGATTTACTTGGAAAACTCATCACACATGAAATGATTCTTGGCGAAGAAGATGGAGAACTCCCATCCAACTCCAAGAATTTGGCATTAAAATCCAGAAGAGATGAGTTACCTTCTGATGAAGAAAATAGTGAGAATGATAATGAAGAAGATGCTCTCGCCATGATCTCTAAAGGTTTAGCAAGAATTCTCAAGATAAAGAAACAATCTGCAAACCGAGAATTTCCACGAGCATCAAAATCTCGAGGTAAGTTTTCTAACTCTAATAAGAAAACAAAAGTACTGACTTGTTTTGAATATGGTGAAACAGATCATTTGGTGAAGGATTGTCCACAAAAGAAGAGGACCAACTTCAAGAAGAATGATCGAAAGAAGAAAGTCCTGGTTGCTTCATGGAGTGATTCAGAATCAACAAATGAATCAAAAGATGAACAAGAACAAGCAAACTTGTGTCTTATGGCCGATCATGAAGATAACTCAAATCTTTACATCGACAATATGGTAAGTACAATTTTGTCTCAACCTGAGACTGACCTTAAACAATTTCTTAAGGATATTATCTTAAGTGATAAGGAACATAGAATAAGGATAAATTCTTTCAAAGAAAAACTTCATGAACAAGATAAAGAATTGAGTGAAATGTCTCTGGAGATTGAAAATCTTAACACAAAAAAGGAAGAACTTGATGACAATATCAAGACCTTGGAATCAGAAAACCTGATTCTCAAGAACAACCTCTCTTCTCTACATCGAAGTTATATCGATCTAGAGAAAGAGAAAGTTGATCTGACTTTAATGTGTCAAGACCAGAAGGCATCACTCATTAAGTTTACTCGTTCAAAAGCTAATCTGGAAAGAATGATGGATGAACAACAATCTTCACTTAACAAAAATGGTATAGGGTATCATAGAAGATTTCCTAGAAAACCTACCACCACTTCTGTTACCGCAAAAGGAAGCATTCATATGCCTACCTGCTTCTATTGTTGTAAAAAAGGTCATGTCAAGTCTACATGTCCTTATAGAAGAAATGATCCTTATATCATCAGAAACACCTATCCTTTATGTTTAAGGAAACAGGTCAAACAAATTTGGGTTCCTAAAGGTACTAGACCACCAAACATGATCGAACGTGAGTATGAACCAAAATATGCCATTCGGTCGACCCGGAAAGGTTGATGTTTGCTGTTTTGTAGGATATCACCAAGGTAAAGGAGCACAAATAGATTTTAGATAGTGGTTGCTCAAGACACATGAGTGGAAAGAGATCTTTATTCTCAGATTTAAAGAAGCAATCATGTGGAACTATTACTCTTGGTGATAAAGGAAAGTGTGACATAATTGGCATTGGTAAAATTTGCTATGATTCATCCAACTTTATCGATGATGTTTATTTAGTTGATGGCTTGAAATATAATCTGCTAAGTATTTCTCAAATTTGTGATAAAGGCAATAAAGTCATTTTTGATTCAGAAAAATGTGAAGTTCAAGACATAAAGATGGGAGAAGTATTGCTTACTGCTCCTAGGTGTAATAATGTTTATTCTTTGAGTACTAACCAAGTTGCAGGAACTAAGCTAAAATGTCTAAAGGCCTTGACTGATGATTCAAGGCTTTGGCATAGAAGACTTGGCCACGTAAGCATGCACACCATGCAGAAGCTACTTACAAAAGATTTGGTACGTGGTTTGCCAAACCTAAACTTCAAGGTTGATGACCTATGTAAAGCTTGTACACAAGGTAAACAAACACGAGGTTCATTCAAATCTAAGAAAGTTGTAAGTTCTTCTCGACCTATTGAACTTTTACATATGGATCTTTGTGGACCTATGCGTGTCAAATCTCCCGGATGAAAACAATACATCCTTGATATAGTAGACGATTTCTCTCGGTTTACATGGATATCTTTTCTACGAGAAAAATCTGAAGCTTTATTTGAGTTTTTAAAATTATGTAAGGAGTTACAAAGTTTGAAAAACCTACCAATCGTTTCTATAAGAAGCGATCATGGTAGAGAATTTGATCAACTAAAGTTCGATTTATTTTGTGCAAAATATGGTATTTCTCATAACTTTTCAGCTCCTAGAACTCCTCAACAAAATGGAGTTGTGGAACGCAAGAACCGTACTCTTGAGGATATGTCTAAGACAATGCTTTTAGAAAATAATTTGCCAAAATTTTTTTAAGCTAAAGTAGTAAACACCGTAAATTATATTTTAAATTGATACTTAATTCGCCCTATTTTGAAAAAGACTCCTTACGAACTCTTTAAAGGAAGAAAATCAAACATTTCATACTTCAAACCTTTTGGATGTACTTGTTTTGTTCACAACAATGGAAAAGACAATCTCGAAAAATTTGATGCACGTAGTGATGAAGCTATATGTTAGCATGAAATATGGTGATATTTTAGGCACGTTTTCTACATGTATTTGGTTTATATTGATAGTCTTTTGATTTAGCATTGATGCATATGTGAGCTAGTTTTCCTATATTATCGATATAGATGTCTACACAAGCTTTATGTTGATTATAGGTACTTAAGAGCTATTTCCGAACGGAATCGAGCAAAGACGATTGATTGGATATGTCCATGGATAAAGGACATTCTTAGGAGCAAAAAGGAGTTCAACTTGAGGAATGCACGAGGCTAGGGAAGAATCACGTTCTTGCCCTAAACCACGCTCTAAAGTACGGTCGTACTCTTTTCAACGTTCAGTTCCACGGTCGTGGAAGTATGACAAGAGAGGTGTGATGCATTCCAGTAACTATTACGGTCGTGGAATCCATGGTTCTAACCGTGACACTTTCCACGCTCTAAATTACGGTCGTGGAACCTTCCACGACCATGATCTTGGCGATCTTTTTCGCCACACTTTGAAGCCACGATCTTTTGAAGATTGGGCCGGGCCGATATTTTGCCCTACACTATAAAAAGACGGAAGAAGAGAAATTCCGCCACGGACGCTTACCCCCGTTTAGATCGCTGCTTAGAGAGACTTTTGGCGGCATTCGCTTGGATGCATTTGAGATCTCATTGAAGATCTACGTTCGTATTTGGATCTGCCCTAATCTCGCACTTAGGTGGAGATTATCGCTGGGATTTCCAGATTTCCCGGATTGACGGAAGATTCGGAAGGTTTCTTGCAAGAAGACTTCTCTTCTTGTTTAGGTTTGAATTAGAAGACGGATTGACATCCCGTTCTTCTTTCTTACCTAAGATTTTGTTTATTTGTTCTATTCTGGAATTAGTGATATTATTCGTTCTTGATTGTGAATTTGAGATTGGTTTGGAGTTTATTGAAAGTTTTCGGAAGTTTTCATCTTTCAATCTTTTAATTCTTGAATTGATATCAACATGATTGTTATTGGCTAAAAACCCTTAACAATTCTAAAGTGAAGGGTTGATAGTTGTGGCTTAGATGATGATAGATCGATCGTAAACAGATTAGACCCTGAGAGTTAGAGAGAATCGCCGACGAACCTTAAATTACGGTCTGTTCTTGAGTCCACGGCCGTGGAACCTCAAGAATTAACCGTGATTTCCCTTAAGTCTACGAGCTTGCTTTTACTTTAGTCCAAAGTTAAAGATTTGCTTTAACTTAGTCTTGGCTTGCCTTTTCTAGGTGGTAGTGAAGCCTCAACAACCTCTACCTCGATTATGAGTATCACAACCTTAATCGGTTAAGTTAGTTTTGATCTTTGGATTATAAGTTTGGGTATTTGATATTAATTCTTACCTTTAGAACCTTTCTATATTGAAGCCTCAACAACCTATATAGAGAGTGTCTTGTAGGTGAGTCATATAAGGTTTTTGGAACTTCACCGTACGATTACCTTACATTAGCATACCTTAGCATATCTCAACTCTGTCTTTATATCAATAGTAAATCTTGAATCGATTGCCACAGCTGGATACTTGGATCTTTAGGATTGTTGTTTTCCCAATATTTGCAAGAACTCTCATATTTACTCGCTTGATAATCTCCAATTGAATTTGTTCCCACCCAAATCCCTGTGTTCGATACTCTGGAATACTTGCTAATCTACGCCGATCCGTACACTGCGGGTTCGCTTGCTTTTATTCTAGTTTTATAAATTTAAAGCTTGATTGCACGCACGTTTAGGGGCGAACAAGTTTTTGGCGCCGTTGCCGGGGATTTGGTTTCGGCCGAATTCGGTTGCCGGTTGTCAAGCTTGGGAGCTTGCTCTCGTTATTTGATATTACTTTGAGTGCATGCGCAGGTCTAGGAACACCGAAGATCTCTTACCTCTTGATCAAGAGTTAGAGAAAACTTTAAGGCAAAAACGCAAGGAAAAGAAGATGGCTGAAGAACACGAACGTGATCTTCAAGCGGAGTTAGCGGAGAAGGAAGCTCAACTCCAATGGAATGAGAACATTCGCCGGGATGAGATGGATCGCCATCAATCCCAAGTTAACAATCTACAAGATATGATGTTCCAAATGAGGATAGAACTAAGCGACCTTAAGAATAAAGGGAGCAAGAAATCCTCAAGAAGGACATCAAGATCAAGAAGAAGAAGACACTCATCCGCTGATGATAGTGATTCTTCCATGCCACCGTTAGAAGAAATTGATCCTACGATCAATGTAAATCCTTTCCATCCACAAGAAGCTTCTAATCGTCGCGTCCCACCTAGGAATGCGAGGATCGAACGTTTGGATAATGAGCCAAGAACTCTTGGCCAGCGGATGGATCCAACACAACAACCACGCCGTTTGGGCGTGAATTTTGATGCTGAAGATGTACAAGGGTTTAGCTTTAACCCTCAAGTTATTACTCTTGTTCGCCAAAACCAATTTGGCGGGATAAGCGCTGAATCTCCACACCAACACTTGCAAAACTTTGAGTGTATGATGGAGACAATGAGACCGAAGAATGCTACTACCAACAGCTACAAGCTCAAACCCTTCTTCTTCTCTTTGAAAGGGAAAGCGTTGTCTTGGTACCAAGCTCTTCCTAATGGGAAACTAGATACGTGGGAAGACCTTTCCGCGGAGTTCCTCACCAAATTCTTTCCGCCTTCCAAAACAGCGGAACTTAGAGGTAAGATTAATGCTTTTTCCATGAGACCTAACGAAAGTTTGTTTCAATCTTGGGAAAGGTTTCAGGATTTGCTCTTGGATTGCCCTCATCATGGCATATCCAAACTTGCCTTGCTGGAAATTTACTATAAGGGGCTGGATGCGGGAACGCAATTCAACCTCCAATCCCTCTCATGTGGAACATTCATGGACATGAGAGAAGATGACGCTTGGGACTTCATTGAGAAGCAAGCAAGAGTCATAGAGAAGTATTCCCACCGGAAAGTGGAGGGAAATCGTGTGGAGCAAGGAGCAAAGCTCACACATGAAGCTCAAAATCAGATTTTCTACCTCAACAATGAAATCAAAGAGTTGAAGGAGGCTATCAAGACCAACTTCCCAAAGCAACAAGGGAAAGATGTTGGTTATGTGGGCAACAACAATGGCAGTGATAACACAAACCGCAACAATAACAACAACCGGAACAATAACCGGAGCAACAATTGGAATGGCAACAACAACAATAATAACGGCTGGAACAACAATTGGAACAACAATAGGGGTTCAAGTAACAACAATTGGCGCTCCAATCAACAAAATTATGGTAACTCTTATCCTTCCAATTCCAATTCACTAACTCCACCTTCCTCTTCTTCTACTCCTTTGAGAAGCCAGGGGCAAACATCAAATGGAGGAAACACTTCGGGAAAGGAGAAGCCCGATCCCATGTTGGAAACGATTTTGGGAAAGCTTCAAGGGTTGGAGAACCGCCTCATCAAAGTTGATGATCAAGTTTCTAAGGTTGATAAAGCTCAAAAGGTTTTAGAAAACCAAATGTTCAACCATGCGGAAGAAGTTCCTAGGAATCAAGGGAAGCTTCCAGGAAAGACGGAGGACAACCCTAAGGGAAGGGTGATGGCGATAACAACTAGGAGCGGAGTGACTACCACCGATCCGCAGCCTACATTCGTTAAAGTCCCCGTAGAGAAGGACAAAGAGAAGGGGAAGGAGAAGGAGAATGTCTATGTTCCTCCTCTAGCTTACAAACCTCCTCTACCATTCCCTCAATCTAGAGCGCGAGCGCGCCTAGATAAACAATTCGGTAAGTTCATAGAACTCATGAGTAAGCTGCATATTAATATACCCTTCATTGATGCTATTGTAGGTATGCCAGCTTATGGCAAGTTCTTGAAGGAGCTTCTCTCTAACAAGAGGAAGCTAGAAGATTTCGGTGAGGTCAAGATGAGTTCGGATTCTTCGGATCTCATCAAGACCATGAAGGAGAAAATGCCCCCAAAGTTGAAGGATCCGGGGTCATTTTGCATTCCCATTGGAGTGGGAGATGTCACATATGACGCTTTATGTGACTTGGGAGCAAGTGTGAGCATCATACCACTTGCATTGTGCAGGAAGATCGGTTTAGGCGATCCTAAACCGGTGAAGATGACGTTATACATGGCGGATCGATCCATCACTTGCCCCGTCGGTATTGTAGAAGACGTCCCGGTCAAGGTAGGTAAATTCTTTGTTCCCATTGATTTTGTCGTGCTTGATATTCCTGCAGATAGTCCGGTCCCGATCATACTCGGAAGACCGTTTCTTGCAACTTCCGGCTGCATGGTCGATTGCAAGAATGGGAGACTCGCTTTTGATATAGGGGAAGAGAAAGTAGAGTTCGTTCTTTCCACTCTAGTGAAGGAGCCAATCTTTGACGAGGATATATACGATATCCAAGATGAAGAAGGCTTGTCTAGGGAAGAGGTAAGTGTGATTCTCTTCAATGACCCCTTACAAAAAGTTATCACTATGAGTCTAACCAATGTAGGGGAAGAAGAAGAGTGCAATGAGGCAATTGAAGCCTTAGAAGCACAAGAAGAGATGCATGAAGTGGAGTTTGAGAAACTCCACGATGAGGCTGAGAACGTTAGAATCCACGGTCATACCCTGTATTCCACGACCGTGGATTTCACAACCAAAACCGTCCTCCACTCCAGAGGGTTATACGGTCGTGGAGAAGATGTGACAACCGTATTTCCCTTCCACGCTCTAAACCACGGCCGTGGAAGACATGGGGAGCCCGTAATTTTGGCCGCGGAAGAGAGTGATCGGGACACTTCTTCAGCTTCTTCTAATTCTTCTCTAACACACTCAACACCCTTAGAAACTTCTAAGGAGAAATCGGACGCTCCTCAAGGGTCATTGGAAGCTCCGAAAGCAATAGAACTAAAACCACTTCCTACTCATCTAAGGTACGCTTTTCTTGGACCTAATTCTACCTTTCCGGTTGATAACACGATTTATAGCATAGTTTTAGGTGCACATTTAGATAGAATTCTCGCTCATTCATGCATGATCTAGCATTAGTTCAAGACGCTTTGCACCCAATTCACGTATTTTGTCGAGATAGACGTCTACACGGACTTGTGTGCGTTTTGTAGGTATTTCGGGAAGATTAGAGCTAAAACGATGCGTTCGAGGGTCGTTCATTTAGATGACACACTTCCGAACTCATTGGAATGCAAGCCAAAGGCTAAGGAGGACTCATGGAACCTTGCCAACACAAGCCATGCACCAAACCACAGCCTAATGATCCAAAGCGAAGTTTCTGCACAGAATCACGGTCCTCTGAAGAACCACGGCCGTGGAAATGACCGTGGATTTTGCCAGATTCTCGTGACAGCTGTGCCACGACTCTCATGGCCAGCTCATGCACAATTTGTTATAAAAGTGGTCCTTGATGGGTTGTTTGAAGCAGCTGAGGTAGTTTGGGAGCAGCTCATCCATTATCCATTTCTCTAACAAAATATATTCTCAAGGGAGAAGGATTTTTCTAGGAAGGAAAGTGCAAAAGAGAAGAAGAAAGGTTCCATTGAAGAGGAGAGAAGAACACACCATTGTTTTCTTATATTTCGGATTCTATTTCTAGAGCTTGTAATCCCTTGAAACCTTCTTTTGGAAGGGTTGTAAGTTGTTCTAATTCCATTCTCGGATTTGTTTGTTCTTGAAGTTCATTGTTCATCTCTTTTCTTTCATATTCTTGCAATGGAGGTTATGATTTTATGTTTGATTGCTTTGATTTCCATGATGAATGTTGTAGGCTAAATTGATGTGATTCTAGGGTAAGGAAAGGATGGTTATGGCTAGATCTATGATAGGACGGACTTAGATTTACCTTTGGATGATTTTTGTTTATGAACGTAGCTACTGTTAGAAATCACCGGTAGTTCTTGTAGAACCACGGTCGTGGTTTCTGTAGAACAAACCGTGATTCTTCCTGGTTCGAAGGATCTTACCTTAGATTCATAAAATTGTTGAAACCCTAAGTTTTTGCTGAGTTTAACCTACCCTAGGGTGTCCTAGTGTAGTGACTAAGAGTTAGGAGAGACTTACCCGGTAATCCTTGCCCTTAGAATCTAAAATAGCAAAACCTTAGGTAGTGGTGAGCCTAATAAGCCGCCATTGGATTAAATGTGCTAGGATAGTCGATTAGGACTTCCCTTTCCAAGACTTACCCGGTAAGGATAGGTTAGATCCCTAATTGAACAATCCGGTTTGTGTTAAATTCCTATCCTTAGGTTCTTAGAGACTTACCCGGTAATAAGACCTTAGGTGTGGACTAGTTGGACCATGAGACCTACCCGGTGATTGATCCCAAATTAGAAACACTTAATCCCGACATATCATAATCAATCCAAAGAATGAATAGATAACTTGAGATCTATGCCATAACCGAAACTTCCGACCCCTAGAATCCGTCTTTCTTTTCCCTTGATCGATATCTTGTTTGATTTGTTTATTTGTGCCGATTTTTGGTTTAGTTTGATTTGGTTGCTTGCATGAATTGTGATCTTTGATTTGATCACCTAAAACCGACAAAAACAATTGAGATTTTTCCCTTCCTTTATTTCCTTCTTTAGACTTACATCTTTGCTAAACTCAATCACATCTTGAATCGATTTCACCTTAGTCTTTGTGTTCGACCTCGGAGTACTTATCTTTCTACATACGTCCCGTACACTGCGGGTGCGCTAGAAGTTAGGATAATTATAACGAGTATAAATTTAAGGCTTATTGCGTGCACACTTTTTAGCGTGACAAGTTTTTGGCGCCGTTGCCGGGGACTAGGTCTAGATTGAGTCTATTTTGTGATTGTTTCTAGTGTAGATCTTTCTTGTTTCCTTTGATCTCTTTTTGGTTTGTGTCTTTGCTTTTCAGGACATCTATTTCTCTATAGGTGTATGTGAAGATCTCGTGGCAAGGATTTAGCTCCATTCGATCCCGAACCGGAGAAAACCCTTCGATCTAGATCTAAGAACATCCGAAAAGAGAAAGAGATGGCCGGTAGAAATCTTCAAGCTGAATTGGATGAAGCCATAGAGCAAATAAGGCTAAGAGATGAACTCTTGGAGGAAGAAAGGAGACTTGCCAATGAGAGGCAAGAGGAAACTAGGAGGGAGATTGAAGAGATTAGGCAAGCCCTTGTTCAAGGAGAGCTTAATCGCCGATAACCTCCACCACCTCCACCACAACCGCAGCCGGCGGCTAATGTTAGGGCTGTTCCCATTGCTATTGAGGAGCCACAAACCCTAGGGAGACGCATGGATCCGGCACAAAGAGCACACCGACCGGGTGTGAATCTAGGAGATCCCGCGACCCACAACTATGAGCTCCGCCCTCAAGTTCTACAAATGATCCGGCACAATCAATTTGGAGGGATGGAAGGAGAGTCTCCTCATCAACACTTGATGAATTATGAGATCTTGATGGAGACTCTTAGACCACCAAGATTGGAGAGCAACAACCATAAGCTTAGGGCTTTTTCCTTCTCTCTTAAGGATAAAGCCTTGGCTTGGTATCAATCTATTCCACAAGGACGAGTTGGTACTTGGGAGGAGATGACAACCGAGTTCTTGACCAAGTTCTTCCCACCTTCCAAGACCACCGAGTTAAGAGGAAAGATCAATGCCTTCGTGATGAGGGATAGAGAAAGTTTGTTCAAGTCTTGGGAGAGATTCAAAGACCTTCTCCTAGATTGTCCACACCACGGCATACCAAAGATTGAGCTATTGGAAATCTACTTCAAGGGACTTGATGAAGATAGTCAATTCAAGCTTCAATCCCTTTCCGGTGGGACATTTATGGAGAAGCATGTAGATGATGCTTGGGAGTTTGTGGAGAAGCAAGCTCTAGTGATTGAGAAGTACTCTCATAGGAAGAGTGAAGGAAGGAAGGCGGGAGCATATGAGGTGAGTGAAGTCACCATGAGCAATTTCAAACTTGACGCCATCAACAACGAGTTGAAATCCTTGAGAGAGTTGTGCACTACAACCTTGAAGAGCCAAACAACTCCTCAAGTACTTCCACAAGCAAACTTGTCTTCCAAGGAGGAAGATGTCAATTACATGGGAAGGGGCAACTTCAACAATTACCAAGGCCCAAGAAATTTCAACAACAACCGTCAATTCAATAATTACCGGCCAAACCACAACCATCCCGGATTTTCTTACTCTAACCCGGATGGAGCCTTGAACCCTTCCACCTCCACAAGCACAACTCCTACACCACAAAGAGCTTCACAAGAACCACCACCCGGTTTTCCTCAACCTTCAAAAGATAGGACCGAAGTCATGTTTGAGCAATTGCTAGGAAGGTTGAGTGGACTTGAGAGCACCGTTACTTCAATTTCTAAGGCTCAAAAGGTCTTGGAAGCACAAGTCTTTCAAAAAGCGGGTGAAGCACATAGAGATCCGGGAAAGCTTCCCGGAAGAACCGAAGACAACCCAAGAGGCCAAGTTTTGGCTATCACAACGAGGAGTGGGTTGAGTATGAAGGATCCTTTGCCCAAGGACCAAGCTAAAGGGAAGCAAGTAGTGGTAGAAGAGGGAAGAAAGCAAGAAGATGGAGGGAAGAACGAAGATGTAGAGCCAACCTATGTGGCGCCGCCTCCATACAAGCCACCACTACCGTTCCCACAATCAAGAGCAAGAGCTCGTTTGGACAATCACTTTGGTAAGTTCCTTGAACTAATGTCCAAGTTACATATTAACATTCCGTTCATGGATGCCATCTTAGGAATGCCGGCATACGGAAAGTTCTTGAAGGAAATACTCTCCAACAAAAGAAAGTTGGAGGAGTATGGGGAGATTAGGATGACCAAGAGATCCTCGGAGTTGATCCAAACAATGAAGAAGGAAATGCCTCCCAAGCTAAGAGATCCGGGATCTTTTTGCGTTCCAATTGGAGTAGGAGATGTGAAGTACGAGGCCCTTTGTGATCTTGGGGCGAGTGTAAGCATCATACCGCTTGCACTTAGTAACAAGGTCGGGCTAGGAGAGCCAAAGCCGGTCAAGATGACCCTCTATATGGCGGACCGCTCTATTACTCATCCGGTTGGGATTCTAGAGGACATTCCGGTGCAATTGGGAGGATTCTATGTACCCATCGACTTTGTAGTGTTGGACATTCCGGCGGATTACCCAGTTCCCATCATCCTAGGAAGACCTTTCCTAGCCACATCCGGATGTTTAGTGGATTGCAAGAACGGGACTCTCTCCTTCAACATTGGAGAGGAAAACATCAAATTCAAGCTGTCCACAATGATGAAAGGGCCAACCCTTGATGAAGATATCTTCAACATAGTCGAGCAAGAAGAATCTAGAGAAGTTGTAAGCTCGATCTTGATCAAGGACCCCTTGGAGAAGGTTCTTACCTTGAGTATGATGGAGGAAGACATTGAGGAGGATTGCAATGAAGAGATCAAGGCCTTAAGGGCATTGGAAGAGGAGCCAAGAGTTGGATTTGAGAGCCACGAAGAGGTGGTGAACAGCTGCAAGTTCCACGGTCGAGATTTGAGAACCACGGCCGTCAAACTCTCTAGACAACTCCGAGAAGCAAGCCTGGAAGGAACCACGGCCGTGGAAGTTGAGCAACCCGTGATTCCAACCGTAGTTTCCCCTGAATCAGCTCTTAATGATGATCAAGCTTCTAGGAGCCAAGGGGAGTCTTCATTTGCCTTAGGTTCATCTCATCCAACCTTATTTGGATCAACTTCAACCAATAAAGGTCCTCCCTCACTTGAACTTAAACCCCTCCCCTCTCATTTAAAGTATGCATTTCTTGGTGAAAATTCTACATACCCTGTGATTGTTAATGCATGCTTGAGTGATGATGAACTTGCTAAATTGCTACATGAATTGAGATTGCATAGGAAAGCCATTGGTTATACTATTGATGATTTGGTTGGCATTAAGCCATCTTTGTGCATGCATAAGATAATGATGGAAGATAACCACAAACCCTCTATAGAACATCAAAAGGAGATTGAACCCTATAATGAAAGAGGTGGTCAAAAAGGAAATCATTAAGTTGCTAGATGCGAGAATTATCTACCCTATCTCGGATAGTAAATGGGTTAGTCCCGTTCATGTAGTGCCTAAGAAGGGTGGGATGACGGTAGTAACTAATGAGAATAATGAACTAATACCAACTAGGACGGTCACGGGATGGAGGATGTGTATAGATTATAGGAAGTTAAACATGGCCTCTAGGAAAGATCACTTCCCTCTCCCCTTCATTGACCAAATGCTAGAAAGGTTAGCTCAACACTCTCATTTTTGCTATTTAGATGGGTATAGTGGATTTTTCCAAATCCCTATCCACCCCGATGACCAAGAGAAAACGACTTTTACATGTCTATGGGGTACCTTTGCATATAGGAGAATGCCATTTGGGTTGTGTAATGCACCCGCCACCTTTCAAAGGTGTATGATGGCTATCTTTTCGCAATACATAGAAAATATCATGGAAGTGTTCATGGATGATTTCTCTATTTATGGTTCTTCTTTTGATGATTGCTTGGCTAACTTGTCATTAGTATTGCAAAGATGTGAGGAGACAAATCTTGTCTTAAATTGGGAAAAATGCCACTTCATGGTAAGTGAAGGGATTGTGTTAGGACACTTGGTGTCTAACCGTGGCATTGAGGTTGATAGGGCTAAGATTGAAACGATAGAGAAGTTGCCACCACCTACCTCGGTGAAGGGGGTAAGGAGTTTCTTAGGGCATGCCGGTTTTTACCGGAGGTTCATTCAAGATTTCTCTAAAATCTCTAAGCCTCTCACTAACCTACTAATGAAGGATGTTGATTTTGTCTTCTCCAAAGATTGTCTTGAGGCTTTTTGTAGGTTGAAGAACGCCTTGATCTCCGCACCTATCATGCAACCTCCGGATTGGAGTCTACCATTTGAGATCATGTGCGATGCAAGTGATGTGGCCGTTGGGGCCGTTTTGGGGCAAAGGAAAGAAGGGCGCACTCATGCTATTTACTATGCTAGCAAGACGCTAGATGATGCCCAACTCAATTATGCTACTACCGAGAAGGAGTTGTTAGCGGTGGTGTATGCATTTGAGAAATTCCGCTCGTACCTTGTTGGAGCGAAGGTCATAGTTTATACGGATCATGCGGTGATCCGTTATCTACTTACAAAGAAGGATGCCAAACCAAGGTTGATTCGGTGGATCCTTCTTCTTCAAGAGTTTGATTTGGAGATACGAGATAAGAAGGGATCCGAGAACTCCGTGGCGGATCACCTTAGTAGACTCCCACCATTGGAGATTGGGAAAGACAACATCCCGATAGATGATTCATTCCGGGATGAACAATTGCAATTGGTGGAAGAGTGTTTTTCCCAAGTGGCTAGAGGAAGTGAGCCATGGTATGCCGACATTGTGAATTACTTGGTGTGTGAGGAAGTGCCTCCCGGATTATCATATTCACAAAGGAAGAAGTTTTTCAACGATGTAAGGCATTACTATTGGAGTGAACCACTTCTATTCAAGAGAGGCCCGGATGGGGTGCTAAGAAGATGCATACCGGAGGATGAAGTGGAGAGTGTGATCCGGCATTGTCACTCCTTACCATGTGGAGGCCATGCTAGCTCACACAAAACGTGTGCCAAGGTATTGCAATCCGGTTTTTATTGGCCTAACTTGTTTAGAGATGTGCAAGGTTTTGTAGCGGCATGTGATGCTTGCCAAAGGACGGGAAACATTTCAAGGAGGAATGAAATGCCCTTGAATAACATCCAAGAAGTAGAGATTTTTGATGTGTGGGGTGTAGACTTCATGGGACCATTCCCTTCTTCATGTGGCAATCTCTTCATCCTATTGGCGGTGGACTATGTGTCAAGATGGGTAGAGGCAATCGCCTCTCCTACGAACGATGCCAAGGTGGTGGTACGGTTCTTCAACCGAGTGATCTTCCCTAGGTTTGGAACACCAAGGGTGATCATTAGTGATGGAGGGAAGCACTTCACAAATAGGAATTTTGGAGCACTTTTGGCTAAGTATGGGGTGACTCATAAGGTGGCAACACCTTACCATCCCCAAACTAGTGGCCAAGTGGAGATCTCCAACCGAGAGATCAAGGCCATCCTCGAGAAGAAGGTGTCTAGAACAAGGAAGGATTGGGCTATGAAGCTCAATGACGCACTATGGGCATATAGAACCGCCTTCAAGACACCTATTGGCACCACTCCCTACAAGTTGGTCTATGGCAAGTCTTGCCATCTTCCGGTGGAAATGGAGCATAGAGCTTATTGGGCCATTAAGTGGCTAAATTTTGACCTCAAGGAGGCGGGAGAGAAGAGATTGCTTGATATCAATGCCCTTGAGGAGCTCCGGTTGGAAGCTTATGAGAATGCCCGGATTTACAAGGAGAGAACCAAAAGGTGGCATGACAAGAGGATTATCCCAAAGGAGTTGAGTGAAGGAGATCTTGTCCTTCTCTTCAAATCAAGACTAAGACTCTTTTCGGAAAGCTCAAATCAAGATGGACCGGGCCATATGTGGTGAAGAAGATCTTTCCCCATGGAGCTATTGAGATAGGAGGGGAGCATTGTGGAAATTTCAAGGTGAATGGGCATCGCTTGAAGAAGTATATTCCGGGAGCCCCGATAGACATGATTGCCCCGCTTCACCTTGCTTAGACGCTCCCAAGTTTGGTCAAGCTAATGACCTTAAAGAAGCGCTTGGTGGGAGGCAACCCATCGGTAACATTTTTCATTTTTATTTTTCCTTAGATTTTTCTGTTTTTGTGTGCTTTGTGTGTGTTTTATGTGTGCTAGAACATTAGTGGCATTGGAAGCCTTTCTTGGAAATGATGATGATGAAACCCTCACCAATCATGGGTGGAGCGGACGCGGAACTTGGACGGCTAGCGGTGCCTAGCGCGGGTTTCAAAGCTTGAAGGATGCTTAGAGCTCTCTACCATGGTTGAAAGGATCATCCAACATCAATTCACTTGAGAATCCCCGAATACCGTAGCAAACAATTTTACATTGTGAGAACCTTCTTTCACTCTCTCTACTTCATTTACACATTAGGGACAATGTGTTTTTAAGTATGGGGTGGGGTTCGCATGATGAGCATCTAGGATAGGGTCATATTTGCACATGTCTTGCATTGTACATACTTAAATCAAAAATTCCATAAAAATCAGAAAATTTTAAAAAAATTTTGTGCTTTCTAGGCTTGGATATGATCCTAATGATGAAACTTGTCTTGTGATTGGCTATGAATGGCCTTATGTGTTGAATTGATAAATGCATATGTGGACTTGAACTACTTCTCTTGAATTTCATGAATGACTTGAGAGCATGATGATTGCCTAGAATGGATTGAGTATTGAAGGTCGAAATTACATGATAGTTCTTGCATACCATCTAGGAATGAATGAGGCATTTCATCTTTCTCTACTTCTCATCTTGATCATGATTGCTTGAGCACCTCAATTGATATAAATCGAACCTCCTTTTAAACCCATCCGGGAATAGGAGCATGCTAGTGTGTTTGAATGTGTAAAAGCAAGTGCGGGGTGAAGATGTAATGAAAAGAATGTCGTGAATGAAATGCTGAAATTATTGTGGAAGTGTAGCCAAAATAGGTTTGGGGGCGTTGGTTTAAATGACAAGTAACTCGGTACACTTCACATGATCGGGTGTTGGTGCCTTGCCAAAGTCAAATGAGCCAATAGCCCTAACGAGCTTTGGTATGTGTGCCCGGTGTGGATGCACCTTGAAAAAGAGAAAAAGCCCGAGGATGGCTAATCACCGAGGTTTCGGCTATTGTACACCAATGCCATTGTCTCAAAAATGAGTTAAAGAAAAAGAAAAGAATGCAAGATAGAGAAAAATACACACTTGGGGGAAGTTGATCGAGGACAAGGAAGTGAAGTTAGTTCCATTCCCGGATTAGCATCACATACCTAGAAAACTCCCCTCCCAATTACAACGTTTCTTGGCCTTTTATGTCACAAGCCCTTATGACCTACTTGCATGTTTGTAAGACTTAGTAATCTAGATTGGATAGACTCTTGATCTTCTTGACATCTCCGTCCTCCCATCTCATGCATACTTTTGAGTTAAGTACAATTGTCTTTCCATGCCCTTATTGTTTGATACATAATTGCTTATCAAATTGCCATTGATCATGACTATTGTTCGCCCCTAGAGGTGTGTGCAAATAAGTTTTAAATTTATAAAACTAGAATCAAGCAGCGAACCCGCAGTGTACGGATCGAGGTAGCTAAGCAAGAATTCCAGAGTATCGAACACAGGGATTTGGGTGGGAACAAATTCGATTGCAGGTTATCAAGCAAGTAAATATGGGAGTTTTGCAAATATCGGGAAAAAAACAATCCTAAAGATCCAGGTATCCAGTTGCGGCAATAGATTCAAGATATACTAATGATGTAAAGACAGAGTAGAGATATGCAAAGGTATACTAATGTAAGGTAATCGTACGGTTGAGGTTCCGAAAACCTTATGTAACTCACCTAAAAGATACTCCCTATACAGGTTGTTGAGGCTCAATATAGAAAGAATCTAAAGAAGAGGATTAGTATCAAATACCCAAACTTACAACCTAAAGATCAAGACTAACTTAACCGATTGAGGTTGTTGAGGCTCACAATCGAGGTAGAGGTTGTTGAGGCTCACTACCACCTAGAAAAGACAAGTCTAAACTAAGTTAAAGCGAATCTTTAACTTTGGATTAAAGTAAAAGCAGGCTCGTAAACTAGAGGGAAATTACGGTTGGATCTTGAGATTCCACGGTCGTGGAACTCAAGAACTGCCCGTAATTTTAGGTTGTCGACGATTCTCTCTAACTCTCAGGGTCTAATCTGTTTGCGATCGATCTATCATCACCTATGCCACAACTATCAACCCTTCACCTTAGAATTGTTAAGGGTTTTTAGCCAATAACAGTCATTTTGATATCAATTCAAGAATTAAAGAGTAAAAGATGAATACTTTCAAGAACTATCAATAACCTTCAAATGAATCTCAAGATCACAACAAATGTTTATCAAAAGATTCAAAACAGAGTGAACAAACACAACCTTAGGAAAGAAGAGAAACGGGATGTCAATCCGTTTCCGATTCAAACCTAAACAAGAAGAGAGATCTTCTTGCAAAATCTTCCAAGAACTTCGGTCTTTCACAAATTCGAAGATCACAACAGCAATCTCCACCGAAAGTGCGAGATTGGGGTGACTCTCCGATGCGAACTTAATCTCCAATGGGATCTCCCAAAAATGCCTCCAAAAATGAGGGTTTTGCGTTGCTAAGCGTTGATCCTTAGCGTTGATTGCTAAGCGAGAATCTACGTCTATGCGTAAGCAGAGATTAGGGTAAGCAAAGATTGTAAGCGGTGATCCTGAAATCTCCTTTCTTCCGTCTTTTTATAATGCAGGGCAAAGTGTCGGCCCGGCCCGATCTTCAAAAGATCATGGCTTCGAAGTGTGGCGAAAAGATTCGCCAAGATCACGGTCGTGGAAGATTCCACGACCGTAATTCTAGGGCGTGAAAACAATTACGGTTAGTTCCACGACCGTAATATCCTCTGGAATGAACATTGAATTCTGACTCTGAATCCACGGCCGTAATTCTGAACGTGGTTTGGATTCCGGCCGTATTTTAGGGCGTAATTTAGGGCAAGAACGTGATTCTTCCCTAAACTCGTGCATTCCTCAATCTAATACTCCAAATTGCTTCCAAAAAGTGTCCTTGATCTATGGACATATCAACTCAACTCTCCTTTGCTCGATTCCGTTCGGAAATAGCTCCAAATCACCTATAATCAACATAGAACTAGTGTAGACATCCATATCGACAATATAGGCAATACTAGCTCACATATGCGCAAAGATCAATCAAAGACTATCAATATGAATCAAATACGATTAGAAAACGTGCCTAAAATATCACAATATTTCATGCTAACAAATAACCCCATACTTAACACTTGCTTGTCCCTAAGCAAGGTTTTTCAAAAAGCTTTAAAACAAGAGTTAGGATGAAATATGTGTACCTTCTTTTGGTGAATGTGATTTCTAAAGAATGGATCATTCTCAAACCTTGCTTCAATCGTTCATCAAACTTTCACACACTCAATCAAAGAGTAAAAAAGTAAAGAGAGTTCATGAATCAATTTAACCTCTAAACAAGCATCATAACCTTCAAACTTTATCAAAATCAATCATAAGAAACTTCAATTTAGATCTCCAAGTCATATAACATTCTTTTGATCTTAAGGACTTTCAAAGAAAAGGTCTAGAGTATGGAAGGGAAGGGAAAACTTTAAGGGAAAGTGGTGCATAAATCCGGGAAAGTGGACAACTACCTTCTTCTTCTTATGCGGTTCTCGCAACACTTCAACTTAGAGCTTCGCTCTTGCATTTCATTTTTCGACTTTACTTTTGGAGTTATGGATAGAGGTGCACAAAAACCGAAGCCTAGGAGATCGGCGTTTCTCAAATTTGTAAGAGATGCCTCAAACCCTTAGCGCACATACCATAATCCGCTAGGAATATCGCTCAATCCGACTTTGGCAAGACACAAACACCCGGCTATGTGAATGGTGCCGAGTTACTCATCGTCATGATTGACTTCCCCAAACCAATGATTTCTTTCTATTCTTTTGATTGCAAATAATTGCTCTCATGGCCCTCCCACATCAAACATGCCTTTTTCATTCACTTTTCCAAGTTCCCGGATAGGTAAAGGAGGCTAATATTTCAATGAGGAGCTAGATGATTAAAGAAAGAAGAAAGAAAGTATCGAATTGCCTTAATCATTTCAACAAGAAGTATAGGAACTTATAATGTGATTTCAACTTCAATTTCTCAACATGATTTAGGTAACGTTTTCACATTATAAAACTTGCAAAAGAGGTAGAATTCATTCATTCAAATTCTTTTCGATTTACTATCCTTTTAAGCATGCAATTGTTATCAAACTCAATTCGCAAGTAGTGATTATCATGGAAATCATCTCAATTCATTAGAAGAACAAAATTTTCAAAATTTTTCAATTTTTATGGGTTTTTAAAGTTCTTTTTCATGCAATGCAAAAATAAAACGTGTAACAAATAATGAACATGCAATGATAGTCTCGAAACGAAAGCAACATAGAGAGTAGAGTTATTACAAACTTTTAGTACATCCCACCCCATACTTAGGACGAACATTGTCCCTAATGTTCACAAGAAAGAACAAAAGAAAGAAAAGAAAAAGAAACTCACAAGTGGTGGCGGGAATGTCTAAAACGAACGGTCCGGTCATCAAATCACTGCGGCGCCGGTGGAGGTGGGAATGGAGAGAAACTCGGATCATAGAACCGCCCAAACTGCTGGCGGTAGACGTCCCTCATCATGTGGTCAAGGTCGTCTAGGCATCCGTCTCTAGCATCCGCCCGGATCTCTAGTGCTCCGACTCTCTCTGAAAGTCCGGTAGCCCAATCCGGCATCCTCTCATACCATCCCGGGGCGCGATCATACCATGCGGGGGTATCGGCTGGTGCTGGTGCTGGTGGTGGTGCTGCTGGATGCGTCGTGGACCAAGGAGGGGGTGTGTCGTACCAAGTGGGAGGTGTAGTCATCCACGTGGGCCTCTCACTCACGCTAGCGCGGCGAGATGACGAGCCTGAAGCTCTAGCTGGGCGTGGAGAGCGCCTAGGTACATCCGGGGCCGCCTCCGGCTGATCCGGAAACGTGCCGAACTCTTGCTCCGCTCCTCCACCACTCTCGTACTGCTCTCCCATGTCCTCCTCATCCACAACCGGTGGTGGAACGTAAGGGGGAGCTACAAGCCTGTTCGCATGCATCGCAGCGAACGTCTCCTTCCAATTGTGGCGTCCCGCCACAATGGAATACTCTGGCAGCCACTCAATACCCCTACCCGTCCTGCTCTCCCAAGGCATGCCCGCATAAGGCGGACCTCTATGTGTGGGGAAGATAAGTCCCCTGACCATAAAAGCATGTAGCCCTAATGGAACCGCCGGTATACGGGTGCAAGCTGAAAAATCTACACCAAACGACCTAGCAATGTGGGTCACTATCCCACCATATCCAATGTTCCCCTTCGATTTATTCTTGAGTTTACTCATCGTCGCCGCCAAAAGAGTAGCACAATCTGCGCGGCATCCATAAAGCATACTGTAAAGAAGGAATAGCTCATCCGTCTTAATCTTTTGGGGCGTCTCCGTCCTAGGAAAGAGACACTCCGAAAGAACACGGTGAGCTATCTTCAAGGCTAGATGGTACATCAATCTAGCCTTGGTATCGGCGGGTTGCCAACGGTCCTCGTCGGCGTAAATCATTGCCACTTCCGCCCAAAAATCCTTGGCGGAAACGCCTCTAGGAAGTCGACCATTGTAGGTCTCATGGAACCCGAAAATGGTTCCGAACTCAATAATGCTCAAGTGATAGTCTCGATTCATGAGACGGAAGGAGACGGTTCTATCAACTGGGTTGTGCTCAAAGGACGTCACAACCTCCCGGGTAATCTCCTCATAAGCGTCTTCACGAATGTTCGTGAAGACTAGCAATCCGGCTCTATCCAAGAGCCATGTGAGGTCCTCAACTATGTTGAGAGGATGTAGATCCTCCAACAACAAATACCTAGGACCTATCACTGTCCTCTTCTCTATTTTCTCAAACGCAGCAAGGTAGTTTTCGTGTATGGTTGGGATGCTAGGGTGAGGAGGTGAGGATGGAGGTGAAGATGTAGGTGAAGGTGAGGATGGTGGTGAGGGAGATGATTGTGGTGGTGCCCTAGAGGTGGAGGGATTGCCCTTTCTTTTCTTATTTTGCTCCCCTTTCTTCTCCTTTATCCTTCCCGACATTCTCCTCACAAAGTCCATTTTTTTCAGAAAAATTACGGTCTGTTCTACAGGTTCCACGGCCGTGGTTTACCCAGAAACCGTGATTCGTCACAGAATCTCGCGAATCTCAGAAATTTCACCAACAATCACCTCAATAAGCAGTCCTAGTCTAATTCCTTCCAGTCTTTGTCAGTTCTTCCTAAAGATCTATAGCAAAAACGTACTAAATCCGCGAAATTCGAGAAGAAAGATATAACCTCTTTTTGGATTGAAAAATCCAAAATGCGCGTTTGTTGATCGATTTCCACTCGATTTGTTGCTTGGATCTTGTTCGTGGTTGGATTTGCTGCAGTTTAGGATGAAGAATCGTTGAAAACGATTAGGAAACGAGGAATTGGGAGAGGATGAGTGTTTTCGGTTTCTAGGTCGTGGAAATGGGGAAAAATTGGTTAAGTTTGTGAAGAATGTGGCTTATATAGTGGCCGGCAATATTTCCAAAAATTACGGTCTGTCGGGGCATTCCACGGCCGTGGAAGTGCTTTGAACCGTGATTTTGATGATTTTCCAAAGGCATTTGAAAATTACGGTCACTGTAGCTATGACGACCGTAATTTGGACCGTGGAACTCTCTGTAAAGCTTCAAAGTCCAAATTTCGTCACTTTTCTTCGACATTATCCTCTCTTTCTCCTTTTCCATTGATCCTACAACCAAAAACACGAACATACCGGAGGAAATCGAGGAAAATAAAGCGAAAAATATCTATTCTAAACTAAACTATGAATCGAAAACAAAAACGAAAATGCAATACCTTGGGTTGCCTCCCAAGAAGCGCTTTGTTTAAGGTCCGTAGCTAGACCAATGTCGTACCTATTCGAGCGCGGTAGGTGCAAACTCCTCAGCTTGGAGTTCCGGCGTATACTTCTTGAGTCGTTGGCCGTTCACCTTAAAACTTCCGCTAGCTTCACCCCATACTTCAACTGCACCATGGGGGAAAATGCGCTTAATTAGAAAAGGTCCAGTCCAACGAGATTTTAACTTACCTGGAAAGAGGCGAAGTCTCGAATTGAAGAGGAGAACTTGATCTCCTTCTTTGAAGTCCTTTGGAATGATATGCTTATCATGCCAACGCTTTGCTCTTTCCTTATAGATCTTAGCGTTTTCGTAGGCGTTCAAACGGAGTTCGTCCAGCTTGTTGATGTCTAGGAGACGCTTCTCTCCCGCTTCCTTCATGCTGAAATTTAGCCACTTGATAGCCCAAAACGCTTTGTGCTCCAGCTCTACCGGCAAGTGACAAGACTTCCCATACACAAGGTTGTATGGTGTGGTTCCTATGGGAGTCTTGTACGCAGTCCGGTACGCCCATAATGCATCATCTAGTTTCAAGGATCAATCCTTCCTAGTCCTTGAAACCGTCTTCTCTAGAATTCCCTTGATCTCCCTATTTGAGATCTCAACTTGTCCACTCGTTTGTGGATGGTAAGGGGTAGCGATCTTGTGAGTAACCCCATACTTGGCTAGAAGAACTTCAAAGCAACGGGCTATGAAGTGAGAACCTCCATCACTAATGATCGTCCTTGGTGTCCCAAATCGTGGAAAAATGGTCTTGTTGAAGAACTTAACCACCACCATGGCATCATTTGTGGGAGAGGCAATTGCATCCACCCATCTAGAAACGTAGTCTACCGCCAATAATATGTATTGGTTTCCACAAGAAGATGGGAATGGTCCCATGAAATCGACTCCCCAAACGTCGAAAATCTCCACCTCTTGGATGTTGTTGAGGGGCATCTCGTTCCTTCTAGAAATATTGCCTGTTCTTTGACAAGCATCGCAACAAGAAACAAAGGATTGCACATCTTTAAATAAAGTAGGCCAATAGAATCCAGATTGCAATACCTTTGCGCTAGTTTTGTTCGAACTAGCGTGTCCTCCACAAGGTAGTGAATGACAATGGCGGATGACACTTTGCATCTCATCTTCCGGCACACATCGCCGAATGATGCCATCCGGACCTCTCTTAAAGAGGAGAGGCTCGTTCCAATAGTATTCCCGGACGTCCTTGAAGAACTTCTTCCTTTGTGCGTATGACAGTCCGGGTGGTATCTCCTGACAAACCAAATAGTTAACGAAATCAGCAAACCATGGTTCGTTACCTTTGGAGACTACCTTGATGCACTCCTCTATGATATGTAGGTGTTCATCTGGAAAGGAGTCATCAATGGGCAAATGGTCGTCTTCTAGATGTGTTAGACGACTCAAATGATCCGCAACAGAATTTTCCGACCCCTTCTTGTCGCGGATCTCTAGATCGAATTCTTGTAGGAGAAGAATCCATCTAATCAGCCTTGGCTTCGCATCTTTCTTCGCAAGGAGGTACCGGATCGCAGCATGATCCGTGTAGACAATCACCTTTGCACCTACAAGATAAGAGCGAAACTTGTCAATAGCGTAGACAATGGCTAAAAATTCCTTCTCTGTAGTGGCGTAGTTGAGCTGAGTGTTCGCCCCTAGAGGTGTGTGCAAATAAGCTTTAAATTTATAAAACTAGAATCAAGCAGCGAACCCGCAGTGTACGGATCGAGGTAGCTAAGAAAGAATTCCAGAGTATCGAACACAGGGATTTGGGTGGGAACAAATTCGATTTCAGATTATCAAGCAGTAAATATGGGAGTTTGCAAGTATTGGGAAAACAACAATCCTAAAGATCCGGGTATCCAGTTGCGGTAATAGATTCAAGATATACTAATGATGTAAAGACAGAGTAGAGATATGCAAAGGTATACTAAGATAAGGTAATCGTACGGTTGAGGTTCCAAAATCCTTATGTAACTCACCTAAAAGATACTCCCTATACAGGTTGTTGAGGCTCAATATAGAAAGGAACTAAAGACGAGGATTAGTGTTAAATACCCAAACTTATAACCTAAAGATCAAGACTAACTTATCCGATTGAGGTTGTTGAGGCTCACAATCGAGGTAGAGGTTGTTGAGGCTTCACTACCACCTAGAAAAGACAAGTCTAAACTAAGTTAAAGCAAATCTTTAACTTTGGATTAAGGTAAAAGCAGACTCGTAAACTGGGGTGAAATTACGGTTGGATCTTGAGATTCCACGGTCGTGGAACTCAAGAACAGACCGTAATTTGGGGTTGTCGACGATTCTCTCTAACTCTCAGGGTCTAATCTGTTTGCGAACGATCTATCATCACCTATGCCACAACTATCAACCCTTCACCTTAGAATTGTTAAGGGTTTTTAGCCAATAACGGTCATTTTGATATCAATTCAAGAATTAAGGAGAAAAAGATGAAAACTTCAAGAACTATCAATAACCTTCAAAGGAATCTCAAGATTCCAACAAATGTTTTCCAAAGATTCAAAAATGGAACAACAAACAAGTCACAACTATAGGAAAGAAGAGAAACGGGATGTCAATCCGTTTCCGATTCGAACCTAAACAAGAAGAGAGATCTTCTTGCAATTCTTCCAAGAACTTCGATCTTTCACAATCCGAAGATCACAACGACAATCTCCACTGAAAGTGCGAGATTTGAACAACTCTTCAACGCGAACTTTGATCTCCAATGAGATCTCCGAAATTGCCTCTCAAATGAAGAAGCGTTAATCCTTAGCGTCGATTGCTAAGCGATGATAAGCGTAAGCGGAGATGTACGTCTATGCGTGGATCTGCAAAACGCTAAGCAGGCCTTCTGAAATCTCCTTTCATCCGTCTTTTTATAATGCAGGGCAAGGTGTCGGGCCGGCCCATTCTTCAAAAGATCATGGCTTCGAAGTGTGGCGAAAAGATTCGCCAAGATCACGGTCGTGGAAAATTCCACGACCGTAATTTAGGGCGTGGAAACAATCACGGTTTGTTCCACGGCCGTAAAATCCCCTGGAATGAACATCGAATTCTGCTTCACAATCCACGGCCGTAATTTAGGGTAAGACCGTGATTTTTGCCTTCATTCGTGCATTCCTCAATCTAATACTCAAAATTGCTTCCATAAAGTGTCCTCGATCTATGGACATATCAACTCAACTCTCCTTTGCTCGATTTCGTTCGGAAATAGCTCCAAGTCACCTATAATCAACATAGAACTAGTGTAGACATCCATATCGACAATATAGGCAATACTAGCTCATATATGCGCAAAGATCAATCAAAGACTATCAATATGAATCAAATATGATTAGAAAACGTGCCTAAAATATCACAATATTTCATGCTAACAAATAACCCCATACTTAACACTTGCTTGTCCCTAAGCAAGGTCTTTCAAAAAGCTTTAAAACAAGAGTTAGGATGAAATATGTGTACCTTCTTTTGGATGAAAACAACTTCTAAAGAATAGATCATTCTCAAACCTTGCTTCAATCGTTTTTCAAACTTTCACACACTTAATTAGAGAGTAAGAAGCAAAGAAAACTCATGAATCAATTTAACTTCTAAACAAGCATCATAACCTTCAAACTTTATCAAAATCAATCATAAGAACTTCAATTTAGATCACCAAGCCATATAACATTCTTATGATCTTAAGGACTTTTTAAAGAAAAGGTCTAGAGTATGGAAGGGAAGGGAAACTTTAAGGGGAAGTGGTGCATAAATCCGGGAAAGTGGATAACTACCTTCTTCTTCTTATGCGGTTTCCGCAACTCTTCATTTAGAGCTTCGCTCTTACTTTTCATTTTTCGACTTTACTTTTGGAGTTATGGATAGAGGTGCACAAAAACCAAAGCCTAGGAGATCGGCGTTTCTCAAATTTGCAAGAGATGCCTCAAACCCTTGGCGCACATACCATAATCCGCTAGGAATATCACTCAATCCGACTTTGGCAAGACACAAACACCCGGCTATGTGAATGGTGCCGAGTTACTCATCGTCATGATTGACTTCCCCAAACCTATTATTTCTTTCTATTCAATTGATTGCAAATTATTACTGTCATGGCCCTCCCACATCAAACATGCCTTTTTCTCATTCACTTTCCAAGTTCCCGGATAGGTAAAGGAGGCTAATATTTCAACGAGGAGCTAGATGATCAAAGAAAGAAGAAAGAAAAATATCGAACTGCCTTAATCATTTCAACAAGAAGTATAGGAACTTATAATGTGATTTCAACTTCAATTTCTTAATATGATTTAGGTAACGTTTTCACATTATAAAACTTGTAAAAGAGGTAGAATTCATTCATTTGCATTCTTTTCGATTCACTATCCTTTTAAGCATGCAATCGTCATCAAACTCAATTCGCAAGTAGTGATTATCATAGAATTCATCTCAATTCATTAGAAGCATAAAATTTTTCAAATTTTTCAATTTTTATGGTTTTTTAAAGTTCTTTTTCATGCAATGCATAAATAAAACGTGTGACATATAATAAACATGCAAGGATAGTCTCGTAATGAAAGCAGCATATAGAGTAGAGTTATTACAAACATGTAGTACATCCCTAATGTTCACAAGAAAGAACAAAAGAAAGAAAAGAAAAAAGAAACTCACAAATGGTGGCGGGAATGTCTAAACGAGCTGTCCGGTCATCGATCACTGCGGTGCCGGTGGAGGTGGAAATGGAGAGAAACTCGGATCGTAGTACCGCCCAAACTGCTGGCGGTAGACGTCCCTCATCATGTGGTCGAGGTCGTCTAAACGTCCATCTCTCGCGTCCGCTCGGATCTCTAATGCTCCGACTCTCTCTGAAAGTCCGGTAGCCCAATCCGGCATCCTCTCGTACCATCCCGGGGCGTGGTCATACCATCCGGGAGCATCTGCTGGTGCTGGCTGTGGTGGTGGTGGTGGTGCTGCTGCTGACTGCATCGTGGACCAAGGAGGGGGCGTGTCGTACCAGGTGGGAGGTGTAGTCATCCACGTGGGCCTCTCACTCACGCTAGCGCGGCGAGATGACGAACCTGAAGCTCTAGCTGGACGTGGAGAGCGTCTAGGTACATCCGGTGCTGCCTCCGGCTGATCCGGAAACGTGCCGAACTCCTGCTCCGCTCCTCCACCACTCTCATACTGCTCTCCCATATCCTCCTCATCTACTACCGGTGGTGGAACGTAAGGGGGAGCTACAAGCCTGTTCGCATGCATCGCAGCGAACGTCTCCTTCCAATTGTGGCGTCCCGCCACAATGGAATACTCCGGCAGCCACTCAATACCCCTGCCCGTCCTACTCTCCCAGGGCATGCCCGCATAAGGCGGACCTCTATGTGTGGGGAAGATGAGTCCCCTAACCATGAAAGTGTGTAGCCCTAATGGAACTGCCGGTATACGCGTGCAAGCCGAGAAGTCCACTCCAAAAGTCCTAGCTATGTGGGTCACTATCCCACCATATCCTATGTTCCCCTTCGACTTGTTCTTCAATTTACTCATAGTCGCCGCCAAAAGAGTAGCACAATCAGCGCGGCATCCATACAACATGGCATAGAGAAGGAATAGCTCATCCGTCTTGATCTTTTGGGGCGTCTCCGTCCTAGGAAAGAGACACTCCGAAAGAACACGGTGAGCTATCTTCAAGGCTAGATGGTACATCAATCTAGCCTTGGTATCAGCTGGTTGCCAACGGTCCTCGTCGGCATATATCATGGCTACTTCCGCCCAAAAGTCCTTGGCGGAAACGCCTCTAGGGAGTCGACCGTTATAGGTCTCATGGAACCCGAAAATGGCCCTGAACTCATCAATACTCAACTGGTAGTCTCTGTTCATGAGACGGAAGGAGACAGTCCTATCTACATGGCTGTGCTCGAAAGACGTCACAACCTCTCGGGTGATCTCCTCATAAGCGTCTTCACGAATGTTCGTGAAGACAAGTAAACCGGCTCTATCCAAGAGCCATGTAAGGTCATCTACTATGTTGAGAGGATGTAGATCCTCCAACAACAAGTATCTAGGGCCAATTACTGCCCTCTTCTCGATCCTCTCAAATGCAGCTTGGTGGTTTTCGTGTATGATCGGGATGCTAGGGTGAGGTGGTGAGGATGGAGGTGAAGATGGAGGTGAAGGTGAGGGGGATGAGGGTGGTGGTGCCCTAGATGTGGAAGGGTTGCCCTTTCTCTTCTTATTCTGTTCCCCTTTCTTTTCCTTAATCCTTCCCGAAACTCTCCTCACAAAGTCCATTCTGTTGCAAATTACGGTCTGTTCTTCCAAAATCACGGCCGTGGAACCTTCAGCGACCGTGATTTCTCTCGAAAATTCACAATTCTCAGCAATTCAGCAATCAAACTCCACCACAAGCAGTCCTAATCTAATTTCTTCCAATCTTAATCAGTTCTTCCTAAAAATCTCTAACAAAAACGAACCAAATCCACTAGAATCGGAGAGAAGGAAATAACCTCTTTTTCGGATTGAAAAATCCGAAATGCGAGTTTGTTGATCGTTTTCCACTCGATTTGTTGCTTGGATCTTGTTCTTGGTTGGATTGACTTCAGTTTAGGAAGAAGAATCGTTAAAAACGATTAAAGAACGAAGATTTGGGAGAAGCTGCGGGTTTTCGGTATTTAAGGCGTGGAAATTGGGGGATTTGTGGTGTTTTTGTGGTGAAGTGTGGCTTTTATACTCGCAGGCAAAATTTCAAAAATCACGGTCTGTCGGGGCATTCCACGGCCGTGGAAATGTACGGACCCGTAATTTTGATGATTTTTCACAGGCCTTTGAGAATTACGGCCACTGTAGCTATGACGACCGTAATTTAGACCGTGGAACTCTCTGTAAAGCTTCAAAGTCCAAATTTCGTCACTTCTCTTCGACATTATCCCTCCATTCTCCTTTTTCATCGATCCTACAACCAAAAACACGAACATACCGGAAGGAATCGAGGCAAAATAAAGCGAAAACGTCTATTCTAAACTAAACTATGAATCTGAAACAAAAACGAAAAATGCAATACCTTGGGTTGCCTCCCAAGAAGCGCTTTGTTTAAGGTCCGTAGCTAGACCAATGTCGTACCTATTCTAGTGCGGTAGGTGCAAACTCCTCAGCTTGGAGTTCCGGCGTATAGTTCTTGAGTCGTTGGCCGTTCACCTTAAAACTTCCGCTAGCTTCACCCCATACTTCAACTGCACCATGGGGGAAAATACGCTTAATTAGAAAAGGTCCAGTCCAACGAGATTTTAACTTACCTGGAAAGAGGCGAAGTCTTGAATTGAAGAGGAGAACTTGATCTCCCTCTTGGAGGTCCTTTGGAATGATATGCTTATCATGCCAACGCTTCGCTCTTTCCTTGTAGATCTTAGCGTTTTCGTAGGCGTTCAAACGGAGTTCATCCAGCTCGTTGATGTCTAGGAGACGCTTCTCTCCCGCTTCTTTCATGCTGAAATTCAGCCATTTGATTGCCCAAAACGCTTTGTGCTCTAGCTCTACCGGTAAGTGACAAGACTTCCCATACACAAGGTTGTATGGTGTGGTTCCTATGGGAGTCTTGTATGCAGTCCGGTATGCCCACAATGCATCATCTAGTTTCAAGGACCAATCCTTCCTAGTCCTTGAAACCGTCTTTTCTAGAATTCCCTTGATCTCCCTATTTGAGATCTCAACTTGTCCACTCGTTTGTGGATGGTAAGGGGTAGCGATCTTGTGAGTAACCCCATACTTGGCTAGAAGAGCTTCAAAGCGACGGGCTGTGAAGTGAGAGCCTCCATCACTTATGATCGTCCTTGGCGTTCCGAATCGCGGAAAAATGGTTTTGTTGAAGAACTTAACCACCACCATGGCATCATTTGTGGGAGAGGCGATTGCTTCGACCCATCTAGAAACGTAGTCTACCGCCAATAGTATGTATTGGTTTCCACAAGAAGATGGGAATGGTCCCATGAAATCGACTCCCCAAACGTCGAAAATCTCCACCTCTTGGATGTTGTTGAGGGGCATCTCGTTTCTTCTAGAAATATTGCCTGTTCTTTGACAAGCATCGCAACAAGAAACAAAGGATTGCACATCTTTAAATAAGGTAGGCCAATAGAATCCGGATTGCAATACCTTTGCGCTAGTTTTGTTTGAACTAGCGTGTCCTCCACAAGGTAGTGAATGACAATGACGGATGACACTTTGCATCTCATCTTCCGGCACACATCGCCGAATGATGCCATCCGGACCTCTCTTGAAGAGTAGAGGCTCGTTCCAATAATATTCCCGGACATCTTTGAAGAACTTCTTCCTTTGCGCATATGATAGTCCGGGTGGTATTTCCTGGCAAACCAAGTAGTTAACGAAGTCAGCAAACCATGGTTCGTTACTCTTGGAGATTACCTTGATGCACTCTTCTATGATGTGTAGGTGTTCGTCCGGAAAGGAGTCATCAATGGGTAATTGGTCGTCTTCTAGATGTGTTAGACGACTCAAATGATCCGCAACAGAATTTTCCGAGCCTTTCTTGTCGCGGATCTCTAGATCGAATTCTTGTAGGAGAAGAATCCATCTAATCAGCCTTGGCTTCGCGTCTTTCTTTGCAAGAAGGTACCGGATCGCAGCATGATCCGTGTAGACAATCACCTTTGCACCTACAAGATAAGAGCGAAACTTGTCAATAGCATAGACAATGGCTAAAAATTCCTTCTCTGTAGTGGCGTAGTTGAGCTGAGCTTCGTCTAGCGTCTTGCTAGCGTAGTATATGGCGTGGGTTCGTCCTTCTTTTCGTTGCCCAAGAACAGCTCCAATAGCTACGTCACTAGCATCACACATAATCTCGAAAGGGAGAGTCCAATCCGGGGGTTGGATAATAGGTGCTGAGATTAGAGCTTGCCGAATGGTGTTGAACGCATCTAGACATTCCTGTGAAAACTCAAAAACCGCATCCTTCATCAATAGATTAGTAAGAGGTTTTGATATCTTAGAAAAGTCTTGAATGAAACGTCTATAGAATCCAGCATGTCCTAGGAAACTTCTTATCCCTTTCACCGAAATTGGGGGAGGAAGTTTCTCTATGGTTTCTATCTTAGCCTTGTCTACCTCTATCCCTCTACTAGAGACTAAGTGACCTAATACGATTCCTTCCTTAACCATAAACTGACACTTCTCCCAATTAAGAACTAGGTTAGTGTCTTCACATCTTTGCAAAACAAGGGAAAGGTTAGAAAGACAATCGTTAAAGGAGGAACCGTAAACGGAGAAGTCGTCCATGAAGACTTCCATGATTTCCTCTACGTATTCGGAGAAGATGGCCATCATGCACCGTTGAAAGGTGGCTGGGGCGTTGCAAAGTCCGAACGGCATTCTCCTATAAGCGAACGTACCCCAAGGGCACGTGAAGGTGGTCTTCTCTTGATCATCCGGATGTATCGGAATCTGAAAGAAGCCACTATAACCGTCAAGGTAGCAAAAGTATGAATGTTGTGCTAACCTTTCAAGCATTTGATCGATGAATGGCAATGGAAAGTGATCCTTCCGCATTGCGTTGTTGAGCTTGCGGTAGTCTATACACATTCGCCATCCAGTCACAGTTCGGGTAGGAATGAGTTCGTTGTTCTTATTGGTGATGACCGTCATTCCTCCCTTCTTTGGAACCACTTGAACTGGGCTCACCCACTTGCTATCGGAGATAGGGTAGATGATACCTGCATCAAGAAGTTTAAGAATTTCCTTCTTGACAACCTCCTTCATGGTCGGATTCAACCGCCTTTGAGGTTGTCTTGAAGTTCTAAAGTCCTCCTCCATTAGTATCTTATGCATGCATAGGGAGGGTTTAATTCCTACTAAGTCCTCAATAGTGTAGCCTATGGCTTTTCTATGTTTCCTAAGGACAATCATGAGCTGTTCATGTTCATCTATGCTTAATTCGGAACTAACGATAACCGGAAAGGTAGAATTAGGTCCAAGAAAAGCGTACCTTAGATGAGTAGGAAGTGGTTTGAGTTCCATTGATTTCGGAGCTTCCAATGATCCTTGAGGAGCTCCCGACGTTTCCTTAGAAGTTTCTAAGGATGTTGAATGGTTTGGAGAAGAGTTGGAAGAAGTTGAAGAAGTGTGCCGGCTATCATTTTCCACGGCCAAAATTACGGCCTCCTCTGGTGTTCCACGGCCGTAATATCCTCTGGAATGGAGGTCGATTTTGGTCGTGGAATCCACGGTCGTGGAATACAGAGTATGACCGTGGAATCTGGTGTTCTCAGCCTCATCGTGGAGTTTTTCAAACTCCACTTCATGCATCTCCTCTTGTGCTTCCAAGGCTTCAATTTCCTTTTTGCACTCTTCTTCTTCTCCTTCATTGGTTAGACTCATAGTGATAACCTTTTGCAAAGGATCGTTAAAGAGAATCGCACTTACCTCCTCCCTAGATAAACTTTCTTCGTCTTGGACATTGTAGATATCCTCGTCGAAGATTGGTTCCTTTATTAGAGTAGAAAGAACGAACTCCACTTTTTCCTCCCCAATGTCAAAGGCGAGTCTCCCATTCTTGCAATCGACCATGCAGCCGGAAGTTGCAAGAAACGGTCTTCCGAGTATGATCGGGACCGGACTATCCGCAGGAATGTCAAGCACGACAAAGTCAATGGGGACAAAGAACTTGCCTAGCTTGACTGGAACGTCTTCTACAATGCCGACGGGACGAGTAATGGATCGATCCGCCATGTATAACGTCATCTTCACCGGTTTAGGGTCACCTAAACCGATCTTCCTGCACAACGCAAGTGGTATGATGCTCACACTTGCTCCTAAGTCACATAAGGCGTCGTATGTGACCTCTCCCACTCCTATGGGAATGCAAAATGACCCCGGATCTTTCAGCTTTGGGGGCATTTTCTCCTTCATTGTCTTGATGAGATCTGAAGAGTCCGAACTCATCTTAACTTCTCCAAAATCTTCTAGCTTCCTCTTGTTAGAGAGGAGCTCCTTCAAGAACTTGCCATAAGCTGGCATACCTACAATGGCATCGATGAAGGGTATATTAATATGCAGCTTGCTCATAAGTTCTATGAACTTACCGAATTGCTTGTCTAGGCGCGCTCGCGCTCTAGATTGAGGGAACGGTAGGGGAGGTTTGAAAGCTGGAGGGGGAACATAGGCGTCCTCCTTCTCCTTCCCCTTTTCTTTGTTTTTCTCTACGGGGACTTCAACGAACGTAGGCTGCGGGTCGGTGGTAGTCACTCCGCTCCTAGTTGTAATCGCCATTACCCTTCCCTTGGGGTTGTCCTCCGTCTTTCCTGGAAGTTTTCCTGGATTTCTAGGAACTTCTTCCGCATGATCGAACATTTGGTTTTCTAAGACCTTTTGAGCTTTGTCGATCTTAGAAAATCGATCATCATACTTAGTGAAGCGGTCCTCCATCCCTTGAAGCTTTCCCAAGATAGTTTCCAACATGGGATCTGGCTTCTCCTTCCCCGAAGTGCTTCCTCCATTAGATGATTGCCCCTGGCTTTTCAAAGGAGTAGAGGAAGAGGAAGGTGGAGTTAGCGAATTAGAATTGGAAGGATAAGAGTTACCGGAATTTTGTTGATTGGAGCGCCAATTGTTGTTGTTTGAACCACGATTGTTGTTCCAATTGTTGTTGTTCCGGTTGTTGTTGTTGTTGCGGTTGGTGTTGTCACCGCCATTGTTGTTGTTGCCCAAATAACCAACATCTTTCTCTTGTTGCTTTGGGAAGTTGGTCTTGATAGTCTCCTTCAACTCTTTGATCTCATTGTTGAGGGAGAAAATCTGATTTTGAGCTTCATGTGTGAGCTTTGCTCCTTGCTCCACACGATTTCCCTCCACCTTCCGGTGGGAATACTTCTCTATGACTCTTGCTTGCTTCTCAATGAAGTCCCAAGCGTCATCTTCTCTCATGTCCATGAACGTTCCACATGAGAGGGATTGGAGGTTGAATTGCGTTCCCGCATCCAGCCCCTTGTAGTAAATTTCCAGCAAGGCAAGTTTGGATATGCCATGATGAGGGCAATCCAAGAGCAAATCCTGAAACCTTTCCCATGATTGAAACAAACTCTCGTTAGGTCTCATAGAAAACGCATTAATCTTACCTCTAAGTTCCGCTGTTTTAGAAGGCGGAAAGAATTTGGTGAGAAACTCCGCAGAAAGGTCTTCCTACGTGTCCAATTTCCCATTAGGAAGAGCTTGGTACCAAGATAGCGCTTTCCCTTTCAAAGAGAAAAAGAAAGGTTTGAGCTTATAGCTGTTGGTAGTAGCGCTCTTTGGTCTCATCGTCTCCATCATACACTCAAAGTTTTGCAAGTGTTGGTGTGGAGATTCAGCGCTTGTACCGCCAAACTGGCTTTGGCGAACAAGAGTGATAACTTGTGGGTTGAAGCTAAACCCTTGTACATCGTCAGCTTCAAAGTTCACGCCCAAACGGCGTGGTTGTTGTGTTGGATCCATCCGTTGGCCAAGAGTTCTTGGCTCATTATCCACACGTTCAACTCTAGCATTCCTAGGCGGAGCGCGACGATTTGTAGCTTCTTGTGGATTGAAGGGATTCACATTGACCGTGGGGTCAATCTCTTCTAATGGTGGCATGGAAGAGTCACTCTCATCGGCGGATGAATGACTTCTTCTTCTTCTAGACCTCGTTCTCCTTCTCGAAGACTTCTTCCCCACCTTAGCTTCGAGATCGCTCATCTTTATCGTCATTTGGGCGATCATGTCTTGTAGACCGTTAACTTGAGATTGATGACGATCCATCTCATCCTGGAGGAGATTCGCATTCCACCGGAGTTGAGCTTCCTTTTCCGTCAACTCAGTTTGAAGATCGCGTTCGTTTTCTTGAGCCATCTTCTTTTCCTTGCGTCTTTGTCTCAAGGTTTTCTCTAGCTCTTGATCAAGAGGTAAGAGATCTTTGGTGTCCCTAGACCTGCGCATGCACTCAAAGAAAAATCAAATAACGAGAGCAAGCTCCCAAGCTTGACAACCGGTTACCGAATTCGGCCGAAACCAAATCCCCGGCAACGGCGCCAAAAACTTGTTCGCCCCTAGAGGTGTGTGCAAATAAGCTTTAAATTTATAAAACTAGAATCAAGCAGCGAACCCGCAGTGTACGGATCGAGGTAGCTAAGCAAGAATTCCAGAGTATCGAACACAGGGATTTGGGTGGGAACAAATTCGATTTCAGATTATCAAGCAGTAAATATGGGAGTTTGCAAGTATTGGGAAAACAACAATCCTAAAGATCCGGGTATCCAGTTGCGGCAATAGATTCAAGATATACTAATGATGTAAAGACAGAGTAGAGATATGCAAAGGTATACTAAGGTAAGGTAATCGTACGGTTGAGGTTCCAAAATCCTTATGTAACTCACCTAAAAGATACTCCCTATACAGGTTATTGAGGCTCAATATAGAAAGGAACTAAAGACGAGGATTAGTGTTAAATACCCAAACTTATAACCTAAAGATCAAGACTAACTTATCCGATTGAGGTTGTTGAGGCTCACAATCGAGGTAGAGGTTGTTGAGGCTTCACTACCACCTAGAAAAGACAAGTCTAAACTAAGTTAAAGCAAATCTTTAACTTTGGATTAAGGTAAAAGCAGACTCGTAAACTGGGGTGAAATTACGGTTGGATCTTGAGATTCCACGGTCGTGGAACTCAAGAACAGACCGTAATTTGGGGTTGTCGACGATTCTCTCTAACTCTCAGGGTCTAATCTGTTTGCGAACGATCTATCATCACCTATGCCACAACTATCAACCCTTCACCTTAGAATTGTTAAGGGTTTTTAGCCAATAACGGTCATTTTGATATCAATTCAAGAATTAAGGAGAAAAAGATGAAAACTTCAAGAACTATCAATAACCTTCAAAGGAATCTCAAGATTCCAACAAATGTTTTCCAAAGATTCAAAAATGGAACAACAAACAAGTCACAACTATAGGAAAGAAGAGAAACGGGATGTCAATCCGTTTCCGATTCGAACCTAAACAAGAAGAGAGATCTTCTTGCAATTCTTCCAAGAACTTCGATCTTTCACAATCCGAAGATCACAACGACAATCTCCACTGAAAGTGCGAGATTTGAACAACTCTTCAACGCGAACTTTGATCTCCAATGAGATCTCCGAAATTGCCTCTCAAATGAAGAAGCGTTAATCCTTAGCGTCGATTGCTAAGCGATGATAAGCGTAAGCGGAGATGTACGTCTATGCGTGGATCTCCAAAACGCTAAGCAGGCCCCCTGAAATCTCCTTTCATCCGTCTTTTTATAATCAGGGCAAGGTGTCGGGCCGGCCCATTCTTCAAAAGATCATGGCTTCGAAGTGTGGCGAAAAGATTCGCCAAGATCACGGTCGTGGAAAATTCCACGACCGTAATTTAGGGCGTGGAAACAATCACGGTTTGTTCCACGGCCGTAAAATCCCCTGGAATGAACATCGAATTCTGCTTCACAATCCACGGCCGTAATTTAGGGTAAGACCGTGATTTTTGCCTTCATTCGTGCATTCCTCAATCTAATACTCAAAATTGCTTCCATAAAGTGTCCTCGATCTATGGACATATCAACTCAACTCTCCTTTGCTCGATTTCGTTCGGAAATAGCTCCAAGTCACCTATAATCAACATAGAACTAGTGTAGACATCCATATCGACAATATAGGCAATAATAGCTCATATATGCGCAAAGATCAATCAAAGACTATCAATATGAATCAAATATGATTAGAAAACGTGCCTAAAATATCACAATATTTCATGCTAACACTGAGCTTCGTCTAGCGTCTTGCTAGCGTAGTATATGGCGTGGGTTCGTCCTTCCTTTCGTTGCCCAAGAACAGCTCCAATGGCTACGTCACTAGTATCGCACATAATCTCGAAGGGGAGAGTCCAATCCGGAGGTTGGATAATAGGCGCTGAGATTAGAGCTTGCCGAATGGTGTTAAACGCATCCAAACATTCCTGCGAAAACTCAAAAACCGCATCCTTCATCAATAGATTAGTGAGAGGTTTTGATATCTTAGAGAAATCTTTAATGAAACGTCTATAAAATCCAGCATGTCCTAGGAAACTTCTTATCCCTTTCACCGAAATCGGGGGAGGGAGTTTCTCTATAGTCTCTATCTTAGCCTTGTCTACCTCTATCCCTCTACTAGAGACTAAGTGACCTAACACGATTCCTTCCTTAACCATAAACTGACACTTCTCCCAATTAAGAACTAGGTTAGTGTCTTCACATCTTTGCAAAACAAGAGAAAGGTTAGAAAGACAATCGTTAAAAGAGGAACCGTAAACGGAGAAGTCGTCCATGAAGACTTCCATGATTTCCTCTACGTATTCGGAGAAGATGGCCATCATGCACCGTTGAAAGGTGGCTGGGGCGTTGCAAAGCCCGAACGGCATTCTCCTATAGGCGAACGTACCCCAAGGGCATGTGAATGTGGTCTTCTCTTGATCATCCGGATGTATCGGAATCTGAAAGAAGCCACTATAACCGTCAAGGTAGCAAAAGTATGAATGTTGTGCTAACCTTTCAAGCATCTGATCGATGAATGGCAGTGGAAAGTGATCCTTCCGCGTTGCGTTGTTGAGCTTGCGGTAGTCTATACACATTCGCCATCCAGTCACGGTTCGGGTAGGAATGAGTTCGTTGTTTTTGTTGGTGATGACCGTCATTCCTCCCTTCTTCGGAACTACTTGAACCGGACTCACCCATTTACTATCGGAGATAGGATAGATGATACCTGCATCAAGAAGTTTAAGAATTTCCTTCTTGACAACCTCCTTCATGGTCGGATTCAACCGCCTTTGAGGTTGTCTTGAAGTTCTAAAGTCCTCCTCCATTAGTATCTTATGCATGCATAGGGAGGGTTTAATTCCTACTAAGTCCTCAATAGTATAGCCTATGGCTTTTCTATGTTTCCTAAGGACAATCATGAGCTGTTCATGTTCATCTATGCTTAATTCGGAACTAACGATAACCGGAAAGGTAGAATTAGATCCAAGAAAAGCGTACCTTAGATGAGTAGGAAGTGGTTTGAGTTCCATTGCTTTCGGAGCTTCCAGTGATCCTTGAGGAGCTTCTGATGTTTCCTTAGAAGTTTCTAAGGATGTTGAATGGGTTGGAGAAGAATTAGAAGAAGTTGAAGAAGTATGCCGATCACCTTCTTCCACGGTCAAAATTACGGTCTCCTCTGGTGTTCCACGGCCGTAATATCCTCTGGAATGGAGATCGATTTTGGTCATGGAATCCACGGTCGTGGAATACAGGGTATGACCGTGGATTCTAGTGTTCTCAGCCTCATCGTGGAGTTTCTCAAACTCCACTTCATGCATCTCCTCTTGTGCTTCCAAGGCTTCAATTTCCTCTTTGCACTCTTCTTCTTCTTCTCCTTCATTGGTTAGACTCATAGTGATAACCTTTTGTAGAGGATCGTTAAAGAGAATCGCACTTACCTCCTCCCTAGATAAACCTTCTTCATCTTGGACATCGTAGATATCCTCGTCAAAGATTGGCTCCTTCACTAGAGTAGAAAGAACGAACTCCACTTTTTCTTCTCCAATGTCAAAAGCGAGTCTTCCATTCTTGCAATCGACCATGCAGCCGGAAGTTGCAAGAAACGGTCTTCCGAGTATGATCGGGACCGGACTATCTGCAGGAATGTCAAGCACGACAAAATCAATGGGAACAAAGAATTTACCTAGCTTGACCGGGACGTCTTCTACAATGCCGACGGGACGAGTAATGGATCGATCCGCCATGTATAACGTCATCTTCACCGGTTTAGGATCGCCTAAACCGATCTTCCTGCACAACGCAAGTGGTATGATGCTCACACTTGCTCCTAAGTCACATAAAGCGTCATATGTGACCTCTCCCACTCCAATGGGAATGCAAAATGACCCCGGATCTTTCAGCTTTGGGGGCATTTTCTCCTTCATCGCCTTGATGAGATCCGAAGAATCCGAACTCATCTTGACCTCTCCAAAATCTTCTAGCTTCCTCTTGTTAGAGAGGAGCTCCTTCAAGAACTTGCCATAAGCCGGCATACCTACAATAGCATCAATGAAAGGTATATTAATATGCAGCTTGCTCATGAGTTCTATGAACTTACCGAATTGCTTGTCTAGGCGCGCTCGCGCTCTAGATTGAGGGAATGGTAGGGGAGGTTTGTAAGCTGGAGGAGGGACATAGACGTCTTCCTTCTCCTTCCCCTTTTCTTTTTCCTTTTCTACGGGGACTTCAACGAACGTAGGCTGCGGATCGGTGGTAGTCACTCCGCTCCTAGTTGTAATCGCCATTACCCTTCCCTTAGGGTTGTCCTCCGTCTTTCCTGGAAGTTTCCCTTGATTTCTAGGAACTTCTTCCGCATGGTTGAACATTTGGTTTTCCAAAACCTTTTGAGCTTTGTCAACCTTAGAAACTTGATCATCAACCTTGATGATGCGGTTCTCTAACCCTTGAAGTTTTCCCAAGATCGTTTCCAACATGGGATCGGACTTCTCTTTCCCCGAAGTGTTTCCTCCATTAGATGATTGCCCCTGGCTTTTCAAAGGAGTAGAGGAAGAGGAAGGTGGAGTTAGTGAATTAGAATTGGAAGGATAGGAGTTACCGGAATTCTGTTGATTGGAGCGCCAATTGTTGTTGCTTGAACCCCGATTGTTGTTCCAATTGTTGTTGTTCCGGTTGTTGTTGTTTCCACTCCAATTGTTATTCCGGTTATTGTTCCGGCTATTGTTGTTGCGGTTGGTGTTATCACCGCCATTGTTGTTGCCCAAGTAACCAACATCCTTCCCTTGTTGCTTTGGGAAGTTGGTCTTGATAGTCTCCTTCAACTCTTTGATTTCATTGTTGAGGGAGAAAATCTGATTTTGAGCTTCATGTGTGAGCTTCGCTCCTTGCTCCACACGATTTCCCTCCACTTTCCGGTGGGAATACTTCTCTATGACTCTTGCTTGCTTCTCAATGAAGTCTCAAGCGTCATCTTCTCTCATGTCCATGAACGTTCCACATGAGAGGGATTGGAGGTTGAATTGCGTTCCCGCATCCAGCCCCTTGTAGTAAATCTCCAGTAAGGCAAGCTTGGATATGCCATGATGAGGGCAATCCAAGAGCAAATCCTGAAACCTTTCCCAAGATTGAAACAAACTTTCGTTAGGTCTCATAGAAAAAGCATTAATCTTACCTCTAAGTTCCGCCGTTTTGGAAGGCGGAAAGAATTTAGTGAGAAACTCCGCAGAAAGGTCTTCCCACGTGTCTAGTTTCCCATTAGGAAGAGCTTGATACCAAGACAGCGCCTTCCCCTTCAAAGAGAAGAAGAAAGGTTTAAGCTTGTAGTTGTTGGTAGTAGCGCTCTTCGGTCTCATTGTCTCCATCATGCACTCGAAGTTCTGCAAGTGCTGGTGTGGAGATTCGGCACTTGTACCGCCAAACTGATTTTGGCGAACAAGAGTGATAACTTGAGGGTTGAAGCTAAACCCTTGTACATCTTCAGCATCAAAGTTCACGCCCAAACGGCGTGGTTGTTGTGTTGGATCCATTCGTTGGCCAAGAGTTCTTGGCTCATTATCCACACGTTCGACCCTCGCATTCCTAGGTGGAGCGCGACGGTTTGCAGCTTCTTGTGGATTGAAGGGATTCACATTGACCGTAGGGTCAATCTCTTCTAACGGTGGCATGGAAGAGTCACTATCATCGGCGGATGAATGACTTCTTCTTCTTCTAGACCTTGATGTCCTTTTTGAGGATTTCTTGATCATTTTATTCTTAAGCTCGCTCATTTGTAACCCCATCTGGAACATCTGATCCTGTAGAGCGTTAACTTGGGATTGATGTCGATTCATCTCATCCACGCGAAGGTTCTCATTCCAGCGGAGTTGAGCTTCCTTCTCTGTTAGCTCCGCTTGGAAATCACGTTCGTTTCCTTCGGCCATCTTCTTTTCTTTACGCTTTTGCCTCAAGGTTTTCTCTAGCTCTTGATCAAGAGGTAAGAGATCTCCGGTGTTCCTAGACCTGCGCATACACTCAAAACAATATCAAATAACGAGAGCAAGCTCCCAAGCTTGACAACCGGTTACCGAATTCGGCCGAAACCAAATCCCCGGCAACGGCGCCAAGAACTTGTTCGCCCCTAGAGGTGTGTGCAAATAAGTTTTAAATTTATAAAACTAGAATCAAGCAGCGAACCCGCAGTGTACGGATCGAGGTAGCTAAGCAAGAATTCCAGAGTATCGAACACAGGGATTTGGGTGGGAACAAATTCGATTGCAGGTTATCAAGCAAGTAAATATGGGAGTTTTGCAAATATCGGGAAAACAACAATCCTAAAGATCCAGGTATCCAGTTGCGGCAATAGATTCAAGATATACTAATGATGTAAAGACAGAGTAGAGATATGCAAAGGTATACTAATGTAAGGTAATCGTACGGTTGAGGTTCCGAAAACCTTATGTAACTCACCTAAAAGATACTCCCTATACAGGTTGTTGAGGCTCAATATAGAAAGAATCTAAAGACGAGGATTAGTATCAAATACCCAAACTTACAACCTAAAGATCAAGACTAACTTAACCGATTGAGGTTGTTGAGGCTCACAATCGAGGTAGAGGTTGTTGAGGCTCACTACCACCTAGAAAAGACAAGTCTAAACTAAGTTAAAGCGAATCTTTAACTTTGGATTAAAGTAAAAGCAGGCTCGTAAACTAGAGGGAAATTACGGTTGGATCTTGAGATTCCACGGTCGTGGAACTCAAGAACTGCCCGTAATTTTAGGTTGTCGACGATTCTCTCTAACTCTCAGGGTCTAATCTGTTTGCGATCGATCTATCATCACCTATGCCACAACTATCAACCCTTCACCTTAGAATTGTTAAGGGTTTTTAGCCAATAACAGTCATTTTGATATCAATTCAAGAATTAAAGAGTAAAAGATGAATACTTTCAAGAACTATCAATAACCTTCAAATGAATCTCAAGATCACAACAAATGTTTATCAAAAGATTCAAAACAGAGTGAACAAACACAACCTTAGGAAAGAAGAGAAACGGGATGTCAATCCGTTTCCGATTCAAACCTAAACAAGAAGAGAGATCTTCTTGCAAAATCTTCCAAGAACTTCAGTCTTTCACAAATTCGAAGATCACAACAGCAATCTCTACCGAAAGTGCGAGATTGGGGCGACTCTCCGATGCGAACTAAATCTCCAATGGGATCTCCCAAAAATGCCTCCAAAAATGAGGGTTTTGCATTGCTAAGCGTTGATCCTTAGCGTTGATTGCTAAGCGGGAATCTACGTCTATGCGTAAGCAGGGATTAGGGTAAGCAAAGATTGTAAGCGGTGATCCTGAAATCTCCTTTCTTCCGTCTTTTTATAATGCGGGGCAAAGTGTCGGCCCGGCCCGATCTTCAAAAGATCATGGCTTCGAAGTGTGGCGAAAAGATTCGCCAAGATCACGGTCGTGGAAGATTCCACGACCGTAATTCTAGGGCGTGAAAACAATTACGGTTAGTTCCACGACCGTAATATCCTCTGGAATGAACATCGAATTCTGACTCTGAATCCACGGCCGTAATTCTGAACGTGGTTTGGATTCCGGCCGTATTTTAGGGCGTAATTTAGGGCAAGAACGTGATTCTTCCCTAAACTCGTGCATTCCTCAATCTAATACTCCAAATTGCTTCCAAAAAGTGTCCTCGATCTATGGACATATCAACTCAACTCTCCTTTGCTCGATTCCGTTCGGAAATAGCTCCAAATCACCTATAATCAACATAGAACTAGTGTAGACATCCATATCGACAATATAGGCAATACTAGCTCACATATGCGCAAAGATCAATCAAAGACTATCAATATGAATCAAATACGATTAGAAAACGTGCCTAAAATATCACAATATTTCATGCTAACAACTATGAAGGTGATCCAATAGTAGAAGCACAAAACCAAAAAGATTTTACCTTTTTTTTCTGCATACATGAATCATGTCATCTCTTAGTCTATAGTTGGGAATTTGCTCGGGGACGAGCAAACCTTAAGTATGGGGTATTTTGATAACACGATTTATAGCATAGTTTTAGGTGCACATTTAGATAGAATTCTCGCTCATTCATGCATGATCTAGCATTAGTTCAAGACGCTTTGCACCCAATTCACGTATTTTGTCGAGATAGACGTCTACACGGACTTGTGTGCGTTTTGTAGGTATTTCTGGAAGATTAGAGCTAAAACGATGTGTTCGAGGGTCGTTCATTTAGATGACACACTTCCGAACTAATTGGAATGCAAGCCAAAGGCTAAGGAGGACTCATGGAACCTTGCCAACACAAGCCATGCACCAAACCACAGCCTAATGATCCAAAGCGAAGTTTCTGCACAGAATCACGGTCCTCTGAAGAACCACGGCCGTGGAAATGACCGTGGATTTTGCCAGATTCTCGTGACAGCTGTGCCACGACTCTCATGGCCAGCTCATGCACAATTTGTTATAAAAGTGGTCCTTGATGGGTTGTTTGAAGCAGCTGGGGTAGTTTGGGAGCAGCTCATCCATTATCCATTTCTCTAACAAAATATATTCTCAAGGGAGAAGGATTTTTCTAGGAAGGAAAGTGCAAAAGAGAAGAAGAAAGGTTCCATTGAAGAGGAGAGAAGAACACACCATTGTTTTCTTATATTTCGGATTCTATTTCTAGAGTTTGTAATCCCTTGAAACCTTCTTTTGGAAGGGTTGTAAGTTGTTCTAATTCCATTCTCGGATTTGTTTGTTCTTGAAGTTAATTGTTCATCTCTTTTCTTTCATATTCTTGCAATGGAGGTTATGATTTTATGTTTGATTGCTTTGATTTCCATGATGAATGTTGTAGGCTAAATTGATGTGATTCTAGGGTAAGGAAAGGATGGTTATGGCTAGATCTATGATAGGACGGACTTAGATTTACCTTTGGATGATTTTTGTTTATGAACGTAGCTACTGTTAGAAATCACGGGTAGTTCTTGTAGAACCACGGTTGTGGTTTCTGTAGAACAAACCGTGATTCTTCCTGGTTCGAAGGATCTTACCTTAGATTCATAAAATTGTTGAAACCCTAAGTTTTTGCTGAGTTTAACCTACCCTAGGGTGTCCTAGTGTAGTGACTAAGAGTTAGGAGAGACTTACCCGGTAATCCTTGCCCTTAGAATCTAAAATAGCAAAACCTTAGGTAGTGGTGAGCCTAATAAGCCGCCATTGGATTAAATGTGCTAGGATAGTCGATTAGGACTTCCCTTTCCAAGACTTACCCGGTAAGGATAGGTTAGATCCCTAATTGAACAATCCGGTTTGTGTTAAATTCCTATCCTTAGGTTCTTAGAGACTTACCCGGTAATAAGACCTTAGGTGTGGACTAGTTGGACCATGAGACCTACCCGGTGATTGATCCCAAATTAGAAACACTTAATCCCGACATATCATAATCAATCCAAAGAATGAATAGATAACTTGAGATCTATGCCATAACCGAAACTTCCGACCCCTAGAATCCGTCTTTCTTTTCCCTTGATCGATATCTTGTTTGATTTGTTTATTTGTGCCGATTTTTGGTTTAGTTTGATTTGGTTGCTTGCATGAATTGTGATCTTTGATTTGATCACCTAAAACCGACAAAAACAATTGAGATTTTTCCCTTCCTTTATTTCCTTCTTTAGACTTAGATCTTTGCTAAACTCAATCACATCTTGAATCGATTTCACCATAGTCTTTGTGTTTGACCTCGGAGTACTTATCTTTCTACATACGTCCCGTACACTGCGGGTGCGCTAGAAGTTAGGATAATTATAACGAGTATAAATTTAAGGCTTATTGCGTGCACACTTTTTAGCGTAACACCGGTTATTGTTAGTTCCGATCTTAGCATAGATGAACATAATCAACTTATGATTGTCCTTAAGAAACATAGGAAAGCTTTAGGCTATACTATAGAGGACTTAGTAGGAATTAAACCCTCCCTATGCATGCATAAGATACTAATTGAGGAGGATTTTAGAACTTCAATACAACCTCAAAGGCGGTTAAATCCGACCATGAAGGAGGTTGTCAAGAAGGAAATTCTTAAGCTTCTTGATGCAAGTATCATCTACCCTATCTCCGATAGTAAGTGGGTGAGTCCGGTTCAAGTAGTTCCGAAGAAGGGAGGAATGACGGTCATCACCAACAAGAACAACGAACTCATTCCTACACGAACCGTGACTGGATGGCGGATGTGCATAGACTACCGCAAGCTCAACAATGCAACGCGGAAAGATCACTTCCCGTTACCATTCATTGATCAAATGCTTGAAAGGTTAGCACAACACTCACATTTTTGCTACCTTGACGGTTATAGTGGTTTCTTTCAGATCCCGATACATCCGGATGATCAAGAGAAGACTACATTTACGTGCCCATGGGGTACGTTCGCCTATAGGAGAATGCCGTTCGGGCTTTGCAACGCCCCAGCCACCTTTCAACGGTGCATGATGGCCATCTTCTCCGAATACATAGAGGAAATCATGGAGGTCTTCATGGACGACTTCTCCGTATACGGTTCCTCTTTTAACGATTGCCTTTCTAACCTTTCTCTTGTTTTGCGAAGGTGTGAAGACACTAACCTAGTTCTTAATTGGGAAAAGTGTCAATTTATGGTTAAGGAAGGAATCGTATTAGGTCACTTAGTCTCTAGTAGAGGGATAGAAGTAGATAAAGCTAAGATAGAGACCATAGAGAAACTTCCTCCCCCAACTTCGGTGAAAGGGATAAGAAGTTTCCTAGGACATGCTGGATTCTATAGACGTTTCATTAAGGACTTTTCTAAGATATCAAAACCGCTCACTAATCTATTGATGAAGGATGCAGTTTTTGAGTTTTCGCAGGAATGCTTGGATGCGTTTAACACGATTCGGCAAGCTCTAATTTCAGCCCCTATCATCCAACCTCCGGATTGGACTCTTCCCTTTGAGGTTATGTGCGATGCTAGTGACGTAGCTATTGGAGCTGTTCTTGGACAACGAAAGGAAGGGCGAACCCACGCCATATACTATGCTAGCAAGACGCTAGATGAAGCGCAGCTCAACTACGCCACTACCGAGAAAGAGTTTTTAGCCATTGTCTATGCTATTGACAAGTTTCGCTCTTATCTTGTAGGTGCAAAGGTGATTGTCTACACGGATCATGCTGCGATCCGGTACCTCCTTGCGAAGAAAGATGCGAAGCCAAGGCTAATTAGATGGATTCTTCTCCTACAAGAATTCGATCTTGAGATCCGCGACAAGAAAGGTTCAGAAAATTCTGTTGCGGATCATTTGAGTCGCCTAACACATCTAGAGGACGACCAATTGCCCATTGATGACTCCTTCCCGGACGAACACCTACACATCATAGAGGAGTGCATCAACGTGATCTCCAAAGGTAACGAACCATGGTTTGCTGATTTTGTTAACTATTTGGTTTGCCAGGAGATACCACCCGGATTATCCTACGCACAAAGGAAGAAGTTCTTTAAGGATGTCCGGGAATACTATTGGAACGAGCCTCTCCTCTTTAAGAGAGGTCCGTATGGCATCATTCGGCGATGTGTGCCGGAGGATGAGATACAAAGTGTCATCCCCCATTGTCATTCACTACCTTGTGGAGGACACGCTAGTTCAAACAAGACTAGCGCAAAGGTATTGCAATCTGGATTCTGTTGGCCTACTTTATTTAGAGATGTGCAATCCTTTGTTTCTTGCTGCGATGCTTGTCAAAGAACAGGCAATATTTCTAGAAGGAATGAGATGCCCCTCAACAACATCCAAGAGGTGGAGATTTTCGACGTTTGGGGATTTGATTTCATGGGACCATTCCCATCCTCTTGTGGAAACCAATACATACTATTGGCGGTGGATTACGTTTCTAGATGGGTGGAAGCAATTGCCTCTCCCACAAATGATGCTATGGTGGTGGTTAAGTTCTTCAACAAAACCATCTTCCTGCGATTTGGGACACCAAGGACTATCATTAGTGATGGAGGTTCTCACTTCATAGTCCGTCGCTTTGAAGCTCTTCTAGCCAAGTATGGGGTTACTCACAAGGTCGCTACCCCTTATCATCCACAAACTAGTGGACAAGTTGAGATCTCAAATAGGGAGATCAAAGGAATTCAGGAAAAAACGGTTTCAAGGACTAGGAAGGATTGGTCCTTGAAGCTTGACGATGCATTATGGGTGTACCGGACTGCGTACAAGACTCCCATAGGAACCACACCATACAATCTTGTGTATGGGAAGTCTTGTCACTTGCCGGTGGAGTTGGAGCACAAAGCGTTTTGGGCTATCAAGTGGCTGAATTTCGGCATAAAGGAAGCGAGAGAGAAGCGTCTCCTAGACCTCAATGAGCTGGATGAACTCCGCTTGAACGCTTATGAAAACGCTAAGATCTACAAGGAGAGAGCAAAGCGTTGGCATGATAAACATATCATTCCAAAGGACTTCAAAGAAGGAGATCAAGTTCTCCTCTTCAATTCAAGGCTTCGCCTCTTTCCAGGTAAGTTTAAATCCCGTTGGACCGGACCTTTTCTAATTAAGTGTATTTTCCCCCATGGTGCAGTTGAAGTATGGGGTGAAGCGAGCGGAAGTTTTAAGGTGAACGGCCAACGACTAAAGAAGTATACGCCGGAACTCCAAGCTGAAGAGTTCGCGCCTACCGCAATCGAATAAGTGCAAGATTGGTCTAGCTACGGACCTTAAACAAAGCGCTTCTTGGGAGGCAACCCAAGGTATTGCATTTTCGTTTTTGTTTTCGATTCATAGTTTAGCTTAGAATAGACGTGTTTGCTTTGTTTTTGCCTCAATTTCTTCCGGTATGTTCGTGTTTTTGGTTGTAGGAATGATGGAAAATGAAAAGGGAAGGATAATGTTGAAGAAAAGTGACGAAATTTGGACTTTGGAGCTTTACAGAGAGTTCCACGGTCTAAATTACGCTCGTGACAGCTACAGTGCCCGTAATTTCCAAAAGCCTTTGAAAAATCACCAAAACCACGGTTCCGTACATTTCCACGGCCGTGGAACACCTCGACAGACCGTGATTTTCAAAAATTTTGCCGGCCACTATATAAACCACGTTCTTCACAAAAATCATCCCAAAACCCCTCTTCCACGACCTAATTGCCGAAAATCCACGACCCCCTCTCAAATCCTCATTTCTTAATCGTTTTTAACGATTCTTCTTCCTAAACCGAAGCACATTCCACCAACAACAAGATCCAAGCGACAAATCGAGCGGAAATTTACCAAGGAACGCGCAATTCGGATTTTTCAATCCGAAAAATAGGTTTTTCCTCTCTTCTTGATTCTTGTCGATTTGGTTCGTTTTTGTTAGAGATTTTAGGAAGAACTGATTGAGATTGGAAGGAATTAGATTAGGACTGCCTGTTTGTTGAGATTGAGTGTTGATTTGCTGAGATTTGCGACTTTCTGAGACGAATCACGGTCTCTGGAGGAATTACGGCCGTGGTTTCTGTAGAACAGACCGTAATTTTGAACAGAATGGATTTTGTGAGAAGAGTTTCGGGGAGAATAAAAGAGAAGAAGAATGATCAGAATAAGAAGAGGAAGGGTAATCCCTCCTCCTCCTCATCCTCTAGGGCACCACCACCCTCTTCCCCTTCACCTCCATCCTCACCTTCACCTCCACCCTCACCTACTCACCCTAGAGTCCCGACCATACATGAGGATCATCTCGATGCACTCGAGAGGATCAAGGAGAGGGTTGTGATTGGTCCTAGGTACTTGTTGTTGGAGGATCTAGCTCCTCTCAACATTGTGGATGATCTTACTTGGCTCTTGGATAGAGCCGGACTAGTTGTCTTCTCGGCTATCCGAGAAGACGCTTATGAGGAGATTACACGGGAGGTTGTGACGTCATTTGAGCACAGCCACGTAGAAAGGACCGTCTCTTTCCGTCTTATGGAAAGAGACTATCATTTTAGTATCCGTGAGTTTGGGACCTTATTCGGGTTTCATGAGACCTTTAACGGTCGCTTTCCTAGTGGCATTTATGCCAAGGACTTTTGGGAGGAAGTAGCTATGATTTACGCCGACGAGGACCGTTGGCAACCCGCTGATACCAAGGCTAGGTTGATGTACCACCTAGCCTTGAAGATTGCTCACCGTGTTCTTTTGGAGTGTCTCTTTCCTAGGACGGAGACGCCCCAAAAGATCAAGACGGATGAGCTCTTTTTGCTTTACTCCATGTTGTACGGGCGCCGGGCTGATTGTGCCACTCTCTTGGCTGCTACGATGAGCAAGCTCAAGAACAAGAAGAAGGGCAACATAGGATATGGTGGGATAGTTACCCACATTGCTAGGAGCTTGGGTGTTGATTTTTCTGCTTGCACCCGCATACCGGCCGTTCCCTTAGGACTCCATGCCTTCATGGTTAGGGGTCTCATCTTTCCCACACATAGAGGTCCGCCTTATGCGGGTATGCCTTGGGAGAGTAGGACGGGTAGGGGTATAGAGTGGCTTCCGGAGTACTCCATTATGGCGGGACGCCATAATTGGAAGGAGACGTTCGCTGCTATGCATGCGAACAGGATAGTAGCTCCCCCGTACGTCCCACCACCGGTTGTTGAGGAGGAGGATATGAGAGATCAGTTTGAGGGTGGAGGAGGAGCCGAGCAGGAGTTTGGCACGTTTCCGGATCAGCCGGAGGCGGCCCCCAGTGCACCGAGACGCTCTCCACGTCCAGCTAGAGCTTCAGGCTCGTCTTCTCGCCGCGCTAGCGTGAGTGAGAGGCCTACGTGGATGACCACACCTCCTACATGGTATGGCGTTCCCCCTCCTTGGTCCACAGAGCAGCCAGCAGCACCAGCACCAGCACCAGCACCATCCGACGCTCCAGCATGGTACAGTCAGGCTCCGGGATGGTATGAGCAGATGCCGGATTGGGCTACTGGCCTTTCAGAGAGAGTAGGAGCATTGGAGATCCGAGCCGATGCTAGAGATGGACGCTTAGACGACCTCGACCACATGATGAGGGATGTCTACCGCCAGCAGTTTGGGCGGTTTTATGACTCCAGCTTCTCTCCATTCCCGCCCCCACCAGCGCCGCAGTGATCGATGATTGACCGTTCGCTTTAGACATTCCACCACCACTTTGTGAGTTTCTTTTTCTTTTCTTTCTTTTCTTTCTTTTATTTGAACATTAGGGACAATGTTCGTCCTAAGTATGGGGTGGGATGTACTAAAAGTTTGTAATAACTTCTTACTCACTATGTTTGCTTTTATTCGAGACTATCATTGCATGTTCATTATATTGTTGCACGTTTCATTATCGCATTGCATGAAAAAGAACTTGAAAAACCCATAAAAATTTGAAAATTTTTGAAAAATTATGTGCTTCTATGTTAGAGATGATTTCCATGATAATATCACTTGCGAATTGAGTTTAATGACAATTGCATGCTTAAAAGAATAGTGAATTGAAAAGAATTTGAATGAATGAATTTTACCTCTTTTGCAAGTTTTATAATGTGAAGAATATTACCTAAATCATGTTGAGAAATTGAAGTTGAAATCACACTATAAGTTCTTATGCTTCTTGTTGAGATGATTAAGGCAATTCGATTTTCTTTCTTCTTTCTTTGATCATTTTAGCTCCTCATTGAAATATTAACCTCCTTTACCTATCCGGGAACTTGGAGAAGTGAATGAAAAAGGCATATTTGATGTGGGAGGGCCATGAAAGCAATTATTTGCAACCAAAAGAATAGAAAGAAATTGTAGGTTTGGGGAAGTCAATCATGACGATGAGTAACTCGGCACCATTCACATAGCCGGGTGTTTGTGTCTTGCCAAAGTCGGATTGAGCGATATTCCTAGCGGATTATGGTATGTGCGCTAAGGGTTTGAGGCATCTCTTGAAAATAGAGAAACGCCGATCTCCTAGGCTTCGGTTTTTGTGCACCTCTATCCATAACTCCAAAAGTAAAGTCGAAAAATGAAAGGAAGAGAGCGAAGCTCTAAGATAAAAGTGTTGCGGAAACCGCAAAAGAAGAAGAAGGAGTAATTGTCCACTTTTCCGGATTCATGCACCACATTCCCTAAAAGTCTCCTTCCCTTCCACATTCTAGACCTTTTCTTTGAAAGTCCTTAAGATCAAAAGAATGTTATATGACTTTGTGGTCTAAATTGAAGTTTCTTATGATTGATTTTGATAATGTTTGAAGGTTATGATGCTTGTTTAGAAGTTTAATTGATTCATGAGTTTTCTTTGCTTTTTACTCTTCGGATAAGTGTATGAAAGTCTTATAACGATTGAAGCAAGGTTTGAGAATGATCTATTCTTTAGAAGGCACATTCATCCAAAAGAAGTATTGCTTTGAGAAGGTACACATATTTCATCCTAACTCTTATTCTAAAAGCTTTTTGAGAGACCTTGCTTAGGGACAAGCAAGTGTTAAGTATGGGGTTATTTGTTAGCATGAAATATGGTGATATTTTAGGCACATTTTCTACATGTATTTGGTTTATATTGATAGTCTTTTGATTTAGCATTGATGCATATGTGAGCTAGTTTTCCTATATTATCGATATAGATGTCTACACAAGCTTTATGTTGATTATAGGTACTTAAGAGCTATTTCCGAACGGAATCGAGCAAAGACGATTGATTGGATATGTCCATGGATAAAGGACATTCTTAGGAGCAAAAAGGAGTTCAACTTGAGGAATGCACGAGGCTAGGGAAGAATCACGTTCTTGCCCTAAACCACGCTCTAAAGTACGGTCGTACTCTTTTCCACGTTCTTGCCCTAAACGCCCTTGAGGAGATCCGGTTGGATGCATCCGAGAATGCCCGGATCTACAAGGAGAGGACCAAAAGATGGCATGACAAGAGGATCATCCCCAAGGAGTTGAGTGAAGGAGATCTTGTCCTTCTCTTCAACTCAAGGCTAAGGCTCTTTCCCGGAAAGCTCAAATCAAGATGGACCAGGCCATATGTGGTGAAGAAGATCTTTCCCCATGGAGCTATTGAGATAGGAGGGGAGCATTGTGGAAATTTCAAAGTGAATGGGCATCGCTTGAAGAAGTATATTCCGGGAGCCCCGGTGGACATGATTGCCCCACTTCACCTTGAATAGACACTCCCGAGTTTGGTCAAGCTAATGACCTTAAAGAAGCGCTTGGTGGGAGGCAACTCATTGGTAACATTTTTCCCTTTTCATTTTTCGTTTTTGCTTAGATTTTTTTCTTTTTTTTTGTGCTTTGTGTGTTTGGTGTGTTTTGTATGAACCATTGAGTAGCATTGGAATCCTTACTTGGCATACGAATGATGATGATGAACCACTCATCAACTATGGGTGGAGCGGACGCGGAACTTGGACGGCTAGCGGTGCCTAGCGCGGATCCCGAAGCTTTGATGAATGCTTAGAGCTCTCTACCATTGTTGATAGGATCATCCACCATCCATTCACTTGAGAATCCCAAATACCATAGCAAACCACTTTTACATTGTGAGAACCTTCTTTCACTCTCTTTGCTTCATTTACACATTGAGGACAATGTGTTTCTAAGTATGGGGTGGGGTTTGCATGATCTTTTGCATGATGAGCATCTAGGATAGTTTAAACTTTTCACATGTCTTACATTGTATATACATATTTCGAAAATCCCATAAAAATCAGAAAATTTAAAAAAACTTTTGTGCTTTCTAGGCTTGGATATGATCCTAATGATGAAAACTTGTCTTGTGAATTGGCTATGGATGGCCTTAGGTGTTTAATTGATGATGCATATGTGGACTTGAAATACTTATCTTAAATTCTATGAATGATTTGTGATCATGATGTTTGCCTAGAATGGATTGAGTATTGAAAGTCGAAATTACATGATAGTTCTTGCATACCATCTAGGAATGAATGAGGCATTTCATCTTTCTCTACTTCTTATCTTGATCATGATTGCTTGAGCACCTCAATTGATATAAATTGACCTCTTTTAACCCATCCGGGAATAGGAGCATGCTAGTGTGTTGAAGTGTGTGAAAAGCAAGTGTGGAGTAAAGTTGTTGATGAAAGGAATGTCATGAATGAAATGCTGAAATTATTGTGGAAGTGTAGCCAAAAATATAGGTTTGGGGGCGTTGGTTTAAATGACAAGTAACTCGGTACACTTCACATAATCGGGTGTTGGTACCTTGCCAAAGTCAAATGAACCAATAACCCTAACGAGTTTTGGTATGTGAGCCCGGTGTGGATGCACCTCGAAAAAGAGAAAAAGCCCGAGGATGGCTAATCACCGAGGTTTCGGCTATTGTACACCAATGCCATTGTCTCAAAAATAAGTCAAAGAAAAAGAAAAGAAAGAAAGATAGAGAAAAATATACACTTGAGGGAAGTTGATCGAGGACAAGGATGTGGAGTTAGTTCCATTCCCGGATTAGCATCACATAACCTAGAAAATTCCCCACCTAATCACAACGTTTCTTAGCAATTTATGTCACAAGACCTTATGACCTACTTGCATGTTTGTAAGACTTAGTAATCTAGATTGGATATACTCTTGATCTTCTTGACCTCTTCATCTTTACATCTCATGCATGCTTTTGAGTTAAGTACTCCTTCCTATGATGTTTCAATGCTTCCTAATGAACTCCACCTCGACCAATACTCTGTAAATGCTCCCTTTCTACTCCAATTTAGCACCAATTCACCTAAATCACAACAAAGCTTGTGTAGATCTCGATTCCAAGATAATAGGTGAATATGCTCGCTAAATGCTATTATGCATGTCCATGTACTCAAAAGAAAGGGAAAAACTACCTATATGCACATCTGAACTACGTCATATTTCATGCTATTAGTTCTACAAACACTTCTATCATTATGACTACCATTCGTATTGAAATTAAAAAATTGCTTTCTTCCTATAAAACAAGTGTTAGTTCTTCTACCGTCGAACCGAATCCTCCACCCTCTTCTTCTTCTTCTTCTTCTTCTTTCAAAAGCTAAACAAATTTTAACTTAAAGAACAAAAACACCACCACATTTGTCCGCAAGTACGGAATTTCAAGATTATCTAACAACGTGTTTTAGTTTTCATAGTGAATCTTTTGAAATTTTGGATTGGTGGAAGAAGTTAGCCCTGAAGTATCTAACCTTGATCAAAATTGTGCAAAAACTCATGGTCATCCCCTCATCAACGGTTTCCGTGGAGCAAGCATTTAGCCATGGAGGGAACATGATAAGTTACAAGATAAGCCAATTGAAGCCCGTAAAATTGGAGGCACAAGTATGCATTCAAGATTGGATAAAGGCGGAGAAGCGGAAACAACGAAATGCCCCGGTTTATGACTTAAAATTGGATGTCGTCTCCGATGATCCGGGCACAACATCTGAGTCCGATGCATGAAGGTAAGTGGGGTAACTATATTCGGAAGTCCAATAAAAAGTAAGCAAAGGTAAGAGAACTACGTGGGCTTTGATTCCTCTTAACCCCGAGAGGATACGTAGGCAACCGTGGAACCGGTTCAAGCCCTTTTCTTTTTTAAAAAAAATTAAATTACTAATATTATCACCGAGAAGTCCAAAAAGAAAGTCGAGAGCAATCTTGAGCTTAATTTCCAAATCTCGCCCGAGATTTTGGAAATTTTGACCGAAATTGCTCTCGGTTTTTTTAAATTAATTGACTGCTAAACCGGCAAACCGGCGATTTGGCGGTTTAGGTTATCCTAAACCACTGGTTTCAAATGTAACACCCCGAATCCGCAAGATTCGAAACTCTACGGGCTAAGACGTCACAATGGGTCCCGACCCTTAGCTTGACAACAATTTCACCGAATCTTGCAACAAGACACAAAGAAAAGGCAAAACGAAATAGTTTTGATGCAACAAAAGCCATGATGTGAATACAACAAAACAAAGACTCACAGCCGAGTTCTTGCAACAACAACAAAGGAGATGCAACAATAATATAAAACCCCATCCCTTTCCTATAATGTACGGTAACCCCGACTACTAACTCGTCTTGATTACTCGGCAGCATGCCTAACCTGCAGGGCATCTACAATGAAGGTTTAAAACCGTTAGCTAATATTCTATACATTAGAATAACAGTAAAGGCACACACACGTGTAAGGTAATATAAACACATAGCATGCTTGCACACAAGCTGGTTATTTGTCTTTTATTCCATTATCCTCATTACTAATTCAACTTCTTTTATGACACGAGAGTCTCCCGAAACTCGCCTCTATCCCCTTGTACTAACGGGATTGGATCTGATGCATCTCACCGTGTACTTGCTTGGAATAGTCGAAGAGAACCTCCTAATCTCTTGTAGAACTGGACAAGTTGTCACCGCCCGACTATCATGCACTTGGGCCAATTTTTACTCACAAGGTCGTCCTAATCCGGTTTTATTGTTATAACAAAATTTGAACACACACCACCATAACACGTCAAACTAGTACATAGAAGCTAGCTAAGTAAGTCTGGGGACTTACCTGTCTCAAAGATCAACCCGTTATAACTCACACTCAACTTCCCGCAGGAAGATGCTCTATGTCTGGCCAAACAAGGAACATGACAAAAACTAACCCATATGCTAGAAGACCTCAGATTTCTAGTCTCAATGATCTCCACGAGATCATATAACCATACATGCTAAGGAGAACCGCTCCTAGTCTCAATAATCCTCCAAGATCATAAACACAACATGCTAGGATACCAACTCCTAGTCTCAAAGTCCACAAACGATCCCAACAAGCAACTCCAACCTCAAGCCATCATCCAACCAATAAAACTCACCTAAGGTCCACAATTACTACATGGCATTCACACTAGCCTATAATAAGCCAACCTAACATGATACTACTACTAAGCATAACTAAGATAGGAGTAAGGTTACAAAGACAAAGAATCGGACACTCACTGAAGCAAGGACGCGGCCGCGGGGAAGAAGTGTCGGGGCCGCGGTGACACTGCTCGAGACGCCGCGACCGCGGAGGTCCGAGGCTCGGGGGTGGATAAGGGGTTTAAGGCGCGACAACGGTGGAAAAGGGCCGCGACCGCGAGAGAACTCCAGAGGAGATTCTTTGAAAGTCCTTTGTGCTCCTCGACTAATCTAGCTCGGCTTCGACGTCCAATAATAGAATCCACTACTCCCTTAGATCAGCTTCACACCAAACCACACAAACAAAGCATGAAGAAACTCAAGGTGTGAGTTTTTCCCTAGGACTCTCACAAGAAGAAGGAAGGAAAAGAAGGAGGGAAGGGGAAGAGAGATTACTGTAACTTCACAAGCTTCCCGGATCTGCACACCACCAATACGGAGTTAATCACTTCTCTTGAAGAAGGAGACATAAGGGCACAACAAGGAAGATGAATCAGGAAAGAATGAGGAGATGAGGAAGAGAGAGAGAAGAGTGAAAGAGAGATGGACTGAAAAGTGAGAAAGGAGGGTCACTTAGGGGGTAAGGCAGATTGAGGCATCTAGGGGTCAGAGTAGGAACGAGGGGACGAGAGGTTGGAAAACAGGCAAAGGAAACGAGAGGTCAGAAAACAAGCGAGAATGTCATCCCGGTATGTCGACATACCGCAGTCGTGGCTGAACTAGCCGCCGCCGTGACACTGGAGGCCACCATCCACACCCGCGACAGACCTAACCGGGACCGCGGTGTCACCGGAAGGGTGGCCGCAATTACGGTTCCTACTGCCGCTGTGGCGGAGGCTCCGATAACGCTGCCGCTACCTCCAAGCGGCAGGGGAAGTACTCCACGAGGCCTCGATACTAGTCACCTTGTTGGTTCTCGGAAGTGAAAATTCTGGTCGTTACATTAGATCCCCCTAAAAACAAGTTTTGTCCCGAAATTGGCCAACCGGCGAACCTCTCGGTCTCAAAAGTCAAGGTATGCACTCAAAAACATGAGGGTGTCATCCTTCTACTCTAAACACATGATCTAATCATGTTGCCACATCAAGACCTAACAGATCACGCCACACAATCCTGCACGGGACACATATAACTTACAATATCGCATAAGCATATAAATGCAACCAAGGAAAGAACTAGGACTAACCCGTAGATCCTATCAATGCCTTTAACTCATCGTAAAACTCTGGATAGTTCTTCCGGATACTATCCTCCGTCTACCAGGTAGCGTCGTCAACTCCTCGTCTCGCCCACTGCACTCTCATCATTGGTATGTCCTTCGACCGTAGGCGTCTCATACCACGCTCCAAGACAGCTATCGGATGCTCCACGAACGTGTGGTCCGGCTCGAACACTAGATCGTCGTGACTGGCGATGTGTCTCGGGTCATATATGTACTCCCTTAGCTAAGACACATGGAAAACCGGGTGAACACCCTCTAATCTCGGTGGCAACGTGTTCGCTCCAAACGGTGTGTGCAAGCTTTAAATTTATAACCCTAGACTTAAGCTAAAAACAAGGATGCGAACCCGCAGTGTACGGGTCAATCGTAGTAAAAAGCAAGAAAATTCTAGGGGTCGATCACAGGGACTCGGTGAAACAGAGTCAATAACGGTAAGCTTCGTGAATACTAACCACAAGAGCAATTAACACAATCAAAGATGAATAAGAAGTCAATAAAACAAACATGCAATTCTAGGGATTAAAGCATATAGTTGTGGTTCCAACTCAAGATCTAAAGATAAGCGGACAAAGCTGAGATTTTTGCGTGGGGAAGGTGTTACTAAAGTGGAGTAGATCACCGGGTAAGTCTCACTACACACTAATCCCAAACCGTAACTCCTATTACCGGGTAAGTCTCAAGGAATTAAGATAAAGAACTATAATCTCAAACTAACATACCATCTAAGGGAATAGAATCAACCTTTACCGGGTAAGTCTCATGCTAACTCACAAAGATGGGATGAAAGCACACTCAAACCCCAATAAAGGATAAACCTTTATTACCTACAATTATGATCGTTAATACACAAACTAAGGAATTACCGGGTAAGTCTCATCCTAAGCTTGCATTGAACCAGAAAGGTGTAATAAGGATAGGATTTGGCAAACTCTAACACTTAACTTTCTGTTTAGGATCGGATAAGCCACCTCGGACAAAAGAATTCCACCCCGGCCGAGATGTTCATCCACTGAACGAGATGCTTAGGGTTAAGGTTAAAGACTCGAACTTTCAGGATCCTACTGAAATCTAAGATTATTCTATCATTGTTTTTCCCACAACCTTCAGCCAATCACCCTAGAATCACACAAGGAAATTAGCCACTCATCATCATCATCATGAAAGTATTAAATATATGGGAAGAAGGTGAATATTTGAACAAAGAAGAATTTAATGAAAAGACTTCAATAACTGAATCAAATATCACAACAAAAAGCGTTCCTTGGATAGCAATCCAACAAGACAAGACAACAAAGAAGGGAATTGAAGACAATCTTACAAAAACCCTCCAAAAAGCTATAAAAGTTATGGTCTTCAATCTTCCTTCAACCTTCAAAAAGGTTCTTCAAATCTCCCCCAAATTGGAGTATGCTGCTGCTGCGTTGCAAGCGATGTATATGAGATTCTTGCGCTGATAGCGGCCTCTTCGATTTGTGGAAATCTAACCCTTTTTATAGGAAAATAACCCTCCAAAGATAATAAATCTTAGAAAGATATTCTCCCATAAATATAGGTAAAATATATAATTCTGCATATCTCCTTCCTTCCAGGAGCCAAGCCCAAAAATATAAGATCGCTTTTCAAATTTAAAAGATCTCCTCCAAGAATAAAATATTCTCGCCGCGTCCTAGGTGTTCGCCTCGGTCGAGTCGGCGTCTCTGGATCACCTCGGTCGAGATGAATCAATGGTCAACCGAGGTGAGTCACAACAGAATGTGAAATCTCTCGAATCTGCTCCAAAGTAAATCTTTAATCCATGGCTATGCTCCCTGGATGTAGCTCCAAATGACTCATGACTCCTTTTGCTCCTTTTTGATGCAAAACGTATCATATTACCTGCCATTACAACAAAACTAGGTGTAGACCTCGATTCTCGCAAAGGTAGATGAAATGGTAATAAAATCACATAATGCACATACAAACATGCAGATTATGAAAGATAAAACGTCCAAACAAACCCAAAAATATAGACTATAATTCATGCTATCACAACGCCAACCTGTAAGCCACCTCTCCAACTCGCTCCAAGATCTCAAAAGGTCTGACATATCGGGGACACAACTTCCCCTTAATGTCGAAATGTGTGATGCCTCGATTCGGCGATATTCTCAACAAGACTTGAGCTCCCACTCTAAACTCTAGAGGCATGCGCCTCTTATCAACATATGACCTCTAGCGACTCTGTGCGGCCAGTATCCGCTCCCATATCATCGCTACCCGAGCCATGTCATCTTGTACTTGTTTATAAGCTACTCCATTAGCCCTCCCCGGCTCATCCCAACATAAGGGGGGTACGACATCTCTGTCCATACAACACCTCATAAGGGGCCATCTTGATTGACACATGTCAGCTGTTATTATGCAAAAACTCCACCAAAGGAAGGTGATCTGGCAACACCTGTCCCTAGTCTATCACACAGGCTCTCAACATATCATCCAAGGTTTGTATAGTCCTCTCAAACTAACCATCCGTGTGAGGATGATACGCGGTCGTGAAATGGAGGCTCATACCTAGGGCGGTGTGCACCTGCTGCCAGAACCTCGGGGTAAAATGTCCGTCTCTATCCAAGATGATGGTCCACAAAACTCCATGGAGTCTCACTATCTGCCTGTTGAATTCCTTTGCTAACCGACTCACCGGCCATGTTTCCTTAATAGGGATGAAACGTGCAGTCTTCGTCAGTTGGTCTACTACTACCCAAACTGCGTCAAAGCTCCTACTCAATCTCAGACCGGTAACGAAATTCATGGAGATGTCCTCCCACTTCCACTGTAGTACTAGGAGTGGGTAAAGCTCTCCTCTTGGCCTATGGTGATCGATCTTAACCTACTGATAGGTCGCACACTAGGCTACGTATCTAGCCATATCGGGCTTGATCCCTCCCCAACAATAAGATCGTTTGATGTCCTGGTACATCTTACTCGCGCCTAGGTGCATTGGGTAAGGTGTAGTATAGACCTCCTAAAAAATCCGTTGCCTCAACTCCCTGTCTAACGGTACACATATACCCTACTGGTGTCTCAACAACCCGTATGCACCTATGGTAAATTGTGGTGCCTCTCCTCAGGACATCATATCCCGAATCCTAACCAAAACCGGACAACTCTCCTGCTTCTGTCTGATCTCTCCCGATAGATTTGGTAGCACCTCCAAAGAGGATATGTGGCCGTCTATATCCAAAAACCGGATATCTACCTCCAACTATGCTAGGTCGCTTTGCAAATGAGGCCGAACCATCAGTCGAGCTATTGCCTCCTCTTGAGGCGTCCTCCTACTAAGGACATCGGCGACCACGTTCGCCTTCCCTGGGTGGTACGAGATCTCTATATCGAAGTCCTTAATCAACTTTATACATCTCCTCTGGCGGTTATTCAACTCCCGCTGAGTGAATATGTACATTAGACTCTTATGGTATGTGAAGATCTAGCACGTAGCCCCATAAAGATAATGCTGCCATATATTCAAAGCATGAATCACCACAGCTAGCTCAAGATTGTGGGTAGGGTAGTTCTCCTCGTACGTCTTCACCTACCGAGATGCATTGTTCGCACCAAAAGGTGTGTGCAAGATTTAATATTTATAACCCAAGAAGTATGCTTGAACAATATGCAAACCCGCAGTGTACGGATCAATTGTAATAAAAGCAAGAATTCCAAGGGTCGATCACAAAGACTATGGTGAAACAAAGTACGGTAATCAGGTTGTCAAATAACCACAAACAGCAAATTAAAGCAATCAAAGATGATATAAAAGTCAAATAAAAGGAATGTGGATTCTAGAGATCAAAGCATTCAGTTGTGGTTCCGACTAAAGATCTCAAAGGATAACGTGGACAAAGTTGAGGTTTGCAAAGGGAAGGTGTTTCTAAGATGGGAATAGATCACCGAGTAAGTCTCACTACTCACTATCCCAAACCAAAGATCCTTTTGCCGGATAAGTCTCAAGGTACTAAGGAAAGGAACTATAATCTCAAACCAACAGACCACCCAAGGGGATAGAATCAACCTTTACCGGGTAAGTTTTAGGCTAACTCTCAAAGATGGGATGAAGGCACACTCAAACCCCAATAAAGGATAAACCTTCATTACCTACACTCATGATCTTGGGTAAACAAACAAAGAAATAACTGAGTAAGTCTCATCCTAGGCTTGCATTGAACCAGGAAAGATTATAACAAGGATAGGATTTGGCAAACTGAAATCTCAACTCAAATAAGGTTCGGGAAAGGTCTCACCCCATTCAGTTATATCGCATCTAGGCCGAGATGTTCAATGACTGATCGAGGTGTTCGTCGGTTAAGGTAAAGGCTCGAGCTTTCAGGGTCCACTGGGGCTAAGATCATTCTATCATCGTCTTTCCCACAACTTTCAGTCAATCACCCTAGAATCGCATAAAGAACTTAGCCAACAATCATCATGATTACTATAATCAAATTTATAAGAAAGGAATCAATATTCAAACAAGAAAACCTTAATACAAAGGTCTTAATAACTGAATAAATCAAACAAACAACAATCAACGTTCCTCAATCTCAAATCAGAAAAGACAATAAAACCAAACCAATCTAAGAAAGTCTTACAAACTCCTTCAAAGTCAACTTCAACTTGATTCGTTCCTTCCTTGACCTTCAACCTTCAAAACTTCCTTCAGAACATCCTTCAAAACTCTCCAAAAATTCTGTGATCCGAAAATTCCAAGATGATCCGTAGATGGGTGAATTGTAGAAAATCCAACCCTTTATATAGGAGAATTATCTTCCAAAGATAAAATATTTTATAAAGATAATTTCTTAGAAAATATATCCATATCTTCCAAAATACATCAGCCAATAATATTATCTTCTTTCAAGAAATCCAACCAAAAATATGTGATATTCACTTTCCAAAAATAGAAGATCTCAACCAAAAATAAAGATCTCATGTCCCGACATCAATTCGCCTCGGTCCAGACGCTCCTCAAGATCCCCTCGGTCGAGGTGGTTGATCGAAGGTATTTCTATGGTCGTCTATACCCAATCAAAAGTAAATCCCAACTTAGCACCAAAAACAAGTATAGTGGTTAAGTAAGGGTCGAACCCAAGAGAGTTAAGGTGTTTTAGATGCAATTATCGATTATAGTAACAAGTAACAAAAAGGAGGGGGGGGGGTTGGTTGAATTGATGCGCACAAAAACTTATGAAAATGATTAATGCGACAAGTAAGACAATGATGGATGAATCTACACTAGGTTGATTCTAAGCATGCGATTGCTACTTTGGTGAGTTCCTTTTACAAGTTTTCAAGTAATCTCCCGTCTCGATCATATATAAGTGTTGAGCCAACTGGCATCAACACAACTTAACAGGTTAGTGTTCCGTAAACCTACAAGAACAAATAACAAGTTAGCTTTCAAATAAAGACTAAGGGATATAAAGAGAAGATTAAAACCGTTAAACTTATCTTTAAGTATAATTACAACCCGTTATTACTTAAAGTTGCTACTAGATTAAAGACCCGAACCCGGAACCTATTAATCCTAGTTGTTTGCATGCACTTTAGAACTTAAGGTGATCAATCTCAAGCAATAGTAAACATGCAATTAGACAATGGAGATCAAGGAAACACAAAGCATTACTGAATAAAAACTTATATTAAAAAGAACTTACAACCAAAGTAACAACGCAGCTTCAAACCAACCCAATGTAGCAAGGGAGTTAGCAACTCATTACAAAGGTAGCAAAATAATCTAAGTGGATAAATTTTTGGATAACAAGATGGATCATTCTAGCAATCAACCAAGGACTATTTATACTACAAAAGACACTAAATAGGAGTAAATGGCCGGCCCAAAACAGCCACCTTTAATTCCATAAAGGTGGTGTAAACAGCCGGAGTAAAGCTTCTAGCGTTAAACCGCAGGGGTGGTGAATGCAAAAACGCTTGATCTTCTTCATGGCCGCAGGGACAGCCAAGTACTTCCGCTGGGGCGGATCTTCAATGCTCTACAAACGTCTGACCCTTCGACTTCCTGATGCTTTTTATTCCAAGCCGCCGGGGCGTCCCTATGTCGACGCAGGGGCGGTGACACAGCCTCTTCGTCTTCCAGCTCCCAGGTTGAGGCGCAGGCAGGGGCGTAGTGGAAGGCGCAGGGGGGCTGGTCTTCGTCTCTTCATGGCAGGTCACCGCAGGGGCGCCAAAGAGTGGCGCAGGGGCGGTGACACACTTCATGGCCGGCGTTGGTGAAGGCGCAGGGAGCGCTCCGGTGTAGGGCGTCGCCCGTAGGGGTGGTGGCAAGGCTCCGTTGGGGCGGTGAGACAACAGAAGCTTTGCTTCATGATCGATCTTCACTCCTAAGTGCTTATAACTCCTTTCTTAGCTTCTTTTAGTCTTCATCTTCTGGACCAAGGAGTTAGTAGCATAAACCGACACAAATGCAATAAAAAGACTCTAAAAACTATCCTAAATGATAGTGATTCCATCACCTATCAAACTCCCCCATACTTAGACCTTTTACTCGTCCCGAGTAAAACAAATGGCAGCAAATAGACTCAAAGGCCTCAGGAAGCATGGTTAAGCAAGAAAGACAATGAAAACAAGAGAAAAACCAAGAAAGAAAGAAGGAAAAGAGAGGAAATGTGAGAAAAAGGGAGAGACTACCATCCTTATTGCTCCAAGAGTGGCCTACCCGAACAACCTCCTTATGACTCCCCTTCTTATGTCGCCAAACGCCGGAAGGGAATTCTACACTCGGTGTCGCTCATTTTGCCAAGGCGACCTTTTCGGGTTTTCACCTTGCCACTCTTCTTCTTTTAATGATCTCACTTTAACTCACATCCTTCAAGTCCAATTTTGCACCAACCTAAGGTTGGTCGGACTACCTTCTTTTTGCCTAAACCGCCCTTTCGGGTTTTCGGTTTATCCAAGGATTTTTTTTATGTCTCTTTTCATTTTCTTTGGCTTTTTCGTTTTTTTTTTATTTCAATCTGAATTCAAAATGCAAAACAACTCAAACTCAAATGAACTGTACAAGCAATGATAATGTCCTCCCCCCATACTTGAAGTACACTTTGTCCTCAAAGTGGAAATGAGGCAAAGATAAATGTGGGAGAAAGGAAGAGAAGTGTACCCCTCAGTGGGATGGTCCGGATGGACCACCAGGACCCTCCTCCGGTGGGTAAGGAAAATGGCGGAAGAAGTGCTCATGCCGGCGGTGGAGCGTGTCAATACGGCCCTCCTGCGCCTCCATCCTCTCTCTAAATGAAGTCTCATAGCTAGCTTGCCAAGCCAGCTGCTGAGTCTCCAACTGCTGCTGATGATCCGCCTGTCAAGCATCTTGATGGCGGTCAAAGTGAGTGGTCATGGAGGAGGCGAAGCTGGACTGCCATGCCTGTTGTTGCTCAAGCATGGACCGCTGGTACTCGGTCTGCCATGCCTGGTGTTGTGTGGTCAAGGCTGCCATCTGAGCCTGCAGACTCTCCATGGTCTGACTGTCGTGTGCTGTCGTCGGCATCTTATCATCAATGGTGGGGGCCCGGCTAGATCCTGCTGCGTATCTCCCTACAATATCCTCCTGAGGCCGTCTCGGAGGAACCGGGTCAGCTGGTACATACAAATCTGAGAGCTCGTCTCCCAATGGAAGTCATCGGGGGAGGTATGTGATGTGACTCCCATCTGCTAAAGATAGCCAAAAACAATGCTCTCCGTCTCTCTTGAGGAGCCTGAGGAGCCTGCACCTCCTCAACATACCCTCCGTATAAAGTGGGGCCTCTAATCCGTCCTCCAAGGCAGAGAGATCCATCACCCGTGCGGCCAACAAGGAGATGATCCCTCCTCCCACAATATCTTGTGGCTCATTCTTACTAATCCGCTTCAAAGCGGTAAGAAAAAGGTATGGCCAATCCGGTACCCAGTCGTTCGTGGAGAAGCAGCCGTATAACAGTGGAAGGTCCTTAAGAGCAACCTTATTCTCATCCTTGTGTCCACAGAAGACACTCGTGATAACCTTCTAGATGAGCCTCAAACAGGGGTGAGTGAATTTGTTGGAGTATTACCCCCTGCATGAAACTCAGACCTGGTGGCGGCCTGCCAAAACTCCATCAAATCAGGTTTCGGGATAGGTTCCCACCAGTCGTCGGAAGCGGCTATAGTCACCGCTAATGCCACCTGCAGCTGGGTGTAGTCCAATGTGTACTTTGTTTTGTTGTACTTGAATGTAAGTCCAACACACCCATGGTCCACCGTTTCCATTTTGAAGGTGACAATAAACTGGCGGCTGAGCTCGGGGTATGTTGGGGCGGTCGTTATCAGAAAATCCCCGAACCCAGCATTGTTGAGAAATTCCTGCATGCTCTCCAACATGCCCAAATGTTCCAAAGTAGGAACGTCTAGAAATCGGGTTGCATACACATCCCGACTTTGTTCAATCCTATACCGCATCGTCTCGGCTTCTGAAAACTTATATTTCTTTTGATTCTCCATCTCTTGCAGTTTGAAAATTCAAAGGAATTAGAAATTTCAGAAATTTGAGTAAGAAACGAACCTCTGTTGTGTCTTCCGCAGGGGCGGTTGCAGTAGGCGCAAGGGCGGCCAGGCGCAGGTGCGGGGGCTTGTAGCCGCAGGGGCGGGCGAAGAGTAGAGGGCGATTTGGGTTCGGCGAAGGTTGTGGTGATGGAGCTTTTCCGGCATCCTTTTTGCTTTTGCAGACATCGCCGGAGGTGGGGCAGTGGAGAGCGGGAGTGAGAGAGTTGAGGGGATGTTTGTGTGAGGTGGTGGTGAGGGTTGGTGTCGTAGAGGGTGCGGTAGTCGTCGGAGCCGGCGCAAGAGTGTTTAGATAGGGTGGTGCGAGGGCTTCCGGAGGGCGCAGGGGCGTATGAAGGCGAGGTGGCTAGGTTTCGAAGAGTGAATGGAAGGGGAATATAAAGAGCGGTAAATGTAGATTATTTTTGGGAAGTGTATTTTTTTTCTTTCCTTAACAAAACCGCAGGGGTGGCGGTTGTCACCGCGGGGGCGGTGACAAGCAAGAGGGGTACGCAACCTCAGCGCCGGGGGCGGCGCTGAGGATGTGTGTCAAGGATGGCCGCCGCAGGGGCGTGGGGTGTCACCGCGGGGGTGGTGGTCAGTATATTGTGGACGCTGGCCCAGCGCCGGGGGCGGCGCTGGGCATGGGTGTCACCGTTGGGGCGGGGTTTCCCAACCACAAGGGCGGTTTTCTTGACAGAAGCTCCTCTTCTTATTCCTTCGGGTTGCCTCCCGAATCAGCGCCTTTGTTTTACGTCGTTGGCTCGACGTAAGGACTCTACCTCTATGATTTAGCCTCATCTAGCATCCCCTTTGGGTTTATAACCGTTTGTGAAGGTAATCCTCCGGAGGACCTAGTTTCGATCCTTGTAATGGCTTCCGCCATTTGACCAACCTGTTTTTCAAGGTTCTTGATGCTGGATTCTGTTGTTTGGACATGAGTAGCAAAGTGTTTAGTCAAAACCTGCAACATATCTTCAATTGAGTGATACTTACCTTGACGGGGCTGTTGTTGTTGGTTTTGTTGATCCTTCCAACGAAAGTTCTGTTAATCACGCCAGTTTGGCATGAAATTTTGTGCATAGGGATCGCTCCTAGGCCTTTGCTGTTGTGGTTGTCCATAACCCATTGCGTTCACCTCAGCATCATCATCCTGGACTTGTGGACACATGTCCGTTGGATGGTATGGGTCCGCACATACTCCACAAGCTTTGAGTTGTTGTGGGGTTCCCATAAGTGTTAGTCTCTTCACCATTTCCTTCAACTTCGCGAGCTTGGTGGAAATCTCGTTCTTCCCGGAACTCACAACATGAACTCCTTTCTTAGCCGGGGTCCTTCCAAAGTTCCGAGTACCTTCCGCTAGTTCCTTTATCTTTTTCAAAGCAAGGTCAAGAGTAGAGTTAAGAATATTACCTCCGCAAGCCGCATCGACGATCCTCCTATCATTGTCTAGCAAGCCATTGTACAAGTACAAGACTAGATCTTGAGTTGAATACCCGTGAAAAGGACAGCTGGGTCGGAGGCGTGCAAACCTTTCGAAGTACTTGTAGAGAGTTTCATTCGCCTCTTGCTCGATGTTGCTTATAACTTTCTTCAAGCTATTGGCCTTCTTGGCTGAAAAGTATTTCTCCAAAAATGCCTTGTGAAGATTCTCCCAAGTGTCGATACTCCCGGATGGAAGGTGGTAAAACCAATCATCCGCGGAATCTTTGAGTGTGAAGCCGAATGCCCTCATCTTGATTTGTTCTTCGGTAATGTTGGCCGGTTTCATGCTCATACACACGTTATGGAACTTCCCAAGGTGCTTGATGGGGTCTTCACCACTTAGCCCATGGAAGGATGGAAGCAAGTGAATGAGGCCCGCCTTGAGCTCAAAGTTGACTCCTTCCCCTAATGCCGGTATAGTGACCGCAAGAGGGCTTTGAGTTAAGGTGGGCTGCATAAGTTGACGAAGAGTACGGTCAACCATATCTTGTTGAAGTTGTTGTTGTTGTCTTCGTTGTCAGATGTGCGTCCTCTCAATTTCTGGATCAAAAGAAGCAAAGCCGGAATTAGTAGCACGGGTTTGAACCATAAAAATGGTTCAAACCAATAATCAATAATAACACTAAAATACTAAAACTCCCCGGCAACGGCGCCAAAATTTGACCGAAGGTATTTCTATGGTCGTCTATACCCAATCAAAAGTAAATCCCAACTTAGCACCAAAAACAAGTATAGTGGTTAAGTAAGGGTCGAACCCAAGAGAGTTAAGGTGTTTTAGATGCAATTATCGATTATAGTAACAAGTAATAAAAAGGGGGGGGTTTGGTTGAATTGATAAGCACAAAAACTTATGAAAACGATTAATGCGACAAGTAAGACAATGATGGATGAATCTACACTAGGTTGATTCTAAGCATGCGATTGCTACTTTGGTGAGTTCCTTTTACAAGTTTTCAATTAATCTCCCGTCTCGATCATATATAAGTGTTGAGCCAACCGGCATCAACACAACTTAAAAGGTTAGTGTTCCGTAAACCTACAAGAACAAATAACAAGTTAGCTTTCAAATAAAGACTAAGGGATATAAAGAGAAGATTAAAACCGTTAAACTTATCTTTATATTTGTGTTCCTTTTCTTTAAGTAATTACAACTCGTTATTACTTAAAGTTGCTACTAGATTAAAGACCCGAACCCGGAACCTATTAATCCTAGTTGTTTGCATGCACTTTAGAACCTAAGGTGATCAATCTCAAGCAATAGTAAACATGCAATTAGACAATGGAGATCAAGGAAGCACAAAGCATTACTGAATAAAAGCTTATATTAGAAAGAACTTACAACCAAAGTAACAACGCAACTTCAAACCAACCCAATGTAGCAAGGGAGTTAGAACCTCATTACAAAGGTAGCAAGATAATCTAAGTGGATAATTTTTTGGATAACAAGATGGATCATTCTAGCAATCAACCAAGAACTATTTATACTACAAAAGACACTAAATAGGAGTAAATGGCCGGCCCAAAACAGCCACCTTTAATTCCATAAAGGTGGTGTAAACAGCCGGAATAAAGCTTCTGACGTTAAACCGCAGGGGCGGCCTTCAGGTCCGCAGGGGCGGTGAAGGCAAAAACGCTTGATCTTCTTCATGGCCGCAGGGACGGCCTAGTACTTCCGCTGGGGCGGATCTTCAATGCTCTTCAAACGTCTGACCCTTCGACTTCCTAACATTTTTTATGTCAAGCCGCCGGGGCGTCCCTATGTCAACGCAGGGGCGGTGACACAGCCTCTTCGTCTTCCAGCTCCCATGCTGAGGCGCAGGCAGAGGCGTAGTGGAAGGCGCAGGGGATGGTCTTCGTCTCTTCAGGGCAGGTCACCGCAGGGGCGGTGAAACACTTCATGGCCGGCGCTGGTGAAGGCGAAGGGAGCGCTCCGGTGTAGGGCGTCACCCGCAGGGGCGGTGGCAAGGCTCCGCTGGGACGGTGAGACAATAGAAGCTTTGCTTCGTGATCGATCTTCACTCCTAAGTGCTTATAACTCCTTCCTTAGCTTCTTTTAGTCTTCTTCTTCTGGACCAAGGAGTTAGTAGCATAAACCGACACAAATGCAATAAAAAGACTCTAAAAACTATCCTAAATGATAGTGATTTTCCATCACCTATCAGTGGTATTGTAGCTGACCGAGGTGAGTCTCAGCTGAATGTAAAACATCTTGAATCTGGTCAAAAATCAATCGTTTAAATCATTTACATGCCTCTTGAGATCTTCTTGTAGCTCTTCAATGCTCCAGAATGTAGCTCCAATGACTCCTTAGCTTCCTTAGCTCCATTTCGGTCCAAAATGTTCCATTTTACCTACAAATACAACGAAACTAGTTGTAGACCTCGATTCCCGCAAATGTAGACAAAACAACAATATAATCAAAGAATATACATCTATACATGCAGATTTATGAAGATAAAACGTCTACACCAATCTCAAAATATAGACTATAATACATGCTATCAAAATACCCCATACTTGCCCCTTGCTTGTCCTCAAGCAAGTTCCAAATCTTAGATACAAGATAGAATGGATTATAAATCAGAAAGATCAATGAAAAACATTTCAAAACCTTTTGTGGTGTACTCCACTCATAGGTCACCCTAATTGTTTCTTTCTTCACTTGCTTCCAAATTCCCGGATAGGTAAAGGGAGGCAAATATGTATATGAGGGGCTAAAGCATAGTCAAGAAGAAGAAGAGAAGAAAATGAATTGCCTTAATCATTTAAGGAAGAATGTGATAGAGCTTATCATGTGGTTTCAACTTTCAAATCCAACATAATTTTGTTAAAAACAAAGTATTAAACATGTTAAAACTTCAAATAAAACATTTTACAACTTAAACATATCATAAAACCTTTCGAGCATATAAAGATTTCAAAACCAATCTGCAAACAGAATCATCATTGAGGTCATATCCAGAGAAGAAGCACAAAACGTTTCGAAAACCTTTCAGTTAAAGCCACCTCGGTCGAGGTGTTCCGGCGTCATCCGAGGTGTTCATCCTCGACCGGCCATGAATGTCTTGGTCGAGTTCATAAAAAAAAAATTCAAACCAGTTTTCGACGTTTTTCTCAAACGGAAACTTGTATGTATGCATGTAATGAGAAATTAGCACATAGAGCCAAATAAGAAATAATATCCGATAGAGTCATACAAGCAATACACATAAGTCACATAAATACATCCAAATACCCCATACTTGGGACACATTGTCCCAATGGGTCAAATATAAGTCTGAAAGTCAGAATACTCACCGAACCTAGCTGAACTGCATAAAGAAATACGAAACAGCTCCCAAGTAAGACCATCTCGGTTGGCGAAGAACATCTCGGTCGAGGCGTTCTGACAGCATCCGAGATGTATCTTAGTCAAGCTCCATTTTCTCAACTTCTCGAACATCAATCCTTCCATGTAGCTCCTGAGTTGTAATTCCTTCTTAGAAAGTCCTTGGTTCTTGTCTAGAGGACGCACAAACACAAAGCAAACTTTCTAAACTAAACTAGAAAAAGGGAAAAGAAAGCAATATCTTGGGTTGCCTCCCAAGAAGCACTTGGTTTAAGGTCGCTAGCTAGACCTTTTCCCATGGATTTACTCAATGTACCTCGTATATCTTGGAGTGCTCATCACATCCGCAATAAAACTCTTCAAAAAAGGTTCGGTTCCTAATTTCACCGGAAAATGGTAGGATCTCTTACGTACAAGCTTGTACGGTTTGGTTCTCACCGAAATCCTACTAGTCTTCTTGTTCTTCCATGGGACATAACTCAGTCTTTCGTCCCATCCTTTCCTTGATTGAGAAAACAGCTTCTCGAGAATCCTAGTAGCTTCCCAATCTCCAGGTTGAGTGACCCCATACTTGAACAAATAACACTTCGTTGCCTTAGCGGTGAAGTGCTTGTTAACTCCGCTCCTTTCAATCCAAGGAGTATCTTCTTTCAGAAAATTCAAGGGAGGTTTCATCTTGATCTTAGGAGGTTCTTTTGGAAGAGACCTCCAACTCTTTTGTGCATCCCTGAAGAAATCAAGAACTTTAAAGGGAGTAGGAGCAAGTACCTTATAAAGTTCTTCAAATATTGGGAAAAGTTTCATGTTAGGGTGATAATCCACACATGACATCTTTCCCAACTCAGCTGGATTCTCTTCAACCTCGGCCGATATCTCTTCCACCTCGGCCGATCTTTCTTCAACCTCGGCCCAAGTTTTAGCAGTTGGATCGAGATCTTCCACTTCTTCCTCTTCTTCAAGAACTTCAGGAGAAACTTCCGGTTCGATTGGAGAAATGCTTGAAACTTGTAGTACTTCCTTATGCACCTCTTTCGGCTTAGCATATGATAGGGAGCTTTCTTTGAGCTTCTCCACCTTCTTCATCAATTTCTCCCATTTTGATTCAAGCGAATCTTCAAGAGGTTGCTCATAAACCTTTTTAGGGACATTCAGCTCATCCCATATCGCAAGCTCCTCCTCAATAGCCTCTTCTCTTTCTCTTTCACTGTCAAACCAAATGAAGGCGTATTTCTCTACCAAGTATTCATAATGGTCCGCCCTAGCACTCTGTCTTGCTATCCAGGCTGGATCAAAAGTAGGTTCATAGCGACTCGTAGCAATTGGAAATCCTGAAAGCTACAAAACTCATAGAAAAAGATCAAATGAAAAAGCAAAAGCTAGACAACCAAATACCGAACTCGGTCTTGATCAAGTCCCCGACAACGGCGCCAAAAACTTGTTCGCTCCAAAAGGTGTGTGCAAGCTTTAATATTTATAACCCAAGAAGTATGCTTGAACAATATGCAAAGCCAGCAGTGTACGGATCAATTGTAATAAAAGCAAGAATTACAGGGGTCGATCACAAGGACTATGGTGAAACAAAGTACGGTAATCAGGTTATCAAATAACCACAAACAGCAAATTAAAGCAATCAAAGATGATATAAAAGTCAGATAAAAGGAATGCGGATTCTAGAGATCAAAGCATCCATTTGTGGTTCCGACTCAAGATCTCAAAGGATAACGTGGACAAAGCTGAGGTTTGCAAAGGGAAGGTGTTTCTAAGGTGGGAACAAATCACCGGGTAAGTCTCACTACTCACTATCCCAAACCAAAGATCCTTTTACCGGGTAAGTCTCAAGGTACTAAGGAAAGGAACTTAATCTCAAACCAACACACCACCCAAGCGGATAGAATCAACCTTTACCAGGTAAGTCTCACGCTAACTCTCAAAGATGGGATGAAGGCACACTCAAACCCCAATAAAGGATAAACCTTTATTACCTACACTCATGATCTTGGGTAAACAAACAAAAAAATCACCGGGTAACATCCTAGGCTTGCGTTGAACCAGGAAAGAGTATAACAAGGATAGGATTTGGCAAACTGAAACCTCAACTCATATAAGGTTCAGGAAAGGTCTCACCTCGTTCAGTTATATCGCATCCAGGCCGAGATGTTCAATGACTGACCGAGGTGTTCGTCGGTTAAGGTAAAGGCTCGATCTTTCAGGGTCCATTGGGGCTAAGATCATTCTACAATCGTCTTTTCCACAACTTTCAGCCAATCACCCTAGAATCGTATAAAGAACTTAGCCAACAATCATCATAATAACAATAATCAAATTTATAAGAAATGAATCAATAATGAAACAAGAAAACCTCAACATAAAGGTCTCAATAACTTAATAATCAAACAAACAAGAATCAGTGTTCTTCAATCTCAAATCAGAAAAGACAATAAAAACAAACCAATCTAAGAAAGTCTTACAAACTCCTTCAAAGCCAACTTCAACTTGATTCCTTCCTTCCTTGATCTTCAACCTTCAAAACTTCCTTCAAAACTTCCTTCAAAACTTCCTTCAAAACTCTCCAAAAGTTATGTGATCCGAAATTTCCAGGATGATCCGTAGATGGGGTGAATTGTAGAAAATCCAACCCATTATATAGGAGAATTATCTTCCAAAGATAAAATATCTTAAAAATATAATTTCCTAAAAAATTTATCCATATCTTCCAAAATATATCAGCCAATAATATTATTTTCCTTCAAAAAATCCAGCCAAAAATATGTGTTATTCACTTTTCAAAAATATAAGATCTCAGCCAAAAATAAAGATCTCATGTCCCGACATCAGTTTGCCTCGGTCCAGACGCTCCTCAAGATCACCTCGGTCGAGGTGGTACTGTAGCTGACCGAGGTGAGTCTCAGTTGAATGTAAATCATCTCAAATCTTGTCCAAAATCAATCCTCTAAATCATTTCCATGCTTCCTAAGATCTTCTTATAGCTCTTCAATGCTCCAGAATGTAGCTCCAATAACTCCTTATCTTCCTTAGCTCCCTTTCGGTCCAAAACGTGCCACTTTACCTACAATTACAACGAAACTAGGTGTAGACCTCGATTCCCATAAAGGTAGACAAAACAACAATATAATCAAAGAATATACATCTATGCATGCAGATTTATGAAGATAAAACGTCTAAACCAATCCCAAAATACAGACTATAATACATGCTATCACGCATATGCAATGAACCTACCTAGTTGCATTAGAACACATCCCAAGCCTAGCCTGGATGTGTCACTATAAATGACAAAGTCCTCCACACCTTATGGTTGTGCTAAAATAGGAGTGGAGGTCAACCTCCTCTTCAGCTCCTCGAAACTCAACAGGCACGACTCGGACCACACGAATCTAGTGGACTTCCTCAAAAAGGAAGTGAGTGGTCAGGCGATCACTGAAAATCCCTCCACAAATCTGCGGTAGTAGCCCGCCAAACCTAAGAAACTGCGCACCTCCTTGACCGTCCCAAGAGGCGGTCATGATGCAACAGACTCTATCTTCGTCGGGTCCACCTTGACACCCTCGGCAGAAAATATGTGTCCAAGGAAGGCCACATCCGGCATCCAGAACTTACACTTAGAGAGCTTAGCATAAAGCTCTCTATCCCGCAGAACTCGAAGCACCGGTCCTCAAGTGTCCTACATGCTCCTCTTTATTCCGAGAGTACACCGGGATGTCATCAATGAAGACCACCAAAAACGGATCTAAGAAGTCAATGAAGATGTCATTCATTAACTCCATAAAGACGGCGGGCGCATTTGTGAGCCCGAATGGCATCACTACAAACTCATAGTGGCCACACCGAGTCCGAAATGCCGTCTTGGGCACATCTTGCTCCCTCACCCTCAGTTGGTGATATCCGGACCTCAGATCTATCATGGAAAACACAGAAGCTCCTTGCAGTTGACCCAACAAGTCGTCGATACGGGGTAGCGGGTACTTGCTCTTGATGGTCACCTTGTTCAACTCTCGGTAATCGATGCACCACCTCATCGATCCATCCTTCTTCCGCGCAAAAAAGTATTGGCGCACCCCACAGTGAAATGATAGGGTATATTAAGCCCTTCTCTGCCAACTCCTCGAGTTGCCTCTTCAACTCCAGCAACTCGATAGGCGCAATACAATATGGTGCCTTCGAGAACGGTCTCGTCCCCGGCTCCAACTCGATAGCAAAATCCATGCTCCTTTGTGGCGGAAAACTGGATAGCTCGCTGAAAACATCAATGAACTCGCACACGACGAGAATATCCTGTAGAGTCGGAGTCTCACCCTCCTTCATGGCGTAACACCAGAAGGCCTCGCAACTCTGTCCAATCAGCCTCGCCGCTCGGACTGCACTGATAACAGTATCAGACTTTCCAAGGTCCCAACCTCGGAAAATCTCAATTTGACCCGCCGCGGTAGTAACCGATACGGTGTGCCTACCAATATCTAAAACCGCACCATGACGGTTCATCCAATCCATCCCTAAAATGACTTATTCATGTACTAACGACATGACAAAGAAGTCTACAAACCAATCATGATTTCCCAGACGTATGGGACAATCATGGATCTCGCAGGTGCCTCTAACCCTACCACCGTCGGGTAATGTTTGCCACTTAGCGTGCGTACAAATAAGCTTTAAATTTATAAAACTAGAATCAAGCAAGCGAACCCGCAGTGTACGGATCGGCGTAGTAAAGCAAGAATTCCAGAGTATCGAACACAGGGATTTAGGGGGAACAAATTCAGTTGTAAAGTTGTCAAGCAAGTAAAAGGGTAAAGCTTTGCAAATATATTGGGAAAACAACAACCCTAAAGATCTAGGTATCTAATTGTGGCAATCGATTCAAGATATACTAAATAACTAAGGACAGAGTTAAGAGTTGCAAAGGTATGCTAAGGTAAAGCAATGTATGGTGAAGTTCCAAGGCATTATATGACTTATCTAAAGACACTCTCTATAAAGGTTGTTGAGACTTCAATATAGAAAGGATCTAAAGACAAGAATTAATATCAAATACCCAAACTTGTAACCCAAGGATCAAGACTAACTAAACCGATTAAGGTTGTGACACTCGAAATCAAAGTAGAGGTTGTTGAGGCTTCACTACTACCTAGAAAAGGACAAGCCAAGACTAGATTAAAGCTAATCTTTAACCTTGGATCAAAGTAAAAGCAAAGTTTGTAAACTGGTATAAATTACGGGCAGATCTTGAGTTCCACGGCCGTGGAATCTCAAGAACAAACCGTGATTTTAGTTCGTCGGCAAAATCTCTCTAACTCTCAGGGTTCAATCTGTTTACAATCGATCTATCATCATCTAAGCCACAAATATCAACCCTTCACCTTAGAATTGCTAAAGGATTTTAGCCAATAACTGTCATTATAATATCAAAATCAAATTTAAGAAGAATGAAAAATGAAAACCTTCAAAAACCTTCGAAAACCTTCAATAGAAGTCAAATCAATCTCAAATCCACACACAAAGATGATAATGTATATCAGATTTGGAATAAACACAAACTAATAACAATCCTTGATAAGAACGAAGAACGGGATGTCAATCCGTCTTCAAATCAAACCTAAGGACAAAAGGCGTAACTTCCGCCACAAGCAACTTCCAAATCTTCAACCCTCGTGAATCACCGTTTGCAAGTGTCAAATCTCCGGACGTCCAAGGCAGCCCTAAGCACCTCTGTCAAATTCTCTCCTCTCCAGCCTTTTTATAAGGAAGGATAAAATAACCGTCCAGCCCATGTACGTAAATGATGTGGCAATAATTAATTTGACAAAAGATCGCCTAAATCACGGTCTCATGGAGTTCCACGACCGTGGTTTAGAGCGTGGAAGTGGATTACGGTTTCATATGATTTCCACGACCGTACTTTATACCGTGTAACTCTCTGGAATACTCCGCGTTCATGTTGCCAAGATCCACGGCCGTGGTTTTGGGCGTGGAAGTGTAAATTGCTTGTGGTTTCCTTTGTGTCGTGCCATTCCTCATCTTAGCATCTCCTTTGACTTCTTTGATGTGTCCTTAATCCTTGGATGTGCTCAAATCTTCTCCTATCTCTCTCAATTGGTTCGGTTTTAGCTCTTATTCACCTATAATCAACACAAAGCTAATGTAGACCTCCATACCGACAATATAGATAAACTAGCTAACAAATGTTGCAATGCCTCATCAATGAACACTATAATGGATGAAAAACAACTAGAAAAAGTGCCTAGAATATCGCAATATTTCATGTTAACAGGTAACCCTATAATAAAGGGTATTCCCTCTACCGTATCTAAGGCAAAATGCTCTACACATACATTAGAAATAAATGAGTGTGTAGTACCCGTATCAAAAAGTACTCTAACAGGTAAACCATTAATCAGAATGGTACTGGTAGTGGATGGCTTTGCCGGCTCCTCAATGCACCTCAACTCAAAAACTCGACCCTGAGCTCCTATACTATTAGTAGTACCTCCACCACGGCCGTTGCCTCTACTCGGTCCTAGTGCGGAACCCTAAGTAGCAGGATGATCTGGGACCCGTTGTTGTCCCTACATCTGGTATTGATCCGGTCTCTGCCCACCTCTTGCTGCACTAGCAAGGGAAGAACCCTATTGTGAGGAAACCTTGCCCTATCGAAAAAAGGTAGATCGGTGACCTGGTTTGCCACAAGTGTAGCAAGTCACCGGTGTTCTCAAACACTCAGATCGGATATGTCCAGGACTGTGGCAGTTGAAACACTGTCGTCCCCTCTCAAATGTTGATGTAGACGATGGGTAACTCGAGCGGCCCTAAGTCTGGCCTCGCTCATACCCTAATGCTCCAACACTAGTCTACCCCGTTCTTTGACTCTTTTCAGACCCTCGGGTCTGAGAAGCTCTCCTATCACCAGCTCGCTCTCTCTCATACGCCGAGGCTCTATCTTGATAATCTATCAGGGAATCACAATGAAAACCCGCCATGTAGGCTCGGGTACTCTCCCTCGGTCTGCGGGAAAACAGGTATACCTGCTGATCCTCCAGAGGTGCAACTGAACCCAATAGTGTCAGCTCCTCCTAGAACCTCTTGATCGCCTCGGATACAGGAACGTCCTCAAAACGAGCCTCCACAAAATCCGGCAGTTTCTCTCTCCTGAATGAGGCAAGGCGAAAAACGCTTTCTGATAAGACTCCTCATCAGATCGTATCTAGTAACTCGACTCTGCACGGTCCTCCACCAATGATGTGCTAGATATCGGAAAAGAGTCTCCTCTAACTCTACCCGCGCTTATCCTCCCGACATCTAATCGACTGCAGTGTTGAGTCCACATGTCCAATCCAAAGCTTGACCTCAAGGCCCATCTTTCGAGCAAAAGGGGGTACTCCCATTTGGTGAAAAGTCTTCAACCAGAAATCTGGTTGCGGTGCTCTCGGCTCCTCTTGAGCCCTAGTAACCGCAGTTTCTCATGCCGGTATGACTAGCACCCGTGTCGCTCCCTGTGACATCTCAAATGATCTCACAAGTGTTGTTGGATCTAGGGCACGCCTACCTGCCCTAACAGCCTTCTCAATATGACGGATGTACGCTTGGAACTCAGGTCCTCTCATCGAGACGTGATCCATATCATCAGACCGCACTAGTTGGGCTCTTTGTCCAGCTACCATCCCGTTCCCATCCTCAAGAACGATACTCTCAACGACCTCCTCAACTCAATCTTCCGCTTATGGCGGATCAGCGATAGGAACTCGTCCCTAACCTAAGACTACCAGAAGAAGAGGCGGTCTACCTCTACCCCGTCCTATAGTAGACGCTTCTCTCGTGCAAGCCATCTGCGGTATAAGCATATCTAATCATATAAGGCCAACTAATACCATATGTATATATATATATATATATGTAATAATCATGTCTAGAAAAACACACGCAGACCAATATATCTATATATATCTAAACTGCTGAGATTCGCGGAAGGAGTAATGGCTTCCCGTACATTCTATCCCAAATCGAATGCGAACAAGTTTAAAACCGAAAATCCTTTTGAAAATTCAGACTCCTTTCGGGTTTTGTTTATTTATATATTTGGCCTTTCAAGAAGATTGGGAGTGCCATTGTTGTCAATCTAAGGCTCTGATACCATGTTTGTAACATCCCAAATCCGTCAGAGTGCTACGGGATAGGACCTCACAATGGGTTCTGACCCTAGCATGGAAACAAGTTCACCGGATCTTGCAACAAGGCAGAAATACATATAAAACCAAAACTGATAAAGCTGAAATATAATATATCAAAAGTATACAAAACCACAGCCGGATATCAAAACGGTATCATCATATACAGATATACATCCCAAAATCCCATAACATCCTAGATGATTACTCCTCCATATCACTCTGCAGTCCTCTTATCCTACAAAGCATCTACAAAATGGTATGAAACCGTTAGTTAACAATTCATATATAAGATCATGCATAAGCACATACACACATCCGAAATACAATAAACACCAAACATGCAATCATACATTTCCCGTTTATTATCTTAATAACATACACTCAGAACCATATTTATGGTTGTGACATGAGAAGTATATCATTCTCGCCTCTATTTATCTTACCATCTAGAGTGGTATCAAAGTACACCACCGTATACAATAAGGAATGGTTCGGTACCTTCTCCATTTACAACACTAGCCTAGTCCCAAAGAACCCCTCAGCTTCCCTCGGGAATGTTGAGCAAGCTATCACCGCCCGTTACAAGGGGCCAATCACACGTCGGTAATAATCAATATTACATGCTATAAAGCATATAACAATCACCACTCATGCATACATCCACTATAGGAATGCAACTAAGTAAGTCTTACGGACTTACCTATATCACAATATCCTCCACAATCGATTAACTCTCCAAATTCTTGCAGGCTTATACACCGCCAAAGAACTTGGTGAGTTCTGAGAAAGGCGCGAGCGCGGGCAAGAAGGGGTGCGGGCGTGGTGACAAGGGTCCGATGCTGCAGTTGCGACTGAGTGCCGGCGTGAGGGCGGCGACACACCAGGGGGCGCGGGGCGGCCAAGACAAGGCGTGAGGGCGGTTTTCTCAATAGAGCACAACTTCAATGTGCACTTGTTGATTGCACAAACCTTTGTGAAAAGCAGCAATCTTGAAATCGATGTTGAAGATCGTCATCATCATCCTCAGGGGATGAATCTAGTTCCTTCACAAGTTGCGATGGTTTGAGAAACTACAACACAACATATATACATGTCAGACAAATGTTTTAACCAATATAAAATTGACATTTGTTAAGATGAGTGATTTACTAGCGGGACTGCACGTAAAACGTTAGACCCGGGAACCTCAACTAGACGTTGTGGCTCTTCAATTACGACTCCACCACTGTTACGAATAAAATTACAAATCTATCAAAAACATGTTTTAACTAATAAGTGGCTTGAATCAAACAACACTATTTTTTCCATAAACTTTGAATCAAACAACACCAACAGTAGAACGAAATGATGCACACAAATGATTTTTTCCAACAGCAGAACGAAATCAGAAAGCCAAATAATGCAATTCCAAAGCAAATAAAAAACAAAGCATAATGAAAACAGCAAAATGAAAGCAACAGAATGAAAGCAGATTAAGCTCTACCCTCTGAAGTTATAATGAGATGCTGCATACAAAATCAAGCTATCATACAAAACCATAAGATATCATCTACAAAAGAGTTCTAAACACGCAGGATGAACATCAAAGAAGAGAAGCAATTATATTTTTCAATTTTACTGACTTGAAAGCTAAGTCAACAGCTAACTTTCCTTCTCTATGAATCATAATCAAGTGAAGATCTTCATCGAAAGCCCAAATGATGCACTTCCAAAGCAAATTAGAAACAAATTAAGCTCAAACGATGCAATTTCAAAGCAAATAAGAAACAAAGTAGAATGAAAACAACATAATGAAAAAATCAGGCTATGGCTATTAGGGTTTGATGCAATTCCAAAGCAAATAAAAAACAGATAAGATCTTCATTGAAGAGAAGCAATCATATTATTCAACTAGTTTAGTACCCGCACCTTGTGCGGGGTTGTCTAAATAAAAAATATTATATTTTCACTTTCATGCATCATATATTTGATATCAATCTATAATAAAAATTATTTTTATTAATTAATATGACTAAAATGTGAGGATTAATTTTTTTTAAATAAATAAAAGAACATAATTAAAATTCTATTACAAAGATTATTATTCGAGTATTATATCTATACCTTAATATATTATCACTTTTACTTAGATTTTGATAGAGGAGCAAAATTTTATTTAGTTTTAAATTTAACTGTGTCAAATCTTGTTAGAAGATTTGCGTTAGCTTTTCTCAACAAATCGAGTTAGAATATTGTTAATTTTGATTGGTAGATAAGTAGATTTATTTTTTTTTAATTTTTATTTTAATAAAATTGACGTGGCATGATGACTGTTTATAAATTCTAATAAAAAATTTTCTTATAAAATAATTAATGGCAAATCTGTAAATAGGTTGTGGCAAATCTGTAAATAAATTGAAAAAAAGCTGATGTGGACGGCTTTAGAGGCTGACACGTGGACAAAATGGGTGCTGCTTTAGTAGTATATATAGATTCTTTCAAACAACAGAATTAAAAAAAAAAAGCAGAATAGAAAAAAAAAATCAGGCTATGGGCCTATGGCTGTTAGGGTTTGGTTGCTTAGCTTTTTACTTTCTTGCCAAACAATATACCAAACTGTGAGGCGAGAATCAGAAACCTTAACCTTTTCACAGGACTGGTCGGAGTCTACTTATTCCTTCTTCCGACTGGCGTAGCTTCATTAGGGCCCATTTTCACGAATCTGCGATTTGAGAGAGAGGAGAGAATGAGCGAGCGAAGGAGCAGGAGTATGTGCGATTGAGGAGAGAACTAGCGAAGGAGAAGGGAGTATGTGAGAGTGGAGAGAACAAGCGAAGAACCGATTTCACTAGAGGCGATTTTTGAGTATCGGGAGGAGAAGAACGATAAAATGGAAAGATATGGCTGAAAAAATAAACAATCTAACCTAATGAATGCCCAAGAAGCTTGGGTGGACAAAAACTTGGGTGGACAGAAACTGCAACTCATACTAAATAAACGGTACGAATTTTATTATCCCGAAAAACCCCGTGAAAAAAATCTAAATAAATCACAAAGAAACTAATACCAAACCCACCCTAAATCTCTTTCTACCAAATAACCCACCAAACAAATTTTTTTCATCACCCTCAAATTTCATCTTTTAACTTCAAATTCAACCCTTTTATTACCAACGGACCCCTATTTTCACGACTCGAATTCGGTCTTCAGCTAATAACGTCATTGTACTTCCTTTGTTCCCCTAGTAGGCTGGTGGTGGAAGATTTCGGTCGTTCAAGTTTAGCTTTAGATTGACAAGAGAAGTACATAGGCCATAGAGCCTACCTTCCATCGAAGTATGGTCCAAAGCGCCGGCCGATACAAAATTCCACGGCACCGCCCACCGTTTTGGCGGGAGGCCTCAATGCAAACCCTATATTTTCCCACCCAAATCACCCGATTCCAATTACTGTTTCTCTTTCCTTTTTTGAATTTGTTTCCTTGTAAACCCGGCCATATATTCCCTATTCGAGTTTCCTTTAGGCCATCTATTGATTCCATTCACACATAAGGTACTCTCTTTCCATATTGGCTGTCTGATCTTCTGAATCGGTGATTTCTTCGCAACAATGGAGGAAGAAGCCTCTCTTACGAAGGCTCTGGTTAAACAAGAGCCGAAAAATATTGATTCCGAGTCAAAATCAGGCGACAACCAAACGGTTAGGGTTAAGAGCAGCAAGACAGAAGGCGGTGGTGATCACGACGAGGGCATTAATGGAGAAGACGAGGACAAATCTCATTCTAGTTCTTTGAGGAGAACGAGCAGGGTAAGGAAAACTATCCAGCAAGATCTAAGCTTTGAGGATTTGGATGAAGATTCTGACTTCGATGAGAAGAAGGGTTCATCTAGGGGTCGGGGTAGGAGTAGGGGTAGAGGCACCAGAGGTAGAGGCTCCGCGGGAATGGGGCGGGGCAAGCAGAAGCGAACAGAAAGTGTTTGTGAAAATGATTCAGACAAGGAGGGAGATACGAATGGGGCTAAAAAGAGGATCAAAACGAATGAAGCTATTATCAGTACAGACATGGTACTTCATCCTTCGAATGAAAGTAACACCAGTGCTTGCCATGCTTTGAGGCCCAAGTCTAGATCAAACAAAGTTGTGGAACTACTCAGGCCTGGGAGGAAGAAAGATGAGAATGTAACGAGTTCTATTCATTTAGGCTCTTATAAAGTTTACCGTTAATTGTCTTCAAGACTTTTGCTTTATCGAGTTTGTTTAAATGTCTAGTTTTTGCGGTTTGCTTGAATGCAGGGGAATGAAGTTGAATCCAATATGTGTCACCAATGCCAGAGGAATGACAAGGGAAGAGTTGTGCGTTGTACCAAGTGCAGGACAAGAAGATACTGCATTCCATGCTTAGAAACTTGGTAATCCTTTTTTAGTTTTTCTATTTTGAGATGTAATTATTAACTGTTTACCTTATATGCTGAATAGAGTGATTCTGGGCAAATTTTCGAACTCATTTGTTGTCTGTCTCAATCAACGGGAAATTTTCACTGTTTTGTGCCTTTCTTTTGTTTTATCTGTTACCGCTTGCCGTTGCTTTAATTTTAAAGCATCCTACATCATTTGTCTGTTTGATAAATTTTGTTTATCTTCTGTCCAGCCACTAATGCTTCGAATGTAGCTAAATGCTTCATCTGCTGCTCTCTATGATTCTATGATTTTGTTGCAAATTTGATGCCTGTTTTTTATGCTTTTTTTAACATATATATGTCCTCTTTAGTCACTGCAATTATTAAGTGGTTTAATAGCTTTTTGATTGGGTTTAAAAATATTTGAATGGAGCGCCAGATTTCAGATCTTCTGTGATTGTATGTGGCTTATAGTTCCAAATGATTTATAATATCTGACAAAGCCTTTCTGTACTTCTGTTATGTAGTTGATAATTGTGGGTGCAAGACATTTTATAGCAAAATGTACAAATTCTTTCTTTTCTTTGCTTTTGATATGAAGTCTGTGTGGGGGTGCTTCCGGGAGTGCAGGTACCCTGGAGTATCCGAGGAGAAGATTGTTGAAGCCTGCCCATTCTGCTGTGGTAATTGCAATTGCAAGTCGTGCTTACGCCTGGATAAGCGAGTCACTGTTGACGCTCGTAATCATGTATGTAACGGCTGTGTTGTGTGTTCTTTTATTTATTGGGAAATTAATTTTGTTTTAATTTGAAAGTGATTCAGCAATCGTAATAAACTTGTGATGGATATGTTGTGCTTATCAATTTGTTGCGTTGACTTGCTAGTTGCTACCTCCAAGTTTGCCTTAATATATCTTGTGTTGTTTACAGGTGAAGGAATTAGCTAAATTTCAATGTAGCGGTGATGAGAAGTTTCGGTATTGGTTGTATCTATTAAATATCATTTTGCCATCACTAAAACAAATTAATGAGGAACAAATGATAGAGAAAGAGGTGGAGGCCAATATTCAAGGTATACTTGTGATAGTTTAACCTCGGGTTAGATTATATCATTTCCCTTTTTAATTTCTTGAACAGGCTTATACCATTCTTTTGTTTTTGCAAATCTGTTGGTTCCCTGACCTTCCATAGGTGCTTTTTTTTATCTATATTAATTGAGAAAAAAAGTTTCACTATTATATTAGATAATATGCAAAATGCTTTTGTCATTTAGCGAAAGCAAACAACACTGCCAAATTTTAATACATAGTTCATAGTTAATGCTCCAGTATTTTTCTGCCAAATATGGCTGGAACCTGTAGCGCGAATACACTGATGTGGAGATTTGACATATTAACCTTACGTTAGAATGGCTGCAGCATACTGACTGGCTCACTTTGACAGGTGTGTCAGTATCAGATGTAAGACTGAAATATACTCCATGCCCCCAGGATACACGTGTCTTCTGGTAAAGTTGTTTTTGGTTGGCCAGAGAATTCATTTTCTGCTTCCATTATCCTATCGAAAAGTTATATGGCATTTCAATTGGAGATCAAGGGGTAGTAAATATGCTAATCTCTATGCTTTCCTTTTTTGTTTCAGTGACTGCTGTAAAACATCTATTTTTGATTTCACAAGAAGTTGTCCTAACTGTTCCTCTGATCTATGCCTCACTTGTTGCCGAGAGATCCGTGAGGGACATCTGCGAGGAAGTGATGAGGGGGAGAAGATTGAATTTATAAACAGAGGATTCAACTACCTGCATGGGATAACTGAAAGATCTTCTCGTTTGACATCTTCTCGTTTGACATCTTCAGAAAGTTCTCAGGATCATAGTACTGTAAAGGAAAAGTTGGAGTGGAAAGCAAATGAAAATGGAAGCATCCCTTGCCCTCGGCCTGATTGTGGCAGCACCCTGTTTGAATTGGGATATATGTTCAAAGAGAGTATTTCAGATTTGGTTCAGCAAATAGAAGAAATATTAACAAATAGCAATAGAAATTCTGAAATCGAAGCTGCTACTATGCCTATTTGTTCTTGTATCTCTGCAGGAAACCATGATTCTACCATAGCTGAAAGTTTAAAAGTAGCATCTCGTGAAAGTGCTGATGACAATTATTTGTACTGTCCTGAAGCAAAAAGTATTCAGCAAAAACATTTAAGACATTTCCAGTGGCATTGGGCCAAAGCGCAGCCTGTTATTGTGAGAAATGTGCTGGACACTGCAACTGGGTTGAGTTGGCATCCAATGGTTATGTGGCGTGCCTTCCGTCAGATAACAAATACTAATTTTGGACAACACCTGGATGTTAAGGCCATTGATTGCCTTGATTGGTCTCAGGTCAGTTTTCTAGATTCTGCTGTTTAATGTTTGTGTTATTTTAAAGTTCATCTTACAGAGCATCCTCTGTGACTTCCCCATTATTGTCCACAATTTTTGTAAACATGTGTGAAGAAGTTGTTCGTGATTAATCATAATAACTGAAAATATGCGAGTTTATTGGTTTTCCTTAACTTTAATACATATAATGCTGGATGATAACCAAAGGGAGATGGAGTATATTTTTTTCACAGTTGTATTCTATGTGCACGGAACATTGCTTCCAAAAATTGAGTGTTTGTAAATACAGATTTGCGTTTCAGCATGCAATCTTCTCCTTGTATAGATCTGTACTTGTATACATTCTTCCTCTTTTCTTTCTGTTTTCAAATATAAAATACATGCTGATTATTTTAATGAAGTATAGAATGATATCCAAGTCCTTGCAAATTACAAATTCAAAATTCTGTGTTTGCAAGCCCATTTTTAACATGTTCACTGCTGTTGTTTGATTATTTTTGGTTCCAGTGGATGTTATGAAAGCCAATAATGTTCTAATTCTCTTCTCATAGGATAGTTTTTACAGAGTTGTTCTCTTCTCGTTTTATTTTTAATTCATTAATACTACTATGCTTTACATTTGTAGTTTGCATCTTATTTAGTTTTATGAATGAGTGGGAATTAATGCTTATGTAATATGTTAATGCATCCGACGTCTCGTGAGTCATGCCAATCTTTTGTTGCTATATTTGTCATTTGTTTTGTAAAACCTCTGATACTCATTATACAACGTCTACAGGTGGATATCAATATTCATCAATTTTTTAAGGGGTATATTGAGGGCAGAAAAGACAGCAAAGATTGGCCTCAAGTATTGAAACTGAAAGACTGGCCGCCATCTACAGAGTTTGAGAAACGGTTACCACGGCATGGAGCCGAATTTATATGTGCTCTACCATTCAAGGAGTATACGCACCCCCGCCAAGGTGTTCTGAACCTTGCTTGCAGCCTGCCCGAAAAGTCACTGAAGCCAGATATGGGGCCAAAGACCTACATCGCTTATGGTGTTGCAGAAGAGCTAGGACGTGGGGACTCTGTAACTAAGCTTCACACTGACATGTCTGATGCGGTAATCAATTTTTACAATCACATTCTGTTGGTCAATGAACTGAACTTGTTCCCCCCACCCCCAACAAAAAAAATCACACACACATACACATATCTCTACAAAACCCTGTTTAAGGGTTCACATTAAGGCTGGTTAAAATAGGCAATGAACGGAACTTGAAGTGTTGTCCACTTTTCCTACTTGTCCATGAGTGGCATGAACTTTGTAGTGCTAAATACTTTACTCTTTACTTTTTGTTGAAATTTCTGAATAGTAATTTTTGGCTTTGACCACTGAATTCAGTTTTTTTTTTTCATAAACCAGTGTTCTAAAAGGGACCAGACTCACCTAAGTGCAGGGGCTCCTGGAGCCTAGGCATGCCTCTTTGAAGATTTTTTAAAAGAGCACCTAAATTTGTATTCAATTGATACTAAGTTCAATTGTTCAACAAATAACTTGGTACTTCAAAAACAACATACACCAAGCAAGAGATAGGAACTCGGAAGTAGATAAAGGATAGTTCTTTAACAAATGTAGTATATACAGACTGTGCAGAGGGGGCAGTGTTCTAAATGGCACTAGGCACAGGGGATCCTGGAGTCTAGGCGTAAGGCAACCTGGGCCTAGACGCTCCTGATTGAAGATTTTATGAAAAAAACTAAAGTTCTTATTAAATCAAACAAATAGACTAGTAGTTCAAAAACAACAACAATCAAGAAATAGGAACTAGGAAGTGTAAAAAGATAGTTCATAATACTAATGCAGTCGGTTAGCTAGTCACTATATTCTTATCTTCTACCGGAAATGCAGCAGCAGATGTCTTAAATTTATATGGGAGGGGAAGGGGATGTACATGCTTTGGGGCCAGGGGGTGGAACCAATTTTTAAATTATAGGAGAAGTATAGTTTCAATAACATTAGAAGAGTTAGAAGATATAATTCAGACGCATGACCCCTAGCGCCTGGCAAGGCTTGCCTTTTAGAACACTGAGAGGGGGTATAACCGAGGAGGTTATCAATTACTATGGGAGGTGAAAAGGGGAGGGTTGGATGGAAGGGAGATGAACAGGCAGAGGGCAAAGGGAAGACGAGTGCTTGGGCGCCTTCTAGACTGCACCTCTTTGAAGTGGCTGTGCCTTTGTATATGAAGGCACAAGACCCTCTGCGCCTAAGGGCCGCACCTTCTAGAACACTGTTCTAAACATGTGGTGTGGCCTTTTGATGTACTTTCAATCAGTGTAATTTGCTTTCCATGATATATTCTAAGTATCAAACTCATGTAACCTTTTTTTCTTGCTTTATTTGTGTCCATTTATAATGACCCTTCTGTCTCATGGTTAAATTGTTATTGGTCCTTAACTTTGTACTAATTTACTTACTAATATGTGATGCATTTGTTCTTGGTACCGTTTCTTTTTTCTGTCTGTCTCTTTTGTTAATCACATCTTTCACCAACTATACATGAATCCTACTACACTTTGGGTGTTCTCTTGCTGCTCTGTATTATGGAGCTGGACCTTCTGTTTCTCCATTTTTGTGAATAGATGATAAAGCTTCATCAAAAGAACTAATTATATTTTTACTTTTACATGTGTAACTTGTATACTTGATAAACTTTGGTGCTATATTGAAGATTGCTGCCAAACGTTATAGCTTTTCTTCTGCACTGTAGCATTTTACTCATTTTTGCTGTTTAAGCTGTCTTATTTATTTATTTTCAAATCTTTAATGCGTATCTGTCAGGTGAATATCTTGACACACACTGCAGAAGTAGAACTCAAACCTGAATGGTTGAAACAAATTAAAGAGTTGAAGCTAAAGCACAATGCGCAAGATCAAGTTGAGTTGTATGGTTGTCGTTTGAATATCAATGGTAATACTTGCATGACACATGATACTTCAGACCATGATTTGTGTACTCCAATTGGTATGATTGATGTCAAAGCTTCAGATGTTGAACAAGTCAACAGAGGATCTGTAACACCATGTCCTACTGCAGTTGGAGAAAAAACTTCTACCTCCCATTATGTCGAAGACAATGGAGCTTCTAAGAAGCAAATATTTCTTGATCCGAGGGACGATCTATCGATTCCTTTTGAGGGTCCACAACGTGTTATCAGTTCACCTAGTAGACTTGTGAATAATAATAGGGCAGTGAACAGTAAAATCCAAGGACAGTCTAAAGGCGATCCAGAGTGTAAAAGAGCTTCTGCAGATTTAGACTTTCAGAAGGAAGACAGTTCCATAGGTGAGACGAAGTTCCAGATGGATGGGCTTGCTTTGTCCGAGGAGGCTGTTAATGGGACAGTTGCTGGCATCAATCTGCCTTCAGAAGAAAAAGGTTATTGTGATACAGTGGAAATGACTCAAAGTGATTCTAAGAGGAAGCGCGAAATGTGTGGGAAAGAGACGAAGAAGGACTCGAACATATGCAGCCAGAAAAAGGCCAAATGTACTAGAAACATGAGTAATATGTCAAAGATTGATAATGAAGACAAAACTCATCTAGACACAGAAGCAAGAGCATGTGTAGAAGGAGGTGCACTGTGGGACATCTTCCGCAGAGAAGATTCTGATAAGTTACAAGAGTACCTTAAGAAGCACTTCAAGGAATTTAGGCACATCCACTGTTCGCCACTTGAAAAGGTGGAAGATGCGTTCTCTTTATTTATGAGCAGTTTTAATACGGATGGCAGATTCTGTTCTCTATTTGATACTGAACAAATGTTTGATTAGCCTTTAGTTTCTCGTATGGCAGGATCCTTTCCCCAGCCCTACAGTTTATTTGTTTTTATTCTTCTGAGTTTCTCTTTCTGTAATATTACAGGTTGTTCATCCAATACATGACCAAACTATGTACTTGACCGAGGAGCATAAAAGAAAGCTCAAGACTGAATACGGTTAGAAGATAAATAGCTACCACAGGTTAATGTTATTATCTGACTTCTGCAAACTTTCACATATATTTATATGCTTTTTTTATGTAGGGATTGAACCATGGACATTTGTGCAGAAGGTTGGTGATGCTGTGTTTATTCCTGCAGGGTGTGCTCATCAAGTTAGAAATTTAAAGGTACATAAATGATTTCAATGCACAATTCATAAACTGATCCTACTGATGTTTGCCGGGCATCATTCTGAATGTTTTGGTTTGTTTATGATATCCGACTTAGAGCATCGTTGATAGAGATTATTTGGTAGATTTTGATGGAGTTTTGAGTAAAGTGAAGTCTAATGTATGTTTGGTGAGGGTAGTTTATTTGGAAGATAAGGGTTTTAGACTTTTAGTAGATCACTAGAGAAGTTGTTAGAGAGTTTCTTAAAAGCTCTATAAGGTAGCTTTAGGGAGTTTATTCAATAGATAAATTTACCAAAAAATCTACCCAAAAATCCTATTCTATCAAACACATTAAAATTTTCATTAGATTTTCAAATTTTATAAAATCATTCATAACTTTACCAAAAAAACTAATTAAAAAGTTGGAGCTACCCAAAAGTCTTGTTTTTTCGGACATGCCATTAGTTTTAGTAGTGTGTTAGTTTGAACAAATTTCAAGGGAGTAGTTAGAATTATTGACTATATGTGGATATCACATGCACATCCAAAATTAACCAAATTAGTAGATCAAGCTCTTGTTATAATCCTACCTCCAAAGTATTTTACAACTCTATTGATGTCACATAATCCTACCTCCAAAGTATTCTACTACTATATTGATGTCACATTTGCTAATAAATCACCTTTTTATCCCCCAACTAAGGTGGACATAAATGGTGACAATGAGTTGTGATTGCAATACAAAATCTTTCTCTTGATACCGAAGCAAAATTTTGCAGTCGTGATCAAGAATAATTTTACGTTTTTCATTTTCTAGACGGTGAGTTATGAGAATGTCATTGATATATTTACTTTCTGATTTGTTGTTTTCCATTAGTGGGGTTTTTAAAGGGCGGTAATTAATGACCAATATAGGTGATGGAAAATGGTCCTTTCTATTATTATATAAAGTAGGCTATTTATTGATACAATTTATAAACTAGGCTCATTCAGGTATTTGTTTTGGGTATATATTTATTGTTTGAGTTTTGTTAATTCGTTTATAAAGAAATAATGGTGACTAATTGATAAAAAAATGGCCCTTTTATTATTATATGGAGATAAATAGGTCATTTGTTAGTTGATTTATAAACTAAGCTCCTGAATTTCAGGTTTGTGATTTAAATATCTATTTTTAGTTTGAGGTTTGTTAATATGTTTATAGAAAAATAATAAATCTAGTAGCATTGAGTTTCTAACCCTGATTCTAAATTGTACAAATTGCATCTTATGATTTTTTCTTTTCAAAGATAATAATTATATTTGAATTTTGATACTTGAAATCTAATAACAAAATGTATACTCGAATCTTAATACTCAAAATTTAGTACCCAAATAGAAAGAAGAGCCTAGTTTGTGTTATTAATAATAAAAAGGCCTCTTTCAACAATTTTTCTCATGACCAATTTAGTGAAAATTTAATTTTTTTAATAATTCTATTAACAATTGTGTCACATGTTTAAATGCATTATATAGTTGATCTTGTGAGTATGTATAAATGAAAATACAAGCAAAATCTCAACTCTTGGATGAATCGATGACAAAAGAACTTGTATATCTATGAATGAAAAAACTTATATGTATAAATGAATAGCCGAAAAAAACCTTGTATCTATAAATGAACTGCCAAACATATTCTCAACTCTCTTTCTCTCGGCTGTTTCTCTGGCACAGTGTTACGGAATATAAATAAATCTGAGATGTTGAGTATCAAGATTAAATCTGACAATTCTTTTTATGTGCATCTTTATATGGAGTATAAATTTCTTGAGTTTGCTCAGCTATATATGAAATGTACCAACGCTGGGCTGCTTGCACACTATTCTTTCACTAATGTGCTGAAATTAAATGAATGCTGTCTACAGTCCTGTATTAAGGTTGCTCTTGACTTTGTGTCTCCTGAGAATGTCAATGAGTGTATTCGTCTCACTGAAGAGTTCCGGGTACTTCCTCATAACCATAGGGGCAAAGAGGACAAGTTGGAGGTAAGTTGTACCATTAATTATTTTTTCTTTTTAGTGTTTAAAAGGATCTGTTTATCCTATTTTAGCAACATATATACCACTCTTCATTAAAAAATCTGAAATCCTTGAAATGCAGGTTAAGAAAATGATTTTGCATGCGGCAAAAACAGCTGTCGCATTCTTCACTGAACTGACAAGTAAGTTATCTGTACCATTGCATTAGATTTGTGCTTTCGAAAAATTGCCTCTATTTCTTCCGACTTGTTTGTTACAGTTTTTTCTTATTAGAATGTTATCAACGGTATGAAATTGCTTGAATTCTGACTTGCATCTGCAAGGCTGCATGGCTAGAGTGTGAGGTTCACACTCTTCTATATTTTAAGATTGTTGGCATTATAATATCAGAGATATTAAGTGTTGTGCTTTTTTTTATGGACTATTTGAATGGTACATGTGAACATTAGATTGAAATTCAGCCTCTCATCTCTGATTGTGCACTTGTGATATTTCTTGTTCAGAAATTCCTGATGAGGAACAAAAACGGCAGCCGTTGGACTGAGAGCTGAACTTAAGTCTCTGCTACTGCCTTCGGTACAATATCCGAATGTTAGCTTGGTGTCATCAACATTATCATTTTGTCCTCCTGTAGATAATGTTGTAATATCGGCATCTCATAGTTGTGTTGTAACAATATGATGATAGTGGGCGTTCTTTGGCTACTTTTGGATTGAACGGTTTATCCTGTTGGTGCCCTTAAGGAAACTGCTATGTTTTTAGTTAATATCAGCATTGCAGGTTGTAAACTCGCGATTTGGAGCACTATAGTGTTTTGGTTTTGTTCAGTGCTCCTGCTCGCTGCGGCTCTATGTAATGTAATTGTAAGTAGAGCGTCAATGACAAACTAGAAGTAACCCACCTACACTTTACCTGTTGAAAAACAAAGTAGTATTACAGTACACAGTTTTTATTCTATTAAAACTCCATTGATCTCCATTGCCAACAGGGTGAACAAGCTACAAGTGTGTATTTGCGTCTCCTCTTGCTCTATTCTTGACCTAGATGATGGATTTTGCACTTGACAGATGGAGCTTCAGGTGTGCTATATTCTCCTATCTTGTTCGCTTCAACGTGTTCGGGATTGTAACCCTAAATCTAATTTGGGATTTTTTTTCAGGGTTTGTCGTAATGCAACACAAACAACGACTCTTGTTTTTAGTTCTGACCCTAAATCCAAAGAATGGTTGAATGACATTTGTATGGGTTCAGTGTTTGGCTAAATCTCAATTTTATTCAAGAACCCAATTCAAAATTGTTTGCTATTCATCATTTTTTTTTTATACATAGGTAAACAATTAGACGGATCAATTTCTAGAAAGCAATCGACCTAAAGCTTCTTTAAGATGATGTCTTGAACATTCTCTGGAATCGCATTGACGTCCAGCTTGACCAAGTGACCTTGCATTGCAATCCTGTCCGCAACCGTGTTGACTTCCCTGTTGATATGTTGTATCTTGAAGTATGAAAATCCTGAGATAAAATAAGAAATATAATTGATATTCATGTCCAGCTCGCATGGAGGTTTTCAAGTTCGATTAATCGAATTGATTAGAACCAAATTATCTCCAAGTTCGATAGATGGAAAACCCCTATCTTTTGCCTTTTGTGGGCCCATTCGTAAAGCAATTGCTTCTACTTCCAAAACAGAATTTGCGTCACATGCACCGCTTCCTATAGCAATAGGAACGGCACAGTGGTCTCTGATGATAAATCCAAATGAGAATTGGTTTGTAGCAATTTGAGATGCATCAAAATTTAGCTTTTTGTTTCCTTCTTCCGGTCTTTCCCACCTTAAAATTTTCTTTTTTATTTTTTCTTCTTGTCTTTTTACTCGACGTATTGTTATTTTTTTTATTCTTATTAGCTTGATCCCACACATCTATTTGATTCATAGCTTGCATTTTAAAACTTTGTGGAATTTTAGTTTTGTAAAAAATGAACTGGTTCCTAACCATCCACATGTTCCACCAAATGACAACTAGAAGATTAAACTCGGACGTTGACATTTTCTCTTTAGGTCAAAAAGGACCTTTGTAATGTCCTTATTGTCAATGTCATAATTCTTTAAAATGGTTGTAATGTTGCAATCATCAACTGCCATTTCCAATGATGGGCACAGAAAAAAGAGGTGCTTCGCGCTTTCTGTATGATGGTTATAAAATTCACAATTCATAACAATAGGGATTCTTTGTCTATCTAGGTTATGTTTTGTTGGGAGGCCGTCTAAGGCTAGTTTCCATAAAAAGTATTTAATTTTCGGCATGACATCCATTTTCCATATCCAAGTTTTATCCGATGTGACTCCCATTTTCTGTTTTTGAATTAATTTTTTAGCTGATTTAGTCGAATATCATTCTTCATCGTTTCCAGACCAATATAGTCTATCCTTGATATCATTAATGGGAAGGTTATATTTTTTATTCTATCGATAATATCATTAGGCAAGATCGTGTTTAGTTGGTTTAACATTTGATGATTCCATGTATTATTAGTGATAAACATGGAAGCAAATTCCATCGGGTTATCCAGATTTGTAACCTTCGCCAGATCCATGAGTGTTTTTTCAATAAGCCATTTATCTTTTCAGAATCTTATCGTATTTCCATCCCTCACTCTCCATCTGAGTCCTTTATCTAAATATTTTCTAAGTTTTATTAGATTCTTCCATTGCCATGAAGCATTCGACCCGCATTGGTAATTCCATATACACTTTCCTTTAAGATAATTTTCATTGACAATTTTGACCCAAATATTTTCCGGTTTTGCCATGATTTTCCACCAAAGTTTCATTTGTAATGCTTAAATCATGTCTTCTAATTTCCTAATACTTGTGCCACCTAATGATCTTGGTTTACAGATTTTGTCCAAACTAATCAATGAATGGAAATTGGGTCCTTTTTTTTTTTTTTTGAAGAGTTAATTAGAACACCCGGTTCGATCGGCTTTGTCGATCTACGTCCGGATCGGGTACTAAATCGTGGCCCATTGCTGGGGGATACCCTCCCAATATTAGTTTTTCCATACATGCTAGCCTGGATATTCGAACTCGAATCTCCAGGCTAACCACTTAAGGAGTCTAGCACCACATCCCACTAGACCAATTGAGTATTGGTAAATTGGGTCCTTTATTCCAAAAGAAAAGTCTATTAAGTTTGTCTAGTTCATTATTCATACTTGTAGGTAACATAAAGGCTTGCATTAAGTAACTTGGTTTGACATTAAGATTTGCTTTAATTAATGTTATTCTTCCTTCATGAGACAAGGTCGATGCTTTCCACATGGATAATTGTTGTTTGGTCTTAATAATTACGGAGTTAAAAATATCTTTATTAACCCGTTCATTAATAATAGGACAACCAAGGTATTGTTCGAGACTAGTAGTGCCATTGATTCCAAGATGAGTCTGGATTCGTCTTTTGGTACTTTGATCAGTGTTTACAGTGGTTTGGAACGCCGATTTGTTAAAGTTTATAATCTGCCCTGAAATATCACAATAGTCATGTAGGTCTGAAAGAATTTTATTGCTAGCTTGCGCAGTTGTTTTAGTGAAAATTATAATGTCATCACCAAATGACAAGAAAGGGATTCTAATCCCATTTTTGGTGATCGGAAAACCGATCGATTTAGGATTTTGATCACATACTTTTTGAATATTTCTCGAAAGGTCCTCCGCACACAAGTTAAATAACGGAGGAGAGAGGGGGTCGCCTTGACGGAGACCACGTTATGGACAAAAAATGTTAGTAGGGGAGTCATTGATCAAAATGGAAAATGAGACTGTAGAAATACACTCATGAATCCAATTTCTAAATTTGTCCCCAAATCCGAATTTTTGTAATACTGCTCTTAAGAATTCTCATTCGACTTTACCGTAAGCCTTTTCCATATCTAATTTAGCCATATATCCCTCTTTATATTTTTTTACTTAAAACCATGAGAAATTTCATGTGCTATAAGCACATTATCATGAATTGATCTATTTTTTACGAATGCGCTTTGTAATGGGTGGATCAGTTTTGGAAGGACTAAGCTTAGTCTTTTTGATAGGATTTTAGCGGTAATTTTGTATACAGTTGGTAATAGACTTATAGGTCTGTAGTTTGACGTTGTAGTTGGATTATCATTTTACAGAAGTAAAGCGATGAATGTATGATTTAATTGTCTAAGAAGTTTTCCGGTTCTATAAAAACTTTTGACTGCTCTAGTGACCTCCGGGCCGACAATGTGCCAATATTTTTGATAGATCCCGCATTCCTACCATCGGGTCCTGGAGATTTATCGCTACCTATCGAAAATAGGGCTTCTTTTTCGCTTGTGGTGAAAGGTAATACCAAATTTATGTTATCTCTTTCAGTTATTTCTGGTTTAATCACTTGTAATTGACTTTGATGTTTACTCATGTCAATTATTGATGCTTTGAAACGAAGCTTGTAATCATTAATAAATTCTTCATTGATATCGACCTCTTTAGCTAATACCAAACCATTAGTCTTTGTAATTGTCGTTATAATTTTTTTATTTCTTTGGCCCGTTGCTTTCCTATGGTGGAATTTAGTATTCTTATCTCCTAATTTTGGATTTGTCGTTTTAGCTCGCTGCATCCAAAACTTATTCTGGTACTCCACTAAACATTCTCTTTTCCTATGCAATCTGTTAATTTTACCGTTTAGTACTTGGTCAAACATTGCAAATTTCTTTTTTTTGAAGACCTTCTAATTCCTCATCCACATTTCACAATTGTCTATGAATGTTACCGAATTTTTCCCGACACCATTGTTTCAAATTTTGCTTTAGTAGAATTGTATTTTTTTGCGAGGTTAAACATATGAGTCCTTGAGAATTGGGTTCTCCATACATGTTTAATGACATTCTCACGGTTTGGTCTTTGCATCCACATTGTTTCAAATCTAAACGGTTTATTTTTGGCGATGACTTGTGCGTTTTGAAAGTAAAAGAAAATCATACAATGGTCTGAATTTGTAAAAGCGTGGTTTCTAGTATGAATCCCTGGATATTCCTAAACGATCTCAAATGAGGTCATGATTCTATCTAATTTTCGTAAGTATTATCATCACTTTCTTTCTTTCTCTTCCAAATATAGTTATTTCCTTTTGTTGGAAGATACTGGAGGTTATGTTGATTAGAAAATTGAGTTAATCTATCAAATTTATTGTTAGCAGGACACACTCCTCCATTTTTATCAGACGGTAACAGTTTCTCATTGTAGTCTCCAATAATTAACATTGGAAGATTAATATTGTTCAGTTCTTCGTTGAGTTGTGACAAGAACATGTTTTTCATTTGTTCATTTGGGGGTGCATAAATAAACACTATCATGGATTCACAATTAGTGTTTTGGTTTGTGTGTTTAACTAGTAAATATCTGTCAGATGATTTACAGATTTCTATTTTTTTGCCCTTAATTTGATAATCTTTCCAAAGAAGACATATTTCCCAACAAATCCCATTGCCGGAATGAAAAATATTCTATCAAATCCCACGCTCTTCCAAACTCTTTCTTCAGGTTCATCCTTATTTTTTGTTTCCGCCAACATGATCATTTGGATGTGTTCGTTTTTACAAGTAATATTCATATTAGTCCAAAAATTCTTCTTCATGCCTCTACAATTCCAGAAAGCAATCTTCATTAGTTAGTAATTTTTACATATGGGTAGTTACATCCCATTGTTCCAACCATGATCTCCTTAATTATAATTTTTCTAGATCTTGATGTGTACGTTTTTGCGGGAGAGATTATCTTTGGACAAGGATCAAGAGCTCACGATTCCTCTCAAATTCCTCACTCTAATACAAGCTTGTGAACAACCATTGATCGCAACACATTTATTTGGTTTATCCTCTATACTCATCTTCCTTTCTTTCTTCCTGTAACAGTCAAATATCAATTTATTCATCAAAACCACACAGTGGCATTTAAATTGATTCACCAAAACATTATTGTATTCTAATATTTGACAGAATAGGGATACAATAAAACTAAGAATAATAATCCTACAACTTGTTCTAAGTAATTGAGTCGAAAAGAGATCTTCAAAGATACCCTTCAAATCGGATTTTGTATCCTTAACAAACCAAAATAACATGTTTCATTGTGATCATTATTTAGTAGCAGGAGCCCCATTTTTGTTCTACTAACTCGTAAGTACTGGGTATTTTCCTTACACCTTGGAGGGTGGTGTTTGCTTATATTCACTTTATTGACCTTAAATCCGCATAAACACACAAGTAAAAGAAATAGAGAATATAAGAAAACCATGGAATCTATGACAGCAAGCAACAACTGTAACGGTCAAAAAACGAAAATGGCCTGATCGGGAATTTTAAAGAATTAAACGGGTTTAACGGAATTAAACCCTAGAGAAAAATAAAATGGAAATGGATAAATTTCCGAAAGTCAAGCCATGGAAAATCATTATTTTATGTTATGAAGGATTCCCGAAAGTTTCGTAAAATTATATCGACTTTGGTATGTCGGTGTAATTTCTTATAAGGAACTTTGGGTAAAGAGCGTAAAGATTGAAATAAGAGGGTACCATGTGTAAAACTTTATAAGGATAAGTTGGAAAATTACAGCCATGCACGTGGCAACAAAGGCTGAATCATATGGGTTAGTAAGCTCTTTTTTAAGTCAATTAAAAGGGCTAACCTTGGATGGCAAGTAAAGAAGAAATACCTAACCTTTATATATGTATACGTGAGAGAAAGGGAGGTGAAGAGAGCTCTAGGAGCTGGGAAACCAAGAAACCAACACCACCACCTTGTAGCCACCACTTCCACCATCACTCACCACCAGTAGTTGGCCGGAGAAGTCGCCGGAAGCTGCAGAAAACGGGAACAGAGGAAGAAAATAGATATCGAGATAGGCTGTAGGAGAAGAAGCATTTTTGGGATCAAATTTCGTCCAAACCTCACCAAATTTTAACTGAAGGTACCTCTCGAGGTAAGGAACACAACCATACTTTCGGATTTTCGTTTCGACATCGGAGTAAAAAGTTATGGTCCTCGCAAGAAATCTGTTTTGCGGGATTTTTTCGATATGTGCTGTTACGTTGCGGTGTAATTTAAAATACCTTCCCATGGTCCGATCTTGCTGAATTTTTGATATGTTTCGGTAATAACAGCCACCTAGATCGTATTAAAATTTGGGATCGATTCAACGGTGGGATCAAAAGTTACAGGGGTTACATTAAAACGAATTTGGGGGTACTTGTCCAGTTTTTGTTGAAAGATTGTGAAATTAGTAGGGACTTTAGGGCATGTTTGGTTGAAATCTTATGAGGCTTGTTTGGTACATATATAGGTACGAAAAAGGAGGATAGTCCGAGTGGGAATCGGACTTAATAGTTGTTTTGCGAGGTTTATCTTTTGCAAGGTAAGTGTATATGAATTACACTTGCTTAATATATGTTATGTATTTAATATGCTATGATTTTATGCATGCTTGAGTGTATATATATGTTTGTTATAATTGTATGCATGCTTATATGTATATGAGTGAGACGATGATGATGACTTGATATTCCTTATGAAAGCATGCATGAGGTACATGAGATGATAGTGGAAAGAATGTGATGAAAGAATATGATGAAAGTATGAAATTGAGTTATGATATGAAAGTGATAATATAGGATGATAATTGATTAATTAGCCCAACTGGGTCCCGCACGGGTTTCCGGGGGACGAGGTCGCTACCTGATCTACAGGGGGCCTCAGAGGTCGCTACCTGATCTACAGGGGACCTCAAGATAAGAAAAAACAGCCAGGGGTCGCTACCTGATCTACAGGGGGCCTCAAGATAAGAAAAATAGTCCAAGATCGCAACCTGATCTACAGGGGGTCTTAGGACAAGATAGCCGAGGTCGCTGCCTGATCTACAGGGGTCTAGGACGCTATCCGGTTGGCCAACCGAAAGAAGAAAAAAAAGAGAAAGAAAGAAAAGAAATACGAAAGCAATGAGAAAATATATCGTACGATCAGTTGAAGCTAGTTAGTTAATTATCACCTATGCATCGATGCGATCGAGTCTAGCATGTTATATGTTATGTTATGATTATTTATATGTGATGAGATGATATGAGATGTTTATATGAGATGATATGTTTATATGTGATGTGTGATAACATGCTTGAATGTTTATGTGAAATGTGATATGATTGGTTGTGGAATGATATGTGAATGTGGATATGTATGTGTGCTTGGAAATGTGAGGAAGGGTATAGAGTGTCCTTTGGGGACGGGATATTAGATACTTATATATATTGGGAGAGTGCGATTTGTATACCCTTACTGAGCGTGTGGCTCATTGTTGTTATATCCACATATTTTTTCAGCTGCTCAGACTCGGCCTAACTAAGGCAAGGACGTTGGACCCAACACCTGGATTTGAGATCATATTAGGTGGGCTGTTATGGGATGCTACCGCCTAGGATGTTTTGCCTGGTTTTAAAACAGTTGTGTTTTGGTTAAACGGAGTTTATGACGTATGTTAGTATGTATATATGTTGTGAATATGGTTGTAAGATAAAGTTTTAAAAATTTACGTTTTCCGCTTTTCCGCTTATTGTTTTAAACAGGGTTAATTAATTGGTAATCAACTAGAAATGAAATAGGTGGGTCACAACAACTTATTCAACTCTTCATCTTAATTAATCATAGAGATTGATCCACCCACATGACATACATACAATAGTAAAAGTTGGAGCCAAAACTCCCTATTAGATCTTGTGAGGATTACATATGTTCGCGACAATTGGTAACTTTAGAACCAACTTACTAGTTCTACTAGTTCTAAAAACAGAATTGGAGATCATGTTATAAACTTTAGCTAAGCTGGACAAATAGTCTTGGAGATCAGATTGTTCAAGGTTATCACCTTTGTTCATTGGTTCCTTATAATTCTCTTTTGGCCGTTGGTTATTCATAGAGATTTCATTTTTCATATTGGAGTGTTTATTGTCAGTGCAGATAGTTTCTTTGAAGGAGACTTTACCCTCCTCCATCAGTTTTTTGTTTTTATAAGAAAAGGGAAGTGAAAGACAGATAAACGCTAGTAGATAAGAGTATTGGGGTGGAAAGAAACTTGCACTAGTGTCTCTGTTAATTAGCCTAGAATTTTCAGGCAAGGTATTGTGTCCTCTGAAACTATCCAGACCAGACCAAGCAGAGAGCAATATCACAAATTTTTTCACATAAATAGTTAATGCAATTGTTAAATGAGAGAAGCATATAAAATTGGATCTTAGGAGTCTAGAGATGTTCATAGTTTTACCTTTCCAGACCAAAGTCTTGGGTAGAACCAAGCACGTTACCCTCAAGTGAAAATTCGAGGTTATGGAACAAGATGACATGCTGCTTCCCAACATCGTCTTTCCCTCTCTCTTTGGCAGCATTCGAACAAGGAAAACCGGAAAAAGGAGCCATACAAGATGCTCTATCACCCCATAGCAATGGTGTTTCTTCTTTAAGTACTCGTGGACCTTTGTAACCGAGAACCTTCCAAGATCCAGCACCTTCGAGTATCGTTGACACTTGTATTGTCTGTGTTTGTTCATCTCGGACTCTTCTTCCACCATCCCGCTTTTGTTTCCCCAGTTTGGGAGAGATCGAGTACCTTCTTTGAGTAGCTTCCATAGTAGATATTCTATTGTTTCATAGGGTTTTTCGATTGTGGATCTTGGGTATTTGTTACGCTAGAAATGTACCATGCAAAAGTCTTACAATTTATAACTCGATATATTCTCATGACTCCTAGCGAACCCACAGTGTATGGGTCATTTTGTAACAAGGATAGTACTCCGAGTTCGAACACGAAGACGAAGGTGAAATCAAATCAAACAAGTGATCATGAATATAGTGCAAATCTAGTCTAAGAAAAGAGAAGAAAATAAATAAATGAAAATCATGATGTTTTTGGTTGGATTTTTCTATTCATCATTGTGTTTTTCCTTGGTTTGCTGATTTATTTTGCTCTTGTTAATAAAAGTTGTCTTCTATTCTTTTTCTTTTTTTTTCTAATTGAATTTTGTTTTTTCAATCAATCTCTTTACTTTATTTTAATGTTAAATTCCGTTAAATGCTTAACATTTGATCATTTTTTGACACCACTCCGGAAGAAACCTCTTGGGAAAAATCCAAAAAACCCAAACCGTGAGGGCACTATCCGGAACATCCCTAATTTGTATAACTAACTCTAACATTGATGCTAGTTTTCGCACGGAATTCGTATTCTCACCCTTGTGAGATCTATATAATGAACGAAATAAATATACAAATAATTTTTTTTATATTGGAAGTTGTATTTTGAGGCTAAATTTTTATCGAAATAAAAATTGGGTTTTCTAAATAAATATTATTTGCTACCCTAACTACGTAGGTTGTGTTCTAAATGAAAAATGGTATACATGCTAACTTTTGTGCGGAGTATGTTATTCAAATGAAAATTACGTTAAGGTAGTACGTTGTTTGAACTGAAATTACTTTGAGGTCTACATATCACCCAATAAACATAAAATGACATTCCATAATCACCCAAAGCTATCCATAATTCACGATTAACCTCATCCTTACGATTTTCCATTGTCTCATCTAATGTAAGGATTCCTCCTTGGCAGTAGGACTTGCTCTTTTAGTTAATTTAAAATTTTGATGATAAATGAAGGGGGAAGTACAAAATACAAAAATCCATTGTCAACTGTCATGATATGTACAATGTTCCGATTTGATGACTTTGACAAATAACGATAATAATGAGTTGATAATGATATTTTAAATCAAGTGAATAATCAAATTAGTGAATTTCTAACCAATGACTATGTGGTATGCACTAAAATCGTTAATTATAATATGCTATTAAAGAACAAGTGTATACGATGTATCTTTAGCTAACAAGTACCTTTATCGTAGGTTTGTCAGATGTCTCTCAAGACGAATCAAATACATGTCTCAGATGTAACAAGATCAATCATTCAAAACCTTATCATCATAGCACATATCATTGTACAAGGTATAGGTCAAACCTCATAAATTTCACGAGCACTCAAGAGAATGTCATAGCGTTTTCACATGTGTTAAAAAATATATATAATAACATTCAATCTCAACACATACACAATAATCGTTAACTATAAGTTTATCAAGGCATTCTCAATCTCCATCGTGTCGCTTTCCTGCAAGTATATTATGAATCAAGAGGTCTTTTCATAGGTTGTAACTTGGTCAGGTAATGGGTAAGGGTGATGAGTTATTTTGACTTTGTGGTGCACTAAGATCTGAGAACTAAGACGTCTCGAGGCTCACGACTGAATTGATTATTGTGTCCAATAGATCAACTTATCTTCTTGCAATAGAAAGATTTCTTCACACTTGGCTCAACACTAGTTACACTCCTCTTCTCAACACTTTGTACATTGCAAAACTTGCTTCCCTCTTTTTCTTCTCTTTTTTTAGTTAGGTGTAGGTGGTGCATAAATATATCTTTTGATATAACTTTTCTTTTCTTTGTTTTATGCAACGTACCGCCAACCTTTACACTTTGATGCTCTTCACTACACACAACACATACTTGTTTCTTTCTTTCTTCCTCCGATGTATAGTGTTATCTTCTAATGTCTAGTTGGACCAAACAAGGCTAATCACAGCTAGGAATAATTTTGTGGAGCTAAAAAGAAAGGTTGATACCCCCAAAGTGGACTAACACGATGGAAATCATGCTTATGATAGTAAGGGAATAATAAGCTTCACAAAGACATGCCTCAACCATGTTCACAAGTGTAAAAGCAAGAAAAAGTATGTGTTCTCGAAAGAGATGTAACATCCGGAATTTTTATTCAAAATTGTGAGTGACTTATCGAGCTTCCCGCGGTCGTAACTCAGTTTCCTGCATGCACGAAGTGTTGAGCGTCGAGTTTTATTCCAAATCTCGTTCCGACCTCTCGTTATTTTACCCTTGCTTTTGGACCCCTCGGTTCCTAGCGTAAAGTGCGAGGATGGGTCAGCTGACCCTTGGGTTCCCTCTATTGTTTGCAGTCTTGTCCCTTTCTCCCTCTCTCCTCTTCTCCTTCCCATTCACGTTACTCTTTTCTCTCTTCCTTCACTTGAGCTCTCTTCTCTCTCTTTCCTCTTGGATCTCTTGGAGTGTGGTCAACAGTGGAGAGCTGTGGGTTTCATTTTGGTAAGTACTTCCCCTTCCCTCTCTTCTTCTTCCTTGTTGAACATCTTCTTCTTCTTCTTCTTCTCTCCTTCTCCATTGTTATGGATGAAGCTTTGGAAGAGGTTTGTTCTTGGTCCTTTGCATGCATAGGTTCTTAGCTCGATTAGGTCATGAGGGAGAGCCTTGATACCATGGATGATGTTTGAAGAAGACCCAACAAGAGAAGGAGGCCATTGAAGCTCAAGATCCACAGTCGAAGACGAAGAAATTGCTATTTCTAGAGTTCTACTGCGGGGCGGCATCAGGCGCCGCAGGGGCGGATCTTAGCCAACTGCGGGGGTGGTGAGGAGTTCCGCGGGGGCAACGGCAGGTTTTTCCAGCAGCCGCGGGGGCAGATGAACAGTTTCGCGGGGGCCGTGACCTTCAGCACGCAGTTGCGCCTTTTGTTTCCGCGGCTGCGTTTCATCAACAATAGGTTCTTCTTCTCCCATCTTCTTCGTTCCTTCCTTAGTTGTGAGGTTGTTTCATGTTAGTATCATGCCTAGGATGGACCTAGGGTAGTTGTGAATGTCATCTAGTGGTTGTGAACCTAGGAGACCTTAAGGCTCGATGTACTTGTTGGTGTTGTGTATGATGAGCATGTTAGACCTTCTAGGCTAGATGACTCCTTCTTGGATGTGGTTTAGGTTCTTGTGAGGCTATAGGCTGTTGTGAGTTTCATTTACATGTTGAGAGTGTTGTGAGTATCTTGGATCCTAGGATGCATTCCTAGCTTGAGGGTTAGGTGATCTTGCTTAGATCACTAGAGTGAAGTCTAAGACTTCTTGAGCGTGAGCATGTGTTGATACGTATATTCTTATGAGCAGGTTGTGGGCTTCATCCCAAGGGAAGCTAGATTGTTGTGAGTTGAGATTTGAGGCAAGGTAAGTCTCCGGACTTACTTAGCTCGTATTTTACGTATTAGCATTGATGTGTGTTTGGTGGTGTGTGTGTATGTTATTGTTATGTTATAAACAACTAAACCGGTAATAGGACCACCGACCTTATATTATTTTAGTCCAATGGTGTGATAACGTGCGGTGACATCATCTGCCTAGCTCTTGCGTGAGTCTAGAAGGTTCTCGGCGACTAGCCCGGACGGGTAGACGGTCGGATGCATCAGTACCATTCCTTGCCGGTAATTAGGGACCGAGTTGGGATCACGGTGGTCTCATGTCACAAACCTAAGTTGAATTAGAACGGGATATGACTTAATAATAATAAAGATAATAAACCAGATTGGTGTGCTTTTGAGTATGTTGTGTGCTTATGATGATTTACGTGTGTTTGTGCCTTTCCCATTGATCCTAATGCCTAGAATATGAGCTAACGGTTTTAAACTATTTATGTAGATGCCTTGCAGGTTAGGGACGCCGCCGAGTGAGGTGGAGAAGTTGACAGCCGGGTCTCCATACATTATAGGACGGGGACATTTATGTCGTTCGTTGTTGTGGGTTATGGTTGTATGTTGTACGGTTTTGGGTTTATGTTTGGAGTTGTGTTGTTTTGACGACTCGCTTGTGTTTCCACGTTGTACCTTCTCTTTCAGTTTCCCTCGCATACATTGTAAAACGCTTTAAGTATTTTCCTTTATTTGTGCCTTGTTGGAAAGGTCCGGTGAAATTGTTGTCAAGCTAAGGGTCGAGACCCATTGTGAGGTCTCGCCCGTAGCATTCCCTAGTCCCGCGGATTTGGGGTGTTACAAAGTGGTATCAGTGCCCTAGGTTGACAACAATGGCACTCGCAATCTTCTAAAGGCCGAATGATGAATAAACAGAATCCCCACGGGTTCTGACTTTTTCGTTTTTAAAATCATATGCATGAGTCGGGTTTGGGTTAGAATGTACGGGACCACCACTCCTTCCGCGGACCTCGGCGACGTAGTTTATGGACTTTTGATTATATAAATGTATATATTTAGATATCCAGATATGTATAATATATGTGATTGTAAGTTGCATAATGAACTTGATATATGTGTATAGTTATATATGTGGACGGTTATATGTTTTGGGACCTTATATTGTTGATGTAATGCTGGATGTGTTATAATTGTAGTGATATGCACATAGGACTTATTTAGTTATGTATACGTATTCTCAGATATATAGTATTATATGGAGTTATGGGACCTTTGAGCTAAGATGATGATATGATATCACCACCTTTAAGACAATGATGTGGCTTGGGATAGCGTTCATACGTGGTGGATTACGCTCAAGTATCGAGTTGAGCATTTCGTGCTAACGAACATCATGGCATTCTCGAGTTCCTTTTAAAAAGGATCTCGAAGAGGAGGATTGGAGATGACGTAAACAAAGGACAACCAAGTGAGAGAACAACTCGAGACAACTTAAGAGAAATCGGAACGGAGACCATACAAGAAAAAGGAGTAACATGAAGATGTGGAAGGGTTACAAAGAAGTCACAAATGGAAGGACAACGAGACCAATAGAGATAACATATAGGGGTTCTTCAAGAAGACGCGTGGACACCTAAAGACGCAAATCAAAGAAGAGATGGGTGCATTCTAACAAGGTTAAAGGAGGTGTTCCATTACGATAAGTGAAGCTTTCCTTAGACGCTCCTAAGCTTTGGAGTCAAGATGTGAAGAGCGATCGAACCAGGTGTGTAAGATGTAAGATACCGTAAGCTAAGCTTACGATGTACCATTAAGTGAATAGTCAATATTACGAGAGTTATGAGAAGAATGGCATGACGGGGATTCACGTGGAGTCGACCGATTTCCGTTATGATGATAAGGCTAAGAAACGCCAAGAAGATAGAAGTGTTAGTAGACGTGATCCCGAGAAGAGGAGTGACACAACAAGGAGCTTTAGTTATGAAAGGACTTAAGACGACAACCAAGGAATACGCATGCGGTTGCTGAATAATGTTGGAGGTTTTTGGAGAAGACACGCTTACAAGATGTCGTGAGGCGCGGTTACGCCTATGAAGGCGAGTTATACAGAACATGAGGCCTAGAAGAGTATGGATACGTTATGAAAAAGGAAGGAAGCATGGAACGTGGGAGGAGCTAACGGAGTTGAGGTAGGGTACCCCAAGGAGGGTAGCCTTCATGATAATAGTGACATAAGTATATAGGCTTGGTAAGTCGTTGACCTTAGAGAAGGTCAACCACAAGCTTATCGGTGACGACCGAGAACGTATAAAGTGCGGGTTATTAATTGAGAAGTTGTAGACGGGAGGTATAACATCGAGCGGAGACTATAAAGGAACGATAACAAAAGCTTGGAGTTTTCTCTACGGTTAGATGTCAATAGTAAGAGGTACATCAACAGAAGCGTGATTGTCTTGAGCAATATAATGTTGAATGGTTTAAGCAAGTGACGGTAATAGACCTCCCAGAGAGGTAAGGTAATGACCCTTTTTGGACCTTTATAGGTCTCGAGTTTTTGGCATATGGAGGAATGGCGCAGATTAGTACATTAAGGGTGTAAGCACATAAGGCCTAGTTGGATCCGGAGGAAAGTGAAGTTCCCGAGTTGCTTTGAGCAAATGGGAAGATATGGGAAGGAGATGCATGGTATTTCGTCCTTATGGAACGAATGATAAGTTGTCATGAACAAGAAATGAGTCGAAGTGGTTAGACTCACCCAAAGGAGCCATGGGGGCTACGGTGTGAAACGAGCGACCGAAGCTACAGTAACGTTGTAGGCTTTAAGCTTAAGGTGATGGTGCTTGAGAATTCTTGAGTTAGAAGTTTTAGTGGTTTGGAATGGGGAATTTCTTCCGGTCTTCCCTTCAAGGCTTCCCGATAAGAGTTGGGAGGAAAGGTATGAGTCGGAAAGTTGTACTTTGATTTCCAAGAGATATGTATGGTGAACGACGAGTAAGGGAAACTTCTTTGTATTGGATGGCTCGTTAAGACTAGTGGGTGTGGTTACGAAGTTTGATTAGATCGACTTGGAGTTGGGATGTTACCAGATTTGGGTGGTGAGAAGGAAGGACCTTTATAAGGTGGTATTTAGGGCCAATATGGTTACTACAAGTGTAGTGAAGTCATTTGAGATCGTAAGTGCGATTGATGAGTTGAATTTTACACAGAAGAGTGTCCATCAATTTACGGAATCGAGTTACAATGAAGTCGCGCAATTTGCGTTGTTTCAGGCGGTTCCAAGGTGGACCCTAACCTAATGATTGTTATGACAGTTATGATACATGAGTGATAGGAATGATTCTTATGGTCGGATGTGACGATACCATGTTGTACTCTCAAAATTGAGAGGAACGAGCTTGACTTGGGGTGACAAGGATACCGGTTATGCAGGATAAGAAGATAAGCAGAGTTATCTAAACGGGATAGGACATCCGCGGCGACCTCCTAAGAGGTGTAGCGGGTTAAGAATACCCAGTAGATCAGATGAGCACTAGGTGATAGTTTTCGTAATACATTCAAGGTATGGGGAGGAGATATGAAGCATATAAGTTGGTAGACCATAACCGCCGAGTTACGGGATGGTTTTGACACTTTCTTGATTCTTCCCTTCTAAAGAAGATAACTGGATCGTGAGATCCGAGACGTATCCATGGAGTTTTAACAAAAGCAGAAGAGGTAAGTGACCTCCTTTTCGTTTTCTTTGACACAAACATCGAATTATGAAGACTGTATGACATTATGGATACATCCAAGCGGGGCTTGGGATGTGCATGAGATAACAAGAGAGGTTCCGTGTGTACATAGACATTGGCGGGTATATAAGAAGGATGACCGACTAAGGGTCGAAATTTAGCCGCTTTAGGGCACGTGCTTATCGTGATGTCGGTTTAGCTACGGAGTAACATGTCAGGCATGTATGAACAATAAGAGTATGATCTGTGTATGTATACTCACTCACCAAGAGTTGAGTACCCAACATAGGCGATGGTTAGGGATGGTTAAGGGCTTTGGTCGAAGATGGTCATTGAATGGCTTTGAAAAAGATCCGGGATAGAAGGTTCCGATGAGAGATCCCATAGTTATCTTTATCGGTTGATGGTTTGTTAAGACCATGACGTTGATAAGAGATATCCGGTATATGACGTTCACATTAGTGAGACGGGCTTGAGGCCGATGTGGCTAAGTACATGGCCCTTATTTGAACCATCATCAAGACAAGTTGAGCACCGTATGATGAGAAAGAGGACTTCACCCACCGCGAGTTATGCAGTGGGAGTGGTAAGATACCTCCAGGGAGATTGTTACTGGTTTGAGACCATGTAACGGTTGCGACGTGTTTGGGTCATTGCGGAACAACCGACGAAGATAATGTATTTACACCCTATTGAGAAATAGGGCCGATGAGTCAGCTAGTAGTGGAATATGCTAAGAGATAGTGAGATTACTTGGGAGTAACATAGTCTCGGATTGAGATGAGCGATTCATCTCGGGATCTGTTGGGTAGCGGGATCGTGCCACTTAGGGGACCAGTTGTCTCTCATGATATTTATATCCTCGGATAGTTGGTCAACTTAAGAGGACTTTTGTGATCTTGGATGCCGTACAAAGAGCATGTGTGCGAGGTAAGGGGTAAGGGTAGACATGATACCTCCCCTTTGATTGAGCTTTCGTCTGATGATAGTTAAGATGTATCGTTTGTGATGGCCTTTGCGAGGCATTTTATGGACGGAAGTATAGTACACCTTGGTGTTGGAATTTGGATCTTATATATAGGGATAGCCGTAAGCAAATACTGGACGACCTCGCTCGAGTAGCGGGAGTCCAAAGGCGGATGCTAGACAAGATAAGTCATGAGGAAGTATGTACAGAAAAGAGGTACGGACCTCTTGGGTTCGGATATGAGACGAGTTGAGTTAAGAGTATCACGGATGCGAGGCGTTATACGTGTTGGTCATTAGAAGGGAGTTGGGTTCCAGTATATTGGACCTTTTTGGAGATCTTGGCGCAAGTAGCGAAGTGGTTTACCGGTTGGCATGGCAACCAAAAGTGGAGAATGTTCACCGGGTTTCAAGTGTGACGATCGATGGAATACATGTATGGCTCGAGTTATGATGCTAGTTGCGATGATCTAGTGATAGACGAAGAGCCGATCAAGCTACCGGGAAGACGTGATATAGTATCTTTATCGAAGTTTTACGATCATCTAGTTAGGTCGAGTTGGCCGATGGGTTAGATTTTTACGTGCATGTGCGAGTTTACGTGTTTTGTGCCCCGAGCAGGAATGTGTTGTATGATTGGTTTGCTTTTGTCTTATTATGCGATATGTGGTTCATGCGAGTATGTGTGTAGGCCTTCCGAGGTCTTGACGCGGTTACACGAGTGTGTGATGGTTATCGAGTAGAGTGTTGGCACGTTACGGTTTGAGTGGTTACCGAGTTAGTCACCCGAGAGTGTTGTGTTTAGCAAGTTTCGGGATGAAACTTGTTTTTAGGGGGATTAGTTGTAACATCCGGAATTTTTATTCCGGATTGTGAGCGAGTTATCGAGCTTTCCGCGGTCGCGGCTCAGTTTCCCCGCAGGCACGAAGTGCTGAGCGTCGGGTTTTATTCCAAATCTCGTTCAGACCTCTCATTATTTCACCCTTGCTTTTGGACCCCTCAGTTCCTAGCGTAAAGTGTGAGGATGGGTCAGCTGACCCTTGGGTTCCCTCTATTGTTTGCAGGCTTGTCCCTTTCTCCCTCTCTCCTCTTCTCCTTCCCATTCACGTTACTCTTTTCTCTCTTCCTTCACTTGAGCTCTCTTCTCTCTCTTTCCCTTTGGATCTCTTGGAGTGTGGCCAGCAGTGGAGAGTTGCGGGTTTCGGTTTGGTAAGTACTTCCCCCTCCCTCTCTTCTTCTTCCTTGTTGAACATCTTCTTCTTCTTCTCTCCTCCATTGTTATGGATGAAGCTTTGGAACAGCATACTTGATCCTTTGCATGCATGGGTTCTTAGCTAGATTAGGTCATGAGGGAGAGCCTTGATACCATGGATGATGTTTGGAGAAGACCCAACAAGATAAGGAAGCCATTGAAGCTCAAGATCCACAATCAAAGACGAAGAAATCGCTTTTTCTGGAGTTCTATAGCGGGGCGGCATCAGGCGCCGCGGGGGCGGATCTTAGCCAGCCGCGGGGGTGGTGAGGAGTGCCGCGGGGGCGAAGGCAGGTTTTGCCAGCAGCCGCGGGGCGGATGAACAGTGTCGCGGGGGCCGTGACCTTCAACACGCAATTGCGCCTTTTGTTTCCGCGGCTGCGTTTCTTCAACAGTAGGCTCTTCTTCTCCCTTCTTCTTCTTCGTTCCTTCCTTAGTTGTGAGGTTGTTTCATGTTAGTATCATGCCTAGGATGGACCTAGGGTACTTGTGAATGCCATCTAGTAGTTGTGAACCTTGGAGCCCTTAAGGCTCGATGTACTTGTTGGTGTTGTGTATGATGAGCATGTTAGACCTTCTAGGCTAGATGACTCCTTCTTGGTTGTGGTTTAGGTTCTTGTGAGGCTATAGGCTATTGTGAGTTTCATTTACATGTTGAGAGTGTTGTGAGTATCTTGGATCCTAGGATGCATTCCTAGCTTGAGGGTTAGGTGAACTTGCTTAGATCACTAGAGTGAAGTCTAAGACTTCTTGAGCGTGAGCATGTGTTGATACGTATATTCTTGTGAGCAGGTTGTGGGCTTCATCCCAAGGGAAGCTAGAGTGTTGTGAGTTGAGATTTGAGGCGAGGTAAGTCTCCGGACTTACTTAGCTCGTATTTTACGTATTAACATTGATGTGTGTTTGGTGGTGTGTGTGTATGTTATTGTTATGTTATAAACAACTAAACCGGTAATAGGACCACCGACCTTATATTATTTTAGCTCAGGTGTATGATAACGTGTGGTGACATCATCTGCCTAGCTCTTGTGTGAGTCTAGAAGGTTCTCGGCGACTAGCCCCGGCGGGTAAACGGTCGGATGCATCAGTACCATTCCTTGCCGGTAATTAGGGACCGAGTCGGGACCACGGTGGTCTCGTGTCACAAACCTAAGTTGAATTGGAACGGGATATGACTTAATAATAATAAAGATAATAAACCGAATTGGTGTGCTTTTGAGTATGTTGTGTGCTTATGATGATTTACGTGTGTTTGTGCCTTTCCCATTGATTCTAATGCCTAGAATATGAGCTAACGGTTTTAAACCGTTTATGTAGATGCCTTGCAGGTTAGGGACACCGCCGAGTGAGGTGGAGGAGTGGACAACCGGGGTCTCCGTACATTATAGGACGGGGACGTTTATGTCGTTCGTTGTTGTGGGTTATGGTTGTATGTTGTACGGTTTTGGGTTTATGTTTGGAGTTGTCTCGTTTTGACAACTCGCATGTGTTTCCACGTTGTACCTTCTCTTTCAGTTTCCCTCGCATACATTGTAAAACGCTTTAAGTATTTACCTTTATTTGTGCCTTGTTGGAAAGGTCCGGTGAAATTTTTGTTAGGCTAAGGGTCGGGACCCATTGTGAGGTCTCACCCGTAGCATTCCCCAGTCCCGCGGATTCGGTGTGTTACAAGAGACTCAATCGTAAGTTCTAGACAATCAAAGCATATAAGAGAACACCCATGGAAAAGAAGATACAAAAACCGATATAGAGTAAAATAAAAAAATCAAGTTTTTGGAAAATAAGAAGCACAAAACAAAAAATGCATGTTTGCAGAATAGGTGAAGTCCGATCAACCCTATAGATCTCAATTGATCAACCACTACTTTTACAAACAGAAGAGATAATGTAAAGTAAATATGCAATGTTGGAAGTTTTGTGCTTGGCTGATCGGCCATATGGGCATGGACCGATCGGTCATGCTAAAAAGCGAGGCGGATTTTCGGAAAAAGACTAGAATATTTGAAAAATAACGGAGAAATATTTAAAAAAATTTGAAAACTATTTTGTACTTACCCCATACGTAAATCTTGCATTGTTCTCAATGTAAGAAAAATAAAAAGCTTAAAGCAAAGAGAAACTCACAAAATGGTTTAGAATTGTCTCTCTATCAACACTTCTTTTTGGTCTTTTAGTTGGACCTAACTTGTACAAAGAAAAAAAAATCAAATAATGCAAGGTTTTGAAATAAATAGGTCAAGCAAAACAAAATCCTTTCCGAAAATGGAACCAATTTGATGAGAGATGAAATGTGATCCTCAAATCTCGTAAATAACTACAAGACCCACTGTAGTACAAGGAGTCAAGATTGAACACATGGAAATCGATGTAATGATTTGGCGCATTATTAATGAAACCAACATATAATAACACAAGACTAGAAGACAAATGTGTTAGTCAATCAGTCAATGCCACTATCAGTCGGACTCGAACACCGACTCAACAAACATGAAAATAGAAGCAATGAAGGAGAAAAATGCATAATAGCCAATCGGCCAAGCCTCAGTTGATCGACCAAAGACTCGAACTTTAATTTTAAATAAATAAATAAATAATAAATAAATAAATAAATAAATAAATAAATAAATAAATAAATAAAGAGAAGAGAAGAGAACGTGAAGTGAAATATGAAGAAATCCTTTAAAAGGCCGATCGGCGTTAAAAGGGGAAATCCTTAGTAGGCTGATTGGCCTTAAGGGAGATCTTGAGTAAACCCGATCGACCTTAAGGAAATATATCGATCGGTCGCCACAAAAATCATAAAACAATAGCAATAAGGGAGAGAGATAAGATTTTATTTTGCGGAACCAAGTAATAAGGGTTGAAGTGTGAGGCTCAAATCTCGCAAATAATTACAAGACCCACTTTAGTATAGGGAGTCCAGATAGAACACCGGGAAGACGATTTTTAACTTTGGTGAATTTATTAAGAAATTAATAATTAGTAAACTGCATATATATAAAAAGTAAAACAAAGCAAATGAAGACCGAAAACCAAGTAAGGGCGATCATGCTTAGTAGAGTCGATCACCCAAAGACAAAATCTTTAATCAAAGATAAGTAAATAACTAAACAGAATTGAAAGTGAAGCAAAAAGGGAAAAAGACCTTGCTAAGGCCGATCGGCCTTAAGGGATGATGCCGATAGGTCACCTTAGAAACTAACACAAAACTATAACAGAAAGGGAGAAGAAAAATTGATGTGGGGTTGATGCAGCAGTTTTCCGATCTAGATTGAAGTCCATCAATCGACAACAAAAGCAGATCTCGGAAAATATCTCGGGTTACTGGTCGGGCCGAGATTTGTGAAACTCGAACACAAAGAATGTGAGTTTTATGGAATGATAATGGTAGAATAAGAAGATGATAATATGGAATAAAAGTATGGAAAATATAGGAAGCTAAGACTTAATGTTAGACTTGCAAAGAACCTTGACCAATTGGATCAAAACCCTCAACAAAGAATTACCTTAACCCTTCCTTCTTCAACTAAGCACAAGCCTTCTAGAAAAGGCAAACACAAGGAGGGACTAGCTTGACTAGTAACACCAATCTTCAATAAGATTATCACACACAAAAACAACCTAGCATGGACTCACAACGATTCAGTCAAAGACTCTCTTTTTGATTGAATATGAATGAATAAAATGCACACTTCGTAAATGAAGCAACAAGTATCTAACAATATATTTGGAAAATATCAAATCTAAGCTAATGAGTCTCGACCTCCTAAGGCTAATTATAGGCGAGATTCCTTTGAAAGATAAAATAAAAGATAATCCTAAAGATAGGATCAAAATTAAAAGATACCTTTAGAATGTTTAGAGCTTTAAAGGTATTAAAATAAAATAACTAACAACTAATAAGATCTTGATAGAAGCAAATCTCGACAGGGATCTCGGGCGAGATTTTGTTCTCAGGGTCGAGATTCGGACTGGCTTGCTCAATTCTCGATCCAGCCACATTTCTTGTGTCTTGGATCATCTTCACTCTTGTAGGGTCCTTCCACAATAGACACTAATGTCACTAAAGAAGACTTAGTCACAAGTAGAGTCTCTTTAGATGTACTTGTTGTCAATAAGCTGGACCTTGCTCGTGATATAGTGATAGATCATTCTATGTCATGACTTGAAGATGATATAGCCTCCTTCGCCTTCAATGCCTTTTCTCTAGCTCTAGTGATTGGTCCTTGTATAGTTGGTGTTGGGGATGATCCCTCATCATACTCCCCTTCTTAAAAAGGATTCGTCCTCGAATCACCATTCTCATCACTAGATACAAAAGGACTCAAATCTCCTACATTGAAGACAAGGCTCGCACTATAATCCTCCGGAAGCTCCAAAACGTAAGTGTTGCTGCCAACCTTACGTTTTACTCGAAATAGTCCATCTCCTTGTGGAGACAACTTATATGCTAGTTTGAATAACATTTTCTTGCGATTCCGATTCACCTTGGATGCCACGTTTTTCCCTTTGTTTTCCAACCTTATGCGTGTCTTTTCATGCAACTCCTTGATGAACTCAACTTGTTTTTCTAGAATAAAATCTACTCGCTTCTCTATAGGCAACAATATATGATCAAAAGGGGTCAAATGAATCAACCCATAGACACACTCAAAAGGCATTAGATTAATATATGAATGCAAGGTACGATTATATGCAAATTCCACATGTGGTAAGACATCCTGCCAAGCATTCAAATTGTCCTTCAATGCAACCCTCAAAATACGTTAAAGTCCTATTAGTGACTTCCGTTGACCATTCGTTTGAGGATGACTAGAGGTTAAAAATAACAACCTTGTGCCTAGCTTTCCCCAAAGAGTCTTCCAAAAAAAAACTTAGGTACTCCATGCAACCTAAAAACTTCCGTAAAGAATAAGTTATCTATATTATAAGCATCATCGGTGTTATGACAAACAATAAAGTGAGCCATTTTTGAAAAAAGATCAACAACCATAAAGATAGAGTCTCTTCCCTTCTTAGTCCTAGGTAAACCTACAACAAAATTCATACTAATATCAAGTCATGGTAAAGTAGGTGTAGGTAAGGGAGTATATAAACCACGTGGTAAAAGTCAAAGGGAAAATCTAGGGATACACACTTTATCCTCATGGAACAAAAAACCTTCAAAAATATAGAATTTATCATGCAACAGAGGCAAATCTGGGTCAGAATCTCGGGCGAGATTTTGGCGTAAGGCCAACATTTACGCTACGTATAAATATCACCAAAATCGATGATATCCACGTATAGATCCTTAATATAATAGAAACCTAAGACCTTTTAATCCATAGTAGTGATCAAAGAATGCCTCTTGGAAAGGGCATCAACAACAACATTATCTTTTCCTTTCTTATACTTGATGATGTATGGAATAGTTTCTATAAACTCCATCCATCTACCATGCCTCCTATCCAACTTATCTCAACTCCTAAAATGATTTAAATAATCATGATCAATTCTAAGGATGAATTCATTAGGTCAAAGACAATGCTACCATGTCTTAAAAACTCGAAATAAAGCATATAACTCGTTATCATAGGTTGAATAATTCAAGCATGCCCCTTTCAAATTTTTACTAAAGTAGGAAATTGGCTTACCTTCTTGCATGAGCACTCCTCCAATGTTAATCCCTGATGCGCCACACTCAACCTCAAATGGTTTAGTGAAATCTGGAAGTGCTAGAAGTGGTGCATGCGATAGTTGTTTCTTCAACTCCTTAAATGCTTTCTCTTGCGCTTCTCCTCACTCAAACCAAACTTGCTTCTTCGTGAGAGACGTGAGGGGGGATGTAATGGTACTAAAATCCCGTACAAAATGTCTATACAACTTTTCTATTCCATGAAAAGATTGGATATGGCCGATTGTGGTAGGTGGAGGCCACTCTTGGATGACTTTAATCTTCTCCTTGTCCACCTCTTGTACTAACTACAAATCTAAGGAAAAAAACTTGATTACTACTAAACTCACATTTCTTAATATTAACATATAAAGATTCAGTTCTAAGAGTCCCTAGTACTTCCCTCAAATGTTTTTCACGCTCCTCAATTGATTTGTTGTAGATGAGAATGTCATATCACTTGGCCCTTCGGATTATTTTCAGTTCTTCCGGGAAGCTTTCCTTGATCTCTAGGAACTTTTCCGGCCTTGCTAAATACTTGATTTTCCAAGGCTTTTTGTGCCTTATAGATCGAAGTAATTGAACTCTCTAGTCCATTCATCTTTCCCATCATAGCTTCCATCATATCTTCAAGTTTTTTCTTTAGTGGCTAAATCGAACTTGATGATGGTTGTTCCTGACTTTTCAAAGGAATAGAAGTAGAAGAAGTAGGAGGGACTAGTGCATTTTCAACATGAGAATAGGGGTTACCGGAATTATTTTGATTGGATCTCCAATTGTTGTAGTTCCGGTTGTTGTTGTTGTTGTTGTTGTTGTTGTTGTTGTTCTTATTCCCTTGATGATTTCCTTGATTAATTTCCCTTCCCACATAGCCCACATCTTGCTCCTTGGGTTGTTGTATATGTGTCTTCAAAAGCTCCTTCAAAGCTTTCATCTCGTTGTTGAGAGTATTTATTTGTTTAATGCTGGAGGAAGTAAGGTTCATCTCTTGAGGTCTTGAGCTTTGACCTCCTGTATCAACACTCCGGTGGGAGTACTTCTCAATAGTAAGAGCTTGTTTTTCAACAAAATCCCACGCTTCATCAATTGGTTTATGCATGAATGTTCCAGCTGAGAGTGATTGAAGTTTGAACTGCGTTTCCGCATCCAAACCCTTGAAGTAGATCACTAGCAAATCAATCTTTGGAATCCCATGATGTGGGCAATCCAACAAGAGGTCATTGAACCTTTCCCATGACTTAAAGAGGCTTTCACCATCCCTCATCACAAATGCATTTATTTTTTCTCTCAACTCCGCCGTATTTGATGGCGGAAAGAACTTGGTGAGAAACTCCGCGGTCATTTCCTCCCATGCATTAACTCTTCCGGTGGGAAGCGATTGGTACCATGCAAGTGCTTTATGCTTCAAAGAGAAAAAGAAAACACGCAGTTTATAATTGTTATTTTCACATCTAGAAGGTCTCAAAGTTTCCATCAAAATCTCATAGTTTTGTAAATGTTGGTGTGTTGACTTTCTCTCCATTCCTCCAACACGATTATGTTGAATCATTGTAATGACTTGAGGTCTAAACTCATACTCTCTTTCAGCCGGATCTCCCAAGTTGATGCCCGGACGGCATGCTTGTTGGGCGGGATCCATCCATTGACCAAGTTTTTGCAGAATCCCCATAAACAGGTCAGCTGGCTCAACCCTCGAATTTGCTCTCTCAATTCGGCCATGTCGGCTCAAAGTTGCTGTTATTGAGTAATTGTTTCCGCTCTCTCTTTCCTCAGAGCTTCATCTCACATCCTTATTTGATCTCGAGCATCAACTATTTCAGCTCGAAGATCCTCTACTCCTTCATTATTGGTCTTGACTAATTCCCCGGTAACGGCGCCAAAAACTTGTTCGCTCCAAAAGGTGTGTGTACAAAAAGCTTTATATTTATATCCAAGAATAGTGCCTAATGATAGTGAACCCAATACGGATCTATCGTGGTAAGGGATAATATTCGGATTCGATCTCATGGAATTAGTGAGAACAAACCAGTAAAGCAATCTAACTTGTAAAGCAAGCAAAGCAATGATCAAAGGTAATGAATAAGATGTAAGAATAATTGGGGAATGCAGATTCTAGAGATCCAAGTATCCGATTGTGGTTATTGATTCAAGATGTCTAAAGATGTGTAAAGGACAAAGTTGGATAGCAAAGGTATATGTCTAAGGTAGGATATCGTACGGTGAAGTTCCAACACCAACGGATGTTGAGTCTCGATATATAGAGGATCTAAGGATAGGATTACACTCTCAATACACAACACCAAACCCAAGGAAGCCAAAAGAAGCACAAAGGTAAATACTTTGACACTCTCAACCTTAATAGAGGGTTTTAAATCCTCTATTACCTAGAACTCGTAATCGTATGTATCCAAGCAAGGATATGGGTAAGAGAGGTTCAACAAGGCTTTGTCAACACTGAAAAATAATTTTCCAAAAGGTTAATAGAGCTAGGGTTTTGAATCCTCTATTGCCCCTATAATTAACTTCCTTTACCGATCCATCAGGATGGCCGATCAAAGTCGGTTTATCAAGCTTTGTCAACACTGAAAATTAATTTTTCCAAAAGGTTATATGATCTGTGGCACTTGAATCCATGTGCACATATTGACAGTAGTGTTCACAAAGTGAGTAATGAAACCTGCAAAATAATGGATGGATTTGATTACTTATCAATCATTAATTTTGTACCTTCTTGATATACTACATTTACCATAGAAGGATTCATAGAATTTGGGCAAGCTGAAGTATCTACAAGATCCAAAGGAGTATCTATAACTGCAAGTTCTAGATTATTGGCAGATCTATAAGCATGAGTATGTGCACCAACATGAGCACCTGAAACCTTATCCTCCTTCACCTTGAACTCCTTATACTAGTTAGAGATTCCTGTCAATTTAAAGCAAGCTTCACGCAGATGGCCTTTCTCCTTACAATAAGTAAACATTCGATCAAATTTTTCTTTCTTAATATCTCTCCTACTACCACCTGCTTGTCTATAAGGAACAGATCGAGACACAACAAAGATATCATGTGCATTTGGATTATGATAGGTAAGCTCCTTTTGTTTTTCTACTTGCAAGATCATATGGAAAACTCTATTTTTAGTAGGCAGAGTTTCAAGAGACATATGTGATTGCGCATATGTTCATATTGTTCCTTTAATCCCATAAGAAATTGCATAACTTGTGTTTTAGCTTCTCTTGCTGAAATTTTCTTAAGGATAAGCATTGAATAATGTCACGACATGAACAAGAAGGGATAACATCAATGGATATTAATTCATCCCACAATTTTTTCATTATTCCATAATAAATGACAACAAAAGCATTATCTTGCTTGAGAGAGGATAGATCCCTGTGAATTTGATAAACTAGAGGTGCATTAGATACCTCAAAACGTTCGACAATGTTCTGTCATAGTGCCAGTGCAGATTCCGCATAGGTGAACATTTCTGCAAATTCCGACTTCATTGAATGCAAGATCCAGCAACGAATTATATAATATGCTCTAATCCACCTTTTGAGTCGATCAACATCACCAATTGCAGGTTTCACACAGGTTCCATCAATGAAATCTGATTTCTGCTTGGTTCCAAGAGCCATCCGTATGCTTCTTCTCCAAGAAGTGAAATTTGATCCACTGAACAGGATTGAAACCAACTGCATCCCAGGGTTGTCCGAATTGGACAGATACAACGAATCATTGACATCAATAGCAATGTGTCGATCCAGATTAGAATAAAGCGGAAGAACGGTTGAACTTGACTCCTTGCCAGTAGCCATAGATCAAAGAAGGAAAAGATGAATGTGTATGATGTAGTTTAGTGAAAAGCTCTGATACCATGTAAACACATAGAAGTGTACTGAATCTCGTACTCGTATATTGCATTTGAACTGAATACAAAGGTATATGTATATGGTGTAGAGTTTGTTAGGGTTGTTAGCATATATTGCTTTATTACATACTACTCCCTCTTATTCCATATATTGCATAAATATATCCTATAATGTTGTTGGAGGTATTTTCGAATATTAACTAGGGAGTGAGGTGGGTGAGCGAAGGAGAGTCGTATTTGTTGATGGATATCCCAAGTCTTAGGTAACATATGATTTGATTTACACTAGGGTGGAGGCAATTGTATAAATGGCATGAATGATAAGTGTCCCCTAGGGTTTAAAAGCATGATGATGAGGAGCATGCATGCATGACACAAACCAACCATATTATTATATTAGTAATGGCAACCCTACCCCTACCCCTACCCCTCCTCAAATGTTTACTATAAAGTCCATCAATCAATCAATCTTGTATGTTGCATCTTGGAGATCGAGTGACCTAGAATGGAGAAGAAGCAAGATTTCCCCCAGGTACAAACCATTTCATCCCCAACTTGTTTATTAAATTAAACAGCAATTTAGCATGCATCTATAAAGATTGAGGTGCAGGATGAAGGCAGTTCGGAGAAAGCCGTCACCAAAGATGGATCGCTAGATAGGCATGGACGCCCTGCAATCAAATCAAAAACCGGTGGATGGAACGCCGCTTTGCTTATTCTTGGTATTTTCACCCTACACTAATATCTCTATTGTATAAATTTATATTTTAAATCACTCATAATTATCAACTTCCATAAATTTACCCATAATTCTTAAAAACAATTATATTTAAAAATATAGTAATAACTAATCTTTATTACCCAAGTAATCAATAAATATAATATGGCTGGGTTTTCATTTTTTTTTAATGTATGGGTGTTTTTATTTGATTTAAAAGTTGATGGGATATTTTGTAAAAAAAAAATTATTACAATTTTATCCTATATTAAAATTGATTTAATGTAAATAGTTTACGTACTAAATAGTAAGTTTTAATGTTTATATATTTTTGGTTCATACTATTATTTTTGTCATTTTCCTATATTTTAGCATTCACTTTTAAATAATATAATCTTATATTGTATTAAACTACCTGCTACTGACACAATAATAAAAGGTTTCACTCAAATCTATTTACTTATTGGACTATTTTTAAATAATTAATTTTTCAAACTTATGATTGAGTGAAAAAATGAAAATTACAATATGTAGAGGGTGGAGTAATATTTAGTGATTTTTTGACGTGGATGTAGGGAAAAGTTTTGACCAAATTTAATCATTGTTTGGTGAGATTCTGAACAAGAAGACATTATGATTCACGATAAATTCTTGTTTTAACAAAACCCCAAAGCCCTCTTTTTGACTCGGTAAAATCATATATGTAATTACAAAGATATAGGCGTTGAATTGTTTTTAAATTCATTTATATATGTATATATATATTTGTATTGTAGGAAGAATACTCGATATATATGTTGTTAGATTTAGGGTCCGTTTGATTTAAACTTCAAAAACGGAAACAAAATTGAAACGAATATAGTTCATATTCATATCATTTTTCATGAAATTTTTGAAAACATTGCTAGTGGTTTGAACTAATTAGAGTAAAATTTGATTACCGTTTTGATTCATATAGAGAAACAAAATAGCAAACCAAATACATTTAGGATAAAACATAAAAAATAATTCATAACAATTTATATTCCGTTTTTATTTCGGGGTGGACTATTAATAATAGATTTAGGTTAGTAAGCGAAATTAGAGAAAAACATGTTTTAATGAATTTTAAGATATAGATATTATATTACGACTAAACGGGGAGTAATAAAGGAAAATGGTTACGACTACGCATGACCGATGCGTAGTAGGACTACGCGTACGTAATGCGTAGTCGTAGTTGTACTACGACTACGCATTACGTACGCGTAGTAGTCCATAACACATACTTACTTCGAAAAATGAAGGAAAGCTTTACTACGCCTACGCATTGCGTAGGCGTAGTAAGGTATTAAAAAAAAAAAAAAAAAAAAAAAAAAAAAATTTTGTTTTTTTTTTTTACTATGCCTACGCAATACGTAGGCGTAGTTGTGGTATGTATAGAATGTATAGGTGGGTACGAATAGCAAGAACCAGATGAATGTTGAGGAGCCGCCGAAAGAAAAGCCAAGGTGACGTGGATAATAAGTAGAAGAGTGAGTGTCTCGTTTTCAATAAATCATCATAAGTTGAACATGCGGTATCTGCCTTCCTTGAGTGGCGTTCCACGTTTTGTTTTACATTCTCTTGAACAATCATAACGGTGATAAATATGTTTTTTTGTTTGGACAAAATTATGTGTTAATGAGCACTCGGCTCGACATTATGATTCAACACCAAAAGTATTACTTGTTTATCATTATTTTCTTCATCTTAATCATCATATTCCTTTAATTTAGATCGCTGCGTAACTTTTTCTCCTACCTGCTTCATTCATTAATATACTTTTTTATTGGTGAGGACTTGATTCATATACCATGGACACGAGACATAATAAAACGTATAAATATACATACAAGGTAAGGTAGTAAAGGTTGAAAAAATAATATTAGAATTGGTGGACATGCAACGTAGTGAACCAAGGGCTAGCGACTCTGGCGTTCGGGGGAGTGGAGGTCAACATGGTGGTCTTCTCCAAGTCGGTTTTGGGAGAGACCAATGCAGAGGCAGCCAATACATTCAGCAGATGGATGGGAACAGTCTACCTCTTTTCTCTATTAGGTGCATTCCTCAGTGACTCTTACTTGGGCAGATTCCTCACTTGTCTCATTTTCCAGCTCATCTTGGCAATCGTCAGTACTCACTCCTCTTTACCTACTTACCTACCTACTTACTACATGATAATCATATTGAATTGAATTGAATTGAATTGGCATGCAGGGTCTCGTAGCATGCTCCCTCGTAACACAAACTTCCTTACTCAATCCTCGCGGTTGCGGGACCCTCGATCAACAATGTGACCCGCATTCAAACCAAGCCACTGCATTCTTCTACCTATCTATCTACCTCATAGCTCTAGGAAACGGAGCACCAGAGCCTTCCTTGGCCACTTTCGGCTCCGATCAGTTTGACGAGGATGATCCTCGAGAAAAGCAGGCCAAAACCTCCTTCTTTAGCTACTTCTACGTCGCCTTGAATCTAGGATCCTTGATTGCCGAGACCCTCTTAGTCTACCTCGAGAGCATGGGTTACTGGGTTCTCGCCTTTTGGATATCCACTTCTAGCGGCATTGCTGCCCTTCTCCTCCTCATCTCTGGGACTTTCAGGTACAGGCACTTCAACCCTAGCGGCAACCCTCTCTCCCGATTTGCACAGGTCATCGTCGCTTCTTTCCGCAACCTCAAGCTTCACCTTCCCTCCACTGCCCAAGGCCTTTATGAGGTTCTTCCAAAGGATGGTAAGAATGCAAATGGGAATAGACAAATCGTTCATACTCACGGATTCAAGTAAGTACATCATATTCCTATATACTGTATAACATTTCAAAATAAATACTTTATTACTCACTTCATCAATTTGTATAGGTTTTTGGACCGAGCTGCCATACTGGACACGGAAATGACCGCAAAAACCATGGATGAGGATTCACCCCAAGCTTCACCAGATCCATGGCGTCTTTGCACCGTCACACAAGTGGAGGAGGTGAAATGTGTGCTCAGACTTATACCTATTTGGCTCTGCACCATCTTATCTTCTGTTGTATTCATCCAAATGCTGTCCCTGTTCGTCGAGCAAGGGGCTGCCATGGACACTATGGTTTCCGGTACATCCTTCCGCTTCCCTCCAGCTAGCATGACTTCCTTTGACATTGTAAGTACCTCCATCTTCATAATCTTGTACGACAAGTTGCTAGTTCCCCTATATGTCAAGCTCGCTAAGAAGGAGCCTAAGCCTCCGAGTGAGTTGCAACGGATTGGCATTGGGCTTGCCATTGCAGTCGCGGCCATGGTTATAGCCGGCTTTGTCGAGCAACAAAGAAGAAGGTAATCAATGTTCATATCAACATCAATAATATATATACGTAGCAGTAATGTTGATGGATCGGAGTTGGCCCTAATTACAGGTTTGCCATACCGGGTCAAGAGATAAGTTCGCTGAGCATATTCTGGCAAATCCCACAGTATGTCCTGGTAGGGGTGTCGGAAGCCTTCGTCTACGTTGCGCAATGGGAGTTTTTTGCATCAGAAACACCTGATAGCCTAAAGAGCATCGGGTTGGGGTTGTCAATGTCGTCCTCTGCAATCGGAAGCTACATTTGTAGCATTATCCTGTCAGTAGTGATGGACATCACCACCAAAGGGGGTAAGGCCGGGTGGGTGCCGCCAATCTTGAATGAGGGACACTTAGACAAGTTCTTCTTCCTCTCGGCGATGCTAACTGCGGCAAACCTGGGAATGTATGTTGTTTGTGCAAGGCGTTACAAGAGTATCACCTTGGAGAAAGATGCCGACTCAGAGATGGGTGGCCTTGCATGATCAATCATTAACGTCAACCAAATCGATCCACTAATAAGTATAGATGTAGAAATTAATATCACATAATCAAATGCTAGAGTGATTGCGAGCAACCATTTTTTAAGAGAGTCATTACTGCTTCTTCAAGGATTATAAATTTGCAATATCAAGAGAATTCAGTTTTGGTTTCGTTTTGAGATCCTCATTCGGTGTATTTGTTGTTTTGTTTTTCATATTTTATGTGCATGTAATTTATTACATATGGTTGCCTTTAGTTATAGCTTTTAGGGTTTTTTTAGTTTCAGTGCTATGCCTATAAAACTAGTATGGTGTTTAGTTTTAGGCAATAGGATTGTTTTAGTTTATTTTAGAATCTTGTGAAACAAGTTTTAGGGGATTCCAACTCGGTTTTATCAATATGAGGTCTCAAAATGTGGTTTATGAGGCTCGTGAAAGTGTTAGGGGTATTGGTTATCCCAAATTGTATTACAAGCTTACACAGAGACCAAACAAAACGGTCTTTTCACTCATCTCCCTCCCTCATTCTAATTTGGTGTTAGCCATTCCTAAGGTCTATCTTGGTAAAGATGGTGACACCATGTAACTCATTTATCATGTCTTCTAGACGTGGGATAGGGTGCCGATACAGTGGTGATGTTGTTGGTTACCTTACAATCAACACACATCCTCCATGAGTTATCCTTCACTACTATAAAATTGGGTTTATATTCCATAACATATAATCCGGACGTGTAATTTATGGATTATAAGATAAGAAATATGATCAATAAATAATTATAATCCGGTTTTGATTACGATTTGGAATATAAACTTTGCTAAATTATGTGATAAGTGGTACATATACACCATAATATGAACGCCCGGATTATTTGATAACCCAAATAACCCAGTTTCAAACTAGCAATTATATATCTCTAGTCATTAAGTTGTAATGCACGCCCGGATTACTAAGGCTCTCCCGTTCTCAAGGCAGAAACTATCCGCTTTACTTTTCCCCTGTGCGCCCTCTAGCCCCTTTTTTTCATCTATCTTTGTCGACTTTAGGGGTCTTTCGATCAATTCGCTAGGGCTTAGAACATCTTCGATCAACTGCTCCTTTAACAAACTTCAAATCGGTAAGCTTATCTCGATCTTTGCCCTTCCTGTGCTAATACATCCTCTGTCTAAGCTAATTCCACTCTCTTTTCATTCTTGCAATGTTTGCTTTAGGGTTCTTTATTTGAGGTTTAGTTTTCAAATGTTTGCTTGAAACCGATTGTGGACACTAAAGAGGGTGACAATTCGTGCTTGAATAGGTTTTTGAAGAATCATTCTCAAATCAGAGGTAAAGTCTTATATGCTATGAATTGGATGACTTGCATTTTTGTCTACTATGCTTATATCGTTTTCTATGTCCGTTGTACGCCTATCACTACTTCTTGAACTGAAAACAGTAGTTTATTCATCCCAATTCGTTATAATACTGTTGCCACATGTTTATTGTATGATGAGCAGAACAACTCTTTTCACTCTTGCAATTTTTGCCTACTATGCTTCTTGACTGTGTTTTTGTCTATTATATATGCTTCATCGTTCTTCCAATAGCTGAGCTTTAGGCTCCAAGTCAATGAACTTGTTAGACTTGCTAGCCAGATGCAAAATACCGACTCTACCTTGACGTCTAATATAGTCGGCAACATTTCTTCCTGTGATATGTATATATACAGTCCTGTGTTCTCAACCTAAATTTGGCAGCAAGGTCCTAAAGTGGGACACACTTTTGATTATGCAAGAACGAGAAAATAAATTAAATCAGAAGTGTAGGAAGTAGGAACTGTATAGTTACACTACAAAACTTGTTAAAAATACAATGATGTAGAAGCAAATTTGAAGGAAATCCTTGTTTTCTTGCACTCACTGCTATTTTTTTTAAATTAATTTCCTATTTGATGATATATGCCTATGTGGGATACATTTGTTTTTTGGTGCTTATCGAGATAGGATATGTTTAATTTTCTTGAGAGGCGGCCAATGGAACTTAAAAAGAATATATAAGTTAAATTACACAAACCAACCCCTTGTTTATATTATTTTGCAAAAAACATTCTCTTTTCCTTTTTGTGCTTACAATTCAACACCTTCAAATATTTGAACTTTATTATATCTTTTGGTTTGAATATATCTTTCTTATATATGTACTGCACCCTAGCATTGATGATGGAGCATCTAATCTTTCTTGTGTCACCATCTCTTTATATATTGTCACTTGATCCTCTAAATTATATGTATATTTACACAATCTTTTATCTAGATGATATAAAAAATTATGTTTTAAGTCAATTTAGCCTATAATTATAATTTTCTATTCATTAATATTCACTACATAATGTATATAAAAAAAAAATATTTGAACAAAACCCGCACGAGCTCTTGCGCAGATATTGAACTAGTTACAATATAAATTAAATGGTTTTTACCTACCACACTTTTGAGGAAAAATAACTTCTCTTGAAAAGTTATACTGTAGAAGATGGATTTTTTTTAATCTCTTCCTCATTACATCATCTATTCCTAGATAGATGAGCGATGAAATATAATATAAAAATGTTGACTTGATTTGAAAAGACGACGTACGTTCAACACTGTATACACTTAATCATACATTAATTTTAAAACGAATAATTAAAATGAGACAATCCACGTTCTATATCATTACAATATAGGCATTGATCTAAACACGCAAAATAAAATAAATGAAAGGATATAATTCCGTTGATGCATATATGTATAAGATCGAGGTGAAGTATAATAAATGATGAGACGTTGTTTATATGCAAATTAAAGCAGGCAGGTGAGGTGAGGTCAGGGCCTCCCACGTCCTCGCCTGTGCCTCATAACAAATCTATTGACCAGCGCCAAGGCATTACTGGTAACCCTAGCGACGTCAGCCAACTGTGCCCTGACCGCAGCCTGCACACGTCTACCCCGCCTTCCGCCGGGAAACGCCTCAAGACAAGTGTTCTCATCGGTGAGCGCCGTACTCGTCCACGTCATGACGTTCCCGGAATGCCACGTAAACTCGTCAGGGCTCCCGTTATCGTTGATCCTCCCCAGCTCGCTTATGGATTGGGTGATCTGGTCCATACTGTTATTTATTTGGTCAAGGCAGTTGGTGAGAGCCTGGTGTTCCAACCCTTGGCCTTCATTAAGTTTTAGAGCCATATGGGCCATGTAAGCCCGGGCCCGTCGAGCCCGGGCAAGGCTTGCTGTTAGGGCTATTTTGGCCAGGTCACGTGGGTTGTTGTATTGCTCCGGCTGTTGGTGGATGATGGACCCTATTAGGGTCTTTACACAAAGTTGCGGGTAACGGGTCGTCCGGCATGAGGCTTCCAGGAATGCCCGGGCCCGCGAGCATCTTCTGCAGGCGTTGCCTGGGAGCGGCGTTGTGAGGACGAGAATGAGGGAGAGGAGGATGAAGACGTATGGCCTCGCCATTTGATTTTGATTTTTTTTTTAGTAGACTAGGCTTAGGCGATGTGAAGAATATTGATTTATAAAGTTGGCTCAGCTTGGATTGTGGCTTACTCGAGATGCTTTGTAGCTAGCCTACCATGTGCATAAATTATATTTCCAACTTTATACACAATAGTCTACCCAAGGTGTACACGCTTGTTTGGTTTTCTACCTCTATACTTCGGAAAATGAACATTGTTGTTCTTTGTCTCTTATTGACCGGATGAATTTTTTTTGTTTTCAAAATATTTTTAATGTATTTTTTGTGTATTTCTTTTCTTCTTTGTTGGGCGACTGTTCATGACGGTTAATCCGTCTGCTGATCTTTTTCGACATTTCGATTCACCAGATGATGCACCGTCTAATGGTTCGAATCGCTTTTCATTTTTAAAAAAAAAATAAAAAAAAAAACTATTATTGAACTTATATGTTACATAACTTTCCTAATTGCTATAACCTTTTAAATCTTTTGTCCAACGGACACGGAATTAAACACAATATTATTATATTGAACCACTTGCAATAATTAATTAATGATCCAGGATTCATCTTCATTCTTCCCGGATTAAGATTTAGAATTAAGCAAGGTTTTGACTTCCATCTGTGCCGTTGGATCCAAGGGATGGATTGCATCGCAGACAGCCACGCCACCGCTGTGCAAAGGTCCGCCCGCGCTCTTTGGCGTACATGAAGGAAAGATGAGAAACTCAACCAACACAATCCTATGATTATGATGCGTAATGTAATGTCCTTTGAAAATATTTTGATTTTTTAAGTTATGTACATTCACTCCTACTTCTAAGAAACAAAAGGCAACGAAGGTTATATAACGTTGAAGTTAGATATGGAGAATACTTCAGTTAAGAGGAATTGTTGGCATCCCAATTACAAAACAAGGATATGTCATTTCTTTCCTCGTCTTCACTGACAATATCATACTATTCTCCAAAAACATCTGCAAGCTAGCCGATAACCATATCCTAAATACAATTAACAAATTTTATATTGTCTAGGGACAATGACCAGGGATCATCACTGCCATCTTCTCCAAGTTTTCAAGAGGAATTGTTGAACAAGTTATCACAAGATCAAGAGCTATAGAGGATGTTTTTTTTTTATGAGAAGAGAGCTTGAGCTCCCCGCGCGTAAGCGTTTTTATTAAGCCAGACTCAAATTAAAAACGTGTCAAACGAGGGAGTGTAACTCCTCTTAGATCGTCCAATAAAATATTCCTAACAGTAGGTGGAGGTTCCACCAGTACATGGACTCCAACATCAAGCGAGAAGGCCAAATTTGCGATAGCATCAGCAATTCTATCACCTTCTCGAAAAACATGAGCGAAATTGACAAACCAGTCTCGAGTAAGGAAGCCTTCGCAATGAGTAACCAGACTGGAAAGTGGATGAGCGTTGCTTACCCCTTTCGTAATCAAATCAACCACCAAAAGCGAGTCCAATTCCACCAAAACCTTCCGGAATCCCATGTCCCATGCAAAGTTCATACCATGTATGGCTCCACGTAGTTCCGCATATGGCACAAATTTAGTAGCAAGGTATACTGCAACTCCCCAGAACCAATCCCCAGAAGCATCTCTAATAACCGCGTCTGCAGCAGCCCTCTCCTGGTCCCCTCGTACAGCACCATCAAAATTAACCTTGACCCAACATGTGTCCGGTATGTGCCATGAAATCAGTTTCTCGTGCTTCCTTTCCGTGTCCCCTCCTTGTCTCCTGTCATGAGCCTCTACCGATTCATAGTAACGAGACATGAGGAATCCCTTTTTATTCATCGGTATAATTCCTTCACCAAAGGTCTTTGCATTCCGCCATCTCCATATCCACCATACTGCATTCACAAGTAAAACATTCCAGGTTATCTTGTGGGATGGAACACTGCAAATACTTACGTTCTCGAAAAGCTAGTCCTCCCAGTTCCGGCTAAAGAAAGACGTTTGGAGGCTCGTCGGTACCAGTCTAGTCCATATCCCTCGAGCAAACGAGCATTCCCTGAGTAGATGGATCAGGGTCTCGTCCGAATCAGGACACGCCAGGCATGTTGGAGACTCCGTTAAGTGAAGCTGAAATCTCTCCTTATTGGTAAGAATCACTCCCCAAGCAAGTTGCCACATGAAATATCGGATGTGTTCTTGTACTTTTACTTTTCACACCTACTGGAATAAACCACACCTAACTTGTACTCGGTTTCTGTGCTCCCTGACCGTTTGATGGGCTGAATGAATCGAGAACTTCCCATCTTGGTTGGGCGACCATCTGACCGTATCTTCTTGACCCGCTTCATCCCAAATACGTGAGGCAATAATACGCTAAAAAATAGTGTTATTTAACCTAGTAGTTAGATAAATCTAGTCCCAGCCTTCGTTAACCCTCCAAACATCTCTAACCTTCATTTCGAGTTCTTCTTGAGACAGTTGTGTAACACCCCGATTCCGCGGGACTCGGGATGCCACATTGGGCTAGGATCTCACAGTGGATCCTGACCCTAGCCTGACAACAAGTTCATTGGACCTTACAATATGGCATTGACACATATAAAACAAATACATAAAACGATATAAAATTGTACATCAAAAGGTATACAAAATCATAGCCGAGTATAAAACACAAAAACCTCACACAGGAGGTATACAACATCATCTTCACGTAGGGTTATAAGTAACATTCCCAAAACCATAAACACCTAATATACGAGAGTCCTTGGCCTGTCACGCTGCCTGATCACTCTGTAGCTCTCCTATCTTGCAAAGGCTCTACATCACGGTATAGAACCGTTAGCTATCCATACATATATAAGGTAATGCATAAGCACAAGGCATAAAACATAAACACATCATCATGTTGTCACACATTTACCCGGTTTATATAAAGTCATCCACTCAAATCGTATATATATATATATATATATATATATATATATATATATATATATATATAGATAAATGAAACTATGTGACAAAAGGAACATATTATCCCCACCTCTGGGCCTGCTAGCCAGCTTGAGTAGTGTCGGTCACACAACCCGTGTACCCTATGGGAGTGGTGTTGTGGCCTTCTTGTATACCAGGTCTGGTCTGACGTCAAAGAACCTCCCAACTCCTTACAGGATGAAAGGGAAAGGTTATCACTGCCACGCAAGGGGGCTATCAATAAAACATAGGTCGGTAATAATCGATATCGCATGCTATCATATCAAGCATATAACACACACGCCACTCATGCATACACCCAATATATGGATGGTAGCTAAGTAAGTCCTACGGACTTACCTCAACCTCGTATAATCTCAACCACGATCAACCTCCAATCTTGAGAGGGACAGTGCCTAATAACAAGGCATAGAGATATATCAATCTCCTATCAATCAAAGGGGTCACACCTAGACTCAAGGGATCTATAAGGATCATCATCAACCTTAGTCCCACAACCTACTAATCCTCAAAGCCATAACCAGCATAACATAATCATAAAATTATCATCACACTAGGAAAGGAAGGGACAATGTCATCCTTAGGCAAGCCCGTATGCAAGACATACCTGTGTGACAAGAGCAACACAAGGCTGGAGTGCAGGGACCCGCAGTGATGCGCCCTTGGATGTCCCTTTTACGTTGACCGTAGACGAGGAGGACGAGGCTCTTAGGGTTCGCTCAGATGGACCGCTCACCCGATCCCGAGCTAAGGCCATTGCTCGAGCCACCGGCTCCATCATCGCCCGCACCACTTCTTCACTTGGTTCTATTACCAGCATGTCGTGTCTCTACACCACCGTGGCATAGGCTACCGGTTACGTTAGCGGTATGTCTTGTCTTTCCGACTCCATGGCATGAAACTAGCTTATTTTCGGACTATATTTTCATGTTTTCCGTTTTATGTAATAAAAGGGATATTCCGTATAAGAATATTCCCCTTTTGATCTTATCCTTTTAGCTTTTGATCTTATCCTTTTAGGTTTTGATCTTATCCTTTTAGGTTTTCCCTTTGGGGTTTTTCTTCATGTATTTTTGTTTGGCCCGTTGGCCCATAGGTAGGCAAGACTCTCTATATAAAAGATATTTTGCCTCACTTATTTTTCATGTTCAATATTACTAAGTTTTGAGAAGAATTTCCTTTTACTTAGCTTGGGCATCAAAACCTCTCTTCTATCTCTCAAATTTCTTCCTTGGATCTCGTCTTGACCCAAGAAATCCATATTCAAGGATTCTTCTTAAAAATCAACCTTCGATCCACACAAAAAGGCTTATTCGATCTCTCTAGATCGAATTAACCATTGTTTCTTCATCGCTTCCGCCCCTTTGGATCTGAAAACGATACAACGCTGCACAAAGAATCAAGGAGTAGTTGGAGCTTTGTTTGATCTAGATACGGAGTTATCCTTGGTTACCTCCAAGGATGCATCAAATTGGTATCAGAGCAAAGAGATCAAAGCTAAGTTCTCTTTACTCTTGTTTTTTTGTGCGTTATTATCTCAACCTATTTAGCCTTGTGTTCATGATGTTTTTTGTTTGCTCATGATGTTCGTCATTTGTTCTTCATGATCTTCATGTTCTTCATCATGTTCATCCAGTTTCCTTGAAATTTTTTTTTCTTTTCCGTGTTTAATTCAAACAAAAAGTACAAAAATAGGAGATATTTGGTTTGCCATCAAACCATTTATCACACCCTTCTTTTTTTAAAACCGACCCAATCCGACAATTTTGTTAATTAATTTCACCAAATCTCTTGGGGTATTTTTGTTAACGAAAAGTTCGGATATCTCGCATTTGATATTCCAAGAAAAGCCAAAAAAAAAACTCTTCATCAATACGGATTTGTGTTCAAAAAAAAAAAGAAGAAAGTGTTGCTCAAAACGTTTCAAAGAAACGAAACACACAATGTGAAAAGACGTCCGGCAAATCGGTCCATCCAAAAAATCGGATTTTACAAAACGGTCAAAGACCGAAAGCAAGCAAAGCTTGCCGAGTGAACAATCCGTCCATTTTCTGTCTCTCCATTTTCTTACATACGTTTGCAAAATATCACTTGTTTATTTGTGTGTAATTGGTTCAATTTTGTTGGATTTGTCTTCCTTGCCTAACCGCCAAACGGCCTTCCCCAAAGTAGAACCCGATAATGCACTTGAACTTGGGTAAAGTTGACTTAATTTGTCACCTTGCTCATTTGATTGCTTGCAATTGTGTGCTGATTTGGAGCAATGACTAACGTTGAAATGGAAACTTCTCAGGATTCTGGTCCGCAAGAGTCCAGTGAACCTTTGGCTCAAGAAAGTGCTTTGTTGTCCCTCGAAAATCACTCCATAAGGCGAGAAATGGAAGCTTTGAAGGCACAACAAAAGTTTGATGCCTTGACCCGAGAAAATATTGCCTTGAAACAAGAGCTAGAAGCTCTTAAGGCCCTTCGGCTTGCCCAACGTCCCATGATAGCATGAATTATAGTCTATATTTTGGGGTTTGTTTGGACGTTTTATCTTTCATAATCCGCATGTTTGTATGTGCATTATGTGATTTTACTACCATTTCATCTACCTTTGCGAGAATCGAGGTCTACACCTAGTTTCGTTGTAATTGCAGGTAATATGGTACGTTTTGCATCAAAAAGCAGCAAAAGGAGTCATGAGTCATTTGGAGCTACATCCAGGAAGCATAGCAATGGATTAAAGATTCACTTTGGACCAGTTTTGAGAGATTCTACATTCAGTTGTGAGTCACCTCGGTTGACCAGAGATTCATCTCGACCGAGGCGATCCAGAGACGCCGACTCGACCGAGGCGAACACCTAGGACGCGGCGAGAATATTTTATTCTTGGAGGAGATCTTTTAAACTTGGAAAGTGATCTTATATTTTTGGGCTGGGCTCCTGGATGGAAGGATATATGCAGAATATATACTTTACCTCTTTTTATGGGAGAATATCTTTCTAAGATTTATTATCTTTGGAGGGTTATTTTCCTATAAAAAGGGTCGGATTTTCCACTTTTCCGACACCCGCTATCAGCGCAAGAATCCCGCCTACACCGAAGGAACAACAGCAGCATACTCCAAGTTGGGAGTTTTTGAAGAACCTTTTTGAAGGTTGGAGGAAGATTGAAGTCCATAGCTTTTATAGCTTTATTGAAGGGTTTTGTAAGATTGTCTTCAATTCCCTCAATTGTTGTCTTGTCTTGTTGGATTATTATCCAAGGAACGCTTTGTTTGTGATATTTGATTCAGTTATTGAAGTCTTTTCATTAAAATTCTTCTTTGTTCAAATATTCACCTTCTTCCTTTACATTTAATACTTTCATTATGATGATGAGTGGCTAATTTCCTTGTGTGATTCTAGGGTGATTGGCTGAAGGTTGTGGGAAAAACAATGATAGAATAATCTTAGATTCCAGTAGGATCCTGAAAGTTCGAGTCTTTAACCTTAACCCTAAGCATCTCGTTCGGTTGATGAACATCTCGGCCGGGGTGGAATTCTTCTGACCGAGGTGACTTATTCTATCCGAAACTGAGAGTTAAGTGTTAGAGTTTGCTAAATCCTATTCTTATTTCACCTTTCTGGTTCAATGCAAGCTTAGGATGAGACTTACCCGGTAATTCCTTAGTTTGTGTATTAACGATCATAAGTGTAGGTAATAAAGGTTTATCCTTTATTGGGGTTTGAGTGTGCTTCCATCCCATCTTTGTGAGTTAGCCTGAGACTTACCCGGTAAAGGTTGATTCTATTCCCTTAGATGGTATGTTAGTTTGATGTTATAGTTCTTTATCTTGATTCCTTGAGACTTACCCGGTAATAGGAGTTGCGGTTTAGGATTAGTGTGTAGTGAGACTTACCCGGTGATCTACTCCACTTTAGAAACACCTTCCCCACGCAAAAATCTCAGCTTTGTCCGCTTATCTATAGATCTCGAGTTGGAACCACAACTTGATGCTTTAATCCCTAGAATTGCATGTTTGCTTTATTGACTTCTTATTCATCTTTGATTGTGTTAAATTGCTCTTGTGGTTAGCATTGACATTAGCATACCGTGTTGACTTTGTTTCACCAAGTCCTTGTGATCGACACCTGGAATTTTCTTGCTTTTACTACGATTGACCCGTACACTGCGGGTTCGCATCCTTGTTTTAAGCTTAAGTCTAGGGTTATAAATTTAAAGTTTGCACACACCGTTTGGGGCGAACAAGTTTTTGGCGCCGTTGCCGGGGACTTGGTCTAGACCAAGCCGGTACGGTTTGCTCTTGGGGCATTTGCCCCGTTTTGTCTAACCACTCTACTTGAGTGACTTCTGCAGGTTCTTTCTTAGGTATATGCGAAGAACCCGCGCTGGGAAGGAAATCGTTCCTTACGATCCCGAACCAGAAAAGACATACAAGCGATGCTTAAGAGAAGCGAAGATGGCCCAACAAGACGATCGCGATCTTGCGGCCCAATTGAAAGAGACGCAGGAGCTACTACGTCTCAGCGAGGATGAACTCAGGCAAGAGAAAGAAGAGAATCGCGCCAAGACTGCAGCAATCGAAACCGAGATTGCTGCCATTCGGAACCAGATTCTACTTCGACCGATGCAGGATCCAGTAGCTGATCCTCGACCGAGGCAGATTCCAGTACCTGACGCCCCGGTCGATGTACTTCCACCTCGGATGCCAGTCCGAGATGTTCTTCTTGCAGGAATCCCGCAAACCCTAGGTCAAAGGATGGACCCTAATCAACAGCTGAGGCGTCCAGGGGTGAACCTAGGAGATCCAGCGGATCATGACTACGAACTTCGACCGCAAGTTCTATCCATGATTCGCCAATGCCAATTCGGGGGGCTAGAGAAGGAGTCGCCGCATCAACATCTTCAGAACTACGAGATCTTGATGGAGACCTTGCGACCCTCCAGAATTGAAAATAACAACTACAAGCTAAGACCTTTCTACTTTTCTCTAAAAGATAGAGCTCTTACTTGGTATCAATCTCTTCCTCCAGGGAAAATCAGCACATGGAGGAGATGACTACGGAATTCTTAACCAAATTCTTTCCACCCTCAAAGACCGCTGAAATGAGGGGAAAGATCAATGCTTTCATCATGAAGGATAAGGAGAGATTGTCCAAATCTTGGGAGCGGTTCAAGGATATCCTTTTGGATTGCCCACATCATGGGATTCCAAAGATCGAGTTGTTGGAGATCTACTTCAAAGGGCTGGACGGAAACACCCAGTTCAATCTCCAACTACTCTCCGCCGGTACCTTCATGGACATGGCGATTGATGAGGCTTGAGACTTCATCGAGAAGCAAGCCTTACATATGGAGAAATATACCCACCAAGGAGCTGAAGGTGGAGTTAAAAGAGTCAACTTTCAAGAGACTCAACCCAACAACAATCAACTCACGTCATTGAAGAATGACGTGAAGGAATTAAAGGAGCTCTTGATGGCTCAAACTAAGAAGGAAGAGCAAGGGCAAAGGAACAACAACAACAACGGGTACCGCAACAACAATAACGGTTCCCGAAACAACAACTACAACAACAATAGAGGATCCAATAGCAACAACTGGAGGGCGAACAACCAAAACCACGGTAACAACCATTCAAACTCCAACTCTAATGATTCCTCTAATCCTTTCCTCTCTTCCCCTTCTTCTTCTTCTACTCCATTGAAGAGCCAAGGGCAAGGATCAAGTTCGTCTCAGCCAGAAAAGAAAGACGCGGTTCTGGAGGCAATCTTGATCAAGCTTAGTGCTATGGAGAATTCTATGACTTCATTTTCGAGGGCCCAAAAGTCCTTCGAACAACAACTTGCTAATAAGGCGAATGAAGCGCCAAGAGATCCAGGGAAGCTTCCAACAAAGACGGAAACTAACCCTAATGGCCAGTGCATGGCCATAACGATGAGGAGTGGACTCAAAACTGCAGATCCAGTACCTCGCTCGACGTAGACCACCTCGGTCCAGATCCAGTCGAAGAACACCTCGACCGAGATGCCAACCGAGGCGGAGCAACAGAAAGTAGGAGGGACGACAGAAACTTATGTTCCACCTCCTGCATATAAACCACCACTTCCATTCCCTCAGTCCAGATCCAGAGCACATCTAGACAAGCACTTTGGTAAGTTTCTTGACTTGATGAATAAGCTACATATTAACATTCCCTTCCTTGATGCCATTCTAGGTATGCCCGCCTATGGGAAGTTCTTAAAAGAAATCCTATCAAGGAAGAGGAAGCTGGAGGATGTTGGTGAAGTTAGGATGACATCTAAATCTTCGGAGCTTATCAAGATTATGAAGGAAAAGATGCCACCTAAGTTGAGAGATCCCGGCTCATTTTGCATTCCCATTCAAGTTGGGGATGTCACTTGTGAAGCCCTTTGCGATCTAGGAGCCAGCGTGAGCATCATCCCGCTGGAATTATGCACTAAGATCGGTCTTGGAGAGCCCAAACCGGTCAAGATTCGACTTTACATGGCGGATCGCTCCATTACCCATCCCGTGGGCATCTTGGAAGACGTTCCGGTCAAGTTAGGTAATTTCTATCTACCTATAGATTTTGTTGTACTTGACATTCCCGCAGATTATCCAGTACCTATTATTCTCGGGAGGCCATTTCTAGCAACTTCGGGTTGCAACGTGGATTGCAAGAACGCCAAGTTGAAATTCAACGTTGGTGGCGATGAGGTGGAGTTCGCACTACTTGCAGCCATGAAAGGGGAGCAGCTAACGGATGATATCTTCAACATCTACGATGAAGAAGAATCAAGAGAATTGGTGAGCTCTATCCTTATTAACGATCCACTCGAAAGAGTTATTAGCTTTAGTTTAATGGAGGAAGGTATAGATGCTTCTTGTGATGCAGATATATGAAGCTTGAAGGCACTGGAAGAGGATCCAAGAGCTATAACTGAGAAGTTGATCCAGGAAACGAAGATTTCCAACCTCGGGTCCAGTAGCAGTACCTCGACCGAGGCACCTTCTGGACAGAACGAGGCGACTGAAGAACACCTCGGTCAACGCCTTTGCGCCTCGACCGAGGTCGACAGCGAGATGAAGTCAACTGAGATTGCTGAGAATAACAATTTTCTTACTCCCTCCTCTGACATTCACCCACAGTTGACAGATCATTCCCTCCACCAACTTTCTGATAACAAAGGTCCTTGGTATGCTGATATTGTGAATTATCTTGTTTGCCAGGAAGTACCACCCGGATTGACGTACTCTCAAAGGAAGAGATTCTTCAAGGAAGTACGACATTACTACTGGGATGAGCCGCTGCTATTCAAGCGCGGACCAGATGGGATGCTTCGAAGGTGCATTCCGGAAGACGAAGTTAATAGCGTCATAAGGCATTGTCATTCACTTCCTTGTGGAGGGCATGCCAACACTGATAAAACATGCGCTAAGGTATTACGTTCTGGTTTCTTTTGGCCCACATTATTTAAAGACGTGCAATCTTTTGTTGTCTCTTGTGATGCATGCCAAAGAACAGGGAACTTATCAAGGAGGAACGAAATGCCACTTAATAACATCCAAGAAGTGGAAATCTTTGATGTATGGGGGATCGACTTCATGGGACCTTTCCCATCCTCCGGAGGAAACCTCTACATTCTCCTTGCGGTTGATTACGTCTCTAGATGGGTTGAAGCCATTGCTTCTCCCACTAACGATGCCAAGGTGGTTGTGAAGTTCTTGAATAGAACTATCTTTCCACGGTTTGGAACTCCACGCATCATCATTAGCGATGGAGGAACGCATTTCATCAACCGGAAGTTTAAAGCACTTCTATCGAAGTATGGGGTAACCCACAAGGTATCAACCGCTTATCACCCTCAAACTAGTGGGCAGGTCGAGATCTCGAACAGAGAAATCAAGGCAATTTTGGAGAAGACCGTCTCTAGAACGAGGAAGGATTGGTCCATGAAATTGGACGATGCTCTTTGGGCGTACAGGACCGCATTCAAGACTCCCATAGGTACCACCCCTTATAATCTGGTATATGGGAAGTCTTGCCATTTGCCCGTTGAATTAGAGCACAAGGCGTATTGGGCTATCAAATGGTTGAACTTTGACATTAAAGATGCTGGTGAGAAGCGACTATTGGAACTTAACGAGCTGGAAGAGCTGCGTTTGAACGCCTATGAGAATGCCAAAATCTACAAGGAAAGGACGAAGAGATGGCATGACAAGCATATCGTTCCAAAGGAGCTTAACGAGGGAGATTTAGTTCTACTCTTCAACTCCCGCCTCCGTCTTTTTCCAGGTAAGTTGAAATCTAGATGGACCGGGCCTTACGTAGTGAAACATGTTTTTCCTCATGGTGCAGTTGAGATATGGGGCGAAACTAGCGGAAATTTCAAGGTCAACGGTCATAGACTTAAGAAGTACCAACCGGAAACGCCGGTTGAGGAGGTTGCACCGATCTACCTCGTTTAAGACGCATTATGGTCCAGCTTGCTCATTTGATTGCTTGCAATTGTGTGCTGATTTGGAGCAATGACTAACGTTGAAATGGAAACTTCTCAGGATTCTGGTCCGCAAGAGTCCAGTGAACCTTTGGCTCAAGAAAGTGCTTCGTTGTCCCTCGAAAATCACTCCATAAGGCGAGAAATGGAAGCTTTGAAGGCACAACAAAAGTTTGATGCCTTGACCCGAGAAAATATTGCCTTGAAACAAGAGCTAGAAGCTCTTAAGGCCCTTCGGCTTGCCCAACGTCCCATGATAGCATGAATTATAGTCTATATTTTGGGGTTTGTTTGGATGTTTTATCTTTCATAATCCGCATGTTTGTATGTGCATTATGTGATTTTACTACCATTTCATCTACCTTTGCGAGAATCGAGGTCTACACCTAGTTTCGTTGTAATTGCAGGTAATATGGTACGTTTTGCATCAAAAAGCAGCAAAAGGAGTCATGAGTCATTTGGAGCTACATCCAGGAAGCATAGCAATGGATTAAAGATTCACTTTGGACCAGTTTTGAGAGATTCTACATTCAGTTGTGAGTCACCTCGGTTGACCAGAGATTCATCTCGACCGAGGCGATCCAAAGACGCCGACTCGACCGAGGCGAACACCTAGGACGCGGCGAGAATATTTTATTCTTGGAGGAGATCTTTTAAACTTGGAAAGTGATCTTATATTTTTGGGCTGGGCTCCTGGATGGAAGGATATATGCAGAATATATACTTTACCTCTTTTTATGAGAGAATATCTTTCTAAGATTTATTATCTTTGGAGGGTTATTTTCCTATAAAAAGGGTCGGATTTTCCACTTTTCCGACACCCGCTATCAGCGCAAGAATCCCGCCTACACCGAAGGAACAACAGTAGCATACTCCAAGTTGGGAGTTTTTGAAGAACCTTTTTGAAGGTTGGAGGAAGATTGAAGTCCATAGCTTTTATAGCTTTATTGAAGGGTTTTGTAAGATTGTCTTCAATTCCCTCAATTGTTGTCTTGTCTTGTTGGATTATTATCCAAGGAACGCTTTGTTTGTGATATTTGATTCAGTTATTGAAGTCTTTTCATTAAAATTCTTCTTTGTTCAAATATTCACCTTCTTCCTTTACATTTAATACTTTCATTATGATGATGAGTGGCTAATTTCCTTGTGTGATTCTAGGGTGATTGGCTGAAGGTTGTGGGAAAAACAATGATAGAATAATCTTAGATTCCAGTAGGATCCTGAAAGTTCGAGTCTTTAACCTTAACCCTAAGCATCTCGTTCGGTTGATGAACATCTCGGCCGGGGTGGAATTCTTCTGACCGAGGTGACTTATTCTATCCGAAACTGAGAGTTAAGTGTTAGAGTTTTCTAAATCCTATTCTTATTTCACCTTTCTGGTTCAATGCAAGCTTAGGATGAGACTTACCCGGTAATTCCTTAGTTTGTGTATTAACGATCATAAGTGTAGGTAATAAAGGTTTATCCTTTATCGGGGTTTGAGTGTGCTTCCATCCCATCTTTGTGAGTTAGCCTGAGACTTACCCGGTAAAGGTTGATTCTATTCCCTTAGATGGTATGTTAGTTTGAGGTTATAGTTCTTTATCTTGATTCCTTGAGACTTACCCGGTAATAGGAGTTGCGGTTTAGGATTAGTGTGTAGTGAGACTTACCCGGTGATCTACTCCACTTTAGAAACACCTTCCCCACGCAAAAATCTCAGCTTTGTCCGCTTATCTATAGATCTCGAGTTGGAACCACAACTTGATGCTTTAATCCCTAGAATTGCATGTTTGCTTTATTGACTTCTTATTCATCTTTGATTGTGTTAAATTGCTCTTGTGGTTAGCATTGACATTAGCATACCGTGTTGACTTTGTTTCACCAAGTCCCTGTGATCGACCCCTGAAATTTTCTTGCTTTTACTACGATTGACCCGTACACTGCGGGTTCGCATCCTTGTTTTAAGCTTAAGTCTAGGGTTATAAATTTAAAGCTTGCACACACCGTTTGGGGCGAACATCCCACCCCAACATATCCGTTTGAGACTGTGGCCAATGCTTCCACATCCGATGCACAACGGAAAGGCAAGGGAATTTTGGGAGCCGGACCATCAAACGTTATCCGGCTTGTGTCTGTCATTGAATGCCATCGTCCTTTACCTCTTGACGGAAATGGGTCCCATGAAGAAGAGGAGGAATTCCCCGACCCGCCTGCGGATGCCTTGCCCATAGTCGATACGGAAAATCGACACCAATATTATGAGCATCAACATCAACGGTATGTCCCTTCTCCACCTCCACCTAGTGTGCCCCGCACCGACCGTCAAACCCGGGAAGAGCCCCGGTACCGTCCCAACTCGACCAAAAATCATGGTCGTGAGATTGATCGTGCTGAACGCCATCGCCAACGGTCCACCCGGAAACCGAGGACCCTTGACTTTGATGAGTACGATGAGTAAAACAACTTCAACGAGTTCTCCGGTGATGAGTCCGATTTAGAACGGGTAGCACATGCCCGTCTTTGGCACCCACCCATCATAGACCCTTATGAGAACCAAGACCGAGGTGAAGAATGGTTGCCTCCCCCAAATTCACCTAGGCATGCACCACCCATTCATGGGCACCAACGGCCTCAAGGTGGCCACCGGCGAGCCCGTGCCAATGATGCCTACATTCCACTGCCCCGCCCGGACCCATACCGAGCTCGTAGGGAAGGTAAGGTTAAGTTCCCTACCTTTCATGGTGAATATGATCCGTGTGTTTTTCTTGATTGGGCGCACGATATGAAACGAGCATTAAAACATTGTCATTATGAAGAGGAATATGAGAAAATCGAGGCGGCAACTCTATACTTTGAAGGAGATGCCAAGTCTTGGTGGAACCGGTATGAGTTCACCCGTGAGAGGCGAGGATGGACACCGATTGATACCTTTGAGCATTTGATCTATTGCATGACCAAGAAGTACGTGTCCGAGGACTTTAAGAATAATATGCGGTTGCAAATTGCCGAGTTCAAACAGGCAACCTCACTCCGGTGGCTTACTTGGCCAAACTTGAGGACATGCACATTAAGGCCGGCGTCTTGGCCTCCCCCTCCGCCCTTCGCACCAAATTCATGAGTGGGCTTGATGCCTCAATCCGGCGGCCGCTCGAGATTGTCCCATTCAAGGATTTGGGAGCATTATGCCATGCCGCCATGAAGCTATATAAACAACAACTCGAAACACCGCGGTATTCTAGGTATATCTCTTCCTCGAGTCAATATCTTTATCCGTCTAACACACGTTCTCGAAATGCGCCTAGTCCTCCAAATACCGACGCTTCCAAAGGAGCCCAACAGACGGGTCCATCCAATAGGCACGCGGGTACCGAGAAGGCACCAAACCGTGGCTCGGCACTGGCGCCTCCCGCTCGAGGTCAACAAGGACCTTCACCGGCGGCTCGCCCAAGGGAGCCCGTGTGCCACAAGTGTAGCGGTTTTGGTCATGTTCAACGTGATTGTCCAAACACCAAACGAGTCTTGTTTGCCGACCCAACGTGTTTCGAGGACGAAGATGATCAACAAGACGGTGGTATCATTATTGAGGATGACCAAGACACCGACCCACGTTTTGGCATGGAACCATGTGACGACGAGCTTGCTTGTGCCCCGAAACAACCCGGTAAATTTGCTCTTGTTTCTCGTCGTATTTTGGCTATTAAAGATCTTATTCCTATTGATCAACGCGAGAATCTCTTCCATTCTCGTTGCTTGGTCAATAATACGAGCCTTTCTCTCATCATTGACGGGGGATCTTGTTGCAATATTGTCAATGAACGAGTGGTAAAACACTTCAAGTTGCCTACGACCCCCCACCCAACACCTTACGGACTCCAATGGATTTCCGATACGGCATGTGACATCGTCACACAACAAGCTTGGGTGACGTTTTCTATTGGCGTCTATGTTGATAAGGTCCTTTGTGATGTTATCAAGATGGACGCCACACATGTCCTATTAGAAAGACCATGGCAATTCGACCGCCAAACATTTCATGATGGTTATCTTAACCAGTACATGTTCCAATATAATAGAAAACGGGTCACACTTTTACCTATGACTCCGCACAAAATTTTGGTTGACTATACGGAACGGAAGAGGCAACAAGCTATAGATGAGTCCGCTAAGGTACCGGCAAAATCGGACCCTCGGAGTCCCGATTTTGTAGGTGCTAGTACTTCCAAATCCAGGAAGACCGCTCCTCTTGTCCATGCTACCGAGCCCAAAGGTAGTAAAGGTCGCATCGTTCCTACGAGCGCACCTTTACCATCTTCGGACCCCGTAATTCAAGGACGGTGTGAGCCGAGGATACTCTTAGCTCGCCGGCATGATTTGCAACCGGTCATGGAAGGCAAGTTCCCATGTTTCTTACTTGTTCCGTTTTGTTTATCTACTTCTCATGACCCGAGTAATGTACCACACAAGGTGTCTTTGTTGTTGTCCGAATTTCAGGATATTATGCCCAAAAGACCTTCCATCCGGCTTGCCACTAATCTGAGGGATTGAACACCAAATTGACTTTGCGCCCGGTGCTTCCTTGCCAAACCGTGCCGCGTACCAAACAAGTCCGGAAGAGACGAAGGAGCTACAACGTCAAGTGCAAGAGCTCCTAGACCGGGGACATGTGCGTGAATCCTTATCACCATGTGCCGTCCCGGTAATCTTAGTACCAAAGAAAGATGGATCATGGCGGATGTGTGTTGATTGTCTTGCCATCAACCAAATCACCGTCAAATACCGCCACCCGATCTCGCGCCTTGATGACATGTTGGATGAGCTCCATGGCGCCACCATCTTCTCCAAAATTGATCTCCGGAGCGGTTACCACCAAATCCGGATGGCCGAAGGTGACAAGTGGAAGACGTCGTTTAAAACAAAGTATGGACTCTATGAATGGCTTGTCATGCCATTTGGCCTCTCCAACGCCCCGTCCACCTTCATGCGCCTCATGAACCATGTCTTGCGCTGATTCTTGGATACATTTGTTGTTGTTTATTTTGATGATATTTTGGTGTTTAGTACGTCTTTGGAGGATCACATTGGGCACCTTCGCCAAGTGCTCGAGTGCCTTAGACAAGAGCAATTGTATGTCAACTTTGAAAAATGCATCTTTTGCTCGGACACCACTATCTTTCTTGGCTATGTCGTGTCTAAGGACGGACTACGAGTGGACGAATCTAAAGTTCGTGCTATTCGGGAGTGGCCTACTCCTACTACGGTCACAATGGTTCGAGCCTTTCTCGGCTTAGCGGGCTTCTACCGACGCTTTGTCAAGGACTTTAGCACGGTAGCGGTACCGCTCCATGAGCTCACTACTAAGGGTGTCAGGTTTGAGTGGCGTGATATCCATGCTCGAGCGTTTGATGCGCTCAAAGACCGCCTTTGTAATGCACCTTTACTCCAACTCCCAAACTTTTTGAAAACTTTTGAGGTGGAGTATGATGCATCAAATGTGGGCATTGGAGGATTTCTCTTACAAGACACTCGTTCAATTGCCTACTTTAGTGAAAAACTTTCCGGTCCTTCGCTCAACTACCCTACATATGACAAGGAACTATATGCTCTAGTTCGTTGTCTTAAGACATGGCAACATTACTTGTGGCCGAAGGAGTTCGTGATTCATTCAGATCATGCGGCTCTTTCGTATCTCAAGAGTCAAACAAATCTAATTCGCCGCCATGCTAGTTGGGTAGAGTTCTTAGAGACCTTTCCTTATGTCATTCGGCATAAGAAAGGCAAGGAGAATGTGGTAGCCGATGCCCTTTCTCGCCGCTATGCCCTCCTTGTGTATATGGGCGACAAGATACATGGCTTTGCTCTTATCAAAGAGTTATATGCCACGGATCTTGACTTCAAGGACATATGGGAGCAATGCCTCGACCTCCGAGAGCACGAGTCTTTCTTTATTAATGATGGCTATCTTTTCCGAGCGGGAAAACTTTGCATTCCGCGCTCATCTATACGCCATTTGTTGGTCAAGGAAGCTCATGAGGGCCGTGGTCACTTTAAAACAGATGATTTTGATCAGATCCTACGTTAGTCCAGATAGAGGTTACTTAACATTCCACATAGATGAGACTGATGGTGCTCTTCCGAGCAAAAGTTGGGGTCAATTTCTAGATTGACAAAGGAGTGTTGACTTTAGCATTGAGTCAAAGTCGGGCACGAGACCGATCTCGAAGGCCCTGTGACGCATGACACCGATAGAGCTGCTTGAGCTGGAGAAGTAGTTAGAGAAATTAGTAGAGAAGGGCTTCATACACCCTAGTGTTTCTCCCTGGGGAGCACCGGTATTGTTTGTTAAGAAGAAAGATGGATCGATGAGGCTATACATCGATTACAAAGAGTTGAACAATGTCACCATCAAGAACAATTATCCACTGTCTCGCATAGATGATCTGTTGGACCAGTTGCATGGAGCGTCAGTGTTTTCGAGGATAGACTTGAGATCGGGTTATCATCAGCTGAGGGTGAGAGACCAAGACATACCTAAGACAGCATTCCGGACTAGGTATGGCCACTATGAGTTTGTAGTGATGCCATTCGGGCTCACTAATGCACCAGTCGTATTCATGGAGTTGATGAACGGGATTTTCATCGACTTCTTAGACCAGTTTGTAGTGGTTTTCATTGACGACATCCTGGTTTACTCTAGGAGTCGAGAGGAGCATGTCAGGCACTTGACAGTATTACAAATTCTGCAAGATAGCCAACTTTATGCTAAGCTGTCCAAATGCGAGTTTTGGATGTCAGAGGTGGCTTTCCTAGGCCATGTAGTGACAGTTGAGGGGATTAAGGTCGACCCGGGGAAGATCGAGTCAGTGTCTTCTTGGCAACCTCCGAAGAATGTTAAGGAGGTTCGCAACTTTCTAGGTTTGGAAGGTTATTATCGCCGGTTTGTGGAAGGGTTTTCTCTGATTGCCCGACCACTTACCTGTCTTTTGAGGAAGACTACTCGGTTCGTCGGGTCTGAGCCGTGTCAGCAGAGTTTTGAGGAGCTGAAGAGGAGATTGACGTCTGCTCCGATTTTATCACTGCCTGAGGGTACAGAGGACTTTGTAGGATACGGTGATGCATCCAAGCTGGGCTTGGGGTATGTCTTGATGCAAAGGGGTAAGGTCATAGTCTATGCGTCTCGCCAGCTGAAGACGTATGAGGAGAACTACCCCACACATGACCTTGAGTTAACAGTAGTAGTCCATTCTTTTGAGATCTGGCATCACTATCTCTATGGGGCGACATGTTAGATCTTCACAGACTATAAGAGTCTGAAATACATATTCACTCAGCGGAAGTTGAATAACCGCCAGAGGCGGTGGCTAGAGTTGATCAAGGATTTCGACCTTGAGATTCTCTACCACCCCAGAAAGGCGAATGTAGTTGCTGACGTTGTGAGCCGAAAGATGCCTCGGGAGAAGGCGATAGCCCGGTTGACGGTAAAGCCGCAATTATAGAGAGATTTGGCTTGATTGGAGGTAGAGATTCAGTTTCCAGATACAACTCATCAGTTGGCTACCTTGGAGTTACTTCCTGATCTGTTGGGTGAGATCCGACAAAAGTAGGAGACCTGTCCGACTTGACCCGGATCCGAGACAAGATGTCTCGAGATGAGGCACCTCAGTTCACTATTGGTGCTGATGGAGTGATGAGACGTCAGGACCGCATCTGTGTGCCATCAGACAGGGGGTTGAGACAGAGGATATTAGGTGAGGCTCATGCTACCCCATACTCAATACATCTAGGAGCGAGTAAGATGTACAAGGACGTGAGACGTTCCTTCTGGTGGGGTGGTTTGAAGCTTGACGTGGCTCGGTATGTAGCTTAGTGTGCGACCTGTCAGCAGGTCAAGATTGAGAATCGTAGGTCCGGAGGAGAGCTCCACCCACTGCCAGTACCACAGTGGAAGTGGGAGGATATATCAATGGACTTTGTCACGGGATTGAGACTCAGCAGAGGTTTTGATGCTATTTGGGTGGTAGTAGACCGTCTGACGAAGACCGCACGTTTCATTCCGATTAAAGAAACGTGGCCGGTAAGTCATCTAGCTGAGGAGTTCACCAGACACATTGTGAGACTCCATGGAATACCGAGGACTATCGTCTCCGATAGGGATGGACGTTTCACCTCGAGATTTTGGCAACAAGTACATACTGCATTGGGGACGAGTCTCCACTTTACCACTGCTTATCACCCACAGACCGACGGGCAGTCTGAGAGAACCATCTAGACGTTAGAGGACATGTTGTGGGCCTGTGTACTGGATTGGGGACCGGTATGGCCAGATTACCTCCCACTTGTAGACTTTTCATATAATAACAGTTGGCACGCGTCTATTGGGATGACACCTTATGAGGCTTTGTACGGGCGGAGATGTCGCACACCATTGTGTTAGGATGAGCCTAGCAGAGCTGATGGAGTAGCTCCAAATCAGATACAGGATGACATCGCTCGGATTGCCTTAGTCCGAGAGCGGATGTTAGCAGCTCAGAGTTGTCAGAAAACCTACGCCGACAAGAGGCGTCGACCACTAAAGTTTAGAATAGGTGCACAGGTGTTGTTGAGAGTGTCACCGACGAGAGGAGTCCGGCGTTTCGGCATTAAGGGGAAGCTGAGTCCCCCGATATGTCGGACCATTTGAGATCCTGGAGAGAGTCGGGGAGGTTGTCTACCGATTAGCACTACCACCGAGACTAGAGGGGGTCCACCCGGTCTTCCATGTATCTCAGTTGAGAGAGTACATTCCGGACCCGAGGCACGTCATCAGCCATGAGGATCTGATAGTTGAGCCTGACCACACTTTTGTGGAGTACCTAGTAGCCATCCTTGAGCGTAGTACTAGACGTCTGTGGTCCAAGGAGATATCGATGTTGAGGATCTAGTGGTCTAGATGAGGAGCCGATGAGGCTACCTGGGAGACATAGGAGAGTATTAGACGTAGCTATCCTGAGTTCTTTGCGGGGTTCGCCGCCACCCCTGTACCTACGGGTTAGTTCTTAGAAGTTGTTTGTGTGACTTATGTGATTATATGATAGAATGAGTGATTATGTTTTTATGTGTTGCCTGATTAAAATGATTGAATAGTTTTGCATGCTAGAAAACGAGTTTAAAAATTTAGTGAGACCAAAGTATACTAGTTTTATGGTGGGAGTCGTTTGGGTAGATACCTTATTCTAAGTTTCGGGACAAAACTTATTTTAAGGGGGTACTGATGTAATATCCGAAACTTTTTTCCGTTTAATTCCGTAGCAAACCGGATTTCGATCCGTTAATCCTTATATGTCTACCTAGTCGAACACAATATCTCAAAATTTTATCACTTTATGTAACCTCACTTCACATAAAATGATAAGATTCTTATAGCAAACCCTAATCCTCCAAACCCTAATTTATATCATGACATGTTTTTGAAAAAGTCGTGACGTCCTTTTGACGAGACCAAGACGAGACCATGATGAGTTATGACGAGACCATGACAAGATCATGAAAAAGCCATGTATGGGCTTGACAAAGTCATGACATGTTTTGACAAGGTTGTGACAAGCCTTGACAAAACTCAGCCCACTTTGCCCTCTTGTTTCAGCCCACCTCTTTTACTTACCTTGCTCCAGCCCACACCAACTTCTATGGCCAGCAGCCACACCTTCAGCAGCCCGGACCTTTAGCCGCCTAGTGATACCTGCTGCAGCCTAGAGATACATTGTTTCCAGCCCATAACACAATCATGTTGCGGGCCTGCTGCTCCTTATCTTGCAGCCCAGGAAGCACAGCAGTTTCCTCCTATCTCCCACATCTTAGCAGCCAGCATTTCCCCTTTCTTATATCACGTAACAACTGCTGATTTTTAGGAAAGAGATCTTCTGTAACGACTCCTGAATTCACGCTGAAGAGAGAGTAAACTCAACAGTTGCTACTTCCCATCTTTCCCGTCTACGTTCAACTCTCTTCCCACCCTGTTCTTTTGCAACAGATCACCTCATCACAGCAGTCGTTCGTCGTCCCCGCTCCCCTCCTCGCAGCAGTGACAGATTGTTTCACCGCCCTTTCTTTGTCGCCTCTGGAGTGCAGCATCGAAGCCGTCTGTTGTCAAAGATAAAGCACACTAGAAGGCTCAGCGTAGTAGGACCCAGGTTTGACGCCTTCCACCGTGCCCAGTACCGAGATCTAAACTACAACAACTAACTTCTTGATAACAAGATTTATGACTTAGGATTAGGTAATCATTTAGATAGATTTCTCACTCATTCATGCACGTTTTGGCATTGATTCATGACGTCTTCGCTCAATTCATGCACATTTCTAGAAAAGACGTCTACACTACCTTTTATCGGTTTTGTAGGTAATTCGGGGATCTATTGGACGTTGATCGATACATTTGAGGGCCAAGCCTCATGATGGTACATATCCAAGGCATTAGAGGAGCATAATTGGAGCAACAAAGGACACAAAGACCACTATTGGTGCAAGCAATGGAGCAACTCATGGCTAGACGATCATAGCATGTTTCTGTTGAAGAAAATCGGACCAACTAGCAGCTAAATCGGCCGATTTTTGTCCACTGGGTCGATTTTTAGGGCTTTGACAGCTTAAGCCACGTGTCCCACGATCTCTTGTCCGTCCTTGCTCTTGGTGGAGAATATAAGTGGTCCTGCAGGTTGTTGCTGAGCATCTCTCCTCTCCCACACTCTCATTCACAGCTCATCAATTTGGGGGAAAAGATTGGAGAAGAAGAAAAGCTCTCAAGGATTGAAGGAAGAGGAAGAACACCATTCTAGGAGTTTAGTGAGATTTTGAGTGACTTTTGAGTGATTTTTGTAATCTTGGATTGAAGAACGATTTCAAGGATTGTTAGGAACGTTTTGGATCTTCATTTAAGAGTTTGTAAGTCTTGCTACAACTTGGATTCAGTTGAGATTTATTGATTTTACTTGCTTATCTTTCATTGTCTATCTATGAACACCATGTATGCTTGTTTGATGATTTCGGATCTTGATATGCATATTATTGGCTAGTTTGTTGTGATTCTGGAGTGATGGATTGATGGTTATGGCTAGGGTGATGATAGAATGGACTTATATGTCAGTTTAGGATGATTTGTATGCACGAAACCCAAACCAGTGAGAAAAATCGACCTGTTCATCAGATAAATCGGCCGATTTATCTGTAGAACAGCCCGATTTATTCTCCTGTTGCTCTTTAAATGATAAATCTGAATGTTAGGGTCCTTGGTTGTTTAAATCCTAGTGTTTATTAAGCCTACTTTAGCTTAGGATCACCTAATGCTATCAATCTAAGTGAGGGAAGAGATCTACCCGATGATTTCCGACCTTAGGTACCTAAGATGATAAATGCTAGGTAGTAGTGAGCCTCATAAGCCGCTATTGGATCGAGTGTGCTAGGGTTATTGCTTGAGATTTCCCTTTTCCGAGACTTACCCGGTAAGGAGAGGGTTACCCTTTAAGTAGTATCTAGTTTGTGTGGAATTCCTTATTTTAACCCCTTGAGATCTACCCGGTAATAGAAGTTAGATGCGGGACTAGTGAAGTGAGAGACCTACCCGGTAATTGCTTCCATTAGTGAAACACTCTTCCCCAACACCGCAACTTGTCCTTAGAATCCTTAGAACCTTGAGTCCAATGCCATAACCGGAAATCTTGACCTCTAGAATCTACTTTTCTCTCTTGATCATATACCTTGTGTGATTTGTGTTACTTGTTTGTTTGCTAGCTTGAAGTTGTTAGTTGTTTTACTACCTTGCTTGACTTGTGATCTTTGTTTGATCACCACAAAAACCAACAAAAACATTGTGTTTTCCATTTTCTTTGTTCCTCATCTTATCTAGTCTAGATTCACACTATCTTTGATCATTGTTTGACTCGATTTCACCTTAGTCTTTGTGTTCGACCTCGGAATACTATCCCTACTACAAACGTCCCGTACACTGCGGGTTCGCTAGGAGTTAGGATAAATATAACGAGTATAAATTTAAAGCTTATTGCGTGCACATCACATCTATTCCTAGACGTAACAAGTTTTTGGCGCCGTTGCCGGGGACTAGGTCTAGATTGAGTCATTTTGTGATTGTTTCTAGTGTAGATCTTTCTTGTTGCTTTTGATCTCTCTTTGGTTTGTGTCTTTGCTTTTCAGGACATCTATTACTCTTTAGGTGTATGCGAAGATCTCGTGGTAAGGATTTAGCTCCATTCGATCCCGAACCGGAGAAAACCCTTAGATCTAGATCCAAGAGCATCAAAAAAGGAAAAGAGATGGCCGGAAGAGATCTCCAAGCTGAATTGGATGAAACCTTAGAGCAAATAAGGCTAAGAGATGAGCTTTTAGAGGAGGAAAGGAGACTTGCCAATGAGAGGCAAGAAGCAACAAGGAGGGAGATTGATGAGATTAGGCAAGCCCTTGTACAAGGAGAGCTTAATCGTCAACAACCTCCACCTCCTCCACCACAACCACAACCGCAGCCGGCGGCGAATGTTAGGCTTGTACCCATTGATATTGAAGAGCCACAAACTTTGGGGAGACGTATGGATCCGGCACAAAGAGCACACCGTCCGGGTGTGAACTTGGGAGATCCCGCAGCCCACAACTATGAGCTCCGCCCTCAAGTTCTACAAATGATCCGGCATAATCAATTTGGAGGGATGGAAGGAGAGTCTCCTCATCAACACTTGATGAACTATGAGATTTTGATGGAGACACTTAGACCGCCAAGATTGGAGAGCAACAACCATAAGCTAAGGGCTTTCTCCTTCTCTCTTAAGGACAAAGCCTTGGCTTGGTACCAATCTATTCCACAAGGGCGAGTTGGTACTTGGGAGGAGATGACAACCGAGTTTTTGACTAAGTTCTTCCCACCTTCCAAGACTACCGAATTAAGAGGGAAGATCAATGCCTTCGTGATGAAGGATAGAGAGAGCTTGTTCAAGTCTTGGGAGAGATTCAAAGACCTTCTCCTAGATTGTCCACACCATGGTATACCGAAAATTGAGCTATTGGAGATCTACTTCAAGGGACTTGATGAAGATAGCCAATTCAAGCTTCAATCCCTTTCCGGTGGGACTTTCATGGAGAAACATGTAGATGATGCTTGGGAGTTTGTAGAGAAACAAGCTCTTGTGATTGAGAAATACTCCCATAAGAAGAGTGAAGGGAGAAAGGCGGGAGCATATGAGGTGAGTGAGGTCACCATGACCAACTTCAAGCTTGACGCCATCAACAACGAATTGAAGTCCTTGAGGGAGTTGTGTGCTACAACCTTGAAGAACCAAGCAACCCCTCAAGTGCTTCCACAAGCTAACCTACCTTCCAAGGAGGAGGATGTGAATTACATGGGAAGGGGCAACTACAACAACTATCAAGGCCCAAGGAACTTCAACAACAACCGGCAATTCAACAATTACCGGCCCAACCACAACCATCCCGGGTTTTCCTACTCTAACCCGGATGGAGCCTTGAACCCTCCCGCTTCCACAAGCACAACTCCACTACCAAAAGCTTCACAAGAACCTCCACCCGGATTCACTCAACCTCTAAAGGATAGAACCGAAATGATATTTGAGCAATTGCTTGGAAGGTTGAGTGGTCTTGAGAGCACCGTGACTTCTATTTCCAAGGCTCAAAAAGTTTTGGAAGCACAAGTGTTCCAAAAGGCGGGTGAAGCACATAGAGATCTGGGAAAACTTCCCGGAAGAACCGAAGAAAACCCAAGAGGCCAAGTGTTGGCTATTACAACAAGAAGTGGGTTAAGCATGAAGGATCCTTTGCCCAAGGAGAATGCTAAAGGGAAGCAAGTGGTGAATGAAGAAGAAACTTTGCAAGGAGATGGAGGCAAGAGCAAGGATGTAGAGCCAACCTATGTGGCACCGCCTCCATACAAGCCACCACTACCGTTCCCTCAATCACGAGCAAGAGCTCGCTTGGACAATCACTTTGGTAAATTCCTTGAACTTATGTCTAAATTGCATATTAACATTCCGTTCATGGATGCTATCTTAGGTATGCCGGCATATGGCAAGTTCTTGAAGGAAATACTCTCCAACAAAAGGAAGTTGGAGGAGTATGGTGAGATAAGGATGACTAAGAGATCATCGGAGTTGATTCAAACGATGAAGGAAGAGATGCCTCCCAAGCTAAGGGATCCGGGATCCTTTTGTGTGCCAATCGGAGTAGGAGAAGTGAAGTATGATGCCCTATGTGATCTTGGGGCAAGTGTAAGCATCATCCCGCTTGCGCTTTGCAACAAGGTTGGGCTAGGAGAGCCAAAGCCGGTCAAGATGACCCTTTACATGGCGGACCGCTCAATCACTCATCCGGTTGGGATCTTGGAAGACATTCCGGTGCAACTAGGGAAGTTCTATGTGCCCATAGACTTCGTTGTTTTGGACATCCCGGCGGACTATCCGGTTTCTATCATTTTGGGGAGACCTTTCCTAGCTACTTCCGGATGTCTAGTAGATTGCAAGAATGGGACTCTCTCCTTCAACATTGGAGAAGAGAACATCAAGTTCAAGCTATCAACAATGATGAAAGGGCCAACCCTTGATGAAGATGTATTCAACATAGTTGAAGAGGAAGAGTCTAGAGAAGTTGTGAGCTCAATCTTGCTCAAGGATCCACTTGAGAGGGTTCTTAGCTCAAGCTTGATGGAGGAAGGAGTTGAGGAGAGTAGAAATGAAGTAATCAAGGCCTTGAATGCATTGGACGAGCTACCAAGAGTTGGGTTTGAAGTGCTAGAAGAAGAGGAAAACTGCCAGAAAAATCGGACTGAAGGGCAAAAATCGGCCGATTTTTGTACTTGTGCTGAAATTTCAGCCAGTTTTGCCAAAACAAAAACTCAGATCGACCCCCCCTCAGATAAATCGTCCGATTTTTCTTCCTGGGTCGATTTTCCTGAATCTTTTCAGCATCAACCACTTGAGTATGAGCAATCATCAAGGGACTTCAAGGAGGCTTCCATGGCTTTGCAATCATCTCAACCTACATTGTATGGATCATCTCCAACCGGAAAAGGTCCTCCTCAACTTGATCTTAAACCTCTTCCTTCTCATTTAAAGTATGCTTTCCTTGGTTCAAATTCTACTTATCCGGTGATTGTGAATGCATCTTTGAGTGATGATGAGCTTAATAGACTGTTGAATGAATTGAAACTGCATAGAAAGGCAATAGGGTACACCATTGATGATCTTGTTGGCATCAAACCATCTTTGTGCATGCATAGGATAATGATGGAAGATAATCATAAACCCTCTATTGAACATCAAAGAAGACTAAATCCTATAATGAAAGAGGTAGTTAAGAAGGAGATCATAAAGTTTCTAGATGCGGGAATTATCTACCCTATCTCGGATAGTAAGTGGGTTAGTCCCATTCATGTAGTACCTAAGAAGGGTGGGATGACCGTAGTGACCAATGAGAACAATGAACTAATCCCGACTAGGACGGTTACGGGTTGGAGAATGTGTATTGACTATAGGAAGCTTAACATGGCCTCTAGGAAAGATCACTTCCCCCTTCCCTTTATTGACCAAATGCTAGAGAGGTTAGCTCAACATTCTCATTTTTGCTACCTAGATGGCTATAGCGGATTCTTCCAAATCCCTATCCACCCCGATGACCAAGAGAAAACCACCTTTACATGTCCATGGGGAACTTTTGCATATAGGAGGATGCCATTTGGGTTGTGTAATGCACCCGCCACCTTCCAAAGGTGTATGATGGCTATCTTTTCGGAATACATAGAAAATATCATGGAAGTATTCATGGATGATTTCTCTGTTTATGGTTCTTCCTTTGATAATTGCTTGGCTAACTTGTCATTAGTATTGCAAAGATGTGAGGAGACAAATCTTGTCTTGAATTGGGAAAAATGCCACTTCATGGTAAGTGAAGGTATTGTGTTAGGACACTTGGTGTCTAACCGTGGCATTGAGGTTGATAGGGCCAAGATTGAAACAATAGAGAAGTTGCCACCACCTACCTCGGTGAAGGGGGTAAGGAGTTTCTTAGGGCATGCCGGTTTCTACCGGAGGTTCATTCAAGACTTCTCTAAAATTTCTAAACCCCTTACTAACCTACTAATGAAGGATGTTGATTTTGTCTTTTCCAAAGATTGCCTTGAGGCTTTTTGTAGGTTGAAGAACGCTTTGATCTCCGCACCTATCATGCAACCTCCGGATTGGAGCCTACCATTTGAGATCATGTGTGATGCGAGCGATGTAGCCGTTGGGGCTGTTTTGGGGCAAAGGAAAGATGGGGCACTCATGCCATTTATTATGCTAGCAAGACGCTAGATGATGCCCAACTTAACTATGCCACAACCGAGAAAGAGTTGTTAGCGGTGGTGTATGCTTTTGAGAAGTTCCGCTCATATCTTGTTGGAGCGAAGGTCATAGTTTATACGGATCATGCTGCGATCCGTTTCCTCCTTACAAAGAAGGATGCCAAACCTAGGTTGATTCGGTGGATCCTTCTCCTTCAAGAGTTTGATTTGGAAATCCGGGACAGGAAGGGATCCGAGAACTCCGTGGCGGATCACCTTAGTAGACTACCTCCCTTAGAGATTGAGAGAGATGACATCCCGATTGATGACTCATTCCGGGATGAGCAATTGCAAATGGTGGAGGAGTGCTTGTTCCAAGTGTCTAGAGGAAGCGAGCCATGGTATGCCGACATTGTGAACTACTTGGTGTGTGAGGAAGTGCCTCCCGATTTGACATATGCCCAAAGGAAGAAGTTCTTCAAAGATGTGAGGCATTACTATTGGAGCGAGCCACTTTTGTTCAAAAGAGGGCCGGATGGAATATTTAGAAGATGCATACCGGAGGATGAGGTAGAGAGTGTGATCCGGCATTGCCATTCCTTGCCATGTGGAGGGCATGCTAGCTCGCACAAGACATGTGCTAAGGTGTTGCAATCGGGCTTCTTTTGGCCAAGTTTGTTCAAGGATGTGCAAGGCTTTGTGGTAGCTTGTGATGCTTGCCAAAGGACGGGCAACATCTCAAGGAGGAATGAGATGCCCTTGAACAACATCCAAGAGGTAGAAATATTTGATGTATGGGGTGTAGATTTCATGGGACCCTTCCCTTCTTCATGTGGCAACCTCTACATCCTATTGGCGGTTGATTATGTTTCGAGATGGGTAGAGGCCATCGCCTCTCCTACAAATGACGCCAAGGTTGTTGTGCGGTTCTTCAACCGAGTGGTCTTCCCTAGGTTTGGAACACCAAGGGTGATCATAAGTGATGGGGGAAAGCATTTCACCAATAGGAACTTTGGGGCACTTTTGGCTAAGTATGGGGTGACTCATAAGGTGGCAACACCTTACCATCCCCAAACTAGTGGCCAAGTGGAAATCTCCAACCGGGAGATCAAGGGGATTCTCGAGAAGACGGTCTCAAGGACGAGAAAGGATTGGGCTATGAAGCTCGATGATGCCTTATGGGCATATAGGACCGCCTTTAAAACGCCAATTGGCACCACTCCTTACAAGCTAGTCTATGGCAAGTCTTGCCACCTTCCGGTAGAAATGGAGCATAGAGCTTATTGGGCCATTAAGTGGCTAAATTTTGATCTCAAGGAGGCGGGAGAGAAGAGGTTGCTTGACATAAACGCTCTTGAAGAGATCCGGTTGGATGCTTATGAGAATGCCCGGATCTACAAGGAGAGGACCAAAAGGTGGCATGACAAGCGCCTCATCCCGAAGGAGTTGAGTGAAGGCGACCTTGTCCTTCTCTTCAACTCAAGGTTGCGGCTCTTCCCCGGAAAGCTCAAATCAAGATGGACCGGGCCATATGTAGTGAAGCAGATCTTTTCTCATGGAGCGGTAGAGATAGGAGGAGATCATTGTGGCAACTTCAAGGTGAATGGGCATCGTTTGAAGAAGTACATCCCGGAAGCCCCGGTGGAAGTGATTGCCCCACTTCACCTTGATTGAAACGCTCCTGAATTTGGTCAAGCTAATGACCTTAAAGAAGCGCTTAATGGGAGGCAACCCATTGGTACATATTTTTCCTTTCTTTTTCTTGCTTTTGTTTAATCTCACTCTTGGGTGTGCTTTGTTTTTCTTTTGTGTTTTTGGGTGCTAGATCTTGTTGATTGTCATGAGTTATGAGACGTTGGAGGTCATGTGAAAGCCTCATGGACCAGTTGAAGATACAAGATCCAAGCACATGGACGAGGAGGAAAGCACCCAGAAAAATCGGACTGTTCATGCACAAATCGGCCGATTTTCCTGGGCTATGGGGCGATTTTTCCTCTGTATAAAGGGAAGTGATGATCTCCAATCAAGCATGGGTGGAGCGGACGTGGAACTTGGACGGCTTGCGGTGCCAAGCGCGGGTTCCGACACCATAATGAACATCAAGAGCTCTCTACCATCCTTGATCGATCATCCACCATCATCATTCAATGTGAACCGAAATACCAAAGCATCACCAATTTTACATTGTGAGGACTCTCTTTCACTTCTTTATTTAGTTTACACATTAGGGACAATGTGTTTCTAAGTATGGGGTGGGGTTTTCATGATCACTTGCATGATTAGCATCTAGGATAGTTCAATTTTGTCACATGTTTCATTATGTCTTGCATTGTACATACATATTTCGAAAATTCCATAAAAATCAGAAAATTTAAAAATTTTTGTGCTCTCTAGGCTTGGATATGACCCTAATGATGAAAATTGTCTTGTGAATTGGCTATGAATGGCCTTATGTGTCAAATTTATGATAGCATATGTGGACTTGAAGTACTTATCTTGAAACCCATGAATGAATTTGTGATCATGGATGTTTGCCTTGATTGAATGACAAGTAACTCGGTACACTTCACATAATCGGGTGTTGGTGCCTTGCCAAAGTCAAATAAACCGATAGTCCTAACGAGCTTTGGTATGTGTGCCCGGTGTGGATGCATCTCGAAAAATAGAAAAAGCCCGAGAATGGCTAATCGCCAAGGTTTCGGCTTTTGTACACCAATGCCATTGTCTCAAAAACAAAAGAAAAGAAAATGAAGAAAAACATACACTTGAGGGAAGTTGATAAGAAATTTGAAGTTGTGGTTGTTTAGTTCCTTTCCCGGATTAGCATCACATAGCCTAGAAAATTCCCACCTAATCACAACGTCTCTTGGCCTTCTATTTTACAAGTCCTTATAACCTACTTGCATGTGTGTAAGACTAAGTGATTTAGATTGGATATGCTCATGATCATCTTGACATCTTCATCTTTACGTTTCATTGCATGCTATCAAGTTAAGTGTAATTGTCTTTCCATGCTTTCATTTACTTGATACATAATTGCTTGTCCATTGCCATGAAATATGACTATGAAGGTGATCCAATATTAGAAGCACAAACCCAAAAAGATTTTGCCATTTTTTTGCATACATAAATCATGTCATCTCTTAGTCTATAGTTGAGAATTTGCTCGGGGACGAGAAAACCTTAAGTATGGGGTATTTTTGATAACAAGATTTATGACTTAGGATTAGGTAATCATTTAGATAGATTTCTCACTCATTCATGCACGTTTTGGCATTGATTCATGACGTCTTCGCTCAATTCATGCACATTTCTAGAAAAGACGTCTACACTACCTTTTATCGGTTTTGTAGGTAATTCGGGGATCTATTGGACGTTGATCGATACATTTGAGGGCCAAGCCTCATGATGGTACATATCCAAGGCATTAGAGGAGCATAATTGGAGCAACAAAGGACACAAAGACCACTATTGGTGCAAGCAATGGAGCAACTCATGGCTAGACGATCATAGCATGTTTCTGTTGAAGAAAATCGGACCAACTAGCAGCTAAATCGGCCGATTTTTGTCCACTGGGTCGGTTTTTAGGGCTTTGACAGCTTAAGCCACGTGTCCCACGATCTCTTGTCCGTCCTTGCTCTTGGTGGAGAATATAAGTGGTCCTGCAGGTTGTTGCTGAGCATCTCTCCTCTCCCACACTCTCATTCACAGCTCATCAATTTGGGGGAAAAGATTGGAGAAGAAGAAAAACTCTCAAGGATTGAAGGAAGAGGAAGAACACCATTCTAGGAGTTTAGTGAGATTTTGAGTGACTTTTGAGTGATTTTTGTAATCTTGGATTGAAGAACGATTTCAAGGATTGTTAGGAACGTTTTGGATCTTCATTTAAGAGTTTGTAAGTCTTGCTACAACTTGGATTCAGTTGAGATTTATTGATTTTACTTGCTTATCTTTCATTGTCTATCTATGAACACCATGTATGCTTGTTTGATGATTTCGGATCTTGATATGCATATTATTGGCTAGTTTGTTGTGATTCTGGAGTGATGGATTGATGGTTATGGCTAGGGTGATGATAGAATGGACTTATATGTCAGTTTAGGATGATTTGTATGCACGAAACCCAAACCAGTGAGAAAAATCGACCTGTTCATCAGATAAATCGGCCGATTTATCTGTAGAACAGCCCGATTTATTCTCCTGTTGCTCTTTAAATGATAAATCTGAATGTTAGGGTCCTTGGTTGTTTAAATCCTAGTGTTTATTAAGCCTACTTTAGCTTAGGATCACCTAATGCTATCAATCTAAGTGAGGGAAGAGATCTACCCGATGATTTCCGACCTTAGGTACCTAAGATGATAAATGCTAGGTAGTAGTGAGCCTCATAAGCCGCTATTGGATCGAGTGTGCTAGGGTTATTGCTTGAGATTTCCCTTTTCCGAGACTTACCCGGTAAGGAGAGGGTTACCCTTTAAGTAGTATCTAGTTTGTGTGGAATTCCTTATTCTAACCCCTTGAGATCTACCCGGTAATAGAAGTTAGATGCGGGACTAGTGAAGTGAGAGACCTACCCGGTAATTGCTTCCATTAGTAAAACATTCTTCCCCAACACCGCAACTTGTCCTTAGAATCCTTAAAACCTTGAGTCCAATGCCATAACCGGAAATCTTGACCTCTAGAATCTACTTTTCTCTCTTGATCATATACCTTGTGTGATTTGTGTTACTTGTTTGTTTGCTAGCTTGAAGTTGTTAGTTGTTTTACTACCTTGCTTGACTTGTGATCTTTGTTTGATCACCACAAAAACCAACAAAAACATTGTGTTTTCCATTTTCTTTGTTCCTCATCTTATCTAGTCTAGATTCACACTATCTTTGATCATTGTTTGACTCGATTTCACCTTAGTCTTTGTGTTCGACCTCGGAATACTATCCCTACTACAAACGTCCCGTACACTGCGGGTTCGCTAGGAGTTAGGATAAATATAACGAGTATAAATTTAAAGCTTATTGCGTGCACATCACATCTATTCCTAGACGTAACACTTCTCACGTCCATCTGATGCAGTCGATCAAAAGCTGAAGCTGCATCCCCCTGTCGACAAGCCCGGAACCAGTGCAGTCTTGTAAACCTTTTTAACCCTTGAAGCCTTGCTTATCTTGTTCAATCATCTCAATCATCCTCCTCTGTACAACGCAGTTCGTAGAAAGGAAAGGTTTTGTTTGCAGCATACATGCCAGCAAGGGACGAATAGGGCAAGCTGAGTGGTAAGCACACCTTCAAACCTCCTTAGGTCATACCCAGAGAAGTAATTGTATGCATATGATAGCACTCTCCATAAGAATCGAACCTAAGTTGTTGGTAAAGGTTACATAATTTCAGTAGTAGGGAGGATCGAACTAGGGACTTCTGGTAGTGTAAAGGCGGAGATATGTTGATGATCGGATTCGAACTAGAGACCTATAGGAGTTTTGTTATTGCTATAAATGTGAGCAGTAGGAATAGAAGTGAGATACTCATTTTAAACCTCAGTTTTGTAAGTGGAAATGGTCACTGTTGTAGATCAATGTTAAAGAGATTGGTTGAAGATCCACCGTTGAAATTTTAATAGATCATAGATGGATATATGTAGTTTACTGTGCTAAAATTTGAGAATAAATGAACGGTCGGATTAGAAGTTATAAGGTTCCAAAGTAGGGTAGTTGAGCTGTTTTTCCAGCAGTGAAATTTGACTAAGTATAGAAAATTTTAAGTGTTGTAACCAACTTTAAAGATTTTTGTAGAAGTGATAGTTGAACAGTTTTTAAAAAATTCTTGCTCCTATGAGTATATTGGATATCATAGATGATCTAGAGAATTATTTCGGAATTTTTATAAATTTATTCGAGTTTCATATTTGAAGCCAAAGTTGGACCTTAATGACTTTTCCGGAAATAGGAAAATTGTAGTTTTGTCCAAACTCATATTTGAGGGTTAGAATATGGCATTTTAGCCTCAAATAAGAGTTTAAGGATAAATTATGAGATTTTTGGAAGTTTCGGGACCAAGGGTAAAATATTCATTTTATCTTAAATGAGTATTGTAATAATTCTGTTCTAATAAGATCTCCTATCTTAGAAGTCTTAGACTTCTAATTACCTAGGAAGTGTGTTGACGCACTTACCTCCTTTGACAGGCAACTGAGTTGCTACAGTTACAAACCGAGTCGTGTTTACAGAGAGTCGAGACTTGAATCAAGTAAGTCTTTTGGGCTTACTTACCTAGCTGTCAGATATGAGTGTGAATGATGATAGTGGTGTTTGAATGATGTGTGTACTAGTGTATGTCATAGTAATCATCGACCGACTTACATACCTGGCCTAAGAGTAACGGGCGGTAGCATTCTGCTCAGTTAGCCCGAGGGCGCTAGGGGTTTCTTTCGGGACTAGTCCATACTTGGTTTGCGGGAACGGCACCGGCGGAGGTGTGCCAAACCATCACTAGTTGGATAAGGAACGGAGGCGGGAAATCTTAAGATTTCTCGTGCTGCAGAATTTCAGTAGTAGGGAGGATCGAACTAGGGACTTCTGGTAGTGTAAAGGAGGAGATATGTTGATGACCGGATTCGAACTAGAGACCTATAGGAATTTGTTTATTGCTGTAAATGTGAGGAGTAGGAATGTTGATGACCAGATCGAACTAGGGACGGAGGCGGGAAATCTTGAGATTTCTCGTGCTACAACTTTTAAAACAGAATGAAGCAAATCACATAAGTTGTCAGATAATAACCGGATTGTGTGTCAGCATGTTGAGTGTTTATATTCTTCTTCTGTGTGTTTGTGTTATTTATCTTTCTACTTATATTTGATTAGTTAGCTAACTGTTTTGTAAAATCCGGAATTTTTATTCCGTCTATTTCCGTTATAAAATAGATCTCGATCAGTTGACCCATATCCGTCTACTTAGTTAGACATATTATTATAGGATTTATTATTTTATATAGATTCATTCACATAAAATGATAGAATCTTTTAAGTAGTTTATCATTTTATGTAGCTTACTTCCGCATAAAATGATAGAATTCTTAACCGATCTTAAACTATAACCAACTCCATATCCGTTTAGTCCGTATATTTATGTGTCGGGATCTTGTCCGGCCAGAAACTCGCTAATTTAAAGAGCCCAGCCGCAACTCTAGTTCAGCCCAGTCGGCCACTGCCTTGCTTGTCCAGCATCTGCTCTAGCCCAGCGCCACTCCAGCCCGCTGCCTTGTCCGCTCCAGCCCAGAAGCAGCCCACTGCGTTGCCTAGCCTCCAGCGTTGCCAGCTGCTCCAGCCCGCTGCCTTGTCCACCCCAGCCCTATGCGCAGCCCAGAATCTGTGCCAGCCCAGCTACTGGAGGAGATGATGAAGCAGCTACTTCGGCCCAGCCACAGGAAGGAGCAGCAGCAGCCGGCTGTTACGCTCTTCCAATTTCCTTCTTAACTGCTCTCTCTCTCTCCTACGACATTAAACGCCTGAATTATCGCCTCTCCAACGGTTACATTCCTTCAGCAACCCAGAAACGTCGCACAACACTGCACACAATCCCTTCCCAATCGCCAGACGAAGCAGCAGTGAACCACGCCAGCCTCCGTACACTTCCAGCCCTCCAACGACGCAGAAACTACACTGAGTGTTGGAGCCGTAACAACATACCCTACCTTCCTCCTTTCTGCACAACAGGTAGGCTCTTCCCTTCCTTAACCTTCTACCTTCGATTAGTGTCACTGCTGGACTCACGCAACTGTCTTGTGGTGCCGGACAACACTCGTCTTGGTCAATCCATGACAGCAGTGAGGCTGAGAAAAATCCTCCAATCACCGCAGTAGAAGAGCCAATCCGAAACCTCACTCCCCTCCTCCGGATCTGTCACGCCGAGGAAGCCAAAAGCCATCCGGAACCTTGTGAAAACGCCTCAGCCCAGTAGAGGTTGAAGAGGTGAGCTCTCTCTTCTGCAGTCCAATTCTTGCCTCTAGATGTTAGAAATGTATAAATTATATATATATACATGTTTCGGTTTTATTATGAATAGAAATCAAGCCAAGGAATTGGAGGGATAGTAAATGAGTTTTGTTGAAGTCTCCTGTAGTTCTATTTGAGTGTAACTAGATGATAATGAGAGTAGATTAGATTGCTTTAGAAATAGAAATGAAAAACTCTTTGTAGAACTCAACTTGTAAGTGAATAATGGTCAATGTTGAGGATTAATGTTTGAGAGTTTGAATGAAGATCCACCGTTGAATTTTGGATATGTTGTAGACGGTTATACGCAGTATAGGGTATTAAAATTTGGGAAGAAATGAACGGTCGGATTAGAAGTTATAGGCTTCTGAAGTTGGGTAGTTGAGCAGTTTTGTAAACCTTAGAATTTTGGCTAAGTATAGAATTTGTAAAGGGAGTAGTCAACTTTAGGAATTTTTATAAAACTGTTGAATGAACAGTTTGGAGAATTTCCTTCTCCTAAAGTTAGATAGGACATCATAGATAACCTAGGGATTTAATTCGGAATTATTATAAGCTGTTACGAATTTTATATTTAGAACCGAAGTTAGACCTTTACGATCTTCCGGAAAATAGAAACATAGGAAAAATATCAGTTTGGGACCAAACGAAACTTTAGGAGTTAGAATATGATTTTAGAATATCAAATAGGAGTTTAGACATGAATTTTAGAATTTTCGGGAATTTCGGGACCAAGGGTAAAATGGTCATTTTACCCTAAATTAATACTGTAACTAGTTATGTCTTAATACATTATTCGATCTTAGAAGTCTTAGACTTCTAACTACGTGAGAGTGTGCTAATGCACTTATCGCCTTTGGCAGGCAACTGAGTTGCTACCGTTTATAGAACGAGTGGTGACAAAGAGTCGAGCTTTATATCAGGTAAGTCCTATGGGCTTACTTAGCTGACTTCTAAATATGAGCATGAATGATGATAGTGGTGTGTGATTGAAATGTTTAGAGAGATAGGTTGTGATATATATATTTACCGACCTATATTTTGGCCTAAGAGTAACGGGCGGTGGCATTCTGCTCAGTAGCTTGCGAGCGCTGGGGGTTTCTTTCGAGACTAGTCCATACTTGGTTTGTAGTGATGCTACCGGCGGAGGTCAGCTAGACCTACACCAGTTGGATATGGAACGGAGGCGAGAACTAATTCTCGTGCCACAACTGTAAATTGAACAAGATGAATCACTTAAATAATAGATAATAAACGGTTGAGTGCCAGCATGATGTTTGTCTATTTTTGTTTCTGCTTGTGTTTGTGTTGTTATCATTTTTGCTTATATTTGGATAGTTAGCTAACTGTTGATATGTTGTTTAGATTTGCCACAGGTTAGAGCAGATGCCGAGTGATCCAGACGGTAGTGGTCAGCCGGGGGTGTCGTACTTTAGGATGTTTTACCATTTCTTCATTTGTGGGATTTACAGTTGAACTTTGTTTCCTTTAGTACTTTGTTATAATACGTTTTCCGGCTGTAGTTGATCTGGTCACATTCATACATTGTTAAAAACTATTTTATGATTTCTGGTTTTCCTTATCTGTGCCTTGTTGTAAGATCTTGTTAAGTTGTTGTCAAACTAAGGTCGGGACCCACTGTGCGGTCCTAACCAGTAACTCCCTAAGTTGTAAAATTTGGGGTGTTACAACATGGTATCAGAGCTCTAGGTTGGCAACAATGGCACTTGAAATCTTCTAAAAAGGTCATATAAGTAAATAAACAGAATCCGAAAGGAGTGAGTTTTCCAAAGAAGATTTTGGTTTTTAAATGCATACATAGTCGGGTTGGGATAGAAAGTACGGACGACCACCACTACCTCCGCGGATCTCGGCAGCTTAGTACATTTAGAAATGTTATATTGATGTAGTAGCTGCTTATAAAGATATGTACAATAGATAACTTATGTCGAAGGTTAGTAGCATAATAATATATTATGTCCTTAATAGAGATTAATGAGTTTCTCACTCCGTTGGCACATCTAAGTAGATTTTGAAGGGTGTCAACGTGAGGATTAGTATGCACATCTTTTGTGCATTAGGGTAGGCAAACGGCGGACAACTCCTTCGAGCTTTTTGAGGAGCGTCAAGGCGGGAAAGTGAAGACTGAAGGACAACACCAACGAGCATGGCAAGAAGGGGATCCCGAGTCAACTTAACAGGATCAAATGAAGATTATACATGAGAGTAGTACCGGAAAGGTATTGGATGATCGACAATTATGCAAATTGGGAGGGACATCACATAAATTTTGTCAAGTGTGGTGTGACGATATGAACAATGTGGATGCCGTCAGAAATAGTCATAGTAATGAAAGTCAAAGTAAGATATAGAACCAATCCAGACAAAAGACATTAAATTTACGCTTACCGACGGACCAAAATATGAAGGTTGTTGTTAGAAGCATGGCGGAATATGGCCACTATTGGCAAAGTAAGTCGGCATCCTAATCAAGCGGGTCCCACCTAGACACTCATAACCTAAGAATTAAGAAGAGATATGTCGTCGAACCAACTATGAAGACTTAAAGAGCCACACAACTGAAGCTTATGGTTAGCCAGAAAGTGGAGGGTGGATTTCATAAGCATGGAGGCAGAGTGACTTTCTATAAGACAAGTGAGATACAAGAAAGATGGTGATACAGATATCCAAATGATATAATCCTGAAAGCGGAGTCAAAGGATCACTATAAAGACAACATTATAATTTAACACCAACTAAGGAACAAGAGTGTGTGAAAATGATCTTGGCGTACCCAAGGGCCGTGATAACTTCCCTCTCTCAAAGGGACTTAAGTTACCAACACCAACAATTCACACCGGAACCTCGCAAGCAGCTGATGACCGATGAAAAAGGAATCGCGAGGATGTAATTACGAGTTATCATGGAAAAATCTGATGAGTCCATTGACGACAGATGAATGATGCAGCTAAACTAGGAAAGAGTATAGTGGCCTTATAGTGAGAAATAGAAGTGTAGATTATAGAAGAAGCTAAAGGAGTATAAACGTAGAAAATGGAGGAGATAGATTCCACTCAGTAAATCAAACTTCAAAGAGATAGAAGAAAAGTAAGTCTATGATATTGCAGAAGGTCAACTATAGACTAAATGGTAACAACGGAGCCTTACATGTGCGGGTTAATTAGTAGTGACGGGTTGGCATATAAGAAGAATGACCACGTGGTCACAAGTGAATTTTATCGACATGTGGAGAAGTCCTTAAAGAGATCAAATACGACAATTGTAAAGTCAAATCGATACAAGTACAAGTAACACCGAATAAGTCAAGTCAGTAAATCTAATTAAAATGGTAAAGGAAGAATTGACGGTCAAAAATGACCCCTTATATCATTGATGATATAAAGAGAATGGTTGCGAGCAGTTTTTCACTTACCGGCTAAGGAAAGGGTACAAATCATAGTTAGTACATATGAAGTCGTATTAGAAGCACGAGAGGAGTAAGAAGAAGTAGATAATTTTGATCAGATCATACGTCAGACCAGATAGAAGTTACTTAGCATTCCACACAAATAGAGTTGCTTGAGTTGGAGAAGTAGTTAGAGGAGTTAGCAGAGAAGGGTTTTATACGTCCTGGTGTTTCTCTCTTGGACGCACCAATATTATTTGTGAGGAAGAAGGATGGATCGATGAGGCTGTGTATTGATTACCGGGAGTTGAACAAGGTTACCATCAAGAATAAGTATCCACTGCCTCGCATAGATGATCTGCTGGACCAGCTGCATGGAGCGTCAGTGTTCTCGAGGATAGATTTGAGATCGGATTATCACCAGCTGAGAGTGAGAGACCAGGACATACCTAAGACGGCATTCCGGACTAGGTATGGCCACTATGAGTTTGTAGTGATGCCATTCGGGCTCACTAATGTGCCAGCAGTATTTATGGAGTTGATGTATAGGATTTTCATCGACTTCTTAGACCAGTTTGTAGTGGTCTTCATTGACGACATTCTAGTTTACTCTAGAAGTCGAGAGGAGCATGCCGGACACTTGAGGACAGTGTTACAAATTCTACAGGATAGCCAGCTATATGCTAAACTGTCCCAGTGTGAGTTCTGGATGTCAGAGGTGGCTTTCCTAGGCCATGTAGTGACTGCTGAGGGGATTAAGGTCGACCCGGCGAAGATTGAGTCAGTGTCTCCTTAGCAACCTCCGAAGAATGTTAAGGAGGTTCGCAGCTTCCTTGGATTGGCAGGTTATTACCGTCGGTTTGTGGAAGGGTTTTCCCTGATCTCCCGACCACTTACTTCTCTCCTAAGGAAGACTACTCGGTTCGTCTGGTCTGAGCCGTGTCAGTAGAGTTTGAGGAGCTGAAGAGGAGATTGACGTCTGCTCCGATCTTAGCACAGCCTGAGGGTACAGAGGACTTTGTAGTGTACAGTGACGCATCCAAGCTGGGCGTGGGGTGTGTCTTGATGCAGAGGGGTAAGGTCATAGCGTATGCGTCTCGACAGCTGAAGACGTATGAGGAGAACTACCCCACTCACGACCTAGAGTTAGCTGCTGTAGTACATGCTCTGAAGATCTGGCGTCATTATCTCTATGGAGCGACCTGTCAGATCTTCACAGACCATAAGAGTCTGAAGTACATATTCACTCAGCGGGAGTTGAATAACCGCCAAAGACGGTGGCTAGAGTTGATCAAGGATTTTGACCTTGAGATTCTCTACCACCCCGGAAAGGCGAATGTAGTTGCTGACGCTTTGAGTCGGAAGACGCCTCGGGAGAAGGCGATAGCTCGGTTGACAGTACAGCCACAGTTACAGAGAGACTTAGCTTGGTTGGAGGTAGAGATCCAGTTCCCTGATACAGCTCATCAGTGAGCCACCTTAGAGTTACTTCCTGACCTGTTGGGTGAGATCCGACAAAAGCAGGAGACCTGTCCGATGTTGACCCGGATCCGAGACCGGATGTCACGAGATGAGGCACCTCAGTTCACTATCGGTGCCGATGGAGTGATGAGACGGCAAGACCGTATCTGTGTGCCATCAGACAGTGAGCTGAGACAGAGAATACTAGGTGAGGCTCATGCTACCCCTTACTCCGTACATCCAGGAGCGAGTAAGATGTATAAGGATGTGAGACGTTCCTTCTGGTGGGGTGGTTTGAAGCCTGATGTGGCCCGATATGTAGCCCAGTGTGCGACCTGTCAGCAGGTAAAGATTGAGCATCGTAGATCCGGAGTAGAGCTCCACCCACTTCCAGTACCACATTGGAAGTGGGAAGATATATCTATGGATTTTGTTACCGGATTGAGGCCTAGCAGAGGTTTTGATGCCATTTGGGTGGTGGTAGACCGGCTGACGAAGACCGCACGTTTCATTCCGATCAAAGAAACGTGGCCGGTGAGTCGTCTAGCAGAGGAGTTCACCAGACACATTGTGAGACTCCATGGAGTACCGAGGACTATCGTCTCCGACAGGGATGGACGTTTTACCTCGAGGTTTTGGCAGCAGGTACATACAGCTCTGGGGACGAGTCTCCACTTTACCACTGCCTACCACCCACAGACAGACGGCCAGTCCGAGAGGACCATTCAGACCCTAGAGGACATGTTGCGGGCATGTGTCCTAGATTGGGGACAGGTGTGGCCAGATCACCTCCCACTGGTAGAGTTTTCATATAATAACAGTTGACATGCTTCTATTGGGATGGCACCTTATGAGGCTTTGTACGGATGGAGATGTCGTACACCGTTGTGCTGGGATGAGCCTAGCAAGGCTGATGGAGTAGTACCAGATCAGATACAGGATGACATCACCCGGATTGCCTTAGTCCGGGAGAGGATGTTACCAGCTCAGAGTCGTCAGAAGTCCTACGCCGACAAAAGGCGTCGACCTTTGGAATTCAAAGTAGGTGCACAGGTGTGGTTGAGAGTGTCACCTACGAGAGGAGTAAGACGTTTCGGCATTAAGGGGAAGCTGAGTCCCCGATACGTCGGTCCATTTGAGATCGTAGAGAGAGTCGGAGAGGTTGCCTACCGACTAGCACTGCCACCGAGATTGGAGGGAGTACACCCAGTTTTTCATGTATCTCAGCTGCGAGAGTACATACCGGATCCTAGACACGTCATCAGTCATGAGGATCTGATAGTCGAGCCAGACCACACTTTTGTGGAGTATCCAGTAGCCGTCCTAGAGCGTAGCATTAGGCGCCTACGTTCTAAGGAGATACCGATGCTGAGGATTCAGTGGTCTAGACGAGGAGCTGATGAGGCTACCTGGGAGACAGAGGAGAGTATTAGACGTAATTACCCTGAGTTCCTTGCGGAGTTAGCCGCTACCTCAGTACCGACGGGTTAGTACCGAGACGATACCTTATATCACTGCTGTGATTATATGTTTACATAATTGTTTATGTCTATGTGCTTGATGACGTGAGTAGTTGCATGCTAGAATATAACTCTTGAGGGGAAAGGTATGGGGTAAGTACCTTATTCCAAGTTTCGGGACGAAACTTATTTTAAGGGGGTACTGATGTAAAATCCGGAATTTTTATTCCGTCTATTTCCGTTATAAAATAGATCTCGATCAGTTGACCCATATCCGTCTGCTTAGTTAGACATATTATTATAAGATTTATTATTTTATGTAGATTCATTCACATAAAATGATAAAATCTTTTAAGTAGTTTATCATTTTATGTAGCTTACTTCCGCATAAAATGATAGAATTCTTAACCGATCTTAAACTATAACCAACTTCATATCCGTCTAGTCCGTATATTTATGTGTCGGGATCTTGTCCGGCCAGAAACTCGCTAATTTAAAGAGCCCAGCCGCAGCTCTAGTTCAGCCCAGTCGGCCACTGCCTTGCTTGTCCAGCATCTGCTCTAGCCCAGCGCCACTCCAGCCCGCTGCCTTGTCCGCTCCAGCCCAGAAGCAGCCCACTGCGTTGCCTAGCCTCCAGCGTTGCCAGCTGCTCCAGCCCGCTGCCTTGTCCGCCCCAGCCCTATGCGCAGCCCAGAATCTGTGCCAGCCCAGCTACTGGAGGAGATGATGAAGCAGCTACTTCGGCCCAGCCACAGGAAGGAGCAGCAGCAGCCGGCTGTTACGCTCTTCCAATTTCCTTCTTAACTGCTCTCTCTCTCTCCTACGACATTAAACGCCTGAATTATCGCCTCTCCAACGGTTACATTCCTTCAGCAACCCAGAAACGTCGCACAGCACTGCACACAATCCCTTCCCAATCGCCAGACGAAGCAGCAGTGAACCACGCCAGCCTCCGTACACTTCCAGCCCTCCAACGACGCAGAAACTACACTGAGTGTTGGAGCCGTAACAACATACCCTACCTTCCTCCTTTCTGCACAACAGGTAGGCTCTTCCCTTCCTTAAACTTCTACCTTCGATTAGTGTCACTGCTGGACTCACACAACTGTCTTGTGGTGCCGAACAAAACTCGTCTTGGTCAATCCATGACAGCAGTGAGGCTGAGAAAAATCCTCCAATCACCGCAGCAGAAGAGCCAATCCGAAACCTCACTCCCCTCCTCCGGATCTGTCACGCCGAGGAAGCCAGAAGCCATCCGGAACCTTGTGAAAACGCCTCAGCCCAGTAGAGGTTGAAGAGGTGAGCTCTCTCTTCTGCAGTCCAATTCTTGCCTCTAGATGTTAGAAATGTATAAATTATATATATACATGTTTCGGTTTTATTATGAATAGAAATCAAGCCAAGGAATTGGAGGGATAGTAAATGAGTTTTGTTGAAGTCTCCTATAGTTCTATTTGAGTGTAACTAGATGATAATGAGAGTAGATTAGATTGCCTTAGAAATAGAAATGAAAAACTCTTTGTAGAACTCAACTTGTAAGTGAATAATGGTCAATGTTGAGGATTAATGTTTGAGAGTTTGAATGAAGATCCACCGTTGAATTTTGGATATGTTGTAGACGGTTATACGCAGTATAGGGTATTAAAATTTGGGAAGAAATGAACGGTCGGATTAGAAGTTATAGGCTTCTGAAGTTGGGTAGTTGAGCAGTTTTGTAAACCTTAGAATTTTGGCTAAGTATAGAATTTGTAAAGGGAGTAGTCAACTTTAGAAATTTTTATAAAACTGTTGAATGAACAGTTTGGAGAAATTCCTTCTCCTACAGTTAGATAGGACATCATAGATAACCTAGGGATTTAATTCGGAATTATTATAAGCTGTTACGAATTTTATATTTAGAACCGAAGTTAGACCTTTACGATCTTCCGGAAAATAGAAACATAGGAAAAATATCAGTTTGGGACCAAACGAAACTTTAGGAGTTAGAATATGATTTTAGAATATCAAATAGGAGTTTAGACATGAATTTTAGAATTTTCGGGAATTTCGGGACCAAGGGTAAAATGGTCATTTTACCCTAAATTAATACTGTAACTAGTTATGTCTTAATACATTATTCGATCTTAGAAGTCTTAGACTTCTAACTACGTGAGAGTGTGCTAATGCACTTATCGCCTTTGGCAGGCAACTGAGTTGCTACCGTTTATAGAACGAGTGGTGTACAAAGAGTCGAGCTTTATATCAGGTAAGTCCTATGGGCTTACTTAGCTGACTTCTAAATATGAGCATGAATGATGATAGTGGTGTGTGATTGAAATGTTTAGAGAGATAGGTTGTGATATATATATTTACCGACCTATATTTTGGCCTAAGAGTAACGGGCGGTGGCATTCTGCTCAGTAGCTTGCGAGCGCTGGGGGTTTCTTTCGGGACTAGTCCATACTTGGTTTGTAGTGATGCTACCGGCGGAGGTCAGCTAGACCTACACCAGTTGGATAAGGAACGGAGGCGAGAACTAATTCTCGTGCCACAACTGTAAATTGAACAAGATGAATCACTTAAATAATAGATAATAAACGGTTGAGTGCCAGCATGATGTTTGTCTATTTTTGTTTCTGCTTGTGTTTGTGCTGTTATCATTTTTGCTTATATTTGGATAGTTAGCTAACTGTTGATATGTTGTTTAGATTTGTCACAGGTTAGAGCAGATGCCGAGTGATCCAGACGGTAGTGGTCAGCCGGGGTGTCGTACTTTAGGATGTTTTACCATTTCTTCATTTGTGGGATTTATAGTTGAACTTTGTTTCCTTTAGTACTTTGTTATAATACGTTTTCCGGCTATAGTTGATCTGGTCAAATTCATACATTGTTAAAAACTATTTTATGATTTCTGGTTTTCCTTATCTGTGCCTTGTTGTAAGATCTTGTTAAGTTGTTGTCAAACTAAGGTCGGGACCCACTGTGCGGTCCTAACAAGTAACTCCCTAAGTTGTAAAATTTGGGGTGTTACATGTTTATCGTTGTTTAGACTTGCCACATGTTAGAGCAGATGCTGAGGGATCCGGACAGTAGTGGACAACCGGGGTGTCGTACTCCTTAGGACGGGTTGCAGTTTCTTTTGTTAGTCTTTCAGTTATGACTGTTTCTTTTTCTTAGATTGTGACACCTTCTTATTTCCGGCTGTCAGTTTTCTGGTCACATTCACTGTTTCTTTTTCTCAGGTGTGCCAAACAATCACCAGTTGGATAAGGAATGGAGGCGGAAAATCTTAAGATTTCTCGTGCTACAACTTTTAAAACAGGATGAAGTGAATCACATAAGTTGTCAGATAATAACCGGATTGTGGGCCAGCATGTTGAGTGTTTATATTCTTCTTCTGTGTGTTTGTGTTATTTATCTTTCTACTTATATTTGATTAGTTAGCTAACTGTTTATCGTTGTTTAGACTTGCCACATGTTAGAGCAGATGCCGAGGGATCCGGACTGTAGTGGACAGCCGGGATGTCGTACTCCTTAGGACGGGTTGCAGTTTCTTTTGTTAGTCTTTCACTTATGAATGTTTATTTTTCTCAAATTGTGAGACCTTGTTATTTCCGGCTGTCAGTTTTCTGGTCACATTCATTGTTTTGTTAAAACATACTTTAGGATTTATGAGTTTCCTTATATGTGTCTTGTTGTAAGATCTAGTTAAATTGCTGTCAAACTAAGGTCGGGACCCACTGTGAGGTCATAACCAGTAGCTCCTCGAATTGTGAAATTTGCGGTGTTATATATAACCCCCCAACAACTACTCATTACACCTTAAAAAACAAATCCAAACAAAACAAAATCAATAAAAATATATTTTTTTAACTAAATATAATAATATTAAAATCCACAAAATCTCTGCGTTGTTATCCCCTACAACAATTTACGTTGGGATAAAACCTAAACTTCTCTTACAAGTTAAAAGTCAAATCCAAATAAAACAAAATTTAAAAAATATAATTTTTAACTAAATCTAATAATATCAAAATCTACAAAATCTTTGCTTTGTTATTATCCCCTAACACAATTTACATTGGGATAAAACCTAAACTTTTCTTGTACGTTTTATTTCTCACACTATATATACAAGTAGAACTCAACATCTCCCGATCAATTCTTTTTCGATATTGATCAAATTTCTTTCATCTTTTTTAGGGTTCTGATAATTTGAAGAAATTTTTAAGTTGGTTCGTCATATTGTCTTCAGGTTATTCTCTACGTTGTTATCCCCATACTATCATTTCTTTCTCCATCTTCTTGAATTTATCTTATTTTTGTGATTTGTTTTGAAGAACTGGTGTTTCAACAACTTGCAAGAACAATAATTTCAATAGCTTGTAAATAACTCATCTATATTCTTGTACGGTTTTTTCTTATCTTTCGTTACTTTTAAAAAGATTCAAACTTGACGTTACTTTTTTTTTTTATTTCAATTTCTGTTTTTAAAAAAAATTTCTTCAAATATTAATTTGACTTGGTCGCATACCTACGTTGCTTGCAGCACCCTGTTTGCATGGTTTCTCCACGAGTATTTATGAACCATTTGCACAAAAGGAAATAAAAGAGGGAAGAACACTAAGAACTTTTGAAGCCCTATATTTAACTATTGTTATTGTACTGTGGTGACTTGGCTTTAGAGAAAGGAAAAGTGGATTGGGCCACTAATTAGTATTTGTTAATTTTATTTAATTTCTTAAAATCATATTCCAATAAATTGTTTTTTCCAAAATACTTCAACTACATTACTGTTTTTTATTTGGATTTGTTTACTATTTTTATAAAAAAAAATTTATTAATTTTTAAAAAAAAAATTGTTTCACAAATTCTTTTTAATGATTACCGTTTTACTCGCTAGGATGGTTTCTCATTACTTTTATTTACAAAAATGATTTTTTTTTCAAAGATATTATACTTTTTTTATTATTAAACGCGCGCCGTGACTTTTAAACGTACCATACAACAAATCATTAATGATAAATAATGAGCACAATTACACACGAATCACTCATTGACAAACTATAAGTGGTGTTATCATGAGAGTAGTGTTGTTTTTTACATGGGCATGGAAATGAATAAACCTGCGACACAAAGCTTTCATCGGATGAGAAATTGATGTGCAGTCGTATACATTACAATTTTCGGTTGTTGTTGAAGATGATTCCAGTTGTTGTTCGCAACAATGGCATTTATAACTTAACAAAACTGGTCATATATTGGTATCGTTGACTGCATTGTTTATCATTGCAATTAACACATATGTTCCTTGAACTCATTCCTGCAGTCATTGACAAAAGGGGACACATAACTTGTGAACTCCACCCATCAACAACATATGATATATTATTATATTCTATTGATTTTGTACATATTTCCTTTTGCTTCTCTTATGCGTCTCTCCTGCTTAATCTTGCCTATTTCTCTAGCTTACTTGGTCATTGCTCTGAATGACAAGATTTGCTTACAGTTATCAATTCGTTGGACTTTTCCAGTGGAAAACCGGAAATCATAGAATTGCCAAGATGTGAAGGCGGTGTAAGTTCTTGATCAATTAGTTTACAAGGATTTGTAACAGGCATAAAGTAGAAACAAACATCAGTAAACTCGAATATAATTAAGAAACACATCACGTGGGCATGAAATTTCATAGAACACTACACACGAAACTCCAAACATGGTGAATTGTAACCAACATATATTTTAAGTCTTCAACAGAATAACAAATTGACCAAATTCCCATTAGAATCAAACAAAAAGTTGCTCCCTTTTTAAAAGCCATAAATCATTTGGCTTTTTATCAATCACCTTAATTAGTAATCACCTCAGAATTTAAGGACATTACACTTCTTGGTTGAAAAAAAAAACTGAGGAAGAAGAAAGAGGCTATGGACGTATGGCATATATTTTGAGACAAAACAACAAACACCGTAAGTGCAAAACATACTAAGAAACCAAAGTTTGCAAAGGATCTGCTACCAATCCATTTTTTGAAAATTTGAAAAACATGTACCTCAAAACTATGCAACAAAGCTACTAAATATCAAATAAGAGAATACCCATAAACCTAGTCCAAAGAATTTCAAAAGAATTGACTTCCTCACGTCAAAATCACTCCTCATTTGAGGCCCATTTTGAAAATTTGACCCTAATTTCCCATGAAATTTGAAGAACACTTACCAAATGTAGGCTTCCGCAACAGAAAATGAAACAAACTTGACGGTTATGACTTAGAATCCAAAACATGAAATCGATGAAATATTAGTCCTTTAAAAAAATGCATCTTAAAAAAATATAATGATTTTTGACAAAATCATTTCATTCTCCTCACAAGCATCACTTGCTTCAACCTGAGGGTAAATTGCAGTAGTCTAGTAGTTATAGTCATTAAAAATCATATGCACAAGCAAATAAGGAATGAAGCAAACACTTACAGTTATTTCTTTAGGATACTCTAAATAAAAGTAAAAAACATGTCAGTTAGAAACATAATAGGCACATTTCCGTTCCTTGGGACAAAATCAAAAAAAAGGTTTTGGAAATGCTCTTGACAAATAATTGGCAATTAAATCAGAAGTAATGCCCTCAGAAGTTAGAAGGCAACAATAAGGTATGCAGGCAGATGATCTTTACAAATTGAGATGTATCTAAGCACACAAAACAACTTAATATGCTTACAACAGGATCACAATGCCAAAGAAACTAACATTGCAGCTAATTTAATTTGAAGTGATAATTCATACAATCTGCCTGCCGCTCAATCTACAGTTCAAAACTCTTTAACTTTCTAAAATTTACTCACATTTGTCAAATACTGGACTGATAAAGGTCAAAGACCACAAAACTCTCAAAACTTGAGAAAAAAACAAGAGAATGGAAAAATATGAAGCCCTGGAACTACATGCATTTGAAGAATATCATCAAAGTTCAAAACTCGAAACTATCTAACCCAAAAATGATACAACCCTGAAGCTTTAGTCACTCAACTTATCTAATTAACAAGTTAGGCATAAAAAGAAAATTGATATACTGTCAATATGTTAAACCTTGGTAGATTTAAGTCTACGCCAACAAATTTACAAGAAAAGAATTGGGTTCACTAATGACTCTATAACTCTGCTAATTAATGGCATTACCTCTATTAAGCACAAAGCTCTTTTGTTACTTATCAACAGTTGGGGATGCTTAAAAAATGAAATTCACCACAACATCCAAGACACCACCCTCAAAGTGAAATGTATACTATTGTCACCACCACTAAAAGGGTTGGAATCACCAAGTCCACCGCCCATTTCTTCATCTTCTCCTATGTTAAAATCTACGCGTTTATTTGCATCACTCAACACATGTAAGCATAATCATAATATTAGTCTAGCAAGTGCAAAGCAATGATCCTCAAATAATGAAGGCACATGAAAATATCTATCCTAAAATGAATTTGGAAAATTTAATAAAATGATAAACTATGTTTGGGGGATTCAAGAAGACAATCCAAAAGATTGAAAATATCATTGAAAGAAGAGATAATCAATGAAGTTAAATACAAATGTAATTTGAAAAATAGAGACAATGACAAGAAATAATAGAGTGGGAAAAAAATATTGGAAAGGTGAACAAGAAGATACATAGATCAAGCATTATGTAATTTGTAATTTCTAAAATTTACAGTCTGCTTATATTGGAAAAAGATATTCACTATGAACAAGTCATATAATTTGAGATCCTCACTAATTTGGTGGCACAAACAAGAACCATGATTACAACGCCAACAATCCATTTTTGCTCCTGAAAAGAGGGACCACAATCAGTTTGGCCAAAGTGTACAAGGTTTAAGTTAAAAAGAAGGTTTAGCATGCCATGTTCACAAATGACAAAGATCGGTTCAGATTTGAGGTTAAATTGCAAATGAGAAGATTGGTGAAATAAGGCACAAAACTCTTTCTCTCTCTTCTTAATTATAATAAATAAAAGATTGTGATTTGTGCCAAATGTAGGATTCGAACTCTGGATGAGTTGGCCCCCTCCCACCCTTATACCAGATGAACTAATTAAACTTTATGTATTCTTTTGATGATACATATTATTAATACACAATTTTAATTACACAACGTTAATATATAATTTCAATTACACAATTTTAACTACACAATGTTAATACATAAAAGACTTGTGTAACCAAACCTTGTATAAATGACGAATTTGTGTAACCAAACATTGTCAAAATGACTGACACTTGTACTACATAACCGTAATCGATATGTAGAAAGTCGCAATAATTATGTATTCATCACGGATCCTCAATTAAAACTTGACACAATAATATGTTCATATGTACACAAATATCACGTCCCAACTATATTGGATGAGTCACCTACATATTTTCTCAAAAAAAAGGACTAACAAATATATCATACGGATGACTAACTACGTAGACTCAGCATATGTACATAACCTCGAAATTAATAACAATATATTTCTTTAATTATGATAAATAAATAATTAGGGAGCAAATTTATTTAAATCTTTAATCAGGAAAATAATTAGGGAGAGATTTTATGATCAATTATTATCTCATTCCTTATTTGACGTAACAACGTATTTCTTTAAATCTTTAATTAGGAAAATAATTAAATGAGATAGGAGAGAGAAGGTTGACTTACATGGTAATTTCTTTTATAATTTTTGATTAAATATTTTTCATCATAATTTAGGGTGCCTACTTTGTTAATAGAAAATAAAAGATACCTACTTTATGCCCAATGTTACGTAAAGTACCTACTTAACCAACTCACTCATTGCAAATTATGTTTAAGCAAACATGTACTGAAATCATAGGACGTAACTTTGTGAGTTATGACACATCCAATTGGCTTCAAGAATGCATTATACTTTAGCTCAAAACGTAGGCATACATGACTACAATAATTTTGATATCAATCTTCATACATGCAACTCTATTGTAGAAAAACTATGTGACTGTCAACTTTAGGGACTTGATACATATATCAGAAAAGATGCATTATGAAGACAGAAAAACCGCAAGATTTGTATAAGATTTGAGGTGTTGGAAGATCAAATAGCTAAACAGGATCAAGATTTGAGGTGTTTAAACAATTGTTGATACTTTTGTTCCCAATTTGAACTCTAATGCTCACAAGACAGAAAAAGTCAGTATTAGCCCTAATGTTAGTAATGCGCGTAATTGTTCAAATAATGGTTCAATTTCGGTTTCTTTAGAGGTTGTAGAGGGTCAATTTGTTGTAGTTGGTGATGCTACGACTAGGGGCAACCCAGTGAGGGTTATGTAAAAGCTTTGGAAATTATGTTGGGTATAAAAATTAAGGGAGTTATGGATATGACGGACATTATGATTAGAGCCTTTGGGTGGAAACGCCATCTACCTAGGTTGCTCCGGAAGCATCTGCAACCGGAATAGTTGAGACTGTGGCTAAAATGTCAAGGAAGAGAGGAAGGAACCAGATACCTACTGAGATAGAGGAGGTGAGTCAAGATGAGTTGATAAAGAACCAGTGAAGGCAGGATCAAGAAGACAAAAAATCATCATAAATAAGTTGGAATTCACAATGGAAAGAAACAACGTGAAACCCTAGCTTCAGGCCTCGGTGCTTCGACCACAATCACACAACTTGCCGTCACTCCCTTTTACAAAAATTAAAGAAATTTGAAAACCTAATTCACTCACCTGAAAGCTCCGCCAACCACCGCGATACACAAGGGCGGCGAATTTGGAACATGGATTGCACATGGATAATAGAAGAGATCGAAGCTTACCTTGACTATTCCAATAACATTGAAGCATGTCTTCGTGGGTCACTACAAGAGCAAAGGAAGATGTTCAACTGAACCGTCAACGGAAGAAGCACAACCGAATGTATAAAAAATTAGCTCTAGCAACTCGATTTTGAAGCCAATAAACCCTTAAAGTCACAAAACGAATAACTTGAAAATTGAAGAGAACGGAGACGATGGGTAAGAAGCCAGAACAAAAAAAAGTAGCCGAAAATGGAGTATCTTCTTTCCCACATCAGAAATGCATACACAACAGAAAAGAAGAAGGGAAGAGAGATGTGAAGACGTTGACGAGAGCGACACGCAAATGACAACGTGTTGAAGAAGGCAAAGATATCAGATCTTGATAAACACACATGTAAAAAGGTAAAACAAAACTAAAATCTATTACTGTAACTTTTATAAAAACTGAGGGCAAAATAGTCAAGTATCCAACAATAAAGGTATAATGGGAAAGATACTATTCATTGGAGTAACTCTTACTTTTACTATAGTAAAGTAAAGAGAAAGAAATATTTGAATTTGTTTTACTCTTTAACAAATTTTGGATTTTTTTTACAAATATTTTTTTTACAAATTCTGTTTACTTTTTTTTAATTAATAAGTCTATGTTACAGTTTTTATTTGGATTTGTTTATTTTTTTTAAAAAAAAGTTTTTATAAATTTTTTTACAAAACTGTTTTACAAATTCTTTTTAATATTTACTATTTTACTCGGTGACATGATTTTTAACATTTAAAAAAATGATTTCTTTTTTGTTTTCAAAGACATAATACTGTTTTTTATAAAAATATTTTTGGATTTGTTTTACTATTTTCTTCAAAATACATTTTGGATTCTTTTTTTACAAAACTATTTTCAAATTTTGTTTACTTTATTTTATAAATTTTTTACAAAATTTTTTTACAAAATTTTTTTACAAATTTTGTTTACTTTTTTAATAAATAATTCTACACTCTTGTTTTTATTTGGACTAGTCAGGTCGCGCGTGCTTCGCACGCGCGCCGTGAATATAGAACGTATTTGTTAATGCGGCTTAGTAACGGTGAATACGTCCGTGACGAAGCGTGTACTAAATGATATTACGTTCGTGTCATATACATGTAAATCGAAATTCAAACCACAAAAAACGAAGAAATAGAAGATAATATCAATTCCGATCATAATCACAACCTTGTCAACTTTGATGCAGGGAACAATATTCTGATCACGTAGAACCAAAAAATTACAAAGCTCAATCAAAACGAATTATATTTCAAAGAAGAAGATCAATTGAGATCATGATAACTAAATTTATGAAACAACGTCCTTAAGTTATGCAATATAGAAAGAAGATAAGTGATTCCCTGAGCAAACAATTAGAGGATATCAATATGTCAAACCGCTTCAAAAAGAGTAAAATACATTCACTTCATACTTTAAATAAGTGATCCTTTGTTTCAATCTGGTCACTCGGATTCCAACACAAAACCACTACTGGTAGATCGAATATCAAGATCTAGTACTGAATTTTAAACATGTAAACTCAAGCAAACAAAAAGATCGTCGAAGATCTTTGTAAGAGCACAAAAAGAGACACGAGTCGCAGACTTATTATTTTTGTATAATCACGTCCGCATCTCAATATTTCAGCATGAAATCAATCCCGATTATAAAAACACCTATAATTGGGTGATGAATCTCCCCCGACTGCTTTCTTCTAGAGTTGAAGCCTAACTTTTGCACTATCAAGTGGGATGGTACATAGCTGCATTAATATAAAAAATTTAAACCCTTTCAATTATAGAATGTCAATTGACAAATTTTTTTCTACTTATACAAGCAAACATCAGGATGATATTCACATCTTCACAATCATAAATGAATGAATGAATTGCGTTAGGATTGAATTTAGGATTCCTTACCTCTAGAGAATAGGTGTGATAAACTCGGTTGTCTTCATTTGGATTCGATGCTATTCAACCAATACCTAATTGTGAATCGAATCACATAAAAAAATCCCTTGAGGCACACAAATAACAAAGGAAACAAGCTGTAAAGGAACCGGTGCAGTGAGATCTTACAAGATGTTCAACTTCATAAGCTATCCCAACTGTGGAGAGATAGACCTAGTGAGATCTTTATTAAATGAAAGGTCCCTGCAGAAAATGTTGTGTTGAACTGAGTTACCAACTGCTTCAGGAACATGAACAAAATTTACAGCAGTCAACACAAAGAACAGAAGAAGTCCAATCAAATGCTTGTAATTAGGGAAAAATCAACACAAACCCATCATAATCAATCCCCTGGAGAGCTGAACCCAGATAACAAAATCTCAAATCTTTTAAAAAAATTCAGGAAATGAAGCCATACCTCCAAGCATTGAGGGTCACATATGCTTGTAATTAGGGAAAATCAACACAAACCCATTACAAGGAGTGATCATTTGAGCTCGACTGTCAAAGAGCGAGAGTATGTAAGGAGATCTAGAGATAGCTGCATAAGATCTCCTTCCCCATAACAGTGACATGGAAAATCACCCTGTAATTAGATGTTGCAACAAATGAGGAAAATCAGTTTCATGTATTCATCTTGAGCAACAAAATATTGCAATTTGCATCACCCTGCAAATAGATTATCGGAAAGAAGAGATTATTATTTTCTTACATTTCCAAATATTCAGAAAAACACAGAATAAAAATCCCTAACATGAAAATCATATAAAATTACTTTTGACCCCATGAAGTACTTACAAAAATCGCAAATGTAGTGAATCATATACCATAGTCTAGGTATTGATTGGATTCACAATTAGGTAGTGACCTCACAGTTTTGTATTGTCTGGAAATATATCAGTTTCACATAGCTCCAGAACTTGTGTTGGAATGGGTCTGGAAATATCATCCTGCATAGAAGCAACAAAAGAATCAGTTAGTGATAAATGTTTCACAAAATCTTTAACTAATGAACATACAAAACTGGATGTGACCTTTTTTTAGAGTAAATAAAGCTTCGTAGTTGAAAGAGTTCATGATGTATAAACTTCCTTGATCTCACAACAAGGGCTAATAATGATAGTTAAATGGTGGTATGCTACCCTCTAGGCATAATTTATTCTCTTTTCATCCTAGTATGAGTAAGAAAGAAAACAAAAAATCTTGTAAAAATCTTACCAGGACATATTTCTTTCATATTTGTTTGAGTTGTGAATGATTGATATTGATATGTCTCACAACAGGTAGGTTGAACAAGAAACCTAGACTATTTGGCTCCACTAAGTCGTACTGAACAACTAATTCTGGACAAACACAGATATTAATGTTAGAAAAAAGAACTTCCAAATACATTGTGCCAAGCATAAGTTGTTCGCTACCCATCTCCAATCAATCCAGCTAGAAAAGATGTCTCTATTTTGAGAACCATGCTTCTCAACTGTATCTCTATGCAAACAAAGAAACACACATACAACATTAGATCAAAAGAACAATAGCCACATCACCAATTGTAACCCTACCAGCAAGCGAATCAACGGCGTCCATGGCATGGCACATCTGAGGGAAGTATATCGCTCTCAACCGCTCTTCCGGGGGAGAAATCGAAATCGATGCTCTTCTCTCTGACCAAAACGCCGGCCCCGGTTCTCCAATTGAGACAGAAGATCAATCCAAACATGTTAATATCGCCGGAGGCCGGGAGAGATGGTGATTGGAGGCGCCATGGTGAGAAAATTTGGTGCGAGACGATGAAAGGAAACGGCAGGGCTAGGGTTTCAGGAAAGGAATGAGGCAACACATATAAATTGATGTTTACAAAGGTGACTCTCTGAGGCGGTGTAACGTGAAGCAGACAAATAAAGGAGCGAGGTGTCAAACTAAAAATACATGTAATTATCATTTTAAAAAAAAGGGTAAATAGACAATAATCTACTACAAGGGTAAAACGGAAAACATACTATTCATTAGGGGAAATCTTACTTTTAATATAATAAAGATTTCTTTACTATTTTTTTTATAAATTATTTTACAAAACTGGCATGATTTTCAACATTTAAAAAAAATAATATAGCATTTTTTTTGTTTTCAAATTATATTCTACAATTTTTTATAAAAATATATTTGGAATTGTTTTACCTCTTTTTACAAAATCTATTTTTATGTTTTGTTATAAAAAAAATATTTATATATAGGCCTATCATTCCAAAGAATGTCTTGAGGTTGGCACATTGTACCTCTTGAGGAGTTGAGGGTATACTTGCTTATGTCGGGACTACGACTCTCTTTCCCACCAAAAAAATGAATTTTATCTTAAATATACGTAAATTTCAAATTTGTTTGTGTGGGTTATACACTAGTTCTGGTATAAAAATCTTGGTATGAAAATCTGTTATAAAAATTCTGGTATGAAAATCTTGCATAAAAATTATGATATAAAAATCTGGTATGAAATTTATATTAAAAAATAAAAAGAAAATAAAAACAAAAGTGATACTTCATTTTACTTAACAAATTGAAAGAATTTAACCAAATTTGTGTATTTATTTTATTTTAAAAATAAAAAATTAATTATTTTAATCTAAAATAAAATAAAAATAATAAAAATTAAAGAATACCAGACCTAATAAAAATAAAAAATAGCGAATGTGACAAATTCTTTCTTTGAAATTTGAGAGCTTATCAATTTAGATAGTGCTATTAGCGTGTTTGGGGGTTTCATAGGAAGCCGATATTTTGGATAGAGGAGAGAGATATGCTGCATATGCTTCCCACAAACATTCCCTTCCTTGATTCTCTCTCTTGTCTTCATTTCTGGATTTGGGGGAGGTATTGTCCATTCCATTCGGGCTTCATTTTCAGCCTACTTCGATATGCTGAACGGAGTTTGATCTAAATGCTCGACTTCTAGGTCATTATTCTGTGAAAGGGGCTTCTCCATTTGACTCTAGTGACTAAGAACTGGTTTAATAGCTTTTTTTTTGTATTCAAAACTGTTTTCTTAGATTCCAAACTCAAAATTGTAACACCCCGAATCCGCGGGACTCGGGATGTCACATTGGGCTAGGATCTCACAATGGATCCTGACCCTAGCCTGACAACAAGTTCACTGGACCTTACAACATGGCACTGACAGATATAAAACAAATACATAAAACAATATAAACTGTACGACCCAAAGTAAACAACAACATAGCCGAGTATATAAAACGACATCCTCACATAGGAGGTACAAAAGATCATCCTCACGCAGGAGGGGAAACACAACAACCCCAAACCAACCACCTAATGTACGAGAGTCCTCGGCCTGTCACCCTGCCAGATCACCGAGTAGCGCCTAACCTGTAAACATCTACAACACGGTATGAAACCGTTAGCTAACCATACATATATGAGGTAATGCATAAGCACAAACACAATCATGAAAGATAAACACATCAACATGCTATCACACATTTACCCATTTATTATCTTTATATAATAACCATTCACTCAAAAACCGTATATATATAGATAGATGAAAGTATGTGACACGAGGACCGATACATCCCCGCCTCTGAGTACAATGTCCAGCTGTACGAGTATCGGTCACACAATCCGTGTACCCTATGGGAGTGGATTGCACCCTTCCTGTAAACCAGTCTGGCCTGACATCAGAGAACCTCCCAGACTCCACGGCGGGATGAAAGGGAAAGGTTATCACAGCCACGCAGTGGGGCAGTCAATAGAACATAGGTCGATAAAAACGACAACTCATGCTATCATAGCAAACATATAAAGCACACACCACTCATGCAAACACCCAATATAGGGATGGTAGCTAAGTAAGTCCTACGGACTTACCTCAACCTCGTACAAACTCAACCACGATCACCTCTACACTGGAGGGACAACACGGCCTATAAAAAGGCATAAAGAGATATATCAACCTCTATTCATCAAAAGGGTCACACCTAGACCCAAAGGGATCCATAAGGATCATACTCAATCTATGAGCCTCACAATCAACTAAACCTCAATATCTCAACATAACTCACAATTCCTCAAATCTCAAGGTAGTATCTAATCAACATTCCTCAATCTCAATTTTAATCCTAATTTAATTAATTAACCTTTAATTAATTAATTAGAATTTGCCAGAATAACGTTTTGCCCGCAGGCAATTTCTAAACCCACCTGTCATCAGATTTCATCAAACAAACTACCCATAATCACCAGAATAATATAACGACCATAATGGAATTTTTAATTATCCATTTTGACAAGCCTAAAGTCAATTTAGGCCAAATCGCAGTACGGAAAACGAATAAATTCATAACTTATTCGTTACTAAGCCGATTGACGATCTGAAAGAAGATTCGGAAACACAGCGACGCAGGCTACGCATGGACAACATCAAATTCACCGGAATCTGAGCGACGGAACCGTCCTGGTGACATATATGCTCGACCAGCCCTCCATATACTCGGAAATGCAAAAACTCGGTACCGATATGAAGAGAATGAAGTGAGGAATCCAGAAACTCAAACGGAATTGAAATCGGATTAAAAACGGAGAGTAGATCTAAGTTTGAAGGTTGAGAGAAATCAGAGCTTTTACGAGAAAACGTGAAAGGAAATGAATTAATAAAGGATTTTCCGCTATTTATAGTGAAGACGATAATTATCCTTTAGTAAAGTCGATAATTATCCATTAACCGATCCAAAGGCGGGTCGAACCTCCTTCTCCAAACTTCTCGAGATTGGAATAATAAATCTAGAATATTGTAGGGATAATTATTCCACAACTGCCTCGGAAAACGTGTATTCCTAAGCCGTCTTTCTTAGCCGTTAAGAAACGAAATAGCGACTCTTTTGGCCGTTTTGCCTCTCCATGTTATTTCATATCTAGGACATATCCGATGTCCTGATCATTTCTCTCAACTGCATTTTTATTAATTGGAGCTCCCAAATGCTCCAAATAACACCGGAGGGTAAAAATAATTACCCGGGGAAAAAGTAAAAATTTCCCCAAATGTCCAAAATTACGCCAGGAACATAACGGTGGGACTCTTACTCATCACTTGCAAAATCTTCGCAAGTTATATGTCAATTACTATCAACGATTAAGTTAATCAACATTAATTAGAATTCGGAAATCCTAGCTATTACATCACACACCCCTAAAAAAAAGTTTCGTCCCGAAACTTGAACAATTTCCAAATCCTCTCGGACCCATACGCCGAGGTATAACTCTCACTCTTTCTATCGGAGGTATCACATCTCCGTTCAAAAGATCACAACCTATAACAATCTATAACCTCAAGTATAAACATGGAGGAATCATCATCTTCAGGGAAAAGGGCCATATCGCTACCCAAAGGCGTAGAGGAATCACGTCTCTCGCCATACCACATCACAAGGCATAGAGGAAGCACATCTCTAGCCAAAACATATCACATGCATAGAGGAAATACGTCTCTAGCCAACCCATAAACATATATATCGCATGGAGGAATCACATCTCCACTGAACTATGTCCATCAAGGTAGCATGGAGGAAAGAACCATCTCCAGCTGAATCCTAATCCCACTCAAATAGCATGGAGGAAAGAACCATCTCCAGCTATAAATATAATCATAGTCGGGTAGCGTGGAGGAAGTAATCATCTCCAGCTATAACATACATCACGCTAGCACATCAAGATCTACTAAGATCATAAATCACATCACAACTAGCATGGAATAACACATCAAGGCATATAAGCACATAAACACAACATTCATCAAGATAGAACTAAGATCTACTCGTGCTCCCACAAATGGGTCTGTCCCAACATATACTCTCGATAGTTCCTCAGGACACTATCCTCAGTCTCTCACATAGCCTCTTCAGGTCTTTATCTCGACCATAATATCCTCAATATGGGAATGTCTTTCGAATGCAAGCGTTTCATATCTTATTCCAAGAATGTAATCAGATGCTCAACAACGATGTGGTTCAACTTAACCACTAGATCATTATAACTCACAAGGTGTTTCCAACCTGGTATATACTTCCTCAGTTGAGACACAGGAACACTGGGTGAACATCCACCAACTTCAGAGTGAAAGCTAAACATCATGTTGCCTTCACAAAACTGATCAAGATCTCAAGTAACCGACATATTGGAAACTCGGTTCCCCTTTCCATAATACACAACTAACGTCTCACAGCTGAGATACCTCCAGCCGAACATGAACTCTCACTTGAACTTTAGAGGTTAACGCCTCTTGTCTGCATATAATATCTAGCGACTCTGTAAAACCAACATTCTTCTTTCAATCAACGTTACTTGAACTATAAAATCCTGAATCTAGTCAGGTGTTATAACACTACTACTGCTAGATCACTTCTAGCATAAGGATATACGACATCTATGTCTATATATATTGCCTCATAGGGCCATCCCAGAAATATGCACGTCCTTCATTGTTATATAATAAACTCATTAATGGAAGGTATTATAACCATCCACGTTTCCCATTCAACTTACAACTTATAATAGACCTTTAAGATCTAGATGATCCTCTCTAACTGACCATCTGTTAGGGGGTGAAGTGTAGTCATGAGGTACAGACTCGTCCCCAAAGCAGTCTGAATCTGCTGCCTAAAATCTCAAAGTAAAAACATCCATCTCGATCAGAAATGATCGTTCTCGGTATACCATGGAGTCTCACTATCTGTCTAGTGTACTCCTCAGCCAATTCATTCACTAGCCACGTCCTTCTGATAGAAATGAAACGTGCCGGTTTCATTAATTTGTTACCAACAATCCAGATAACATAAATCTTCTACTGGGTCACAATCCCATAAAAAAAAAGTCCATAGAGATGTCCTCCCAAATTCTACTACTACACTGGTAGTGGGTGGGGCTTATCTCTAGATCGGAAATACTCTATCTAGACTTGCTTACAGGTCACACACTGTATCACAAATCTGGTTATATCGGCTTCATACAATATAATCGTCTCATCTCGTGGTACATCTTACTCGTACCTGAATGTACTGAATAAGGCGTACAGTGGGTATACCATAATATTCTATGTCTCCATATGCATCAGCAGGTACACAAAAGTGGTCATGACTCTTCATCAGTCCATCTACTCCCATGGAGAACTATGGTGCCTCAGTACGAGACATCCTTTCTCTAAACCTTGTCAAGGCCGGGTAGGTCTCTTGCTTTTGTTGGACCTCATCCAACAGACCAAGTAGAACCTCTGAGGTATAACTGGGTATCCTCATCAAGGCACTGATTGTCCAACTCTAGCCAAGCTAGATTTCTCTGAAGCTGAACTATCTGTCTCACAATCATCTTCTCTTGGAGCGTCTTTCCGTTCCAGTTGTCGGTGACAACGTTCAACTTCTCGGAATGATTGGAACCTCCAGGTCAAAGTCTTGATCAACTTAAGCTCTTAACACTAGCGGTTATTCAACCCCTGTTGCATAAAATATACTTCAGATTTCTATGATCTATAGAAATTTGACATGAAGGTCACACCGGTACGGTCTTCAAAACTTAAAGGCTTAACTACCACTACTAACTCTAAATCATGAATCGGGTAGTTCTCATCATACATTCTCAGCTGTAAATACACATATCAATAACCCTACTCCTCTGTAGTAATACACATCTCAGACTTAGCTGGGATGTATCACCGTAAATCACGGGATCTCAAAAATCTTCTAACTACAACAGAATGGAAGCAGAGGTCAAATGCCTCCTCAACTCTTCAGAACATATACACACTGCTTTCATCACGTAGTTATGGTGGTCTTCTCAAAAGACTCGCAACGTAATCATATAAAATCCTTCGTCAAAGCATTGGTAGCAATCGGTTGAGCCGAGAAAACTACGTATTCCTTAATGTTCATCAGTATTTCCCATGTTACAACATACTTAATTCTCGACAGGTCAACCATAATCCCACTGGCGGAGACATCATGGCCTAAAAAGGCTACCACTGACATCTCAACTTACACTTAGAGCGCGTAGCATATAACCCTCTATCTCTCGAAATCTACAAAATGGTCCTCAGACGATCGGTCTACTACTCTCTGCTATGAGAGTATACCGACATGTCATCCATGAAGTCCACCACCAACTAATCAAGGAAGTCGATGAAGATACTATTCATCAACTCCATAAAAACTACTAAAACATTTGTCAACCCAAATGACATCACTACAAACTCGTAGTGTCCATAACGGGTATGGGATGCTATCTCATACACATGCTTCTCTCTCATCCATGACTAGGGATATCTTGAGCACAAAGGAATCCTGAAAACACAATTGCTTCTTGAAGCTAACTCATCAGGTCGTCAATACGGAACATGGAACCCACTAGGGTAAACCCGTTTCGATCAACTTTTCAAGTTATCAGTACAATATCTCAACAAGCACCATATAGTGTGGCTTTCCCATTCAATCTTGTATCATACTTCAACTCGATAACAATGTCCACACTCCGCTGAGGTGGAAACTAGACGGTTCAGTAACACGTCTATAAACTCATAAACAACTGGAATACCTTCCATTGTTGGACTATCTCGCTCCTTCATGGTATAACACTAGAAGGCGTCACATCCCTGTGCTATCAGCTCGCTGCTCGTACAGTCCTGATGACAAACCCGTCTCTTCAAAGGTCTTAACCTTAGAAGACCTCTAATTACCACCTCAGTAAAGACTATAATAGCCTTACTATTAATATCTAACACCGCATGATATCTATTCATACAATCCATACACATAATGACTTCCTCATGCACCTACAACATGACAAAGAAGTCTACAAGCCATACACAAGTCCCAGAACAAGGGAACAAACACATATCTCACGGGTATCTCAGACCCATAAAGGTAATCCTGTAAAGGAAAATCCACCTTCCACTATATACCAAAATTCAACCATTAACGCATGCATCGAAAGACATGACGTGCATAGCACTCACAACAAGCAAAACTTCACCACGTAAACCATTAACGAAAATGGTACCTATAACAGCTAACTCCCGTAGCTCCACTACATATCATCACTTGATCTCGGATCTATGCTCCTCAAGTATCACTGAGGTCATTACTATAGCCGCCACTTCCACTCTTTCTGCACCGGAAAGAGGAAGGTCTTGCTGGGAAGAAACACCACCGTGTTGACAGAAAGGGCCAGATGACCTAACTCACCACAAGTGAAACAAGCTATCAGTGCCAAAGGGGGCACATAACGCAAATGATCTGGATAGCCACAACTGAAACATAATCATCCCATCCTTGCAACATGTGCAACTGAAGAGTAACTCGACCTTCGTCGTCCACATAGAATGATCTCACTCTTGAAGGGAACCTGTAAAGGCAATGTCTTGCCCTGTCAACAAAACTTCGCTCTATGCCCTACTTTACCACACGTAAAGCATATGATGGGCGCCTTTGGGCACACAAATCGCCAACGTCCCAACTTCCACGCAATTAAAACACTATAGTTCCTTGCCATTCATCTTCGTGGCCAAATGATCACTAGATTGTCCTAATATCGGACTTGGTTCCCCCATTCATCATCTTTGCTTCTCCGGTAACTGATTCAGTCCATTGCTTCTTTCCGGATTCAGAAGCTTCAGTTGATCTCATAATTGTTGGTAAATCCGGTGTGGATCTACCCGCTATCACCGCTTCATATACTTGTTATATATATATTCTTGAAACTAGGATCTACTCATGGAGACACAATCAGCCTCTTCAAACTCGTTCTCTGCCATAGGCGAAACAACAATGGAAATTGGTCCCTGACTTATCACCACTGGAGGAAGAGGGGGTGTACCCCTACCTCATCCCACTACAGATATTGCTCTAGTCTGAGTCATCTGTAGGATATACGCACCTAATCTTATAAGGCTATATATATGCCATAGGTATCGATATGTATATAATACATCCACATAATCCATAGTACACACAGATATATATACATATCTACGCTGCAGAGATCCATGACAGAGGTGACGACTTCTCGTACATTCTATCCCAAAACCACACTTAAAACCAAAACCTTTGAAAAAGTCAGATCCCATGTGGGCTCTGTTTATTTTACCTATCAAACCTCATTGCAGGTAGCAAGTGCCATTGTTGTCAACCTGGGCTCTGATACCAACTCTGTAACACCCCGAATCCGCGGGACTCGGGATGTCACATTGGGCTAGGATCTCACCATGGATCCTGACCCTAGCCTGACAACAAGTTCACTGGACCTTACAACATGGCACTGACAGATATAAAACAAATACATAAAACAATATAAATTGTACGACCAAAAGTAAACAACAACATAGCCGAGTATATAAAATGACATCCTCACATAGGAGGTACAAAAGATCATCCTCACGCAGGAGGGGAAACACAACAACCCCAAACCAACCACCTAATGTACGAGAGTCCTCGGCCTGTCACCCTGCCAGATCACCGAGTAGCGCCTAACCTGTAAACATCTACAACACGGTATGAAACCGTTAGCTAACCATACATATATGAGGTAATGCATAAGCACAAACACAATCATGAAAGATAAACACATCAACATGCTATCACACATTTACCCATTTATTATCTTTATATAATAACCATTCACTCAAAAACCGTATATATATAGATAGATGAAAGTATGTGACACGAGGACCGATACATCCCCGCCTCTGAGTACAATGTCCAGCTGTACGAGTATCGGTCACACAATCCGTGTACCCTATGGGAGTGGATTGCGCCCTTCCTGTAAACCAGTCTGGCCTGACATCAGAGAACCTCCTAGACTCCACGGCGGGATGAAAGGGAAAGGTTATCACAGCCACGCAGTGGGACAGTCAATAGAACATAGGTCGATAAAAACGACAACTCATGCTATCATAGCAAACATATAAAGCACACACCACGCATGCAAACACCCAATATAGGGATGGTAGCTAAGTAAGTCCTACGGACTTACCTCAACCTCGTACAAACTCAACCACGATCACCTCTACACTGGAGGGACAACACGGCCTATAAAAAGGCATAAAGAGATATATCAACCTCTATTCATCAAAGGGATCACACCTAGACCCAAAGGGATCCATAAGGATCATACTCAATCTATGAGCCTCACAACCAACTAAACCTCAATATCTCAACATAACTCACAATTCCTCAAATCTCAAGGTAGTATCTAATCAACATTCCTCAGTCTCAATTTTAATCCTAATTTAATTAATTAACCTTTAATTAATTAATTAGATTTTGCCAGAATAACGTTTTGCCCGCAGGCAATTTCTAAACCCACCTGTCATCAGATTTCATCAAACAAACTACCCATAATCACCAGAATAATATAACGACCATAATGGAATTTCTAATTATCCATTTTGACAAGCCTAAAGTCAATTTAGGCCAAATCGCAGTACGGAAAACGAATAAATTCATAACTTATTCGTTACTAACCCGATTGACGATCTGAAAGAAGATTCGGAAACACAGCGACGCAGGCTACGCATGGACAACATCAAATTCACCGGAATCTGAGCGACGGAACCGTCCTGGTGACATATATGCTCGACCAGCCCTCCATATACTCGGAAATGCAAAAACTCGGTACCGATATGAAGAGAATGAAGAGAGGAATCCAGAAACTCAAACGGAATTGAAATCGGATTAAAAACGGAGAGTAGATCTAAGTTTGAAGGTTGAGAGAAATCAGAGCTTTTACGAGAAAACGTGAAAGTAAATGAATTAATAAAGGATTTTCCGCTATTTATAGTGAAGACGATAATTATCCTTTAGTAAAGTCGATAATTATCCATTAACCGATCCAAAGGCGGGTCGAACCTCCTTCTCCAAACTTCTCGAGATTGGAATAATAAATCTGGAATATTGTAGGGATAATTATTCCACAACTGCCTCGGAAAACGTGTATTCCTAAGCCGTCTTTCTTAGCCGTTAAGAAACGAAATAGCGACTCTTTTGGCCGTTTTGCCTCTCCATGTTATTTCATATCTAGGACATATCCGATGTCCTGATCATTTCTCTCAACTGCATTTTTATTAATTGGAGCTCCCAAATGCTCCAAATAACACCGAAGGGTAAAAATAATTACCCGGGGGAAAAAGTAAAAATTTCCCCAAACGTCCAAAATTACGCCAGGAACATAACGGTGGGACTCTTACTCATCACTTGCGAAATCTTCGCAAGTTATATGTCAATTACTATCAACGATTAAGTTAATCAATATTAATTAGAATTCGGAAATCCTAGCTATTACAAAAATCCTCTCAGAACAATCAATGCTGCTATCGAAACCATACTGAAGCAGAAAGTTAATGGAGTCAGAAGGGGAAACTGGGGTTAGTATTACACTTCTCAGTGACCAATTCAAGCCTTTTTTTTAATTCTTTCTTGTAACATCCGTCTTTGTCGAACCAGATTTTCCTAATTTAGCATATCTGTAATCGTCACGGTTTCAAGCACAGCTGATGTTCCTGAATTTATGATTTATATGGTTGAGATGATTTAGCATATATAGTGTGCTCCAAATTTTTATATAAACCAGCTGTTGGTTTTACCAGGTGAACCCTGTAAAAGGCATGAGAGGTCAGGCATGCCAGGTCTGTGGTGATGTTATTGGTAAAAGGGTGGATGGTGAGCCATTTGTAGCATGCCATGTGTGTGGATTCCCTGTCTGCAGACCCTGTTACGAGTATGAAAGAAAAGACGGAAATCAGTGTTGCCCTCAGTGTAAAACTAGATACAAGAGGCTCAAAGGTTCGTCTGCTGCTACTCTAGAGTGTTCTTTTTATGATAGTTTGCCAAAATGGTACTCATGTTTCTAATCTTTACGTTATTTTCACATTTTCGTACTTCTATTTCTTCCACTTGAAAAGATAAGAGTTGTTTATGGATTTCATGTGCTTGATTGATGGGTTTGATGATTGGAATTTTGTAGATGATATTTCTTGACCATATTTGGTGTTGGTTCTAGGAAGTCCTGGTGTTCCTGGTGATAGTGAGGAAGATGTTGACGCCAATGATGATGCTGCTGACCTGAATTACAATACAGAGAATCAAAGTGAGAAACCAAACACATCTCAACGTTTATTGAGCTGGCATATGAATGATGCCCTTGGAGAGAACAATGTGTCCTCAAACTATGTTAAAGAAAGTTCTCACAGCCACATTCCTTATCTTGCACATGGACGTGAGGTAATTTAATTTTACTATTTGATGGAATTCTGTTGGATCATGAATTGGATATCTCTAAGCCTGTTGTTGTTGTCTTTGTAAGTAAGACTTCAGGAGAATTGTCGGCAGCTTCACCTGATCGTTTTTCCATGGGTTCCCCTGGAGTTGGTGGCAATAAGTGTATGCTATACTGGAATTCAGAACTCAGATTCATATATCACTTAAAAGTGTCTGTCTCTCAGTTACCTTCCATGTCTAGGATCCAATTTGGTTTTGGCAAATTACTCTATTTTGCAGCCCACATCAGGATTATTGACAATTCAAGGGAGTTTGGCTCACCTGGATTAGGTAATATAGCCTGGAAAGAAAGAGTTGATGGCTGGAAGGTTAAGCAGGAGAAGAATGTAACTCCAAGCACTAGCCATGCCCCTTCTGAAGGTAGAGAGGGTGGGGATATTGATACGACCACTGATGTACTAGTGGATGATTCTTTGCTGTAAGTTCTTTCTGGCGAAGCAATATAAAGCTGTCCTATGGATTTAACATTCACTTGAATTTGTATGATTTCTTGCATGGTTTAAATACTTTTGTACTGTTTATAGTATTAGTTACATTAGAACATCTTTGAGTAAGATGTATCTGGTGATGAATGAAAATTTCCTTTCTTGGTGCAGAAACGATGAAGCTAGGCAACCTCTATCAAGGAAGGTCCCTGTCTCATCATCTAGGATAAATCCTTACAGGCTGGTTATTGTTCTCCGACTTGTTATTCTCGGGATTTTCTTCCACTACCGTATCACAAATCCAGTGTCCAATGCCTTACCTCTTTGGCTGTTATCCGTGATTTGTGAGATATGGTTTGCAGTATCGTGGATATTGGATCAATTCCCTAAGTGGTCTCCAATAAACCGTGAAACATACCTTGACAGGCTGGCTTTAAGGTAAGAAAACTTATTGTACTTGTTGCACTTGTAAAGATCTTTTTGTATTCTTCACTATTTTCTGAGTTCTGACTCACAATATGCATTGCAACAGATACGATCGAGAAGAGGAACCTTCACAGTTAGCTGCTGTTGACATCTTTGTCAATACTGTTGATCCTTTGAAAGAGCCTCCTCTTGTCACAGCCAACACTGTCTTGTCAATTCTATCAGTTGATTACCCAGTTGATAAGGTTTCATGTTACGTTTCTGACGATGGAGCAGCCATGTTGACATTTGAAGCCTTATCAGAGACAGCAGAATTTGCAAAGATTTGGGTGCCCTTCTGGAAGAAGTACAGCATTGAGCCACGTGCTCCAGAATGGTACTTCAGTCAAAAGATTGATTATCTTAAAGATAAAGTTCGGCCATCTTTTGTGAAGGATCATCGTGCAATGAAGGTAACTGTTAAGAATATTAATTGATCTCTTGTTATAACTTATAATCATTGACCCCTTGGTTAGCCCTATGTTACAAAGTCATGCATTAATTACGACTTCATGTTGTTTTGTAATGAATTATGCTGCATACTTATTGCAGAGAGAATATGAAGAGTTTAAGATTCGTGTCAATGCACTTGTTGCAAAGGCCCAGAAAGTTCCTGAAGAAGGATGGGTCATGCAAGATGGGACACCTTGGCCAGGGAACAATACCAGGGATCATCCTGGAATGATTCAAGTATGTCACCAGTAATTGTAATTCATGGACTGCATAATATATGGAGCCTCATTTCTTTTTGCACGATAAAATTACAGATCTTCCTAGGTCAAAGTGGAGGGCTTGGCAATGAAGGAAATGAGCTTCCACGATTAGTTTATGTTTCTCGTGAAAAATGTCCGGATTTCAACATCACAAAAAGGCTGGTGCTATGAATGCTCTTGTGAGTTTGCATTACGATTTTTATATTATTTTATGAGCTTCTTAATTAGAGTGAATTTTAATCCTGGAATCAACTCTTTTGAAGGTTCGAGTCTCTGCAGTACTTACCAATGGGCCTTTCTTGTTGAATCTTGATTGTGATCACTACATAAACAATAGCAAGGCTATAAGGGAAGCTATGTGTTTTATGATGGATCCCAATCTGGGGAAATATGTTTGCTATGTTCAGTTTCCACAAAGATTTGATGGTATTGATAGGGATGATAGATATGCCAACCGCAATATTGTGTTCTTTGATGTAAGTATTTTTCTTTCGTTGCCTAGTTTGTTTTCTGCTTATAGGGCACTATAAGAGAAGAAGTGTGTTTACCTGTGGAATATTTTTACTGATTGTCTTCTATCTTTGTGGAATTTAGATCAACTTGCGAGGTTTGGATGGCATTCAAGGGCCCGTTTATTTGGGTACAGGATGTGTGTTCAACAGAACTGCATTATATGGGTATGAGCCTCCTCACAAACCTAAGCCCAAAAAGGAAGCATTACTCGCCGCACTATGTTGTGGTGGATTAAGGAATAAAGGTTCAAAATCGATAAGGAAGGGTTTCGATAAGAAGAAATCTAACAAGCACATTGATTCTACTGTGCCCATCTTCAATTTAGAGGACATAGAAGAGGGGGTTGAAGGTAGGTTTCAAATTAAAGGGTGTTTATCATTGCTGGGCACTGTTCTCTACTTATTCATGCCTTCTCGTTATGTAGGGAAACTATGTCATGAGTGCTTTTAACATATTTATACCTAAAATAGGGGCAGGGTTTGATGATGAGAAGTCATTGTTGATGTCACGTATGGATTTGGAGAAACGATTTGGTCAGTCTACTGTGTTTTTGGAGTCCACGCTCATGGAGAATGGTGGTGTGCCTTCGTTTGCAGATCCTGACACCCTCTTGAAAGAGGCTATTCATGTTATAAGCTGTGGATATGAAGATAAAACAGAATGGGGAAGTGAGGTTAGTAGTTTTCCAGTGCATCATTTAACTCACTTTTTTTTTGCCTCACATTGTTGTAATACATAATATTTCTTTCTTGTTTCACTTTTTTGAAAATAAAGTCTTGATTATGAAGCTAAGTGGAAACCTTTTTTCTGCTTCTCCCCATTCCTCAGTTTTATGCATAGGTTTTTGTACGAGACCACAAAAATAGAGCAAATGCATGATGCTTTTAGCATTTTATGTAATTTGAATTTGCAAATGAAAGTGAAAGTCGTGTAATCTGGTTCTTCCTTAAATTTCAAATAGGATGGATATATGGGTCTGTGACAGAGGATATTCTGACTGGATTTAAGATGCATTCTCGTGGGTGGCGGTCAATTTATTGTATGCCAAAGCTTCCTGCGTTCAAGGGTTCAGCTCCAATCAATCTGTCAGACCGGTTAAACCAAGTGCTTCGATGGGCATTAGGTTCGGTGGAAATTCTGTTCAGCCGCCACTGTCCTATTTGGTATGGGTATGGTGGGAGGCTGAAATGGCTTGAGAGGTTTGCTTATGTGAACACAACCATCTACCCACTGACTTCTATCCCTCTGCTTGTATATTGTACCATCCCTGCTGTGTGTCTCCTTACAGGGAAGTTCATCATCCCACAGGTATGCTTCGCTTATCGCTATTATTAAGTGTTGTGTATTTTAGGTGCCCGATGAGTGACATTTTGGTTGCAGATTACCAATTTGGCAAGTATATGGTTCATAGCCCTCTTTCTTTCTATCTTTGCAACGGGTATACTGGAGATGAGGTGGAGTGGGGTTGGGATTGACGAGTGGTGGAGAAACGAGCAGTTCTGGGTGATTGGAGGTGTCTCGGCTCACCTGTTTGCGGTCTTCCAAGGTCTGCTGAAGGTGTTATCTGGCATCGATACCAACTTCACGGTTACATCAAAGGGCACGGACGAAGAGGGGGACTTTGCGGAGCTGTATCTGTTCAAGTGGACGACCCTCCTGATCCCACCGACGACCCTCCTCATCATAAACCTAGTGGGGGTGGTGGCAGGAATATCGTCAGCCATCAACAGCGGGTACCAGTCGTGGGGCCCGCTGTTCGGTAAGTTGTTCTTTGCCCTTTGGGTTATCCTCCATCTCTACCCGTTCCTCAAGGGGCTCATGGGGAAGCAGAACAGGACACCTACGATTGTGGTCGTATGGTCGGTTCTGTTGGCTTCCATTTTCTCACTCCCGTGGGTAAGAATCGATCCTTTTGTCGCAAAGATTAGTGGTGCTGATGTGGAACAGTGTGGAATCAACTGTTGAGAAGTGCGAGTGTTAATTTAAAATGTATAGAAACACATCTGTAGTATTTATGGTTGTAATGTTGTTATTTTGTTGACTTAGGTATTATTTTGGCACTAGTTCTAAACTCTTATTCCAGATTTGAGGTGACCAGTTTGACATCCATGTCGTGTGACGCGATTGCCTCACTTAGCGTTGTGCAGTTTAAGACCTGACCGGTTTTTCTGGTCCGGACTGTTTTTCTTATGATCCGCCATGGTCCACTATTTACCCAATCCTTGTCTGGACCCAATCTAAAATGGGTAGACCAGGTCCAACTATATGTATAATAAAAATGAATAAAATCCTACATTTACACTAACCTCTAAAGGTAGGGTTGGACTGACTGATTGGGTTTGGACCGGAAAAAACCGACTTGAACCGAAGTTGGGTGGTCTTCTTCATGCAGGTAAGCCTTGGGCCTTCATGCTCGAAACTTCCCGTCCGAATCTGGATTTGAATGAAACAATCGGGTTTAGGGTTGATGCTTTGTGAAAATTCCGGTCCGTCAGTTTCAATTAAAAAAAAAATGTTTTACAATATGTGTTATGTATTATTTGTGAGATTTAAGCTTATGTTTCAACGCTCATTATTAGAATTACTTTTGGAAGTAACTCAAGAACTCAGGGTCATTGTTGGACACTATGGTGTGAGGTACCTCATGAAAGTGAACAACTTCGCTGGAGAATAAGGAAGCCACATGCGAATCATCGTCCATTTTGTAACATGAGATGAAATGAGTCATCATGGAGAATATGTCCACCACCACAAAATAGAAGCTCGTCCCCGAGCTATTCAGGGTAAGCCAGTGATGAAGTCCGCGGATATATCTTTCCAAGGTGCAACAAGATGAGTAACAGGGTGTAAAGGCCATAGTTGGTGTTGTGGGACTTTGCTTTACGATGTGTAAGGTAGGAACGAGCAATACCGAACAACTAGATATTTCATTATTGAGTAAAAATGTATACAAATTTACAAAACGCCTTTTATGTTTTATTCGAATATAAATTTACAAAACACATTTTATTTAATTTTTATTTAAGTTCGACCCTCTCTTTTTGACCTTTTGATTCTAAGTTATATATATACCGATATTTGATTTGTTTTGGTGATTTGGGCTGCACCCGTTTTTGGACGGGTTGCCTACGTACCCCGTTAAAGAGAATCAAGCCTCACGTAGTTCAGTGTAGTGTTTTCATGCATCAGAGAATCAAAGTCCAAACCCACCTTCTATGAAGGGTTGCCCAGACGATGATCCAACTATCATTTGCATGACATTTATATCTCGACCATGCATCAAAGAATTAAATTAAACCCACCTTCTAGGAAGGGTTGCTTAATTTATCCCGCTATCACGCGCATGATCAAGAAAAGTGTTAGGTTATTTATTTTATTATATTAATTTTGTGATTGAATTTGGTTTTTAATTTACCAAATTTCCTACGTATCATTTATTAGGAATCAAGTCATACGTAGTTCTTAAAGCCGTGTTAAATTTGATTTGAGTCTTTGTTTGACTTTTTATTTAAAAGTCAATTTAATTTGTGCGATTGGACTCAATAATTTATAAATCGAGTTTCCTACGTAGTCTTTTATTTTTAAGACATCAAATCACTCATAGTTCATTTGGCGAATATTGATTTTTTAAGTTCAAGGTTTGAATTTAATTATACTTTACTTGGACGGGTCGACTGGATCCAATTTAATTTGAGATCGGATTTCCTACGTAACTCCGAACGAGTATCAAGTCATAACGTAGTTCTACCCAAACAAAATTTATATTTTGATTTTGTTTAGTTTTATACATAAATAGTTAATTACGATACATAATCGTAAATTTATGATCCTATTTATTAAGATTTAGTCTTAATAGGGTCACTTTTACAAATAACCTATTTTATGGGTTATCTTTTATAAAAGTTTATTTTTGTGGGTTTATTTTATAAATAAACCAATATTTGAAATGGAAAGAGAGTTTTCTACGTAAATCAGTTTCACAAAATTGATTTACTTTACTTTTTTTCTTTTTTTCTTTTCGTTTCTTTGAAAACAAAAATAAAAATATGGGTCCCATTGCTATTAAAAAATCCCGTTTCTTTCATTTTCCAAAAATTCACTTTTACTTTACTCGTCTTTGTTTTGCAGGAGAAGATGCAGTTTTCAAATATGGAGATATTGTGCACGAGTCTATGGTATGGATATTTTTCATATTTACCATTGTACACTCAATTTGGAAGTTATATTAAGATATGAAAATCCATATCAATCAAAAGCATAATTAACTTTTTAATAGCTAATTAAAATCTCATTTTATCTCACTTTCCATTATATAGCTTTGTTCATGGAAAAATTTTCACTTGTATATGCATGAAGTAAAAGACCTGTATATTCCCTTTGAAAAGCAAAATTGCTTTACTGCATATACGCAAACCATGATTTCTATTTTTTTTATCCTCTTAACCCATTTTTTATCCTCTTAACCCATTGAGGCAATTTAACATCGAAATCCAACGAGTTTGGTCATAGCGGTGAAATCCATTGATTCCGACCAACCACGACTTTGTGGCGGCGGAATCCATCGATTCCGACCAACCACGACTTTTGTATAGCGGAGAAGCCCAGCGGTTTCATCCAACTACAGTTTCAACATGAAGAAGATCATTACTTTCGATCGACCGATAACCGCGCTTGATTGAGTTGAGTGAAAATCAACTTTTGAAATGTATGTGCTTTTGAGCATATGAATATTTTGGAAGCAAATCAATTTAGAAGAGTTAAAAACAAGAAAGTGATGATATCACTTGCTGTGTGGCTCCCCTCTCTTCATCTCTTATTTTTGTTATTCGTTCTTCTGTAAATGTTGGGAAGAAGAGACAGAGAAAGATTCTCCCTCCTTTTTTATTAACCTTTTTTTTCTCTTGTTTTGTTTTTATATATAACAAAGAAGAGAGGTTATAGGAAGTTAAAATAAGTTTTATTAACTTCCCACTAAACCCATTTAGTATTTTTTTATTTTTAAAGAAAACTATTGTTTTCTTATATTTGTGAACTGAACGTATTCTTCACCACCTTTTCTTTTCTTGATTTTTTTAAAAAAAATTAAATTTATTATTTTAGCTAATTTATATAAATAATTAGCATTTGTACTAAATATGTTATGGGTAGAAGCCCAAATATTTTTGAGCTTATCTAATATTTATTAGATTTTATATTTTTACAAACCCAATTTCAAATTAGCTTTATGCTAAATTTTAAGAAATTAATCACATGTGTAAAATTTAACTAATTTCTGGATATTTTATAAAAAAGATGATGAATTATATGAATTCATAAAATTTTACCCCCAAACAGTTGCCCCCCGAACTTTATGCGTGTGAGAAATTGAACGCGTTGAAAGTTTGAGATTTTTTTTGTAAGATGCTTCGTATTTTAAACCATTTGGTTTCATTCATTTATGCATGCATCAAAATTCGTTGTCAATATACCCTCTTTGTGAGAAACCTTCAACTTTTCAATATCATCCTCATTGTAGGGGATATATGGAGTTTTATTTTTTGATAAGAAATTCGAAATTTTCATTTTAACTTTGAACTTCTTGTTCAACTTCCTTGAAAGTGATTTGGAAGGAGGATTATTGGCTTCAACTCTTGACACTACCCTTCTGTTATCACTTGTTTTAACCCCGAAGGACCTTTGAATGACCAAAGTCGTTTTTGGAATAGACTGGTCAATTCTTCGTAGAGGAAAGGTGTAACTTGTCATGATAGAGTTCATAACCTTCTGTACCGAGTTCAAGGGTTTTTGCCCGGCTTTCCGTCTATCTTTTGGTGTGTACTTAAACAACATCTTAGAACATGGATCACCTTTCTCATTCTTCCCGTTCAGAGAAACTTTTGGTGCTTGTGAACATTATTGGTATTTTTACCTTTGACAACCTTCACGGGCATGTTTGAGTTGAAAGTAACCGCCTTATAAAAATTGGCATCGGCATAATTAACACTTTCTCCATGAAAAGGGTTTGGGTCACCTCGAATAATCCTTTCATTTCCATTATCATCAGTGTATTTCAAACATTGATGAAGAGTAAAAACTATAGATTTACTAGCATGAAGCCATGGTCGACCAAGTAAGGCATTATAAGAGGTATCTGCATCTATGACATGGAACAAAGCATCTTTATAAAGATTGTCAAGAACAATCTGTAATGCAATGGTACCCATGGCTTTTCGTCCCACTTGATTGAAACCTTGAATGGTTAGCAAAGTAGGAGATAAATGTGCGGTCGTCAACCCCATTGTCCTTAGTATCCTTAATGGAAGAAGATTTACTGCGGATCCACAATCCAAAAGGATTCGATTGACCTTTGTATCACCAATAGTGCCCGTAACATATAATGGCCGATTATGATATTCATTCCCCAATTGAAGATCTTCATCCGAGAATGTTATACAAGCCATGCATGAGGCGCATTGATTTGGCGGGATTAATGAAACATCATTAACCTCCACCATTTCAACTTGATCTTTATAATCATCGGGATCCATAAGAGCCTGAATTAGGGCTTTCCTCAATTCATTTGACATTTGTAGGGCATCATAAACACTCAAGCATGCAGGAATGCGCTTCAAGTGACTAATGACGTCATATTTTACTTTCTCTTTGTATGGAGCTTTATGAAGCGAAACCGGTACGTGAGAAGTGGATTCCTTTTGTAACGCCTCAATTTCCTCCACATTTTTCTGAGGTAGTTGAGAAGTTTCTTTATCAAGACGTTCATCAAAATTTTTCACTTTTGAATGTTCATTGGAAATCAATCCTTTCTCCTTTCTTTTTTCATTGGGTTTCGGAGATAGAAGTTGACGTCCGGAATGAAGAGAAACTGCATCAACTTCTGGTTCCTCCTCTTCACATACATCGGCCCATGTGGCCATGCAACATTGAGCAACTTCATTGCCCCAAAATGTCTCATCTTCCGAAGGTTCTTCATCGCCATAAAATTTCTTTGGGACAAAATCTTTTAAGGTAACCGGTAACCTCTCATGTTGAACGTATTCTTTCACAGAGTCAGAATTTGGCTTCTTTTCCTTCTTGTTTTTCGTCTTTTTGTTTTTCTTGTTTTTCTTTTGCTCGGGTTTTCTTCCGATCATTCTAAACCCAGGAGAACTCGATTTGTGAGTGGCTTCTGGACGAGTCTTTCGAGTTACACAAGTTTTCCACTCAAAATCACTATCAATGTCAAGATCATCATCATCTGAAAATAGATCTTCGATATCTGAGCATGTCATAATCTCATATAGAGTTGGGACCCCAGGACCATCTCTTGGCATATTAGGGTATGCCCAAACAATGCAGATATCTTTTCCACCATCTATTGAAAATTGTACATGTATCGCCATTAGAGGTAAGGAAACTGTGGGAATACCCTCATCTTCATTTGACCTAGATGGTTCTTCGAGTGTATTTGGAGTCACCAAATTATCCGCATCCACTAAGGATGTAGTATTTGATGAAGCCTTTGGAGCTACCGAGTCTTCACCTTCAATCTCGATTTCTCCTTTGTTAATCATCCTCTCAACTATATCTTTGAAGACATAACAATCTTTGATAGGGTGACTAACGATTTGGTGATAAGGACAATACTTTGGATCATTTGTCCTTCCAATTTCATTTGGCCTTTTTTACTCTGGAAGTGTAAGAAGCTTAGACGACATCAACTCATCAAAAATCCCTTGGACATCATCATCGTCAAAAGGATATTTCTTTTGCTTCCTTTCTTCAAGAGTGAGTCTTTTAATGGCATCTTTACCTTTTCCTCTATCTTGATTTTGGGAATTATTTCCTGTGAAGATTTTATTTCCGGGTTTAATAAAGGTTGCCATAGATTCTCCCTTTTTAGAAGGTCTTTTTCCATCATCTCTTTTAAGTTCATTTGCCTGAGGACGATAGGTTTTTGCATCACGCCGAGCCAATTGTCGTTCAACATTGCAAGCCTTTGAAACTAAGGCATCAAAAGAACGAGGCTCAGCACTACCAACATGCACTGCTAACTCAGGAATTAAGTTATTAGTACACATCTGGACAGATGCCTCTTCACTTAGCTTTTCTGGGCATTGAAGTCTCAAGCTTCGCCATCTGGCGATAAAATCATTTGCAAGCTCATTTGACCTTTGAAAGGTATTAGCAAGATCCATAATGGATACCTTTGCCTTAGAGCTCACAAATTGAGCTAGGAGTGCTCTTTGTAAATCATCCCATGTGTGGATTGATCCCGGTTGGAGTTGAGTGTACCAAGTAAATGCCGATCCCTTTAAAGATTGGACAAATTGTCGGATCAACAAAGCATCACTCAATGCGGTCTCACCACATGCTGAGTAAAAATGAGCCAAATGCTCATGTGGTGATCCATGCATTCCATCAAACTTATCAAAAGTTGGTCTTTGATAACCGGGAGGGAATGGTACTGAATCATATTGGATTGGATATGCCCAAACAATGCAAATATCTTTTCCACCATCTATTGAAAATTGTACATGTATCGCCATTAGAGGTAAGGAAACTGTGGGAATACCCTCATCTTCATTTGACCTAGATGGTTCTTCGAGTGTATTTGGAGTCACCAAATTATCCGCATCCACTAAGGATGTAGTATTTGATGAAGCCTTTGGAGCTACCGAGTCTTCACCTTCAATCTCGATTTCTCCTTTGTTAATCATCCTCTCAACTATATCTTTGAAGACATAACAATCTTTGATAGGGTGACTAACGATTTGGTGATAAGGACAATACTTTGGATCATTTGTCCTTCCAATTTCATTTGGCCTTTTTTACTCTGGAAGTGTAAGAAGCTTAGACGACATCAACTCATCAAAAATCCCTTGGACATCATCATCGTCAAAAGGATATTTCTTTTGCTTCCTTTCTTCAAGAGTGAGTCTTTTAATGGCATCTTTACCTTTTCCTCTATCTTGATTTTGGGAATTATTTCCTGTGAAGATTTTATTTCCGGGTTTAATAAAGGTTGCCATAGATTCTCCCTTTTTAGAAGGTCTTTTTCCATCATCTCTTTTAAGTTCATTTGCCTGAGGACGATAGGTTTTTGCATCACGCCGAGCCAATTGTCGTTCAACATTGCAAGCCTTTGAAACTAAGGCATCAAAAGAACGAGGCTCAGCACTACCAACATGCACTGCTAACTCAGGAATTAAGTTATTAGTACACATCTGGACAGATGCCTCTTCACTTAGCTTTTCTGGGCATTGAAGTCTCAAGCTTCGCCATCTGGCGATAAAATCATTTGCAAGCTCATTTGACCTTTGAAAGGTATTAGCAAGATCCATAATGGATACCTTTGCCTTAGAGCTCACAAATTGAGCTAGGAGTGCTCTTTGTAAATCATCCCATGTGTGGATTGATCCCGGTTGGAGTTGAGTGTACCAAGTAAATGCCGATCCCTTTAAAGATTGGACAAATTGTCGGATCAATAAAGCATCACTCAATGCGGTCTCACCACATGCTGAGTAAAAATGAGCCAAATGCTCATGTGGTGATCCATGCATTCCATCAAACTTATCAAAAGTTGGTCTTTGATAACCGGGAGGGAATGGTACTGAATCATATTGGATTGGATATGCCCAAACAATGCAGATATCTTTTCCACCATCTATTGAAAATTGTACATGTATCGCCATTAGAGGTAAGGAAACTGTGGGAATACCCTCATCTTCATTTGACCTAGATGGTTCTTCGAGTGTATTTGGAGTCACCAAATTATCCGCATCCACTAAGGATGTAGTATTTGATGAAGCCTTTGGAGCTACCGAGTCTTCACCTTCAATCTCGATTTCTCCTTTGTTAATCATCCTCTCAACTATATCTTTGAAGACATAACAATCTTTGATAGGGTGACTAACGATTTGGTGATAAGGACAATACTTTGGATCATTTGTCCTTCCAATTTCATTTGGCCTTTTTTACTCTGGAAGTGTAAGAAGCTTAGACGACATCAACTCATCAAAAATCCCTTGGACATCATCATCGTCAAAAGGATATTTCTTTTGCTTCCTTTCTTCAAGAGTGAGTCTTTTAATGGCATCTTTACCTTTTCCTCTATCTTGATTTTGGGAATTATTTCATGTGAAGATTTTATTTCCGGGTTTAATAAAGGTTGCCATAGATTCTCCCTTTTTAGAAGGTCTTTTTCCATCATCTCTTTTAAGTTCATTTGCCTGAGGACGATAGGTTTTTGCATCACGCCGAGCCAATTGTCGTTCAACATTGCAAGCCTTTGAAACTAAGGCATCAAAAGAACGAGGCTCAGCACTACCAACATGCACTGCTAACTCAGGAATTAAGTTATTAGTACACATCTGGACAGATGCCTCTTCACTTAGCTTTTCTGGGCATTGAAGTCTCAAGCTTCGCCATCTGGCGATAAAATCATTTGCAAGCTCATTTGACCTTTGAAAGGTATTAGCAAGATCCATAATGGATACCTTTGCCTTAGAGCTCACAAATTGAGCTAGGAGTGCTCTTTGTAAATCATCCCATGTGTGGATTGATCCCGGTTGGAGTTGAGTGTACCAAGTAAATGCCGATCCCTTTAAAGATTGGACAAATTGTCGGATCAACAAAGCATCACTCAATGCGGTCTCACCACATGCTGAGTAAAAATGAGCCAAATGCTCATGTGGTGATCCATGCATTCCATCAAACTTATCAAAAGTTGGTCTTTGATAACCGGGAGGGAATGGTACTGAATCATATTGGATTGGATATGGCTTTCTATACCCGAGTACTGGAGGGTTTTGTGACACTTGGAATTCTCGGATTCCTTGAGCAATCATCTCCCTAATCTCTTTTGGGGAAACGGACGAGCTACCGCCAGGACTTTCATCATTCGTCCTTATTGGCTCATGTCGACTAGCATTAGCTTGGTTTTCAATTTGAGCCATAAGTGTAGCTATTTGAGATTCTCTTGCGGCTAATGACCTTTGCAAGTCTTGAAGTTGTTCCTCAACACTTGTTGTTCCGGTCATAAAAACTTGCATGTTCTCAGATTCATCTTGGGCTACAACTCTTGTTGTTCCATCCTTTGTAAGAACTTGTGGAAATTCCTCCTCTTGGAATAGAGAAGATAAATCTCCATACAAAGGAGAACTTGAGCTTTCTTCCGATTCTCGTTGTGTACTTGTTGGTTGTGAAGTTACTTGAGCATAAGTCGTTGACTTAGCTTTTGATCTTGTAACTGGACCATCACAAGACACAACTTGAGCCTCTTGCGAGACTGAGCTTTTAGAAATACGAAGACTTCTTTCTCTCTTTTGAGTTTTAGAAGTTTCTTCAATCACTTCTTTCTCATTTGGATTTTTCTTGGCCCGTGAGGGTTTGGTGATTTTAAGCTTTGGAGCTTTTGGTTGAGTACCCTCCTCAGAATAAGAAGTCATGTAGACTTGCTCAAATTTGTCCAATGTAATAGGAATTGACCCTACAAGAATTTGCCTTGCGGTAGTCATTGAAAAATTATACATTGCATGCTTTGAGTTTAAAAGCTCTTTTGCAGCTTCACAAAGGATTGTGTTGGCTTCTTTTAGAGCCGGTGAGGAAGCTAGTTTACGAAGCGGTCCAGTGTTACGACAGGAACCATTCTTGCGTCCTCTCCTTTTACGGGACTTGTTCACCTTCTTAAAAGTGTTTTCCGCAGGAATACCAACAAGCACACCATTCTTCTTGATGACACGAATGATTGGCCTTGGGACAACCCTAGCGGAAGGCTTTGTGCCATTAAAGCTAGGAGAATTGTCATGTCCAACTTTGACATAAGCAGGTTTCCCATTGTTGAACTTGTTGTTGGGCTTTATTCCCCCATGTCCCGAAAGAGCCATGGACGAATTCGGAGTTGCATATTCCTCCAAACCTTGAAGACTCTTGAAAGAGTTCTTCAAAGGGATTTCAGCATAGATCGCATTAGGAGCAATGTCAAAGACTACTTCAAACGACTTGCGGCGGAGCCATCGTCCTCCTTGGATGACGAAGGTAGCCGGGAGTTCATTGAAGTTCACAATCGCCCTTGACGCCATTTCCTTGCAATCAAATAAGACCAAACATTAGTATATGTATAACTTAGAGATGAAAAGAAAGAAAAGTTCCACTGGGCATGCTAAAAATATGTTGAGTAAAAATGTATACAAATTTACAAAACGCCTTTTATGTTTTATTCGAATACAAATTTACAAAACACATTTTATTTAATTTTTATTTAAGTTCGACCCTCTCTTTTTGACCTTTTGATTCTAAGTTATATATATATCGATATTTGGTTTGTTTTGGTGATTTGGGCTGCACCCGTTTTTGGACGGGTTGCCTACGTACCTCGTTGAAGAGGATCAAGCCTCACGTAGTTCAGTGCAGTGTTTTCATGCATCAGAGAATCAAAGTTCAAACCCACCTTCTATGAAAGGTTGCCCAGACGATGATCCAACTATCATTTGCATGACATTTATATCTCGACCATGCATCAAAGAATTAAATTAAACCCACCTTCTAGGAAGGGTTGCTTAATTTATCCCGCTATCACGCGCATGATCAAGAAAAGTGTTAGGTTATTTATTTTATTATATTAATTTTGTGATTGAATTTGATTTTTAATTTACCAAATTTCCTACGTATCCTTTATTAGGAATCAAGTCATACTTAGTTCTTAAAACCGTGTTAAATTTGATTTGAGTCTTTGTTTGACTTTTTATTTAAAAGTCAATTTAATTTGTGCGATTGGACTCGATAATTTATAAATCGAGTTTCCTACGTAGTCTTTTATTTTTAAGACATCAAATCACTCATAGTTCATTTGGCGAATTTTGAAATGGAAAGAGAGTTTTCCACGTAAATCACTTTCACAAAATTGATTTACTTTACTTTTTTTCTTTTTTTTCTTTTTGTTTCTTTGAAAACAAAAATAAAAATATGGGTCCCATTGCTATTAAAAAAATCCCGTTTCTTTCATTTTCTAAAAATTCACTTTTACTTTACTCTTTTTTTGTCTTGATTTTTCTTTCTTTTCTCTTTCTTCTTCACCTTCTTCAATGAGTCTTTGTTTTGCAGGAGAAGATGCAGTTTTCAAATATGGAGATATTGTGCACGAGTCTAAGGTATGGATATTTTTCATATTTACCATTGTACACTCAATTTGAAAGTTATATTAAGATATGAAAATCCATATCAATCAAAAGCATAATTAACTTTTTAATAGCTAATTAAAACCTCATTTTATCTCACTTTCCATTATATAGCTTTGTTCATGGAAAAATTTTCACTTGTATATGCATGAAGTAAAAGACCTGTATATTCCCTTTGAAAAGCAAAATTGCTTTACTGCATATACGCAAACCATGATTTCTATTTTTTTATCCTCTTAACCCATTTTTTATCCTCTTAACCCATTGAGGCAATTTAACATCGAAATCCAACAAGTTTGGTCATAGCGGTGAAATCCATTGATTCCGACCAACCACGACTTTGTGGCGGCGGAATCCATCGATTCCGACTAACCACGACTTTTGTATAGCGGAGAAGCCCAGCGGTTTCATCCAACTACAGTTTCAACATGAAGAAGATCATTTTTCGATCGACCGATAACCGCGCTTGATTGAGTTGAGTGAAAATCAACTTTTGAAATGTATGGGCTTTTGAGCATATGAATATTTTGGAAGCAAATCAACTTAGGAGATTTAAAAACAAGAAAGTGATGATATCACTTGCTGTGTGGCTCCCCTCTCTTCATCTCTTATTTTTGTTATTCGTTCTTCTGTAAATGTTGGGAAGAAGAGACAAAGAAAGATTCTCCCTCCTTTTTTATTAACCCCTTTTTTTTCTCTTGTTTTGTTTTTATATATAACAAAGAAGAGAGGTTATAGGAAGTTAAAATAAGTTTTATTAACTTCCCACTAAACCCATTTAGTATTTTTTTATTTTTAAAGAAAACTATTGTTTTCTTATATTTGTGAACTGAACGTATTCTTCACCACCTTTTCTTTTCTTGATTTTTTTTAAAAAAATTAAATTTATTATTTTAGCTAATTTATATAAATAATTAGCATTTGTACTAAATATGTTATGGGTAGAAGCCCAAATATTCTTGAGCTTATCTAATATTTATTAGATTTTATATTTTATATTTTTGCATCCTTTTTGGTGAGCTAATACCGTATTGTTGCGTGGTCGGTTTAGACAATCACTGAAAACTCCAACTTGATTGAAATGTTTTACAGGTGTTGATGATGGAAGACTTCACACAAAGTTAGTAGTTGGATCTCTAACAATGTACTTGATTATATTTCTAGATGTTTTGGTTTGAATTCGGTGCAGGTTGTATATCTACATGTCAAGGGCCTTGAAGTTGGATTCAAGAGACGAAGTTCAAGGGCCTTGGAATCTAAAGTGCACGGAACAAAGATTCAAATAAATTGAAGATCTTCGTTGAAGATTCTGTAACAAGAAGATCTTATCAACCAAAGACTTTGTCAACCGAAGGAAGATCTCAACCGAAGGATAGAGAATCATTTCGAGAAGATTCTCTAAACAACAAAAAAAACGGCAAAAATATCTTCTCTCTCTTATCCAAAAGAAGATGAGAAGATCAAGGAGTAAAAGACTCAACGTGTTGGTAGGGATCGAATACGTACAACATTTACCTTATGATCTTCATGGAAAAGAAGGTTGATCTTCAAACGGTCATCTCTACAATGGCTAGAAGATCTTTCCATAGAAGATATAAATGAAGATGATGGTCGAAGAAGAAAGATACACAAGCCTACATCGGAAAACATCTTTGCACCTTAAGCAACCTAATCATCTTCATTCATTGTTTTTCTTTCTCAACAATTACGTAAAAGTTTTATCCCCCTTAAGAGAGAGAGAAAACACAAGAGCTGCATTGGTAGATCTAAAAAGTGTTATACTAGAGTGTGTTACTCTGCGAAGTAACTAGGCTATTATAGCTAGGTTAAGAGTTGGAGCTAGATCGTAGCATTGGCTACAAGAGTGAGAAGAAGGGGATTTCTTGTAGTTTGTATCTAGGACTCTTTGAAGTTGATAATAGATAGTTAGATCCTACGGATATACCCTGGGACGGAGAGTAGGCTATTTAGAGCCAAACTTCGTAAACATATCCTCGTGTCAATCTTTTCAGTTCCGCACCATATAAGTTTTACTGTGACTAACTTTGTTTTGCAGAAGCAAGAAGTCAAGGTCCTTGAAATTAAGTTTCAAAGCCCTTCAAATCGAAGTTTCACAAGTAACACAGATTGACATCAAGGCCCTTGAAAGGAGTTTCAAGGCCTTGAGATTTGGTTTGCGAAAAGTTCTCATACTCTATTCAACCCCCTTCTAGAGTATTATCTATATTATTTATATCACCTAACGGTTCTTCAATCACTTTCTCTCCCACAAGGTAGGAACGAAATTTCTCAAAAGCATAAACCACCGCAAGAAGTCCCTTCTCCGTCGCAGTGTAGTTGAGTTGAGCCTCGTCTAGCGGTTTGCTAGCATAGTAGATGGCATGAGTGCGTCCATCCTTCTTTTTTCCGAGTACCTCACCTACGGCTACGTCACTTGCAACGCACATGATCTCGAATGGAAGATTCTAATCCGGCGGTTGAATGATGGGGATGATATTAAAGCTTCTTTAATCTTGAAAAAGGCATCTAGACAGTCTTTCGAAAACTCAAAAACCACACCCTTCATCAGTAGATTGGTCAATGGTTTAACAATTTTATAAAACTCCTTAAAAAACCTTGTATAGAATCCAGCATGACCAAGAAAACTTCTTACCCCCTTTACCGATAATGGTGGAGTTAACTTCTGTACGGTTTCTATATTTGCCCTATCAACCTTAATGTTGCGGTTTTAGACCAAATGTCCTAGAACAATTCTTTCACTAACCATAAAATGACACTTTTTCCAATTCAACACAAGGTTAGTGTCTTCACATCTTTGAAGAACTAAAGAAAGGTTAGCAAGATAATCATCAAAAGAGGAACCGTAAACAGAAAAATCGTCCATAAAAACCTCCATGATGATTTCGATATATTCGGAGAATATTGCCATCATGCACCGTTGGAAGGTGGCTGGTGTGTTGCATATTCTGAACGGCATTCTTCTGTAGCAAACATACCCCATGGACACGTAAAGGTGGTCTTCTTCTAATCATCTGGATCGATGGGGATTTGGAAGAATCCACTATATCCATCTAAGTAACAGAAATGTGAGTATTATGCCAATCTCTCTAGCATTTGATCGATGAAAGGAAGAGGGAAGTGATCCTTCCTCGTCGCAACGTTCAACTTCTTGTAGTCGATGCACATTCTCCATCTGGTTACAGTCCTTGTAGGAATTAACTCGTTATTTTTGTTTGTTACAACGATCATTCCCCCTTTATTTGGTACTACATGGACGGGGCTCACCCACTTGCTATTAGAAATTGGGAAGATGATACCTCCATCAAGCAACTTAAATATTTCCTTCTTCACAACCTCTTTCATGATTGGATTTAACCGTCATTGAGGTTCTCGTGAAAGCTTATGGTCATCCTTCATTAAGATCTTATGCATACACAAAGAAATTTGATACCTACTAGATCATCAATAGTGTATCTCAAGGCTTTCTTATGCAATTTCAATTCATTCATTAGCCTATTGTGTTCATCATAACCGGATATGTAGAGTTTGGTCCTAGAAATGCGTATCTTAAGTGAGCGGGAAGTGGTTTCAACTACAAGGTAGGAGTTTGCTTTGTTGAGGTGTTATGGCTTTCCGAAGCATCACAGGATGCTTCCATGGCTGCAGAAGGGGTGAGGAGACGTCCGGGAATACTTCTAAGAAGAAAGATACACAAGCCTACATCGTAGGGATCGAAGACGTACAACGTTTACCTTATGATCTTCATGGAAAAGAAGGTTGATCTTCAAACGGTCATCTCTACAACGGCTAGAAGATCTTTCCATAGAAGATATAAATGAAGATGATGGTCGAAGAAGAAAGATACACAAGCCTACATCGGAAAACATCTTTGCATCCTTAAGTAACCTAATCATCTTCATTCATTGTTTTTCTTTCTCAACAATTACGTAAAAGTTTATCCCCTTAAGAGAGAGAGAAAACACAAGAGCTCCATTGGTAAATCTAAAAAGTGTTATACTAGAGTGTGTTACTCTGCGAAGTAGCTAGGCTATTATAGCTAGGTTAAGAGTTGGAGTTTGATCGTAGCATTGACTACAAGAGTGAGAAGAAGGGGATTTCTTCTAGTTTGTATCTAGGAGGACTCTTTGAAGCTGATAATAGATAGTTAGATCCTACGGATATACCCTGGGATGGAGAGTAGACTATTTAGAGCCGAACTTCGTAAACATATCCTTGTGTCAATCTTTTCAATTCCGCACCATATAAGTTTTACTGTGACTAACTTTGTTTTGCAGAAGCAAGAAGTCAAGGTCCTTGAAATTAAGTTTCAAAGCCCTTCAAATCGAAGTTTCACAAGTAACACAAATTGACATCAAGGCCCTTGAAAGGAGTTTCAAGGCCTTGAGATTTGGTTTGCGAAAAGTTCTCATACTCTATTCAACCCCCCTTCTAGAGTATTATCTATATTATTTATATCACCTAACGGTTCTTTAATTGGTATCAGAGCTAGACTCACGTTTATTGATTTAACCATCAGTGAGACTAATCATGAATCCTGTAGGTGATGGTGGATTTGCTCAAGGAAGATCCTCATCTCGACCACCACTCTTCTGTGGCAACAACTTTGCTCATTGGAGATCACTAATTCGTATGTTCCTGATTGACCAGGATATGGAGCTTTGGAGCATTATTCAAGATGGACCAAGATTTCCAATGACAATGGTTGAAGGCGTCCATGTCCCGAAGAAGGAATCAGACTTCACTCAGGCTGACCTGGACAATGTGTCAAAGAATTACAAAGCAATGAATCTACTTTACTGTGGATTAGATGCTAATAAATTCAACCGCATCTCATCATGCAAAAGTGCAAAAGAAATATGAGACAAGCTTGTTGTCACTTACGAAGGAACAAGTCAAGTCAAGGAAACAAAGATTAGCATCTTTCTCAGACAATACGAGCTATTCAAGATGAATCCAAATGAATCAGTCAAAGAAATGTACACTAGATTCACTAGGATAGTGAACAATCTAGACTCACTTGGAAAGACCTTTACAAATGAAGAAAAAGTGAGAAAGGTTCTAAGAAGTTTACCTAAAGCCAAGTGGGGACCAAAGATGACTGCTATTGAAGAAGCTCAAAATCTTACTACTCTTCCTCTTGATGATTTACTTGGAAAACTCCTAACACATGAAATGATTCTTGGCGAAGAAGATGGAGAACTTCCATCCAACTCCAAGAATTTGACATTATAAAAAAAAGAGATGAGTTACCTTCTGATGAAGAAAATAGTGAGGATGATAATGAAGAAGATGCTCTCGCCATGATCTCTAAAGGTTTAGCAATAATTCTCAAGATAAAGAAACAATCTGCAAACCGAGAATTTCCAAAAGCATCAAAACCCTGAGGTAAATTTAAGATACAATCTGCAAACCGAGAATTTCCAAAAGCATCAAAACCCCGAGGTAAATTTTCTAACTCTAATAAGAAAACAAAAGTACTAACTTATTTTGAATGTGGTGAAACAGATCATTTGGTGAAGGATTGTCCTCAAAAGAAGATGACCAATTTCAAAAAGAATGATCGAAAGAAGAAAGCTATGGTTGCTTCATGGAGTGATTCAGATTCAACAAATGAATCAAAAGATGAACAAGAACAAGCAAACTTGTGTCTTATGGCCGATCATGAAGATAACTCAAATCTTTACATCGACAATATGGTAAGTACAATTTTGTCTCAACCTGAGATTGACCTTAAACAATTCCTTAAGGATATTATCTTAAGTGATAAGGAACATAGAATAAGGATAAATTCTTTCAAAGAAAAACTTCATGAACAAGATAAACAATTGAGTGAAATGTCTCTGGAGATTGAAAATCTTAACACAGAAAAGGAAGAACTTGATGATAATATCAAGGCCTTGGAATCAGAAAACCTGATTCTCAAGAACAACCTCTCTTCTCTACATCGAAGTTATACCGATCTAGAAAAAGAGAAAGTTGATCTGACTTTAATGTGTCAAGACCAGAAGGCATCACTCATTAAGTTTACTCGTTCAAAAGCTAATGGGTGAACAACAATCTTCACTTAACAAAAATGGTATAGGGTATCATAGAAGCTTTCCTAGAAAACCTACCACCACTTTTGTTACGGCAAAAGGAAGCATTCATATGCATACCTGCTTCTATTGTTGTAAAAAGGGTCATGTTAAGTCTACATGTCCTTATAGAAGAAATGATCCTTATATCATCAGAAACACCTATCCTCTATGTTTAAGAAAACATGTCAAACAAATTTGGGTTCCTAAAGGTACTAGACCACCAAACATGATCGAACCTGAGTATGAACCAAAATATGCCATTCGGTCAACCCGGAAAGGTTGATGTTTGCTGTTTTGTAGGATATCACCAAGGTAAAGGAGCACAAATGGATTTTAGATAGTGGTTGCTCAAGACACATGAGTGGAAAGAGTTCTTTATTCTCAAATTTAAAGAAGCAATCATCTGGAACTATTATTCTTGGTGATAAAGGAAAGTGTGACATAATTGGCATTGGTAAAATTTGCTATGATTCATCCAACTTTATTGATGATGTTTATAAAGTTGATGGCTTGAAATATAATCTGCTAAGTATTTCTCAAATTTGTGATAAAGGCAATAAAGTCGTGTTTGATTCAGAAAAATGTGAAGTTCAAGACATAAATACGGGAGAAGTTTTGCTCACTGTTCCTAGGTGTAATAATGTTTATTCTTTGAGTACTAACCAAGTTGCAGGAACTAAGCTAAAATGTCTAAAGGCCTTGACTGATGATCCAAGACTTTGGTATAGAAGACTTGGTCACGTAAGCATGCACACCATACAGAAGCTACTTACAAAAGATTTGGTACGTGGTTTGCCAAACCTAAACTTCAAAGTTGATGTCCTATGTAAAGCTTGTACACAAGGTAAACAAACAAGAGGTTCATTCAAACCTAAGAAAGTTGTAAGTTCTTCTCGACCTATTGAACTTTTACATATGGATCTTTGTGGACCTATGCGTGTCAAATCTCCCGGAGGAAAATAATACATCCTTGTTATAGTAGACGATTTCTCTCGGTTTACATGGATATCCTTTTTACGAGAAAAATCTGAAGCTATATTGGAGTTTTCAAAATTATGTAAGGAGTTACAAAGTTTGAAAAACCTACCAATCGTTTCTATAAGAAGCGATCATGGTAGAAAATTTGATCAACTAAAGTTCGATTTATTTTGTGCAAAATATGGTATTTCCCATAACTTTTTAGCTCCTAGAACACCTCAAGAAAATGGAGTTGTGGAACGCAAGAATCGCACTCTTGAGGATATGTCTAGGACAATGCTTTTAGAAAATCATTTGCCAAAAAGTTTTTGGGCTGAAGCAGTAAACACCGCAAATTATATTTTAAATCGATGCTTAATTCGCCCTATTTTGAAAAAGACTCTTTATGAACTCTTTAAAGGAAGAAAACAAAACATTTCATACTTCAAACCTTTTGGATGTACTTGTTTTGTTCACAACAACAGAAAAGACAATATCGGGAAATTTGATGCACGTAGTGATGAAGCTATATTCATTGGATATGCTTCAAATAGCAAAGCTTATCGAGTATATAACAAACGTACCAAAGTTGTTGAAGAAAGCATTCATATTATTTTTGATGAAAGCAATGATGGTACTTTGAGTGAGAGTTTTGTAGATTTAAATCTGAATGAAAGAGAAGATCACATTTTGGATGAAGAGGAAGATCCTAAAGGTCAAGACAATAATATGGAAGAAAAGATTCAAGATACCAAAAAAAATCCTCAAGACCTTGAAACACACCTTCAAGACCTTAAAACTGGAAACTGTGACAACAGAACTGCACTTCAAGGGCTTGAAACCCAACTTCAAGGCCTTGAGATTGGAACAACAAGTAATGCACAAACGGCACCTGAATCAAGCCAGACATATTCAGCTCAACCCTCTAGATCTACATCATCTGTCAAAAGAAGAAAAGTTCAACACTCCTCGTATCATCCACAAGAAAATGTGATCTCAGATCCAAATGCTGGAGTTCGAACTCGATCCAAAGTGAATAATCTTTGTGCCTTCTCCACTTTTGTATCACTTGTCGAGCCAAAGAACTACATTCAAGCTCTTTAAGAACCATACTGGATCATTGCCATGCAAAATGAATTAAATGAATTTGAGAGGAACAAGATATGAACTCTTACTTCAAGACCAAATCATCAATCAGTTATTGGGACGAAGTGGGTCTTTCGAAACAAATTGGATGAAAGTGGCAAAGTCATACGAAACAAAGCACGACTTGTAGCACAAGGCTATAACCAAGAAGAAGGTATTGATTATGAGGAGACTTTTGCTCCTGTTGACATGTTAGAAGCCATACGTATGTTACTTGCATTTGCATCCTTTATGAGCATAAAACTTTTTCAAATGGATTTAAAATGTGCTTTTCTAAACGGCTTCTTAGAAGAAGAAGTCTACATTGCTCAACCTCTTGGTTTTGAAAATGATGAATTTTCGGATCATGTTTTTAAATTAGATAAAGCTCTTTACGGTCTTAAGCAAGATCCTCAAGCTTGGTATGAAAGATTGTCTAAATATCTTCTTGAAAACAATTTCAAAAGAGGTTTGATTGATAAAACATTGTTTATCAAAACTAGAGGCAACGACATTTTAGTAGTACAAATCTATGTTGATGATATATTATTCGGTGCTACTAATGATTTCCTTTGTAAGGAATTTTCAGATATTATGTGCAGGGAATTTGAGATGAGCTTAATGGGAGAGTTAAATTTCTTTCTTGGACATCAAGTTACACAAGCAAAGAAAGGAAATTTTCTCAATCAAAGCAAGTATACTAAAGACTTGCTTAAAAGTACAAAATGGATCAATCTAAGGTTGCAAATACTCCTATGAGTTCAACACTTTCACTAGATCATGACAAGAATGGCAAAAGTGTAGTACAAAAGGAGTATCGAGATTTCAAGCTGATCCTAAAGAGTCACACTTGATAGCTGTGAAAAGAATTCTTCGGTATCTCAACGGCACTAAGGATCTAGGGTTATGGTACCCACGTCAAAGCTCGTTTCATCTTGTTGGCTATTCAGATCCAGACTTTGCAGGTTATAAGGTTGATAGAAAAAGTACTTCTGGATGTTGTCAATTCTTAGGGTCATCCCTAATTAGTTGGCACTCCAAGAAGCAAAATTTTGTTGCCCTATCTACAACTGAGGCTGAATACATAGCTGCTGGAGCCTGTTGTGCTCAAATTCTTTGGATTGCTCAACAAATTCGTGACCTTGGCTTTGATTTAAGAGGTATCCCTATAAAATGTGATAATACTATTGTTATTTCTATAACCAAAAATCCTGTGCAGCATTCAAGGACTAAGCATATTGATGTGAGGCATCACTTCATACGTGATCATGTTGAGAAAGGTGATGTTTCGATTTCTTTTATCTCAACTAACTTGCAGCTTGCAGATATCTTTACCAAGCCTCTTCCTGAGGAACAATTTAATTTTATTAGATTGGAACTTGGTATGTTGAACAAGGAAGCATTAACGTAGGGGGAGTAAACGAGTTTTAATCATCCTACGCATGCAAGCCCGTTTGATGATTTCAAAGGCCTTGAAATCAAATTTAAGGGACCTTGAAACATTGTAAAGGGTAAATTGACTTTACGGATCTTTTAAGAGTTAATATCTGTTAGATACTTTAATTCTTAAAAAAAATTCCTTTACTTGAGACAATTTTGATTTTGGTTTTAAAAAGCTTGTTTCTCTCAAAGATTTTGTCATATCCCTGATAAAAAGGACCTAATTTCTCAGCTTTTTATTCTTTCTCAAGAAACCCTACTTCAAAACTCTTTGATTTCTCTCCAAACTTTCCTCATGTCACCCCGAAGCAAGAGATCCGCTCATCCATCTTCAAACAAGAAAGTTATTCAGAATTCTTCAAACGAGAGAGAAGAAAAATCTTCTAAAGATCGAGATACATCTCAGATTACTGGGCTTCCCTCATCATGGTTTATAAATTTTCAAACTTCTGGATCTTGGCTTGATGGCTTTCACAAACGACCATTGTGGATGTGTGATTTGGTGGATACTAACTTTCTCGATACTCTCAAGATACCCTGCATAGACAAGCTGAAGAGTTCGATTATCTGGAAGGTTTTAAACCCTAGAGATTTTGCTTTTCCACGGCTCACGGGACTATTCTATGTTAATCTCACTACAAACAGGACAAAGGGGGTATTACTCTTGAATCTTTAGTCAAAGGTACTCCAATTTCACTCACTTCTTCTATTCTCAGTGAAATTTTAGAAATTCCTACAAATGTAGTGTACAATTATCCTTCAAGGTCAGAGAGTGTTCGTATTGCTTATGAGAATTTTCTGATTCCCAATTCAAATTCTTGTCAACTCACTCATAATTCTGTGACGTTAGAGGCTAAAATAGTATTCACCATACTGATTCGATATGTTGTTCCCCGTGCAAACTCAAGAGATTTGCTGACTGATCAAATTTTGGAATTAATTCATTTACTTATGTCTGATGTGGCTATAGATGTGCCTAATCTGATTCTCAGTCATATGCTGCATTCTGTTAACTCTAAGAGATCTATTCCTTTGCCCTATGGAAATTTGCTGCCTAAAGTCTTTGATTATTACAGAATTGATACATTTTCTGAGGAAAGACAGTCCATTAACAGCAAAATTGATGAGAACAGCTTAGAACGTCTAGGGATTGAGAAAACTCTTGCAGGAACATGGACTTTGAAAGGAAAAGGAGTTACTCAGAATCCAAATGAAGAAGTTAAATTATCTCTTACTCCAGAAATCAGATCACAGGGTTGTGAAAATGAAATAGCTCGTCTCAATCGTGAATTATCTGATTTTAAGTTTGATGCCAAAATGAGAATGAACTCAAATTTTGAGTTACTGGCTACCATCAATGCTAAAGTCAATGAGATGTATTTGATGAATGCTCTTACACTAACTACAATAGGTAGTATTTTGCCCATACCTAAAGATGTAGCTCAATATACTTAAGAACAGGTTGAGAATATGCTGTTGAATTGTAAAAGGCGTGTCCAGAATAAATTTATTTTTTACCCAACTCAAGAAGAGCCAATGTTCTTGCCCAAAGTTGAGTATGAAGTTATTAAACAGAAAAGAGCTGAAGAAAAGAGAAGACGTTTAGCAACTGAAATGGATGATTGGCGTTATAAGAAAACTTCATCCAAAGGAAAGAGGAAGTTTTATGAGGAATTTTAAAGCTGACAAATCTCTTCTTATGGGTTGACTGCCTTTTAGAACTTCTTTGAAAAATACATTTGGGTCTGTAATATGTTTTTAAGACTTCCAGTTTTGACATTGCTTTTACTCCCTTGTTGAAAGACAAAGGGGGAGAAATTGATCCGACATTTCTGATATACTGCATTCTGCATTTTTAGTTTTGAGATTGTTATATGCATTGCTAAACTAACAAATGCAGGTACGAAAATTTGTGTTGTCTTCCATCAAGGGGGAGATTGAAAACTCCACCTTGATTGAAATGTTTTACAGGTGTTGATGATGGAAGACTTCACACAAAGTTAGTAGTTGGATCCCTAACAATGTACTTGATTATATTTCTAGATGTTTTGGTTTGAATTCGGTGCAAGTTGTATATCTACATGTCAAGGGCCTTGAAGTTGGATTCAAGAAGACGAAGTTCAAGGGCCTTGGAATCTAAAGTGCACGGAACAAAGATTCAAATAAATTGAAGATCTTCGTTGAAGATTCTGTAACAAGAAGATCTTATCAACCAAAGACTTTGTCAACCGAAGGAAGATCTCAACCGAAGGATAGAGAATCATTTCGAGAAGATTCTCTAAACAACAAAAAAACGGCAAAAATATCTTCTCTCTCTTATCCAACAGATGATGAGAAGATCAAGGAGTAAAAGACTCAACGTGTTCGTAGGGATCGAATACGTACAACATTTACCTTATGATCTTCATGGAAAAGAAGGTTGATCTTCAAACGGTCATCTCTACAACGGCTAGAAGATCTTTCCATAGAAGATATAAATGAAGATGATGGTCAAAGAAGAAAGATACACAAGCCTACATCGGAAAACATCTTTGCATCATTAAGCAACCTAATCATCTTCATTCATTGTTTTTCTTTCTCAACAATTACGTAAAAGTTTTATCCCCCTTAAGAGAGAGAGAAAACACAAGAGCTGCATTGGTAGATCTAAAAAGTGTTATACTAGAGTGTGTTACTCTGCGAAGTAACTAGGCTATTATAGCTAGGTTAAGAGTTGGAACTAGATCGTAGCATTGGCTACAAGAGTGAGAAGAAGGGGATTTTTTCTAGTTTGTATCTAGGACTCTTTGAAGTTGATAATAGATAGTTAGATCCTACGGATATACCCTGGGACGGAGAGTAGGCTATTTAGAGCCAAACTTCGTAAACATATCCTCGTGTCAATCTTTTCAGTTCCGCACCATATAAGTTTTACTATGACTAACTTTGTTTTGCAGAAGCAAGAAGTCAAGGTACTTGAAATTAAGTTTCAAAGCCCTTCAAATCGAAGTTTCACAAGTAACACAGATTGACATCAAGGCCCTTGAAAGGAGTTTCAAGGCCTTGATATTTGGTTTGCGAAAAGTTCTCATACTCTATTCAACCCCCCTTCTAGAGTATTATCTATATTATTTATATCACCTAACGGTTCTTCAATCACTTTCGCTCCCACAAGGTAGGAACGAAATTTCTCAAAAGCATAAACCACCGCAAGAAGTCCCTTCTCCGTCGCAGTGTAGTTGAGTTGAGCCTCGTCTAGCGGTTTGCTAGCATAGTAGATGGCATGAGTGTGTCCATCCTTCTTTTGTCCGAGTACCTCACCTACGGCTACGTCACTTGCAACGTACATGATCTCGAATGGAAGATTCCAATCCAGCGGTTGAATGATGGGGATGATATTAAAGCTTCTTTAATCTTGAAAAAGGCATCTAGACAGTCTTTCGAAAACTCAAAAACCACATCCTTCATCAGTAGGTTGGTCAATGGTTTAACAATTTTATAATACTCCTTAATAAACCTTGTATAGAATCCAGCATGACCAAGAAAACTTCTTACCCCCTTTACCGATAATGGTGGAGTTAACTTCTGTACGGTTTCTATCTTTGCCCTATCAACCTAAATGTTGCGGTTTTAGACCAAATGTCCTAGAACAATTCTTTCACTAACCATAAAATGACACTTTTTCCAATTCAACACAAGGTTAGTGTCTTCACATCTTTGAAGAACTAAAGAAAGGTTAGCAAGATAATCATCAAAAGAGGAACCGTAAACAGAAAAATCGTCCATAAAAACCTCCATGATGATTTCGATATATTCGGAGAATATTGTCATCATGCACCGTTTGAAGGTGGCTAGTGTGTTGCATAATCTGAACGGCATTCTTCTGTAGCAAACATACCCCATGGACACGTAAAGGTGGTCTTCTTCTAATCATCTGGATCGATGGGGATTTGGAAGAATCCACTATATCCATCTAAGTAACAGAAATGTGAGTATTATGCCAATCTCTCTAGCATTTGATCGATGAAAGGAAGAGGGAAGTGATCCTTCCTCGTCACAACGTTCAGCTTCTTGTAGTCGATGCACATTCTCCATCTGGTTACAGTCCTTGTAGGAATTAACTCGTTGTTTTTGTTTGTTACAACGATCATTCCCCCTTTATTTGGTACTACATGGACGGGGCTCACCCACTTGCTATTAGAAATTGGGAAGATGATACGTGCATCAAGCAACTTAAAGATTTCCTTCTTCACAACCTCTTTCATGATTGGATTTAACCGTCATTGAGGTTCTTGTGAAAGCTTATGGTCATCCTTCATTAAGATCTTATGCATACACAAAGAAGTTTGATACCTACTAGATCATCAATAGTGTATCTCAAGGCTTTCTTATGCAATTTCAATTCATTCATTATCCTATTGTGTTCATCATCACCGGATATGTAGAGTTTGGTCCTAGAAATGCGTACCTTAAGTGAGCGGGAAGTGGTTTCAACTACAAGGTAGGAGTTTGCTTTGTTGAGGTGTTATGGCTTTCCGAAGCATCACAGGATGCTTCCATGGCTGCAGAAGGGGTGAGGAGACGTCCGGGAATACTTCTAAGGAGTTTCGGAGGAGTCTTAGAATTTCTAGTTTCAACGCTTTGACCTTGAAAATCCCGGGCGAGATTTCTATCGAGGTGACAATCGAAATTTTTTTTCCACGGGTGAATTAATTAAAAATCTTGCCCGTGGAAAATGGTATTTGGCCGAGATTTTTGGCAATTTCTGTGCCGTCTTCTAATTCTTCAAATTCACTTTTTGGCTCTTCCTCCAGCTATTCTAAAGCTCGAACTTCAGAATCACAGTCTTTCTCTATTCCCTCCTTCATGATGCTCATACTTATGACCTTTTGTAGCGGATCCTTGAGCATAATAGAATCCCTTGATTCCTCTTCATCATAGATGTTGAAGACATCTTTGTCAAGGGTTGTCCCTTTGATTATAGCCGCCAATTGGAATTCGACATGCTCTTCACCTATGTTGAAGGAGAGTGTTGCATTCTTGCAATCTACCGTGCAACCCAAAGTTGCAAGGAACGGTCTTCCAAGTATAATTGGAATCGGATGATCTGCAGAGATGTCCAATACTACAAAATCAATGGGGATATAGAACTTACCTAGCAAGACGGGAATGTCTTCCAGAATTCCCACCGGATCCGTTATTAATCTATCCGCCATGTAAAGTGTCATCTTGACGAGTTTTGGCATTCCAAGTCCTACTTTCTCACACAACGCAAGTGGTATAATGCTAACACTTGCTCCAAGATCGCACAAGGCTTCATAAGTCTCCTCTCCAATTCCTATGGGAACGCTAAAGGATCCGGAATCCCTTAGCTTTGGTGGCATCTCCTCCCTCATTGTTTGGACTAATTCGGATGACCTCTTGGTCATCCTCACTTCTCCAACGTCTTCTAATTTCCTCTTGTTGGAGAGGATTTCTTTTAAGAACTTCCCATATGCTGGCATCCCTAAAATAGCATCCATAAAAGGGATTTTAATATGCAGTCTACTTATAAGATCAAAGAACTTACCAAAGTTTTTGTTGAGGTACTCTCTAGCGCGGGATTGCGGGAAGAAAAGAGGTGGTTTGTATGTGTGAGGAGGTACATAAACTGGTGCTTTATCTTTCTCTTTCTTGCTTGGCTTTGGCTACTCCTCGATCATAGGTTGCTTCCCTTTATCAATGCTTTTTGGGTAATGGATCATTAGTTTTAATTCCGCTTCTCGTGGTGATAGCGTTTATTTGCCCCTTTGGGTTGTTTTCCGTTCTTCCAGGAAGCCATCCTTGATCTTTAGGAACTTCTCCTGCATTATTAAAAACTTGATTCTCCAAGGCTTTTTAGCCTTATAAATTGAAGTTATATTTTTGTTCATCTCTTCCATCTGTTTCAACATTTTATCCAACATTCCCTCCGGTGGATCCTTTGGAGGTTGATTGAATTCCGGTGGGGGATTTTGAGTTCTTGCGGGAGGTGCATTGCTAGAGCAAGCGGGCGGATTCAATGCACCATCCAGATTTGAGTATGATAATCTGGGATGACTATGAAAGGGATGTCATCCACCCCCTTCCGGAATTCTTGTTATTGTAATTGTTGTTCCGGTTTCCTTGATAATTTCCTCTTCCCGTGAAATTCACATCACGCTCTTTAGGAGGTAAATTAGCTTGTGTTGAAGCTTGATTTTTCTGTAGTTCTTTCATTTGATGTTTAATAGTATACTTTAGCAGATAAATAGGTAGTAAGACTTACCTCATGGACTCCGGGCTGTCGGAGTAGATCATCACTCATTCTTTGGGAATACTTCTCTTGCACCAAATTAAAGCTTGTCTTTCAATGAAGTCTCACACATCGTTAGCTTGTTTATCCATGAAGGTTCCTCCGGAGAGGGATTGAAGTCGGAACTATGTTTTGTCATCCAATCCTTTGTAGTAGATCTCAAGAATCTCTATCCTTGGGATTCCATGATGGGGACAATCAAGTAGAAGGTCCTTATATCTCTCCCAAGATTCGAAAACTTTCCCCGTCTTTCATGATAAAAGCATTAATTTTACCTCTAAATTCAGCAATTTTAGAGGGTGAAAAGAATTTTGTAAGGAATTCGGAGGTCATATCCTCCCATGTTCTTATTCTTCCTTGTGGTAAAGATTGAAGCCATGCTTGCGCCCTATCTTTCAAAGAAAAGGAGAAACCTCGCAATTTATGGTTGTTAGACTCTAATCTAGCGGGTCTCAATGTTTCCATCAAAATTTCATAATTTTGTTGATGTAAATGAGGAGACTCCCCTAGGGATCCTCCAAATAGACTTTGGCGGATCATAATGATGAAATTAGCGCGGAATTCATAATCATAATCAGCTGGGTTCCCAAAATCTATTCCAATTTCGTGGGTGCGTTGGGTCGGATTCATTCTTTGTCCTAGTGTTTGTGGCTCTTCCACAATTGAATCCGCTCTAACGTTCCTCACCGGAGAATGAGGTGCCGCAACTTATGGAAGAGGATTAGCTGCAATGGGTGGAGGGATTTCAACATGGATGTTTCCTCCCCTTGAAGGAGCTGGTTTCTCATGTTGTTGTTGTTGTTGTTGTTTTGCTCGTCCAATTGCACTTGAAGTGCTAGCTCTCTTTCAAGAGCATCTTCTCTTATTCGACGCGCTTCTTGCTCCGCGTCATATACTCGTTGATTTGCAATCCTTATGTAACACCCCGAATCCGCGGAACTCGGAGTGCCACACTGGGCTAGGATCTCACAATGGATCCTGACCCTAGCCTGACAACAAGTTCACTGGACCTTACAACATGGCACTGATAGATATAAAACAAATGCATAAAACTGTATAAACTGTACAACCAAAAGGTGAACAACATCATAGCCGAGTATAAAACAACATCCTCACACAGTAGGTAAACAAAAGATCATCCTCACGCAGGATGGAAACATAACAACCCCAAAAGCCACAATCATCCTATGTACGAGAGGTCCACGGCCTACCACCTTGCCAGATCACTCAGCAACACGCCTATCTTGTGGGACATCTACAACATGATAATAAACCATTAGCTAACCATACACATATAAGGTAATGCATAAGCACAAAAACAATAATGAATATAAACACATCAACATGCTATCACATATCTACCCACTTATTATCTTATATAATAATCATTCACTCAAATCGTTTATATATATATAGATGAAACTATGTGACACGAGGACCGATACATCCTCGCCTTTGGGCCTGCTAGCCATCTGGAAGTAGTGTCGGTCACACAACCCGTGTACCCTATTGGAGTGAATTGCGACCTTCCTGTATACCAGATGGCCTGACGTCAGAGAACCTCCCAAACTCCTCGGTGGGATGAAAGGAAAGGTTATCACATCCACGCATACGGGGCAATCAATAAAACACAGGTCGGTAATAAACGACATCTCATGCTATCATAGCAAACATATAACGCACACACCAATCATGCAAACACCCAATATAAGGATGGTAGCTAAGTAAGTCCTACGGACTTACCTCAACCTCGTATAACACTCAACCATGATCAACCTCCAATCCTGAGAGGTACAATGCCCAATAACAAGGTATAGAGATATGTAAATCTCCTATTAATCAAAGGGGTCACACCTAGACCCAAGGGATCCATAGGATCATCCTCAACCTACCCTCACAACCTAATAATCCTCAAAGGCCGTACAAGATATAACATGATCATAACATCATCCAAACACTCTCATCAAACCCTATCATGATACTACACTCTCACACTAGGAAAGGAAGAGGCAAAACCAACCATAGGCCAGCCTAGAAGCAAGACACACCTGTAGAACCAAGGGAAAACATCAGCTGGTGCAGGTGGCCGCAGGGGCGGCTAGGAGGTGGCGTAGGGGCGGATCACAGCCGGCGCTGGGGCGGTCCAAAAGTGGCGCAGGGGCGGCTGGTGTGCAGAGGGTGCACCTCCGGCTATCCTTTGCTTCTTCACTCGATCTTCTTCACTCCTTGTTCATCCAACAACCATACACATACATATACATACATATATACATCAAAAGAAGCCAATCAAGGCTGCCACAAGATCAAACTTGTGGAACCAAAGCTAGAATGGAAGGAAAGAAGGAAAGAAGAAAGAAAGAAGAAAGATAGGAAGAGATGGGAGATAACTCACCAAGCTAAACCCAAACAAGAGCATAACACCATCAACACCTCAAAGCTGGGTCAAACACAAGCACAACATCAACAAGCAGCAACAAAGCCAAGCTCATAAACTCTCAAACTTACACAAACTCAACAAAAGATCAAGAAGAGATCCAAAGGAGAAAGAGAAGAGGAAGAACGTGAGGAAGGAGATGATGGAGCTGCAAATGAGGAACCCTCATCAGGAAGGAGAGAGAAGAAAGTTATAAAGGGACGAAAAGGGTAAAGCACGGGTCAAGGGGTCAACAAAGATGGTAGCCACACAGAGCCGCAGGGGCGGACCCTATGAGGTGCAGGTACGGCCCAGGCAAACCGCAGGGGTAGTCTAGGCCTAATTTGGGTCCTCAGTACACACTCTCAGCAACTCAGCAACTAGGCTCTTACACCTTAATTGTTCCATGGCTCGATCCAACGCAGTTTAGGGATCTACTTCATTCATTCTTCTTCTACTAGCTTCTCTTTGCCTTCTTCGGATGGTTCTTTGTGGTTCCGGATCGTAGGGAACGAGTTCTATACTATTGCGAGTATTTCGCATAAACCTAGAAAGAAAATTCCTGCAAGCAAAACCAGTAAAAGAAAATGATCAATAGCAAAAGCAAAGCGTCTAAGCTAGATGATAGGATGAAATATTGTGATATTTTAGGCACGTTTTCTAAGTGTATTTCATCTATAATGGTAGTCATTGATAAAGCGTTGAAGTATTTGTGAGTTAGTTTATCTATTTTGTCGATATAGAGGTCTACATAAGCTTTGTGTTGATTGTAGGCAATTAAGAGCTAAATCCGAACGGATTGAAAGAGAATGGAGTTTTATTGAGCATGTCCAAGGATTGAGGATATCTCTAGGAGCTAAGGATGGTGCTAACTTGAAGAATAGCACGAGACTAAGGAAAATCACAAACTACCTCTAAACCACGCTCTAAAATACGGCCGTACTACATTCCACGTTCAAGTCCACGGCCGTGGAACCTTGGAAAGAGAGTCGTGGTTCATTCCAGCAACTTCTACGGTCGTGGAAAGGTTGAGACAAACCGTACCAATTTCCACGCTCTAAATTACGGTCGTGGAACCCTTCCACGACCGTGATCTTGACGATCTTTTTCACAATATTATAAGCCACGATCTTCTACGTAATGGGTCGGGCCAATATTTTATCTTACACTATAAAAGGACGGAAGAAGAGAGATTCCGTTACCTTCGCTTAGACTTTGCCTATGCTTATCGCACGTGTCTAGGGTTTCAAGTGGAACATGCGGAGATTGCTATTTCGCGACAGAAAGTTGGAGAAAGAGTGAAGATTGAGAAGATTGTTCGTGAGAAGATTTCACGCTTCATCTTTAGGTTTGATTAGAAGACGGATTGACATCCCGTTCTTCGTCATCAATCTAAAGTTGATGATCTAACTGATATTGTGTTCCAAATGAGGATGGAAATAAGCGACCTTAAGAGAAAGGATAGCAGGAAATCCTCAAGAAGGTCATCAAGATCGGCTAGAAGTCATTCATCCGCTAGTGATAGTGACTCTTCCATGCCACCGCTAGAGGACATTGATCCAACAATCAATGTCAATCCATTCGTTCCACGGCCAGCTGCCAACCGACGTGTTCCACCTAGGAACGCAAGGGTCGAACGTGTGGATGATGAGCCAAGAACTCTTGGCCAAAGGATGGATCCAACACAACAACCACGCCGTTTGGGCGTGAACTTTGATGCTGATGATGCCGGATTTAGCTTCAACCCACAGGTTATTACTCTTGTTTGCCAAAATCAATTTGGCGGAACAAGCGCTGAATCTCCACACCAACACCTACAAAATTTTGAGTGTATGATGGAGACGATGAAGCCGAAGAACGCGACTACCAACAACTATAAGCTCAAGCCTTTCTTCTTCTCCTTGAAGGGGAAGGCATTGTCTTGGTACCAAGCTCTTTCTAGTGGGAAACTAGACACGTGGGAAGACCTTTCCGCGGAGTTCCTCACTAAGTTCTTTCCGCCATCCAAAACGGCGGAACTAAGAGGTAAGATTAATGCATTTTCCATGAGATCTAACGAAAGTTTGTTTCAATCCTGGGAAAGATTTTAGGATTTGCTATTGGATTGCCCTCATCATGGCATATCAAAGCTTGCACTATTGGAGATATATTATAAGGGGCTGGATGTGGAGACACAATTCAAGCTTCAATCCCTCTCATGTGGTACATTCATGGACATGAGGGAAGATGACGCTTGGGACTTCATTGAGAAGCAAGCACGAGTCATAGAGAAGTATTCTCACCGGAAAGTGGAAGGGAATCGTGTGGAGCAAGGAGCAAATCTCACAAATGAAGCTCAATCTCAAATCTTCTCTCTCAACAACGAGATTAAAGAGTTGAAGGAAGCTATCAAGACCAACTTTCCAAAGCAACAAGGAAAAGATGTGGGTTATTTAGGCAACAACAATAACCACAACGGTGGTGAGAATACAAACCGCAACAACAACAACAACCGGAACAACAACCGGAATAATTGGAACAACAACAACAACAACCGGAACAACAATTGGAATAACAATAGGGGTTCAAACAACAACAATTGGCGCTCCAATCAACAAAACTCCGGTAATTCTTATCCTTCCAATTCGAATTCACTAATTCCACCTTCCTCTTCTTCCACTCCTTTGAAAAGCCAGGGGCAAACATCTAATGGTGGAAGCACTTCGGGGAAAGAGAAGCCCGATCCCATGTTGGAAACGATTTTGGGGAAGCTTTAAGGGTTGGAGACTCGCATCATCAATGTTGATGATCACATTACAAAGGTTGATAAAGCCCAAAAGGTTTTAGAAAACCAAATGTTCAGCCAAGCGGAGGAAGTTCCTAGGAATCAAGGGAAACTTCCAGGAAAAACGGAGGACAACCCCAAGGGAAGGGTGATGGCAATCACAACTAGGAGCGGAGTCACAACTACCGACCCGCAGCCCAAGTTTGTAGAAGTCCCCGTTGAGAAAGAGAAAGAAAAGGGGAAGGAGAAGGAAGATATCTACGTTCCTCCTCCGGCTTACAAACCTCCCCTACCGTTCCCTTAATCTAGAGCGAGAGCACGCCTAGATAAGCAATTCGGTAAGTTTATAGAACTCATGAGCAAATTGCATATTAACATACCTTTCATTGATGCTATTATAGGTATGCCGGCTTATGGCAAGTTCTTAAAGGAGTTCCTCTCTAACAAGAGAAAGCTAGAGGATTTTGGAGAGGTCAAGATGAGTTCGGATTCTTCGGATCTCATCAAGACCATGAAAGAGAAGATGCCCCCAAAGCTAAAGGATCCGGGGTCATTTTGTATTCCCATAGGAGTGGAAGATGTCACATATGATGCATTATGTGACTTGGGAGCAAGTGTGAGCATCATCCCACTTGCATTATGTAGGAAGATCGGTTTAGGTGACCCTAAACCGGTGAAGATGACGTTGTACATGGCGGACCGTTCCATAACTCGTCCCGTCGGTATTGTTGAAGACGTCCCAGTCAAGCTAGGTAAATTCTATGTTCCTATAGATTTTGTTGTGCTTGACATTCCTGCAGATAGTCCGGTCCCGATTATTCTCGAAAGATCGTTTCTTGCAACATCCGGATGCATAGTCGATTGCAAGAATGCTAGACTCGCCTTTGACATAGGAGAAGAAAAGGTAGAGTTCGTTCTTTCCACTCTAGTGAAGGAACCAATCTTTGATGAGGATATATTCAATATCCAAGATGAAGAAGGGTTGTCTAGAGAGGAGGTAAGTGCTATTCTCTTCAAAGATCCTTTGCAAAAGGTTATTACTATGAGTCTAATGAATGTAGGGGAAGAAGAGGAGTGCAATGAGGCAATTGAAGCCTTAGAAGCACAAGAAGAAGTGTGTGAAGTGGAGTTTGAGAAACTCCACGACGAGGCAGAGAATGTACGAATCCACGGCCATACACTATATTCCACGGCCGTGGATTTCACCAACAAAAGCGTGGCTCACTCCAGAGGGTTACACGGTCGCGGAGAGAACAGAGCAACCGTATTTCCTTTCCACGCCCAAAACCACGGCCGTGGAGGATGCAGAGAAACCGTGATTCTGGCCGTGGACAAAGGCAATTGTGCCTCTTCTTCAACTTCTCTTGATTCTTCTCCTACACCTTCTACTTCCTTAGACACTTCTAAGGAAGCATCGGAAGCTCCTCAGGAGCCATTGTAAACTCCTGCAGCTATGGAGTTGAAACAACTTCCTACACATCTAAGGTACGCATTCCTAGGACCTAACTCTACTTATCCCGTAATTGTTAGTTCCGATTTAACCATAGATGAACATAGTAAGCTTATGGTTGTCCTTAGGAAACATAGGAAAGCTTTAGGCTATACTATAGAGGACTTAGTAGGAATTAAACCTTCCCTATGCATGCATAAAATCTTAATGGAAGAGGACTTTAGAACTTCAAGACAACCTCAAAGGCGGTTGAATCCGACCATGAAGGAGGTTGTCAAGAAGGAAATTCTTAAATTGCTTGATGCAGGTATCATCTATCCTATCTCCGATAGTAAATGGGTGAGTCCCGTTCAAGTAGTTCCGAAGAAGGGAGGAATGACGGTCATCACCAACAAGAATAACAAACTCATTCCTACCCGAACTGTAATAGGATGGCGGATGTGCATAGACTACCGCAAGCTTAACAATGCGACGAGGAAGGATCACTTCCCATTGCCATTCATTGATCAAATGCTTGAAAGGTTAGCGCAACATTCTCATTTCTGTTATCTTGATGGATATAGTGGTTTCTTTCAAATCCCGATACACCCGGATGATCAAGAGAAGACCACGTTTACGTGCCCGTGGGGTACGTTTGCTTATAGGAGAATGCCGTTCGGGTTTTGCAACGCCCCAGCCACCTTTCAAAGGTGCATGATGGCCATCTTCTCCGAATACATAGAGGAAATAATGGAGGTTTTTATGGATGACTTCTCCGTTTATAGTTCCTCTTTTGACAATTGTATTTCTAACCTTGCTCTTGTGTTACAAAGGTGTGAAGACACTAACCTAGTTCTTAATTGGGAGAAGTGTCAATTCATGGTTAAGGAAGGCATTGTTTTAGGACACTTAATCTCTAGTAGAGGGATTGAGGTAGATAGAGCTAAAATAGAGACTATAGAAAAGCTTCCTCCCCCAACTTCGGTGAAAGGGATAAGAAGTTTCCTAGGACATGCTGGATTCTATAGGCGCTTCATAAAAGATTTCTCTAAAATATCAAAACCGCTAACTAATCTATTCATGAAGGATGCAGTTTTTGAGTTTTCGCAAGAATGTTTAGATGCGTTCAACACGATTCGGGAAGCTCTAATTTCAGCTCCAATTATCCAACCTCCGGATTGGAACCTTCCCTTTGAGGTTATGTGCGATGCAAGTGACGTAGCTATAGGAGCAGTTCTTGGACAAAAAAAGGAAGGGCGAACCCATGCCATATACTACGCTAGCAAGACGCTAGATGAAGCGCAGCTCAACTACGCCACTACGGAAAAGGAATTTTTAGCCATTGTTTATGCAATTGACAAATTTCGCTCTTATCTTGTAGGTGCAAAGGTAATTGTCTATACGGATCATGTTGCGATCCGGTACCTCCTTGCAAAGAAGGATGCGAAGACAAGGCTAATTAGATGGATTCTTCTCCTACAAGAATTCGATCTAGAGATCCGCGACAAGAAGGGTTCGGAAAATTCTGTTGCGGATCATTTGAGTCGCCTAACACATCTAGAGGACGACCACTTACCTATAGATGACTCCTTCCCGGACGAACACTTACATATCATTGAGGAGTGCATCGAAGTAATCTCCAAAGGTAACGAACCATGGTTTGCTGATTTTGTTAACTATTTGGTTTGTCAGGAGATACCGCCCGGATTATCCTACGCACAAAGAAAGAAGTTTCATTAAGGATGTTCGGGAATACTTTTGGAATAAACCTCTCCTCTTTAAGAGAGGTCCGGATGGCATTATTCGGCAATGTGTGCCGGAAGATGAGATGCAAAGCGTCATCCGCCATTGTCATTCACTACCATGTGGAGGACACACTAGTTCAAACAAAACTAGCACTAAGGTATTGCAATCTGGGTTCTTTTGGCCTACTTTATTTAGAGATGTGCAAACCTTTGTTTCCTGCTGCGATGCTTGTCAAAGAACAGGAAATATCTCTAGGAGGAATGAGATGCCTCTCAATAACATCCAAGAGGTGGAGATTTTCGATGTTTGGGGAGTTGACTTTATGGGACCGTTCCCATCATCTTGTGGAAACAAATACATACTCTTGGCAGTAGATTACGTTTCTAGATGGGTGGAAGCAATTGCCTCTCCCACCAATGATGTCATGGTAGTGGTCAAGTTCTTCAACAAGACCATCTTCCCACGATTTGGGACACCAAGGACTATCATTAGTGATGGAGGTTCTCACTTCATTGCCCGGCGCTTTGAAGCTCTTCTAGCTAAGTATGGGGTTACTCACAAGATCGCCACCCCTTATCATCCACAAACTAGTGGACAAGTTGAGATCTCAAACCGGGAAATCAAAGGAATCCTAGAGAAGACGGTTTCAAGGACAAGGAAGGATTGGTCCTTGAAACTTGATGATGCATTGTGGGCGTACAGGACTGCGTACAAGACTCCCATAGGAACCACACCATACAACCTTGTGTATGGGAAGTCTTGTCACTTACCGGTAGAGTTAGAGCACAAGGCGTTTTGGGCCATCAAGTGGTTGAATTTCAGCATGAAGGAAGCGGGAGAGAAGCGTCTCTAGGACCTTAATGAGCTTGAAGAACTCCGCTTGAACGCTTATGAAAACGCTAAGATTTACAAAGAAAGAGCAAAGCGTTGGCATGATAAGCATATCATTCCAAAGGACTTCAAAGAAGGAGATCAAGTTCTCCTCTTCAATTCAAGGCTTCGTCTCTTTCCAGGTAAGCTTAAATCTCGTTGGACCGGACCTTTTCTAATCAAACGTATTTTCCCCCATGGTGCAGTTGAAGTATGGGGTGAAGCGGGCGGAAGCTTTAAGGTGAACGGTCAACGACTCAAGAAGTATACACCGGAACTCCAAGCTGAAGAGTTCGCGCCCACCACACTTGAATAAGTGCAAGATTGGTCTAGCTACGGACCTTAAACAAAGCGCTTCTTGGGAGGCAACCCAAGGTATTGCATTTATGTTTTTGCTTTTGATTCATAGATTAACTTAGTTTAGACGTTTTTGCTTTGTTTTGCCTTCGATACCTTCGGTATGTTCGTGTTTTTGGATGTAGGAACAGTGGAAAAGGAAAGGGGAAGAGAAAGTTTGAAGAAAAGTGACGAAACTTGGACTTTGGAGCATTACAGAGAGTTCCACGGCCTAAACCACGGTCGTGACAGCTACAGTGACCGTAATTTCCAAAAGCTTGAGAAAAATCGCCAAAACCACGGTTCCGTACAAAACCACGGCCGTGGAACCCCCCGATAGACCGTGGTTTTCAAAAATTTTGACGGCCACTATATAAACCACGTTCTTCACAAAAACACAACATCACATACCCAAACCACGCCCAAAAACGCCGAATTACTCCCCCCACTCTCAAATCTTCATCCGTTAATCGTTTTTAATGTTTTTTTGACCCAAACTGAAGCAAATCCAACCACCAACAAGATCCAAGCAACAATTCAAGCGGCAAATCACCGAGGAAAGCAGAATTCGGATTTAAAAATCCAAAAACCTAGGTTTTTTCGCTCTTCTCTATCTTTGTCGATTTGGACTTGCATTTGCTAGAATTTTTAGGAATAACTTATTGGAATTGGAAGAGAATTAGTCTAGGACTGCTGCTGTGAAATTTGGTGATTGATTGCTGAGTTTTGAGAAATTTCGAGACAAACCACGGTTCCTGGAAGAACCACGGCCGTGGAACACCAAGAACAGACCGTGGTTTCTACCAGAATATGGATTTTGTTAGGAGAGTGTCCGGTAGGAATAAGGACAAGAACAAAGATAAGAACAAGAAAAGGAAGGGCAACCCCTCTTCCTCTTCCTCCTCTAGAGCACCACCACCTTCATCCCCTTCACCTCAATCATCACCATCACCACCTCACCCTAGGGTCCCTACCATTCACGTGGATCATCTCGACGCCTTAGAGAGGATCCATAAGAGGACGGTCATAGGACCTAGATACCTACTGTTGGAGGATTTAGCGCCTCTACATGTCATAGGGGACCTTACTTGGCTCTTGGATAGAGCCGGATTAGTCATCTTCTCCGCTATTCGGGAAGATGCATATGAGGAGATTACGAGAGAGGTTGTGGTTTCTTTTGAGCACAGCCATGTTGATAGGACAGTTTCTTTCCGGGTGATGGAAAGAAATTATGAGTTCTCCATTAGGGAGTTTGGAGCCTTCTTTGGGTTCCACGAGACCTTCAATGGTCGTTTCCCCAGCGGCGTTTACGCCAAGGATATCTGGGAAGAGATCGCTATGATCTATGCCAGCGATGACTGCTGGCAACCAGCTGATACCAAGGCTAAGTTGATGTATCACTTAGCCTTGAAGATTGCTCACCGGGTACTTTCTGAGTGTCTCTTCCCTAGGACGGAGACACCTCAGAAAATCAAGACAGATGAGCTCTTTCTTCTCTACTGTATGCTATACGGTAGACCTGCTGACTACGCCACCCTCTTAGCTGCTACCATGAGAAAGCTAAAGAATAAGAGGGCTGGCAACATTGGATACGGTGGGATAGTCACCCACCTTGCTCGACAGCTAGGGGTAGATTTTTCTGCATGTACACGTATAGATGTTGTACCCTTGGGACTCCATAGCCTTATGACTAGAGGACTCATCTTCCCCACCCATAGAGGTCCACCTTATGCTGCTATGCCGTGGGAGAGTAGGACATGGAGAGGCATTGAGTGGCTCCCTGAGTATTCCATTATGGCTGGACGCCATAACTGGAAGGCGACGTTTGCTGCCATGCATGCGAACAGATTGGTAGCCCATCCCTATGTTCCACCGCCACCAGTTGTAGAGGAGGAGATGGGAGGAGATGACTATGAGGTAGGAGGAGCTGAGCAGGATTTTGGCACATTCCCGGATCAGCCAGACGCAGCTCCTGACATTCCTAGGCATTCACCCCGTCCAGCTAGAGCTTCAGGATCTTCTTCTCGCCGCGCCAGTGTGAGCGAGAGGCCGACTTGGATGGCGGATCCACCTGTGTGGTATAGGACTCAGCCAAATTGGATGGGAGCTCCTCCACCATGGTCTACACAGGCACCACCAGCACCGGCACCTTCAGATGCACCGGCATGGTACAGCCAGCCGCTTGGTTGGTATGAGTAGCTGCCGGAGTGGGCCACCGATCTATCCAGCAGGGTTGGAGCTTTAGAGATTCGAGCTGACACTAGGGATGCACGTGTGGATGACCTTGACCATATGATGAGAGATGTATACCGCCAGCAGTTCGGGCGGTACTATGATCCTAGCTTCTCTCCATTTCCACCTCCACCGCAGTGATGACTTGCATGATCGACAGTTTAGCCGCTCCACCACCATTTTGTGAGTTTCTTTTTCTTTCTTTATTTTCTTCTTTTTCTTTTCTTTGAACATTAGGGACAATGTTTGTTCCAAGTATGGGGTGGGGTGTGACTAATCGTTTGTAATAACTCTTACTCACTTTATTTGCTTCTATTGAGACTATCTTGCATGCTTCATTCTATTGTTGCACGTTTCATTATTGCATTGCATGAAAAAGAGTTTGAAAAACCCATAAAAATTGAAAAATTTTGAAAATTTTGTGCTTCTAAGGATAGAGATGATTTCTATGATAATCACCACTTGTGAATTGAGTTTTGATGACAATCGCATGCTTAAACAAATAGGGAATTGAAAAGAAATTGAATGAATGGATTATCCCTCTTTTGCAAATATTCATAATGTGATAAATGTTACTTAAATCATGTTGATGAATTAAGGTTGAAATCACATAATAAGTTCTTATGCTTCTTATTGAGATGATTAAGGCAATTTGATTTTCTTTCTTCTTTCTTTGATCATTTAGCCCCTCATTGAAATATTGACCTCCTTTACCTATCCGGAAATTTGGAGGAGTTGAATGAAAAAGGCATGTTTGATGTGGGAGGGCCATGAAAGCAATACTTTGAAATCAAAAGAATAGAAAGAAATTGTAGGTTTGGGGAAGTCAATCATGACGATGAGTAACTCGGCATCATTCACATAGACGGGTGTTTGTGTCTTGCCAAAGTCGGATTGAGCGATATTCCTAACGGATTATGGTATGTGCGCTAAGGGTTTGAGGCATCTCATAAAAATTGAGAAACGCCAATCTCCTAGGCTTCGGTTTTTGTGCACCTCTATCCATAACTCCAAAAGTAAAGTCGAAAAATGAAAAGAAAAGAGCGAAGCTCTAAGTTGAAAGTGCTGCGGAAACCGCAAGAGAAGAAGAAAAGAGTAGTTATCCACTTTCCCGGATTCATGCACCACATTCCTTAAAGTTTCCTTCCCTTTCCACATTCTAGACCTTTCTTGAAAGTCCTTAAGATCAAAAGAATGTTATATGACTTGGTGATCTAAATTGAAGTTTCTTATGATTGATTTTGATAATGTTTGAAGGTTATGATGTTTACATGGAAGTTTGATTGATTCATGAGCTTTCTTTATTCTTTACTCTTTGATTAAGTGTATGAAAGTCTTATAAACGAATGAAGCAAGAATTGAGAATGATCTATTGATTAGAAGGCACATTCATCCAAAAGAAGTTTTGCTTTGAGAAGGTACACATATTTCATCCTAACTTGTGTTTTAAAGCTTTGAAAGACCTTGCTTAGGGACAAGCAAGTGGCAAGTATGGGGTTATTTGTTAGCATGAAATATTGTGATATTTTAGGCACGTTTTCTAAGTGTATTTCATCTATAATGGTAGTCATTGATAAAGCATTGAAGTATTTGTGAGTTAGTTTATCTATTTTGTCGATATAGAGGTCTACATAAGCTTTGTGTTGATTGTAGGCAATTAAGAGTTAAATCCGAACGGATTGAAAGAGAATTGAGTTTTATTGAGCATGTCCAAGGATTGAGGACATCTCTAGGAGCTAAGGAAGGTGCTAACTTGAAGAATAGCACGAGACTAAGGAAAATCACGAACTACCTCTAAACCACGCTCTAAAATACGGCCGTACTACATTCCATGTTCAAGTCCACGGCCGTGGAACCTTGGCAAGAGAGTCGTGGTTCATTCCAGCAACTTCTACGGTCGTGGAAAGGTTGAGACAAACCGTACCAATTTCCACGTTCTAAATTACGGTCGTGGAACCCTTCCACGACCGTGATCTTGACGATCTTTTTCGCAATATTATAAGCCACGATCTTCTACGTAATGGGCCGGGCCAATATTTTATCTTACACTATAAAAGGACGGAAGAAGAGAGATTCCGTCACCTTCGCTTAGACTTTGCCTACGCTTATCGCACGTGTCTAGGGTTTCAAGTGGAACGTGCGGAGATTGCTATTTCGCGACGGAAAGTTGGAGAAAGAGTGAAGATTGAGAAGATTGTTTGTGAGAAGATTTCACGCTTCATCTTTAGGTTTGATTAGAAGACGGATTGACATCCCGTTCTTCGTTCTTATCTAAGATCTGTGATTGTTTGCATTATTCCGAATCTATTGACATTATTGTTCTTGATTTGTGGATTTGAGATTGACTTGAGATTTATTCAAGGTTTTCGGAAGTTTCCATCTTTCATTCTTTTAAATCTTGAATTTGATATCAATATGACTGTTGTTGGCTAAAACCCTTTAGCAATTCTAAGGTGAAGGGTTGATAGTTGTGGCTTAGATGATGATATATCGATCGTAAACAGATTGGACCCTGAGAGTTAGAGAGAATCGCCGACAACCCTAAACCACGGTCTGTTCTTGAGCTTCCACGACCGTGGAACTCAAGAACTACCCGTGATTTTGTGTCAGTTTACGAACTTGCTTTTACTTTAATCCAAAGTTAAAGATTTGCTTTAACTTAGTCTTGGCTTGCCTTTTCTAGATGGTAGTGAAGCCTCAACAACCTCTACCTCGATTCTGAGTGTCACAGCCTTAATCGGTTTAGTTAGTCTTGATCCTTGGATTACAAGTTTGGGTATTTGACATTAATTCTTACCTTTAGATCTTTTCTATATTGAAGCCTCAACAACCTTTATAGAGAGTGTCTTTTAGGTGAGTCATATAAGGTTTTTGGAACTTTACCGTACGATTACCTTACATTCGCATACCTTTGCAAACCTCAACTTTGTCCTTATACCTTTAGTATATCTTGAATCGATTGCCACAGCTGGATACCTGGATCTTTAGGATTGTTGTTTTCCCAATAATTACAAAAGCTTCATACATTTACTCGCTTGACAACATTATAACTGGATTTAACCCCCCAAATCCCTGTGTCCAATACTCTGGAATTCTTGCTCAACTATATCGATTCGTACACTGCGGGTTCGCTTGCTTGATTTCTAGTTTTATAATTAAAGCTTATTTGCACGCACGCTAAGTGGCGAACACTAGACAACCGAAATACCAAATTTGGTCTAAACCAAATCCCCGGCAACGGCGCCAAAAACTTGTTCATTCCAAAACATGTGTGCAAATAAGATTAAAATTTATATCTTACAATATAAGCCTGAATGATATGCGAACCCGTAGTGTACAGATCAATCGTAATAAGGGCAAATACTCCAAGGTCGAACGCAAGGATTCGGTGAAACCGAATTGATAAAGCAATCTAACTAAGACGATAATGCAAATAACAATGAACAAAAACAAAGACAATAATATGTATAATAATTGGGAAACAGATTCTAGAGATCAAGGTATCCAATTGTGGTTTTCGATTCAAGACTTCTAAAAATGTAAAGGACAAAGCTGGTATTGCAAAGGTAAGGTGTTACAAAAGTGGGATAGATCACGGGGGATGTCTCACTATCCGCTATTCTAAACCAAAGAAACTTATCACCGGGTAAGTCTCAAAGCTTCAAGGGAAATGAATGATATTCTCAAACCAACCACTCAACCTAAGGGAATAGAATTAACCATCACCGGGTAAGCCTCAAATTAACTTACAAAGGCAAGAGGAAGGCATACTCAAACCTAATAAAGGATAAACTTTTATTACCTAGAACTCATTATCATTGGCAACCAAGAAAGGGAATCACCGGGTAAGTCTCTTCCCAAGCTTGGATATAGGTTAGGAAGATTCAACAAGGCTAGGGTTTAGGCAATCTTTAACCAATGCTTAAGGATAAGGCATTATAGGTATGACAAAAGAAACCACGGGTGGATCTTAGGAAATCTCGGCTGCAATTCTCAAAAATAACCCGTGGAAACGTAAGTGCGAAGGTTAAATCTCAACTCTCAAGGTCCAATATTTTTGTAAAGGTCAATCTATCAACTACCAACCAATTGCCCTAGAATCGCAAGGGTTTTAACCAACAATCATCATATTCAAATCAAGAATGAAATGTGTATTCAAGAATAGAATGCAATCAAATAAACCAAAAGAAACACAAGAATTATTACGCAAGGTCTTCTCTAATAACATAAACCGAATCAATCAAATAACAAACTCCGTTCTTGTATTCTAAAGGAAAGAAATTAAAAAATAGAAAATCTCACAAAGTATCTCTCAATATCTAATGTGAATCAAGTACGGGTTGTCAATCAGTTTCCAAAGCACGAATCCAATCCTTCCGTTGCGAAAATGCCACCTTCTCTCCAATTGATGTTGTATTCCATAGTGTCTCGTGTGTCCTTTCATCCTTGTTTGTGTCTATCTTATATAACAAAGTTAGGGTTTGAAAGATTTCGTTTTGGGCTGAAAACGTAGAAACCACGGCCCGGCCCAAAGTAAATCTCAGTCGTGGAAACGTGTCCTTGTCTGAGATTTCTTCTAAGAGGCGTATTTTTTCTTTGTTCTTCTTTGTACCTTCCAAAACCTGACTTTATACTTCTAAGTTCTCCAATGCTTCCATTGTGGTCCACCTTGATCAACCGTTCATGAATGCTCCAATTCCCCTCCAAATTAACGTCAATTCACCTACAATCATCATAAATGTAAGAGCCTTAGCTTTATAGGGATACCGCCACCGCAATTATTTTCAACGCATGTGCGGTGCCGCCCCCGTGGTTCTGGTGAACCGCCCCTACGGTTTTGCAGGGTGGGCGCCGGTTTTGTTGACCGTCTTGTTTTCCTCTTTTTCCCTTTGCTTCTTCCTTAAGTATCTTTCCTCCTCCTCCGGATGGGGGTGTCCATCTCTCTTTCCAGCTTTACCTCCTCTTCCACGTTCATCTTCTTCTCTCTTCTTCCTTGAGTTTTCTTTGTATTTCCTTCAAGAGTTGAGCTTTGTGAAGCTTTGTTGTGTGGTGATGATGGTTTGAGGTTGTTCAGGTGATGAGCATGGTGTTGTGTGTTGTGTCTTGAAGATCCAGCCTTGTGAGAGTCATTTCTGAGTTGCTGAGGTAGTCTTTCCTTCTTCTTCCTTCTTTCCTTCCTTCTTCTTCTTCTTTAGTTTAGGAATTCCCACAAGTTGATCTTGTGGTCCTCTCCTGGACAATTATTGACATGTATATGTATGTATGTATGCTTTTGATTTCCTTGGGCAATGGAAGAAGTGAAGAGATCGAGCAAGAGGAGCGAAGAGAAGCAGAGAATTGCCCCTTTGCTGTACAGCCGCCCCTGCGCCTTTCAGCGCCGCCCCTGCGGCTGAGCCCGTGTCGCCGCCCCTGTGCCTGCTTGCTTCCGCATGTGCGTTGTCCAGAACATAACAATATTGGTATGTGTCTTTCCTTTCCCTTCTGGCTTAGCTTAAGAATGAGGCTAGGCTAGAATTGTATATGATGAGTTTGACGATGTATATGTTGAGGTAATGCCTTAGGCATTTGTGAGTTATGTTGAGGTGTTGAGGTTTAGATACGAGGTATGGTTTGAATATGATTATGGGGTGTAGGAGGTGGATCTCCTAACCTTGGCAGTGATTGATATTGTGTGTGCCTTGCTGATGCAGACATTGATCGTTTCCTCGAGGGAAAACTATGATGTGGGTCAAGTTTACATTTGTATCAGGTAAGTCCATTGGACTTACTTAGCGAGCAATTGTGGATTTGAGTGATTGTGATAGTGGTGTTTGTGCATATGATTATGGCATTTATAACCTAAACCTAACTAGGACGACCACATATGTATATTTAAAAGGCCCGAGTGTATTATAACGGGTTGTGTCCACCTGTCAAAGCTCGACGATGAGTGGAGAAGGTTCTTTGAAAACGGTACTCCATGGGAGAGGTAGATCCCCATGCAAAACATGTGTGAAAGGGGACAGAGGCGGGGTTCTAAGGTTCCTCGTGCAACAAAAGATGTTGAATTAGTAATGGTATTACGTAATTGAATATAATAAACGGTTTTGATGTGAGCATTTCATATTGTGATGTGTTGATGTGTTTGTATGTGTTATTACTTTTATTCTTATGCATGAATTGTTAGCTAACGGTTGTATACCGTGTTGTAGATATTGTGCAAGATAGGAAGACTACAGAGTGAGCCAGATGGGTGATCAACCGAGGGCTTCCGTACATTAGGTTGTGCGAGAATTTTGGGATATTTTGTACTTGTATGGATATGTGTTTTCCGTTTTGTACTCGGCTGTGTTTTGTAAACCTTTTGGATGTATCTTTTTATACAGTTTTATGTGTTTGATTTTATATCTATATGTGCCTTGTTGTAAGATTCAGTGAACTTGTTGTCAGGCTAGGGTCAGAATCCACTGTGAGATCCTAGCCCAGTAGCGGCCGGAGTCTTGCGGATTTGGGGTGTTACAATAAAGCTTGTGTAGATCTTGATTCCAACATAATAGATGAATATGACCATAATTTACATGAATGTATGTCTATGTACGCAAAAGAAAGGGAAAAACTACCTATAGGCACATCTATACTAAGGACATATTTCAAGTCATCCCTCCATCACCATAATTTGTTATTTATGTTGAGTCTTGAAGGAATCATTACTTTTAGATCGGGCAAATAACGAGATATCCCATATCAAAGGGAGAGGGGAAATATTGTGTTTTTGGGATTCAGATACAAGGATTTCGAGAATAGATTAACAAGAACAAGTAATAAATAAGTTGCAAGATCACTAAAACATGCATTTAAATAGTTTGCAATTGATAATTTGAAATTTGAATGTAAATCATGTTATACAGGGGATCACTTCACTTTATTGTCTCGTGCATAAGACAATTGCTTGTCATACATCGATGGTTGTCAACTCCATCAATTTTCACGTACATAAGACTTCCACTAATCACACATAGAACAAAGTATTATGTGCATGAGTGTCTCGGCTCTCGTATTTTTCCATCAACAACTTAAAGAACATATAGAAAATGAAGATGCTCAACTCGGTTCTCGCATTTTACAAGGAACAATTCAAAGACTTCCATAGCTCTCATAGATATACATTCAATCATTTATAGAATCATATCAATATCATAGATCAATGCAGTAGGACTCTCCAAACCCTTGAAAAGATTGAAATTAGCCAAACATAACTAAATAATACTCACAGGATTTACTAATCGAAGGAAACAAAACCGCTCGATCGGCCAATACTACATTGTTGTCATTGGGAACTTCGGTAAAAAATGAAAAGAGTATGTTAAAACCCGAAGGTTGTATGTCTTATTTATAAGGATGAAATTTAACATATTCCCCCTAGGATCTTAAGATCTTTCAACTCTACCAAATCATATCTTTCAAAAAACGATAAGAGTTGTTGATGCGGGGTTGAGGCCGCAATTGACGATCTAGATTGAAGTCCTCAAAACTTCAACCTTTAGATAATCCCGGCTAGCGTATTTCAAATGAGGGCGAGATCAGTAACCTGGAGGGGCGAGATTGTTAGCAAAACAAAGAACAAAAATGGCGAGATATGGAACGATGATGGCAAGATTTCAGAAGATGATTATGGAATGAAATTGATGGAAAATATCAGAAGATAAGAACCAAAATATACTTGCAAAAACTTAATCAATTGGACTAAAACCCCAACAATGATTTACCTTAACCCTTCCTTCTTCAACCTTACACAAGTCTTCAAATTTAGACAAGCGCAAGGATGGACTAGAATTGACTAGTAGCATCAACCTCTAAAGAGATTAACACACAAGCACAACCTAGCAAAGACTCACAACGATTTAATCAAAGGCTCTCTTTTTAATTGAATAGAAATCAATAAAACAAAAACTTCATAAACGAAGTAACGAGTATCTTACAATATTTTGGATCGAAATATCAAATCTAAGCTAATCGACTATCTCGACCCTAGGGTGTACTTATAGCCGAAATCGTAAAAAGAATATAATAACTTAAAAATATAAGATACTTTTAGAATGTCTAGAACTTTAAAGGTATTATAATAAAATAACTAACTAGAAGTCTTCTAATCTTCAATTTGTGACTCCTCTATGTCTTCACACGTGTGTGACTCCTTCACACTAGTCTCCATGGTTAGAATTGTCATCAATGTAACTAAGGAAGACTTAGACACAAATAGATCACCAATGGTCTCCTTAGAAGCTAAGAATGTCAACAAGATAGAAACCTCTTCTTGAATGGTTCTCGCTTTAGATCTAGTGATAGATCCTTCCATGATAGGTGAAGGTAATGGTTGAGACTCCTTCTCTTTCAATGCTCTTGCTCTTGATCTTGTGATAGGTTCATGAGTAGTCGGACGTGTTGGGGATGGTCCCTCATAAGTTGTCGTTAATGGATAAGTACAAAGCAAATATGTCCAGTTGGACGGGCTAAAAGATAACCAAAATAAAAGGGAAGAAAGATTGACTTCAAAATGATCACCGTTGATGGGCCGTCAATGGGCTTGGTTGAGCCCTATCGACGGTTTGACCTAGTAACTTTGGCATGACGCTTGCTCTTTGACTAGTTTTCATGTGCGAGTCATGTGCCGGGTGAACGGAGTTCAGTCGGTCGGGCAAGGTGGGTCTCGTCGATTGACCCACATTTACCGATGTAATCTTTGTCTTCACTCTAAAATTTTGGTCATTTTCGTCTTGCCCTTGACTTATATAACCGTAGGGAGACCCTTAGTGTGTATGAGGTTATTCGTGACAAGTAGTTAGATTTATGTTCCGCAAATACCTGGAATACCTGTGACATAAACTAATCAGTAGATCTCCAAAACACAAAAGGGAAGGAAATCCAATAAGCTATGCAATTGTGCTCAAAAGTGTTAAGGGGTGAATAAGAATGAGAATGGAAAAAAGACACTAAAATGAGTTTGATCGGTACATACGTGTTCACTCGAGTCGTGCATATGAATTTGAATTGCATCACGTGCACACACAATGTCCATGTGCACGAGTAAAATAAAAACCAATATTCATCTCGTGTCCAAATGTTTCTTTTGGTTGGGTTCAGGATTGTTAAAGGTCCGGTTTTCTTCGGATTCATGTCTAATTTGGTTACGGTTCTACGGTCCAGGTCTATTTTACGTCAGGTTTCGTGTTCTTTAGTTGTTATGAATATCGGGTTGGGGCATGTCCGTTTTCGAGTCAAGTCAGATTTAGACACCTCATCCCACAGTACAAAGCTCTCGTGTATCAGCGCAGTGAAGTGCCAAGGCTGAATGAATATCATGCATAAGCCTACACTGTTGCCGAGTTATTTGTCTTCAGGCTCCGGTCCATAAACCTCCGACTCTCTGATAGATGCCAGGCACTTTCCTGAGCAAGAAATCTGTCTCAATTCCACATCCAAGCATATTTAGTTGGATTTTCATTTCCTCTCAGATACCAAGGGGCCATGTCTAATTATTGTATATGCGCACACAGGAACGAAGAGACGCAGAAACAAAATAGCTACGCCTGAAAAACTGAATGCAATAATTAGACGAGAGACAGTTCAAAGGATAACTAATACACTCAACTGGGTTCACAAATGCAAGGGATCCAATCCAATCCAATTTACATCATATCCCTAAGATCATAAAAATTAATCCTAAATTGCTTGAATTACAGCCCTCATTTGCTTTACTTGACACCTGACTGTCCAACCCGTCTCCTTACAGCAACTATTTTTACCACCTTCATTCGCACAACCGTACTTTTTTATCTAATAGGGAGTATATCATATACTTATACTAACTCTATACACGATTCATCTAGACAATTGATTGAGTACAGCACAAGTTGATCACCCATACCAGACTATCTATGTAGTCATTTGCACAGGTTCCGCCGCAGAGCCGTTCTCCTGCACTGCAGTTCCATAACACTGCAAATCCGAGTTGCTTGGCGTGTTTTCATCTTTCTCATTAGCATTTCCATTGTCATCTTCATCTTTGCCACCCAAAACACTATCAGCTTCCTCACTGCTGTCCAGCACACGTGACTTGCTATCGCTGTCATCATTCTCATTTTTGGCGTTGTCAATATTACCAACATTTGGATCCTGTGTCATATCATCATTGACACAATTTTTATACTCATTTGCGTCCATCGAAGGAATTGGGGCTCCAGGCGACTTGGATCTTGGGCTAGTGGTTCCAGATATTACTGAGAGTATATCATGTTTCAGATTGAGATCAACCCATTTACCCTCCACCCAATCTCTGGAAATTCTAAGGTCTTTTCTCAGTACATCTATGGACATATTCTCGCCTGCAACAGTTACACAACGAGTACATTGAGATAGTTTTAAGAATAAAACTGATATAGCACACACCTACTCCAAAAACAACGAGTTTGGTGCATAGAAAGAAATTTTGTTTCTGGTTGGACAATTTACCTACAGAAGTGAGAAAATTAATTCCTTGTAAATGTCAATACATGAATATATTTAAACAGATTAGCTTGTAAAGGCATCTAAGAGCTACTTCCATCAATTTCATCGACTTGACAAATTTCAAGTATAGCTAATTCTGTTACATTACCGGTCTTAATTTAGATATTTCTTAATGTGTTTGTTTGGATAATGCAATAAAATTTATAACACTATTATTTAGTTGACTTTAAAAACCAAACTATGCAATATTACATGTAAAATGCATTATAAATAGTATATGTAGTATGCTGTTACATGAGAGAAGTGCTGCCAATAAGACACTATATTGTAAAAAAAACATCACTTCAAGTGAAAGGCATTTCCAGGCATAGAAGTTTGCATTATAAACACGTGATTTGCATCCACACAAGCCCAATAAAGCAAGCCTGGTTGTAAGATGCAGGATTTTAGGGTGCTGGAAAAAACGGAATTATTCAATCATTCTTGATACTTATTATCTTCTCTTTTACATTTGACTCAAGCAACGTGATCAAAACAATGTGAGAAAAAGGCTGGTACCTGGAATGTGAACCTGAATCTTTTCACTACTATCGCTTACTATAGTTATGACACCTTCCCACCAGCCATCATTCCACCATGCGTCAACTTGTGCTCCAACTTCAACCATGGAGTTGGGGAAATCGATATGGACAGGTTGTGGTCTAACCACAGGTCGTACAGGGGATCTTATCGCAAGTCTATCTGGTGCAGCCAACCTAAAAGCTCGGATCCATTCCTACAGGAATAGTGAGAAGTGATATTACTTTTTAAGTATATCAAAAAGACATAATGTCTCATCATAATCATGGCACCAAGAATGCAGAATGTCATGGCAATAGAAATAATTTTCCTAAAACGAAATCAAGTAATATCAAGGGTTTACTAGTTATTAGATTCCTTCTAAAATGAAAGACGGTTAAAAGAAATCCGATTGTGGAATATTATACTGAAGAATATACAATGATGAGCAATAAAGCCACTAAGCATGGCAATAACAACATGTCATAAATTTCCGGAAAAAAGAATCATGCAGACACCTTAGGTTTGTAAACACTGATATATTACTACTTTAAGACCCCTGAAATAAATTGAGGGAAGATACTGAGAATCTCAATCAGGAGAAAATAAGTAGAAGTCTGACTTTAGGTTTAGGTCCCTTTGCTCAACCTGCGATTCTCATTCTATCTAGCAAACTTTGACCACAATGCACATGTGAAAAGATATATTTCCTGATTGGAACAACAGGATCAAAAAACAAGGGCTAAAAAGAGGAGAAAAAACAAAAGAAAAAAAAGGGTGACGGCTTTAATAATAAAGTAAGAAGCATATTGATTATTACTTGAATAGCAGTATAAATTTTGATGTTTTGCATTACCTCAAGCTTCCCACATCCATCTTCATCATCCACATCATCATATTGTACCTTCATATGTTTCTGGGAAATCTCTAAGACAGTACACCTAAACCAGCAGCCTCGGATGCCACTATCTTGGCAGAGAAATTCTATCTTAGCCCCAACCTTGAAAATCCAACCATGCCAGCGTCGGAATTCAAGATTCCTAATGTTCTGACAAAGTGAATCAAACATCATCTTTACTGGCTTTCCAGAAAACTGGGCATCAGAGTGAGCAGTCAAAAAGCTTTGCTGCTCTCCATAATTCCTGCTCCTTTTAGTTCCTCGCATTAAGTTTTCTCCAGCTTCAGAATCCTTAATGGAATCTGATTGTAAGGCATAGCATAGTGATTCCAGCTTGAAAAAGTTGCCAGTTTCCAAGGAGGATAGGATTTGCTGACCAAAATATCCCTTCAACTTACTCAGATCAAATGACTTTATTTTGTTATTTCTAAATTGTCGAGAGCAAAGGTGTACTCTGGTCAGCATATTAGGTGGAAGCCGATCTACATATTTCTCAAAGTGCTCCCGAGTTAGCACCACAGCAGGGCCATCAACACATTCTGCACTAATAACTTGAGTATAGGGGGTGTAGAAGACTTCTTTGGGATGGGAGTTCCGTACTCGAACCGTGCTCTTGACTTCCTGAACGTGATGAAACCATCTCACTTTGACTTTCTTCTGCCCTTTCTTGTCTTCATACATATCTTCTATGTATGCAACATACTGGTTCTCTTCATTAGCCATCACAAATACAAACGACTGAATCTGGTTTAAGGATAAAGGAATAATATAAGTGAGAAACTCCATCTGATAAACATGCCAAATTGCAAATGATGCCATGAATTGGATGATATAGATATACTTACAGAAATGGTCGTCTCATTCCTGCTGAAGGAAGGGTAGTGATGTAGCTGTCTATTACATATCCATGAAGCCCCTAGCCACCGGATATCAGAATAAGGATTCCTAATGCAATTTGCACGATGATTCTGAAAATAGAAAACAAGGTTACTTTAAATGCACAGACCTATATAAATATATACCTTGTAAGGAATTTAGCCCTCAAAGAATACCATTTTGTGGGATTCATGGATTTGTTGATTCTTCAATTCAACAGCATTCAACTTAGATGATTCCATGGCATGGGCAGAGCCCCTAGGCGAATCTGTGACAAGCATAAGATAATGTTAATTCTCTATCCCTATAAACATCATCTCTGCCAGATTCTTGGGTACTACAGAGTCTTTCTGATTGATAGTTGCAGGACAAATGATAGTAGGTCATATATGTTATTTAAGATATTTGTGGCAGGTTATAGAAGCTGATTTACAACTTCGTAAGATAAGGCCAAACACTGCCCCTGCCTCCAGAACACCATGCAGTTCGTGTAGCAGAGATGAGAGATGTTTGTGCTTGAATATATGGGTAAATTACGGCACCGAGTTCACCTATTCACACGCATACACCAAAACATTTTTGTGCCGTAAAAGGGTTGAGAAAAAGATGAGTAAATCAGTGATGTTTTGCAAGTCAGACAGATATTAAACAGGCATTAGGTACGATTAAAGAATCGCTTGATGCAACCACCGACTGGAATCATTTTGACAAAATCATATACAGGCACAAACAAACAATCTACAAGTTGCTATTAAAGGGTATCAAGCAGGAGAATTTACCTTGCAGCTTCTGCTTACAAAGCATGGAAGTAAGCCAGTCAACAACCTCTCTTCTTGACCTCCATTTAAACCCACCACGGCAGCCATTTTCTGATCCATAAACATTAAGAAACTCATCCGCTACAGCATAGACCATGTGCCTTAGGCTTCTCTCCGTGCCCACAACAGCTAGTATTGACTCCCCAAAGGAATCTTTCAAGATATAATGAACTATACGGCTTCCTCTCTCCTGTGACACAAACTCCTCTTTCCACTCTACAAAAGACATATTACTTCTACTCATTTACAAGAATCCTTCAGTGCCCGATTCAGTTGACGTCTCAAAACCCTAGATTACAGTTGACCGCGGCGCTAACCCCAGAAAGCCGCAACAAAAATCAAAATTCAACTCACAGGAACTAGGGGAAACTGAAAGTAGGCAGTGTCCAGAAACATGTATAAAGCACTAGAAAAGCACATAGATGAGACGATCTAGAGCTAGAACTAAGTGAATACCGGATGGACAGCGTGTCAAAGCGTGAAGTGGTGTGAGCATTTGACTTTGGCCATAGATGCTGCAAGAAGCCATGAAAGGAGGCGAAGGGTTTGTGGATACGTAGGAGCTTAATTGAAGCTTTGATCGCAGATGAAGAAGGGTCAAAAGGAAGAACGAAACGGAGATTGAAGGATGCGGTGAGCAACCAAGTTGTTCTTATTCCGGTTGGGTAGGTTGAAAGGGGGAAAGGGGAGAGGGGCGTAGAAAATGGAGGGTATAGCGGTCGCAGGGTTTTGGGGAGTGGGAATATGCCAATGCCATAGACGATTGAGCTGAGGAGAAAGAGGAGAGAAAGGGGTAGTTGAGTTGGTAAGGGGAAAGAGGTTGAACTTGGACCACTGGGTTACGCTCATGGATTATTGCATCCGAGGCCCAATCTTTATATATATATATATATATATATATATATATATATATATATATATATATATATATATATATCTATATATATATATAGAGAGAGAGGGGGTGTGGTTCTATGAGAACACTCCTAACGTGAAAACAATCGTACACCGTTGCATGTGAGCATTAAGGGTTGAGATTTAGAATAGATATCAAAAATAATAATAACTACGAATAATATATTAAATGATATGACACATTCGTAACAAAACTAATAATAATTACGAATTTGTTCTCATGTTCTCACGTTAGGGGTGTTCTCATAATATCTATACTATATATATATATATATATATATGGTGTGGTTACCATGAGAACAACCTCTAACATGAGAACATGAGAACAATCACAGACCGTAGGATTGTTTATTATTAAGGGTCGAGATTTAGGGTTAGTATCGTAATTATTAATAAAATTTCAACACACACGCGCGCTTCCAAATATAGCACAATTTGGAATCCCTAATTTCACTTCATACAAGCTGCACATTGGGAAAGACGGTTTTAGGGTTGTGGCGGTCGAATAGGGTATTCTGAAGCCGAATCAACGAACCTCCCGGTGTTGGTGGTGCAACAAAGACGACGAGGAGCATTCCGGAACTCAGTTGCGGTTGTCCTGTACTGCGTCCGGCTACCTCCAGGCGGCTCGTCGTGGATCTAGATCAACCGGCGGCTCGTTTGCCCTCTACTGCGTCCGGCGACCTCCAGGCGGCTCTGCGTCAGGCGAACTCCAGGCGGCTCTGCGTACGGCGAACTCCAGGCGGCTCTGCGTACGGCGAACTCCAGGCGGCTCTACGTACGGCGAACTCCAGGCGGCTCTGCGTACGGCGATTCGGTTGTGGCCGCACCAGCAGCGGTTTTTCTGTCGTTGTAATTCGCCGGCTGTTCAGGATCCTGCTTACCCTAAATACAAGGTCTGTGAACTTCCCATTTGAGGTTTTGAGTTTCTGCATTCATAGATAGAAGGATTGCTATATTTCTTTTACAATAAACGTTCTACTTAATTTTACAAAATAGAAGCTCAATCAAATCAAATGGAACAAAGCATGAGGAGAGGGAATAATAGCTAAAATACCTGTGATCCATCCCAAATTTGTCCCCAGTAAACACTTCCAAAAGCACCTTCTCCGAGCTTGTTATCATAATTAAAATAGTTAGTACCTTTTTCTGAAACTAAGCTGCACTTGTTTTTTCTCCGAGCTTGTTATCGTATAAATTATTCGTAATTACTATGTATTCATAATTTCAATAATTATGAATAAATGGCGCAAAAACCATGCTGTACCTTTTTCTGAAATTTGGAGGTTTGGTGTACGGGTTTTCACTTTGTTTATTTGATGGTTGTTTTTGCATACTAACTTATTATTACGTTATATGTAGGGGAATTTGTTTCGTGTCAGAGATCTATTGTGAAGTTTGCTTGATTGGAGAGGACATTTTCGGGGGTAATGAGAGATTCTTCTATAGGTATGTCTTGCTTGCATTGCTTGATTGAATATTGTTGGTGGTTTTGTGATTGGTGTGTTGATATTTGCTTGCATTGATGTTTTTGATTAATTATGAATAATCTTAGACCGACCTTAAAGTAATGTTGGTGGAATATGTTGATGAAATATATTCTATAATTACGAATGATATTGATGCTGCGCTTTTTGTTATCAACAATATAGTTTGTAAATATTATTCATAGTTATTAATTTGTTTTACGCGTTTTAAGCTTATGTTCTCTACTATAAGTTAACATATATGATGCATATGTTTTCAACTAACTACGAATAATGCAAATATGAAGTGCATATTAGATTTGAAAACATAAACTAACTATGAATAATTATTGTGTAGACTATTTATGTATGTTAATACTGTAATTATATGGAACGCGTATTAGGTTTGAAGAAACTACACTAACTAGGAATAGTAACTGTGTATACTGATTATGTTTATTAGCTATGTTGTCATTTTTTGTGTTGTATAATAAAAACTATCTTGTGTGTTAGATAATGAAGACTATTTTGTTTTATGCTATTTCAAAAATTATGAATAATGCGAATATGAAGTGCATTTTAGATTTGAAAACATAAACTAACTAGGAATAATTATTGTGTAGACTATTTATGTATGTTAATACAGTTATTATATATGGAACGCATATTTGGTTTGAAAAAACTAAACTAACTATGAATAATTATTGTGTATATACTAATTATGTATACCTTTTGTTATAGTATGTACCGGTTGTGAAAGAAGTTGGGATAGGGTTTGACCGCATATATAAAAAGTTTACTAGCAATTTGGATGTTGCCCTTCGCTTTTGTGAAGATCGTGTTGATTTGACTGATTTTGACATGGCTAGTCCTCATATTGTTAGTTGATTTATTGTATTGTTTTAAGCTTCTACTGAGTTTTTTTTTTATTTCTTGTATTTGTTTCAAGATAATGTTCTCACTGAGTTGTAAGATGCATCACTTTGTAGTGTATTTCCATATGAAGACTGTTGTGGCTGAGATACTTGATATTCGTAGAGATTCCGACATTGATTACAACTACTTTGTCACTCGACTGGTACGGATTAGTTTGAAATATCAATTTAATCGTTGGATTTGTAATTATTCATTGTTTATTACATTAATTTCAGGCGTTGCTCTTTGGTCTATACCTTATTGATGTTGGATTAGACGTGATGGGTGGAAGGATACGAGAGGTAGAGGAAGCCAAGGTTTTGAAGATGGCGTGGAAAGATAACAAGGTATCTGATGACATTGGAATATATGCTATGAGACATATGAAAACATACAAAGGAGATGCTAAGTGGGAATGTGGCTTCAAGTATCAAAGAGTACAGAGTCTAAAGACATTAAGGGTTCAATATTTGCACCGAATCTTTACCAGTGAGATCAATGAGGTTAATGAGAACCTTTTGAATGCCTTGGAGATGGGTGCTAAACAGATTGACGAGTGGACATCAAGAATGGATGATAATGATGATCGTTTAGATAGACTTACTTGACTTAATGTAATCTACTAGTAGCAACTTGACATCTTCAAACTTAGCTGTGTTTTTTGTTTTTTATGACTATTGTTGGATTTATTTTATTTATGTCTACCTTGATTTGACTGATTGTTAATCGATGTGGCGTGTGTTTTTTTTAGGATATGTGTTTGACATAATAGCGATTATTCGTAATTACAACCGTTTTTTACGTGAGATATTATAATGTATACAAGCAGTTATTCGTAATTACAAACGTTTTTTAAGTGAACTATAACAATGTATACAAGCATTAAGTTCGTAATTACAAGCGTTTTTTCTAGTGAGACATAACAATGTATAGAAGTATTAAGTTTGTAATTACAAACGGTCAATGCTAAGATCGTTTAGATATACTTCATTTAGTTAATGTACTCTACTACTAGAAACTTGAAATCTTCAAACTTAACTGCTTTTATGGTTTTTTAGGATTATTGTTTGACTTATTTTGTGAATGTCTACTTTGATTTGACTAGTTATTAATCGATGTGTCGTGTATGTTTGCATAATTTACACTATGAAGTTTCAAAACCAAAATGCCAATAATATATTACTTACTTGTGTTTGACATAATAGTGATTATTCGTAATTACAAACGTTTTTAAAGTGAGATTTAACAATGTATATAAGCAGAAAATTCGTAATTACAAACGTTTTTCAAGTGAAATAATACATTGTTGATAAGCATTTATTTTTAAAGATAAAACAACAACTATTAATCAAAAGTCTTAAGTCCTAAATGGAATGAAAGGTTTCAATAATTACGAATTCAAATAATGTAAAATAACTCTAAATATATTCTACATAACTTCCTTGCAGTCGCTTACATTGACTTGACGAGCTATCAGCAAATCCTTGTCTACTACACATCAAAATCCTATGCTTCATAGTTCCATTCGTATCCTCACGAGAAGCTCCCCTTCTAACATCAAACCCAACTGTAGATGCATAGCTCTTATAAAAAGTTTCTCCATCCTCAATTGCTTTGAACCTCTTTCCAATTGTCGGTATCAACATTTCATCGCATGTTGGTATCCTCATCACATTCTAAATTTTGAAAAATGAAATCCATATATTCGCCTTCTTGAACTGCATTAGACTTATGAACCTCCCATTGTTTGGTTGTGCCTGAAAAATCAAATACTCTATTAGACGTCAATTTATTTTATTCGTAATTATAATGATCTTTTCAACTGAAACTAAAATGATACAATTGTGTTATTCGTAGTTACTCTGTTTATTATATTTATTATCAACCTGGAATTTGTTTATTTGTAATTATAATGATCTTTTCAACTGAAACTAAAATGATACAAGTGTGTTATTCGTAGTTAATCTGTTTATTAGATTTATTATCAACATCGAATTTTTTTAGTCTATCAATTCTTCGTACGAGTTTCAACAATGCAACTATACAATTCTATCGGTTATTCACACGAGTTATGTCAAACCGATTTCAATTACAAAGAGTAAATTTGAATACATACACTTACTCAGATTTGCATATGGAGAAACAAACTGCTTTCTTGACGGGATATGATTTTCTTGACTGGATATGACAGCTTGTTGAATTCTGTTGTTATGATCGACTTGAAACTATGTTGTAGAGAGCCGGAATTGAATAAATTTGCAAATGCACACTCAATCTGAGTTTTCCATTGTTTCGTTTTTTTATTTGACGGAATTGGGGAGAACTGTTAATGGAGTTTACGTATAATAGAGAGGAGGAAGGAGATATCTGGTGAATCTTTTTTAACTAACGGTTTCCTATAATACAATATATATTTTAAAAAACAATTAAGAGAGAGTGGGTTCACTCTCTTTTAATGAGAGTGAGTAATTATTATACATTAATTGATTTTCTATTTATCATTTTCTACCATTAATCTAGACCATTGAATTTTAAAAATTGGATGGTCACGATTTGTTCTCATGTTCTCATGTTAGAGGTTGTTCTCATATGATCTCTTGTATACACGATAACGAATTCGTAGTTATTGTTGGTTGAGTGGATTATTCGTAGTTATTGTTGGATTCCTAATTATTATTATTCGTAGTTATTATTATTTTTGATATCTACTCTAAATCTCAACCCTTAATGCTCACATCCAACGGTGTACGATTGTTCTCTTGTATACACGTTAGGGGTGTTCTCATGGGAACCACACCCTATATATATATATATATATATATATATATATATGATAGCTTTTCATTTTTACCTTGCTACCATTTATTTTGTAATTTTTTTACAAATATGATATATTACGTCCCTTTGTCATCCTTATTTTTGTAAAACCTCTTTTACCCACCTTATAGAGACCGTATCCCCATCCGTGATATCTTTGTCACCTCTAAGGTCATGTTCTATCTCATCATCTTCATCTCCTCTTCCTACGCTCTCTACTCTCTCAAGCTCTATTCTCACTCTCACAATTACCCAACAAACATAGATTCCTCTTTCAACTTCTCTCTTGTTCTCCTCCGCTTCCCGATTTGCCTCCGATCCCAACTATTCCAAGCCAATTTCGCTTCCTCTTCCATCTCCGGATTTGCTTTCACTGTCGTACACTCATATGAGGAAAAAAAATTCATCTCCGCTGAATTAGGGTTTGAAATTTTCGCTCACCTTTTCAACGACTCCAAACCTCAAAATTTCCCCTTTTTCTCTTATCGCCGCTGACTACGGTTACTATCAGTGGTATGAATATCTCCTTATTTAATGTATTTCACATGTCTTGTTAGAGTTTATATATTATTGTTTCTAATTTTTGATTTGCTGGTTATTTGTGATTTAAGTTTACATGTAGTATACGGATAATTTCCCGATTGAGAAGGTTTTAATGGTTTTTTTCTTTTTATTTTGCTTATAGTTGTTTGGCTCACTTTGTTATTGGTCATATTTGTTGTTTCTTGAGTGATTTTGTGAACTTGATTTTAGTCAGGGTAGATGAGGCTACATAATTTTGTTCTTCTTCTACATTTTTACTAGATCTAGGGTTAGGTAGCATTTTCTTGTGATTGATTTACGCTCTTTTTTTTTTTTGAGCTTGAATTTTTTTCCCCCCAAGGCTAAAGAGTTTATAACTTCTTTTTGTTGAGGGAATATTGATTAGTCTTCGGATATCAATTTTTCCAAGGCTAATAAGAATTTGGGTGATGAGAATTTCTCCAATTACAGTAAGGTACTGTCAATTCCACTTTTCTTATCGATCCTTGGCTTCAATCGGCTATTTCTTAACCTTCGTTTTTTTGGTTGATTTGTACACACATATGAAAGCTTACCTCAAAATGATTCCCATATCACCTTTGACGGGGTCAATCGGGATCACACATATGGTACAAATGGATCTAATAACTTAAATCTATATTCAAATTACTGATGACATGAATTATGTACCATCATATTCATGCATATTGCAGCACATCATCTCTATTTACCTTGCATTTGGAGGGATTTTGCATACCTTTTATGTTCTATTCAATCAAATGTCGGAAATAGAGATCTGCACGAGATTATGATGAATTGCAGGTAAATAGGGTTGAAGTGGAAGCAAGAAATGGAGCAAGAAGCATCTAAGGATGTTAAGGAAGCTAAAGGAGTCTTTGGAGCATCACAAAGAGCTAAGGAATTGCAAAGGAGAAGCATAGAAGACGAACCAAAAGAAGAGCACTTTCTGTTGAAGAAAATCGTTCTAATTTACACATAAATCGGACGATTTTCACACATTTGAAATCGAACGGTTTTGTACCAAAATCGACTAGGTCGATTTTCTTCACGATTCAGCCAAATGAAAAGACGACATAAAGCCCAATTAATTTGGGCTAGGGGAGAGTTTTGCCAAACGGCCCATCTGCAAGAAAGTATAGAGGAGAACCCTAGGAACGAAAACGAACACTTCGCACGGGAGAATCTTTACACGTTTGTGAGAAATCAACGATTCTTGGAGAGAGATTGAAGAGCTTTTGCCGGAAAGTCATTCTTGATCTTTGATTGTGAGATTTCTTGATCTATTGCATCATTTGTGGTTTGTGAACATAATACTGAGTTGTTGAGAGATACTTTGAGTAGTTTTGATAATTGTTGACAGATTTGATAAGTTATTGAATTTTTCATTCAAGATTTGGTTTCTTTGCGATTTTTCACTCAAGAATTAATTTGATTCGATTTTGAAAATGGTTGGCTAAAACCATTGTGATTCTGGGGAGAATAGTTGATGATTAAGGCTTAGATGATGATAGACTGAACTCATTCAAACATTAGGACCCTGAGAGTTTAGATTTTGGTTTTGCGACAACAGGAAAATCGGACTGTTCTTGAGGAAAATCGGCCGATTTTCTTATGAACAGGGCGATTTATTCTTCTGACGAACTTTAATTGAATTAATCTTTATCAAAACCAATCCTTGCCTAAACCCCAATCTTGATTAACCTTTCTACTCTCTAATTGAATGTATGAAGGCACTTCAAACCTCTTTCTATATTTAATAGATTAAGATTGCAAGAATTTGGGTAATAAAGAGACTTATCATTCTTTATTAAGAAGTTAAATGTGTTTTCTAATCTTTACTTTGGAGAGTCATATCCTGGAGTTTTAGATAGTTAATCCAAACATAATTCTTATCTTTAGATCTTTCTATATTGCAGCCTCAACAACCCTTCTAGAGAGAACCTATAGATTAGTCATATAGGTTTCGGAACTTCATCGTACGAATCCTACCTTTGAACATTTAATCTTGGCAACATAAATTCTGTCCTAATTCTATAGAAGTGTCTTGAATCGAAAGCCTAAATCGGATACTTGAATCCTTGGAATCATTTCTCTCTTATTAAATCACAAAAGTTTTTATACTTCTGCTAGATAACTGATTTCGAATTTATTCTCACCAAATCCCTGAGTTCGACTCTGGAATTCTTACCTTTCTACAGCCGATCCGTACACTGCGGGTTCGCTTTGCTTTTGAGTTCTAGATATAAATTTAAGACTTTGACGCACACCCTTTAGGGGCGAACAAGTTTTTGGCGCCGTTGCCGGGGATTTGGTCTAGATCAAATCCGGTTTTCGGTTGTCTAGCTTGGAAGCTCTTGCTCTTGTGATTTGATTTGTCTACTTGAGTGATTTTATAGGTTCTTTAGGTATATGCGAAAGACTAGATCCACCAAAGATCTAATTCCTTTCGACCCCGAATTAGAAAGAACTTTGAGGAGAAAGTTGAAGGAGAAGAAAATGGCTGAAAATGATGAGATGAACTACAAAGCTGAACTGAACGAGGCTCAACGCCAACTCCAGTTGAGTGAGAAAGCTCGAAAGGAAGCTGAAATAAGTCATCAATTTCAGATTGATGAACTGAGATCTATGCTGTTGGACATGAAGTTGGAAGTGAACGACTCCAAGAAGAAGAAGAAAGTCAAGATTCCAACTAAATCCATTCGAAATGACTCATCCGATGATGAGGAGATTGATCCGGACATGCCGGAACTTGAAGAGATCGATCCATCACTTCATCCTACTCGAAACACTCCAACACCTAAGGTCGTCCCTCGCGTTACGACTAGGAGCGTTAGAGCTGTCAATAACGAAGATAGACCCCGAACTTTGGGGCAACGGATGGATCCAATTCAGCAACCACGCCGTCTAGGTGTGGATTTCGGTGCTGAAGACATCCAAGAGTTTAGCTTCTCACCACAAGTCATCACTATGGTTCGCCAAAGTCAATATGGCGGGGCAAGTACTGAATCTCCGCATCAACACTTGCAGAATTTTGAGATTCTCATGGAGACTATGAAGCCAAAGAAGGCTACTACAAGCAACTACAAGATCAAACCATTCTTCTTTTCTTTGAAGGACAAGGCTCTAACTTGGTACCAAACACTTCCAGCTGCGAAGTTAGCTACATGGGAGGAATTGTCTTCGGAATTCCTTACCAAGTTCTTTCCGCCATCCAAAACGGCGGAATTGAGAGGTAAAATAAACGCTTTTTCTATGAAACCTAACGAAAGCTTATTTCAATCTTGGGAAAGGTTTCAAGATCTCTTGCTGGATTGCCCACACCATGGCATTTCCAAGCTGGAATTATTGGAGATCTACTACAAAGGGTTGGATGTGGAGACACAATTCAACCTCCAATCTCTATCTTGCGGTACATTCATGGATATGAGAGAGGATGATGCTTGGGACTTCATTGAGAAGCAAGCCCAAGTGATCGAGAAGTATTCCCATCGGAAGGTGGAATCAAATAGCCGGAATCAAGGCGATCCGGGAGCCAAGTTGAATCAAGCGGCTCAAACACAAATATTTTCCCTTAAGGATGACATCAAAGAATTGAGGGAAGTGCTCAAAACAAGTCTCCAAAAGACTAAAGAGCAAGAAGCCAACTACATGGGGCGGGACAACAATCAAAGGAATGATAACAGGAATTCCAATTGGAATAACAACCGAAATTCCAATTGGGGTAACAACAACAACAGGAACTCGAACAACAACAATTGGAGGTCAAATCAGCAAAATTCAGGTAATCCTTACTCCCATGCTGAAAAGGATCTAACACCTCCATCTTCTTCTACTCCTTTAACAAGCCAGGGACAATCAAGCGGATCGAGTAAACCCGATCCTATGCTAGAGACGATCCTAGGCAAGCTACAAGGATTGGAGAGTTACATAACTTCGGTTGACAAAGCTCACAAAGCTTTAGAAAACCAAGTATTCAACAAGGCCGGAGAAGCTCCAAGAGATCAAGGGAAGCTTCCCGGAAAGACAGAAGATAACCCAAAGGGAAGGGTTATGGCTATAACTACTAGGAGCGGGAAGATGTTAGCATGAAATATTGTGATATTTTAGGCACGTTTTCTAATCGTATTTGATTCATATTGATAGTCTTTGATTGATCTTTGCACATATATGAGCTAGTATTACCTATATTGTCGATATGGATGTCTACACTAGTTCTACGTTGATTATAGGTGATTTGGAGCTATTTCCGAACGAAATCGAGCAAAGGAGAGTTGAGTTGATGTGTCCATAGATCGAGGACACTTTTTGGAAGCAAATTTGAGTATTGGATTGAGGAATGCACGAATGAAAGCAAAAATCACGGTCTTACCCTAAATTACGGCCGTGGATTGTGAGGCAGAATTCGATGTTCATTCCAGGGGATTTTACGGCCGTGGATCAAACCGTGATTGTTTCCACGCCCTAAATTACGGTCGTGGAATTTTCCACGACCGTGATCTTGGCGAATCTTTTCGCCACACTTCGAAGCCATGATCTTTTGAAGAATGGGCCGGGCCGACACCTTGCCCTGCATTATAAAAAGACGGATGAAAAGAGATTTCATCATCCACGCTTAGGCCTGCTTAGCGTTCTTGCATCCCCGCTTACGCTTATCTTCGCTTAGCAATCGACGCTAAGGGTTAACGCTTCTTCATTTGAGAGGCAATTTCGGAGATCTCATTTGAGATCAAGGTTCGCAGTTAAGAGTTGTTCGAATCTCGCACTTTCAGTGGAGATTGTCGTTGTGATCTTCGGATTGTGAAAGATCGAAGTTCTTGGAAGAATTGCAAGAAGATCTCTCTTCTTGTTTAGGTTCGAATCGGAAACGGATTGACATCCCGTTTCTCTTCTTTCCTATAGTTGTAATTCGTTTGTTATTCCGTTTTGAATCTTTGGAAAACGTTTGTTGGAATCTTGAGATTCCTTTGAAGGTTATTGATAGTTCTTGAAGTTTCCATCTTTTATTCTTTAATTCTTGAATTGATATTAAAATGACCGTTATTGGCTAAAAACCCTTAACAATTCTAAGGTGAAGGGTTGATAGTTGTGGCATAGGTGATGATAGATCGTTCGCAAACAGATTAGACCCTGAGAGTTAGAGAGAATCGTCGACAACCTAAAATTACGGGCTGTTCTTGAGTTCCACGACCGTGGAATCTCAAGATCCAACCGTAATTTCCCTCTAGTTTACGACCCTGCTTTTACTTTAATCCAAAGTTAAAGATTTGCTTTAGCTTAGTTTAGACTTGTCTTTTCTAGGTGGTAGTGAAGCCTCAACAACCTCTACCTCGATTGTGAGCCTCAACAACCTCAATCGGATAAGTTAGTCTTGATCTTTAGGTTATAAGTTTGGGTATTTGACACTAATCCTCGTCTTTAGTTCCTTTCTATACTGAGCCTCAACAACCTGTATAGGGAGTATCTTTTAGGTGAGTTACATAAGGTTTTTGGAACCTCAACCGTACGATTACCTTACATTAGTATACCTTTGCATATCTCTACTCTGTCTTTACATCATTAGTATATCTTGAATCTATTGCCGCAACTGGATACCCGGATCTTTAGGATTGTTGTTTTCCCAATACTTGCAAAACTCCCATATTTACTGTTTGATAACCTGAAATCGAATTTGTTCCCACCCAAATCCCTGTGTTCGATACTCTGGAATTCTTGCTTAGCTACCTCGATCCGTACACTGCGGGTTCGCTGCTTGATTCTAGTTTTATAAATTTAAAACTTATTTGCACACACCTCTAGGGGCGAACAAGTTTTTGGCGCCGTTGCCGGGGATTTGGTTTCGGCCGAATTCGGTAACCGGTTGTCAAGCTTGGGAGCTTGCTCTCGTTATTTGATTTTTCTTTGAGTGCATGCGCAGGTCTAGGAACACCGAAGATCTCTTACCTCTTGATCAAGAGCTAGAGAAAACCTTGAGACAAAGACGCAAGGAAAAGAAGATGGCTCAAGAAAACGAACGCGATCTTCAAACTGAGTTGACGGAGAAGGAAGCTCAACTCCGGTGGAATGCGAATCTCCTCCAGGATGAGATGGATCGTCATCAATCTCAAGTTAACGGTCTACAAGACATGATCGCCCAAATGACGATAAAGATGAGCGATCTCGAAGCTAAGGTGGGGAAGAAGTCTTCGAGAAGGAGGACAAGGTCTAGAAGAAGAAGAAGTCATTCATCCGCCGATGAGAGTGACTCTTCCATGCCACCACTAGAAGAGATTGACCCTACGGTCAATGTGAATCCCTTCAATCCACAAGAAGCTGCAAATCGTCGCGCTCCGCCTAGGAATGCTAGAGCCGAACGTGTGGATAATGAGCCAAGAACTCTTGGCCAACGAATGGATCCAACACAACAACCACGCCGTTTGGGCGTGAACTTTGAAGCTGAAGATGTACAAGGGTTTAGCTTCAACCCTCAAGTTATTACTCTTGTTCGCCAAAATCAGTTTGGCGGTACAAGTACCGAATCTCCTCACCAGCACTTGCAGAACTTTGAGTGCATGATGGAGACGATGAGGCCGAAGAGCGCCACTACCAACAGCTACAAACTTAAACCATTCTTCTTCTCTTTGAAAGGGAAAGCGCTGTCTTGGCATCAAGCTCTTCCTAATGGGAAACTAGACACGTGGGAAGACCTTTCTGCGGAGTTTCTCACTAAATTCTTTCCGCCTTCTAAAACAGCGGAACTTAGAGGTAAGATTAATGCGTTTTCTATGAGACCTAACGAGAGTTTGTTTCAATCTTGGGAAAGGTTTCAGGATTTGCTCTTGGATTGCCCTCATCATGGCATATCCAAGCTTGCCTTGCTGGAAATTTACTACAAGGGGCTGGATGCGGGAACGCAATTCAACCTCCAATCCCTCTCATGTGGAACGTTCATGGACATGAGAGAAGATGACGCTTGGGACTTCATTGAGAAGCAAGCAAGAGTCATAGAGAAGTATTCCCACCGGAAAGTGGAGGGAAATCATGTGGAGCAAGGAGCAAAGCTCACACATGAAGCTCAAAATCAGATTTTCTCCCTCAACAATGAGATCAAAGAGTTGAAGGAGACTATCAAGACCAACTTCCCAAAGCAACAAGGGAAGGATGTTGGTTATTTGGGCAACAACAACAATGGCGGTGACAACACCAACCGCAACAACAACAATAACCGGAACAATAACCGGAATAACAATTGGAATGGAAACAACAACAACCGGAACAACAACAATTGGAACAACAATCGTGGTTCAAACAACAACAATTGGCGCTCCAATCAACAGAATTCCGGTAACTCCTATCCTTCCAATTCTAATTCGCTAACTCCACCTTCCTCTTCCTCTACTCCTTTGAAAAGCCAGGGGCAATCATCTAATGGAGGAAGCACTTCGGGGAAGGAGAAGCCATATCCCATGTTGGAAACTATCTTGGGAAAGCTTCAAGGGATGGAGGACCGCTTCACTAAGTATGATGATCGATTTTCTAAGATCGACAAAGCCCAAAAGGTTTTAGAAAACCAAATGTTCGATCATGCGGAAGAAGTTCCTAGAAATCCAGGAAAACTTCCAGGAAAGACGGAGGACAACCCTAAGGGAAGGGTGATGGCGATTACAACTAGGAGCGGAGTGACTACCACCGATCCGCAGCCTACGTTCGTTGAAGTCCCCGTAGAGAAAGACAAGGAAAAGGGGAAGGAGAAGGAGGACGCCTATGTCCCCCCTCCAGCTTTCAAACCTCCCCTACCGTTCCCTCAATCTAGAGCGCGAGCGCGCCTAGACAAGCAATTCGGTAAGTTCATAGAACTCATGAGCAAACTGCATATTAATATACCTTTCATTGATGCTATTGTAGGTATGCCGGCTTATGGCAAGTTCTTGAAGGAGCTCCTCTCTAACAAGAGGAAGCTAGAAGATTTTGGAGAAGTCAAGATGAGTTCGGACTCTTCGGAGCTCATCAAGACTATGAAGGAGAAAATGCCCCCAAAGCTGAAAGATCCGGGGTCATTTTGCATTCCCATAGGAGTGGGAGAGGTCACATACGACGCTTTATGTGATCTAGGAGCAAGTGTGAGCATCATACCACTTGCGTTGTGCAGGAAGATCGGTTTAGGCGACCCTAAACCGGTGAAGATGACGTTATACATGGCGGATCGATCCATTACTCGTCCCGTCGGCATTGTAGAAGACGTCCCAGTCAAGCTAGGCAAGTTCTTTGTCCCCATTGACTTTGTCGTGCTTGACATTCCTGCGGATAGTCCGGTCCCGATCATACTCGGAAGACCGTTTCTTGCAACTTCCGGCTGCATGGTCGATTGCAAGAATGGGAGACTCGCCTTTGACATTGGGGAAGAAAAAGTGGAGTTCATTCTTTCTACTCTAATAAAGGAACCAATCTTCGACGAGGATATCTACAATGTCCAAGACGAAGAAGGTTTATCTAGGGAGGAGGTAAGTGCGATTCTCTTTAACGATCCTTTGCAAAAGGTTATCACTATGAGTCTAACCAATGAAGGGGAAGAAGAAGAGTGCAAAGAGGAAATTGAAGCCTTGGAAGCACAAGAAGAGATGCATGAAGTGGAGTTTGAAAAACTCCACGATGAGGCTGAGAACACCAGATTCCACGGTCATACTCTGTATTCCACGACCGTGGATTCCATGACCAAAATCGACCTCCATTCCAGAGGATATTACGGCCGTGGAACACCAGAGGAGGCCGTAATTTTGGCCGTGGAAAAGGATAACCGGCACACTTCTTCAACTTCTTCTAACTCTTCTCCAAACCATTCAACATCCTTAGAAACTTCTAAGGAAACGTCGGGAGCTCCTCAAGGATCATTGGAAGCTCCGAAATCAATGGAACTCAAACCACTTCCTACTCATCTAAGGTACGCTTTTCTTGGACCTAATTCTACCTTTCCGGTTATCGTTAGTTCCGAATTAAGCATAGATGAACATGAACAGCTCATGATTGTCCTTAGGAAACATAGAAAAGCCATAGGCTACACTATTGAGGACTTAGTAGGAATTAAACCCTCCCTATGCATGCATAAGATACTAATGGAGGAGGACTTTAGAACTTCAAGACAACCTCAAAGGCGGTTGAATCCGACCATGAAGGAGGTTGTCAAGAAGGAAATTCTTAAACTTCTTGATGCAGGTATCATCTATCCTATCTCCGATAGCAAGTGGGTGAGCCCGGTTCAAGTAGTTCCAAAGAAGGGAGGAATGACGGTCATCACCAATAAGAACAACGAACTCATTCCTACCCGAACTGTGACTGGATGGCGAATGTGTATAGACTACCGCAAGCTCAACAACGCAACGCGGAAGGACCACTTTCCATTGCCATTTATCGATCAGATGCTTGAAAGGTTAGCACAACATTCATACTTTTGCTACCTTGACGGTTATAGTGGCTTCTTTCAGATTCCGATACATCCGGATGATCAAGAGAAGACCACCTTCACGTGCCCTTGGGGTACGTTCGCTTATAGGAGAATGCCGTTCGGGCTTTGCAACGCCCCAGCCACCTTTCAACGGTGCATGATGGCCATCTTCTCCGAATACGTAGAGGAAATCATGGAAGTCTTCATGGACGACTTCTCCGTTTACGGTTCCTCCTTTAACGATTGTCTTTCTAACCTTTCTCTTGTTTTGCAAAGATGTGAAGACACTAACCTAGTTCTTAATTGGGAGAAGTGTCAGTTTATGGTTAAGGAAGGAATCGTGTTAGGTCACTTAGTCTCTAGTAGAGGGATAGAGGTAGACAAGGCTAAGATAGAGACCATAGAGAAACTTCCTCCCCCAATTTCGGTGAAAGGGATAAGAAGTTTCCTAGGACATGCTGGATTCTATAGACGTTTCATTCAGGACTTTTCTAAGATATCAAAACCTCTCACTAATCTATTGATGAAGGATGCGGTTTTTGAGTTTTCACAGGAATGTCTAGATGCGTTCAACACCATTCGGCAAGCTCTAATCTCAGCACCTATTATCCAACCCCCGGATTGGACTCTCCCTTTCGAGATTATGTGTGATGCTAGTGACGTAGCTATTGGAGCTGTTCTTGGGCAACGAAAAGAAGGACGAACCCACGCCATATACTACGCTAGCAAGACGCTAGACGAAGCTCAGCTCAACTACGCCACTACAGAGAAGGAATTTTTAGCCATTGTCTATGCTATTGACAAGTTTCGCTCTTATCTTGTAGGTGCAAAGGTGATTGTCTACACGGATCATGCTGCGATCCGGTACCTTCTTGCAAAGAAAGACGCGAAGCCAAGGCTGATTAGATGGATTCTTCTCCTACAAGAATTCGATCTAGAGATCCGCGACAAGAAAGGCTCGGAAAATTCTGTTGCGGATCATTTGAGTCGTCTAACACATTTAGAGGACGACCAATTACCCATTGATGACTCCTTTCCGGACGAACACCTACACATCATAGAGGAGTGCATCAAGGTAATCTCCAAGGGTAACGAACCATGGTTTGCTGATTTCGTTAACTATTTGGTTTGCCAGGAGATACCACCCGGACTATCATATGCGCAAAGGAAGAAGTTCTTCAAGGACGTCCGGGAATACTATTGGAACGAGCCTCTCCTCTTCAAGAGAGGTCCGGACGGCATCATTCGGCGATGTGTGCCGGAAGATGAGATGCAAAGTGTCATCCGTCATTGTCATTCACTACCTTGTGGAGGACACGCTAGTTCAAACAAAACTAGCGCAAAGGTATTGCAATCCGGATTTTACTGGCCTACATTATTTAAAGATGTGCAATCCTTTGTTTCTTGTTGCGATGCTTGTCAAAGAACAGGCAATATTTCTAGAAGAAACGAGATGCCCCTCAACAACATCCAGGAGGTGGAGATTTTCGACGTTTGGGGAGTCGATTTCATGGGACCATTCCCATCTTCTTGTGGAAACCAATACATACTATTGGCGGTAGACTACGTTTCTAGATGGGTCGAAGCAATTGCCTCTCCCACAAATGATGCCATGGTGGTGGTTAAGTTCTTCAACAAGACCATCTTTCCGCGATTCGGAACGCCAAGGATGATCATTAGTGATGGAGGTTCTCACTTCATAGCCCGTCGCTTTGAAGCTCTTCTAGCCAAGTATGGGGTTACTCACAAGATCGCTACCCCTTACCATCCACAAACGAGTGGACAAGTTGAGATCTCAAATAGGGAGATCAAGGGAATTCTAGAGAAGACGGTTTCGAGGACTAGGAAGGATTGGTCCTTGAAACTAGATGATGCATTATGGGCATACCGGACCGCATACAAGACTCCCATAGGAACCACACCATACAACCTTGTGTATGGGAAGTCTTGTCACTTGCCGGTAGAGCTAGAGCACAAAGCGTTTTGGGCTATCAAATGGCTGAATTTCGGCATGAAAGAAGCGGGAGAGAAGCGTCTCCTAGACATCAACGAGCTGGATGAACTCCGTTTGAACGCCTATGAAAACGCTAAGATCTACAAGGAAAGAGCGAAGCGTTGGCATGATAAGCATATCATTCCAAAGGACCTCCAAGAGGGAGATCAAGTTCTCCTCTTCAATTCAAGACTTCGCCTCTTTCCAGGTAAGTTAAAATCTCGTTGGACTGGACCTTTTCTAATTAAGCGTATTTTCCCCCATGGTGCAGTTGAAGTATGGGGTGAAGCTAGCGGAAGTTTTAAGGTGAACGGCCAACGACTAAAGAAGTATACGCCGGAACTCCAAGCTGAGGAGTTTGCACCTACCGCACTCGAATAGGTACGGTTTTGGTCTAGCTACGGACCTTAAACAAAGCGCTTCTTGGGAGGCAACCCAAGGTATTGCATTTTCGTTTTTGTTTTCGATTCATAGTTTAGCTTAGAATAGAAGTTTTTGCTTTATTTTGCCTCGATTCCTTCCGGTATGTTCGTGTTTTTGGTTGTAGGATCGATGAAAAAGGAGAATGGAAGGATAATGTCGAAGAGAAGTGACGAAATTTGGACTTTGAAGCTTTACAGAAGGTTCCACGGTCTAAATTACGGTCGTCATAGCTACAGTGGCCGTAATTCTCAAAGGCCTGTGAAAAATCACCAAAATTACGGGTCCGTACATTTCCACGGCCGTGGAATGCCCCGATAGACCGTGATTTTTGAAATGTTGCCTGCGAGTATAAAAGCCACACTTCGTCACAAAATCACCATTCATCCCCAAATTCCACGCCCTAAATACCGAAATCCCACAACTCCTCCCAAATCTTCGTTCTTTAATCGTTTTCAACGATTCTTCGCCCAGAACTGCAGCAAATCCAACCAAGAACAAGATCCAAGCAACAAATCGAACGGAAAACGATCAACAAACGCGCATTTTGGATTTTTCAATCCAAAAAGGAGGTTATTTCTTTCTCTTCGATTCTAGTGGATTTGGTTCGTTTTTGCCATAGATTCTTAGAAAGAACTGATAAAGATTGGAAGGAATTAGATTAGGGCTGCTTGTTGTGGTGAAATCTGGTGAATTTGCTGAGATTCACAAAATTCTGTGTCGAACCACGGTCTGCAGAGGTTCCACGGCCGTGATTCCTGAAGAACAACCCGTGATTTTTAACAGAAAATGGATTTTGTAAGGAGGATGTCGGGGAGAATTAAGGAAAAGAAAGGGGAGCAGAACAAGAAGAGAAAGGGTAACCCCTCAACCTCTAGGGCACCACCACCCTCATCCCCCTCACCTTCACCTCCATCTTCACCTCCATCCTCACCACCTCACCCTAGCATCCCGATCATACACGAAAACCACCAAGCTGCATTTGAGAGGATAGAGAAGAGGGCAGTGATTGGCCCTAGGTACTTATTGTTGGAGGATCTACATCCTCTCAACATAGTAGATGACCTTACATGGCTCTTGGATAGAGCCGGTTTACTTGTCTTCACGAACATTCGTGAAGACGCTTATGAGGAGATCACCCGAGAGGTTGTGACGTCTTTCGAGCACAGCCATGTCGATAGGACCGTCTCCTTCCGTCTCATGAACAGAGACTACCAGTTGAGCATTGATGAGTTCGGGACCATCTTCGGGTTCCATGAGACCTATAACGGTCGACTTCTTAGAGGCGTTTCCGCCAAGGACTTTTGGGCGGAAGTGGCCATGATATATGCCGACGAGGACCGTTGGCAACCAGCTGATACCAAGGCTAGATTGATGTACCATCTAGCCTTGAAGATAGCTCACCGTGTTCTTTCGGAGTGTCTCTTTCCTAGGACGGAGACGCCCCAAAAGATCAAGACGGATGAGCTATTCCTTCTCTATGCCATGCTTTATGGATGCCGCGCTGATTGTGCTACTCTTTTGGCGGCAACTATGAGCAAATTGAAGAACAAATCAAAGGGGAACATTGGGTATGGTGGGATAGTGACCCACATAGCTAGGACTTTTGGAGTGGACTTCTCGGCTTGCACGCGTATACCGGCAGTTCCATTAGGGCTACACGCTTTCATGGTTAGGGGACTCATCTTCCCCACACATAGAGGTCCGCCTTATGCGGGCATGCCCTGGGAGAGTAGGACAGGCAGGGGTATTGAGTGGCTGCCGGAGTATTCCATTGTGGCGGGACGCCACAACTGGAAGGAGACGTTCGCTGCGATGCATGCGAACAGGCTTGTAGCTCCCCCTTACGTTCCACCGCCGGTAGTAGATGAGGAGGATATGGGAGAGCAGTACGAGAGTGGTGGAGGAGCGGAGCAGGAGTTCGGCACGTTTCCGGATCAGCCGGAGGCAGCACCGGATGTACCTAGGCGCTCTCCACGTCCAGCTAGAGCTTCAGGCTCATCATCTCGCCGCGCTAGCGTGAGTGAGAGGCCCACGTGGATGACTACACCTCCCACCTGGTACGACACACCCCCTCCTTGGTCCACGACGCAGCCAGCAGCACCACCACCACCACCACAACCAGCACCAGCAGATGCTCCCGCATTCTATGATCACGCCCCGGGATGGTACGAGAGGATGCCGGATTGGGCTACCGGACTTTCAGAGAGGGTCGGAGCATTAGAGATCCGGGCGGACGCGAGAGACGGACGTTTAGACGACCTCGACCACATGATGAGGGACGTCTACCGCCAGCAGTTTGGGCGGTACTATGATCCGAGCTTCTCTCCATTTCCACCTCCACCGGCGCCGCATTGATCGATGACCGGAAAGCTCGTTTTAGACATTCCCGCCACCATTTGTGAGTTTCTTTTTCTTTTCTTTCTTTTGTTCTTTCTTGTGAACATTAGGGACAATGTTCGTCCTAAGTATGGGGTGGGATGTACTATATGTTTGTAATAACTCTACTCTATATGCTGCTTTCATTCCGAGACTATCCTTGCATGTTTATTATGTGTTACACGTTTTATTTGTGCATTGCATGAAAAAGAACTTTAAAAACCCATAAAAATTGAAAAATTTGAAAATTTTGTGCTTCTAATGAATTGAGATGAATTCTATGATAATCACTACTTGCGAATTGAGTTTGATGACGATTGCATGCTTAAAAGGATAGTAAATCGAAAAGAATGCAAATGAATGAACTCTACCTCTTTTACAAGTTTTATAATGTGAAAACATTACATAAATCATATTAAGAAATTGAAGTTGAAATCACATTATAAGTTCCTATACTTCTTGTTGAAATGATTAAGGCAATTCGATATTTTTCTTTCTTCTTTCTTTGATCATCTAGCTCCTCATTGAAATATTAGCCTCCTTTACCTATCCGGGAACTTGGAAAAGTGAATGAAAAAAAAGGCATGTTTGATGTGGGAGGGCCATGAGAGCAATTATTTGCAATCAATTGAATAGAAAGAAATAATAGGTTTGGGGAAGTCAATCATGACGATGAGTAACTCGGCACCATTCACATAGCCGGGTGTTTGTGTCTTGCCAAAGTCGGATTGAGCGATATTCCTAGCGGATTATGGTATGTGCGCCAAGGGTTTGAGGCATCTCTTGCAAATTTGAGAAACGCCGATCTCCTAGGCTTCGGTTTTTGTGCACCTCTATCCATAACTCCAAAAGTAAAGTCGAAAAATGAAAAGTAAGAGCGAAGCTCTAAGTGAAGTGTTGCGGAAACCGCATAAGAAGAAGAAGGTAGTTGTCCACTTTCCCGGATTTATGCACCACTTTCCCTTAAAGTTTTCCCTTCCCTTCCATACTCTAGACCTTTTCTTTAAAAGTCCTTAAGATCATAAGAATGTTATATGGCTTGGTGATCTAAATTGAAGTTCTTATGATTGATTTTGATAAAGTTTGAAGGTTATAACGCTTGTTTAGAAGTTAAATTTATTCATGAGTTTTCTTTGCTTTTTACTCTCTAATTAAGTGTGTGAAAGTTTGAAAAACGATTGAAGCAAGGTTTGAGAATGATCTATTCTTTAGAAGTCGCTTTCATCCAAAAGAAGGTACACATATTTCATCCTAACTCTTGTTTTAAAGCTTTTTGAAAGACCTTGCTTAGGGACAAGCAAGTGTTAAGTATGGGGTTATTTGTTAGCATGAAATATTGTGATATTTTAGGCACGTTTTCTAATCGTATTTGATTCATATTGATAGTCTTTGATTGATCTTTGCACATATATGAGCTAGTATTACCTATATTGTCGATATGGATGTCTACACTAGTTCTACGTTGATTATAGGTGATTTGGAGCTATTTCCGAACGAAATCGAGCAAAGGAGAGTTGAGTTGATGTGTCCATAGATCGAGGACACTTTTTGGAAGCAAATTTGAGTATTGGATTGAGGAATGCACGAATGAAAGCAAAAATCACGGTCTTACCCTAAATTACGGCCGTGGATTGTGAGGCAGAATTCGATGTTCATTCCAGGGGATTTTACGGCCGTGGATCAAACCGTGATTGTTTCCACGCCCTAAATTACGGTCGTGGAATTTTCCACGACCGTGATCTTGGCGAATCTTTTCGCCACACTTCGAAGCCATGATCTTTTGAAGAATGGGCCGGGCCGACACCTTGCCCTGCATTATAAAAAGACGGATGAAAAGAGATTTCATCATCCACGCTTAGGCCTGCTTAGCGTTCTTGCATCCCCGCTTACGCTTATCTTCGCTTAGCAATCGACGCTAAGGGTTAACGCTTCTTCATTTGAGAGGCAATTTCGGAGATCTCATTTGAGATCAAGGTTCGCAGTTAAGAGTTGTTCGAATCTCGCACTTTCAGTGGAGATTGTCGTTGTGATCTTCGGATTGTGAAAGATCGAAGTTCTTGGAAGAATTGCAAGAAGATCTCTCTTCTTGTTTAGGTTCGAATCGGAAACGGATTGACATCCCGTTTCTCTTCTTTCCTATAGTTGTAATTCGTTTGTTATTCCGTTTTGAATCTTTGGAAAACGTTTGTTGGAATCTTGAGATTCCTTTGAAGGTTATTGATAGTTCTTGAAGTTTCCATCTTTTATTCTTTAATTCTTGAATTGATATTAAAATGACCGTTATTGGCTAAAAACCCTTAACAATTCTAAGGTGAAGGGTTGATAGTTGTGGCATAGGTGATGATAGATCGTTCGCAAACAGATTAGACCCTGAGAGTTAGAGAGAATCGTCGACAACCTAAAATTACGGGCTGTTCTTGAGTTCCACGACCGTGGAATCTCAAGATCCAACCGTAATTTCCCTCTAGTTTACGACCCTGCTTTTACTTTAATCCAAAGTTAAAGATTTGCTTTAGCTTAGTTTAGACTTGTCTTTTCTAGGTGGTAGTGAAGCCTCAACAACCTCTACCTCGATTGTGAGCCTCAACAACCTCAATCGGATAAGTTAGTCTTGATCTTTAGGTTATAAGTTTGGGTATTTGACACTAATCCTCGTCTTTAGTTCCTTTCTATACTGAGCCTCAACAACCTGTATAGGGAGTATCTTTTAGGTGAGTTACATAAGGTTTTTGGAACCTCAACCGTACGATTACCTTACATTAGTATACCTTTGCATATCTCTACTCTGTCTTTACATCATTAGTATATCTTGAATCTATTGCCGCAACTGGATACCCGGATCTTTAGGATTGTTGTTTTCCCAATACTTGCAAAACTCCCATATTTACTGTTTGATAACCTGAAATCGAATTTGTTCCCACCCAAATCCCTGTGTTCGATACTCTGGAATTCTTGCTTAGCTACCTCGATCCGTACACTGCGGGTTCGCTGCTTGATTCTAGTTTTATAAATTTAAAACTTATTTGCACACACCTCTAGGGGCGAACAAGTTTTTGGCGCCGTTGCCGGGGATTTGGTTTCGGCCGAATTCGGTAACCGGTTGTCAAGCTTGGGAGCTTGCTCTCGTTATTTGATTTTTCTTTGAGTGCATGCGCAGGTCTAGGAACACCGAAGATCTCTTACCTCTTGATCAAGAGCTAGAGAAAACCTTGAGACAAAGACGCAAGGAAAAGAAGATGGCTCAAGAAAACGAACGCGATCTTCAAACTGAGTTGACGGAGAAGGAAGCTCAACTCCGGTGGAATGCGAATCTCCTCCAGGATGAGATGGATCGTCATCAATCTCAAGTTAACGGTCTACAAGACATGATCGCCCAAATGACGATAAAGATGAGCGATCTCGAAGCTAAGGTGGGGAAGAAGTCTTCGAGAAGGAGGACAAGGTCTAGAAGAAGAAGAAGTCATTCATCCGCCGATGAGAGTGACTCTTCCATGCCACCACTAGAAGAGATTGACCCTACGGTCAATGTGAATCCCTTCAATCCACAAGAAGCTGCAAATCGTCGCGCTCCGCCTAGGAATGCTAGAGCCGAACGTGTGGATAATGAGCCAAGAACTCTTGGCCAACGAATGGATCCAACACAACAACCACGCCGTTTGGGCGTGAACTTTGAAGCTGAAGATGTACAAGGGTTTAGCTTCAACCCTCAAGTTATTACTCTTGTTCGCCAAAATCAGTTTGGCGGTACAAGTACCGAATCTCCTCACCAGCACTTGCAGAACTTTGAGTGCATGATGGAGACGATGAGGCCGAAGAGCGCCACTACCAACAGCTACAAACTTAAACCATTCTTCTTCTCTTTGAAAGGGAAAGCGCTGTCTTGGCATCAAGCTCTTCCTAATGGGAAACTAGACACGTGGGAAGACCTTTCTGCGGAGTTTCTCACTAAATTCTTTCCGCCTTCTAAAACAGCGGAACTTAGAGGTAAGATTAATGCGTTTTCTATGAGACCTAACGAGAGTTTGTTTCAATCTTGGGAAAGGTTTCAGGATTTGCTCTTGGATTGCCCTCATCATGGCATATCCAAGCTTGCCTTGCTGGAAATTTACTACAAGGGGCTGGATGCGGGAACGCAATTCAACCTCCAATCCCTCTCATGTGGAACGTTCATGGACATGAGAGAAGATGACGCTTGGGACTTCATTGAGAAGCAAGCAAGAGTCATAGAGAAGTATTCCCACCGGAAAGTGGAGGGAAATCATGTGGAGCAAGGAGCAAAGCTCACACATGAAGCTCAAAATCAGATTTTCTCCCTCAACAATGAGATCAAAGAGTTGAAGGAGACTATCAAGACCAACTTCCCAAAGCAACAAGGGAAGGATGTTGGTTATTTGGGCAACAACAACAATGGCGGTGACAACACCAACCGCAACAACAACAATAACCGGAACAATAACCGGAATAACAATTGGAATGGAAACAACAACAACCGGAACAACAACAATTGGAACAACAATCGTGGTTCAAACAACAACAATTGGCGCTCCAATCAACAGAATTCCGGTAACTCCTATCCTTCCAATTCTAATTCGCTAACTCCACCTTCCTCTTCCTCTACTCCTTTGAAAAGCCAGGGGCAATCATCTAATGGAGGAAGCACTTCGGGGAAGGAGAAGCCATATCCCATGTTGGAAACTATCTTGGGAAAGCTTCAAGGGATGGAGGACCGCTTCACTAAGTATGATGATCGATTTTCTAAGATCGACAAAGCCCAAAAGGTTTTAGAAAACCAAATGTTCGATCATGCGGAAGAAGTTCCTAGAAATCCAGGAAAACTTCCAGGAAAGACGGAGGACAACCCTAAGGGAAGGGTGATGGCGATTACAACTAGGAGCGGAGTGACTACCACCGATCCGCAGCCTACGTTCGTTGAAGTCCCCGTAGAGAAAGACAAGGAAAAGGGGAAGGAGAAGGAGGACGCCTATGTCCCCCCTCCAGCTTTCAAACCTCCCCTACCGTTCCCTCAATCTAGAGCGCGAGCGCGCCTAGACAAGCAATTCGGTAAGTTCATAGAACTCATGAGCAAACTGCATATTAATATACCTTTCATTGATGCTATTGTAGGTATGCCGGCTTATGGCAAGTTCTTGAAGGAGCTCCTCTCTAACAAGAGGAAGCTAGAAGATTTTGGAGAAGTCAAGATGAGTTCGGACTCTTCGGAGCTCATCAAGACTATGAAGGAGAAAATGCCCCCAAAGCTGAAAGATCCGGGGTCATTTTGCATTCCCATAGGAGTGGGAGAGGTCACATACGACGCTTTATGTGATCTAGGAGCAAGTGTGAGCATCATACCACTTGCGTTGTGCAGGAAGATCGGTTTAGGCGACCCTAAACCGGTGAAGATGACGTTATACATGGCGGATCGATCCATTACTCGTCCCGTCGGCATTGTAGAAGACGTCCCAGTCAAGCTAGGCAAGTTCTTTGTCCCCATTGACTTTGTCGTGCTTGACATTCCTGCGGATAGTCCGGTCCCGATCATACTCGGAAGACCGTTTCTTGCAACTTCCGGCTGCATGGTCGATTGCAAGAATGGGAGACTCGCCTTTGACATTGGGGAAGAAAAAGTGGAGTTCATTCTTTCTACTCTAATAAAGGAACCAATCTTCGACGAGGATATCTACAATGTCCAAGACGAAGAAGGTTTATCTAGGGAGGAGGTAAGTGCGATTCTCTTTAACGATCCTTTGCAAAAGGTTATCACTATGAGTCTAACCAATGAAGGGGAAGAAGAAGAGTGCAAAGAGGAAATTGAAGCCTTGGAAGCACAAGAAGAGATGCATGAAGTGGAGTTTGAAAAACTCCACGATGAGGCTGAGAACACCAGATTCCACGGTCATACTCTGTATTCCACGACCGTGGATTCCATGACCAAAATCGACCTCCATTCCAGAGGATATTACGGCCGTGGAACACCAGAGGAGGCCGTAATTTTGGCCGTGGAAAAGGATAACCGGCACACTTCTTCAACTTCTTCTAACTCTTCTCCAAACCATTCAACATCCTTAGAAACTTCTAAGGAAACGTCGGGAGCTCCTCAAGGATCATTGGAAGCTCCGAAATCAATGGAACTCAAACCACTTCCTACTCATCTAAGGTACGCTTTTCTTGGACCTAATTCTACCTTTCCGGTTATCGTTAGTTCCGAATTAAGCATAGATGAACATGAACAGCTCATGATTGTCCTTAGGAAACATAGAAAAGCCATAGGCTACACTATTGAGGACTTAGTAGGAATTAAACCCTCCCTATGCATGCATAAGATACTAATGGAGGAGGACTTTAGAACTTCAAGACAACCTCAAAGGCGGTTGAATCCGACCATGAAGGAGGTTGTCAAGAAGGAAATTCTTAAACTTCTTGATGCAGGTATCATCTATCCTATCTCCGATAGCAAGTGGGTGAGCCCGGTTCAAGTAGTTCCAAAGAAGGGAGGAATGACGGTCATCACCAATAAGAACAACGAACTCATTCCTACCCGAACTGTGACTGGATGGCGAATGTGTATAGACTACCGCAAGCTCAACAACGCAACGCGGAAGGACCACTTTCCATTGCCATTTATCGATCAGATGCTTGAAAGGTTAGCACAACATTCATACTTTTGCTACCTTGACGGTTATAGTGGCTTCTTTCAGATTCCGATACATCCGGATGATCAAGAGAAGACCACCTTCACGTGCCCTTGGGGTACGTTCGCTTATAGGAGAATGCCGTTCGGGCTTTGCAACGCCCCAGCCACCTTTCAACGGTGCATGATGGCCATCTTCTCCGAATACGTAGAGGAAATCATGGAAGTCTTCATGGACGACTTCTCCGTTTACGGTTCCTCCTTTAACGATTGTCTTTCTAACCTTTCTCTTGTTTTGCAAAGATGTGAAGACACTAACCTAGTTCTTAATTGGGAGAAGTGTCAGTTTATGGTTAAGGAAGGAATCGTGTTAGGTCACTTAGTCTCTAGTAGAGGGATAGAGGTAGACAAGGCTAAGATAGAGACCATAGAGAAACTTCCTCCCCCAATTTCGGTGAAAGGGATAAGAAGTTTCCTAGGACATGCTGGATTCTATAGACGTTTCATTCAGGACTTTTCTAAGATATCAAAACCTCTCACTAATCTATTGATGAAGGATGCGGTTTTTGAGTTTTCACAGGAATGTCTAGATGCGTTCAACACCATTCGGCAAGCTCTAATCTCAGCACCTATTATCCAACCCCCGGATTGGACTCTCCCTTTCGAGATTATGTGTGATGCTAGTGACGTAGCTATTGGAGCTGTTCTTGGGCAACGAAAAGAAGGACGAACCCACGCCATATACTACGCTAGCAAGACGCTAGACGAAGCTCAGCTCAACTACGCCACTACAGAGAAGGAATTTTTAGCCATTGTCTATGCTATTGACAAGTTTCGCTCTTATCTTGTAGGTGCAAAGGTGATTGTCTACACGGATCATGCTGCGATCCGGTACCTTCTTGCAAAGAAAGACGCGAAGCCAAGGCTGATTAGATGGATTCTTCTCCTACAAGAATTCGATCTAGAGATCCGCGACAAGAAAGGCTCGGAAAATTCTGTTGCGGATCATTTGAGTCGTCTAACACATTTAGAGGACGACCAATTACCCATTGATGACTCCTTTCCGGACGAACACCTACACATCATAGAGGAGTGCATCAAGGTAATCTCCAAGGGTAACGAACCATGGTTTGCTGATTTCGTTAACTATTTGGTTTGCCAGGAGATACCACCCGGACTATCATATGCGCAAAGGAAGAAGTTCTTCAAGGACGTCCGGGAATACTATTGGAACGAGCCTCTCCTCTTCAAGAGAGGTCCGGACGGCATCATTCGGCGATGTGTGCCGGAAGATGAGATGCAAAGTGTCATCCGTCATTGTCATTCACTACCTTGTGGAGGACACGCTAGTTCAAACAAAACTAGCGCAAAGGTATTGCAATCCGGATTTTACTGGCCTACATTATTTAAAGATGTGCAATCCTTTGTTTCTTGTTGCGATGCTTGTCAAAGAACAGGCAATATTTCTAGAAGAAACGAGATGCCCCTCAACAACATCCAGGAGGTGGAGATTTTCGACGTTTGGGGAGTCGATTTCATGGGACCATTCCCATCTTCTTGTGGAAACCAATACATACTATTGGCGGTAGACTACGTTTCTAGATGGGTCGAAGCAATTGCCTCTCCCACAAATGATGCCATGGTGGTGGTTAAGTTCTTCAACAAGACCATCTTTCCGCGATTCGGAACGCCAAGGATGATCATTAGTGATGGAGGTTCTCACTTCATAGCCCGTCGCTTTGAAGCTCTTCTAGCCAAGTATGGGGTTACTCACAAGATCGCTACCCCTTACCATCCACAAACGAGTGGACAAGTTGAGATCTCAAATAGGGAGATCAAGGGAATTCTAGAGAAGACGGTTTCGAGGACTAGGAAGGATTGGTCCTTGAAACTAGATGATGCATTATGGGCATACCGGACCGCATACAAGACTCCCATAGGAACCACACCATACAACCTTGTGTATGGGAAGTCTTGTCACTTGCCGGTAGAGCTAGAGCACAAAGCGTTTTGGGCTATCAAATGGCTGAATTTCGGCATGAAAGAAGCGGGAGAGAAGCGTCTCCTAGACATCAACGAGCTGGATGAACTCCGTTTGAACGCCTATGAAAACGCTAAGATCTACAAGGAAAGAGCGAAGCGTTGGCATGATAAGCATATCATTCCAAAGGACCTCCAAGAGGGAGATCAAGTTCTCCTCTTCAATTCAAGACTTCGCCTCTTTCCAGGTAAGTTAAAATCTCGTTGGACTGGACCTTTTCTAATTAAGCGTATTTTCCCCCATGGTGCAGTTGAAGTATGGGGTGAAGCTAGCGGAAGTTTTAAGGTGAACGGCCAACGACTAAAGAAGTATACGCCGGAACTCCAAGCTGAGGAGTTTGCACCTACCGCACTCGAATAGGTACGGTTTTGGTCTAGCTACGGACCTTAAACAAAGCGCTTCTTGGGAGGCAACCCAAGGTATTGCATTTTCGTTTTTGTTTTCGATTCATAGTTTAGCTTAGAATAGAAGTTTTTGCTTTATTTTGCCTCGATTCCTTCCGGTATGTTCGTGTTTTTGGTTGTAGGATCGATGAAAAAGGAGAATGGAAGGATAATGTCGAAGAGAAGTGACGAAATTTGGACTTTGAAGCTTTACAGAAGGTTCCACGGTCTAAATTACGGTCGTCATAGCTACAGTGGCCGTAATTCTCAAAGGCCTGTGAAAAATCACCAAAATTACGGGTCCGTACATTTCCACGGCCGTGGAATGCCCCGATAGACCGTGATTTTTGAAATGTTGCCTGCGAGTATAAAAGCCACACTTCGTCACAAAATCACCATTCATCCCCAAATTCCACGCCCTAAATACCGAAATCCCACAACTCCTCCCAAATCTTCGTTCTTTAATCGTTTTCAACGATTCTTCGCCCAGAACTGCAGCAAATCCAACCAAGAACAAGATCCAAGCAACAAATCGAACGGAAAACGATCAACAAACGCGCATTTTGGATTTTTCAATCCAAAAAGGAGGTTATTTCTTTCTCTTCGATTCTAGTGGATTTGGTTCGTTTTTGCCATAGATTCTTAGAAAGAACTGATAAAGATTGGAAGGAATTAGATTAGGGCTGCTTGTTGTGGTGAAATCTGGTGAATTTGCTGAGATTCACAAAATTCTGTGTCGAACCACGGTCTGCAGAGGTTCCACGGCCGTGATTCCTGAAGAACAACCCGTGATTTTTAACAGAAAATGGATTTTGTAAGGAGGATGTCGGGGAGAATTAAGGAAAAGAAAGGGGAGCAGAACAAGAAGAGAAAGGGTAACCCCTCAACCTCTAGGGCACCACCACCCTCATCCCCCTCACCTTCACCTCCATCTTCACCTCCATCCTCACCACCTCACCCTAGCATCCCGATCATACACGAAAACCACCAAGCTGCATTTGAGAGGATAGAGAAGAGGGCAGTGATTGGCCCTAGGTACTTGTTGTTGGAGGATCTACATCCTCTCAACATAGTAGATGACCTTACATGGCTCTTGGATAGAGCCGGTTTACTTGTCTTCACGAACATTCGTGAAGACGCTTATGAGGAGATCACCCGAGAGGTTGTGACGTCTTTCGAGCACAGCCATGTCGATAGGACCGTCTCCTTCCGTCTCATGAACAGAGACTACCAGTTGAGCATTGATGAGTTCGGGACCATCTTCGGGTTCCATGAGACCTATAACGGTCGACTTCCTAGAGGCGTTTCCGCCAAGGACTTTTGGGCGGAAGTGGCCATGATATATGCCGACGAGGACCGTTGGCAACCAGCTGATACCAAGGCTAGATTGATGTACCATCTAGCCTTGAAGATAGCTCACCGTGTTCTTTCGGAGTGTCTCTTTCCTAGGACGGAGACGCCCCAAAAGATCAAGACGGATGAGCTATTCCTTCTCTATGCCATGCTTTATGGATGCCGCGCTGATTGTGCTACTCTTTTGGCGGCAACTATGAGCAAATTGAAGAACAAATCAAAGGGGAACATTGGGTATGGTGGGATAGTGACCCACATAGCTAGGACTTTTGGAGTGGACTTCTCGGCTTGCACGCGTATACCGGCAGTTCCATTAGGGCTACACGCTTTCATGGTTAGGGGACTCATCTTCCCCACACATAGAGGTCCGCCTTATGCGGGCATGCCCTGGGAGAGTAGGACAGGCAGGGGTATTGAGTGGCTGCCGGAGTATTCCATTGTGGCGGGACGCCACAACTGGAAGGAGACGTTTGCTGCGATGCATGCGAACAGGCTTGTAGCTCCCCCTTACGTTCCACCGCCGGTAGTAGATGAGGAGGATATGGGAGAGAAGTACGAGAGTGGTGGAGGAGCGGAGCAGGAGTTCGGCACGTTTCCGGATCAGCCGGAGGCAGCACCGGATGTACCTAGGCGCTCTCCACGTCCAGCTAGAGCTTCAGGCTCATCATCTCGCCGCGCTAGCGTGAGTGAGAGGCCCACGTGGATGACTACACCTCCCACCTGGTACGACACACCCCCTCCTTGGTCCACGACGCAGCCAGCAGCACCACCACCACCACCACAGCCAACACCAGCAGATGCTCCCGCATTCTATGATCACGCCCCGGGATGGTACGAGAGGATGCCGGATTGGGCTACCGGACTTTCAGAGAGGGTCGGAGCATTAGAGATCCGGGCGGACGCGAGAGACGGACGTTTAGACGACCTCGACCACATGATGAGGGACGTCTACCGCCAGCAGTTTGGGCGGTACTATGATCCGAGCTTCTCTCCATTTCCACCTCCACCGGCGCCGCATTGATCGATGACCGGAAAGCTCGTTTTAGACATTCCCGCCACCATTTGTGAGTTTCTTTTTCTTTTCTTTCTTTTGTTCTTTCTTGTGAACATTAGGGACAATGTTCGTCCTAAGTATGGGGTGGGATGTACTATATGTTTGTAATAACTCTACTCTATATGCTGCTTTCATTCCGAGACTATCCTTGCATGTTTATTATGTGTTACACGTTTTATTTGTGCATTGCATGAAAAAGAACTTTAAAAACCCATAAAAATTGAAAAATTTGAAAATTTTGTGCTTCTAATGAATTGAGATGAATTCTATGATAATCACTACTTGCGAATTGAGTTTGATGACGATTGCATGCTTAAAAGGATAGTAAATCGAAAAGAATGCAAATGAATGAACTCTACCTCTTTTACAAGTTTTATAATGTGAAAACATTACATAAATCATATTAAGAAATTGAAGTTGAAATCACATTATAAGTTCCTATACTTCTTGTTGAAATGATTAAGGCAATTCGATATTTTTCTTTCTTCTTTCTTTGATCATCTAGCTCCTCATTGAAATATTAGCCTCCTTTACCTATCCGGGAACTTGGAAAAGTGAATGAAAAAAAAGGCATGTTTGATGTGGGAGGGCCATGAGAGCAATTATTTGCAATCAATTGAATAGAAAGAAATAATAGGTTTGGGGAAGTCAATCATGACGATGAGTAACTCGGCACCATTCACATAGCCGGGTGTTTGTGTCTTGCCAAAGTCGGATTGAGCGATATTCCTAGCGGATTATGGTATGTGCGCCAAGGGTTTGAGGCATCTCTTGCAAATTTGAGAAACGCCGATCTCCTAGGCTTCGGTTTTTGTGCACCTCTATCCATAACTCCAAAAGTAAAGTCGAAAAATGAAAAGTAAGAGCGAAGCTCTAAGTGAAGTGTTGCGGAAACCGCATAAGAAGAAGAAGGTAGTTGTCCACTTTCCCGGATTTATGCACCACTTTCCCTTAAAGTTTTCCCTTCCCTTCCATACTCTAGACCTTTTCTTTAAAAGTCCTTAAGATCATAAGAATGTTATATGGCTTGGTGATCTAAATTGAAGTTCTTATGATTGATTTTGATAAAGTTTGAAGGTTATAACGCTTGTTTAGAAGTTAAATTTATTCATGAGTTTTCTTTGCTTTTTACTCTCTAATTAAGTGTGTGAAAGTTTGAAAAACGATTGAAGCAAGGTTTGAGAATGATCTATTCTTTAGAAGTCGCTTTCATCCAAAAGAAGGTACACATATTTCATCCTAACTCTTGTTTTAAAGCTTTTTGAAAGACCTTGCTTAGGGACAAGCAAGTGTTAAGTATGGGGTTATTTGTTAGCATGAAATATTGTGATATTTTAGGCACGTTTTCTAATCGTATTTGATTCATATTGATAGTCTTTGATTGATCTTTGCACATATATGAGCTAGTATTACCTATATTGTCGATATGGATGTCTACACTAGTTCTACGTTGATTATAGGTGATTTGGAGCTATTTCCGAACGAAATCGAGCAAAGGAGAGTTGAGTTGATGTGTCCATAGATCGAGGACACTTTTTGGAAGCAAATTTGAGTATTGGATTGAGGAATGCACGAATGAAAGCAAAAATCACGGTCTTACCCTAAATTACGGCCGTGGATTGTGAGGCAGAATTCGATGTTCATTCCAGGGGATTTTACGGCCGTGGATCAAACCGTGATTGTTTCCACGCCCTAAATTACGGTCGTGGAATTTTCCACGACCGTGATCTTGGCGAATCTTTTCGCCACACTTCGAAGCCATGATCTTTTGAAGAATGGGCCGGGCCGACACCTTGCCCTGCATTATAAAAAGACGGATGAAAAGAGATTTCATCATCCACGCTTAGGCCTGCTTAGCGTTCTTGCATCCCCGCTTACGCTTATCTTCGCTTAGCAATCGACGCTAAGGGTTAACGCTTCTTCATTTGAGAGGCAATTTCGGAGATCTCATTTGAGATCAAGGTTCGCAGTTAAGAGTTGTTCGAATCTCGCACTTTCAGTGGAGATTGTCGTTGTGATCTTCGGATTGTGAAAGATCGAAGTTCTTGGAAGAATTGCAAGAAGATCTCTCTTCTTGTTTAGGTTCGAATCGGAAACGGATTGACATCCCGTTTCTCTTCTTTCCTATAGTTGTAATTCGTTTGTTATTCCGTTTTGAATCTTTGGAAAACGTTTGTTGGAATCTTGAGATTCCTTTGAAGGTTATTGATAGTTCTTGAAGTTTCCATCTTTTATTCTTTAATTCTTGAATTGATATTAAAATGACCGTTATTGGCTAAAAACCCTTAACAATTCTAAGGTGAAGGGTTGATAGTTGTGGCATAGGTGATGATAGATCGTTCGCAAACAGATTAGACCCTGAGAGTTAGAGAGAATCGTCGACAACCTAAAATTACGGGCTGTTCTTGAGTTCCACGACCGTGGAATCTCAAGATCCAACCGTAATTTCCCTCTAGTTTACGACCCTGCTTTTACTTTAATCCAAAGTTAAAGATTTGCTTTAGCTTAGTTTAGACTTGTCTTTTCTAGGTGGTAGTGAAGCCTCAACAACCTCTACCTCGATTGTGAGCCTCAACAACCTCAATCGGATAAGTTAGTCTTGATCTTTAGGTTATAAGTTTGGGTATTTGACACTAATCCTCGTCTTTAGTTCCTTTCTATACTGAGCCTCAACAACCTGTATAGGGAGTATCTTTTAGGTGAGTTACATAAGGTTTTTGGAACCTCAACCGTACGATTACCTTACATTAGTATACCTTTGCATATCTCTACTCTGTCTTTACATCATTAGTATATCTTGAATCTATTGCCGCAACTGGATACCCGGATCTTTAGGATTGTTGTTTTCCCAATACTTGCAAAACTCCCATATTTACTGTTTGATAACCTGAAATCGAATTTGTTCCCACCCAAATCCCTGTGTTCGATACTCTGGAATTCTTGCTTAGCTACCTCGATCCGTACACTGCGGGTTCGCTGCTTGATTCTAGTTTTATAAATTTAAAACTTATTTGCACACACCTCTAGGGGCGAACAGAAGACAACCGCCGACCCTCAACCTAAAGTAGTTGATACCTCCACAAAAGAAGGAGAGGCAAAAGAGAAGGAAGAAGTCTATGTTCCTCCTCCCGCTTACAAACCACCTCTACCTTTTCCTCAATCTAGAGCGCGAGCACGCCTAGATAAACATTTCGGTAAGTTTGTTGAACTTATGAGTAAGCTCCATATTAACATACCTTTTATGGATGCGATTTTAGGTATGCCGGCTTACGGGAAATTCCTCAAGGAGATCCTTTCCAACAAGAGGAAGTTAGAAGACATAGGAGAAGTCAAGATGAGTATGGAGTCATCCGAACTCATCAAGACTATGACGGAGAATATGCCACCCAAGCTCCACAATCCAGGATCCTTTTGCATACCCATCACCTTGGGAGAAGCTACCTATGATGCTCTTTGTGACCTTGGAGCTAGTGTGAGTATCATACCTCTAGCCCTATGCAAGGCAGTTGGTCTAGGAGAGCCTAGACCGGTGAAGATCACACTTTACATGGCTGATCGTTCTACAACTAAGCCGGTGGGAATATTAGAAGACATTCCAGTAAAGCTAGGTAAGTTTTACATTCCTATAGATTTTGTCGTTCTTGACATACCTGCAGATTACCCGGTTCCCATCATCCTTGGGAGACCATTCCTCGCCACATCAGGATGCATGGTAGATTGCAAGAACGGCCAGCTATCATTTCATATTGGCGAAGAAAAGATAGAGTTCATACTATCTTCCTTAATCAAGGAGCCAGCCTTGAAAGACGACGTTTTTGAAATTGTTGAAGAAGAAGAGTCTAGAGAGGTAGTAAGTTCGATCTTGATGAAAGACTCTCTCCAAAAGGTCCTTAGCATGAGCATCATGGAGGAAGGAGTTGAACATGATTGCAATGAAGATGTGAGGGCATTAAATGTTCTGGAAGAAGAACAAGGTGAAAAGAGTGGAGAATTAGAATTGACTCCAGAAACTGTGAAGAAAATCGACCTGTCGGAAATAAATCGTCCGATATCTGAAGATTCAGCACGATTTTTTTCGACAGAAACTAAAATCGACCTACCAGAAATAAATCGTCCGATTTATGAAGATGCAGTCCGATTTTTTTCGACAGAAATAAAGATCGACCTGACAGAAATAAATCGTCCGATTCATGAAGAGGTAACCCGATTTTTTCCAACAGAAACAAAAATCGTGCAGAAGATCGACCGATTTATTTCAGAGGAGGTCGATTCGATGAGTAATTCTCTGGATTCTCCAAACTTCACCGCAGCCGCTTCCGAATCTAATGATGTAGTACCCCCACCTGTAGAGACCTCTCCCACAACATCCGAAAGTCACAATTCATCACCAACCAAGGTACCTCCATCACTAGAATTGAAGCAACTTCCCACACATTTAAGGTACGCATTCCTTGGCACTAACTCCACATATCCAGTTATAGTCAATGCAAACTTGAATGATGATGAATTAGAGAAACTCATGCATGTTCTGAAGCAACATAGGAAAGCGCTAGGTTACACCATCGATGATTTAGTAGGAATAAAGCCTTCTCTATGTATGCACAAAATACTAATGGAAGAGGATTACAAACCTTCACGCCAACCTCAAAGACGGTTAAACCCGGCAATGAAAGAGGTCGTGAAGAAAGAAATCCTTAAGCTACTTGATGCAGGTATCATCTTCCCTATTTCTGATAGCAAGTGGGTGAGTCCGGTACAAGTAGTACCAAAGAAAGGAGGCATTACCGTTGTTGCCAACAAAAACAACGAACTCATCCCCACACGGACAGTTACAGGGTGGCGAATGTGCATCGACTACCGCAAACTGAACGTGGCCACAAGGAAGGACCACTTCCCCCTTCCTTTCATCGATCAAATGTTGGAAAGGTTAGCCCAACATGCATACTTTTGTTATTTAGATGGATATAGCGGTTTCTTTCAGATACCAATTCATCCGGATGATTAAGAGAAGACAACCTTTACGTGCCCATGGGGTACGTTTGCTTATAGAAGAATGCCATTCGGTTTATGCAACGCTCCAGCCACCTTCCAAAGGTGCATGATGGCAATCTTCTCCGAATACGTAGAGAATATCATGGAAGTCTTCATGGACGACTTTTCGGTATATGGTTCTTCCTTTGATAACTGTCTCTATAACCTTTCACTAGTTCTTAAGAGATGTGAGGACACTAACTTAGTCTTAAACTGGGAAAAGTGTCATTTCATGGTCACCGAAGGAATCGTGTTAGGTCATTTAGTGTCACAAAGGGGAATAGAGGTAGATCGATCAAAAATAGAGACCATTGAGAAGTTACCTCCCCCCTCATCAGTAAAAGGAATTAGAAGCTTTTTAGGACATGCAGGCTTCTATAGGAGATTCATAAAGGATTTTTCTAAGATTTCAAAACCTTTGACTAATCTTTTGATGAAAGATGCGACTTTCGAATTTTCGAAAGATTGCTTAGATGCTTTTTGCAGGATCAAAGAAGCTTTGATTTCGGCACCAATCATTCAACCACCCGATTGGACTCTTCCTTTCGAGGTCATGTGCGACGCAAGCGATGTCGCTATAGGAGCCGTTCTCGGACAGAAGAAAGATGGTCGCACTCATGCCATCTACTACGCTAGCAAAATGCTAGATGAGGCTCAATACAACTACGCAACTACGGAAAAGGAACTTTTAGCCGTAGTATATGCATTTGAGAAATTTCGTTCCTATCTTGTAGGTGCGAAAGTGATAGTCTATACGGACCACTCCGCAATCCGATACTTATTCACGAAGAAGGATGCGAAGCCAAGGCTTCTAAGATGGATCTTACTCTTGCAAGAGTTCGATTTAGAGATCCGTGATAAGAAAGGATCGGAAAACTCCGTCGCCGATCACCTTAGTCGTCTTCCACAAATCACCGGCGAGTCGGATGGACTTCCGATAGACGACTCCTTCCCTGACGAGCAGCTACACGAAATTGAAGAGTGTCTTCAACACATATCGCAAGGTAATGATCCATGGTTTGCTGACATTGTAAATTACCTTGTTTGTCAGGAGATTCCACCCGGACTTTCATATGCTCAAAAGAAGAAATTCTTTAGAGACGTCCGACAATTTTATTGGAACGAACCTCTTCTATTCAAAAGAGGTCCAGATGGCATCTATAGGAGATGTATTCCCGAAGATGAGATAGATAGCGTCATCCGACACTGCCATTCTCTACCATGTGGAGGACATGCTAGTTCCCACAAGACTTGTGCTAAGGTACTTCGCTCCGGCTTCTATTGGCCTACACTTTTCAAAGATGTGCAAAAGTTTGTTGTTTCTTGTGATGCTTGTCAAAGGACAGGTAATATATCCAGGAGAAATGAGATGCCTCTCAACAACATACAAGAAGTAGAACTCTTTGATGTATGGGGCATCGACTTCATGGGACCTTTCCCATCTTCATGCGGCAACCAGTATATACTTCTTGCCGTAGATTATGTCTCAAGGTGGGTGGAGGCAATCGCTTCCCCTACCAATGATGCAATGGTAGTGGTGAAATTCCTCAACAAAACGATCTTCCCAAGGTTCGGAACTCCCCGAACCATCATTAGTGACGGAGGTACACATTTCACAGCCCGTCGATTCGAGACTCTTTTAGCTAAGTATGGGGTAACCCATAAGATAGCTACACCTTACCATCCGCAAACAAGCGGACAAGTCGAGATATCCAATAGAGAGATCAAAGGGATTTTAGAGAAGACCGTCTCTAAAACGAGGAAAGATTGGTCAATGAAGCTTGACGATGCACTTTGGGCATACAGGACAGCCTTCAAAACACCGATAGGTACAACTCCCTATAATCTCGTTTATGGTAAATCATGTCATCTTCCTGTAGAGCTAGAACACAAAGCTTATTGGGCTATCAAGTGGCTCAACTTCGACATGAAAGAAGCCGGAGAGAAACGGCTCTTAGACATCAATGAACTAGATGAGCTCCGACTGAACGCGTATGAGAACGCAAAGATTTACAAGGAACGGACAAAGCGCTGGCATGACAAGCACATCATCCCGAAAGACTTGAAAGAAGGAGACCAAGTCCTCCTATTCAACTCAAGGCTGCGTCTATTTCCAGGTAAGCTCAAATCCCGTTGGACAGGACCTTTTGTGATTAAAAGAATTTTTCCCCATGGTGCAGTTGAAGTATGGGGTGAACAAAGCGGAAGTTTCAAGGTTAATGGCCAAAGGTTGAAGAAATACACACCGGAAGCTCCGGTCGAGGAGATAGCTCCTATCCTCCTCCATTGAACACAACATCATGCACCGTCCAGCTAAAGACGATAAATAAAGCGCTTCTTGGGAGGCAACCCAATGATAGTATAGTTTTCCCTTCTTTCCCTCGCTTAGTTAGGATAAATTAATCGCTTTGTTTCTTCGTTTTTATCTTTTTATGTTCCTCGATGCACTCTTGGTTTGTCGTGTCATTAATCGCAGGAAACTAGGTTCAAATTTGAAAGATTCATGGAGAATGGAGCACAATCGAGTTATATCATCGAGATCCAAGAAAACAAGGAAGAAAATCGACCTACCACAAAAAGATCGTCCGATTCAGTAACAGAGCAAGGCGATTTTTTTCAACAGAAACATAAATCGACCTGAAGATCGACCTGCCAAAATAAATCGTCCGATTTTATTTTTGTCAGAGAGAAAAATCGACCCGACAAATAAATCGACCTGAAAAATCGGCCGATTTTCTTCAGAAATTGTCGACCCTATATAAAGACTTCACACTCGATCTTCTTCATTCCCACATCTTCAACTCCCGATTCCCTTCCCTCAAGAACGCCGAAAAATCGCCACAACCCCAAATCCTCATTTATTAACCATTTCTAGTGATTCTTGACTCCAAACTGAAGCAAATTCAACAAGGAACAAGGATCTAACAACAACACGCACGGCAATCTGCTCCTCCACAAGGAATTCAGGTTTTTCTTTCCAAAACCTAAGTTTCTCATTCGAATTAGAAGTTTGCTTAAGAGTGTTAGGTTGTTGGAATTGATAGAGGAATTTGCTTAGAGATCATTGTAGAGAACTGTGTGTGGTGATAAATTGAACAGAACTTTACAGAGTTGAGAGAATCGTTGAAATCGAGAAAAAAATCGACCCAGCCCAGAAAAATCGGCCGATTTTTGTGAAGAACAGGCCGATTTTTAGGACTTAGAATGGATCTCGTAAAGAGGATAACCAGAAACACGGGGAAGAAGAAGGGATCTTCTTCCAAAGCCCCTGCCCCACCTCCACCACCACCTACCAACATCCCTAAGCTCCCCCCTCCCTTATCCAAACACAAGAAACGCTACGAACGCATTGTAGATCGTCCATTCACCCCTCCTTGCTACATTGTACTTGATGACTTAGATTCGTTATATGTTCGAGAGGATGTTGATATGATGCTTGATAGAGCAGGGTTGAGACAGTTTGCTACGATCAGGGAAGATGCTTATAGGGAGATCACCCTAGAATTCCTTAGCACATTTGAGCACGATCCTAGGGAAAGGATGGTCACTTTCCGCCTCATGAGCCAAGACCACACTTTGTCTATTGATGCTTTTGGCGACTTGTTTGGCTTCTCCTATTCCGATGCAGGCACGTTTGCTAGAGGTCTTAGTGCTAGTGATTTTTGGGAGACTATTTCCGTAGGTGAGTACGGAGGGGATAAGTGGAGACCCGGAAACTCCAAGGAGACAAGTATGTACAACCTTTCATTTAAGGTAGTGCATAGGATACTTAGTGAGAGTTTGTTTGCCCGGACGGAGACTCCGCAGAAGCTCAAGGCTGATGAGCTTTTCATCCTCTATTGCATGACATCCACACCACACCCGACATCTCCACCATGCTTGCTGACTATCTAGGAAAGATAGCCAACAAAGCCAAGGGTGACATATGTGCAGGAGGTTTAGTCACTCATGTGGCTAAGACTCTAGGTTATGACTTCTCAGGATGCACTCTAGCTGAGAGTGCCCTTCCTTTAGGCTCACAGAGATTGGTGGTTCGACATGTCTTGATTCCTCGAGGGAGAGGAACTCTTCATGTGCCGATGCCATGGCACAGGGATCCGAAGAAGAAGCCATCCGAGATCATATGGAAATCCGAATACACCATTCGGAATAAGAGGAACTGGAAGGAGACCTTTGAGGCGATGCTTGAGGAGTTCTCACCTCCTACTTACTATGACGATGCTGCAGGTGATTCAGACGAGGAGGATGATGATGGAGGACAGGAGACCATGCTCGAGTTCGAGAGTGATACTCATAGCGGGCATGCTACAGACGCCATGGACACTGACACCCATGGAGCAGGGCCGAGCAGGACTAGTAGGCAGGATGAGGAGACGGAGGATGACATGCAGCCACCTCGACACTCTTATGCACATGCTCCAGGCCCTAGAGAGGATGCCGAGCTCCACGCCACTTCAGGGAGTTAGTCACCAGCTTCCAGAGTCTCAGCACCGACTACCGCACCCTCCACACCGATTACCAGACCCTGAACACCCAGTTCAGGAACTATAGAGAGGAGACGGACGCTAGGCATTCATCCTATGATGGCCAGATGAGGGACATGTACTACCACCAGTTCGGCCACTTCTACGACCCCTCCGCACCGATGTATCCATATCCACCACCTCCACCGCCGACAGAGGATTGAGCGTCTACATCTTTTACATTGTAAGTATTTTTCTCCTTCTTATGCTTAATTTTCACATTGGGGACAATGTGGATGTTAAGTATGGGGTGGGGGTACTTACAATACCTTATGTTTCATTCTAGCACTCTATGTACTTTCCACTACTCTTGACATATTGGCTTGTAATAACTCCTGCACTACCGCTTTCTATTATGACACTTGCATTGGCATTTGCATGAACTCTTTCAAAATCTATGAATTTTCAAGAATTTTAAGTGCTTCTTATATGGAAATGACCTCTATGATGAAAATTGTGTATATGGATAGGTAAAAAGATGCTTAGTTGTGTTGAGATCTTGATTATAGCATGAACGAAATTGCTTTTGTTACTTGAAAACATGAATAAATTATATGATTTAGTTGTTTTGATAAGAGAATGAAATAATAGTCGAAGCTATATTGAAAGTTCTTTTGCATCATTTAAGGATGACTAAGGCAATTCACTTCTTTTCTTTTCTCATATCTTGATCATGCTAGCTCCTCAATGAGATATGTAACCCTCCTCTTACCATCCGGGAATTAGGATAGGTGATTGAAAAAAGCATGTTTGATGTGGGAGGGCCAAGAAAAATGTATTGAAAAAAAAAAAAGTGCAAAAATTCATAAGTTTGGGGACGTTGAACATGAGGATGAGTAACTCGGCACCATTCACATAGCCGGGTGTTTGTGTCTTGCCAAAGTCCGAATGAACGACAAGTCCTAACGGGATATGGTATGTGCATCAAGGGTTTGAGGCATCTCGAAATTGAGAAAAGCCAATCTCCTAGGCTTCGGTTTTTGTGCACCGTTGTCCATACTCTCAAAAAGTAAAGTATAATGAAAGCAAAGCTTTCTACATGCGAAGCATGTGCGGTGAAGAAAATCCTTGAAAGTGTTATGTGTTCCTTTTTCCCGGATTAGTACCACAATAGCCAAAAAAAGAGTCCCTTCCCTTAATACGTTTCTTGAGCCTTTTCCTTTGAATTGAAGACCTTGAGACTTTTATGCATATGTTTAAGACTTAATGGCCTAGATTTGTTTGATTTTGATTATCTTTACACCCTTATCATGTTCTTTATTTATACTTTCAAGAAAGAAAAGGGAGTTTGTTCATCTTATAATCATTATTGATATATGCTTTGCCCTTTTTGCCTTGAAATATCACTTTGAGGATGATCCAATAAGAAGAAGCACTACCAAAAGAAAAATTTTGAGTTTTCATACATGCATAATCCATGACATCTTACATTCTAAATTTGAGTCTTGCTTAGGGACAAGCAAGAGGCAAGTATGGGGTATTTTGATGACATGAATTATGTACCATCATATTCATGCATATTGCAGCACATCATCTCTATTTACCTTGCATTTGGAGGGATTTTGCATACCTTTTATGTTCTATTCAATCAAATGTCGGAAATAGAGATCTACACGAGATTATGATGAATTGCAGGTAAATAGGGTTGAAGTGGAAGCAAGAAATGGAGCAAGAAGCATCTAAGGATGTTAAGGAAGCTAAAGGAGTCTTTGGAGCATCACAAAGAGCTAAGGAATTGCAAAGGAGAAGCATAGAAGACGAACCAAAAGAAGAGCACTTTCTGTTGAAGAAAATCGTTCTAATTTACACATAAATCGGACGATTTTCACACATTGAAATCAAACGGTTTTGTACCAAAATCGACTAGGTCGATTTTCTTCACGATTCAGCCAAATGAAAAGACGACATAAAGCCCAATTAATTTGGGCTAGGGGAGGGTTTTGCCAAACGGCCCATCTGCAAGAAAGTATAGAGGAGAACCCTAGGAACGAAAACGAATACTTCGCACGGGAGAATCTTTACACGTTTGTGAGAAATCAACGATTCTTGGAGAGAGATTGAAGAGCTTTTGCCGGAAAGTCATTCTTGATCTTTGATTGTGAGATTTCTTGATCTATTGCATCATTTGTGGTTTGTGAACATAATACTGAGTTGTTGAGAGATACTTTGAGTAGTTTTGATAATTGTTGACAGATTTGATAAGTTATTGAATTTTTCATTCAAGATTTGGTTTCTTTGCGATTTTTCACTCAAGAATTAATTTGATTCGATTTTGAAAATGGTTGGCTAAAACCATTGTGATTCTGGGGAGAATAGTTGATGATTAAGGCTTAGATGATGATAGACTGAACTCATTCAAACATTAGGACCCTGAGAGTTTAGATTTTGGTTTTGCGACAACAGGAAAATCGGACTGTTCTTGAGGAAAATCGGCCGATTTTCTTATGAACAGGGCGATTTATTCTTCTGACGAACTTTAATTGAATTAATCTTTATCAAAACCAATCCTTGCCTAAACCCCAATCTTGATTAACCTTTCTACTCTCTAATTGAATGTATGAAGGCACTTCAAACCTCTTTCTATATTTAATAGATTAAGATTGCAAGAATTTGGGTAATAAAGAGACTTATCATTCTTTATTAAGAAGTTAAATGTGTTTTCTAATCTTTACTTTGGAGAGTCATATCCTGGAGTTTTAGATAGTTAATCCAAACATAATTCTTATCTTTAGATCTTTCTATATTGCAGCCTCAACAACCCTTCTAGAGAGAACCTATAGATTAGTCATATAGGTTTCGGAACTTCATCGTACGAATCCTACCTTTGAACATTTAATCTTGGCAACATAAATTCTGTCCTAATTCTATAGAAGTGTCTTGAATCGAAAGCCTAAATCGGATACTTGAATCCTTGGAATCATTTCTCTCTTATTAAATCACAAAAGTTTTTATACTTCTGCTAGATAACTGATTTCGAATTTATTCTCACCAAATCCCTGAGTTCGACTCTGGAATTCTTACCTTTCTACAGCCGATCCGTACACTGCGGGTTCGCTTTGCTTTTGAGTTATAGATATAAATTTAAGACTTTGACGCACACCCTTTAGGGGCGAACAATTACCATACCTCTCAAACAGAGGGCAATGCCTACTAACAATTTGATGGAATGTCGAACAAACATATTAAAACATCCGAGTATGAGGTATTTTATCAGACATTTACATTATTGGCTTCATTTTTTTTACTTTTGTTCTTCATATAAATTTCTTTTGCCAATTTTTGGGATAGAACCGAGATAGGAGTTCAAAATTCTAGGTCTCCTTTTGATCTCAGTACCTTGCAGGTAAAATGCTTGCACATTTAAGTTTGCAATCTTGAATATAAGAAATACTAGATGTTATCTCTCTTTGTATCTCTACTACCGAAGATCTTTGAAATTGATCTATGTAGTTTAAAAATAATAAATTTGAATTGTAACCTTGCGGTTTAATGGTACATCAACCACAAGGTTCGCAGTCATCTTATCTTACTATACTATATTTTTAGTTTTCGAGGGACATTAAATTCATATTAAAGTCTTACATTCATTGATCCAATTCCTGAACTTTTTACTAAAGCCAAATTTTTCTAAGACTAGTTTTAGAAATTCCCATTCTACTTTGTCATAGGCATTTTCCATATCAAGCTTTATAGCCATCTTTACCTTTCTTTGATCTAAGTCCATGAGATATTTCATGAGCTGTAAGTACAGTGTCGTGTATTGATCTATTTTTTGTGAAAGCACTCTAAAGAGGGTGAATAAGATTTGGAACAATCAAGCTTAGTCTTTTTGCTAGAATTTTAGCAATAATTTTGTATATCGTCAATCATAAGCTTATTGGTGTGTAATATTTTTAGCTTTCGAGGGACATTAAATGATTCATATTAAAGTCTTACATTCATTGATCCAGTTCCTAAACTTTTTACTAAAGCCCAATTTTTCTAAGACTAGTTTTAGAAATTCCCATTCTACTTTGTCATAGGCATTTTCCATATCAAGCTTTATAGCCATCTTTATCTTTCTTTGATCTAAGTCCATGAAATATTTCATGAGCTGTAAGTACATTGTCGTGTATTGATCTATTTTTTGTGAAAGCACTCTAAAGAGGGGGAATAAGATTTGGAACAATCAAGCTTAGTCTTTTTGCTAGAATTTTAGCAATAATTTTGTATACCGTCAAACATAAGTTTATTGGTCTGCAATGTGATGTTTTTGATGGATTATCAATTTTTGGTAGAATGGCAATAAAACTGTGTCTGAGTTGTTTTAGAATTTTGCCATGTTTGTTTTATAAGATTCTCACAATCCGGTCATTGCAACCACATGGATTCAAATTTAAATGGTTTGTTATAGATATTGTTGTGTGTGTTTTGTATATCAACAGAGATCATACAATTGTCAGACTAGGTAAAAGCATGGTTCCTTGTATGGATTTTGAGGTATTCTTTTGAATGACCTCAGTGGAAGCCATTGTCCTATCTAGTTTTTCATATGTGTTGTTATCACCATCGTTCTTTTTTTCCATGTGAACTATTTGCCCTTAGTTGAGAGATCAATGAGATTGCATTGTTGCGTAAAGTTTTTCAAGTGTTCAAATTTATTGATCGGTGACGGCGCACCCCCTTTTTTACTTGTGGGTCCCATTAGTTCATTATAGTCTCCTATAATAATATTTGGTTTATTGATGACAAGTATTTCTGATGTTAGTTGAGACCAAAACTCCTTTTTGGCTTGCTCATTTGGTGGGCCATATATGAAGGTAATAAATTGTTTCAAAGGTTGTACGTGAATTTGTATGTTTGATATTTAGAAATTTAGCATGAGATTTAAAAATCTCCACTTTTTCTTCTTTCAAATGGTACTCCTTCCAGATAAGGCACAATCCACATGCATACCCATTGGCAGGAATGAAACTCATTTTGTCAAAACCAACAGTTTTCCACATGTTTTCGTTTGGTTATACGTTTGCTTTTGTTTCAACCAACATAATCATTTGTGCACTATGATTTTGTTTGGGTGGTAGAGGCCCAACATTCCTACCTTTTGATCCTTTTGAAGTTTATTATGTTTCATTTGATATGTTGTATGTTTCATCTTTGTCTCCACCCTTTGGGTTAATTTCTCATTCCATTGGAGAAAGTCACACCGTTGCTCACAATGCTGACTCATACGACTGACACATTTTCTTTATTTAGAATACGGTTTATTTTATTATCGTGATTCGACATGTCTATAATGGAATTAATCCCTTGGATCAAATCAAAATTAAATGGTGCTTCTATTACCTTTATTAAACACGTTGGAATGACTGATTAGAAAATCAACATAGTGTTTTTTGGGGTTTTGGAACGAAATTGTCAAGTACAAAGGCAACTTGAAATCACATTGCTTATATTTAGTTTTTGAGGTGTAGCATGAGGGGTCTAAGATATAGGTTAGCTGTGTGATCAGCTGCATAAAATTATAGTCTAAAGACTTATAGTCGTCACTGTACTCCAGTTTTTCTAGGAATACATGGAGTTTGCTTGTGTTTTTGTGTTTTTGTGTTTTCGTTGTAACCAGAGGTCAATCAATGTATTCCCGGATCTAAAAGACAAGAGCCGAGGGAGATCGAGATGAAAAGACCCCATTATATGCCTCAACGATCAATAATGAGAAAGAGCAACAAAAAGCCTTTTTTCATGGGAACAATTAGCGTGAGATGGGTTAATATATCCCCACAAAAGGAGGAATTTGTTCAAAAGCTTGTCCATTTTTCTTTGGACTATTGCAAGATTTGTTGTTCTCTTTGTGTTGACTGACAGTGATGTGGGCTTGATGTTGCAATTCCCGGTCTAGATTGAAAGTCCTCGACGGAAGCAAATCTCGGTTAAAATCAATGAAATCTCGGGCGAGATTTAATGAAGAATAGACCGATATTTATCAAAACTCAGAATGTGGAATAATGAATGATATGGAAAGTGCTACGCTAGAAAGTTACCACGCAAAAGCCTTACAATTTACACTCAATCTATTTTCCTAATCTACCTAGAGAACCCACGGTGTATGGGTCGTTTCGTAGCATGGAAAGTATTCTGAGGTCGAACACAAAGACTAAAGTGAAATTGAATCATGCAATGGTCATGGATAGTATGAGTCTAAACTAAGAAAAGGGGAAAAAATAAAGAAATAAAAATCATAACGTTTTTGGATGGTTTTTATGTTGATCAATCAAGGATCTCAATCATGCAAGGTTATCAATCAATCAACAACACAAACAGTTAATATAAGATCAAAGTATGAAAAGCGGATTCTAGAGATTCGGACTTCCGGTTATGGCATGGACTCAAGCCTCTAATCAACAAAGGACAAGTTGCGGTATGTTGGGCTATGGTGTTTCACTAATGAGAACAATCACCGGGTAAGTCTCATGTTCACTAGTCCCACACCAAGGTCCTATTACCGGGTAAGTCTGAAGGAACCTATGGTTTGGAATTCTACACAAACCGGACCACTACCTAAGGGTCAAATCTCTCCTTACCGGGTAAGTCTCGGAAAAGACAAGTCTTAAGCACGATCCTAGCACACTCAATCCAGTAGAGGCATTTTTGGCTCACTACTACCTAGAGTTCATCATCATTTATACCTAAGAGCGGGAATTACCAGGTAAGTCTCATCCCTCACTCAATTTACTAACATAGGTCACCCTAATGCTAGATTAAGCTCAACAAACACTAGGATTTCATCTCTCAAACTTCCTAACATGTAGATACATCATAATAAGAACGACTAGACACGGATCTCGGGTGAATCATGAACATCTCAGCCAAAATGGCATGAAGAATAGGCCGAGATCTTAAATTGAGCTAGAGTTTGAGCAAGCAAGCTATCCTAAGATACATTCAAGTATATTCTATCATCATCCTAGCCATAAACCTTCCATCCATCACCCTAGAATCACATCTTACTTAGCCAACGATAATCATCTCATGATCATTCATCATCATATCAACATACATGCATACCATAGTTAAAAAAATGAGAAGTAAAGGAAATGAAAACAAGACTTAGCTGAATAATGAGTTTAAAACAAGCTTACAACTCTCCAAGTAGATTCAAACAGATCCAACAATCTCTTACAAGTTTCCTCACTATAAGTCTCTCAAAGTCACTCTAAATCTATGAAATGTGTCTTCTTCTTCTTCTTCTTCAATAGAAGTGTTTCTTCCTCCTTCTCTCACACAATAGATGATGAAAATTACAAAATGTGGATCCCCTACAAAAGTGTCCAACCTACCATACAACCCCTCACTCAACCAAGGAAAAGCAACGGTCGGAAAATAGGATGAAGAACCGGTAGGTGAATAACAAGGATAAAAGATACTCTAGTAGGGGAGTTGAATAGAGTATGAGAACTTTTTGCAAAACCAATCTCAAGTCCTTGAAACCAATTTAAGGGTCTTGATGTCGATGTGAGCTCTTTGTGATACCTTGATTTCAAGGGCTTTGAAACAACTTTCAAGGGCCTTGACTTTGTACTCTTGCAAAACAAAGTTAGTCACAATAAAGCAAGATATAGTGTGGAATGTAAAAGATCGACACAAGGATATGCTTACGAAGTTCGGCTCTAAATAGCCTACTCTTTGTCCCAGGGTATAGCTTTAGGATCTAACTATCTATTATCAACTTCAAAGAGTCCTAGATACAAACTAGAAGAAATCTCCTTCTTCTCTCACTATAGCCAATGCTACGATCTAGCTCCAACTCTTCACCTTGCTATAATAGTCTAGTTACTTAGTAGAGTAACGCACACTCGAGTATAACAATCTTTAGATATACCAATGGAGCTCTCGAGTTTTATCTCTCTCTAGGGGATACAACTTTTTAGAGAAATAGAGAAAGAAAAACTATTTGATCGAATGGAGATGTTTTGGATCGCTTGAAGACTTTTGATGTTTTCGTGTAAGCTTCTGTACTTTGTTCTTCAATCACTATCTTTATATATAGTCTTCTATGGAGAGGTCTTCTAGCCGTTGGAAAGATGACCGTTTGAAGATCATTCTTCTTCTTCATGAAGATCGCTTCTTGGTTGAGATGAGATAGACGTTTTGGATCTTCATCTCCTGAGAACACATTGTTCTCTCGGCTCCTTAATCTTCTTGTATTTGTTGTGATAATATAAATTCCAGAGGAGAGAATATCCCGGCTCCTTAATCTCCTGAGAACACGTGTATCTTTATCTCCTGAGAACACGTCGTCGTCGTCGTCATCATCATCATCGTCTGACGGTAATTCATCCTTTCTTGATTTTAATGCCAGATTCTTAATGTTGGATGGGAGCTCTCCATCTTCTTCACCAAGAACCATTTCATGTGTGATGAGTTTTCCAAGGAGGTCATCAAAAGGAAGAGTTGAGAGATTCTGAGCTTCTTCGATGGTAGTCATCTTTGGTCCCCACTTGGCTTTAGGTAGGCTCCTTAAAACCTTCCTAACTTTTTCTTCATTTGTGAAGACCTTCCCTAGTGAATCCAAGTTGTTCACGATTTAAGTGAATCTTGTGAACATTTCTTTGACTGGTTCATTTGGATTCATCTTGAATAGCTTGTATTGTCTGAGGAAGATGCTTATCTTTGTGTCCATGACTTGACTTGTTACTTCGTAAGTGACAACGAGTTTGTCCCATATTTCCTTTGCAATTTTGCATGATGAAATGCGGTTGAGTTCGTTGGCATCTAATCCGCAGTAGAGTAGGTTCATAGCTTTGTAGTTCTTTGACACACTGTCCAAGTCAGCTTGTGTGAAATCAGCTTCCTTCTTTGGGACTTGGACACCTTCAACCGTCTTAGTTGGGACTTTGGGGCCATTCTAAATGATGCTCCATGATCAATAATGAACATATGCATGAGTGCTCTCTAATGGGCAAAGTTGTTGCCATAGTTGAGAGGTGATCTCGCTGAGGATCTTCCTTGAGCAAATCCTCCATCACCTACAAGATTGATGATTACTCTCACTGATGGTCAAATCAATAAACGTGAGTCTAGCTCTGATACCAATTGAAGAACCGGTAGGTGAATAAAAAAGATAAAAGATACTCTAGAGGGGGGGGGGTTGAACAGAATATGAGAACTTTTTGAAAAACCAATCTCAAGGCTTTGAAACCAATTTCAAGGGCCTTGATGTTGATTTGAGCTCTTTGTGATACTTTGATTTCAAGGGCTTTGAAACAACTTTCAAGGGCCTTGACTTTGTACTCTTGCAAAACAAAGTTAGTCACAATAAAGCAAGATATTGTGCGGAATGTAAAAGATCGACACAAGGATATGTTTACAAAGTTCGGCACTAAATAGCCTACTCTCCGTCCCAGGGTATAACCTTAGGATCTAACTATCTATTATTAGCTTCAAAGAGTCCGAGATACAAACTAGAAGAAATCTCCTTCTTCTCTCACTGTAGCCAATGCTACTATCTAGCTCCAACTCTTCACCTTGCTATAATAGCCTAGTTACTTCGCAGAGTAACACACACTCGAGTATAACACTCTTTAGATATACCAATGGAGCTCTCGAGTTTTATCTCTCTCAAGGGGATAAAGCTTTTTAGAGAAAGAGAGAAAGAAAAACTATTTTATCGAATGGAGATGTTTTGGATCGCTTGAAGACTTTTGATATTTTCGTGTAAGCTTCTGTACTTTGTTCTTCAATCGTCATCTTCATTTATATTCTTCAATGGAGAGGTCTTCTAGTAGTTGGAAAGATGACCGTTTGAAGATCATTCTTCTACTCCATGAAGATCGCTTCTTGGTTGAGATGAGATAGACGTTGTGGATCTTCATCTCCTGAGAACACGTTGATCTCTCGACTCCTTAATCTTCTTGTATTTGTTGTGATAATATCAATTCCAGAGGAGAGAATCTTTGTGCTTTAGGTTGAGGATCTTAATTTCCCGGTTGAGATCTTCGTTCAAGCATATCTTCTTGTTGAGCAAATCTTTCCTAGAAGATCTCTTTTAGCGATTTGAATTCCTTTAGCGTGCAGCCTTGACTTCTTTGTTCCCTTGGAATTCATTTCAAAGACTCCGTCGTTTCAACACTCTAAACTCCTTGTCTTTCAAGGTCTTCCAAGATCCTTTGAAGTGTCTAGCAAAACCTGCATTTATTCAATACAAACAACCAAACCAAACCAAGCAACTTGATATATAATCAATAAATTGCTACTGTATTAAACTACTTCATTTTTGTTTACGTCTTCCATGATCAACACCTATACAACTTTATAATCAAGGTGGAGTTTTCATAGGAGATGTGTGCCAAGTGTCGTGACTCTTTGCACAAGAATCTCGGTTGCTCCAAAGGTCATCTTGGCCGAGATGCTTGTGGGATGGAACGAGATTTATGGCTGAACAGCTTGGATCATGGCTAACCATCATCCGGTGCATGGCTCACACCAACTAAGGTCCTTGCGTTCTTCTTTCTTCCAAGCTTGCTTTTTAGGAACCTTTAGTTCGAACCGCCACGAGGCTTGATCCTCGAATGTTATCAATAATGTCTAAAAGCTCCCCAAAATACCTACAAAACCGACTAAAGCTCATGTAGACGTCTATTCTAGCAATATGACTCGATTAAGCGTAAACGTCACGAACTAAGGCAAAACTATGCATGTATGAAGGAAAAAACTATCTAAAAGAATGTCTAAACTAGTGTCATAAATCAGGTCATCAGAAAGATAAAATGATGATTGATGGAATGAAATATGATAAGTATAGAAAGATATGATCCAAGATAATCCCGCAAAGAACATTGGCCAATGATGTGTCAAAACCCCTAAACGAAGAGCTTACCTTAACCCTCACTTATTTAACCTACTCAAGTCTACTAAGTAAGACAAGCACAAGGAGGGACTTGTATTGACTATGAGCACCAACCTTCAAAAATATTAACACATACAAGCACAATCAAGCAAGGAATTCACAACGATTCAATCAAATGCTCTCTCTTTTGATTGAATAGGAATGAACAAAATACAAACTTCAAAAACGTAGTATGGGAACTTTTTGAAACACCAATCTCAAGGCCTTGAAACCAATTTCAAGGGCCTTGATGTCGATTTGAGCTCTTTGTGATACTTTGATTTCAAGGGCTTTGAAACAACTTTCAAGGGCCTTGACTTTGTACTCGTGCAAAACAAAGTTAGTCACAATAAAGCAAGATATAGTGCGGAATGTAAAAGATCGACACAAGGATATGTTTACAAAGTTCGCTCTAAATAGCCTACTCTCCGTCCCAAGGTATAACCTTAGGATCTAACTATCTATTATCAGCTTTAAAGAGTCCTAGATACAAACTAGAAGAAATCTCCTTCTTCTCTCACTGTAGTCAATGCTACGATCTAGCTCCAACTCTTTACCTTGCTATAATAGCCTAGTTACTTTGCAGAGTAACACACACTCGAGTATAACACTCTTTAGATATACCAATGGAGCTCTCGAGTTTTATCTCTCTCAAGGGGATAAAGCTCTTTAGAGAAAGAGAGAAAGAAAAACTATTTGATCAAATGGAGATGTTTTGGATCACGTGAAGACTTTTGATGTTTCCGTGTAAGCTTTTGTACTTTGTTCTTCAATTGCCTTCTTCCTTTATAGTCTTCTATGGAGAGGTCTTCTAGCCGTTGGAAAGATGACCGTTTGAAGATCATTCTTCTTCTCCATGAAGATCGCTTCTTGGTTGAGATGAGATAGACATTGTGGATCTTCATCTCCTGAGAACACGTTGATCTCTCGACTCCTTATTCTTCTTGTATTTGTTGTGATAATATCAATTCCAGAGGAGAGAATCTTCGTGTTTTCGGTTGAGGATCTTAATTTTCCGGTTGAGATCTTCGTTCAAGCAAATCTTCTTGTTGAGCAAATCTTTCCTAGAAGATCTCTTTTAGTGATTTGAATTCCTTTAGCATGCGGCCTTGACTTCTTTGTTCCCTTGGAATTCATTTCAAAGCCTCCGTCGTTTCAACACTCTAAACTCCATGTCTTTCAAGGTCTTCCAAGATCCTTTGAAGTGTCTTGCAAAACCTTCATTTATTCAATACAAACCACCAAACCAAACCAAGCAACTCGATATATAATCAATAAATTGTTAGTGTATTAAACTACTTCATTTTTGTTTACGTCTTCCATCATCAACACCTATACCACTTTATAATCAAGGTGGAGTTTTCATAGGAGATGTGTGCCAAGTGTCGTGACTCTTTGCACAAGAATTTCGGTTGCTCCAGGGGTCATCTCGGCCGAGATGCTTGTGGGATGGAACGAGATTTATGGCTGAACAGATTGGATCATGGCTAACCATCATCCGGTGCATGACTCACACCAACTAAGGTCCTTGCGTTCATCTTTCTTCCAAGCTTGCTTTTTTGGAACCTTTAGTTCGAACCGCCACGAGGCTTGATCCTCGGATGTGATCAATAATGTCTAAAACCCCCCCAAAATACCTACAAAACCGACTAAAGCTCGTGTAGACATGTATTCTAGCAATATGACTCGATTAAGCGTAAACGTTACGAACTAAAGCAAAACTATGCATGAATAAAGGAAAAAACTATCTAAAAGAATGTCTAAACTAGTGTCATAAATCATGTCATCAGAAAGATAAAATGATGATTGATGGAATGGAATATGATAAGAATAGAAAGATATGAACCAAGATGACCCCGCAAAGAACATTGGTCAATGATGTGTCAAAACCCCTAAAAGAAGAGCTTACCTTAACCCTCACTTATTTAACCTACACAAGTCTTCTCAATAAGACAAGCACAAGGAGGGACTTGTATTGACTATGAGAACCAACCTTCAAAAAGATTAACACATACAAGCACAATCTAGCAAGGACTTCACAACGATTCAATCAAATGCTCTCTAACAAAATACAAACTTCAAAAACATAGTATGGGAACTTTTTGAAAAACCAATCTCAAGGCCTTGAAACCAATATCAAGGGCCTTGATGTCGATTTGAGCTCTTTGTGATACTTTGATTTCAAGGGCTTTGAAATAACTTTCAAGGGCCTTGACTTTGTACTCCTGCAAACAAAGTTAGACACAATAAAGCAAGATATAGTGCGGAATGTAAAAGATCGACACAAGGATATGTTTACAAAGTTCGGCTCTAAATAGCCTACTCTCCGTCCCAGGGTATAGCCTTAGGATCTAACTATCTATTATCAGCTTCAATGAGTCCTAGATACAAACTAGAAGAAATCTCCTTCTTCTCTCAATGTAGACAATGCTACGATCTAGCTCCAACTCTTCACCTTGCTATAATAGCCTAGTTACTTCGCAGAGTAACACACACTCGAGCATAAAACTCTTTAGATATACGGAGCTCTCGAGTTTTATCTCTCTCTAGGGGATAAAGCTTTTTAGAGAAAGAGAGAAAGAAAAACTATTTCATCGAATGGAGATATTTTGGATCGCTTGAAGACTTTTGATGTTTCTGTGTAAGCTTCTATACTTTGTTCTTCAATCGCCATCTTCATTTATAGTCTTTTATGGAGAGGTCTTCTAGCCATTGGAAATATGAACGTTTGAAGATCATTCTTCTTCTCCATGAAGATCGCTTCTTGGTTGAGATGAGATAGACGTTGTGGATCTTCATCTCCTAAGAACACGTCGATCTCTCGACTCCTTAATGTTCTTGTATTTGTTGTGATAATATCAATTCCAGAGGAATGAATCTTCGTGCTTTCGGTTGAGGATCTTTATAAGATCTTAATTTTCCGGTTGAGATCTTCGTTCAAGCATATCTTCTTGTTGAGCAAATCTTTCCTAGAAGATATCTTTTAGTGATTTGAATTCCTTTAGCTTGCGGCCTTGAATTCTTTGTTCCCTTGGACTTCATTTCAAAGCCTCCGTCGTTTGAACACTCTAAACTCCTTGTCTTTCAAGGTCTTCCAAGATCCTTTGAAGTGTCTTGCAAAACCTCCTCTTATTCAATACAAACCACCAAACAAAACCAAGCAACTCGATATATAATCAATAAATTATTAGTGTATTAAACTACTTCATTTCTGTTTACGTCTTCTATCATCAACACCTATACAACTTTATAATCAAGGTGGAGTTTTCATAGGAGATGTGTGCCAGGTGTCGTGACTCTTTGCACAAGAATCTCGGTTGCTCTAGGGGTCATCTCGGCCGAGATGCTTGTGGAATGGAACGAGATTTATGGCTGAACAACTTGGATCATGGCTAACCATCATCCGGTGCATGGCTCACACCAACTAAGGTCCTTGCGTTCTTCTTTCTTCCAAGCTTGCTTTTTTGGAACCTTTAGTTCGAACCGCCACGAGGCTTGATCCTCGGATGTGATCAATAATGTCTAAAAACTCCCCAAGATACCTACAAAACCGACTAAAGCTCGTGTAGACGTCTATTCTAGCAATATGACTCGATTAAGTGTAATATCCGGAATTTTTATTCCGTTTGATTCCGAATCAATTCGGACTTCGAGCCAATGACGGTTTCCCATTCTATCTAGTATTTCTTTCTTCACAAATTTTATCATTTTATGTAGAATTTAATTCATATAAAATGATAAAATTATATCAAACCCTAATTCTTAAAATTATTTATTATTTTATGTAGAATTTAATTCACATAAAAGAATAGAATTATATCAAACCCTAATTCTTATAATTAATTCTTAACGACGAATTTAGACAAGATCATGACAAGGCTGAGACGAGACTGTGACAAAGCTGTAACGAGACCATGACAAGCTGTGACGAGGCCCAAACAAGCAGTTGAAAAGGCCCAGACAAGCAGTTGACAAGGCCAGGCAAGCAGTTGACAAGGCCAAACAAGCAGTTGACAAGGCCCGGACAAGCAGCTGACAAGGCCCACACAAGCCCTGACGAGATCATGACAAGGCTGAGACGAGACTGTGACAAAGCTATAACGAGACCATGACAAGCTGTGACGAGGCCCAAACAAGCAGTTGACAAGGCCCAGACAAGCAGCTGACAAGGCCCAAACAAGCCCTGACGAGGCCCAGACAAGGCCTGATCTCGAGTATGGCCGGCCAGCCCAAAACACACACGCTGCTTCAGCTTCTTCCTTGCCCTAGATTCTATTCACGTCTCCTAAAACTCACGTACGCCGGCACCATCTTCTCCTCCACGCAAGCTGGCAACATCCAGCGGCGCTCCCGTCCTTCGTCATCTTCCTGAGAGCGCACCGGATCTGCAGCCCCGACCCTCCTCTCTTGTAGACTCCAGCGTCGACGCTCTCTTGCCTCCAGGCCAAGCCGCATCCTTCATTAGCAACCGCCTTCTTGGACGCAAACACCTCGCTAGCGGACAGACGCGGGATCGGCTCTCCTTCCAGCCTCTGCAGTAGTGTCGAGCCCTCCAGCCTTGCGGTGTAGTGGACTTCAAGGAGACATATGCCCAGCCTCGCACCTCTGTCATTCCTCCCTCATTGTCAACACCCTCGACCCGGAACTCTACCTTCACACGCAGCAGTAGCGGACTAGCCCTAGTTACGTCTACGCTTGGCCTACACTGCCGCAGGTACGCCTCCTGGATCCGTGGGCATGCCTTCCCTGCTGCAGTCGCACGCTTGGCCACAACAGCCTTCCGCCCTCTTCTTTTCTATGCATTCGAGTCTCGGAATCGGGTAAGACTTGTACCCCTTGCTACACTACATTTCAGTCCACCTTTCCCTTGCCTAACGTGTACTAGTTCCGTTTTTAAACCTACTCAGAACAAGCATAAGTGAGCGGTACAAATTCAAGCGTTTTCCTGAGTTTTCGGAAGTGACAAACACTCAACTTCGGGTCCAGATTTGGTTAAGTTAGACTTCTTCTTTTTGGCTGGTTTTCGGATATGTCATAGACAGTAGTACATAGTATAACATACTAAAATTTGGGAAGAATCGGAGTTACGGTTTGAGAGTTATTGTGTTCCAAAGTTGACACCTCATGCAGTTTTTATATATGTGCCGAGTGTTGGGGAAAACAGTAAGTGATGCTGTTTTGTGAGATGGTTTTGAATAAGCTCTTGATCTCCGTTGGACTTGAATTTTGGATATGATATGGTTGACATATTTTTGTAGAACATATTAAAATTTGAGAGGAATCCAGCGAGTGGTTTGGGATTTATGATTTTTCAAAGATGTAGTCGTAAGAAGTTTTTCTGTTGTGCTGAAATCGGTTTTGTGAGATAGTTTTAAATAGGATTTTGATCTTCTTTGCAGCTGAATTTTGGATATATTATAGATAAGATTTTATAGTATAACATATCCAAATTTGGGATAAATCCAGCGAGTAGTTTAGGAGTTATGATTTTTCAAAGTTAAGACAGTGTGTTGTTTGTTAAGTGTTGTAACCAACTTTAGAACTTTTTGTAGAAGTGATGCTTTAACAGTTTTAAAAAATTCTTTCTCCTATGAGTAGATTGGATATCATAGATGATCTAGATAATTATTTCGGAATTTTTATAAGTTTATTCGAATTTCATATTTGAAGCTGAAGTTGGACCTTAACGATCTTTCGGAAAATAGGAAAATAGGTAAATTGCCAGTTTGTAACCAAACTCATCTTTAGGAGTTAGAATATGACTTTTTAGTCTCAAATAAGAGTTTAGGCATGATATATGGAATTTTTGGAAGTTTCAGGACCAAGGGTAAAATAGTCATTTTACCATAAGTTGGTACTATATTAAATTCTGTTCTAATAGGATCTACTATCTTAGAAGTCTTAGACTTCTAATTACCTAGAAAGTGTGCTGACACACTTGTCTCCTTTGACAGGCAACCGAGTTATACAGTTACACATTGAGTTGTGAGTAAGAGAGTCGAGATTTGATTCTGGTAAGTCCACGGACTTACTTAGCTAGCTTCTTGTATGAGTGTAATGTGTATGAGTGGTGTTTGTTAGTTATGATAAACAACGAAAAACCGGATTAGGCCAACTTTATTATTTACGTAATTGACCCAAGTGTATGATAACGGATCGTGACATCATCTACCTAGCTCTTGCGAGAGTCTAGGAGGTTCCTTGCGATCAGCCCACTCCGGTAGACGGTCAGATGCATTAGTACCATTCCGCGTTGGTAAACAGGGACAGGGGCGAGGTTTGGGAATCCCTCGTGTCACCAAATAAGTATCATTAATAATGACCTATCACCTAATTAAAGATAATAAAAGGATTGAGTGTTGCATGTTGATTGTGTATGATGTGTGATTGTGCTTTTACCTTTATACTTATGCATAGAATGTTAGCTAACGGTTTTATACCGCTTGTAGATGCCTTGCAGGTTAAGACGGTTGTAGAGAGATCCGGAGGGAATGGTCAGCCGGGTCCACGTACTCATTTAGTTGGAGACGAGGTTGTCTTATATACTTCATATGCGTCGTTTTAGTACCTTTGATTTGTAAGGCTGATACATATTTTTCATGTATATATTGTTTAAAGTTTTCAAATGTTTTTAATACTTTTGTGCCTTGTTGTAAGATCCTAGTAAAATTGTTGTCAAACTAAGGTCGGGACCCATTGTGAGGTCCTAACCAGTAGCTCCCCGAGTTCTTAGAATTTGGGGTGTTACAATAATGTATCAGAGCGAGGTTGGCAACAATGGCACTTGAAATCTTCTTAAAGACCAAATGTATAAAATAACTAGAACCCGAAAGGGGTCTAAAATTTTCAAAACGGATTTATTTTTTTTCACACGCGCGCATAGTCGGGTTGTTGGGTTAGTAGTACGTTGGACCACCATCGCTCTCCGTGGATCTCTACAACTTGGATCGATATGAGTTAGCATATAGACTTATTATGATGAGTATTAATGTTTGTTATATATATGTAAACGTGTAGTTTGTTAGTATCCTAAAGGATATATTATATCCTTTAGTTGTGATATCTTGAAGCGATTATCGCCTCATGATAAATCGGTAGCAGACTTGAAGAGTTTTCAACACGAGACAAAGGACTCGGAGCTTGAATCAAGTATTATACTCGGGTGGGCATCCTAGTAACCCTTGTTAACCATCCAAAGAACTAATAGGCGAAAAAGTAAAGATGTGGAGATAATTTTGACCATAAGTACAATCAAATGAAGAAGAATTCCCGAGTCAACTCAGATTAAAGAAATAGAAGGTCATACAAGGGACTTGGTTGTATGAAGCCGAGAGATGAATTATAAGAACCATGCAAGAGACTACAAGAGTGCGGAGTAGAGATAACAGTATTGGAACGAGACATGTAGAATTGAGTACAACCAAGATTGCGGAATCAAGGACATTACCATCGAGGCGGATGCCCCATAGACCATTATGGGCATTAGAAACTAGAAGAGACAGAGTGTCAATCTGGGTGTGATAATCTAAGGTGCATGGAATGAAGACCTACAATTGATTGTAAAAGCGAAAAGGCAAACCCCACAAATGTTGAGAGGTTTTGACCTCCTCGAAGATATAAGAAGTTGATATTACCACCAACACCCGTGAAGAAAGGGGTATGGGAGAACGTCCTTGCTGGACTCGAGAATCCAAGGTAACCCGAATTATCACGGGACCTAAGACATCAAAACAGATGGTCCATGCAAGATAAACCGCAAGTGGATGAAAGTTAAGGTCATGAGAGTTGTGTAGACTTGCTTACAAGCTATAGTGGAAACCCTAGAAAGGACCATTGATGTTAGATGGACGACACAATCGGACTAGAGAAATGGAGCTAGCCCATAAGAAGCGAAAGGATGGAAGGTAGCACGAACTAAAGAAGTATAAAAGGATTGTTGTGAGCAACTGTTTACCTACTAGCGAAGAAAAATTTTGACATATCACAATTAACACGGAATGGAGACTTACAACTTAATGTAAGAGCTAAAAGGTAGACTTCACAAGCCTGGAGACGTTTTGTCTTCTTCAAAGATAAGAATTTTAAGAGGAATCACAACGCCAATATTGAAAGGATTGAAGCCCGATAACATAGTCAACAGAGATCTGGAAGGAAATATTACAAACAACGCCGATTAAGGAACCCGTGCTTGTGAGAATCGTGTGGTGGACTCAAGAGTCCAGGGTAACCCCCAACTATAATAGAACATAGGTCATCAACACAGGCGGTCCTTGTAAAGGGACTACAATTGGGAGGTAATTAAAAGTCATCGGAACTACAAGACGCTTACCATCTATCATGGAGTGTTAGGACGACTTTTGACGTCAGGTGGATGGCACTGTGAGACTTGAGAAAGAGAGTTGTTCCAAAGGAAGCAAAAGAGTGAAAGATAAGACGAACTAAAGATGGATAAAAGGATTAATCTAGTAGGTGATGTGCACCAAAAGTTTAATACCAGTAGAGGTATGAAATGGAGATATGTCAATTATAGACTGACCGATGTCAGTTGAGGATGTGCAAGTGTTGTTTGGTTTTGACGAGTTATGTACCGTTAAGAAAAGATAATTGCGACTGTGGATTTATAGGGTAGTTTTACCTACCCCTGGGAAGATTTCCTCAAATATGCAACAACAATCTTCTTAGACAACTAAAGGTATAGAGGATCGTGTTAGAGGTTACTTCTTGGTTGGTTAAGATCAAGCTCCGGTCGAGTTTGGTAGTTTGGATCCGTATTAAGAGAATTAAGAAAGTAAACGGAAGAAGTTGTTCTCCAATCGTTATTTTGTTTCATTAAGGCAACTAAGGAAGGTACTTGGTACTTCATCTGGTTAAGACTTATGGTATAATTGGAAGAAAGAGTTTGAGGTTAATCACTTGGGACTCACAGAAAATGTCCTTATGATTTATGAGTGACAACAAAATTATCAGAGTAGCACAACGGAAGTGTGGTGGGCCCTAACCCACATAGCTGAAGTTTAAGATGATGATAGTTGGTGAAACGCATTTCGCTTGGAAGGAACGTGAGATAGGTTACAGAGAGTGATTGAAAATATTGTACGGGAGCTGTATCACCCTGAAGTTAGACGGAAAAGTATGTGCATGTAAGAGTTTATAGAAGGAGATTAGTACCCTATTATGGATTCAAGTGAATAATGACGGCTTGTCACATGTTGTCAAATAACTAGTTCGGAATCCAATACGTAACGGAGTACGTTAGAGCGAGTTTTCTTGATGGATTGAGAGAAGAATTAACGATGTAATAAAAGTATTGTGCATGGTTTGCACTAGAAAGCTCAAAGTGAGTAACTACCATCCTGAGTCGAAGATACATAAGAAAGAGAAGCGACAAGAGCATACTTGCAAGCTAGTAACCGTGCTTAAGAGAAGTATAATCTCGGAGTAGATTTTTTGTGTAATGTTATGTCGGAACAAAGCCTAGTTGCGTTTTGAGTTAGAGGGCTATAATGGTCCGATAAAAGGGGAGGATATAAGAGTGCTATGTTGATAGTGTGCTAGCATTAATAGAGTAGTTATGATAAAATAACGGTGATATGAGATCACTTTGTGTCTAATACCGTCATTCCGGACATATTCTATGTCACTTAAGATCTTGGAAAATGCGTGAGAAGCCTAAGTTCGAGTTAACGATATATTAAAGATCTATAGATAATATAATAATGCCAAGTGAAGAAAGAGGATGACCACTAGATTTGATTTTTAGTTGTCTCAGTGTTAGACTTGAAAAGGGTAAAGGTGATGATTCCTTATATGAGGAATAAGATGACTGAGTAATATTAAAAGACAAGACCAAGTGGGTCATGATACGAAGAGCATTGAGCACTTGGTAAGTGTTGGTGGATGTCCAAGACCTTTGACCTGAGTGTGTAGTCAGAACCTTTTTAGAAGGTCGGAAGCAAGTGGTCATAACGAAAAGGAAGAAAGTTGAATAGATTAGAGTCCGTAGGGTCATCAAAGGATCTGGAAGTGAGTTGTGTAAGGCAACCATTTGAAGTTTTAAAGCGGTTTAGAAGTGACTGATGGACTAGTATTCCTCACCCTATTGGAGAGTGCAGCTTCAGTTTTCCACGGAGACTAAGTTTGGGAACTGAGTTTGAGAATTTCAGTTGGAGAGATACCTATCAGACACGAGTTAGGTCATCAGATTAGAGGATCAGACAGTTGAGCCGGATGATACCGGTGAGATATCCGGTAACCATTCTAGAATGGGGTAGCAGACGCTTGTGATCTAAGTACCTGAAAAGATTTAAGATTTAGTGGTTTTATGAAAAATGCCGATAGAGGCTACCTAGATATTGGGGATAGTAAGAGACGTAACATTTCAAAGACCTATGTAGCGATTGTTGTAACCTCGGGAGTGACGAGTTAGGGCTTGACCTTGTATGTGTGATATTGTTTGACTGCTTGTTTATTTCATGATTGAGTATTTAGTCAGTGATGTGTTCTTTTGGTAACCTTGATGTGCGGGATACTTAGATGTGGAAACGACGAGACTTTTGTATAGCGATCAAACACACCCATTCGGTGCCTTAAAGGCCGATCAAGATTGTCTTACCCTAAGTTTCGGGACGAGACTTATTTTGAGGGGGATCTGATGTAACGACCGAATTTTTCGTTACGTTTTGATAGGGTTACAGGAGTTTAGAAAACAAAATTAAAATTTAGTGAGACTAGGATATACAAGTTTATTTATGGAAGTTGTTTAATTAAGTACCTTGTTCTAAGTTTCGGGACGAAACTTATTTTAAGGGGGTACTGATGTAATATCCGGAATTTTTATTCCGTTTAATTCTGAATCAATTCGGACTTCGAGCTGTTGACGGTTTCCCATTCTATCTAGTATTTCTTTCTTCACAAATTTTATCATTTTATGTAGAATTTAATTCATATAAAATGATAAAATTATATCAAACCCTATTTCTTAAAATTATTTATTATTTTATGTAGAATTTAATTCACATAAAAGAATAGAATTATATCAAACCCTAATTCTTATAATTAATTCTTAACGACGACTTTAGACGATATCATGACAAGGCTGAGACGAGACTGTGACAAAGCTATAACGAGACCATGACAAGCTGTGACGAGGCCCAAACAAGCAGTTGACAAGGCCCAGACAAGCAACTGACAAGGCCCAAACAAGCCCTGACGAGGCCCAGACAAGGCCTGATCTCGAGTATGGCCGGCCAGCCCAAAACACACCCGCTGCTTCAGCTTCTTCCTTGCCCTAGATTCTATTCACGTCTCCTAAAACTCACGTACGCCGGCACCATCTTCTCCTCCACGCAAGCTGGCAACATCCAGCGGCGCTCCCGTCCTTCGTCATCTTCCTGAGAGCGCACCGGATCTGCAGCCCCGACCCTCCTCTCTTGTAGACTCCAGCGTCGGCGCTCTCTTGCCTCCAGGCCAAGCCGCATCCTTCATTAGCAACCGCCTTCTTGGACGCAAACACCTCGCTAGCGGACAGACGCGGGATCGGCTCTCCTTCCAGCCTCTGCAGTAGTGTCGAGCCCTCCAGCCTTGTGGTGTAGTGGACTTCAAGGAGACATATGCCCAGCCTCGCACCTCTGTCATTCCTCCCTCATTGTCAACACCCTCGACCCGGAACTCTACCTTCACACGCAGCAGCAGCGGACTAGCCCTAGTTACGTCTACGCTTGGCCTACACTGCCGCAGGTACGCCTCCTGGATCCGTGGGCATGCCTTCCCTGCTGCAGTCGCACGCTTGGCCACAACAGCCTTCCGCCCTCTTCTTTTCTATGCATTCGAGTCTCGGAATCGGGTAAGACTTGTACCCCTTGCTACACTACATTTCAGTCCACCTTTCCCTTGCCTAACGTGTACTAGTTCCGTTTTTAAACCTACTCAGAACAAGCATAAGTGAGCGGTACAAATTCAAGCGTTTTCCTGAGTTTTCGGAAGTGACAAACAATCAACTTCGGGTCCAGATTTGGTTAAGTTAGACTTCTTCTTTTTGGCTGGTTTTCGGATATGTCATAGACAGTAGTACATAGTATAACATACTAAAATTTGGGAAGAATCAGAGTTACGGTTTGAGAGTTATTGTGTTCCAAAGTTGACACCTCATGCAGTTTTTATATATGTGCCGAGTGTTGGGGAAAACAGCAAGTGATGCTTTTTGTGAGATGGTTTTGAATAAACTCTTGATCTCCGTTGGGCTTGAATTTTTTATATGATATGGTTGACATATTTTTGTAGAACATATTAAAATTTGAGAGGAATCCAACAAGTGGTTTGGGATTTATGATTTTTCAAAGATGTAGTCGTAAGAAGTTTTTCTGTTGTGCTGAAATCGGTTTTGTGAGATAGTTTTAAATAGGATTTTGATCTTCTTTGCAGCTGAATTTTGGATATATTATAGATAAGATTTTATAGTATAACATATCCAAATTTGGGATAAATCCAGCGAGTAGTTTAGGAGTTATGATTTTTCAAAGTTAAGACAGTGTGTTGTTTGTTAAGTGTTGTAACCAACTTTAGAACTTTTTGTAGAAGTGATGCTTTAACAGTTTTAAAAAATTCTTTCTCCTATGAGTAGATTGGATATCATAGATGATCTAGATAATTATTTCGGAATTTTTATAAGTTTATTCGAATTTCATATTTGAAGCTGAAGTTGGACCTTAACGATCTTTCGGAAAATAGGAAAATAGGTAAATTGCCAGTTTGTAACCAAACTCATCTTTAGGAGTTAGAATAGGACTTTTTAGTCTCAAATAAGAGTTTAGGCATGATATATGGAATTTTTGGAAGTTTCAGGACCAAGGGTAAAATAGTCATTTTACCATAAATTGGTACTATATTAAATTCTGTTCTAATAGGATCTACTATCTTAGAAGTCTTAGACTTCTAATTACCTAGAAAGTGTGCTGACACACTTGTCTCCTTTGACAGGCAACCGAGTTATACAGTTACACATTGAGTTGTGAGTAAGAGAGTCGAGATTTGATTCTGGTAAGTCCACGGACTTACTTAGCTAGCTTCTTGTATGAGTGTAATGTGTATGAGTGGTGTTTGTTAGTTATGATAAACAACGAAAAACCGGATTAGGCCGACTTTATTATTTACGTAATTGACCCAAGTGTATGATAACGGATCGTGACATCATCTACCTAGCTCTTGCGAGAGTCTAGGAGGTTCCTTGCGATCAGCCCACTCCGGTAGACGGTCAGATGCATTAGTACCATTCCGCGTTGGTAAACGGGGACAGGGGCGAGGTTTGGGAATCCCTCGTGTCACCAAATAAGTATCATTAGTAATGACCTATCACCTAATTAAAGATAATAAAAGGATTGAGTGTTGCATGTTGATTGTGTATGATGTGTGATTGTGCTTTTACCTTTATACTTATGCATAGAATGTTAGCTAACGGTTTTATACCGCTTGTAGATGCCTTGCAGGTTAAGACGGTTGTAGAGAGATCCGGAGGGAATGGTCAGCCGGGTCCACGTACTCATTTAGTTGGAGACGAGGTTGTCTTATATACTTCATATGCGTCGTTTTAGTACCTTTGATTTGTAAGGCTGATACATATTTTTCATGTATATATTGTTTAAAGTTTTCAAATGTTTTTAATACTTTTGTGCCTTGTTGTAAGATCCTAGTAAAATTGTTGTCAAACTAAGGTCGGGACCCATTGTGAGGTCCTAACCAGTAGCTCCCCGAGTTCTTAGAATTTGGGGTGTTACAATAATGTATCAGAGCGAGGTTGGCAACAATGGCACTTGAAATCTTCTTAAAGACCAAATGTATAAAATAACTAGAACCCGAAAGGGGTCTAAAATTTTCAAAACGGATTTATTTTTTTTCACACGCGCGCATAGTCGGGTTGTTGGGTTAGTAGTACGTTGGACCACCATCGCTCTCCGTGGATCTCTACAACTTGGATCGATATGAGTTAGCATATAGACTTATTATGATGAGTATTAATGTTTGTTATATATATGTAAACGTGTAGTTTGTTAGTATCCTAAAGGATATATTATATCCTTTAGTTGTGATATCTTGAAGCGATTATCGCCTCATGATAAATCGGTAGCAGACTTGAAGAGTTTTCAACACGAGACAAAGGACTCGGAGCTTGAATCAAGTATTATACTCGGGTGGGCATCCTAGTAACCCTTGTTAACCATCCAAAGAACTAATAGGCGAAAAAGTAAAGATGTGGAGATAATTTTGACCATAAGTACAATCAAATGAAGAAGAATTCCCGAGTCAACTCATATTAAAGAAATAGAAGGTCATACAAGGGACTTGGTTGTATGAAGCCGAGAGATGAATTATAAGAACCATGCAAGAGACTACAAGAGTGCGGAGTAGAGATAACAGTATTGGAACGAGACATGTAGAATTGAGTACAACCAAGATTGCGGAATCAAGGACATTACCATCGAGGCGGATGCCCCATAGACCATTATGGGCATTAGAAACCAGAAGAGACAGAGTGTCAATCTGGGTGTGATAATCTAAGGTGCATGGAATGAAGACCTACAATTGATTGTAAAAGCGAAAAGGCAAACCCCATAAATGTTGAGAGGTTTTGACCTCCTCGAAGATATAAGAAGTTGATATTACCACCAACACCCGTGAAGAAAGGGGTATGGGAGAACGTCCTTGCTGGACTCGAGAATCCAAGGTAACCCGAATTATCACGGGACCTAAGACATCAAAACAGATGGTCCATGCAAGATAAACCGCAAGTGGATGAAAGTTAAGGTCATGAGAGTTGTGTAGACTTGCTTACAAGCTATAGTGGAAACCCTAGAAAGGACCATTGATGTTAGATGGACGACACAATCGGACTACAGAAATGGAGCTAGCCCATAAGAAGCGAAAGGATGGAAGGTAGCACGAACTAAAGAAGTATAAAAGGATTGTTGTGAGCAACTGTTTACCTACTAGCGAAGAAAAATTTTGACATATCACAATTAACACGGAATGGAGACTTACAACTTAATGTAAGAGCTAAAAGGTAGACTTCACAAGCCTGGAGACGTTTTGTCTTCTTCAAAGATAAGAATTTTAAGAGGAATCACAACGCCAATATTGAAAGGATTGAAGCCCGATAACATAGTCAACAGAGATCTGGAAGGAAATATTACAAACAACGCCGATTAAGGAACCCGTGCTTGTGAGAATCGTGTGGTGGACTCAAGAGTCCAGGGTAACCCCCAACTATAATAGAACATAGGTCATCAACACAGGCGGTCCTTGTAAAGGGACTACAATTGGGAGGTAATTAAAAGTCATCGGAACTACAAGACGCTTACCATCTATCATGGAGTGTTAGGACGACTTTTGACGTCAGGCGGATGGCACTGTGAGACTTGAGAAAGAGAGTTGTTCCAAAGGAAGCAAAAGAGTGAAAGATAAGACGAACTAAAGATGGATAAAAGGATTAATCTAGTAGGTGATGTGCACCAAAAGTTTAATACCAGTAGAGGTATGAAATGGAGATATGTCAATTATAGACTGACCGATGTCAGTTGAGGATGTGCAAGTGTTGTTTGGTTTTGACGAGTTATGTACCGTTAAGAAAAGATAATTGCGATTGTGGATTTATAGGGTAGTTTTACCTACCCCTGGGAAGATTTCCTCAAATATGCAACAACAATCTTCTTAGACAACTAAAGGTATAGAGGATCGTGTTAGAGGTTACTTCTTGGTTGGTTAAGATCAAGCTCCGGTCGAGTTTGGTAGTTTGGATCCGTATTAAGAGAATTAAGAAAGTAAACGGAAGAAGTTGTTCTCCAATCGTTATTTTGTTTCATTAAGGCAACTAAGGAAGGTACTTGGTACTTCATCTGGTTAAGACTTATGGTATAATTGGAAGAAAGAGTTTGAGGTTAATCACTTGGGACTCACAGAAAATGTCCTTATGATTTATGAGTGACAACAAAATTATCAGAGTAGCACAACGGAAGTGTGGTGGGTCCTAACCCACATAGCTGAAGTTTAAGATGATGATAGTTGGTGAAACGCATTTCGCTTGGAAGGAACGTGAGATAGGTTACAGAGAGTGATTGAAAATATTGTACGGGAGCTGTATCACCCTGAAGTTAGACGGAAAAGTATGTGCATGTAAGAGTTTATAGAAGGAGATTAGTACCCTATTATGGATTCAAGTGAATAATGACGGCTTGTCACATGTTGTCAAATAACTAGTTCGGAATCCAATACGTAACGGAGTACGTTAGAGCGAGTTTTCTTGATGGATTGAGAGAAGAATTAACGATGTAATAAAAGTATTGTGCATGGTTTGCACTAGAAAGCTCAAAGTGAGTAACTACCATCCTGAGTCGAAGATACATAAGAAAGAGAAGCGACAAGAGCATACTTGCAAGCTAGTAACCGTGCTTAAGAGAAGTATAATCTCGGAGTAGATTTTTTGTGTAATGTTATGTCGGAACAAAGCCTAGTTGCGTTTTGAGTTAGAGGGCTATAATGGTCCGATAAAAGGGGAGGATATAAGAGTGCTATGTTGATAGTGTGCTAGCATTAATAGAGTAGTTATGATAAAATAACGGTGATATGAGATCACTTTGTGTCTAATACCGTCATTCCGGACATATTCTATGTCACTTAAGATCTTGGAAAATGCGTGAGAAGCCTAAGTTCGAGTTAACGATATATTAAAGATCTATAGATAATATAATAATGCCAAGTGAAGAAAGAGGATGACCACTAGATTTGATTTTTAGTTGTCTCAGTGTTAGACTTGAAAAGGGTAAAGGTGATGATTCCTTATATGAGGAATAAGATGACTGAGTAATATTAAAAGACAAGACCAAGTGGGTCATGATACGAAGAGCATTGAGCACTTGGTAAGTGTTGGTGGATGTCCAAGACCTTTGACCTGAGTGTGTAGTCAGAACCTTTTCAGAAGGCCGGAAGCAAGTGGTCATAACGAAAAGGAAGAAAGTTGAATAGATTAGAGTCCGTAGGGTCATCAAAGGATCTGGAAGTGAGTTGTGTAAGGCAACCATTTGAAGTTTTAAAGCGGTTTAGAAGTGAAAGATAGACTAGTATTCCTCACCCTATTGGAGAGTGCAGCTTCAGTTTTCCACGGAGACTAAGTTTGGGAACTGAGTTTGAGATTTTCAGTTGGAGAGATACCTATCAGACACGAGTTAGGTCATCAGATTAGAGGATCAGACAGTTGAGCCGGATGATACCGGTGAGATATCCGGTAACCATTCTAGAATGGGGTAGCAGACGCTTGTGATCTAAGTACCTGAAAAGATTTAAGATTTAGTGGTTTTATGAAAAATGCCGATAGAGGCTACCTAGATATTGGGGATAGTAAGAGACGTAACATTTCAAAGACCTATGTAGCGATTGTTGTAACCTCGGGAGTGACGAGTTAGGGCTTGACCTTGTATGTGTGATATTGTTTGACTGCTTGTTTATTTCATGATTGAGTATTTAGTCAGTGATGTGTTCTTTTGGTAACCTTGATGTGCGGGATACTTAGATGTGGAAACGACGAGACTTTTGTATAGCGATCAAACACACCCATTCGGTGCCTTAAAGGCCGATCAAGATTGTCTTACCCTAAGTTTCGGGACGAAACCTATTTTGAGGGGGATCTGATGTAACGACCGAATTTTTCGTTACGTTTTGATAGGGTTACAGAAGTTTAGAAAACAAAATTATAATTTAGTGAGACTAGGATATACAAGTTTATTTTGAGGGGGATCTGATGTAACGGCCGATCAAGATTGTCTGGGCTTTAAGGCACCCATTCGGTGCCTTAAAGCCCAGACAAGCAGCTGACAAGGCCCAAACAAGCCCTGACGAGGCCCAGACAAGGCCTGATCTCGAGTATGGCCGGCCAGCCCAAAACACACCCGCTGCTTCAGCTTCTTCCTTGCCCTAGATTCTATTCACGTCTCCTAAAACTCACGTACGCCGGCACCATCTTCTCCTCCACGCAAGCTGGCAACATCCAGCGGCACTCCCGTCCTTCGTCATTTTCCTGAGAGCGCACCGGATCTGCAGCCCCGACCCTCCTCTCTTGTAGACTCCAGCGTCGGCGCTCTCTTGCCTCCAGGCCAAGCCGCATCCTTCATTAGCAACCGCCTTCTTGGACGCAAACACCTCGCTAGCGGACAGACGCGGGATCGGCTCTCCTTCCAGCCTCTGCAGTAGTGTCGAGCCCTCCAGCCTTGCGGTGTAGCGGACTTCAAGGAGACATATGCCCAGCCTCGCACCTCTGTCATTCCTCCCTCATTGTCAACACCCTCGACCCGGAACTCTACCTTCACACGCAGCAGCAGCGGACTAGCCCTAGTTACGTCTACGCTTGGCCTACACTGCCGCAGGTACGCCTCCTGGATCCGTGGGCATGCCTTCCCTGCTGCAGTCGCACGCTTGGCCACAACAGCCTTCCGCCCTCTTCTTTTCTATGCATTCGAGTCTCGGAATCGGGTAAGACTTGTACCCCTTGCTACACTACATTTCAGTCCACCTTTCCCTTGCCTAACGTGTACTAGTTCCGTTTTTAAACCTACTCAGAACAAGCATAAGTGAGCGGTACAAATTCAAGCGTTTTCCTGAGTTTTCGGAAGTGACAAACAATCAACTTCGGGTCCAGATTTGGTTAAGTTAGACTTCTTCTTTTTGGCTGGTTTTCGGATATGTCATAGACAGTAGTACATAGTATAACATACTAAAATTTGGGAAGAATCAGAGTTACGGTTTGAGAGTTATTGTGTTCCAAAGTTGACACCTCATGCAGTTTTTATATATGTGCCGAGTGTTGGGGAAAACAGCAAGTGATGCTGTTTTGTGAGATGGTTTTGAATAAACTCTTGATCTCCGTTGGGCTTGAATTTTTGATATGATATGGTTGACATATTTTTGTAGAACATATTAAAATTTGAGAGGAATCCAACAAGTGGTTTGGGATTTATGATTTTTCAAAGATGTAGTCGTAAGAAGTTTTTCTGTTGTGCTGAAATCGGTTTTGTGAGATAGTTTTAAATAGGATTTTGATCTTCTTTGCAGCTGAATTTTGGATATATTATAGATAAGATTTTATAGTATAACATATCCAAATTTGGGATAAATCCAGCGAGTAGTTTAGGAGTTATGATTTTTCAAAGTTAAGACAGTGTGTTGTTTGTTAAGTGTTGTAACCAACTTTAGAACTTTTTGTAGAAGTGATGCTTTAACAGTTTTAAAAAATTCTTTCTCCTATGAGTAGATTGGATATCATAGACGATCTAGATAATTATTTCGGAATTTTTATAAGTTTATTCGAATTTCATATTTGAAGCTGAAGTTGGACCTTAACGATCTTTCGGAAAATAGGAAAATAGGTAAATTGCCAGTTTGTAACCAAACTCATCTTTAGGAGTTAGAATAGGACTTTTTAGTCTCAAATAAGAGTTTAGGCATGATATATGGAATTTTTGGAAGTTTCGGGACCAAGGGTAAAAAAATCATTTTACCATAAATTGGTACTGTATTAAATTCTGTTCTAATAGGATCTACTATCTTTGAAGTCTTAGACTTCTAATTACCTAGAAAGTGTGCTGACACACTTGTCTCCTATGACAGACAACCGAGTTATACAGTTACAGATTAAGTTGTGAGTAAGAGAGTCGGGATTTGATTCTGGTAAGTCCACGTACTTACTTAGCTGGCTTCTTGTATGAGTGTAATGTGTATGAGTGGTGTTTGTTAGTTATGATAAACAAAGAAAAACCGGATTAGGCTGACTTTATTATTTACGTAATTGACCCAAGTGTATGATAACGGGTCGTGACATCATCTACCTAGCTCTTGCGAGAGTCTAGGAGGTTCCCTGCGACCAGCCCAGTCCGGTAGACGGTCAGATGCATTAGTACCATTCCGCGTTGGTCAACGGGGACAGGGGCGAGGTTTGGGAATCCCTCGTGTCACAAAATAAGTATCATTAGTAATGACCTATCACCTAATTAAAGATAAAAAAAGGATTGTGTGTTGCATGTTGATTGTGGATGATGTGTGATTGTGCTTTTACCTTTATACTTATGCATAGAATGTTAGCTAACGGTTTTATACCGCTTGTAGATGCCTTGCAGGTTAAGACAATTGTATAGAGATCCGGAGGGAATGGTCAGCCGGGTCCACGTACTCATTTAGTTGGGGACGAGGTTGTCTTATATACTTCATATGCGTCGTTTTAGTACCTTTGATTTGCAAGGCTGATACATATTTTTAATGTATATATTGTTTAAAATTTTCAAATGTTTTTAATTCTTTTGTGTCTTGTTGTAAGATCCTAGTAAAATTGTTGTCAAACTAAGGTCGGGACCCATTGTGAGGTCCTAACCGGTAGCTCCCCGAGTTCTTAGAATTTGGGGTGTTACATTAAGCATAACTGTCACAAACTAAGGCAAAACTATGCATGAAGGAAGGAAAAAACTATCTAAAAGAATGTATAAACTTGTGTCATAAATCATGTCATCAGAAAGATAAATTGATGATTGATGGAATGAAATATGATAAGTATAGAAAGATATGAACCAAGATAATCCTGCAAAGAACATTGGTCAATGATGTGTCAAAACCCCTAAACGAAGAGTTTACCTTAACACGCACTTCTTTAACCTTACACAAGTTTTCTAATTAAGACGAGCACAAGGAGGGACTAGTATTGACCAAGAGCACCAACCTTCAATAAGATTAACACACACAAGCACAATCTAGCAAGAACTTCACAACGATTCAATTAAATGCTCTCTCTTTTGATTGAATAGGAATGAATAAAATACAAACTTCAAAAACGTAGTTGCGAATTCACACAATATTGTGGAAATATTAATCAAATCAAATATACCTAATAATCTCTCCTACTAAGACTAATTATAAGGGAGACTTTCCTATTTAAACTAGAAAAGATATCTTTAAAAGATAATCTGAGAATGATGATGTGGGACCATCTCCAACACAAGGACCAGGATGAGGCGTTGATGGTTTGTCCTTCAATATATGCTTTGACCTTTGAACGTGTAAGTGGTCCTTGTGTTGGAGATGGTCCCACATATCTTTTCTAGATGTCCTCCAAAAAATGCGCTATTGGATTGAGTGTGATAGGCTCGTTGCCTAAGACTTACCTTTTCCGAGACTTACCCGGTAAGGAGGGGTTTGACCCTTAGGTAGTGGCCGGTTTGTGTAGAATTCCCGTCCTTAGGTTCCTTGAGACTTACCCGGTAATAGGACCTTAGGTTCGAGACTAGTGGAGCATGAGACTTACCCGGTAATTGCTCCCATTAGAGAAACACCCAACTCCGAACAACCACATCTTTCCTTGGATCTTTAGAAGCATGAGTCCATTGTCATAATCGGAATTTTGAATCTCTAGAATCCGCATTTCTTACCTCTTATCTCTCATCTTTGTGTTTGTGTTTGTTTGCTTATTTGTGTTGATATATTTGTGATCCTTGTTTGATCACCCAAAACCAACAAAAAATATTGTGTTTTGCACTTTCTTTATTCCTCATCTCATCTTAGTTTAGATTTGCACTATCTTTTATCATTGAGTGACTTGATTTCACCTCAGTCCTTGTGTTCGACCTCAGAATACTTTCCTTCCTACATAACAATCCGTACACTGCGGATTTCGCTAGGTAGTTTAGGAGATTAGATCGAGTTTATAAATGTAAAGCTTTTTTTGCTACCTTTCTAGCGTAACAAGTTTTTGGCGCCGTTGCCGGGGACTAGGTCTAGATTAAGTCATTTGATTTTGATTGTTTATAGTGTTTATCTTTCTTGTTACTTTTGATCTTGTTTTGTTTTTGTCTTTGCCTTTTCATGTTTGCCATGGACGGATTGTACTTCCACGACGACCTTGACAACATGGAGTATGAGGAGTGGATGGAAAACCAAGATCGAGGACCTATCCATGATGAGTTTGAGTATTGAGAGGAGTTTAAGGCCTATCATGAGTCCCATGATCAATCTCACATGACTATTATGCCTCATGCAGAACCTCACCATCAACCTCACGATGACCGAGTGGAATCAATGCTAGAAGAAATGTTGAGGAAGATGGATGATCTAGAGAGTAACCTTGCTTCCATTTTGAGTTCCCGTATGGTGCTTGAAGCGGAAATATTTCAACAAGAGGAGGTGAGCCTTGAGGAGATCCAAGAAGTGCCCGATTCAACCATAACCATTAGAGACCTTGAAGAAGAGTTGAATGAAGCTCGGGAGCAATTGTCGCTAAGAGATTTGTCCTTGGAGGATGCAAGAAGATTGAATGTCGAGAGAGAAGAACAAATGAGGAGGGAGATTGAGGAGATTAGGCACGCTCTTATGCTAGGAGATCCTACCATCCTTCAAGGCTTACCTCCACCTTCTTCACCTTTGGAGGAGTGCAATGAAGTACTCTCACCCCCGGATATCCTTGACATCAACCCCGGAACCACACTTGAAGAGCTCACGAGGGAGGAAGAAAACAGAAAGAACCACGGCCCAGAAGGCCAAACCACGCCCGTGGTTTCAACAATTCAGCCCGTGGAAAGCTCTGTCATAGAGAGCCCTAAGTTAACTTCAACTCCTTCCAATCCTTTCTTGCTTGCCCGGAGTACACACAAAGATTGGATTCCCTTTCCTAAGGAGTCTCCCATGTTGAATGATGGAGGCAAGCATGATAGATCCATGATGGTTATGAAGCACTTCAATGAAGAATTCTTTCCAAGAATCGGCTTTCTTTGGATCATAGAGGATGAGGATGGCAAGCATTTCACCGGTGTGACCGCGGAGTACCAATGGTCTAAGTATGGGGTGGCACCTATGGTTGCAACTCCATACTATCATCAAGGAAGCAGTGATGAAGGAGTCTACTACTCGCCGGTGAAGAGAGAACTTAAAGCTTATTTAGGCATCAAGTGGCCCGTGCTTGTCATCATGGATGCTGGAAAGCGATGGTTGCTTGGACTCCTCAAGCAAACCATGGTATTCGAGGTGGATTGACATATCCACGGAGTTTGTCAAGCTAATGACCTAAAAAAAGCGCTTCTTGGGAGGCAACACAAGGGTAACAACCCTTTCCCTTTTCTCTTTTGTTTTTGTTTTGTTTTTGTGTGTTTTTGTGTTTTGTGTTTGTGTGCTAGAGTCTAGGTAATATGGAAGCCTTGCAAGGCGAGTTGATGATGATGATCCCGTTTTCAACCATGGGTGGAGCGGACGTGAGACTTGGACGGCTTGAGATGTCTTTGTTGGGTGGAAGAGCTCCCATCTCACATACACCTTGGCGCGGGTCTCGACGCCGGAATGACTATGAAGAGCTCTCTACCATGCTTGATCGATCTTCCGCACCACCACTCCACATGAGTGAACCAAAATATCGAAAACACTACATTTTTACATTGTGAGGACTTCTTTCACTCTTCTTTACTTGATTTGCACATTGGGGACAATGTGTTTTTAAGTATGGGGTGGGGTTTTCATGATTCTTAGCATGGAATGATCGCATCTAGGATAGTTTCGTTTTATTGTCACACGTTTCTTTTCATGCTTTGCATTAATATATATTTCAAAATTCCAAAAAAATCAAAAAATTTTAAAATTTTTGGTGCTTTTAGGTTTGGATATGACCCTTATGATGAGATTGTTTTGTGAATTGGCTATGGATGGCCTTGTGTGTTGAATGGATTTATGCATATGTTGACTTGAAATACTTCCCTTGAATCCTATGTATGAATTGTGATTATGATGTTTGCCTTGATTGGTTTGAGGATTGATAGTCGAAATTACATGTTAGTTCTTGCACATCATCTAGGAATGATTAAGGCAATTCATCTCTCTTCTTCTCATCTTGACCATGTTGTTTGAGCACCTCACTTAATTAAAAATTTGACCTCTTTTGACCCATCCGGGAATAGGAGCATGCTAGTGTGTTGAGTATGTGAAAAGCAAGTATGGGGTGGTGAAGTTGGTGTATGAATTTTGTGAATGAAGTTAGTTAAAAATGTGTTGTGAAAAGTGTAGAAAAAATATAGGTTTGGAGACTTTGGTTTTGATGACGAGTAACTCGGTACCATTCACATAATCGGGTGTTTGTGTCTTGCCAAAGTCGGATAAACCGAATGTCCTAACGAGCCTTGGTATGTGTGCCCGGTATGAGGCACCTCGGAAAAATCCTGAGGTCCGCTAATCACCAAGGTTTTGGCTTTTGTACACCAATGCCATTGTCTCAAAAATAAATGAAAGAAAATGAAAAAGAAAAAGAAAAGAAAAGAAAAGAAAGGAAGGAGAAAAATACACTTTGGTGGATGATGTATAAATGTGAAGTTGTGGGTGTTTAGTTCCTTTCCCGGATTTGCACCACATGACCTTAGAATATTCTCACCTTATCATCATGTTTCTTGGCCTCTTCTTTCCTAAGTCCTTGTGACCTATTTGCATATGTGTATGACTTAGTGATCTAGATTGGATATTCTCATGATCATCTTGACTTCAACATTTTTACCTTTCATGCATGCTTTCGAGTTAAGCATGATTGTCTTTCCGTGCCTTCATTCATTTAATACATGATTGCTTGTCCATTGCCATGAAACGTGACTATGAAGGTGATCCATCTTTAGAAGAACAATTCCAAAAATATTTTCAGTTTTTCTACATTCATAAATCATGTCATCTCATAGCCTATAGTTGAACCTTGCTCGGGGACGAGCAAGAGGCATGGTTGGGGTATTTTGATGACATGATTTATGACACTAGTTTAGGCACTCTTTTAGATAGTTTTCCTTTCCATTCATGCATGTTTCCACATTAGTTCATGACGTTTACGCTCAATTCATGCATATTATCGAAATAGACGTCTACACGAACTTTTGTTGGTTTTGTAGGTATTTTGGGGAGCTTTTGGACTTAATTGATACATTCGAGGATCATTCCTTGTGGTGGTACACTTCCGGACTCTTTAAGGAGCAAGCTAGAAGCAAAGGAGAACACTAAAGACCTTGTTGGTGCATGCCTTGCACCAACTCATGACTTTGTGATCCAAAGATGGCTGAGATGTAGGAACCACGGCCCAGAGACCAAAATCTCGACCGTGGTTTTCTCTGTTGTGCTTATATTGATGAATCTGGGTGTTAGGATGAAGATGTGTTGAAATCCTAGTGTTTGTTGAGCCTAACCTAGCTTAGGGTGACCTAATGTTAGCAACCTTTTTGAGGAATGAGACTTACCCGGTAATTTCCTCTCTTAGATACATAAGATGATGAACTCTAGGTATTAGTGAGTCAAAAAAGCCTCTATTAGATTGAGTGTGCTAGGATCGTTTCGTAAGACTTACCTTTTCCGAGACTTACCCGGTAAGGAGGGGTTTGACCCTTAGGTAGTGGCCGGTTTGTGTAGAATTCCCGTCCTTAGGTTCCTTGAGACTTACCCGGTAATAGGACCTCAAGTTTGAGACTAGTGGAGCATGAGACTTATCCGGTAATTGCTCCTATTAGAGAAACACCCAACTCCGAACAACCATAGCTTTCCTTTGATCTTTAGAAGCATGAGTCCATTGTCATAATCGGAATTCCGAATCTCTAGAATCCTCATTTCTTACCTTTTATCTCTCATCTTTGTGTTTGTGTGTTTGTTTGCTTATTTGTGTTGATATATTTGTGATCCTTGTTTGATCACCCAAAACCAACCAAAAATATTGTGTTTTGCACTTTCTTTATTCCTCATCTCATCTTAGTTTAGATTTGCACTATCTTTGATCATTGAATGACTTGATTTCACCTCAGTCCTTGTGTTTGACCTCAGAATACTTTCCTTCCTACATAACGATCCGTACACTGCGGGTTTCGCTAGGTAGTTTAGGAGATTAGACCAAGTTTATAAATGTAAAGCTTTTCGTGCTACCTTTCTAGCGTAACAATAAACATTCATTTCGTTTAAAAGGAAAGCCATTACTCTCAAACCCATGACTCCTTTGCAGATTGCTGAACATTACGATAATAAGAAGGAGAAACGTAAGCAGAAGGACAAAGAATCAACTCTCAAAGAAGAAAAATCGGGCAATTCTTCCAAAACTCGACCAATTTCTGAAGAAAATCGGGCTGTTCATGGGAAAATCGGCCGATCTTCCTGTAGCTCATCCAATTTTTCCTCTTTAAGACAACAACGAGCCCTTCTTTCATCTAAAAGGGAGTTTCTTGATGATTATATTCCTTTATACCTTTGTTTACTGAGTTTATATAAAAGCCTACTGACTTTAAGTGATGATGTGAAGGCCACATTGCCTTCAAACATTTTACATGCTTTGGATGAATAAAAAGACGTATTTCTGGATGAGATTCCTGCTGGACTTCCACCACTCCAAGGCATTAAGCATTGGATTGATTTCATTCTAGGTTCGTCACTTCCTAACCATCATGCTTATAAAATGAGTCCGCAGGAATGGCAAGAAATACAAGATCAAGTGCTAAACCTTTTTGAGCAAAGGTTATGTACGTGAGAGTTTGAGACCTTGTGCGGTTCCGGTTCAATTGGTGCCCAAAAAGGACAACACATGGAGGATGTGTGTGGTTTGTCGAGCAATCAAAAACATCACTATCAAGTATAGACATCCCATTCCTCGTTTGGATGATATGCTGGATGAGTTGAACGGTTCCACTTTATTCTAGAAGATCGATCTTAAGAGTGGATGTTATTAAATCTGAATGAGGGAGGGAGACGAATGGAAGACAACATTCAAGACCAAGTTTGGACTCTATGAGTGGTTGGTTATGCCTTTCGGTTTGTATAATGCTCCTAGTACTTTTATGAGGTTAATGAATCATGTCTTATGCCATTTTATTGTAAAGTTTGTGGTTGTTTACTTTGATGACATCCTCATTTATAGCAAATCTATTGAGGAGCATGAAGAAATGTGAGTTTAGTACTAATCAAGTGCTTTTTCTTGGATTTGTAGTCAACACAAGAGGCCTTGAGGTGAATAGAAAGAAGATCAAAGCCATTCAAGAATGGCCTACACTTACCACCGTCGGACATGTGCAATCTTTCCATGGATTGACAACCTTTTATAGGTGCTTTGTGAAGGACTTAAGCACCATTGTAGCCCCTCTCACGCAGCTCACGAAGATGCAAGTACCGTTCTAGTGGGGAGAAGTGCAAGAGAAAGCATTCTCGGAACTAAAGAGGCGGCTATCAAATGCACCTCTTCCTGCACTTCCGGATTTCACCAAACCATTTGAGGTAGAGTGTGACTGTGTGACGCTTCAGGTATTGTTATAGGAGGAGTACTCATTCAAGAAGGTAAACCTTTAGCCTACTTTAGTGAGAAATTAAAAGGTCCATGTTTGAATTACTCTACTTATGATAAGGAACTATATGCTTTATTTTGAGTTTTCAAAACATGGCAACACTATCTTTGGCCTAATAAATTCATCCTTAGAACTGATCATGAGTCTTTGAAGCATTTTCGAAGTCAAGATAAGTTGGATATGAGGCATGGACGATGGATGGAGTTCATTGAGATATTTCCTTATAATATCAAATATAAGAAAGGGAAGGATAACGTCGTAGTGGATGCCCTTTCTAGGAGGTATACTTGATCACAACAATGGATTCTAAGGCCTTAGGATTCCATTATATCAAAGACCTATACGAGGATGATGCAGACTTTGGCGAAATCTACACTGGAGCGAAAAATCGACCCCTAGTCAGGAAAATCGACCGATTTTTCACCCGAGATTTCTCTCAGTCGAGAGGTAAGTACTATCTTTTCGAAGGATTTCTGTTCCATGAGGATAAAATTTTTATTCCTATATGTTCTTTGAGATTATTACTAGTTGAAGAGGCTCATATGGGAGGATCAATGGGACACTTGGGAAGAGATAAGACTTATCACATGCTTCACTCTCATTTCTTTTGGCCTCACATGCTTAAGGATGTTGAACATATGATCAAGAGGTGTCTTCTTTGTCTAAAATCAAAGTCAAGACTGAAGCCACACAATTTATATACTCCTCTACCTATTCCTACATCACCTTGGCTTGACATTTGTATGGATTTTATTTTAGGATTGCCAAGGACTAAGAAGGGGAGAGACTCTATCTTTGTGATTGTTTATCGCTTTTCTAAAATGGCTCACTTTATTGCTTGCCATAAAACTAATGATGCATATAATGTAGCTAACTTGTTTTTCAAGGAAGTTGTTAGATTGCATGGAGTGCCAAGAACAATTGTAAGCGATAGAGATGTTAAGTTTCTTAGTTTGTTTCAAAAGACACTTTGGGGAAAGCTAGGTACAAAGTTGTTGTTTTCAACTTCTAGTCATCCTCAAATGGATGGTTAAACGGAGGTAACTAATCGAACTTTGACTACTATATTACGAGTTATTTTAAAGGATAATTTGAATGCATGGGAAGACGTGTTACCATGTTGAATTTGCTTACAATTTAACCTTGCATTCATCTACCAATCTAACGCCGTTTGTGTGTGTTTGTGGAGTGAACACTTTGACTCCTTTTGATCTTATACCGTTGCCCTTATAGGAGTGAGTAGATTTTATTGCAGGAAAGCAGGTGGAGTTCATAAGGGAATTACATGAGAAGGCACGCTTATAGGTGGAACAAAAGGGAATATCCATTGCTTCCAAAGCAAATCGAAATAGCAAGGAGATGCTATTCAAACTAGAAGATCTAGTGTGGTTGCATCTAAGGAAAGAGCGATTTCAAGACAAGCGAAAGTCTAAGTTATCTTCAAGAGGAGACAAACCGTTTATAGTAAAAACAAAAGTTGGTGACAATGCTTACGTCTTGGAGCTTCCATCTGATTATGGTGTAAGTCCCATCATCAACGTTGGTGACATAAATCCTTACTACTTTAGAGATGAGCATGCCGATGATTTGAGGACGAATCCTTTACAAGAAGGGGAGTCTGACGTGGGACCATCTCCAACACAAGGAGCAGTTACATGTTCAAAGGCCAAAGCATTGAAGGACAAACCATCAATGCCTTCACCTTCTTTAGATTCAATTATGGATGGAGCGATCACAAGGTCAGGAGAAAAGGCGATTCAAGATGAAGTTACGAACATAGTCATGACATGTACACTCAAGGAAACTCTCCTCACTCTCAAGAGTTCCTTGGTGACGTTACTGACTGTTATAGAAGAGCCAAGCCATGACCAAGAAGATCTACTAAGCAAAGAAGAAGGATAAGAGCAAGGAAGAGTCTTAGAGACGGAAAATCGACCGATTGTCCTGTAGGAAAATTCGATCGATTTCATGGTCCGATTTCTATAATTGAGACGATATTTGCAAAAGATAAGGCCATGATCTTCTATCTTTTGGCAATTATATCTTGTTATGATTCCTTAAAGCTCTCAGATTATCTTAAGGGATTATTAGTTAGATTTTATCTTTATAGATTTTATTATATATCTTAAAGATATCTTTGCAAGGTTATCTTTAAGTATATTTTCCTAGTTTTCATAGGATTAATCTCCCTTATAATTAGCCATAGTGGGGGAGATTGTTTAGTAGATTAGATTTGATATTTTCCACAGCTTTGTGAGACTTGCAGCTTCATTCATGGAGTTTGTATTTTATTTGTTAATCATTCAATCGATAAGAGAGCTTTTGGTTGAATTGTTGTGAAGTCCTTGCTAGATTGTGCTTGTGTGAGTTAATTTTATTGAAGGTTGGTGCTCCTGGTCAATACTAGTCCCTCCTTGTGCCCGTCTTAATTAGAAGACTTCTATAAGGTTAAAGAAGTGCGGGTTAAGGTAATCATCTCGTTTAAGGGTTTTGACACATCATTGGTCAAGGTTCTTTTGCGGAACTATCTTAGTTAATATCTTTCTATATCTCTTTCATTTATCATTCCCTATTCATCTTCTTATCTTTCCATATCATCAACTAATATGTCTTTTGAGTTTATCGAAAAATCGACTTGTTCATCAAATAAATCGGCCGATTTATTCCCTAGAACAACCCGATTTTATCCCAGTTAAGGACTTTTAATGTAGATCGGGAACTGCGTCTTATCCCCGCATCAAAAGATATCTTTTTAAGATAATCCAAAAATAATCCTAAAAAAAATAGGATCAAAACTAGAAATTACCTCAAAGAATGTTTAAGAGCTTTTAAGGTAATAAAATAATAAAGATAGTTTTCCAAAAATAAAAGATCTTTGCCAAATGTTCTAGCGCGCGACAAGAACAAAATCTCGGTTGAAAATATCGCCCAAGATGTTTTCCTCCGGCCCGATATTTCTTCTTTGAGGCTCTTTCTTCGTCTTAGCCACCTTCTATGCTTGTTGGCTCTTCTTGGTCGTGGCTTGGCTCTTCGATTACAGTCAATAATGTCACCAAAGGAGTCCTAAGTGTAAGTACGGTCTCTTTGAGTATACATGTTGTTAACATGCTAGTGACTTCATCTTGGATGGCTTTTGCTCTTGTCCTAGTGATACCTCCTTCCATGATGGGACTTGAAGAAGGTGTAGCTAGATTGTCCTTCAATTTCTTAGCCCTTGATCTAGTGGTTGACCCTTGAGATAGTGTTGGGGATGGTCCGTCATCATATTCCCCTTCTTGAAAAGGATTTGTCCTTGAATCACCAATATGCTCATCTCTAGACTCAAAAGGACTCAAGTCTCCTACATTGAAAGTGTTGCTTACTCCATACCCAGCTAGAAGCTCTAAGACATAAGCATTGTCACCTACTTTGCGCTTCACACGAAATGACCCATCTCCTCTTGGAGAGAACTTAAACTTCTTGTTCTCCGGAAAACGCTCTTCCCTTAGATGCAACCAAACTAGGTCTCCCGGTTCGAAAAACTTCTCTTTGCGATTTTGATTTGCCTTTGAAGCTACGATTTCCCTTTATGTTCCAGCCTTATGCGTGTCTTCTCATGCAATTCCTTGATGAACTCAACCTATTTTTCTGCAATAAAATCTACTCACTCCTCTAAAGGTAACAATGTAAGATGAAAAGGAGTCAAAGGATTCAATCCAAAGACACACTCAAAAGGCGTTAGGTTAGTAGATGAATGCAATGTACGATTATAAGCAAATTGTAAATGTGTTAAAACATATTCCCAAGCATTCCAATTATCTTTCAAAACAGCTTCAAAATAGTGGTCAACGTCCTATTAGTGACTTCCGTTTGTCCATCCATTTGAGAATGACTATTGGTTGAGAACAACAACCTTGTTCCTAGTTTTCCCCAAAGAGTTTTTCAAAAGAAACTAAGTAATTTAACTTCTCTACAACTTACAATAGTCCGTGGAACTCCATGCAGCCTAACAACTTTCTTAAAGAACAAGTTAGTCACATTATAAGCATCATCACTTTTATGGCAAGCAATAATGTAACATCCCAAATCCTGGAGAACTCGGAATGCTACGAGCTGGGACCTCACAGTGGGTCCCGACCCTTAGCATGACAACAACTTCATCGGACCTGATGACATGATTTATGACACTAGTTTAGACACTCTTTTAGATAGTTTTCCTTTCCATTCTTGCATGTTTCCGCATTAGTTCGTGAATTTACGCTTAATTCATGCATATTGTCGAAATAGACGTCTACACGAACTCTTGTCGGTTTTGTAGGTATTTTTGGGAGATTTTGGAGCTTAATCGATACATTTGAGGATCATTCCTTGTGGTGGCACACATCCGGACTCTATAAGGAGCAAGCTAGGAGCAAAGTAGAACACATAGGACCTTGTTGGTGCATGCCTTGCACCAACTCATTGCTTGATGATCCAAGGAGAGTTTCTGGAGCAAAACCACGGCCTAGAGGCCATTTCCACGCCCGTGGTTTTGGCAGTGGTTTCTGTTTGGACCACTTTGACACGTGTCCCACGATCTCTTTGCCCGATCTTTTCTTATTGGAGGAGTATTTAAGTGATGTTGCAGGCCGTATTGAAGGATCTCTCTCTTCCCTTTTTGACCTAACTTCTTCCCCAAAACACTTCTCCGTTGTAGCCTCTCTTCCAAGCACCCATTGTGGGTGTTCTTGGAAGAGATTAGTGTAGATTTTCATTTTAAAGTGAGATTAGAGTGGTTTTGAGTGAGGTTTCCATTGTGGACAACTTGGAACAGCTCTTGGAGCCTTTGTATGATTTGGTAACTTCTATTCTAGCTTTTAATGTCTTTTCTTTGGATTATTCTTCAGTATGTAGTCATGACTTGCAAGCTTGCTCTATTTGTGAAGTTTGATCTTGAAATGTATGTTGTTGGCTGAATAGTTGTGATTCTAGGGTGAAGGAATGATGTTTATGCTTTGAACTATGATTGTATGGACTTCCATGTTAGCTTAGGATCGATTTGTGTTCGAAACCCCAACTCACTAGAGAATCACGGCCTGATCTTCATGATTCCACGGCCGTGGTTTCCATGATCCACCGTGATTTTCTCTGTTGTGCTCGTATTGATAAATCTGGATGTTAGGATGTAGATGTGTTGAAATCCTAGTGTTTGTGGAGCCTAATCTAGCTTAGGGTAACCTAATGTTAGCAACCTTTTTGAGGGATGAGACTTACCCGGTAATTTCCTCTCTTAGATACATAAGATAATGAACTCTAGGTAGTAGTGAGCCAAAAAAGCCGCTATTGGATTGAGTGTGCTAGGATCTTTGCCTAAGACTTACCCATTCCGAGACTTACTCGGTAAGGAGGGGTTTGACCCTTAGGTAGTGGCCGGTTTGTATAGAATTCCCGTCCTTAGGTTCCTTGAGACTTACCCGGTAATAGGACCTTAGGTGCGAGACTAGTGGAGCATGAGACTTACCCGGTAATTGCTCCCATTAGAGAAACACCCAACTCCAAACAACCATATCTTTTTTGATCTTTAGAAGCATGAGTCCATTGTCATAATCGGAATTCCGAATCTCTAGAATCCGCTTTCTTACCTCTTATCTTCTATCTTTGTGTTTGTGTGTTTGCTTGTTTATTTGTGTTGATATATTTGTGATCCTTGTTTGATCACCCAAAATCATCCAAAAATATTGTGTTTTGCACTTTCTTTATTCCTCATCTCATCTTAGTTTAGATTCACAATATCTTTGATCATTGACTTGATTTCACCTCAGTCCTTATGTTCGACCTCATAATACTTTCCTTTCTACGAAACGATCCGTACACTGCGGGTTTCGCTAGGTAGTTAAGGATTTTTGTTCGAGTTTGTAAATGGAAAGCTTTTTGTGCTACCTAATTAGCGTAACAAGTTTTTGGCGCCGTTGCTGGAGACTAGGTCTAGATTAAGTCATTTGATTTTGATTGTTTTTAGTGTTTATCTTTCTTGTTACTTTTGATCTTGTGTTGTTTTTGTCTTTGCCTTTTCATGTTTGCCATGGATGGATTGCACTTCCAAGACGACCTTGACAACATGAAGTATGAGGAGTGGATGGAAAACCAAGATCGAGGACCTCTCCATGATGAGTTTGAGTATTGAGAGGAGTTTAATGCCTATCATGACTCCCGAGATCAAGCTCACATGACTACAATGCCTCATGTGGAACCTCACCATCAACCTCACAATGACCGAGTGGAATCAATGCTAGAAGAAATGTTGAGGAAGATGGATGATCTAGAGAGTAACATTGCTTCCATTTTGAGCTCCCACATGGTGCTTGAAGCGGAAGTATTTCAACAAGAAGAGGTTCACCATGAGGAGATCCAAGAATTGCCCAAATCAACCATGGTCATTAAGGAACTTCAAGAAGAGTTGGATGAAGCTTGGGAGCAAGTGAGGCTAAGGTATTTGGCCTTGAAGGATGAAAGAAGATTGAATTTCAAGAGAGAAGCACAAATGAGGAGGGAGATTGATGAGATTAGGAATGCTCTTATGCTAGGAGATCCTACCATCCTTCAAGGCTTACCTCCACCTCCTTCACCTTTGGAGGAGTGCATTGAAGTGCTCTCACCCTTGGACATCCTTGCCATCAAACCCGGAACTACACTTGAAAAGCTCACGAGGAAGGAAGAGAATAGAGAGAACCACGGCCTATCTGGCATAACCACGCCCGTGGTTTTGCCCGTGGAAAGCTCTGTCGTAGAAGGCCCTAAGTTAACTTCAACTCCTTCCAATCCTTTCTTGCTTGCCCGGAGTACACACGAAGTTTGGAGTCCCTTTCCTAAGGAGTCTCCCATATTGAATGATGGAGGCAAGCATGATGGATCCATGATGGTTATGAAGAACTTCAATGGAGAATTCTTTCCAAGAATCGGCTTTCTTAGGATCATAGAGATGAGGATGGCAAGCATTTCACCAGTGTGACCGTGGAGTACAAATCGTCTAAGTATGGGGTGACACCTATGGTTGCAACTCCATGCAATCATCAAGGAAGCGGTGATGAAGGAGTCTACTACTCACTGGTAAAGAGAGAGCTTAAAGCTTATTTGGGCATCAAGTGGCCCGTGCTTGTCATCATTAATGCCGGAAAGCGATGGTTGCTTGGACTCCTCAAGCAAACCATGGTATTTGAGGTGGATTGACATATCCACAGAGTTTGGTCAAGCTAATGACCTAAAAGAAGCGCTTCTTGGGAGGCAACCCAAGGGTAACAACTCTTTCCCTTTTCTCTTTCGTTTTCATTTTTGCTTTTGTTTTTGTTTTTGTTTTTGTTTTTATGTGTTTTTGTGTTTGGTGTTTGTGTGGTAGATTTTAGGTAATGAGGAAGCCTTGCAAGGCAAGTTGATGATGATGATCCCATTTTCAACCATGGGTGGAGCGGACGTGGGACTTGGACGGCATAAGGTGTCTTTGAGGGATGGAAGAGCTCCCATCTCGCATACACCTTGGCACGGGTCTCGATGCCGGAATGACTATGAAGAGCTCTCTACCATGCTTGATCGATCATCCATCAACACCACTCCACATGAGTAAACCAAAATACCGAACGACACCACTTTTACATTGTGAGGACTTCTTTCACTCTTCTTTACTTGATTTGCACATTGAGGAAAATGTGTTTTTAAGTATGGGGTGGGGTCTTCATAATTCTTAGCGTGGCATGATCACATATAGGATAGTTTCGTTTTATTGTCACACATTTCTTATCATGTTTTTGCATTGTATATACATATATATCTGAAAAATTCCATAAAAATCGAAAAATTTTAAAAAAATTTTGTGCTTCCTAGTTTGGATATGAACCTTATGATGAGATTGTTTTGTGAATTGGCAATGGATGGCCTTGTGTGTTGAATGGATTTATGCATATGTGGACTTGAAATACTTCTCTTGAATCCTATGTATGAATTGTGATTATGATGTTTGCCTTGATTGGATTGAGAGTTGATAGTCAAAATTACATGCTAGTTCTTGCACATCATCTAGGAATGATTGAGGCAATTCATTTTTCTCTACTTCTCATCTTGATCATGTTGTTTGAGCACCTCAATTGATATAAAAATTTGACCTCTTTTGACCCATCCGGAAATAGGAGCATGCTAATGTGTTGAGTGTGAAAAACAAGTATGGGGTGGTGAAGTTGGTGTTTGTATTTTGTGAATGAAGTTGTTGAAAACGTGTTGTGAAAAGTGTTGATAAAATATAGGTTTGGGAACTTTGAAATTGATGACGAGTAACTCGGCACCATTCACATAATTGGGTGTTTGTGTCTTGCCAAAGTCGGACAATCTGAATGTCCTAACGAACCTTGGTATGTGTGCCCGGTGTGAGGCACCTTGGAAAAATCCTGAGGTCCACTAATCACCAAGGTTTCGGCTTTTGTACACCAATACCATTGTCTCAAAAATAAGTGAAAGAAAATGAAAAAGAAAAAAAAAAGAAAAGAAAAGAAAGAGAAAAATACACTTTGGTGGATGAAGTATAAATGTGAAGTTGCGGTTGCTTAGTTCCTTTCTCGGATTTGCACCACATGACCTTAGAAAATTCCCACGTTATCATCACGTTTCTTGGCCTCTTCTTTCATAAGGCTTTAAGACCTATTTGCTTATGTGTATGACTTAGTGATCTAGATTGGATATTCTCATGATAATCTTAACTTCATCATTTTTACCTTTCATGCATGCTTTCGGGTTAAGTATGATTGTCTTTCTGTGCCTTCATTCATTTAATACATGATTGCTTGTCCATTGCCATGAAACATGACTATGAAAGTGATCCAATTTTAGATGCACAACTCCAAAAATATTTTTCTGTTTTTCTGCATTCATAAATCATGCCATCTCGTAGCCTATAGTTGGACCTTGGTCGGGGACGAGCAAGCGCTAAATATGGGGTATTTTGATGACATGATTTATGACACTAGTTTAGGCACTCTTTTAGATAGTTTCCCTATCCATTCATGCATGTTTCCGCATTAGTTCGTGACATTTATGCTTAATTCATGCATATTGTCGAAATATACGTCTACACGAACTCTTGTCGGTTTTGTAGGTATTTTGGGGAGATTTTGGAGCTTAATCGATACATTCGAGAATCATTCCTTGTGGTGGCACACATCCGGACTCTTTAAGGAGCGAGCTATGAGCAAAGGAGAACACATAGGACCTTGTTGGTGCATGCCTTGCACCAACTCATTGCTTGATGATCCAAGGAGAGTTTCTGGAGCAAACCCACGGCCCAGAGGCCATTTCCATGCCCGTGGTTTTGCGGCCGTGGTTTCTGTCTGGACCACTTTGACACGTGTCCCACGATCTCTTTGCCCGACCTTTGCTTATTGGAGGAGTATATAAGCGATGTTACAGGCTGTATTGAAGGATCTCTCTCTTCCCTTTTTGACTTAACTTCTTCCCCAAAACACTTCTCCGTTGTAGCCTCTCTTCCAATCACCCATTGTGGGTGTTCTTGGAAGAGATTAGTGTAGATTTTCATTGTGAAGTGAGATTATAGTGGTTTTGAGTGAGGTTTCCATTGTGGACAACTTGGAACAGCTCTTGGAGACTTTGTAAGATTTAGTAACTTCTATTCTAGCTTTTAATGTCTTTTCTTTGGATTATTCTTCATTATCTAGTCATGACTTGCAAGCATGCTCTATTTGTGAAGTTTGATCTTGAAATGTATGTTGTTTGCTGAATAGTTGTGATTCTAGGTTGAAGGAATGATGCTTATACTTTGAACTATGATTGTATGGACTTCCATGATTCCACGACCGTGGTTTCCATGATCCACCGTGATTTTCTCTATTGTGCTTGTATTGATAAATCTGGATGTTAGGATGTAGATGTGCTGAAATCCTAGTGTTTGTTGAGCCTAATCTAGCTTAGGGTGACCTAATGTTATCAACCTTTTTGAGGGATGAGACTTACCCAATAATTTCCTCTCTTAGATACATAAGATGATGAACTCTAGGTAGTAGTGAGCCAAAAAAGCCGCTATAGGATTGTGTGTGCTAGGATCGTTGTCTTAGACTTACCCATTCCGGACTTACCCGGTAATTGCTCCCATTAGAGAAACACCCAACTCCGAACAACCATAACTTTTTTGATCTTTAGAAGCATGAGTCCATTATCATAATCGGAATTCCGAATCTCTAGAATCCGCTTTCTTACCTCTTATCTCCTATCTTTGTGTTTGTGTGTTTGCTTGTTTGTTTGTGTTGATATATTTGTGATCCTTGTTTGATCACCCAAAATCATCCAAAAATATTGTGTTTTGCACTTTCTTTATTCCTCATCTCATCTTAGTTTAGATTCGCACTACCTTTGATCATTGAATGACTTGATTTCACCTCAGTCCTTGTGTTCGACCTCGGAATACTTTCCTTTCTACGAAACGATCCGTACACTGCGGGTTTCTCTAGGTAGTTTAGAATTTTAGTTCGAGTTTATAAATGTAAAGCTTTTTGTGCTACCTAATTAGCGTAACAGGACCTTACAACACGACACAAATAAAAAGGCAAAACAACATAGTTTTAATGCATGAGCTAAAACGAAAATACAACCCCAAAACAATCCAGCCAAGTTCTCAAATCCAGAAATATAACAAAAGTCTCAAAGACATAAAATAAGATAACCAATCCCGTCCTATAATGCACGGAACCCCTGCTATCTACTACCGCTAGATTGCTCGACCGCCTTTATAACCTGCAAGACATATACAAGGCGGTATAATACCGTTAGCTAACATTCTACGCATACGTATAAAGGTAAAAGCACAAACACACACAACATATACAATCGACATGCAACACTCAACTCCGTTTATTATCTTCAGTTAGGTGATAAGCCATTACTAATGATACTTATTTTGTGACATGAGGGATTCTCAAACCTCACCCATGTCCCCGTTAACCAACGAGGAATGGTACTAATGCATCTAACTATCTACATGCGTGGGCTGGTCGCAGGGAACCTCCTAGCTTTCGCAAGTGCTAGGCAGTGATGTCACAACCCGTTATTATACACTTGGGTCAATTACGTAATAAATAAAGTCAACCTAATCCGGTTTCGTTGTTTATCATAACTAACAAACACCACTCATACACATTACACTCATACAAGAAGCCAGCTAAGTAAGTCCGTGGACTTACTAGTCTCCAAGCGCAACCGATCACCACACACTCAAGTTCCCTCGGGAAAACATGCAACGCCTGTTCAAGACAAGGAACACGGATCAAACAACACTCTAGTCAACTAGAAATCCTTAGACTCCTAGGCTCAACATCCTCACAAGAACAACATCACTCTAGTCAACTAAAAGTCCATAGACTTCTAGGCTCAACATCCTCACAAGAATCACAACTCAAGATAGATTAATCCTCTAGCCAACTAGAAGTCCTTAGACTTCTAGTGCTCACAATCCTCACCACTCATAAACACACAAGATACATGATACTCTCATTCCATTGTCTTAAAAGCTTCCAACATAACAAATCAGTCCCAAACTAATATCCTCACAATCCTAAGAGTTCATGCCATAATATCACAACCAACATACCCTCAACTCTCACGAGATAACTCTAAGGGTCAAGCCACTACTTGGCATTCCATATCAACTACGTTAAGCCATCCTAACATGCTACTAAGATGGTTCAAGATCAAGGAAGCGGAAAGGGAAGAAAGGAACAAGAGATCGGAGGCTTACTGGTATAGAAACCGCCCCTGCGGTGTCATGACGCCGCCCCTGCGGTTTGTAGAACCCAGAGTCCGCCCCCGCGGCTTGAAGAGGCCACCCTCGTGGTTTACAGTACCGCCCCCGCGGCTTACAGGATCTGCCCCCACGGCTGCAGTCCAGAAACGTCGACTCTTTTGTTCTTCGATGTACAACAACCTTCCTATTGCCTCCTTTGATGCTGTGAATGTCTCTTAGCTCCCACCGCAAGATCATAGCCTTCCTACATGGTCTAAGAATGCAAGGACATAAGAAGGAACAAGAGAATACTCTCTTGAGTGAATCCATGGATCTCACTCTTCAAAGGTGCAAGAAGGAAAAAGGAAGAAGAAGAGAAGAAGGAGAAGGAAAGAACTTACTCTGGATCACGTCTCTGCAGTCCAACCTTTGTGTGACAGCTTCAAGAGGATAGAAACACTAAGGTGGAGGATGAAGAGGAAGGAGATGAGGGAGAAGGTAGGAGAATAGAGAAAGTAACGTGAAAAGGAATGAAGGAGGGAGATAAGGCTGCATAAATGGGAGGAGACCAAAGGTCAAGCAGCCCAAGAATGACCACCTAGTAATGTGTCGGCATAAAGGAGTTTGGAGATGCAAAGTCAAATGGAAAAGGCACCATTAGATGCAACCACACTAGGTCTCCCGTTAGAAAAACTTCTCTTTGCGATTTCGATTTGCCTTTGAAGTTCGGTTTCCCTCTATGTTCCAGCCTTATATGTGTCTTCTCATGCAATTCCTTGATGAACTCAACCTGTTTTTCTGCAATAAAATCTACTCACTCCTCTAAAGGTAACCGTGTAAGATGAATGGGAGTCAAAGGATTCAATCCAAAGACACACTCAAAAGGCGTTAGGTTAGTTGATGAATGCAATGTACGATTATAAGCAAATTGTAAATGTGTTAAAACATATTCCCAAGCATTCAAATTATCTTTCAAAACAGCTTCAAAATAGTGGTCAACGTCCTATTAGTGACTTCCGTTTGTCCATCTATTTTAGGACGACTATTGGTTGAGAACAACAACCTTGTTCCTAGTTTTCCCCAAAGAGTTTTTCAAAAGAAACTAAGGAATTTAACTTCTCTACCACTTACAACCTAACAACTTTCTTAAAGAACAAGTTAGTCACATTATAAGCATCATCAGTTTTATGGCAAGCAATAATGTAACACCCCAAATTCTGGAGGACCCGGAAAGCTACGAGCTGAGACCTCACAATGGGTCCCGACCCTTAGCCTGACAACAACTTGATCGGACCTTACAACACGACACAAATAAAAAGGCAAAATAACATAGTTTTAATGCATGAGCGAAAACAAAATACAATCCCAAAACAATCCAGCCGAGTTCTCAAATCCAGAAATATAACATAAGTCTCAAAGACATGAAATAAGATAACCAATCCCGTCCTATAATGCACGGAACCCCGGTTGTTCACTACCGATAGGTCACTTGACCGCCTCTCTAACCTGCAAGACATCTACAAGGCGGTATAATACCGTTAGCTAACATTCTACGCATAAGTATAAAGGTAAAAGCACACACACACAACATATACAATCAACATGCAATACTCAAGTCCGTTTATTATCTTCAGTTAGGTGATAAGCCGTTACTAATGATACTTATTTTGTGACACGAGGGATTCCTAAACCTGGCCCTTGTCCCCGTTTACCAACGAGGAATGGTACTAATGCATCTGACCGTCTACCTGCTTGGGCTAGTTACAGGGAACCTCCTAGCTCTCACAAGAGCTAGGTAGTGATGTCACGACCCGTTATCATACACTTGGGTCAATTACGTAATATAATAAAGTCGGCCTAATCCGGTTTCGTTGTTTATCATAACTAACAAACACCACTCATACACATTACACTCATACAAGAAGCCAGCTAAGTAAGTCCGTGGACTTACCAGTCTCCAAGTGCAACCTATCATCACACACTCAAGTTCCCTCGGGAAAACACGTAACGCCTGTTCAAGACAAGGCACACGGATCAAACAACACTCTAGTCAACTAGAAATCCTTACAATCCTAGACTCAACATCCTCACAAGAACAACATCACTCTAGAGAACTCAAAGTCCTTAGACTTCTAGGCTCAACATCATCACAAGAATGACAACTCAAGATAGATTAACCCTCTAGCCAACTAGAAGTCCTTAGACTTCTAGTGCTCATAATCCTCACCACTCATAAACACACAAGATACATGATACTCTCAGTCCATTGCCGTAAAGGCTTCCAACATAACAACTCAGTCCCAAATCAATATTCTCACAATCCTAAGAGTTCATGCAGCAATATCACAACCGACATACCCTCAACTCTCACAAGATAACTCCAATGGAAAGCCACTACTTGGCATTCCATATCAACTACGTTAAGCCATCCTAACATGCTACTAAGATGGTTCAAGATCAAGGAAACGGAAAGAGAAGAAAGGAACAAGAGATCGGAGGCTTACTGGTGCAGAAACCGCCCCTACGGTGTCAAGACGCCGCCCCTGCGTTGTTCAGGATCCAGAGTCCGCCCCCGCGGCTTGCAGAGGACGCCCCCGCGGTTTACAGTATCTGACCCTGCGGCTCACAGGATCCGCCCCGCGGCTGCAGTCCAGAAACGTCGACTCTTTGGTTCTTCGATGTACAACAACCTTCCTATTGCCTACTTTGATGCTGTGAATGTCTCTTAGCTCCCACCACAAGATCATAGCCTTCCTCCATGGTCTAAGCATTCAAGGAAATAAGAAGGAACAAGAGAAGGCTCTCTTGAGTGAATCCGTAGATCTCAATCTGTAAAGGTGCAAGAAGGAAAAAAGAAGAAGAAGAGAAGAAGGAGAAGGAAATAATTTACTCTGGATCACGTCTCTACAGTCCAACCTTTGTGTGACAGCTTCAAGAGGAGAGAAACACTAAGGTGGAGGATGAAGGTGAAGGAGATGAGGGAGAAGGTAGGAGAGTAGAGAAAGTAACGAGAAAAGGAATGAATGAGGGAGATAAGGCTGCATAAATGGGAGGAGACCAAAGGTCAAGAAGCCAAACAATCACCACCTAGTAATGTGTCAGCATAAAGGAGTTAGGAGATGAAAAGTCGGATGGAAAAGGCACCATTAAGGAGTTAGGAGATGAAAGGTCGGACGGAAAAGGTACCTAACTCCGGCTCTAACGTGTCACCGCCCCTGCGAGATGCCCAAGCCGCGGTCGCAGATGGCCGCGGTCGCGGGCCTTCTGCTCAAGGCTTCTAACGCCTCTCGTAAACGGAACCGAAATTCGGGCGTTACAAATAAAGTGAGCCATTTTAGAAAAACGGTCAACAACGACAAAAATAGAATATCTAACCTTCTTAGTCCTTGGTAATCCTACAACAAAGTACACACTAATATCAATCCATGGTGAAGTTGATATAGGTAAAAGAGTATACAAACCAGGGTTTCAACCTAGACTTAACCTTCAAACAATTAATGCATCTCTTAATCATGTGGTCAACATCTTTAAGCATATGAGTGAAAAAGGAATGTGAATGTAGCATATGAGAAGTCTTATCTCTACCAAAATGTCCCATTAATCCTCCCATATGAGCCTTCTTAACTAATAATAATAATCTCAGAGAACATCTAGGAATACAAACCATATCCTCATGGAACAAAAAACCTTAAACATTTTAATACTTATCTCGCGACAATGGCAAACCACGGTCAAAATCTCGGACGAGATTCCTGTAGGATGGTCGAGATTTACACTGTGTGTAAATATCTCCAATGTATACCTTCTAGAAAGGGCATCCGCAACAACATTATCTTTTCCTTTCTTGTATTTGATGATATAAGGAAAAGTTTCTATAAACTCCATCCATCTACCATGTCTCTTATCCAACTTATCTTGACTCCTAAAGTGCTTTAAAGACTCATGATCAGTTCTAAGGATAAATTCATTAGGCCAAATATAATGTTTCCATGTCTTGAAAACTCAAAATAAAGCATATAATTCCTTAGCATAAGTCGAATAGTTCAAACATGGTCCTTTCCATTTCTCATTAAAGTCGGTAAGGGGCTTACCTTCTTGTACGAGTAATCCTCCAATGTCAATTCCTGAAGCGTCACATTAAACCTCGAATGGTTTGGTGAAATCCGGAAGTACAAGAAGTGGTGCGTTTGATAGTTTCCTCTTTAGCTCCGTTACTGCTTTCTGTTGCGCTTCTCCCCACTCAATATGTACTTGCTTCTTCGTGGGAGATGTGAGGGGGGATGCGATATACTAAAATCTTTCACAAAGTGCTTATAGAACTTTGCCAACCCATGGAAAGATCGCACATGTCCAACTATAGTCGGTGTAGGCCACTCTTGGATGGATTTGATCTTCTCCTTGTCCACCTCAAGACCTCTTGGCCTCACTACGAATCCAGGGAAAACAACTTGGTTAGTACTAAACTTGCATTTCTTAATGTTAGCATATAAAGATTCAGTTCTAAGAGTTCCTAGTACTTCCCTTAAATGTTCTTCATGTTCCTCAATGGATTTGCAGTAGATGAGAATATCTTTGAAGTAGACAATCACAAACTTCCCAACATAATGGCGTAAGACATGATTCATCAACCTCATAAAAGTGTTAGTAGAGTTAGTAAAACCAAAGGGCATAAGCAACCACTCATAAAGTCCAAACTTGGTCTTGAATGCTGTCTTCCATTCATCTACTTCCCTCATCCGGATTTGATGATATCCACTTATAAGATCGATCTTGAGGAAACAAGGTGAAACTGCTAAGCTCATCTAGCATGCCATCTAGTCCGGGGATGGGTTGACGGTACTTGATAGTGATATTATTGATGGCTCTACAATCAACACAATCCTCCAAGTATTGTCCTTCTTAGGTACCAATAGAACTGAAACCACACAAGGACTCAAGGTATTCCGAACGTAACCTTTATTAAAAAGGTCTTGCACTTGATCTTGAATTTCCTTACTTTCTTGTGGAATCATTCTATAAGTTGGGCGATTAGGAATTGTAGAACCTGGAATGATGTCAATTCGATGCTCAATGCCTCGAAAAGGTGGAAGACCTATAGGAATCTCATTTGGAAATACAATGAAGAACCGAGCAAGGGATTAATAAGGATAGAAATACTCTAGAAGGGGGTTGAATAGAGTATGAGAACTTTTTTCAATATCGTATATCAAGGCTTTGAAACTTATCTCAAGGCCTTAAAGTCGATCTTTGCGCTTAGTGACAAAACTGTTTCTCAAGGCTTTGAAGTGTATCTCAATGCCTTGACTTCGAAACCTGGCGAAAGTTGTTAGTCACAATAATACGCGATAAAAAGTGCGGAATATAAAAGATCGATGCAACGATATGTTTACAAAGTTCGTCCCTAACAACCTACTCTCCGCCTAGGGTTTCGACCCTAGGATTCTAACTATCTACTATCTGCTTGTTGTGAATTTTAGATACAACCTAGAATAACTTCCATTCTTCTCTCAATGTAGCCTCAGTGCTACGATCAAGTCAACTCTAATCTAGCAATAATATCCTAGTTACTTCACAGAGTAACACACTCGAGTATAACACTATAATGATATGCCAATGAAGCTCTTATTTTTATCTAACTCTCTCTAAACTAAAACAAATATCGCTCATGAGGATAGATAAACGTGGTTGATGAAGAAATCTTGAAGATATCCGTGTAAGCGTTGCTTCTTCATTGCTTGATTGTCTCTTTTATAGGTAGTAGGAGGGACGAAGTCTTTGCCGTTTTAACGTTGAAAGACTCCCATAAAATCTGCACATATTTGGGGTGTTTGAGTTTTAAAAAACAGCCCCTAAAATCTGCATCAAATATGCTCCATATATTTCGAACCAATCTCCTTAAAATAGCCGTTGTAAGCTTCTTGTTATCTTTTGCAGAATGTTGTTATATATATATTTGCTGAAGATCTTCTATCCCATATATCCGTTGAAGATCTCCTTGTAATCTTTTGCAGAATCTTCATGTTATCTTCTGCAGATCTTGTTCCATATATATCGTTGAAAATCTTCTCCATAATCTGCTCCATCGTCTCTCTCATATCCTGCATAAAATATGTAACAAACATATCCAGGAATATATTGATATTTGATAAAGTCCATTGTTTATTTGTCTTCCATCATCTTACAAAGACAAACGTTAACATAATATTCCTCAAGTTGGAGTTAACAATCTCCCCCTTGATGGAAGACAAAACAAATATCAATGGTGCAAACAATAATAATAGTATGACGCATATAATAGTTATTTCTCCAACTTTTTGTCTTCCAACAAGTAAGGAAATAAATCTAAAAAGTTTGAACCACAACGTCATTATAAACTAGAAATTCTGAAACTCAAGACCTTGAAATTCAAAAGTGTAACCCACAAAAAACAGATTCCAAGACCTTGAAAACAAAGAGAATACCACCGAATATGAAAGAGGACAATCTGATAAGCATTTTAAAAATAGTAGGCATTGCTCCCACTACGATAATGCTTCCTTAATCTCGGTGATATCCTGCAAAACAATCAAACATCAACCTTTCCGGCTTGACCAAATGACAAATTTTGATCCATACTCAGGTTGAACCATGTTTGGTGGTCTAGTCCCTTTAGGAACCCAAATTTGCTAAACTTGTTCTTTTAGACATAGAGGATTAGTGTTTCGTATGATATATGGATCATTTCTCCTATAAGGGCAAGTTTATTTACCATGTCCCTTTTTACAACAATAGAAACATGTGGGTGTGCGTGAACTTCCTTTAGCTTTAGCAGAAGTGGTCACCGTTTTTCTTGGGAAATTCTTGTTATAACCAAGACCACTCTTGTTAATAGAGGATTGTTGTTCATCCATCATCCTTTCAAGATTAGCTTTAGAACGAGTGAATTGAATGAGTGCCGTCTTCTGGTCTTTACACTTCACAGTTAGATCAATCTTCTCTTTCTCTAGATTAATATAATCTTGATGTAGAGAAGAGGGATTTTCCTTAAGAATCGCATTTTCCTGTTCTAAGGCCTTGACATTGAAATCAAGGTCTAACTTTGAAGTGTTGAGATTTTCAACTTCCAGAGACAACTCACTCACTCTTTTTCTCTTGTTTATTTAGCTTTTCCCTCAAGGATCTATTTTCAAGAATGTGCTCTTCTTCACTAATGATCATATTTTGAATAAATTCAAAGAGAACAACAGTGGGACCAGAAATTAAATTTCTTACAACTTGCTCAAGATGTCATTTAGGATTTTCTTCTTGGTCACCCATCAAGCATAGATTTACTTGATCACTTTTAGTGTCAGTTTCACTAGAGGAATCCAAGTCACTTCTTGAGGCTACCATTGGTTTCTTCTTTATATCATTCTACCGATGGTTGTTCCTTCTCCTTTGTGGACACTCATTCACTAGATGATCTATTTCTCCACATCCAAGTCAATTCGAGCAGTTTTCTTGTAATCAAAGTAAAAAGATCTTCTTCTTAATCCTTACTTTCTTCATCTTTTGATGAATCTTCTTCCCTTTGGGATTTTAGAGCCAAGTTTTTCACTTTTCAGGATAGTTCTTCATCTTCTTCATTATGAACTATTTCATGAGTGATAAGCTTTCCTAGTAGATCATCCAAGGGTAGAGTCCTCAGATTCTTTGTTTCCTCAATAGCAATCACCTTTGGCCCCCATTTCGACTTAGGTAGACTTGTAAAGATTTTCATGAATTTCTCTACATTTGTGAAAACTTTGCCGAGAGAATCTAGATTGTTCACAAATTAGATTGAATCGTGTGAACATTTCATTTACCGTCTTATCAGGTGTCATCTTGAACTACTCATACTACCTTAGGAAAAGGTTGATCTTGGTTTGCTTTACTTGACTTTTTCCTTCGAATCTTATCACCAATTTATCCCATATCTCTTTTGCACTTTTGCTTCACAATAGCATAAGTTCATGGCTTTGTAGTTCTTAGCCACCTTCTCCAAATCAGCTTGGTTGAAATCATCTTCATTTTTAGGCACAATAGTTACAATAGCATTGGTCTTAGTTGGAACTTTTGGACCAGTTTGATGTTGCTCCACTATTCTAGATCGTGATTGTAACACCCCGAGTCCGCAGGACTCGGAGTGTCACATTGGGCTAGGATCTCACAATGGATCCTGAACCTAGCCTGACAACAAGTTCACTGGATCTTACAACAAGGCATGGGTAGATAAAAACCAAATACATAAAATTGTATAAGATACATCAAAAGGGTTTACAACAACAAAGCCGAGTACAAAACAACATCCATAAACAACAGATACAAAAGATATCCAATATCCCACGCAACCCTAATGTATAGAAGTCCTCGGATGGTAACCCCATCTGGTTCACTCTACAGTCTTCCTAACCTGCATATCATCTACAACACGGCATACACCATTAGCTACAACAATGAATAAGTATGAAGGTAATAGCACAAACACACATCAACATCTCAAACATGCAATGCCACCCACATTCATTTATTGTCTTTCAATTACGTTATTCTATTACTAATTCAACTTATTTTGTAACACGAGGAGCCTCAAGAACCTCATCCCTTCCAACGTAAAACAGGGTTTTGCATGGGGGTGATCATCACTCGTCCCCCCTGTGAGATAATCTTCAGGGCCCCTCCTCCTATCAGGAGACGGAGGCAAGTGGTCACGACCCGTTATAATACTCTTGGGCCATTTAATGTAATAAATGGTCATCCTAGTCCAGTTTAGGTTATAAATGCACAATCATATGAACACACACAACCATTACAATCACACAAACCCACAACTGAACGCTAAGTAAGTCCTATGGACTTACTTGACATACTCGTAACCTATACCACGTTACAACTTCCCCTTGGAGAAGTAATCAACGCCTGCAATAGCAAGGCACACAACATCACATACTGTAAGTGTTGGGAGACTCGTCTCCATAACCATAACCAACCTAGAACCTCAAATTAAACTTCAGAATCATAACATGCTCACAGATGCCTAAGGCATATCCTCAGCATAAACACAAGTGCCTAGGGCACATCTCTATCATGCAACTCATCCTAACCAAGCAAGCATAGCTAACATCTAAGCCAAGGCCAAAGGAAAGGAAAGAAGGAATCATACCAACAAGGTATGCCCTGAACGCACCAACAGAAACAAAGGACGCAGGGGCTGAACCAGTGAGGCGCAAGGGCGGCTCACTCAAGGCGCAAGGGCGGTTCACAATAGAGGCAAGGGTGGCTCAAGGCAGGCGCAGGGGCGGTTGTCTGTGCAGAAAGGTGGCCCCGACTTCTCTTCGATCCCTTTCTCGACTCTCTTCACGTCTTCATCACAAAACAACATACCACATACATATATACACGTGTATGAACATCAGAACATCAGGAAAGGATCCACACAAGCTCAACTTGTGATCCTAAGTTAAAGAAGAAAGAAAGAATTAAGGAAAAAGAAGGAAAGAAGATGGAGATGGAGATCTTACCACAACAGAACTCTAAGCTGCAACTAAGAGCAAACAACACCTTCACAACCTCAACACAACAACAATAACACTGAGCATCACCCTCTTGAGCATCCAAGGCCAAAGCCACAAACAAACTCTCAAAAATCACACAAAAGATCAATGAGAGGTCAAAGAAGGTCAAGAAAGAAAAGAGGAGAAGAAGAACGTGAGGAGGAAGAGAGAAGCTGCGGAGATGAAGAAACCCTTCATTTGAAGAAATGGGAAGCTTATATAGGAAGCTAGCCAAAAGCAAGGTCAAGAGGTCAACAAAGGTGGTTGCAGCCGCACAAACCCGCAGGGGCAGATCAGGCAAGGCGTAGGGGCGGCCCTCTTGAGGCGCAGGGGTGGCTCACAGAACCCGCAGGGTCGGCTCAACCCTGGCTCACCACAACTTAGCTCCTAAAACTAAGGCTCTTACATCACACTCCCCTAAAAACAAGTTTCGTCCCGAAACTTGTAAGATCCCAAATCCTCTCGGACCCATAAGCCAAGGTATAACTCTCCCTCTCAGAGGTATCATCATAACCTATGACATTCTATATCCTCAAACCCATCATGGAGGAATCATCACTCCAACACACCATCATCAACTCTAAGTAAGGCCTAGAGGAAGATCATCTCTAGCCAAACACTAACCACATCACACTAGCATGGAGGAAATCCATCTCCAGCCAAAACGTACACATAACACTACTATGTGGAGGAAAACCGTCTCCACTCACACTATGTCCATCACTGATAGCATGGAGGAAAGAACCATCTCCAGCTAATCCTAACACATACACCATAGCATGTAGGAAAGAACCATCTCAAGCTATTCCTATCTCGCGCTAGCAAATAGGATCTAACAGATCATATGTACATATCAGAGCTAGCACGAAAACACAAGATATCACATAACCACATAACATAACATACACTTACCAAGATGGCACTAAGATCTACTAGTGGACCCTACTGGTGCATCTATCTCGGCGTAGAACTCTAGATAGTTCCTCTAGATACTATCCTCAGTCTCCCATGTAGCCTCATCCGGTCCGCGTCTAGACTAGTGTATCGTCAGCATAGGAATGTCCTTCGAACGCAGACGTCTCACACCTCGTTCTAGGACTGCAATAGGGTGCTCTGCAAAAGTGTGGTCCGGCTCAACCACCAGATCATCATAACTCACAATGTGCCTCGGATCTGGTATGTACTCCCTCAATTGAGACACATGAAACACAGGGTGAATACCCTCTAACCTTGGAGGCAATGCTAATATGTAGGTTGCCCTCCCGACTCTATCCAGTATCTCGAAAGGACTGACATAACGGGGACTCAACTTCCCCTTTATGCCAAAATGTTTGATGCCTCGCATCGGAGATACTCTCAACCAGACATGAGCTCCTACTCTAAACTCTAGAGGTCGACGCCTCTTGTCTACATTCGACTTCTGGCGACTCTGTGTAGCCAACATATTTTCTCTGATCAGTGCTAATCGAGCCATATCATTCTGAATCTGCTCTGCCGCTATCCCATTGATACTGCTAGGCTCATCCCAGCATAAAGGTGTACGGCACCGACGTCCATATAATGCCTCATAAGGAGCCATCCCAATGGATGCATGCCAGCTGTTGTTGTATGAGAACTCAACGAGTGGAAGGTAATCAGACCATCCATGTCCCCAATCCAACACACAGGCTCGCAGCATGTCCTCTAAGGTTTGGATGGTCCTCTTTGACTGACCATCTGTCTGGGGGTGAAACCTAGTCGTGAAGTGTATACTCGTCCCCAAAGCAGTCTGAATCTGCTGCCAGAATCTCGAAGTAAACCGTCCATCTCGATCAGAGACGATCGTCCTCGGTACACCATGAAGTCTCACTATCTGTCTAGTGTACTCCTCAGCCAATTTGCTCACTGGCCACGTCTCTCTGATGGAAATGAAACATGCCGTCTTCGTCAGTCTATCCACAATCACCCAGATAGCATCAAAGTTCCTACTGGCCCTCAATCCGGTCACAAAATCCATGGAGACGTCCTCCCTCTTCCACTACGGTATTGGTAGTGGATGGAGCTTACCTCCAGGCATGAAATGCTCTATTTTGACCTGTTGACAAGTCGCACACCAGGAAACAAATATGGCTACGTCGGGCTTTAGCCCTCCTCACCAATATGAATGTCTCACATCATGGTACATCTTACTCGTACCTGGATGTACTGAGTAAGGTGTACAGTGAGCCTCCTACAAAATCCGCTGTCTCAGCTCCGCATCGGCGGGTACTTAGATACGGTCATGACGCCTCATCACTCCATCTACTCCAATAGAGAACTGTGGTGCCTTTGCACGAGATATCCTCTCTCTGATCCTCGTCAAGGTCGGGCAGGTCCCTTGCTTCTGTTGGATCTCATCCAACAGACCAGGTAGAACCTCTAAAGCAAACAACTAGGCATCCTCATTAGGAAATTGAATGTCCATCTCTAGCCAAGCTAGATCCTTCTGAAGCTGAGGTTGTACAGTCTGTTTGGAAATTTCCTTCTCTCGAGGCGTCTTCCTGCTCAAGGCGTCAGCTATCACATTCGCCTTGCTAGGATGATACATAATCTCAAGGTCAATGTCCTTGATCAACTAAGCCAATGACGCTGGCAGTTATTCAATTCCCGTTGCGTGAAAATGTACTTCAGACTCTTATAGTCTGTGAAGATTTGACATGTGGCACCATACAGGTAATGTCTCCAGATCTTCAAAGCATAAACTACCGCTGCCAACTCAAGATCATAAGTCAGGTAGTTCTCCTCATACGTCCTCAGTTGTCGAGACGCATATGCAATCACTCTGCCTCTCTGCATCAACACGCATCCCACGCCTAGCTTGAATGCATCACTGTAGACCACAAAATCATCAAAACCCTTTGGCTGTGCCAATACAGGAGCAGAAGTCAAACGCCTCTTCAACTCCTCAAAACTCTGGGCACACTGGTCTGTCCACACAAATCTGGTAGTCTTCCTCAAAAGACTCGTAAGTGGACGGGAAATCACAGAAAATCCCTCCACAAAGCGTCTGTGATAACCGGCTAGGCCAAGAAATCTACGCACTTCCTTGACGTTTTTTGTTGTCGTCCATGCAACAATAGACTCAATCTTCGCTGAGTCAACCATAATCCCGTTGGCGGAGACGATAAGTCCAAGGAAAGCATCCTCAGACATCCAAAACTCGCACTTAGAGAGCTTGGCATACAACTCTCTGTCCCTCAGGATCTGCAAAACCGTCCTTAGATGACCGACATGCTCCTCTCTGCTACGAGAGTATACCAGAATGTCATCAATGAAGACCACCACAAACTGATCCAGAAAGTCGATGAAGATATTGTTCATCAACTCCATGAAAACTGCTGGGGCAGTCGTCAGCCTAAATGGTTTCACTACAAACTCGTAGTGTCCATAACGGGTACGAAATGCCGTCCTGTGCACGTCCTGCTCTCTCACCCTCAGCTGGTGATATCCTGAACACAAGTTGATCCGGGAGAAAATTGTCGCTCCCTGAAGTTGATCAAGCAAATCATCAATACAAGGCAGTGGATACCTGTTCTTGATGGTCACCTTGTTCAGCTCTTTGTAGTCTATACACAATCTCAACAATCCGTCCTTCTTCCTGACGAAGAGGATAGGTGCACCCCATGGTGATACGCTAGGGTGTATGAAGCCCTTCTCAGCCAACTCCTCGAGTTGCTTCTACAACTCCAACATCTCGATAGGCGCCATACGATATGGAGCCTTCGAGATCGGTCTCGTACTAGGCTCCAACTCCATGCCAAAGTCTACGCTCCTCTGAGGTGACAAGCTAGACGGCTCTACAAACACGTTTTTAAACTCACAGACCACTGATATGTTTTCAAAGTTGGGCTATATCCTTCCTTCATGAGATAACACCAGAAGGCATCACATCCCTGTGCTATCAGTCTCGCTGCTCGTATAGCACTGATAACAGATCCCGTCTTCCCAAGGTCCCAACCCCGGAAGACCTCTATCGGACCCAAGTCGGTAGAGACTGTAACAATTCTCTTACCCACATCTAACACCGCACGGTGTCTACGTATCCAATCCATACCTAATATGACTTCTTCATGCATCAAGGGCATGACTAAGAAGTTAACAAGCAATACCCACGTCCCTAAACGAAGGGGACAACTAAGTATCTCACGGGTACCTCTAACCCGACTACCATCACGTAACCCTATGGTAAAGGGGGTCCCCTCTATGGTAGATAAACTCAAACGCTCAACACATACATCAGAAATAAAGGAATGCATAGCACCCATATCAAATAAAACCTAACAGGTAAACCATGTAAAAGAATGGTACTTGGAGCAACCGGTGTTGGCGCCTCCTCAACACTCCTCAGCTCAAAAACTCGGCCTCGAGCTCCTCGGGCATCACTAGTACCAGCATCTGTACCTCTACCTCTACTCAGTCCTGGAGTTGATCCATGAGTAGTAGGTGTGTCTGGGACTCTCTACTGTCCTTGTTCCTGATACTGAGGCGGTCTCTGCCCACGTCCTACTACACCTGCAGGGGAAGAACCCTGCTGTGATGACGCCTTGCCTTGACGGAAAAACGTAGCTCTGTGTACTGGCTTCCCACACGAGAAGCAATTTAATTATGCTCTTGGGCACTCAGCCCTCAAATGTCCATAGGCACCGACGTTGTAACACTGCCGGCCTCTCTCAACCGTCTGTGCAGACACTAGACCACTCGAGCAGCCCTGAGACTGGCCTCACCGTATCCAGATGCTCCTGCACCAGTCTGTCCTGTGCGCTGTCTCTTCTCAGACCGTCCCGTCTGAGAAGTCCTCCTTTGGCTGGCTCTCTCTCGCTCATCGGAAGAGGCCCGATCCTGGTAGTTTGCCAAGGACTCACAGTGGAATCCCACCAAACGTATGCTCTTTCTCAAACGACGGGATAACACATACACATGCTGGTTCTCAGATGGTGCAGCTGGACCCAACAACGCTAAATTAGTCCGGAAGCGGTGGATAGCATCTGTAATCGGTACATCCTCAAAACCTGCCTCCACGAAATCATGTAGCTTCTCCATCCTCAGTGAGGTAGGGCAGAACTGCTCCCTCAACAAAGTCCTCATCTGGTCATAACTCGTAACTCGTGCTCGGACAGTCCTCCACCATTCGTGAGCAAGGTCACGGAATAGAGACTGCACTAGCTCTATCCGTCTGTCCTCAAGACACCTAATAGACTCTAAAGCTGAGTCTACATGTCCTGTCCATACCTTAGTGTGTAAACCGATCTCTCCTATGTAGGGTGGTACTTCTTGCTGATGAAATGCCTTCAACCAGGTATCTGTTCGAGGCCCTTTGGTCTCTTACACAGCTCTAGCAGTCTCAGCAGCATGTGCCGGCATAGTTGGCAACTGAGTGGCTCCATGGGATCTCTCAGATGATCCCTCATGCCCTGGTAGATTTGGGGCTCGTCTGCCTGCTCTCATAGCCTCCTCAAAATGTCAGAGGTACTCTCTAAACTCTGGTCCTCCCATGGAGACACGATCTAAGTCATTAGACTTGGCTCGATGTGCCTACTGTCTCTTGGATCCATCACTCATTGTCTCTAGAACGACACTCTCAGCAACCTCCTCAGGAGCCTCCTCCACCATTGGTGAATCAGCAGCGGGAGCTGGTCCCTGTCCTATCCCTCCTGGAGAAAAAGGTGGTCTACCTCTAACTCGGCCTATTACAGCAGTAACTCGAGTCCGAGCCATCTACGGGGTATGCACACTTGACTTCTGTACATCCTATCCCAAAACATCTGTACTCGCTTTAAAACCAAAACCTTTTAAAAAGTCAGACCCCTTTCGGGTTCTATTTATTTATCCACTCTACCTTCATTGCAGATAGCAAGTGCCATTGTTGTCAACCTAAGGCTCTGATACCAAATCTGTAACACCCCGAATCCGCGGGACTCGGAGTGTCACATTGGGCTAGGATCTCACAATGGATTCTCACCCTAGCCTGGAAACAAGTTCACTGAATCTTACAATAAGGCACATGTAGATCAAAATCAAATACATAAAACTGTATAAGATACATCAAAAGGGTTTATAACAACAAAGCCGAGTACAAAACAACATCCATAAACAACAAATAAAAAAGATATTCCATATCCCACGCAACCCTAATGTACAAAAGTCCTCGGCTGGTCACCCCATCTGGCTCACTCAGCAGTCTTCCTAACCTGCAGATCATCTACAACACGGCATACACCGTTAGCTACAACAATGAATAAGTATGAAGGTAATAACACAAACACACATCAACATCTCATACATGCAATGCCACCTACATTCATTTATTATCTTACAATTACGTTATTCCATTACTAATTCAACTTATTTTGTAACATGAGGATTCTCAAGAACCTCGTCCCTTCTAACGTAACACAGGGACTTTGCATGGGGGTGATCATCACTCGTCCCCCCCTGAGAGATGATCTTCAAGGTACCTCCTTCTACCAGCAGGCCAAGGCAAGTGGTCACGACCCGTTATAATACACTTGGGCCATTTAATGTAATGAATGGTCATCCTAGTCTGTTTTAGGTTATAAATGCACAATCATATGAACACACACAACCATTACAATCACACAAACCCACAACTGAACGCTAAGTAAGTCCTATGGACTTAGCTGATATAATCGTAACCTGTACCACGTCACAGCTTTCCCTTGGGGAAGTAATGAACGCCTGAAATAGCAAGGCACACATCATCACATACTGTAAGGGTTAGGAGACTCGTCTCCATAACCATAACCAACCTACAACCTCAAACTAAACCTCAAAATCATAACATGCTCACAGATGCCTAAGGCATATCCTCAACATAAACACAAGTGCCTAGGGCACATCTCTATCATGCAACTCATCCTAACCAAGCTAGCCTAGCTAACATCTAAGCCAAGGCTAAAGGAAAGGAAAGAAGGAATCATACCAACAAGGTATGCCCTGAACGTACCAGCAGAAACAAAGGACGCAAGGGTTGAACCAGTGAGGCGTAAGGGCGGCTCACTCAAGGTGTAGGGGCGGTTCACAGCAAGAGCAAGGGCGGCTCAAGGCAGGTGCAGGGACGGCTGTCTGTGCAGAAAGTTGGCCCCAACTTCTCTTCGATCCCTTTCTCGACTCTCTTCACGTCTTCATCACCCAAAAATATACCACATACATATATACAGATGTATGAACATCAGAACATCATGAAAGGACCCACACAAGCTCAACTTGTGATCCTAAGCTAAAGAAGAAAGAAAGAATCAAGGAAGAAGAAGGAAAGAAGATGGAGATGGAGATCTTACCACAACAGAACCCTAAGCTGCAACTAAGAGCAAACATCACCTTCACAACCTCAACAAAACAACAACAACACTGAGCATCATTCTCATGATCATCCTAGGCCAAAGCCACAAACAAACTCTCAAAAACTCACACACAAGATCAAGGAGAGATCAAAGAAGGTCAAGGAAGAAGAGAGGAGAAGAAGAATGTGAGGAGGAAGAGAGAAGCTCGAGAGATGAAGAAACCCTTCATCTGAAGAAATGGGAAGCTTATATAGGAAACTAGCCAAAAGCAAGGTCAAGAGGTCAACAAAGGTGGCTGCAGCCTTACAAACCCGAAGGGGCGGATCAGGCAAGGCGCAAGGGCGGCCCTCCTGAGGCGCAGGGGCGGCTCACAGAGCCTGCAGGGGCGGCTCACAGAGCCTGCAGGGGCGGCTCAGCCTTGGCTCAGCACAACTCAACTCCTAAAACTAAGGCTGTTACAGTGATCAATGACAAAAATTTGCATTAGAGATTTCCAATGTATAAAATTATCACCACATAAAAGGGGTGGTCGAAAGGTGGATCTTCCTTGTGAGAATCTTCCATCACCTACAAAATTCATCATTAGTCTCACTGATGGTTAAATCAAATATATGTGAGCCTAGCTCTGATACCAATTGAAGAACCAATTAGGGGATTAATAAGGATATAAATACTCTAGAAGGGGGGGTCTTAATAGAGTATGAGAACTTTTTGCAATATCGTACATCAAGGCTTTGAAACTAATCTCGAGACCTTGAAGTTGATCTATGCGGTTAGATACAAAAATGTTTCTCAAGGCTTTGAAGTGGATTTCAAGCCCTTGACTTGGAAACCTGTAGAAAGTTGTTAGTCATAATAAAACGTGATAGAAGTGTGGAATGTTAAAAGATTGACGCAACAATATATTTACGAAGTTCAGTTCTAATAGCCTACTATCCGCCTAGGGTTTCCGACCCTAGGATTCTAACTATCTATTATCTGCTTGTTGTGAGTCATACATATAGCCTAGAAGAACTTCCCTTCTTCTTTCAATTTAGCCTCAATGCTACGATCTAGTCAACTCTATTCTAGCTATAATAGTCTAGTTGCTTCGCAGAGTAACACACTCGAGTATAGCACTATAATGATATGCCAATGAAGCTCTTGTGTTTCTGTAACTCTCTCTAAACTAAAAAAAAGATCGCTATTAAGGATAAATAAACGTGGTTGATGAGGAAAGCTTGAAAATATCTGTGTAAGCGCTGGTTCTTCATTATTTGATTGTCTCTTTATAGGTTGTAGGAGGGACGAAGTCTTTGCTGTTTTAATGTGGAAAGACTCCCATAAAATCTACACATATCTTGGTTGTTTGCGTCTTGAAAAGTAGCCCACAAAATCTGCATCAAATCTTCTCCATATATTTCAAACCAATCTCCTTCAAATAGCCGTTGAAAATCTTCTTGTTATCTTCTACAAAATCTTGTTATATATATATTTGATGAAAATCTTATATCCTATTTAGCCGTTGAAGATCTCCTTGTAATGTTCTGCAGAGTCTTCTTGTTATCTTCTACAATATCTTGTTCCATATATATCGTTGAAAATCTTCTCCATAATCTGCTCCATCGTTCTCTCATATCCTGCATAAAATATGTATCAAACATATCCAGGAATATATTGATATTTGATTAAAGCCCGTTGTTTATTTGTCTTCCATCATCCTGCAAAAACAAATGTTAACATAATATTCGTCAAGCTGGAGTTAACATACATTACTATACTCATCCAAAGCCTCTAAAATGTTTTTAGGCAGGTAGCCTTGACTTCATCACTTAAAGTCATTAGGATTTTACATAAACTCAGCAAAATAGTGTCCAAAGGAACATAATCGTCAAGGAACTCCCGTTCGGACATTTAAAGGGCTCGATGAGGCTCTAGAGAAGAAATCTAGGGATCAGAATCTTGGCCGAGATTTTCCTGTCGGGGACTAGATTTATCACTAGAACGTGATTATGATGTTTTTCCCGTGGTTTCTTCTTTGAGAGTCATTTCTTGTCATTTTTCCTTCTTCTTGTCACAATGTTCCGCAATCTACAAAGGGGTTATAGGTTTAAGAGTAATTGTATGTCCCTTACTCTCAAAGGAATGTTTGTTAGTAAAACCATCATGTGTAACCTTCTTATCGAATTGACATGGACGTCCTAGAAAAATTATGACATGCTTGCAGAGGCACAACATCACAAACAACAATGTCCTCGTACTTTCCTAAGGTAAATGCTATTCTAGCTTGCTTATTAACTTTCAACTCTCCACAATCATTCATCCAATGCAACTTATAAGGTCTAGGATGATAGAAAGTAGTAATTCACATCTTAGTGATAAATTCCTCACTAGCAATGTTGTAACAACTACCACCATCAATAATCATGTTACACACCTTTCCTTGAACAAGACATCTAGTATGAAAAAGGTTTTCCCGTTGATTATCCTCACATGGAGCTATCTTAGCATGCAATGTTCGTCTAGTAATTAAAGATTCTCCACGCTCATACTCACAACCTTCATCACTTTCACTATCGCTATCATGTTCATGCAATGCACTGATATGGGTATGATCATGCTCATGCTCTTCTTCACTTTCATATTTCCCTTGATCATTTATGAATAAAACCCTTTTATTAGGACAATCTCTCATGTAGTGACCTCTACCTTGACATTTAAAGCATACAATATCTCTAGAACGTAAAGTAGAGTTAAAAGTAATCCCTTTGTTATCCTTTGAAGGCTCATTCAAAGGACGAGACTGAGTAGAATATTTATGGTCTGCTGGATCAGGAAAGGATCGTTTTCCTTTGTATTTTTGGAAATCTTGGATAGAATCTCGGCCAAGATTTTGTCGATTTGTCCAAGATTTTCTTTCTGTCGTCCAAGAACTTGATCCCTATGATCTTCTTCTCCACCCATATAGCCAAATGTAGTAAGTTAGTCATTGAAGCATAGGGATATAAATCAATTTCATTATCTAAAGAAGAATGCAAAATTCGTAAAAATTGAGCCGTAATGGATTCCTTATCCTCTTGCACATTAGTTTTCACCATCGCCATTTGCATGGTGTTATTAACTTCCTCCACAATTGTAATATCCTTAGTTCTTTAGTGACCCCGCCCCTGCGCCTCAACTGAGCCGCAGGTGTGGAGCCGCTCCCGCGGAACTAACGACACGCGCCTCCGCGACTTGTAGGGTGGGTGCCGCCTTCTTTGACCGTCTTACTTTTCGTTTCTTTTCTTATAAGTCTCTCTCTCTCTCTTCTTGATGAGGGTTTGCTTCTCATACTTCATCTTCTTCTTCTTCTTCTTCTTCTTCTTCGTATGTTCTTCTACTCTTGATTCCTCCTTCTTGGCTTCCTTGGATTTTCTTCCTTTTCAAGTTGGATCATTAAGTTGTGCTTGTTGCTGAGTTATTGGTATGTGGCTGATCTTTGTTGTGGCTTGAGAGGCCTAAACTTGTGAGGTCTTGTTCTGTTCTGCAGTGGTAAGTTTCTTCGTCTCCTTTCTTTGTTCTTTCCTTCCTCTTTCCTTCCTTAATTTTGAAGCTCACAAGCTTGATCTTGTGTAAGCTCTTAAACGTTTGTGTATGTATATACATGTATGACGATGGATGATCACCTTGGGCACTTTAGAAGAGAAGAGGACCGAATGAGAGATCTATAGGAGCTTCAAGATCGCCTTCCGCATTGTGGCCGCCCCTGCCCTTATTTTTGGCCACCCCTGCGGCGTGACCTTGTCACCGCCCCTACGGCTTGTCACATCCACTACAGCTTGTCACCACCCCTACGCCCGATAATTTCCGCAGGTGCTTCTTTGTCCAAGGCATACCAAGTGTTGGTATATGTCCTTTCCTTCCTTTGTGTTATGGTTAAGATGTGAAAGCTTGTTAGTTTTGTCTAGATGAGATTGATGATATTATATATTGAGGAATGCCTTATGAATCTTTGAGTTTTGATGAGATATCGAGGATTAGTTAATGGGTTATGATCTTGTACGATATTAGAAACTAGGAGGTTGAATCTCCTAGCCTTTGATAGTGATTGATATTCTTTGCCTTGTTTATACAGGCACTGATCGTTTCTTTGAGGGGAAACCGTGACCACTGTTTAGGACTACCTTGTGATAGGTAAGTCCTTTGGGCTTACTTAACTGATGTTTATGGATTGGAGTGATTGTAATAGTGGTGTGTGTACATATGTATCTTGCATTAACAACCTAACCAGACTAGGACAACCATATATGAATTAATTGGCCCAAGTGTATGATAATGGACGGTGATAGCTTGTCTAGCTCAAAATTGGAAAGCTAGGGGGTTCTCTACACCCATTCCACCAGGTGGTGATGATTGCCACCAATTCCAAACCTATTTGGTGAAAGGGGTCAAAGGCGATGTTGTTTTACTCCTCGTATCACACCGAATGAATTAGTAATGTTATAACGTAATGAATATAATAAAAGGATGGTGTGTGTGAGCATTGAATGTTATGATGTGATTATGTGTGCTATTGCGGTTAATCTTATTCATGAATTGTTAGCTAAAATTTTATACCGTGTTGTAGATGCTTTGCAGGATATGAAGACTGTAGAGTGATCCGGTGGGGTGATCATTTGAGGGCTTCCGTACATTAGAACGTGTATGAGTTTTGGGGATGTTTGTGTATACATACACACACACACACACACACACACACACACACACACATATATATATATATATATATATATATATATATGATGTTGCCGTTTTGATACTAGGCTGTGGTTTTGATTATTTTCATATATGATACTATTGTTTTTTGAATTTGGTTTTATATTTATTTGTTCCTTATTGTAAGATCCAGTGAACTTGTTTTTAGGCTAGGGTCAGGATCCATTGTGAGATCCTAGCTCGTAGCGCCCCGAGTCCCACAAATTTTGAGTGTTATAAAGTTGGTAACAAAACCTTAGGTTGAGAACAATGGCACTTGCAATCCGCGATAAATGCCGAATAGATAAATTGACCAGTCCCACGGATTTGGGCCGTATATATATATATATATATATATATATATATATATATATATATATATATATATATATATATATATATATATATACATATACGTGTGTTGGACTGTGTTTGTGTGTTTTCGATTTGAGTATTATATATATATATATATATATATATATATATATATATATATATATATATATATATATAATACTCAAATCGAAAACACACAAACACAGTCCAACACACGTATATGTATATATATATATATATATATATATATATACATATACGTGTGTTGGACTGTGTTTGTGTGTTTTCGATTTGAGTATTATATATATATATATATACACATACATATGGTATTATATAGTCATATACAATTAGATATGCGTATACCGCAAATGGCTCGGACTAGAGCAAAATCTACAATAGGACAAGGTAGAGGTAGACCCCCTCTTCCTCCAATAGCCATAGGTCAGGGACATGTTCTCATTGCTGATCCACCTGCAGCGGAGGATATACATGATGAGGTTGCTGAGAGCGTCGATCCTGAGACTAGGAACAGGATGGAAGCGAGACCGAGATCTCAGACAGTGTAGTCAAATGACTCAAATCATGTCTCGATGAGGGGACTAGAGTTCTGCGCTTACATTCGTCAAGTCGAGGAGGCAACCAAGGAAGGAAGACATGCCTTGGATCTGCCGAAACATGTGGGATCATTTGAGATGTCCCACGGAGCTACTCAAGTGCTTGTCATACCGGCACGAGCTATTGAGGTTGATAGGGCGCAAGAAGAGTCGAGAGGACCACAACCGGACTCCTAGTTGAATGCTTTTCACTAGATGGGAGTACGCCCTTTCGCTGGAAAGGTGGCCTTGGAGGTCGAGTTGTGGATTAGGCATGTTGAGTCACCCCTTGAGTCTATTAGATGTTAGAGGATAGACAGATAGAGTTAGTACAGACCCTATGCCGTGATTTAGCCCAACACTAGTGGAGGACCATGCGGAGTCGAGTTACCAACTATGACCATATGCGGAGTTTGATTAGAGAGCATTCTGCCCTACCTCACTGAGGAGGGAGAAACTGTAGGATTTTGTTGAGACCGGTTTCGAGGATGTTCTTGTATCGCGGCGATCAAGAAGTTCTAGGAGGAGCTGACATTACTGGGTCGTTGCACCCCTAGAGGACCAGCATGTTTATTTGTTCTCCCGTTGACAGACGGAGAGTACTGTTCCTACATGAAGGGTTTCCACTGTGATTCCTTGATAAATTATCAAGACAGAGCCTCGGCTTATGAGTGTGAGCGGGCTGCTCAAAGGAGAGTTTCTCAGACAGGAAGGTTTGAGAAGAGACAAAGGACGGGTCATACTAGTGTAGGAGCACCATGGTACGAACGAGGCAGACTCAAAGCCGCTCGAGTTACCTAGTGTATGCACATACTTTTGAGAGAGTACGGAAGTGCTTCAACTACGGACGATCTAGGCATATGCGATATGATTTCCCGAGGGGACCAGTAACTTGCTTCTCTTGTTGGAAGCGAAGACATCGAGTTACCTTTGCCGTCAGGGCGGAGCTTCATCCCGACAAGGTTCTTCCCCCGTCAGGGCGGAGCTTCATCCTACTACTCAGAGTTCCGCTTCAGGACCGAGTAGAGGCAGAGGTCGTGATGGAGGTACCATCGATACAAAAGGAGCTCGAGGTCGAGTTTTTGAGTTGAGGATCCGCCAACTCCAGCTGCTATAGGCACCATTCTGATTAATGGTTTACCTGTTAGAGTTTTGTTTGATACGTGTGCTACGCACTTGTATATTTTTTATGTATGTGTTGATAGACTGACCTTAGTTACGGTAGAGGGGAGACCCTTTATTATCGGGATACCCGATGGGGGTCATGTTAGAGATACCTAAGAGGTACATGGTTGACCTATACATTTAGGAAACGGTGATATGTTAGTGGACTTCTTTCTCATGCCGTTTGTTCATGAGGAAGTCATTTTGGGTATGGATTGGATAGACATGCATAGTGTTGTGTTAGATATAGGTAGGAGGACCGTCAAGGTCTGAGTCGAGCCAGATAAAGATTTTCCGAGGTTGGGACCTTGAAAAGTCGGGTACGGTCATCAGTTCAGTCTGAGTGGCGAGGCTGATTGCGCAAGGTTGTGATGCCTTTTGGTGTTATGCCATGAAGGATAGTGAGAGTCCTATATTAGAGGATATCCCCATGGGTTGTGAGTTCATGGATATGTTTGACGAGCCATCCAGTTTGCCGCCTCAGAGGAGCGTGGATTTCAGTATAGAGTTAGAGCAGGGATGAGACCGTTCTCGAAGGCCCCATATCGTATGACGCCTATCGAGTTGTTAGAGTTGAAGAAGCAACTTAAGGAGTTGGATGAGAAGAGCTTCATACGATATAGCGTATCCCTATGGGGTTCACCTGTCCTCTTCGTGCGGAAGAAGGATGGATCGTTGCGATTATGTATTGACTACGAAATACTGAACAAGTTGACCATCAAGAACAAGTATCATTTGCCCCGTATTGACGACTTGTTGGATCAACTTCAGGGAGCGACTATGTTCTCCAGGATTGACTTGCGCTATGGATATCACCAACTGAGGGTGAGAAAGCAAGATGTGCACAAGACGACATTTCGGACTCAATATGGTCACTACGAGTTTGTAGTGATGCCATTCTGGCTCACGAATACGCCCGCTGTGTTTATGGAGTTAATGAATGACATCTTCATCGATTTCCTGGATCAGTTTGTGGTGGTCTTCATAGACGACATCCTGGTGTACTCTCATAGCAGAGAGGAACATGCAGGCTATTTGAGGACAATATTGCGAGTCATGCAGGACAGAGAGTTGTATGCCAGGCTCTCTAAGTGCGAGTTATGGATGTCAGTGGTAGCCTTTCTAGGTGACATTGTTTCTACCCAGGGGATCACGGTGGATCCGGAGAAGATTGAGTTTGTATCAGCATGGAAGACACCAACGAACATCAAGAAAGTACACAACTTCCTTGGCTTAGCGGATATTATCATAGGTTTGTGGAGGGGTTCTTTGTGATCACCCTACAACTTACTAGTCTTTTTAGGAAGACTACCCGGTTTGTATGGTCCGAGCCATGTACTCAAAGTTTCGAGGAGATGAAGAGACGTTTGTCTTCCGCTTCTATTTTAGCGCAACCGGAGGGCACTAAGGATTTTGTAGTTTACAGTGACGCATCCAAGCTAGGCTTGGGATGTGTTTTGATGCAACAGGGTAGAGTGATTACCTATGTGTCTAGACTGTTGCAGGCGTATGAAGAAAACTACCCGACTCATGACTTAGAGTTGGCTGCAGTAGTTCAAGCTGTGAAGATTTGGAGGCATTAATTGTCGGAGCTACATGTTAGATCTTCACAGACCATAAGAGTGTGAAGTATATTTTCACGTAGCGGGAATTGAATAACTGCTAGAGGATATGGCTTGAGTTGATCAAGGACTTTGACCTTGAGATTCTGTATCATCCAGGGAAAGAAAATGTTGTCGCCGACGCCCTTAGCACGAAAGATCCTATAGAAACAGGAGACTTGCCCAACACTGAGACAAATCCGAGATCGGATGTCTCGTGGTGATGCCCCACAGTTCTTCATAGGAGCAGATGGAGTGATGAGACGCCGCGAGCGCGTCTGTGTACCCTTTGGTGTAGAGCTGAGATAGAGGATTTTACACAAGGATCACTCCACACCTTACTCAGTCCACCCAGGTGCGAGTAAGATGTATCAAGATGTGAGACGTTCATTTTGGAGGGGTGATTTGAAGCCCGTTGTATCCAAATTTGTGGCTCAGTGTGTGACATGTCAGTAGGTCAAGATAGAGCACTGTAGACCTAGGGGAGAGATCCATCCATTTCTAGTACCGCAATGGAAGTGGGAGTATATCTTTATGGATTTTCTAACAAGATAGGCCGAGCAGGAGCTTTGATGCCAATTGAGTTATTGTTGATATATTAACAAAGACTGCACGTTTTATCCCTATTAGGGAGACGTGGCCAGTGAACCGTTTGGTTGAGGAGTTCACTAGGAAAATCGTGAGACTCCATGGTGTACCGAGCACAATCGTCTCAGATCGAGATGGGCGATTTAAGACTATTTTTCATCCTCAAACAGATGGTCAGTCAAAGAGGACTATTCAGACCCTAGATGATATGTTGAGATCTTGTGTGCTGGATTGGGGACGGGTGTGGTCAAATCACCTCCTTTTGGTTGAGTTCTCGTACAATAACAACTGGCATGCGTCGATTGGGATTACCCCATATGAGGCATTGTATGGGCAGAGGTTTCGTACGCCGTTGTGCTGGGACAAGCCTAGCAGTATCATTGGTATATCGCTTGAGTAGATTCAATATGATATTGCCCGAGTGGCATTGATTAGAGAGCCGATGCTGGCTCCACTGAGTCGCCAGATGTCGTATTTAGAAAAGAGGCATCGGCCTTTGGAGTTAAGAGTTGGAGCTCATGTCTGGCTGAGAGTATCTTCGACACATAGCGTCAGACGTTTCGGCTTTAAGGGGAAGTTGAACCCCCGATATGTCGGAACTTTTGAGATTCTGGATCGAGTTGGGAGAGTAGCATACTGAGTTGCTTTACCCCCGTGATTAGAGGGTGTTCACCTAGTGTTTGACGTGTCTCAACTAAGGGAGTACATACCAGATCCGAAAAACATTGTTAGCTATGATGATTTAGTGGTCAATCCGGACCACACATTTTTTGAGCATCCAATAACATTCTTAGAGCGGGGTGTGTGACGCTTACTTTCAAAGGACAATCCTATGTTGAGGATACAATTGTCAAAACAAGGATCTGATGAGGCTACGTGGGAGACCGAGGATAGTATCCGCAGGAAATATCCATAGTTTTATGCCGAGATAGATGCACCTGTAGGATCGATGAGTAGATCTTAGTATTATCTTGGTGAGTTATATGTATATATGTTTTGTTTCGTGCTAGTGGTGATATGTGTTGTATGATCTTATTAGATCTTGTTATGCTAGTGCGAGTTATGATTATAGCTGGAGATGATTCTTCCTCCATGCTATCGAGATGTGATTGTAGTTTAGCTGGAGACGGGTCTTCCTCCACGCTATTGTGATATGAGGGTTGATTGGTTGGAGATGGCTTTTCTCCATGCCTTTGTGTTATGAGTACGGTTTGGATGGAGATGGTTTTCTTCAGTGCCTTTGTGATGTGGTTATGAGTTGGCTAGAGATAGTTTTCCTCTATGCTAGTGGGTAGTGTTTGTGATTATGTTGCTGGAGAAGATGATTCCTCCATGAATATTTTTTGAGGTTATAGAGTTGTAGGGGTTGATACCTAATGAGTGGAGATGTGTTGCCTCCGATAGAGAGAGGAGTGTATATACCTCGGCGTATGGGTCCGAGAGGATTGGGTTTGTTCATGTTTCGTGACGAAACTTTATTTTAGGGGTATGTGATGTAAGAGCCTTAATTCTTTAGTGATTCTACGACCGCACCTCGGCTTAGCCGCATGCGCGGAGCCACCCCCGCGGCCATGATGATCAGCCACCACGGCCTTGTAGTGTGGGCACCACCTTCCTTGACCGTCTTGCTTTTCATTTCTTCTCCTATAAGTCTCTCTCACTCCTTTTGATGAGGGTTTGCTTCTCCACACTTCAGCTTCTTCTCCTTACGTTCTTCTTCTCTTGATTTCTCCTTCTTGGATTCCTTGGGTTTTTCTTCCTTTTTAAGTTGGATCTTGAAGTTGTGGTTATTGCTGAGTTGTTGGTATGTGGCTAATGTTTGTTGTGGCGTGAGAGGCCCAACCTTGTCTGGTCTTGTTCTTAATCGGCAGTGGTAAGTTTCGATATGGTTCTTCCTCCATGCTATTGAGATGTTATTATGGTTTGGCTAGAGATGGTTCTTCCTCCATGCTATGATGATACGAGTATAGTTTGGTTGGATATGGCTTTCCATGCCCTTGCATTATGAGTATGGTTTGGCTAGAGATGATTTTCCTCCATGCCATTGTGATGTGTTTATGGGTTTGCTAGAGATGGTTTTCCTCTATGCCGATATATAGTGTTTATGATTATGTTGCTATAGAGGATGATTCCTCCATGATTGTGTATTAAGGTTATAGATTTATAGAGGTTGATGCCTTATGAGCGGAGATGTGATGCCTTCGATAGAGAGAGTATGTATACCTCGGTGTATGGGTCTGAGAGGATTTGGGTTTGTTCAAGTTTCGGGACAAAACTTGTTTTTAGGGGGATATGATGTAATATCCTTAGTTCTTTAGTAACCTTGCCCCTGCGCCTCAACTGAGCCGCGGGTGGGGAGCCGCCCCGCAACACTGATGACCCGCCCCGTGGCATGCAGGGTGAACACCGCCTTCTTTGACCGTCTTGCTTTTTGTTTCTTCTCCTATAATGCTCTCTCTCTCTCCCTCTCTCCTCTTGATGAGGGTTTGCTTCTCTAGACTTCATTTTCTTCTCCTTATGTTCTTCTTCTCTTTCTTCTATTGATTTCTCCTTCTTAGATTCCTTGGGGTTTATTGCTTTTCAAGTTGGATCTTGAAATTGTGGTTGTTGTTGAGTTGTTGGTATGTGGCTGATGATTGTTGTGGCGTGAGAGGCCTAGGCTTGGGAGGTCTTGTTGTGTATATGCAGTGGTAGGTTTCTTCGTTTCCTTTCTTTCTTCTTTCCTTCCATAGCTTTGAATCCTAGAAGCTTGCCTTTGTGTAACCTCTTGGACGTGTGTGTATATATATACATATATGATGATGGATGATCACCTTGGGCACTTTAGAAGAGAAGATGAATGAACGAGAGATCCGTAGGAGCTTTGTTACGCTTGAAATGTATAGCACAAAAGTCTTACAATTTACAACTCGATATAATTTCCTAACTCCTAGCGAACCCACAGTGTATGGGTCGTTTTGTAGCAAGGATAGTATTCCGAGGTCGAACACAAAGACTAAGGTGAAATCAAATTAAACAAGTGATCATGGATAGTGCAAATCTAGTCAAAGAAAAGAGAAGAAAATAAAGAAATGAAAATCATGATATTTTTGGGTTTGGTTTTTGTGGTGATCACGCAAGATCACAAAACAATGCAATATTATAAATCAAACTAACAACTCAAGCTAACAACACAAACAAGCAACACAAACACAAGATATGTGATCAAAGAGAAAAAAGTGGATTCTAGAGGTTAGGACTTCCGGTTATGGCATTGGACTCAAGCTTCTAATCAACCTTGGACTAGCTACGATATGTTGGGAAAGGGTGTTTCTCAAACGGGATCAATCACCGGGTAGGTCTCATGGTCCACTAATCTCGCACCTAAGGTCCTATTACCGGGTAAGTCTCTAGGAGCCTAAGGTTGAGAATTCTACACAAACCAGATTGCTATCTAGGGTTCAAACCTCTCCTTACCGGGTAAGTCTCGGGAAGGCAAGTCCTAAGCATCAATCCTAGCACACTCAATCCAATAGCGGCTTGTGAGGCTCACTACTACCTAGAGTTCATCATCTTTGATATCTAAGATCAAGAATTACTGGGTAAGTCTCTTCCCTCACTTAGTTTGTTAGCATTAGGTCACCCTAGGCTAGATTATGCTTGACAAACACTAGGATTTCAACAATCTAACATCCTAACATTCAGATTCATCAATGCAAGCACAACAGAGAAAATCACGGGTAGATCATCCAATACCACGGGCGTGGAAAGGTATGAATAGGCCGTGATTTCTTTCGGATGTTAAGTTTTGAGCAAGCAAGTCATCAAACGGTATATTCAAGTCTATTCTATCATAGTCCAAGCCATAACCATCATTCCATTACCCTAAAATCACAACTATTTAGCCAACAACATGCATTTTAAGATTCAAACTCAACAAGCAAACATCCATGGCTTCCATAGCAAGTGAATGAAATGAAAGTGAAAAGAAACAAGTAGTCTTAGCTTAATATAAGATGAAACATGACTTACAACCCTTCAAACACAACTCCAAAACGTTGCTTACAATGCTTTCAATTGATCTAAACAAAAGTCACTCAAAATCACTCAAAAACTTCACTCTAAATCTCTATCTTGGTGTGTTGTTCTTCCTCCAAAATCAGAGTGTTTTCCCCTCCTCCAAGAATTCCCTATATGGATGATGATAATGTGTGTGAGAATGTGGCAGAGTCACTTAGCAACAGCCTGCAGGACCACTTATATTCTCCACCAAGAGCAAGGGTCGGGCAAGGAGATCGTGGGACAGTTGTCACAACTGTCCAGAGAAAATCACGGCCAAAACCACGGGCGTGGTTCTGGCCTCTGGGCCGTGAAATTGCATGAACAACTCCCTTTGGATCATTAAGCCATGAGTTGGTGCAAGGCATGCACCAACAAGGTCCTATGTGTTCTCCTTTGATCCTAGCTTGCTCCTTAATGAGTCCGGAAGTGTGCCATCACAAGGAACGATCCTCGAATGTATCGATTAAGCTCCAAAAGCTCCCCAAAATACCTACAAAACCGACAAGAGTTCGTGTAGACGTCTATTTTGACAATATGCATGAATTAAGTGTAAACGTCATGAACTAATTCCAAACCATGCATGAAAAACGGGAAAAACTATCCAAATGAATGCCTAAACTAACGTCATAAATTGTGTCATCAAAATACCCCATACTTGTCACATGCTCGTCTCCAAGCAAGGTCCAACTATAGGCTACGAGATGGCATGATTTATGAATGCAGAAAAAAAAATATTTTTGGAATCGTGCTTCTAAAATTGGATCATCTTCATAGTCATGTTTAATGGCAATGGACGAGCAATCATGTATTAAATGAATGAAGGCATGGAAATACAATTATACTTAACTCGAAAGCATGCATGAAAGGTGAAAATGAGGAAGTCAAGATGATCATGAGAATATCCAATCTAGATCACTAAGTCATACACATATGCAAATAGGTCACAAGGATTTAGGAAAGAAGAGGCCAAGAAACGTTGTTGTTGGTGGGAATTTTTATAGGTCATGTGATGCTAATCCGGGAAAGGAACTAACTCCACAATTTCATTTTTGATCAACTTCCCCACAAGTGTATATTTTTCTCCATCTTTTCTTTCTTTTCTTTTCTTTTTCATTTTCTTTTTCTTTCACTTATTTTTGAGACAATGGCATTGGTGTACAAAAGCCGAAACCTTGGTGATTAGTGGACCTCGGGATTTTTCCGAGGTACCTCACACCGGGCACACATACCAAGGCTCGTTAGGACATTCGGTTTATCCGATTTTGACAAGGCATAAACACCCGATTATGTGAATGGTGCCGAGTTACTCGTCATCAAAACCAAAGTCCCCAAACCTATATTTTTTCTACACTTTTCACAACAAATTCAGCACTTCATTCACAACATTCATTCATCGACAACTTCACCCCACACTTGTCTTTTCACACGCTCAACACACTAGCATGCTCCTATTCCCGGATGGGTCAAAAGAGGTCAAATTTTTAATTAAGTGAGGTGCTCAAACTACATGATCATGATGAGAAGAAGAGAGATGAATTGCCTTAATCATTCCTAGATGATGTGCACGAACTGACATGTAATTTCGACTATCAATCGTCAATCCAATCAAGGAAAACATCATAATCGCATTTCATACATAGGATTCAAGAGAAGTATTTCAAGTCCATATATGCATAAATCCATTCAATACACAAAGCCATCCATAGCCAATTCACAAAATAATCTCATCATAAGGGTCTTATCGAAACTAGGAAGCACATATTTTTTTTTAATTTTCGGATTTTTTATTTATTTTTGAGATAAATATGTACAATGCAAAAACTAATGAGGCATGTGACAATAATATTAAACTATCCTAGATGAAATCATGCAAATGATTATGAAAACCCCACCCCATACTTAAAACCACATTGTCCCCAATGTGCAAATTAAATAAAGAAGTGAAAGAGAGTCTTCACAATGTAAAAATGGTGTTTTCGGTATTTTGGTTCACTCATGTGAAGTGATGGTGGATGATCTATAAAAGATGGTAGAGAGCTCTTGATGTTCATTATGGCATCGGGACTCACGCTAAGCACCGCAAGCCGTCCAAGCCCCACGTCCGATCCACCCACGTTTGATGCGGGATCATTATCATCATCATCCTCACGCCTTGCAAGACTTCCATGTTTCCTAGAATCAAGCACACAAACACCAAACACACACAAACACACCAAAACAAAGAACAAAAACAAAAATCAAAAATGAAAACAAAAACGAAAAGGGAAAGATATGTACCAATGGGTTGCTTTCCATTAAGTGCTTCTTTAAGGTCATTAGCTTGACCAAATTCGGGAGCATTTCACTCAAGGTGAAGTGGGGCAATCATATCCACCGGAGCTTTCGGGATATACTTCTTCAACCGGTGCCCATTCACATTAAAATTTCCACAATGCTCCCCACCTATCTCAACCGCTCCATGGGGGAAGACCTTCCTCACCACATAAGGACCCGTCCATCTTGACTTTAGCTTTCCGGGGAAGAGCCGCAGCCTTGAATTGAAGAGAAGGACTAAGTCACCTTCACTCAACTCCTTTTGGATTAGACGTTTGTCATGCCAACGCTTGGTTCTTTCCTTGTAAATCTGGGCATTTTCATAAGCATCCAACCGGATCTCCTCAAGAGCATTAATGTCTAGCAACCACTTCTCACCGGCTTCCTTGAGGTCTAAATTCAGCCACCTTATGGCCCAATATGCCCTATGCTCCATCTCCACGGGAAGGTGGCAAAACTTGCCATAAACTAGCTTGTAGGGAGTGGTACCAATTGGTGTCTTAAAGGCGGTTCTATATGCCCACAAAGCATCATCGATCTTCATGGCCCAATCTTTTCTTGTCCTAAAAACCGTCTTCTCAAGTATCCCCTTAATCTCCCGGTTGGAGATCTCCACTTGACCACTAGTTTGGGGATGGTAAGGTGTGGCCACCTTATGAGTCACCCCATACTTAGCCAAAAGTGTCCCAAAGTTCCTATTGGTGAAATGCTTCCCTCTATCACTTATGATCACTCTTGGTGTTCCAAATCTAAGGAAGATGACTCGGTTGAAGAACCGCACCACTATTTTGGCATCATTTGTGGGAGAGGCGATTGCCTCCACCCATCTCGACACATAATCCACCGCCAATAGAATGTAGAGGTTGCCACATGAAGCGGGGAATGGCCCCATGAAGTCCACACCCCAAACATCAAAGACCTCAACCTCTTGGATATTATTCAAGGGCATCTCATTCCTTCTTGAGATGTTTCCCGTCCTTTGGCAAGTGTCACAAGCCACTACAAAATTCTACACATCCTTAAACAAGTTAGGCCAATAAAAACCGGATTGCAATACCTTTGTACACGTTTTGTGTGAGCTAGCATGGCCTCTACATGGCAATGAGTGGCAATGATGGATCACACTCTCCACCTCGTCTTCCGGAATGCACCTCCTAAAGACTCCATCCGGTCCTCTCTTGAACAAGAGAGGCTCGATCCTATAGTAATGCTTCACATTCTTGAAAAACTTTTTCCTTTGGGCATATAACAAACCGGGTGGCACCTCTTCACAGACAAGGTAGTTCACTATATCCGCATACCATGGCTCACTCCCTCTAGACACTTGAAGTAAGCACTCCTCCATCATTATCAATTGCTCATCCTGGAATGAGTCATCAATCGGGATGTCATCTCTCTCAATCTCCAATGGTGGTAGCTTACTAAGATGGTCCGCTACCGAATTTTCGGAACCCTTCATGTCCCGAATCTCCAAATCAAATTCTTGGAGGAGAAGGATCCAACGAATAAGGCGAGGCTTGGCATCCTTCTTTGTGAGGAGATAACGGATCGCAACATGATCCGTGTACATAATGACCTTTACTCCAACAAGATATGATCTGAACTTCTCAAAGGCATACACCACAGCTAGCAACTCCTTCTCGGTTGTGGCATAGTTGAGTTGGGCATCATCTAGCGTCTTGCAAGCGTAGTAGATGGCATGTGTAAGCCCATCTTTATTTTGTCCTAAAACAGCCCCAACGGCCACATCACTCGCATCACACATTATTTCAAATGGTAAGCTCCAATCCCGAGGTTGCATGATAGGGGCGGAGATCAAAACATCCTTCAACCTACAAAACGCTTCAAGACAATCTTTGGAGAAAACAAACTCAACATCCTTCATTAGTAGGTTCGTGAGAGGCTTAGAAATTTTAGATAAGTCTTTTATAAACCTCCGGTAAAAACCGGCATGCCCTAAGAAACTCCTTACCCCTTTCACCGAGGTAGGTGGTGTCAACTTCTCTATTGTTTCTATATTTTCTCTATCAACCTCAATGCCTCGGTGGGATACCAAATGTCCCAACACTATGCCTTCACTCACCATGAAGTGGCATTTCTCCCAATCTAACACAAGATTAGTTTCCTCACATCTCTTCAACACCAAAGATAGATTAGCCAAGCAATTATCAAATGAAGAGCCATACGCCGAGAAATCATCCATAAACACTTCCATAATGTTCTCAATATATTCAGAAAAAATAGCCATCATACACCTTTGAAAGGTGGCCGGTGCATTACACAAACCAAATGACATCCTCCTATATGAAAATGTTTCCCAAGGGCAAGTAAATGTTGTTTTCTCTTGGTCATCCGGGTGAATAGAAATTTGGAAAAACCCTCTATAGCCATCAAGGTAACAAAAATGTGAATGTTGAGCTAACCTTTCTAGCATTTGGTCAATAAAGGGAAGAGGGAAGTGATCTTTCCTAGAGGCCACATTAAGTTTCCTATAGTCAATACACATTCTCCACCCCGTAACCGTCCTTGTTGGGATTAGTTCATTGTTCTCATTAGTTACTACGGTCTACCACCCTTCTTAGGAACAACATTAACGGGACTAACCCATTTACTATCCGAAATCGGGAAAATGATTCCCGCATCTAGCAGTTTTAGAATCTCTTTCTTGACTACCTCTTTCATAATAGGGTTCAATCTCCTTTGAGGTTCAATTGAAGGTTTATGGTTGTCTTCCATCAACATATTATGCATGCATAAGCAAGGATTAATGCCAACTAAGTCATCAATGGTGTATCCAATAGCTCTCCTATGCATATTCAATTCATTCAACAATCTATCAAGCTCATCCTCATTCAAAGATGCATTCACAATCACGGGATAGGTAAAATCTGAACCAAGGAAAGCATACTTTAAATGAGAAGGTAGAGGTTTGAGATCAAGTTTAGGAGGACCTTTATCGGTTGGATATGATCCATATGGCTCCACATTAGATGAGTCCAAAGCCATTGAAGCCTCTCCAAGACTCCTTGAAGCTTGATCAACAACTAAGGGACTTTCTGGAGAAACCACGACCTCTGGCACAATCACGGGCGTGGAATTGGAAGAGCTGGCACAAATGGACTTTACAGAGAGTTCCACGGTTGAAACCACGGGCGTGCTTCTTGGTGCCAGGCCGTGGTTTTCTCTGTATTTCAGTATTCCTTTGTGCACTTCAATTTCAGCACTTGTCTCCTTTTCTAATGCATCCAAAGCCTGGATTTCTTCATTGCAATCTTCCTCAACTCCTTCCTCCATGATGCTCATCCTAAGAACCTTCTCAAGTGGATCCTTGATTAAGATTGAGCTCACAACTTCTCTAAACTCTTCTTCCTCAACAATGTTGAAGACATCTTCACCAAGGGTTGGCCCCTTCATCATTGTGGATAGCTTGAACTTGAAATTTCCTCTCCTGTGTTGAAGGAGAGTATCCCATTTTTGCAATGCACTAAGCATTCGGATGTGGTAAGAATGGCCTTCCTAAAATGATGGGAACCGGGTAGTCCGCCGGGATGTCCAAAACAACGAAATTGATTGGCACATAGAACTTCCCAAGTTGAACCGGTATTTTCTCTAGGAATCCTACGGGGTGAGTGATGGATCGGTCCGCCATATAGAGGGTCATCTTGACCGGCATCAGTTCTCCTAGCCCAACCTTATTGCAAATTGCAAGCGGGATAATGCTTACACTTGCTCCAAGGTCACATAGGGCTTCATATTGCACTTCTCCAACTCCAATTGGCACACAAAAAGATCCCGGATCTCTCAGCTTAGGAGGCATCTCCTCCCTCATGGTTTGAATCTATTCGGAAGATCTCTTTGTCATCCTTACTTCTCCATACTCCTCCAACTTCCTCTTGTTGGAGAGTATCTCCTTCAAAAATTTTCCATAGGCCAGCATACCTAGAATAGCATCCATGAACGGAATGTTAATATGTAATTTAGACATAAGTTCAAGGAATTTACCGAAATTTTTATCCAAGCGAGCTCTTGCTCGTGATTGTGGGAATGTTAGTGGTGGCTTGTATGGAGGTGGTGCCACATATGTTGGCTCATCATTCTTGCTCTTGCCTCCTTCTTCTTGCAAAGGTTCTTCTTCCACTACTACTTGCTTTCCCTTGTCATTCTCCCTTGGTAAGGGATCTTTCACGCTCAGCCCACTCCTTGTGGTAATGGCCAACACTTGGCCTGTAGGATTGTCCTTGGTCCTTCCGGGAAGCTTTCCCGGATCCCTTTGTGCTTCACCCGCCTTTTGGAACACTTGTCCTTCTAGCACCTTTTGAGCCTTGGAAATGGATGGCACCGTGCTCTCAAGACCACTCAACCTCCCTATCAATTGTTCAAACATCATCTCGGTTCTATCTTTTGGAGGTTGAGCAAAACCGGGTGGAGGCTCTAGTGAAGCCTTCGGTAGTGGTGTTGCGCTTGTGGAAGCGGGAGGGTTCAAGGCACCATCCAGGTTAGAATAGGAGAACACGGGATGGTTGTGATTAGGCCGATAATTGTTGTATTGCCGGCTGTTGTTGTTGAAGTTCCTAGGGCCTTGATAATTGTTGAAGTTACCCCTTCCCATGTAGTTAATATCCTCTTCTTTGGAAGCCAAATTGGCTTGCGCTTGCATTTGAGGACATGCTTGAGTCTTTAAGGTTGTGGTACACAACTCTCTCAAAGACTTAAGCTCATTGTTGATTACATCAAGCTTGTAGTTTCTCATAGTGACTTCATTTAATTCATATGCTCCCGGTTTCCTCCCATCACTCTTCCTATAGGAGTACTTCTCTATCACCAAGGCTTGCTTCTCTACAAATTCCCAAGCATCATTGTAATATCCGGAATTTTCTTTCTGTTTAATTCCGAAGCAAATCGGACTTCGAGTAGTTGACGGTTTTCCATTCTATCTAGTATTTCTTTCTTCACGAATTTTATCATTTTATGTAGAATTTAAATCACATAAAATGATAAAATTATATCAAGCTCTAATTCTTATAATTATTTATCATTTTATGTAGAATTTAATTCACATAAAATGATAGATTTATATCAAACCCTAGTTATTATAATTCATTCTTATCGATGACTTTAGACGAGATCATGACAAGCTGTGACGAGATCATGACTAAGCTAAGACAAGACTGTGACAAAGCTGCGACGAGACCATGATAGAGCTGAGACGAGGTCATGACGAAGCCAGACAACTCTATGACGAAGTCATGAATGGGCCCGACAAAGCCATGACGAGTTTTCGACAAGTCTTGACAAACTTTCAGCCCACTTAGTCTCACCTTATTTTCAACCCATTTCTTTTGTTTTGCTTGCAAGGAAGCCCAGCCTAGGAGAAGACCATGAAGCAGCACAAGAGACAGCCGGCTCCTCACATTCCACGTCAGCCAGCAACCACATTAACTCTCTCCTATCTTCTCGTTCTCCATCCAACATAACAGCCGGATATGTAGATCTTTCCGTAGATCTCGACCCACTCCAGCCCATGCCTGCTTCCATACCTGTCCAGATTCACGTACAGAAGAGAAATCCCTTCCCTCTCCTTGCTTTTGTCGAGCCAGAACGCAGCAGCCTCACCTCCCTCACTCTTTTCGTCAATCTCCAGCCGTGCATTGTAGTGGTACGAACAGTTCGACTCCATCGAACGATCCCTCTCACGCAGATCAAACTGCAGCGATCTTCTGCATTCCCTCAGTCGTCGTGCACAAGCAGCACATCTGCACATCTGTACAACCCTTCACCTTGGGTCCGGCGTTGGTGAGCCTCGCGTCCTTCTTCGCATAGGATCCGGCAAGACCAACACTCAGGAGCAGCAGTAGGAGCGTTCACCCTTTTGCACATCCCTTCACATTGTGTCTAGCACACATTGGCTCCTTCATTCCGATCGACAATGACGGATTGCACTGCTGCAAAACAACCGCCTCACAACCTTCCCAGATCTACCCAGAAGACACTTAACATCAACACATCTTCCTCTCCAGGATGCGCATGACTGCCCTCCTCTACTCCTGGTTGCAACCTCGTGAGCCTCTTGGGCGAGTTTTATAGTTGAGTGTAACCATACTCTTTCAACCTTGATTTCCTTCAATCATATGTGTATTATAGCTGATGCTAAACTATCTTGGAACCATGTATTTCAGTCAAGAAAACAACCGCAGAGAGCTGTTACGTTTTTCTCAGTTTTCGGAAGTGACGAGCAGTCAACTTCGGGTCCAGATTTGGCTAAGTTAGAATTCTTCTTTTTGGCTGAATTTTGGATATTTTGTATTCATTAGTACATAGTAGATCATACTAACATTTGGGAAGAATCAAAGTTATGGTTTGAGAGTTATTGTGTTCCAAAGTTGACGCCTCATGTAGTGTTTATATATGTGTTGAGTGTTGGGGAAAACATCAAGTGATGCTGTTTTGTGAGATGGTTTTGAATAAGCTCTTGATCTCCGTTGGGCTTGCATTTTGGATATGATATGGTTGACATATTGTTGTACAACATATTAAAATTTGAGAGGAATCCAGTGAGTGGTTTGGGATTTATGATTTTTCAAAGATTGAGTCGTAAGCAGTTTTTCTGTTGTGCTGAAATTCGGTTTTGTGAGATAGTTTTAAATAGGATTTTGATCTCCTTTGCGGCTAAATTTTGGATATATTATAGATAAGATTTTATAGTTGAACATATCGAAATTTGGGATAAATCATTTTTCAAAATTAAGACAGTGTGTTGTTTGTTAAGTGTTGTAACCAACATTAGAAATTTTGGTAGAAGTGATGCTTTAACAGTTTTAAGAAATTCTTGCTCCTAGGAGTATATGAGATATCATAGATGATCTAGGGAATTATTTCGGAATTTTTATAAGATTATTCGAATTTTATATTTGAAGCCGAAGTTGGACCTTAACGATCTTTACGAAAATAAGGAAATGGGTAAATTGTCAGTTTGTAACCAAACTCATCTTTAGGAGTTAGAATATGACTCTTTAGTCTCAAATAAGAGTTTAGACATGAGTTAGAGAATTTTTGGAAGTTTCGAGACCAAGGGTAAAATAGTCATTTTACCATAAATTAATACTGTAATCAATTCCATTCTATTAAGACCTACTATCTTAGAAATCTTAGACTTCTAATCACCTAGAAAGTGTAATGACACACTTGCCTCCTTTTAAAGGCCACTAAATTCCTATTGTACAGATCGATTTGCGAATTAGAAAGCCGAGATCTAATTCAGGTAAGTCCACGGACTTACTTAGTTGGCTTCTTGTATGAGTGTAATGTGTATGAGTGGTATTTGTTAGTTATGATAAACAACGAAACCGGATTAGGCCGACTTTATTATTTACGTAATTGACCCAAGTGTATGATAACGGTTCGAGACATCATCTGCCTAGCTCTTGCGAGAGTCTAGGAGGTTCCCTGCGACCAGCTCAGTCCGGTAGACGGTCAGATGCATTAGTAATGACCTATCACCTAATTAATGATAATAAAAGGATTAAGTGTGGATGTTGATTGTGTATGTTGTGTGTTTGTGCTTTTACCTTTATACTTATGCGTAGAATGTTAGCTAACGGTTTTACACCGCTTGTAGATGCCTTGCAGGTTAAGACAGTTGTAGAGAGATCCGGAGGAAATGGTCAACCGGGTCCACGTACTCATTTAGTTGGTGACGGGGATGTCTTCTGTTCTTCATATGCGTCTTATTAATGTCTTTTCTTGTAAGGCTGATACATATTTCGATGTATATATTGTTTACAGTTTTCAAATGATTTAAATACTTTTGTGCCTTGTTGTAAGATCCAAGTAAAATTGTTGTCAAACTATGGTCGGGACCCGTTGTGAGGTCCTAACCAGTAGCTCCCCGAGTTCTAAGATCTTGGGGTGTTACAATATGGTATCAGAGCTCTGGGTTGGCAACAATGGCACTTGAAATCTTTTGGAAGACCGAATGTATAAAATATCTAGAACCTGAAAAGTGTCTAAGATTTCCAAAATGAATTTCTGTTTTTACACATGCGCATAGCCGGGTTGTTGGGTTAGTAGTACGTCGGACCACCATCGTTCTCCGTGGATCTCTGCAACTTGGATCGATAGGAGTTAGTTTATAGACTTTTTATGATGGTTTTTATAATATGTTATATACATGTGTATGCTTAGCTTGTTAGTATCCTAAAGGATATTTTATATCCTTTAGTCATGATATCATGAAGCGATTATCGCCTCATGATAAATCAACTGCGGACTTGAAGAATCTCCAACACGATGCAATGGAATCGGACCTTGAATTGAGTATTACACTCGGGTAGACTGCTTGGTGATCTTTACAAATTAACCAAAGAACAAGTGAGCAAGGAAGTAAAGTTATGAAGATAATTTTTACCACATGCACAATCAGATGAGGAAGAAATCCCTGAGGTAGTTCAGTTAGAAGGAATAGAAGATCTTACAAGGAACTCGGGCATACGAGGCCGAGAGACGTAATTAGAAGAACCATGCAAGAGACTACAAGAGTGTGAAATAGAGATAACAATATTGGAACAGGACAACTAGAATTTAGTACAACCAAGATTGCGGAATCAAGGACATCATAATCGAGGCTGATGCCCCATAGACCATTAGGGGCATGAGAAACTAGAAGAGACAAAGTGTCAATCTGGGTGTGAGAATCTAAGGTGCACGGATTGAAGACCTACAATTGAGGGTAAAAGCGAAAAGGCAGACCCCACAAGCGTGGGGACGTTTTGACCTCCTTAGAGATATAAGAAGTTTGAAAGAAACCACGACGCCAATATCCAAAGAATGGAAGCTTGTAGCAGAGTCAACGGAGTTTCAGGAAGGCGATATTACCACCAACACGAGTGAAGAAATCTGTATGGGAGAACGACCTTGCTAGACTCGAGAGTTCAGGGTAACCCAAATTATAACGGGACCTAAGCCACCAACACAGATGGTCCATGCAAAAGGAACTGCAAGTGGATGATCATTTTGGCCATAATAATTTCAAAGATGCTTGCAAGCTATCGTGGAAACTTGAAACGACTATTTATGCCAGATGAACGACACAATCGGACTAGAGAACTGGAGTTAGCCCATAAGAAGCGGAAGGGTGGAAGGTAGAACGAACTAAGGAAGGATAAAAGGATTAATCTAGTAGGTGATGTGCACCAAAAGTTTAATACCAGTACAGGTATGAAATTGAGATAAGTCAATTATAGACTGACCGATGTCAACCAAGGACGTGCAAGTATTGTTTGGTATTGATGAGTTTTGTCCCGTTAAGAAGAGATATTTGTGACTGTGGATCTATGGAGTACCTTGACTGACGCCTTAGAGGATTTCCTCAAGTAGGCAACGACAACCTTCTTGGATGAATTAAAGATATAAAGAGAAACGTTTTAAGGGTTACTTCTTGGCCAGTTAAGATCAAACACCGGTCGAGTCAAGGGGTTTGGATCCGTGCTAAGATAATTAAGAAAGTAAACGGAAGAAGTTGTTCTCCAATCGTCATTTTGTTTCATTAAGGCAATTAAGGAAGGTACTTGGTACTTCATCCGGTTAGGACTTATGATATAATTGGAAGAAAAAAAAAGTTTGAGGTTAAGCACGTGGGACCCACATACAATGTCCCTATGATTAATGAGTGACAACAAAATTATCAGAGTAGCGCAGCGGAAGCGTGGTGGGTCCTAACCCACAAAGCTTTAAGCAATGGCACAGGAAGGAACATGTAAGAGTTGGTGAAATGCATTTCGCTTGGAAGGAACATGAAATAGGTTACGCGGAGTGATTGAAAATATTGTACGGGAGTTGTATCACCATCAAGGTAGTCGGGAAAGTATGTGCATGTAAGAGGTAATAGAAGGAAATTAGTACCCTATTATGGATTCAAGTGAATAATGACGGCTTGTCACATGTTGATAGATAACTAGTTCGAAATCCACTACGTAACGGAGTATTCTAGAGTCAGTTTTCTTGATGGATTGAGGAAGGAATTAACGATGTAATAAAAGTATTGTGCATGGCCTGCACTAGAAAGCTCAAATTGAGTAACTACCATCTTGAGTCGAAGATACATAAGAAAGAGAAGCGACAGGAGCGTACTTGTAACCTAGTAACTATGCTTACAGAAATCATAATCTCAGAGTAGATTTTATGTGTAATGTTATGTTGGAACAAAGCCTAGTTGCGTTTTGAGTCAGAGGGATATTATTAGTCCAATAAAAGTGGTGGATAAAAGAGTGCACTTTTAATGGTATGTTAACAATTAATAAGTAGTTTTGATCAAATAACGGTGATAGGAGATCACTTTGTGTCTAATACGGTCGTTCCAGACATATTCTAGGTCACTTAAGATCTTGGAAAATGCGTGATAAACCTAAGTTTGAGCAAATGATATATTGGAGAATTATAAATAATATAATAATGCCAAGTAAACAAAGAGGATGACCACTAGATTTGATTCTTAGTTGCCCCGAGTGTAGACCAGGAAAAGGGTAAAGGTGACGATTCCTTACCGGAGGAATAAGACGACTGAGTAATATTAAAAGACAAGACCAAGTGGGTCGTGATGCGAAGAGCATTGGGTACTTGGCAAGTGTTGGTGGATGTCCAAGACCTTTGACCTGAGTGTGTAGTCAAAACCTTTTCAGAAGGCCGGAAGCAAGTGGTCATAACGAAGGGAAGAAAGTTGAATAGATTATTTTCCGTAAGGTCATCAAAGGATTTGGAAGTTAGTTGTGTAAGGTAACCATTTGAAAATTTAAAGCAGGTTTAGCAGCGACTGATGAACTAGTATTCCTCACCCTATTGGAGAGTGTGGCTTCGGTTTTCCACGGAGACTAAGTTTGGGACCTGGGTTTGAGAATTTTAGTTGGAGAGATACCTACCAGACACGGGTTGGGTTATCAGATTAGAGGATCAGACAGTTGAGCCGGATGATACCGGTGAGATATGTGGTAACCACTCTAGAACGTGGAAGTAGGCTCTTGTTTTTTAAGTACCTGAAAAGATTTCACATTCAGTGGTTTTATAAAAACTTGATAAGGCTACCTAAGATATGGGGGATAGTAAGAGACGTAACCTTTCAAAGACCTATGTAGCGATAGTTGTAACTTCGAGAGTGACGAGTTAGGGTTTGACCTTGTATGTGTGATATTGTTTGACTACTTGTTTATTTCATGATTGAGTGTTTAGTTAGTGATGTGTTCTTTTGGTAACCGTGATGTGCGGGATACTTAGAAGTGGAAATGACGAGACTTTTGTATAGCGATCAAACACACCCATTTGGTGCCTTAAAGGCCGATCATGATTGTCTTACCCTAAGTTTCAGGACGAAACTTATTTTGAGGGGGATCTGATGTAACGACCGAATTTTTCGTTACGTTTTGATAGGGTTATAGGAGTTTAGAAAACGATATTAAAAATTAGTGAAACTAGGATAAACAAGTTTATGTATGGAAGTCGTCTGATTAAATACCTTGTTCTAAGTTTCGGGACGAAACTTATTTTAAGGGGGTACTGATGTAATATCCGGAATTTTCTTTCCGTTTAATTCCGAAGCAAATCGGACTTCGAGCCGTTGACGGTTTTCCATTCTATCTAGTATTTCTTTCTTCACGAATTTTATCATTTTATGTAGAATTTAATTCACATAAAATGATAAATTTATATCAAGCTCTAATTCTTATAATTATTTATCATTTTATGTAGAATTTAATTCACATAAAATGATAGATTTATATCAAACCCTAGTTATTATAATTCATTCTTATCGATGACTTTAGACGAGATCATGACAAGCTGTGACGAGATCATGATTAAGCTGAGACGAGACTGTGACAAAGCTGCGACGAGACCATGACAGAACTGAGACGAGGTCATGACGAAGCCAAACAACTCTGTGACGAAGTCATGCATGGGCCTGACAAAGCCATGACGAGTTTTCGACAAGTCTTGACAAACTTTCAGCCCACTTATTCTCACCTTATTTTCAGCCCATTTCTTTTGTTTTACTTGCAAGGAAGCCCAGCCTAGGAGAAGCACATGAAACAGCACAAGGGACAGCCGGCTCCTCACATTCCACGTCAGCCAACAACCACATTAACTCTCTCCTATCTTCTCGTTCTCCATCCAACGTAACAGCCGGATATGTAGATCTTTCCGTAGATCTCGACCCACTCCAGCCCACGCCTGCTTCCATACCTGTCCAGATTCACGTACAGAAGAGAAATCCTTTCCCTCTCCTCGCTTTTGTCGAACCAGAACGCAACAGCCTCACCTCCCTCACTCTTCTCGTCAATCTCCAGTCGTGCAGTGTAGTGGTACGAACAGTCCGACTCCATCGAACGATCCCTCTCATGTAGATCAAGCTGTAGCGTTCTTCTGCATTCCCTCTGTCGTCGTGCACAAGCAGCACATCTGCACATCTGCACATCCCTTCACCTTGGGTCCGGCGTTGGTGAGCCTCGCGTCCTTCTTCGCATAGGAGCCGGTAAGACCAACACTCAGGAGCAGTAGCAGGAGCGTTCACCCTTTTGCACATCCCTTCACCTTGTGTCCGGCACACATTGGCTCCTTCATTCCGATCGACAATGACGGACTGCACTGCTGCAAAACAACAGCCTCACTACCTTCCCAGATCTACCCAGAAGACACTTAACATCAACACATCTTCCTCTCCAGGCTGCGCATGACTGCCCTCCTCTACTCCTGGTTGCAACCTCGTGAGCCTCTTGGGCGAGTTTTATAGTTGAGTGTAACCATACTCTTTCAAACTTGATTTCCTTCAATCATATGTGTACTTATAGCTGATGCTAAACCATCTTGGAACCATGTATTTCAGTCAAGAAAACAACCGCAGAGAGTTGTTACGTTTTTCTCAGTTTTCGGAAGTGACGAGCAGTCAACTTCGGGTCCAGATTTTGGTAAGTTAGAATTCTTCTTTTTGGCTGAATTTTGGATATGTTGTAGTCATTAGTACATAGTAGATCATACTAAAATTTGGGAAGAATCGGAGTTACGGTTTGAGAGTTATTGTGTTCCAAAGTTGACGCCTCACGCAGTTTTTATATATGTGCTGAGTGTTGGGGAAAACAGCAAGTGATGCTGTTTTGTGAGATGATTTTGAATAAGCTCTTGATCTTTGTTGGGCTTGAATTTTGGATATGATATGTTTGACATATTTTTGTAGAACATATTAAAATTTGAGAGGAATCCAGCGAGTGGTTTGGGATTTATGATTTTTCAAAGATTGAGTCATAAGTAGTTTTTCTGTTGTGCTGAAATTCGGTTTTGTGAGATAGTTTTAAATTGGATTTTGATCTCCTTTGCGGCTGAATTTTGGATATATTATAGATAAGATTTTATAGTTGAACATATCAAAATTTGGGATAAATCCAGCGAGTAGTTTAGGAGTTATGATTTTTCAAAATTAAGACAGTGTGTTGTTTGTTAAGTGTTGTAACCAACTTTAAAACTTTTTGTAGAAGTGTTGCTTTAACAGTTTTAAGAAATTCTTGCTCCTAGGAGTAGATGAGATATCATAGATGATCTAAGGAATTATTTCGGAATTTTTATAAGATTATTCGAATTTTATATTTGAAGCCGAAGTTGGACCTTAACAATCTTTACGAAAATAAGGAAATGGGTAAATTGTCAATATGACTCTTTAGTCTCAAATAAGAGTTTAGGCATGAATTAGGGAATTTTTGGAAGTTTCGAGACCAAGGATAAAATAGTCATTTTACCATAAATTAATACTGTAATCAATTCCGTTCTATTAAGACATACTATCTTAGAAATCTTAGACTTCTAATCACCTAGAAAGTGTGCTGACACACTTGCCTCCTTTGAAAGGCCACTGAATTCCTACTGTACAGATCGATTTGCGAATTAGAAAGTCGAGATCTGATTCAGGTAAGTCCACGGACTTACTTAGCTGGCTTCTTGTATGAGTGTAATGTGTATGAGTGGTGTTTGTTAGTTATGATAAACAACGAAACCGGATTAGGCTAACTTTATTATTTACGTAATTGACCCAAGTGTATGATAACGGGTCGTGACATCATCTGCCTAGCTCTTGCGAGAGTCTAGGAGGTTCCCTACGACCAACCCAGTCCGGTAGACGGTCAGATGCATTAGTACCATTCCGCGTTGGTAAATGGGGACAGGGGCGAGGTTTGGGAATCCCTCGTGTCACAAAATAAGTGTCATTAGTAATGACCTATCACCTTATTAAAGATAATAAAAGGATTGAGTGTGCATGTGTATTGTGTATGTTGTGTGTTTGTGCTTTTACCTTTATACTTATGCGTAGAATGTTAGCTAACGGTTTTACACCGCTTGTAGATGCCTTGCAGGTTAAGACAGTTGTAGAGAGATCCGGAGGAAATGGTTAGCCGGGTCCACGTACTCATTTAGTTGGGGGCGGGGATGTCTTTTGTTCTTCATATGCGTCTTTTTAATATCTTTTCTTGTAAGGCTGATACATATTTCAATTTATATATTGTTTACAGTTTTCAAATGTTTTAAATACTTTTGTGTCTTGTTGTAAGATCCAAGTAAAATTGTTGTCAAACTATGATCGGGACCCATTATGAGGTCCTAACCAGTAGCTCCCCGAGTTCTAAGAATTTGGGGTGTTACACTCATCCACATTCTTCTCCATGAATGTTCCTCCGGAAAGTGATTGGAGCTTGAATTAACTATCCTGTTCAAGCCCCTTGAAATAAATCTCCAATAGCTCTATCTTCGGTATCCCATGGTGTGGACAATCTAGGAGGAGGTCTTTGAAAACCTCCCAACATTTGAATAGGATCTCCCTATCCTTCATCACAAAGGCATTGATCTTCCCTCTTAGCTCGGTTGTCTTGGAAGGTGGGAAGAACTTTGTTAATAACACGGTTGTCATCTCCTCCCAAGTACTCACACGTCCTAGTGGAATGGATAGATACCAAGCCAAGGCCTTATCCTTAAGTGAGAAGGAAAAAGCCCTATGCTTGTGGTTGTTTCTCTCCAATCTAGGTGCCCATAGAGTCTCCATCAAGATCTCATAATTCATCAAGTGTTGATGAGGAGACTCTCCTTCCATCCCTCCAATTTGATTGTACCAGATCATTTGTAGCACTTGAGGGCAAAGCTCATAGTCATGGGCTGCGGGATCTCCTAAGTTTACACCCGGACGGTGCACTCTTTGGGCTTGCAAGCATAGGTCACCCTAGGCTAGATTATGCTTGACAAACACTAGGATTTCAACAACCTAACATCCTAACATTCAGATTCATCAATGCAAGCACAATAGAGAAAGCCACGGGTAGATCATCCTAAACCACGGGCGTGGAAAGGTATGAACAGGCCGTGATTTCTTTCAGATGTTAAGTTTCGAGCAAGCAAGTCATCAAAAGGTACATTCAATTCTATTCTATCATAGTCCAAGCCATAACCATCATTCCATTACCCTAGAATCACAACTATTTAGCCTACAAGATGCATTTTAAGATTCAAACTCAACAAACAAACATTCATGGATTCCATAGCAAGTGAATGAAATGAAAGTGAAAAGAAATAAGTAGTCTTAGCTTAATATAAGATGAAACATGACTTACAACCCTTCAAACACAGCTCCAAAACGTTCCTTACAATGCTTTCAATTGATCTCAACAAAAGTCACTCAAGATCACTCAAAAACTTCACTCTAAATCTCTATCTTGGTGTGTTGTTCTTCCTCCAAAATGAGAGTGTTTTCCCCTCCTCCAAGAATTCCCTATATGGATGATGATAATGTGTGTGAGAATGTGGGAGAGTCCCCTAGCAACAGCCTGCAGGACCACTTATATTCTCCACCAAGAGCAAGGGTCGTGCAAGGAGATCGTGGGACAGCTGTCACAGCTGTCGAGAGAAAATCACGGCCAAAACCACGGGCATGGTTCCTTACTTTGTCTTCTTGAAATAAAATCATGATGGGAAAACAACCATCTTCCATTTACTTCCTTAATTCTTTTAACATGGATCCAAACTACTAGACTCGACCGGAGTTTGATCTTAATCAGCCAAGAAGTAACCTCTAACACGATTCTATATACCCTTAGTTGTCTAAGAAGATTGTTGTGGCATACTTGAGGAAATCCTGCCAGGCGTCGGTAAAACTACCCCATAAATCCACAGTCCCAATTATCCTTTCTTAACGGTATATAACTCGTCAATACCAAACAACACTTACACATCCTCAGCTGACGTCGGTCAGTCTATAGTTGACTCATCTTAGTATCCCGAACTTACTCTTCTCATACCCCGTCTGGTATTAAAATTCTTTGGTAAGCATCACCTACTCAATTAATCCTTTTATACTGCTTTAGTTTGTTCAATCATTCACACTTATCTAGCGTAAATAGTTCTTTCCAATCTTCCATGACAGCTTGTAAGCACTTCTTTGCGGTTCTTATGACCTTAATTATCCTCTATTTACCGTTCTTCTTGTATGGATTGCGGGTGTTTATGACTTAAGACCTGTTATAATTTTCGAGGTTACCCCGGACTCTTGAGTCCACCACACTGTTCTAACATACACATGCTCCTTATTCGGCGTTGTTTGTAATACTTCCTTCAAAACTCTGTTGACTATGTTTCAGGGCTTCAATACTTTTAATACTTGCGTGGTGATTTCGTTCAGAATCCTATCTCTTCAAAGAAGACAAAACGTCTCCCGGCTTGTGAAGTCTACTTTCGTACTTACATTAAGTTGTAAGTCTTCATTCCATGTTAATTGTGACATAGTCCAAATTTACTTAGCTAGTAGGTAATAAGTTGGTCACAACAATCCTTTTATACTTCTTTAGTTCAAACTACCTTCCACTCTTCCGCTTCTTATGGGCTAACTCCATTTCTCTAGTCTGATTGTGTCATTCATCTGGCATAACTAGTCGTTTCAAGTTTCCACGATAGCTTGCAAGCGTCTTTGAAATTCTTAAGGCCGTAATGATCATCCACTTGCAGTTCCTTTTGCATAGACCATCTATGTTGATCGCTTAGGTCCCGTGATAATTCGGGTTACCTTGGACTCTCGAGTTTTTCAAAGCCGTTCTCCCATACCGATTCCTTCACTGGTTTTGGTGATAATATTGCCTTCTTGAAACTCAGTTGACTTTGCTACAGGCTTCCATTCTTTGGATATTGGCGTCACGGTTTCTTTCAAACTTCTTATATTATTGAGGAGGTCAAAACCTCCCCACGCTTGTGGGGTCTGCCTTTTTGCTTTTACACTCAATTGTAAGTCTTCATTCCGTGCACCTTAGATTCTCGTTTCTAGGTCGACACCAAATCTCTTCAGATCTCTCATGCCAATAATGGTCTATGGGGCATTCGCCACGATTGTAACGTCCTTTATCTCGCCCTCTTGGTTGTACTCTGTTCTACTTGGTTCTTGTTCTAATTTTGTTATCTCCACTCGGAGATTTTCTCGTCTCTTGCATGATTCTACTAATTCCGTCTCTCGGCCTCGTATGCCCGAGTTCCTTGTATGACCTTCTATTCCTTTTAATTGAACTGACTCAGGGATTTCTTTGGATGATTTGTGAGGATCACCAAGCAGGCTACCCGAGTATAAAACTCAATTCAAGGTCCGATTCCATTGCCTCGTATTGGAGATTCTTCAAGTCCGCAGCAGATTTATCATGAGGCGATAATCGCATCGTGATATCACGACTAAGGGTATAAAATATCCTTTAGGATACTAACAAGCTAAGCAAACACGTGTATATAACATATTATAATAAACATCATAAAAAGTCTATAAGCTAACACCTATCGATCCAAGCTGCAGAGATCCACGGAAAGCGATGGTGGTCCGACGTACTACTAACCCAATAACCCGACTATGCGTGTGTGTAAAAACAAAAATCCGTTTTGAAAATTTTAGACCCATTTCGGGTTCTAGTTATTTTATACAATCGGTCTTTCAAAAGATTTCAAGTGCCATTGTTGCCAACCCAAAGCTCTGATACCATATTGTAACACCCCAAATTCTGAGAATTCGGGGAGCTACTGGTTAGGACCTCACAATGGCTCCCGACCTTAGTTTGACAACAATTTTACTTGGATCTTACAACAAGGTACAAATGTATTTAAAACAATTTCAAAACATATTATTTTTAATGTATGAATGTACACATGTGACAGCCTTAGAAAACATATATATAGATACATAACATGCATGTCGTATGAGAGACCCCCTGTCCCCATCTAATGAATACGTGGGCCCGGCTGACCATCCGTTCCGGATCTCTCTGCAACTGTCTATCTCTACAATCTACAACACGGATAAAACCGTTAGCTAACATTCTATGCATAAGTATAAAGGTAAATGCACAAACACACAACATACACAATCAACGTGCAACACTCAATACTTTTATTATCTTTAATTAGGTGATAGGTCATTACTAATGATACTTATTTTGTGACACGAGGGATTCCCAAACCTCGCCTCTGTCCCCGTTTACCAACGCGGAATGGTACTAATGCATCTGACCGTCTACCGGACTGGGCTGGTCGCAGGGAACCTCTTAGACTCTCGGAAGAGCTAGGCAGATGATGTCACGACCCGTTATCATACACTTGGGTCAATTACGTAAATAATAAAGTCGGCCTAATCCGGTTTCGTTGTATTTCATAACTAACTAACATCACTCATACTCATTACACTCATACAAGAAGCCAGCTAAGTAAGTCCATGGACTTACCTGAATCAGATCTCGACTCTCTTAATCACAACTCAATTTGTAATTGTATAACTCGGTTGCCTGTCAAATGAGGCAAGTGTGTTAGCACACTTTCTTGGTAATTAGAAGTCTAAGACTTCTAAGGTAGTAGATCCTATTAGAACAGAATTTAATACGTACAGTTCCAATTTATGGTAAAATGACTATTTTACCCTTGGTCCCGAAACTTCCAAAAATTCCATAATTCAAGCCTAAACTCTTATTTGAAACTAAAAAGTCATATTCTAAATGCTAAAGATGATTTTGGTTACAAATTGGCAATTTACCCATTTTCCTATTTTCCGAAAGATCGTTAAGGTCCAACTTCGGCATCAAATAAGAGTTTCGAATAAACTTATAAAAATTCCGAAATAATTCTCTAGATCATCTATGATATCTCATCTACTCCTAGGAGCAAGAATTTCTTTAAAACTGTTCACCCTTCACTTCTACAAAAATTTCCAAAGTTGGTTACAACACTTGAAGTTTTCTATACTTAGCCAACATCTGAGTACACTTTGAAAAATCATAACTCCTAAACCACTCACTGGATTTATTCCAAATTTTGATATGTTCTGTAACGATCGAATTTTTCGTTACGTCTTGATAGGGTTACAGGAGTTTAGAAAACAAAATTTAAAATTTAGTGAGACTAGGATATACAAGTTTAATTTATGGAAGTCGTTTAACTAATTACCTTGTTATAAGTGTCGGGACGAAACTTATTTTAAGGGATACTGATGTAATACCCGGAAAATTTATTTTCCGTTTAATAACAGATCAAACCAAATTCCGATTGGCTAACCTTTCTTAATTTTAAATAATATTATACAAAATTAGGGTTTATCATTTTATGTGACCTTAAATCACATAAAATGATAAATATTTAAACCGAAGAATATTTCCGCACAATTTAACGACCCACTTTATAGCCCATTACCTAATTAGATGAGTAGGCCCATTGAATTAGGCCCGATTTATATAAACTTCCGACCAGCCCATGACTTAACCCTAAACCCTAATTATTAACCTAATCTAATCTGACTCCCTTAATCCTATTCAGCGTTAAAACACTTCTCTCTCTACCGCATCAACTCCTTCTGTAAACCGATATAGCAGCAGCCTCGCAGCTGTCCGGTGAGATCTCGTTTCCCTTCAGCAACCCATAGCAGTAATCCGACGCAGCAGCAGCCTCGCGTTCTCCTTCAGGACAGTACGCCATCTAGTTTTGTTCTAGCCGACGCAGCAGCCTTCTGCAACCAGCGATTCAACCGGAACAGCAACCCATAGCAGCCTTTTGCTTACGACGCTGGACCCCCTCGCATCTGCGCTCAAGAGACGGCCCTCCTCCAGCGCGAACGAGACCGGAGAGGACGGTTGCTAAGCCACTGCAGACGAGCCTCCGGTAGGTACGACCTGCTGTCAACCTTCTTTTTTGTGATTAAGTTGTAACCGACTTACTCCGGTGCAGCCCTGTGACAATCACAAGTTGACCCTGCAACACATGGAAGCCAACATCGGATCTGCCCCCTTGTCGACCCTTTAGTGAGCCATGACTCTTGTGCTGTGGTGAGTAAACAACCCCCTCTTCTGCATACATTGTACTGTATAGGGAGTTAGTTTGTTTGTGTGCTGAATGAGAGTAGTGTAGGTATAGAGTAGCTGCTGATTTGGGTTAACAGAATGGGAGAAGGTCTAATGCCCTACTGTTGCACCACGGGATCCACATCCTGTTTTCCCTGAGCCACTGCTGTTGAGTCAAAGCAGCCCAGCCTCCACTGCTTCTGCTCCTTCCACGAACTGCACCACAGCAACAGCAACAACAAGCACATTGTCACTAGAAACAGCCAGCTTGATGACCAGATTTAGGTATGAAAGACTGATCCGTTATGGCTGAAATTTTTATATGTTATAGCTGGGATATTTTGGTAGAACATATTCAAATTTGAGAGGAATCCAGCGAGTGGTTTAGGATTTATGAATTTTCAAAGATTTAGTCATAAGCAGTTTTTCTGTTGTGCTGAAATTCGGTTTTGTGAGATAGTTTTAAATAGGATTTTGATCTCCTTTGCGGCTGAATTTTGGATATATTATAGATATGATATTTTCAAAGTTAAGACAATGTGCTATTGTTAAGTGTTGTAACCAACTTTGGAAATTTTTGTAAAAGTGATGGTTGAACAGTTTTAAGAAATTCTTGCTCCTAGGAGTAGATGAGATATCATAGATAATCTAGGGAATTATTTTGGAATTTTTATAATATTATTCGAATTTTATATTTGAAGCCGAAGTTAGACCTTAACGATCTTTACGAAAATAGGGAAATGGGTAAATTGTCAGTTTGTAACCAAACTCATCTTTAGGAGTTAGAATATGACTTTTTTGTCTCAAATAAGAGTTTAGGCATGAATTAGGGAATTTTTGGAAGTTTCGAGACTAAGGGTAAACTAGTCATTTTACCATAAATTAATACAGTAATCAATTTCCGTTCTAGTAAGACCTACTATCTTAGAAGTCTTAGACTTCTAATCACCCAGAAAGTGTGCTGACACACTTGCCTCCTTTGACAGGCCACTGAATTCCTACTGTACAGATTGATTTGCGAATTAGAAAGTCGAGATCTGATTCAGGTAAGTCCACGGACTTACTTAGCTGGCTTTCTTGTATGAGTGTAATGTGTATGAGTGGTGTTTGCTAGTTATGATAAACAACGAAACCGGATTAGGCCGACTTTATTATTTACGTAATTGACCCAAGTGTATGGTAACGGGTCGTGACATCATCTGCCTAGCTCTTGCGAGAGTCTAGGAGGTTCCCTGCGACCAGCCCAGTCCGGTAGACGGTCAGATGCATTAGTACCATTCCGCGTTGGTAAACGGGGACAGGGGCAAGGTTTGGGAATCCCTCGTGTCACAAAATAAGTATCATTAGTAATAACCTATCACCTAATTAAAGATAATAAAAGGATTGAGTGTTGCACGTTGATTGTGTATGTTGTGTATTTGTGCTTTTACCTTTATACTTATGCATAGAATGTTAGCTAACGGTTTTATACCGCTTGTAGATGCCTTGCAGGTTAAGACATTTGTAGAGAGATCCGGAGGAAATGGTCAGACGGGTCCACGTACTCATTTAGTTGGGGACGGGGATGTCTTCTGTTCTTCATATGCATCATTTTAGTAGCGTTGCTTGTAAGGCTGATACATATTCTCCATGTATATATTGTTTACTGTTTTCAAATGTTTTAAATACTTTTGTGCCTTGTTGTAAGATCCAAGTAAAATTGTTGTCAAACTATGGTCGGGACCCATTGTGAGGTCTTAACCAGTAGCTCCCCGAGTTCTCAGAATTTGGGGTGTTACAATATGGTATCAGAGCTCTGGGTTGGCAACAATGGCACTTGAAATCTTCTGAAAGACCAAATGTATAAAATAACTAGAACCCGAAAGGGGTCTAAAATTTTCAAAACGGATTTATGTGTTCACACGCGCGCATAGTCGGGTTGTTGGGTTACTAGTACGTTGGACAACCATCGCTCTCCGTGGATCTCTACAACTTGGATCGATATGAGTTAGCATATGGATTTATTATGATGAGTATTAATGTATGTTATATATATGTGTATGTGTAATATGTTAGTATCCTAAAGGATATATTATATCCTTTAGTTGTGATATCTTGAAGCGATTATCGCCTCATGATAAATCGGTAGCAGACTTGAAGAGTTTTCAACACGAGACAAATGACTCGGATCTTGGATGAAGTATTATACTCGGGTGGGCGTCCTAGTAACCCTTGTTAACCATGCAAAGAACAAGTGAGCAAGGAAGTAAAGTTGTGAAGATAATTTTTACCACAAGCACAATCAGATGAGAAAGAAATCCCTGAGTTAGTTCAGTTAGAAGCAATAGAAGGTCGTACAAGGAACTCAAGCATACGAGGCCGAGAGACGGAATTTGAAGGGCCATGCAAGAGACTATAAGAGTGTGGAGTAGAGATAACAATATTGGAACAGGACAAGTAGAATTGAGTACAACCAAGATTACGGAATCAAGGACATTATAATCGAGGCGGATGCCCCATAGACCATTAGGGGCATGAGAAACCAAAATAGATAAAGTGTCAATCCGGGGGTGAGAATCTAAGGTGCACAGAATGAAGACCTACAATTGAGTGTAAAAGTGAAAAGGCAGACCCCACAAACCTGGGGAGGTTTTGACCTCCTCGAAGATATATGAAGTTGAAAGAAGTCGCAACGCTAATATCCAAAGAATGGAGGTTGTAGCAGGGTCAACGGAGTTTCATGAAGGCGGTATTACTACCAATACCAGTGAAGAAATGGGTACGTAAGAACGACCTTGGTGGACTCGAGAAGCGAAGTTAGCCCAAAGGAAGAGGAAGAATGGAAGATAGAACGAACTAAAGAAGTATAAAAGGATTGTGGTGAGCGACTGTTTACCTACTAGCTATGGAAATTTTGACAGATCACAATTTACACGGAAGGGAGACTTACAACTTAATGTAAGAGCGAAGGGTAGACTTCACAAGCCTGGAGACATTTTGTCTTCTTTAAAGATAAGAATTCTAAGAGGAATAACAACGCCAGTATCGAAAGGATCGAAGCCCGTAACATAGTCAATAGAGATTTGGAAGGAAATATTACAAACAACGCCGATTAAGGAACCTGTGCTTGTGAGAATCGTGTGGTGGACTCAAGAGTCCAGGGTAACCCCCATTTATAACAGAGCATAGCTCATCAACACAGACGGTCCCTGTAAAAGGACTACAATTGGGAGGTAATTAAAAGTCATTGGAACTACAAGACGCTTACCATCTATCGTGGAGTGTTAAGAACGACTTTTGACGTTAGGCGAATGGCACAGTGAGACTTGAGAAAGAGAGTTGTCCCAAAGGAAGCAGAAGAGTGAAAGATAAGACAAACTAAAGAAGGATAAAAGGATTAATCTAGTAGGTGATGTGCACCAAAAGTTTAATATCAGTAGAGGTATGGAATTGAGATAAGTCAATTATAGACTGACCGATGTCAACCAAGGACGTGCAAGTATGGTTTGGTATTGACGAGTTATGTGCCGTTAAGAAGAGATATTTGTGACTGTGGATCTATGGAGTTGCTTTACCGATGCCTTAGAGGATTTCCTCAAGTAGGCAACGACAACCTTCTTAGATGAATTAAAGGTATAAAGAGAAACGTTTCAAGGGTTACTTCTTGGCTAGTTAAGATCAAACTCCGGTCAAGTCAGGGAGTTTGGATCCGTGGTAGAAGAATTAAGAAAGTAAGTGGAAGAAGTTGTCTTTCAATCGTTATTTTATTTTCTTAAGGCAAGTAAAGAAGGTGCTTGGTACTTCATCCATATAAGACTCATGGTGTAATTGGAAGAAAGAGTTTTGGGGTCAATCATGTTATACTTACAAAAAAGGTCCTTAGGATTAATGAGCGACAACAGGATAAGCAAAGTAGTGCAGCGGAAACGTGGTGTGTCCTAACCCACAAAGCAAGAAGCTCAAGGATACTGATGGATGTCGTGTCGAGTTTAAGATGGTGATAGTGGGTATGCTTTCTAGTTGGAAGGAACGTGAGATAGGCTATGTGGAGTGACTGAAAATTTTGTACGGAAACTTAGGTGCATGTAGAGGTAATAGAAGGAGACTGGTACCCTATTATGGATCCGAGTAAAGAGTGATGGCTTTGTTATATGTTACCAGACAAGTAGTTTTGGAATTCTATACCTAACGGAGTACGTTAAAGTGAGTTTTCTTGATGGATTGAGAAAAGAATTAAAGATGTAATTAAAGTATTGTGCATGGTCTGCACTAGAAAGCTGAAAGTGAGTAACTACTATTCTGAGTCAAAGATACATAAGAAAGAGAAGCGACAGGAGTATACTTATAACCTAGTAACCGTGCGTAAAGAAAGCAAAATCGCGGAGTAGATTTTATGTGTAATGTTATATCGGAACGGACCGAGTTGCTCTTTGAGTTAAAGGGATACCATCGGGCTGGTAACAATGGTGGATAAAAGAGTGCACTGCTGAAGGTATGTTAACAATTATTGAGTAGTTATTAACAAATACCGGTGATATGAGATCACTTTGTGTTTAATACCGTCATTTCGGACTTGTTCTATTTCATTTAAGATCTTAGAAAATGTGTGAGAAGCCTAAGTTTGAGCAAACGATATATTAGAGATCTATAAATAATATAATAAAGCCAAGTGAACAAAGAGGATGACCACTAGATTTTATTTTTAGTTGTCTTGAGTATTAGATCTGAAAAGGGTAAGGGTGACGATTCCGTACCTGAGGAACATGATGACTGAGTAATATCAAAAGACAAGACCGTGTGGGTCGTGATACGATGAGCATTGGGCACTTGGTAAGTGTTGGTGGATGTCAAAGACCTTTGGCCTGAGTGGGTAGTCAGAACCTTTTCAGAAGGCAGCAAGTGGTCATAACGAAGGGAAGAAAGTGAATTGGTTATATTTTTTGTAGGGTGAGCAAAGGATCTGGAAGTGATTTGTGTAAGGAAAACCATTGGAAGTTTTAAAGCGGTTTAAAAGTGACTAATGGACTAGTTTTCCTCACCCTATTTGAGAGTGTATCTTCGGTTTTCCATGGAGACTAACTTTAGGAACTGAGTTTGAGAATTTCAGTTGGAGAGATACCTACCAGACACGAGTTAGGTCATCAGATTAGAGGATCAAACAGTTGAGCCGGATGATACCGGTGAGATATCCGGTAACCACAGTAGAACGTGGTAACATACGCTTGTGATCTAAGTACCTGAAAAGATTTAAGATTTAGTGGTTTTATGAAGATCCGATAAGGCTACCTAAGATTGGAGATAGTAAGAGAGGTAACCTTTCAAAGACCCATGTAGCGATAGTTGTAACCTCGGGAGTGACGAGTTAGGGTTTGACCTTGTGTGTGTGATATTGTTTGACTGCTTGTTTATTTCATGATTGAGTGTTTAGTTAGTGAGGTGTTCTTTTGGTAACCGTGATGTGCGGGATACTTAGATGTGGAAACGACGAGACTTTTGTATAGCGATCAAACACACCCATTTAGTGCCTTAAAGGCCGATCAGGATTTTCTTACCCTAAGTTTCGGGACGAAACTTATTTTGAGGGGCATCTGATGTAACGATCGAATTTTTCGTTATGTCTTGATATGGTTACAGGAGTTTAGAAAACAAAATTTAAAATTTAGTGAGACTAGGATATACAAGTTTAATTTATGGAAGTCGTTTAACTAATTACCTTGTTCTAAGTTTCGGGACGAAACTTATTTTAAGGGGGTACTCATGTAATACCCGGAAAATTTAATTTCCGTTTAATAACCGATCAAACCAAATTCCGATCCGCTAACCTTTCTTAATTTTAAATAATATTATACAAAATTAGATTCTATCATTTTATGTGACCTTAAATCACATAAAATGATAAATATGTAAACCGAAGAATATTTCCGCACAATTTAACGACCCACTTTATAGCCCATTACCTAATTAGATGAGCAGGCCCATCGAATTAGGCCCGATTTATACAAACTTCCGACCAGCCCATGACTTAACCCTAAACCCTAATTATTAACCTAATCTAATCTGACTCCCTTAATCCTATTCAGCGTTAAAACACTTCTCTCTCTACCGCATCAACTCCTTCTGTAAACCGATATAGCAGCAGCCTCGCAGCAGTCCGGTGAGATCTCGTTTCCCTTCAGCAACCCATAGCAGCAATCCGATGCAGCAGCAACCTCGCGTTCTCCTTCAGGACAGTACGCCATCTGGTTTTGTTCCAGCCGACGTAGCAGCCTTCTGCAACCAGCGATTCAACCGGAACAGCAACCCATAGCAGCCTTTTGCTTACAACGCTGGACCCCCTCGCATCTGCGCTCAAGAGACGGCCCTCCTCCAGCGGGAACGAGACCGGAGAGGACGGTTGCTAAGCCACTGCAGACGAGCCTCCGGTAGGTACGACCTGCTGTCAACCTTCTTTTCTGTGATTAAGTTGTAACCGCCTTACTCCGGTGCAGCCCTGTGACAATCACAAGTTGACCCTGCAACACATGGAAGCCAACATCGGATCTGCCCCCTTGTCGACCCTTTAGTGAGCCATGACTCTTGTGCTGTGGTGAGTAAACAACCCCCTCTTCTGCATACATTGTACTGTATAGGGAGTTAGTTTGTGTGCTGAATGAGAGTAGTGTAGGTATAGAGTAGCTGCTGATTTGGGTTAACAGAATGGGAGAAGGTCTAATGCCCTACTGTTGCACCACGGGATCCACATCCTGTTGTCCCTGAGCCACTGCTGTTGAGCCAAAGCAGCCCAGCCTCCACTGCTTCTGCACCTTCCACGAACTGCACCACAACAACAGCAACAACAAGCACATTGTCACTAGAAACAGCCAGCTTGATGACCAGATTTAGGTATGAAAGACTGATCCGTTATGGCTGAATTTTTATATGTTATAGCTGGGATATTTTGGTAGAACATATTCAAATTTGAGAGGAATCCAGCGAGTGGTTTAGGATTTATGAATTTTCAAAGATTTAGTCATAAGCAATTTTTCTGTTGTGCTGAAATTCGGTTTTGTGAGATAGTTTTAAATAGGATTTTGATCTCTTTTGCGGCTGAATTTTGGATATATTATAGATACGATTTTATAGTAGAACGTATCAAAATTTGGGATAAATGCAGCGAGTAGTTTAGGAGTTATGATATTTTCAAAGTTAAGACAATGTGCTATTGTTAAGTGTTGTAACCAACTTTGGAAATTTTTGTAGAAGTGATGGTTGAACAGTTTTAAGAAATTCTTGCTCCTAAGAGTAGATGAGATATCATAGATAATCTAGGGAATTATTTTGGAATTTTTATAATATTATTCGAATTTTATATTTGAAGCCGAAGTTAGACCTTATCGATCTTTACGAAAATGGGAAAATGGGTAAATTGTCAATTTGTAACCAAACTCATCTTTAGGAGTTAGAATATGACTTTTTAGTCTCAAATAAGAGTTTAGGCATGAATTAGGGAATTTTTGGAAGTTTCGAGACTAAGGGTAAAATAGTCATTTTACCATAAATTAATACAGTAATCAATTTCCGTTCTAGTAAGACCTACTATCTTAGAAGTCTTAGAATTCTAATCACCCAGAAAGTGTGCTGACACACTTGCCTCCTTTGACAGGCCACTGAATTCCTACTGTACAGATTGATTTGCGAATTAGAAAGTCGAGATCTGATTCAGGTAAGTCCACGGACTTACTTAGCTGGTTTTCTTGTATGAGTGTAATGTGTATGAGTGGTGTTTGCCAGTTATGATAAACAACGAAACCGGATTAGGCCGACTTTATTATTTACGTAATTGACCCAAGTGTATGGTAACGGGTCGTGACATCATCTGCCTAGCTCTTGCGAGAGTCTAGGAGGTTCCCTTCGACCAGCCCAGTCCGGTAGACGGTCAGATGCATTAGTACCATTCTGCGTTGGTAAACGGGGACAGGGGCGAGGTTTGGGAATCTCTGGTGTCACAAAATAAGTATCATTAGTAATAACCTATCACCTAATTAAAGATAATAAAAGGATTGAGTGTTGCATGTTGATTGTGTATGTTGTGTGTTTGTGCTTTTACCTTTATACTTATGCATAGAATGTTAGCTAACGGTTTTATACCGCTTGTAGATGCCTTGCAGGTTAAGACAGTTGTAGAGAAATCCGGAGGAAATGGTCAGCCGGGTCCACGTACTCATTTAGTTGGGGACGGGGATGTCTTCTGTTCTTCATATGCATCATTTTAGTAGCGTTGCTTGTAAGGCTGATACATATTCTCCTTGTATATATTGTTTACTGTTTTCAAATGTTTTAAATACTTTTGTGTCTTGTTGTAAGATCCAAGTAAAATTGTTGTCAAACTATGGTCGGGACCCATTGTGAGGTCCTAACTAGTAGCTCCCCGAGTTCTCAGAATTTGGGGTGTTACATGTTCTACTATAGTATGTCAACTATATCATATCCAAAATTCAAGTCCAACAGAGATCAAAAGCATATTCAAAACTATCTCCCAAAACAGCATCCCATGTTGTTTTTCTCAACTCAGCACATTTATAAAAAAAACTGCATGAGGAATCACTTTGCAGCATCATAACTCTCAAACCGTAACTCCGATTCTTCCCAATTTTTAGTATGATCTACTATGTACTAATGAATACAACATATCCAAAATTCAGCCAAAAAGAAGAAGTCTAACTTACCCAAATCTGGACCCGAAGCTGACTGCTCGTCACTTCCGAAAATTGAGAAAAACGTAACAGCTCTCTGTGGTTGTTTTCTTGACTTAAATACATGGGTTTAAAGATGGTTTAAAGGCATCCATTGACACATAAACATGGAGGGGAAGTAAGGAGGTAGATGTGGGTCTTACCCGACTCCAAACTCGATCAAGAGTCTTGTGAGGGTTGCGCGACTAGAGCCGGCGCCAAGCAGGAGATCTCGACCGGTTGTGGTTGCTACTGCTGTGCGCCTGGGGAAGGGGAGGAATCGAGGCAGAAGACTCCCTGGCTGTGTAGTCTGCTCCTATTTGTTAGACGATGATGGACCTAGTTGCTACCACAGGCACGCAGGAAAGGGTGGATGCAACTTCCCAGAAACTGTGGTAAGAGGGAGAGTATTAGCCATCCCACTTGGTTCTCCTAATCGACCAAAGAGATGCAAGAGATTGAGTCTCACCTTGGCGTTTATCGGGTGTAGCACTGCTGTACTAAGTCGATCGACAGAGCCACCGACGTTCCTGGTTGTTCGTCTTTGTGCAACTCGTTGTTTCTTATGTGCAGCAGTGAGCGTTGGAGGTGGGATCCTTGAGTTGCTGCAGTGTGGTAGGGACCTGGGGAAATTGAGGTGATGAATTTGGACGTGCAGGAAGGCCGGCGTGGAGGTTGTGAAAGGTAGAAATTAATGGAGGGGATCTTCATGGTCCGGCTGTGATCCTTTTGGGCTGACGTGGAGCGAGAGAATAAAGTCTGGCCGTCCCTAGGTTGCTGTCTTCGTGGGCTGTACATTCCTGGGCTGGAGAGGGCTGCTACAAGGCTGAAGAAGTTTGTGCTTGGGCCGAAGCAAAATGAGGGAAAGGTGGGCTGCGTAGTGGCTAGAAAGGTGGGCTGAAATGTTTGTCAAAAGACTGTCAAAACTCGTCATGGCCTTGTCAGGCCCATGAATGAGTTTGTCACAGATTTGTCGGGCTTTGTCATGGCCTCGTCTCATCTTAGTCATGATCTCGTCACAGCTTGTCATGATCTCGTCTAAAGTCATCGATAAGAATGAAATATAATAACTAGGGTTTGATATAAATCTATCATTTTATGTGAAATTCTACATAAAATAATACATAATTATAAGAATTAGAGCTTGACATAATTTTATCATTTTATGTGAATTAAATTCTACATAATATAATAAAATTTGTAAAGGAAGAAATACTAGATAGAATGGGAAACCGTCAACGGCTCGAAGTCCGATTTGATTCGGAATTAAAGGGAATAAAAATTCCGGATATTACATCAGTACCCCCTTAAAATAAGTTCCGTCCCGAAACTTAGGACAACGTACTTAATTAAACGACTGTTATAAATAAACTGGTCGTTACATCAGATCTCTCTCAAAATAAGTTTTGTCCCGAAACTTAGGGTAAGACAATCCTGATCGGCCTTTAAGACACCAAATGGGTGTTTTTGATCACTACACAAAAGTCTCGTCGTTTCCACATCCAAGTATCCCGCACATCAAGGTTATCAAAAGCACACATCACTGACTAAACACTCAATCATGAAATAAACAAGTAGGCAAACAATATCACACATCCGAGGTCAAGCCCTATCCGCTTTTTATAGGTTTTTGAAAGGTTACGTATCTTACTATCCCCAGTATCTTAGGTAGCCTTATCCGCTTTTCATAAAACCACTAAATCTTAAATTTGTTCAGGTATTTAGATCACAAGCTCCTGCTACCAGGTTCTAGAGTGGTTACCGGATATATCACCGGTATCATCCGACTTAACTGTCTGATTCTCTAATATGATAACCTAACCCGTGTCTAGTAGGTATCTCTCCGTTGAAATTCTCAAACTTAGTTCCCAAACTTAGTCTCCGTGGAAAATTGAAGCTACCCTCTCCAATAGGGTGAGGAATACTAGTCCACCAGTCCCTTTTAAACCGCTTTACAACTTCCAATGGTTGCCTTACACAACTCACTTTTAGATCCTTTGAAGACCCTACGGAAAATAATTTATTCAACTTTCTTCCCTTTGTTATGACCACTTGCTTCCGGCCTTCTGAAAAGGTTCTGACTACACACTAAGGCCAAAGGTCTTGGACATCCACCAACACTTTACCAAGTGCCTAATGCTCTTCGTACCACGACCCACTTGGGCTTGTCTTTTAATATGACTCAGTCCTCTTATTCCTCAAGTAAGGGATCATCACTTATACCCTTTTCTACTCTAACACTTGAGACAACTAAAAATTAACCCAATGGTCATCCTCTGCGTTCACTTGGCGTTATAGATACATAACAAAACATATATATAGATACATAACAAAACACATGTATTTAACATATTATAATAAACATCATAAAAAAGTCTATAAGCTAACACCTATCGATCCAAGCTGCAGAGATCCACGGAAAGCGATGGTGGTCCGACGTACTACTAACCCAACAACCCGACTATGCGTGTGTGTAATAACAAAAATCCGTTTTGAAAATTTTAGACCCCTTTCGGGTTCTAGTTATTTTATACAATCGGTCTTTCAGAAGATTTCAAGTGCCATTGTTGCCAACCCAAAGCTGTGATACCATATTGTAACACCCCAAATTCTGAGAATTCAGGGAGCTACTGGTTAGGACCTCACAATGGGTCCCGACCTTAGTTTGACAACAATTTTACTTGGATCTTACAACAAGGCACAAATGTATTTAAAACAATTTCAAAACATATTATTTTTAATGTATGAATGTACACATGTGACAGCCTTAGAAAACATATATATAGATACATAACATGCATGTCGTATGAGAGACCCCCTGTCCCCATCTAATGAATACGTGGGCCCGGCTGACCATCCGTTCCGGATCTCTCTGCAACTGTCTATCTCTACAATCTACAACACGGATAAAACCGTTAGCTAACATTCTATGCATAAGTATAAAGGTAAATGCACAAACACACAACATACACAATCAACGTGCAACACTCAATACTTTTATTATCTTTAATTAGGTGATAGGTCATTACTAATGATACTTGTTTGTGACACGAGGGATTCCCAAACCTCACCCCTGTCCCCGTTTACCAACGCGGAATGGTACTAATGCATCTGACCGTCTACCGGACTGGGTTGGTCGCAGGGAACCTCCTAGACTCTCGCAAGAGCTAGGCAGATGATGTCACGACCCGTTATCATACACTTGGGTCAATTACGTAAATAATAAAGTCGGCCTAATCCGGTTGCGTTGTTTATCATAACTAACAAACACCACTCATACTCATTACACTCATACAAGAAGCCAGCTAAGTAAGTCCGTGGACTTACCTGAATCAGATCTCGACTCTCTTAATCACAACTCAATTTGTAATTGTATAACTCGGTTGCCTGTCAAAGGAGGCAAGTGTGTTAGCACACTTTCTTGGTAATTAGAAGTCTAAGACTTCTAAGGTAGTAGATCCTATTAGAACATAATTTAATACAATACCAACTTATGTTAAAATGACTATTTTACCCTTGGTCCCGAAACTTCCAAAAATTCCATAATTCAAGCCTAAACTCTTATTTGAAACTAAAAAGTCATATTCTAACTCCTAAAGATGATTTTGGTTACAAACTAGCAATTTACCCTTTTTCCTATTTTCCGAAAGATCGTTAAGGTCCAACTTCGGCATCAAATAAGAAATTCGAATAAACTTATAAAAATTCCGAAATAATTCTCTAGATCATCTATGATATCTCATCTACTCCTAGGAGCAATAATGTCTTAAAACTGAGTACACTTTGAAAAATCATAACTCCTAAACCACTCACTGGATTTATCCCAAATTTTGATATGTTCTACTATAATATGTCAACTATATCATATCCAAAATTCAAGTCCAACAGAGATCAAAAGCATATTCAAAACTATCTCCCAAAACAGCATCCCATGCTGTTTTTCTCAACTCAGCACATTTATAAAAAAAACTGCATGAGGAGTCACTTTGCAGCATCATAATTCTCAAACACGAACTCCGATTCTTCCCAATTTTTAGTATGATCTACTATGTACTACCGAATACAACATAACCAAAATTCAGCCAAAAAGAAGAAGTCTAACTTACCCAAATATGGACCCGAAGTTGACTGCTCGTCACTTCCGAAAACTGAGAAAAACGTAACAGCTCTCTGTGGTTGTTTTCTTGACTGAAATGCATGGGTTTAAAGATTGTTTAAAGGCACCCATTGACACATAAACATGGAGGGGAAGTAAGGAGGTAGATGTGGGTCTTACCCGACTCCAAACTCGATCAAGAGTCTTGTGAGGGTTGTGCGACTAGAGCCGGCGCCAAGCAGGAGATCTCGACCAGTTGTGCTTGCTACTGCTGTGCGCGTGGGGAAGGGGAGGAAGAGAGGCAGAAGACTCCCTGGCTGTGTAGTCTGATCCTATTTGTGAGACGATGATGGACCTAGTTGCTACCACAGGCACGCAGGAGAGGGTGGATGCAACTGCCCAGAAACTGTGGTAAGAGGGAGAGTATTAGCCATCCCACTTGGTTCTCCTAATCGACCAAAGAGATGCAGGAGATTGAGTCTCACTTTGGCGTTTATCGGGCATAGCACTACTGTACTAAGTCGATCGACAGAGCCACCGACGTTCCTGGTTGTTCGTCTTTGTGCAACTCGTTGTTTCTTATGTGCAACAATGAGCGTTGGAGGTGGGATCCTTGAGTTGTTGCAGTGTCGTAGGGACCTGGGGAAATTGAGGTGATGAATTTGGACGTGCAGGAAGACCGGCGTGGAGGTTGGGAAAGGTAGAAATTAATGGAGGGGATCTTGATGGTCCGGTTGTTACGCTTTGGAAAGGGGAAAGTTGCTGATCCTTTTGGGCTGACGTAGAGCGAGAGAATGAAGTCTGGCCGTCCCTGGGTTGCTGTCTTCGTGGGCTGTACATTCCTGGGCTGGAGAGGGTTGCTGCAAGGCTGAAGCAGTTTGTGCTTGGGCTGAAGCAAAATGAGGGAAAGGTGGGCTGAGTAGTGGCAAGAAAGGTGGGCTAAAATGTTTGTCAAAAGTCTGTCAAAACTCGTCATGGCCTTGTCAGGCCCATGAATGAGTTTGTCACAGATTTGTCGGGCTTTGTCATGGCCTCGTCTCAGCTTAGTCATGATCTCGTCACAGCTTGTCATGATCTCGTCTAAAGTCATCGATAAGAATGAATTATAATAACTAGGGTTTGATATAAATCTATCATTTTATGTGAATTAAATTCTACATAAAATAATACATAATTATAAGAATTAGAGCTTGATATAATTTTATCATTTTATGTGAATTAAATTCTACATAAAATAATAAAATTTGTGAAGGAAGAAATACTAGATAGAATGGGAAACCGTCAACGGCTCAAAGTTCGATTTGATTCGGAATTAAACGGAATAAAAATTCCGGATATTACAAACATATTGTATACATTTGAATAGTTCCAACAAAAATTTGTTTGGATATGAAATTTACTCATAGTCACTTGGTCATGAATAAGATATATGGGTACAAAAATTTGAGCTTTATAGCATTTTTTCTTTGGAAATTGTTTTTGATATTTGATATTTGGCTTGAGGCCTTTTTGTGGCGGACAAGTGTTTAGTTTTGAGAGCTTTATGCCATTGATTTAGAGACTTTGTAGATATCACTTTTAAGTTTTTGGGGGCTTTATTGATCAAGTAGTTTGATGACGTTAGTCAACATGATTTATCTCTCTTTGTTTGAGATAAAAATAAAGGAGTTTGGAAGAATATGATTTTTGTTTGTTTATTTGAGGGTATGAGAAAATTCACATTGCGAGGCAATCGTGAATTTGATCAAATGTTTGGGATAATTTGAAGTTTTATTCCATAAAAGGAAATTTTGTTTTGAAGAAATTTGGATTAACCATCAAGTTTGAGAATGATGTTTAAGGTATAGCAATTTAGGCATAGAAGTCTTCAACTTATCATCTTTTGTAGACATATTTTACTTATTCTTCTTTCTTTTTTAACAAATAAAAGAAAATAATTTTTGTTTGATTTTTGTGGCTGCACCTAGCATTTGAATAGCTAGACTACCTACGTACCTTCTTTGTGAGGGATCAAGCCTATCGTAGTTCTTTTGGGAACTGTTTTTGTTTTATTTTTGTGGCTGCACATAGTATTTGATTAGCTAGAGTGCCTACGTACCCCCTTTGTGAGGGATCAAGTCTTCCGTAGTTCGTTTGGGAACTGACGGGGTAGTTCTTTTGGGAACTTGTGATTTTTTTTGGGTGGTTGCACCTAGCATTTGAATAGCTAGACTACCTACGTACCCTCTTTGTGAGGGATCAAGCCGTCCGTAGTTCTTTTGAGAACTTTTTTTTAGCCCTTTTTTCTATACACATCACCAAAACAACTCGAACCCACCTTCTATGAAGGGTTTTTCAAGTTATTTCACTATCATTTGTGTACAATGACCTTTTTCCTTTCTTTCTTTTCTTTTTTTTTTACATCAAGTAAAGAACTTCCTTATAAACTTCCCATTTACACAAGAATATAATATCTTGCCTTCATTATTTGAAAGCTCGTAAGCTCCTTTAGGGAAAATCTTGGTGATAACATACGGCCCCTCCCATTTTGGATCAAAATTTTCATTTGATTTTCGGTTAATCACAATTGGTCGTCTTACTGTAAGAACCAGATCACCCACCGAAAAGGATCGGAACTTGACTCGTTTGTTAAATGCAGCAGCTACTTGAGCTTGGTAAATTTCGAGTCTTTGTTATGTTGCCAACCTACGCTCGTCTAATGCTTCTAGTTCAGCTAGAAAGACTTTGACATTTTCCTCGGGATTGGTGAGTTGTACCGCAACCCTAAGGGAAGATAATTGTACCTCCAAAGGTAAGACGATTTCATACCCAAATACCAAGTTGTATGGCGTACATCCGGTAGATGTTCGAACTGTTGTCCGGTATGCACATAATGCTTCATGTAATCTTTCATGCCAATCTCTTCTTGATTTTGACACAATCTTCTTGAGAATTTTGCATAGGACCTTATTAAATGCTTCAGCTTGACCATTCGACGATGGGTTGTAGCTTGATGAAAAACTGTGTTTGAAACCGAATTTTTGAGCTAGTTTCACCATTACTTGATTTTTGAAATAGAGGGCATTGTCCGATATTATCTTCAAAGGAACTCCATATCGGTATATCAAATGGATTCTGATAAAGTTGGCAACTTCTTTTGCCCCCACTACTTTCAATGGTAAAGCTTTGGCCCATTTGGAGAAATAATCAGTTGCGGCCAAAATGTATTGATGACCCCGTGATGATGACGGATTTATAGGCCCTACAACATCAAGACCCCATGCATTGAAGGGCCAACACAAGATTGTCGGATGGAGGATTTGATGAGGTTTATGAATGAAATCACCATGAATTTTAGACGCATGACATGTTTTAGCAAAATTCATTGCGTGTTTCACCATGGTTGGCCAATAATAGCCTAGCCGTTTAACTTGATAAGCTAACTTAGGACCACCTTGATATGCCCCACATATTCCGGCATGAGTTTCTGTGAGAATATATTTTGCTTCTTCTTTTGATAAACACCGAAGCAATATACCATCAAAGGCTCTACGATACAATGTATCATTTGTCAACAAGAAACGCGGTGCCCGCCGTTTGATATCCACTTTCTTTTTGGCATCATCAGGTAAAATTCCTTGTTGAAGATACTCAATGATTGATTGTCGCCAATCAGGGTCTTCATCAATCTCATATACCGAGGCAACATGCACTTCTTCGGTTGAGTTGAATCGGTCTAGAGCCGATGAAAGTAAATGACGCTCCCCAATTGTGATTTGAATCTCTCTTTCATAAGGTGGTGTTAGGGATGCCGCTCATTTGGCTAGGGCATCAGCCTTATCATTTGCGGATCTTGAAAATGCATTACCTCTATTTGATGAAATTGTTGCATGAGACATTTTGCTCTTTCATGTAAATGAACTAAATTTGGGTGTTTTACTTCATATTGTCCATTTATTTGTGTAATGATCAACTGAGAATCACCAAACATCTTTAATGGATCAACATGCAACTCAAGAGCTATTTCAAGACTGATTATTAGTGCCTCATATTCTGCCACATTGTTTGTGCACGTCTCTAAAAGAGCGAAGGAATATGGCACCAAGCCGCTATAAGGAGTGATAAATACAATACCAACTCCAGATGCTTGCTTTTTCGCCGCTCCGTCAAAGTATAACTGCCATGAAGTTTCCTCAACCATATGAACTTCTTCATCTGGTAAATCATATTATAATTCTTCATTGTCCGGGGTTGGATGAGCAGCTAAAAATATTAGCTATGACTTGTCCTTTTACTGCCTTTTGCGACACAAATTTAATGTCGAAAGGAGATAATAACATTGCCCACTTGGCTAATCTTCTAGACAACATCACTGCTTTTGATAGAATATATCGTAGCGTATCAGCCTTTGAGATCAAGGTGATTTGATGGGTTATAAGATAATGTTGTAACTTTTGAACGGCAAACACCAAAGCAAGACATATCTTTTCCATGGCAGAATAATTGTGTTCTACCCCTACCAAGGTTCGGCTGATATAATATAAGGCATTTTTTTCCCTCATCATTGTTTTGAGCCAACATAGCCCCCAAGGACCACTCAAGAGCCGCATTGTACAAGATTAAAGGCCTTCTTGATATTGGTGCCATCAAAATTGGCGGATTCATCATATACTTCTTGATGCTATCCAAGGTATTTTGGCATGATTGATCCCATATAAATGGGGTATCTTTCTTCATTAACCTTAGAAATGGTTGACATCTTCTGGTTAAATTTGAAATGAAACGTCGGATGTAAGCAAGTTTCCCTTGTAAGCCTCGAAGCTCGCGGAGATTCTTTGGAGCACGCATATTCATGACTGCCTTAATTTTATCAAGATCAATTTCAATTCCCCGACCCCGAACGATAAAACAAAGAAATTTTCCGGATGTCACACCGAAAGCACATTTGAGGGGATTCATCTTCAACTAGTGCTTGCGTAGCCTTTCAAAAACCCTTCGAAGATCGTTTGGGTGATCTTCTCTTTCTTTTGTTTTCACAACTAAGTCATCCACATAACACTCTACTCTGTTATGAAGCAAATCCCGAAATATAATTGTCATGGCTCTTTGATAAGTTGCTGCTGCATTTTTCAGACCAAAAGGCATTACTGTATAACAATAGGTGCCTTGAGGTGTTCGGAAAGCGGTTGGCTCTTCGTCATGAGGATCCATTTTAATTTGATTGTATCCCGAGAAACCATCCATGAAAGACAAAGCCTTGAATCCGGTGGTGGCGTCAACTAATAACTCGGTTATAGGTAATGGAAATTCATCTTTAGGGCATGCTTCATTCATATCCCTACAGTCCACACAAATACAAAGTTGACCATTTTTGTTCCTCACCGGAACAATGTTATCTAGCCAAATCGGATACTGGACCTCATGAATGAAACCCGCCTCAATCAGCGTCTTAATCTCAATATTGATTTGGACTATCAACTCAGGACGAAAGCGGCGTTGTGCTTGATTTATTTGCTTTTTCTCTTCAGAGATTGCTAGTTTATGCATTGCCACTTCTGAGTCTAAATCTGGCATATCCTGATAACCCCAAGCAAAAACATCTCTGTACTCCTTGAGAAGTTCTTCATAGATTGTTTTTTCTTCATTAGTCAACAATGCTCTAACAAGGACGGGTTTAGGACACTCAAGAGTACCTAAATTGATTTCTTGAAGATCATCAACTTTAGCTTGTCCACCATCTTCCATTTCTGTTGGTGCTGGTTGAACTGTATTGATGAATTCTTTTGAATCCTCCTCTATATCAACAGACACCATGTTCACCTCTTCTACTTCGGCATTCGTGAAATCTTCATTTGGCTTTTGCACAAGCAACCTTGCTTTCTTCTTTTTCTTACTGATACCCCATTTTTTGATTTGTTTTGATTTGTTTTTAGGCCTATCAATATATTCAAGCCTTTGAAAAACAGAAGCTCTTGTTTCCCCACTTGTTGAACCGGTTTCAAGCCTATCAAATACTGAAATCCGAGATGTTGATGTTTTATCTTCGAGAAACAAGCTTTGCTCCTCCGGAAAATGTCATAGGCTCTTCAAAACTCGTTGTCAATATACCACCTTCATGAGAAACATTCAAGTTTTCAATACCGTCCTCATTATAGGGGTTATATGGAGCTTTGTTTTTTGTTAAGAACTTTGAATTTTTCACTTTAACTTTGAACTTCTTGTTCATCTTCCTTGAAAGTGATTTGGAAAAAGGATTATTGGCTTCAACTCTTGACACTACCCTTTTGTTATCACTTGTTTTAAACCCGAAGGACCTTTGAATGACCAAAGTCATTTTTGGAATAGACTGGTCAATTTTCCGTAGAAGGAAGGTGTAACCTTCTCTACCGAGTTCAAAGGTTTTTGGCCGGCTTGTCGTTTTTATTTTGGTGTGTACTTAAACAACACCTTATAACATGAATCGCCTTTCTCATTCTTCCCGTTGAGAGAAACCTTAGGTGTTTGGTGAACATTATTGGTATTTTTACCATTGACAACCTTCGTGGGCACGTTTGAGTTGAAACTAACCGCCTTATAAAACTTGGCATCGGCATAATTAACACTTTCTCCATGAAAAGGGTTAGGGTTGCCCCGAATAATCCTTTCATTTCCATTATCATCAGTGTATTTTAAACATTGATGAAGAGTAGAAACAATGGATTTACTAGCATGACGCCATGGTCGACCAAGTAAAGCATTATAAGAGGTGTCCGCATCTATGACATGGAACAAAGCATCTTTGTAAAGATTGTCAAGAACAATCTGTAATGCAATGGTACCCATGGCTTTTTGTCCCACTTGATTGAAACCTTGGATGGTTAGCAAAGTAGGAGATAAATGTGCGGTCGTCAACCCCATTGTCCTTAGTACCCTTAATGGAAGAAGATTTACTGCAGATCCACAATCCAAAAGGATTCGATTAACCTTTGTATCCCCAATGGTGCCTGTAACATATAATGGCCGATTATGTTATTCATTTCCCAACTAAAGATCTTCATCCGAGAATGTTATAAAGCCATGCATGAGGCACATTGAGTTGACGAGGATAATAAAACATCATTAACCTCCACCAATTCAGCTTGATCTTTATAATCATCGGGATCCATAAGAGCTTGAATTAACGCCTTTCTCAATTCATTTTACATTTGTAGGGCATCATAAACACTCAAACGTGCGGGAATGTGCTTCAAGTGACTAATGACGTCATATTTTACTTTCTCTTTGTACGGAGCTTTATGTAGCGAATCCGGTACGTGAGAAGTGGATTCTTTTTGTAACACCTCGATGTCCTCCATATTTTTCTGAGGTAGTTGAGAAGTTTCTTTATCAAGACGTTCATCAAAATTTGTCACTTTTGAATGTTTATTGGAAATCAATTCTTTCTCCTTTCTTTTTTCATTGTGTTTCGGAGATAGAAGTTGACGTCCCGAATGAAGAGAAACTGCATCAACTTCTATTTCCTCCTTTTCTTCGAATATGTCGGCCCATGTGGCCATGTAACATTGAGCAACTTCATTGTCCCAAAATGCCTCATCTTCTGAAGGTTCTTCATTACCATAATACTTCTTTGGGACAAAATCTTTTAGGGTAGCCGGTACCCTCTCAAGTTGAATTTATTCTTCGTCGGAATCAGAATTTGGTTTCTTTTCCTTCTTGTTTTTCTTCTTTTTGTTTTTTTTTCTCGGGTTTTCTTCCGATAATTCTAAACCCGGGAGAACTAGATTTTTGAGTGGATTCTGGCCGAGTCTTTCGAGTTACACAAGTTTTCCACTCAAAATCACTATCAATGTCAAGATCATGATCATCTGAAAACAGATCTTCGATATCTGAGCACGTCATAATCTCATATAGAGTTGGGACTCCGGGACCATCTCTTGGCATATCAGGGTATGCCCAAATGATGCGGATATCCGTCTACTGAAAATTGTACGGGTATCGCCATCATAGGTAAGGAAACCGTGGGAATACCCTCATCTTCATTTGACCCTGATTGTTCTTTAAGTGTATTAGGAATCACCACATTATGCGCATCCACTATGGATGTACTATTTGATGAAGCCTTTTGAGCTACCGAGTCTTCATCTTCAATCTCGATCTCTCCTTTGTTAATCATCCTCTCAACTATATCTTTGAAGACATAACAATCTTTGATAGGGTGACTAATAATTTGGTGATAAGGACAATACTTTGGATCATTTGTCCTTCCAACTTCACTTGGCCTTTTTGGCTCTAGAAGTGTAAGAAGCTTAGACGAAATCAACTCATCGAAAATCCCTTGGACATCATCATCATCAAAAGGATATTTCTTTTTGCTTCCTTTCCTCAAGAGTGAGTCTTTTAATGGCATCTTTACCTTTTCCTCTATCTTGATTTTGGGAATTATTTCCCGTGGATACTTTATTTGCGGGTTAAATAAATGTTGACATAGACTCTCCCTTTTTAAAGGTTCTTTTTCCGTCATCTCTTTTAAGTTCATTTGCTTGAGGACGATAGGTTTTTGCATCACGTCGAGCCAATTGTCATTCAACATTGCAAGCCTTTGAAACTAAGGCATCAAACGAACGAGGCTCGGCACTACCAACATGCACTGCTAACTCAGGAATTAAGTTATTAGTACACATTTGGACACATGCCTCTTCACTTAATTTTTCTGGGCATTGAAGTCTCAAGCTTCGCCATCTGACGATAAATTCATTTGCAAGCTCATTTGATCTTTGAAGGGTATTAGCAAGATGCATAATGGAGACTTTTGCCTTAGAGCTCACAAATTGAGCTAGGAATGCTCGTTGTAAATCATCCCATGTGTGGATTGATCCCGGTTGAAGTTGAGTGTACCAAGTAAATGCTGATCCCTTTAAATATTGGACAAATTGTCGGATCAACAAAGCATCACTCAATGCGGTCTCACCACATGCTGAATAAAAATGAGCCAAATGCTCGTGTGGTGATCCATGCATTCCATCAAACTTATCAAAAGTTGGTCTTTGATAACCGGGAGGGAATGGAACTGAATCATATTGGATCGGGTATGGCTTTCTATACCGAGTATTGGAGGGTTTTGTGACACTTGGAATTCTCGGATTCCTTGAGCGATCATCTCCCTAATCTCTTGTGGAGAAACAGACGAGCTACCACCAAGACTTTCATCATTCGACCTTACTTGCTCATGTCTGCTAGCATTAGCTTGGTTCTCAATTTAAGCCATAAGTGTAGCTATTTGAGCTTCTCTTGTGGCTAATGAACTTTGCAAGTCTTGAAGTTGTTCCTCAACACTTGTTGTTCCGGTCATGAACACTTGCATGTTCTCAGATTCATCTTGGATTAAAACTCTCATTGCTCCTTCTTTTGTAACAACTTGTGGAAGTTCTTCCTCTTGTAATAAAGAAGATAAATCTCCATACAAAGGAGAACTTGATCTTTCTTTCAATTCTCGTTGTGGACTTGATGGTTGTGAAATTACTTAAGCATAAGTCATTGACTTAGCTTTTGATCTTGTAACTGGACCATCACAAGACACAACTTGAGCCTCTTGCAAGACTGAGCTTTTCGAAATACAAAGGCTTCTTTCTTTCTTTTGTGTTTTAGAAGCTTCTTCAATCACTTCTTTCTCATTTTGATTTTTCTTGGCCCGTGAGGGTTTGGTGATTTTAAGCTTTTTAGCTTTTGGTTGAGTACCCTCTTCAGAATAAGAAGTCATGTAGACTTGCTCAAATTTGTCCAATGTGATAGGAATTGACCCTACAAGAATTTGCCTTGCGGTAGACATTGGATAATTATCCATTGTGATACGACGGGAACCATTCTTGCGTCCCCTCCTTTTCCGAGACTTATCCACTTTCTTAAGAGTGTTTTCAGCAGGAATAACAACAGGCACAACATTCTTCTAAATGACTCGAATGATTGGCCTTGGGACAACCCTAGCGGAAGGCTTTGTGCCATTAAAGCTAGGAGAATTGTCATGTCCAACTTTGACATAAGCAGGTTTCCCATAGTTGAACTTGTTGTTGGGCTTTATGCCCCCATGTCCCGAAAGAGCCATGGATGAATTTGGAGTTGCATATTCCTCCACACCTTGAAGACTCTTGAAAGAGTTCTTCAAAGGGATTTCAACATAGATCGCATTAGGAGCAATGTCAAAGACAACTTCAAACGACTTGTGGCGGAGCCATCGTCCTCCTTGAATGACGAAGGTAGCCGGGAGTTCATTGAAGTTCACAATTGCCCTTGACGCCATTTCCTTGCAATCAAATAAGATCAAACATTAGTATATGTATAACTTAGAGATGAAATGAAAGAAAAGGTCCCAGTGGGCGTGCCAAAAATATGTTGAGTAAAAATGTACACAAATTTACAAAACTCATTTTATGTTTTATTCGAATACAGATTTACAAAACACATTTTATTTATTTTTTAATTTGAGTTTGACCCTCTCTTTTTGACCTTTTGATTCTAAGTTATATAAATATCAATGTTTGGTTAGTTTTGGTGATTTGGGCTGCACCTGTTTTTGGACGGGTTGCCTACGTACCTCTTAAAAAAAGGATCAAGCCTTACGTAGTTCAGTGCGGTGTTTTCATGCATCAGAGAATCAAAGTCCCGACCCACCTTCTAGGAAGGGTTGCCTAGACGATGATTCAACTATCATTTGCATGGTACTTAAATCTCGATCATGCATCAAAGGATTAAATTAAACCCACCTTCTAGGAAGGGTTGCTTAATTAATCCCACTATCATGCGCATGATCAAGATTAGTGAGAGATTGTTTATTGTTTTATTTTTATTTTTTTGTGACTGAATTTTGTCCTTAGTTTACCAAATTTCCTACGTATCCTTTATTAGGAATCAAGTTGTACGTAGTTCATTTTAAAAGAACAAATTTGTTCATACTTTTCTTGACTTTAGTTTTGTATGAAAGTCATTTTTGTTTAGCGGTTGAACTCGATAATTTATTAATCGAGTTTCCCACGTACTCTTTTACAAGAGATCAAACCACCCGTAGTTCTTTTGTGACTTTTATATTTACATAAAAGTTAATATAATTTTTGCGGTTGAACTCGACAATTTATTAGTCGAGTTTCCTACGTACTCTTATAAAAGAGATCAAACCACCCGTAGTTCGTTTGTGACTTTTATATTTACATAAAAGTTAATTTAATTTTTGCGGTTGAGCTCGGCAATTTATTAGTAGAGTTTCCTACGTACTCTTATAAAAGATATCAAACCACCCGTATTCCGTTATAAGTTGAAATTGTTGAGTCCAATGCAAATATAGTGGTTAAAAGTATCCACTTTCAACCAACTATAAGTTGATATATTGATCAAAAAAAATTTACTTCAGCTTCAACGACGGGTTTGGCGTAGTGATCTCAAAGTATTTACTTCGGGGCCACCTACAAACTTGGTGTGGTGGCGAAAATGATTATTTTCAAGCCATCTATGATTTTGTGCGACAATTAGTTTTGCCTCAACTACAATGATTCGAACTCAATGAGTTTAAGTTGAATTTGTTGTGTTTATATTTTTTTAATTTTGTAAAATCGTACAAGACCATATTGTGAAGGGAATGAGTTTGACCAATTTAATAGTCTTTTTCATTAATCAGTTTATGGACCAAATTAATTGCCCTCTAATTAACCATTTTATGGATCAAATTAATGTCCTAACAAAACTCTACATCTTTTTCTATTTTAAAAGGAAGGAGTCACCTAGCATTTTAGGTGATTAGACTAATCCCCTCAACTATCTATTAATTGAGAGTTAATGACTTAATCACCTCTTTTATAATGAAAATATTATATGGTTTGAAACGTATTTAACTGGGAAATTATATATTAAGATGGAAAGAAAACATATTTAAATCTCCAAATTAATTGGTAGGATATTTTCTTCTTTCCTTTTTACATAACTTTCATTTGAATGAAAGTTTACTTATATAAATATACTCATCCCTTTTATTTTTTTGTTTAAATTCTTTTCAATACAAATATTTCTATAAATTTCATTTCTGCCATTTTTTTAAGGTAGACAGTAGAGCTATTGTTCTTTATCCTTGGCTAAACTCTTCTTTGCAAGTTTGTATTGATTCAACCTCAAAGACTCGATCCCCTCCATGATCGAATGTAGAAACCAACTGGTTCCAAGCCAAGTATGGGTATTGATGTAGCGGCAAAACTCATTAGTTTCAGCCCACTACGTTTTTTTGGTAGCGGTAGAATCGTTTGATTCCAAACAACCATAAAATTTGGTGTAATGACCGGAAGTTTATACATCCGAATCGACTATTGTATGTGTTGCACAATAAACGTGGGTAGACATGGATGCCTTCACAAACGTCCCTTCTAGCTCCCTCTTTACTACTTTTGAGCTTTACTGTATACTATTTTTCTCTTGAAAGGACTCTTCCATTCATCTTATAAATAGATTTGATTTTCAATTCAAATCTAAAAATTTGCCGAGATGAAAATTTAAATAAGTAAAATAAATTTAAGAGGATTCAAGCAAAGCAGAGATTCTGTAGACACAAATTTTACGCCATTTGAAGGCTCATTTAGTTTTGAAATCAAAAGATGAGCAAAAGAAGGGAAACTGGAGGCTACGTGATTTGAGCATTTAACAAATTAAATGAAAAAAAATGAGTTGGCCATAAAATATGCTTAACGTAAAACCAAATCATTCAAAAACAAGAAAATTTATAGACAAAAGAAGAAGAAGAAAGATAGGGGAAGAACAAAGGGTTAATAATTTAAATTAACACTTAATTTGTTTTGGCCAAGAACTTCAAACTTACAAGATCTTGATCAAAAGAGATGATTGTAGAATACGGATCTTCTCCTTGTATATTCCTTCTTTCTTACTTTCTCTAAATTTTGTTTTGCCGTGAGTTTTTTTTGTCTAACGATACTTCTTTTCATTTATTATACAAGAAGAGAGTGGAGAAGTTTAAGGGATTTTGCGGAATTTTTTTTTTGTAACTCCCTATTAACCCACAATTATAATTAATTACTTTTTTTATTAATGATTCCCTCTTATATTGCTGAGAATTGAATGCTCCATTGCAAAACTACTACATTTTCTCCATAATTTTCCTCAATTTCTAACTAATTATTCTAATTAATTAGAATTTGGACTTTAAAGGTGGAAGCTCAATTACCTCTAAATTTGTATAATATTTATTAGACTGGGCCCAAATTATATATAAATAGATCATGCTAGCAAACATGACAACTTTAGAGAAATTAATCACATGTATAGAATGTAACTAAATTTCAAGTAATTTACATCAAAATTGAATTATCAAAATTCATGAAATTTGACCCCAAAATAGTTGCCCCCCGAACTTTGTGCGTGTAAAAAATTGAACGCGTTTGAAGTTCGATATACTTTTTTTTTTAAGATGCTTCGCATTTGAAACCATTTGGTTTCATTTATGCATGCATGAAAGAGGAACATATTGTATATATTTGAATAGTTCCAACAAAAATTTGTTTGGATATGAAATTTACTCATAGTCACTTGGTCAAGAATAAGATATATGGGTACAAAAATTTGACCTTTATAGCATTTTTTCTTTGGAAATTGTTTTTGATATTTGATATTTGGCTTGAGGACTTTTTGTGGCGGACAAGTGTTTAGTTTTTAGAGCTTTATGCCATTGATTTAGAGACTTTGTACATATCACTTTTAAGTTTTGGGGGGCTTTATTGATCAAGTAGTTTTATGACGTTAGTCAACATGATTTATCTCTCTTTGTTTGAGATAAAAATAAAGGAGTTTGGAAGCAATATGATTTTTGTTTGTTTATTTGAGGGTATGAGAAAATTCACATTGCGAAGCAATCGTGAATTAGATCAAATGTTTGGGATAATTTGAAGTTTTATTCCTTGAAAGGAAATTTTGTTTTGAAGAAATTTTGATTAACCATCAAGTTTGAGAATGATGTTTAAGGTATAGCAATTTAGGCATAGAAGTCTTCAACTTATCATCTTTTGTAGACATATTTTGCTTACTCTTCTTTGTTTTTTAACAAATAAAAGAAAATAATTTTTGTTTGATTTTTGTGGCTGCACTTAGCATTTGAATAGCTGGACTGCCTACGTACCCCCTTTGTGAGGGATCAAGCCTTTTGTAGTTCTTTTGGGAACTGCTTTTTTTTTTTGTGGCTGCACCTAGCATTTGATTAGCTATACTGTCTACGTACCCTCTTTGTGAGGGATAAAGTCTTCCGTAGATCGTTTGGGAACCGACGGGGTAGTTCTTTTGGGAACTGGTGAATTTTTTTTTTGGGTGGCTGCATCTAGCATTTGAATAGCTAGACTGCCTATGTTCCCTCTTTGTGAGGGATCAAGCCGTCCGTAGTTCTTTTGAGAACTTTTTTTTAGCCCTTTTTTCTATACACATCACCAAAACAACTCGAACCCACCTTCTATGAAGGGTTTTTCAAGTTATTTCACTATCATTTGTGTACAATGGCCTTTTTTCTTTCTTTCTTTTCTTTTTTTTACATCAAGTAAAGAACTTCCTTATAAACTTCCCATTTACACAAGAATATAATATCTTGCCTTCATTATTTGAAAGCTCGTAAGCTCCTTTTAGGGAAAATCTTGGTGATAACATACGGCCCATCCCATTTTGGCTCAAAATTTTCTTTTGATTTTCGGTTAATGACAATTGGTCGTCTTACTGTAAGAACCAGATCAACCACCGAAAAGGATCGGAACTTGACTCGTTTGTTAAATGCACCAGCTACTTGAGCTTGGTAAATTTCGAGTATTTGTTATGTTGCCAACCTACACTCGTCTAATGCTTCTAGTTTAGCTAGACGGACTTTGACATTTTCCTCGGGATCGGTGAGTTGTACCGCAACCCTAAGGGAAGGTAATTGTACCTCCAAAGGTAAGACGACTTCAAACCCAAATACCAAGTTGTATGGCGTAAATCCGGTAGATGTTCGAACTGTTGTCTGGTATGCCCATAATGCTTCATGCAATCTTTCATGCCAATCTCTTCTTGATTTTGACACAATCTTCTTGAGAATTTTGCATAGGACCTTATTAAATGCTTCAGCTTGACCATTCGAGGATGGGTTGTAGCTTGATGAAAAACTATGTTTGAAAAACTATGTTTGTCCGATATTATCTTCAAAGGAACTCCATATCGGTATATCCAATGGATTCTGATAAAGTTGGCAACTTCTTTTGCCCCCACTACTTTCAATGGTAAACTTCGGCCCATTTGGAGAAATAATCAGTTGCGGCTAAAATGTATAGATGACCCCGTGATGATGACGAATTTATAGGCCCTACAACATCAAGACCCCATGCATTGAAGGGCCAAGTCAAGATTGTCGGATGGAGGATTTGAGGAGGTTGATGAATGAAATCACCATGAATTTGACACGCATGACATGTCTTAGAAAAATTCATTGTGTCTTTCACCATGGTTGGCCAATAATAGCCTAGCCGTTTAATTTGGTCAGCTAACTTAGGATCACCTTGATGTGCCCCACATATTCCGGCATGAGTTTCTGTGAGAATATATTTTGCTTCTTCTTTTGATAAACACTGAAGCAATATACCATCAAAGGCTCTACGATGCAATGTATCATTTTTCAACAAGAAACGCGGTGCCCGCCGTTTGATATCCACTTTCTTTTTGGCATCATCATGTAAAATTCCATGTTGAAGATACTAAATGATTGATTGTCGCCAATCAGGGTCTTCATCAATCTCATATACCGAGGCAACATGCACTTCTTCGGTTGAGTTGAATCGGTCTAGAGCCGATGAAAGCAAATGACGCTCCCCAATTGTGATTTGAATCTCTCTTTCATAAGGTAGTGTTAGGGATGCCGCTAATTTGGCTAGGGCATCAGCCTTATCGTTTCTGGATCTAGAAACATGCATTACCTCTATTTGATGAAATTGTTGCATGAGACATTTTGCTCTTTCTTGTAAATGAACTAAATTTGGGTGTTTTACTTCATATCCTCCATTTATTTGTCTAATGATCAAATGAGAATCACCAAACACCTTTAATGGATCAATATGCAACTCAAGAGCTATTTCAAGACCGATTATTAGTGCCTCATATTCTGCCACATTGTTTCTGCACGTCTCTAAATGAGCGAAGGAATATGGAACCAAGCCGCCATAAGGAGTGATAAATACAATACCAACTCCAGATGCTTGCTTTTTCGCCGCTTCGTCAAAGTATAATTGCCATGAAGTTTCCTCAACCATAAGAACTTCTTCATCTGGTAAATCATATGATAATTCTTCATTGTCCGAGGTTGGATGAGCACCTAAAAAATCAGTTATGACTTGTCCTTTTATTGACTTTTGTGACACAAATTTAATGTTGAAAGGAGCTAATAACATTGCCCACTTGGCTAATCTCCTAGACAACACTGCTTTTGATAGAATATATCTTAGCGGATCGGCCTTTGAGATCAAGGTGATTTGATGGGTTAAAAGATAATGTCGTAACTTTTGAATGGCAAACACCAAAGCAAGACATATCTTTTCCATGGCAGAATAATTGTGTTCTGCCCCTACCAAGGTTTGGCTGATATAATATAAGGCATTTTCTTTTCCCTCATCATTGTTTTCAGCAAACATAGCCCCCAAGGACCGCTCAAGAGCCACAATGTACAAGATTAAAGGCCTTCTTGATATTGGTGCCATCAAAATTGACGGATTCATCATATACTTCTTGATGCTATCCAAGGAATTTTGGCATGATTGATCCCATATAAATGGGGTATCTTTCTTCATCAACCTTAGAAATGGCTGACATCTTCCGGTTAAATTTGAAATGAAACCTCGGATGTAAGCAAGTTTCCCTTGTAAGCCCCGAAGCTCGCGGAGATTCTTTTGAGGAGGCATATTCATGACTGCCTTAATTTTATCAAGATCAATTTCAATTCCCCGACCCCGAACGATAAAACCAAGAAATGTTCCGGATGTCACACCGAAAGCACATTTGAGGGGATTCATCTTCAACTGGTGCTGCGTAGCCTTTCAAAAGCCCTTCGAAGATCATTTGGGTGATCTTCTCTTTCTTTTGTTTTGACAACTAAGTCATCCACATAACACTCAACTCTGTTATGAAGCAAATCCTGAAATATAATTGTCATGGCTCTTTGATAAGTTGCTCCTGCATTTTTCAGACCAAAAGGCATTACTATATAACAATAGGTGCCTTGAGGTGTTCGGAAAGCGGTTAGGTCTTCGTCATGAGGATCCATTTTAATTTGATTGTATACCGAGAAACCATCCATGAAAGACAAAGCCTTGAATCCGGTGGTGGCGTCAACTAATAACTTGGTTATAGGTAATGGAAATTCATCTTAAGGGCATGCTTCATTCAAATCCCTATAGTCCACACAAATACGAAGTTGACCATTTTTGTTCCTCACCGGAACAATGTTAGCTAGCCAAATCGGATACTGGACCTCACGAATGAAACCCGCCTCAATCAGCTTCTTAACCTCAATATTGATTTGGACTATCAACTCAGGACGAAAGCAGCGTTGTGCTTGATTTATTGGCTTTTTCTCTTCAGAGATTGCTAGTTTATGCATTGCCACTTCTGAGTCTAAATCTGGCATATCCTGATAACCCCAAGCAAAAACATCTTTGTACTCCTTGAGAAGTTCTTCATAGATTGTTTTTTCTTCATTAGTCAACAATGCTCTAACAAGGACGGGTTTAGGACACTCAAGAGTGCCTAAATTGATTTCTTGAAGATCATCAACTTTAGCTTGTCCACCATCTTCCATTTCTGTTGGTGCTGGTTGAACTGTATTGATGAATTCTTTTGAATCCTCCTCTATATCAACAGACACCATGTTCACCTCTTCTACTTCGGCATTCATGAAATCTTCATTTGGCTTTTACACAAGCAACCTTGCTTTCTTCTTTTTCTTACTGATACCCCATTTTTTTTATTTGTTTTGATTTATTTTTAGGCCTATCAACATATTCAAGCCTTTGAAAAACAAAAGCTCTTGTTTCTCCACTTGTTGAATCGGTTTCAAGCCTATCAAATACTGAAATCCGAGATGTTGATGTTTTATCTTCGAGAAACAAGCTTTGCTCCTCCGGAGTTAATGTCATAGGCTCTTCAAAACTCGTTGTCAATATACCCCCATCGTGAGAACCATTCAAGTTTTCAATACCGTCCTCATTATAGGGGTTTAACTTTGAACTTCTTGTTCATCTTCCTTGAAAGTGATTTGGAAGGAGGATTATTGGCTTCAACTCTTGACACTACCCTTTTGTTATCCCTTGTTTTAAACCCGAAGGACCTTTGAATCACCAAAGTTGTTTTTGGAATAAACTGGTCAATTTTCCATAGAGGGAAGGTGTAACTTGTCATTAGAGAGTTCATAACCTTCTCTACCGAGTTCAAAGGTTTTTGGCCGGACTGTCGTTTTTCTTTTGGTGTGTACTTAAACAACATCTTATAACATGAATCGCCTTTCTCATTCTTCCCGTTGAGAGAAACCTTAGGTGTTTGGTGAACATTATTGGTATTTTTACCATTGACAACCTTCGTGGGCACGTTTGAGTTGAAACTAACCGCCTTATAAAACTTGACATCGGCATAATTAACACTTTCTCCATGAAAAGGGTTAGGTTCGCCCCGAATAATCCTTTCATTTCCATTATCATCAGTGTATTTTAAACATTGATGAAGAGTAGAAACAATGGATTTACTAGCATGAAGCCATGGTCGACCAAGTAAAGCATTATAAGAGGTGTCCGCATCTATGACATGGAACAAAGCATCTTTATAAAGATTGTCAAGAACAATCTGTAATGCAATGGTACCCATGGCTTTTTGTTCCACTTGATTGAATCCTTGGATGGTTAGCAAAGTAGGAGATAAATGTGCGGTCGTCAACCCCATTGTCCTTAGTACCCTTAATGGAAGAAGATTTACTGCGGATCAACAATCCAAAAGGATTCGATTGACCTTTGTATCCCCAATGGTGCCTGTAACATATAATGGCCGATTATGATATTCATTCCCCAACTAAAGATCTTCATCCGAGAATGTTATACAAGCCATGCATGAGGCACATTGAGTTGACGAGGATAACGAAACATCATTAACCTCCACCAATTCAACTTGATCTTTATAATCATCGGGATCCATAAGACCTTGAATTAACGCCTTTCTCAATTCATTTAACATTTGTAGGGCATCATAAACACTCAAACGTGCGGGAATGCGCTTCAAGTGACTAATGACGTCATATTTTACTTTCTCTTTGTACGGAGCTTTATGTAGCGAATCCGGTACGTGAGAAGTGGATTCTTTTTGTAACACCTCAATGTCCTCCATATTTTTCTGAGGTAGTTGAGAAGTTTCTTTATCAAGACGTTCATCAAAATTTGTCACTTTTGAATGTTCATTGGAAATCAATTCTTTCTCCTTTCTTTTTTCATTGGGTTTCGGAGATAGAAGTTGACGTCCGGAACGAAGAGAAACTGCATCAACTTCTGGTTCCTCCTTTTCTTCACATATGTCGGCCCATGTGGCCATGTAACATTGAGCAACTTCATTTGACAAGTGTATTAGGAATCACCACATTATCCGCATCCACTAAGGATGTAGTATTTGATGAAGCCATTTGAGCTACCGAGTCTTCACCTTCAATCTCGATCTCTCCTTTGTTAATCATCCTCTCAACTATATCTTTGAAGACATAACAATCTTTGATAGGGCGACTAACAATTTGGTGATAAGGAAAATACTTTGGATCATTTGTCCTTCCAACTTCACTTGACCTTTTTGACTCTGGAATTGTAAGAAGCTTAGACGAAATCAACTCATCGAAAATCCCTTGGACATCATCATCATCAAAAGGATATTTCTTTTTGCTTCCTTTCCTCAAGAGTGAGTCTTTTAATGGCATCTTTACCTTTTCCTCTATCTTGATTTTGGGAATTATTTCCCGTGGAGACTTTATGTGCGGGTTTAATAGATGTTGCCATAGACTCTCCCTTTTTAAAGGTTCTTTTTCCGTCATCTCTTTTAAGTTCATTTGCTTGAGGACGATAGGTTTTTGCATCACGTCGAGCCAATTGTCGTTCAACATTGCAAGCCTTTGAAACTAAGGCATCAAACGAACGAGGCACGGCACTACCAACATGCACTGCTAACTCAGGAATGAAGTTATTTGTACACATTTGGACACATGCCTCTTCAATTAATTTTTCTGGGCATTGAAGTCTCAAGCTTCACCATTTGACAATAAAGTCATTTGCAAGCTCATTTGATCTTTGAAGGGTATTAGCAAGATCCATAATGGAGACTTTTTCCTTAGAGCTCACAAATTGAGCTAGGAATGCTCTTTGTAAATCATCCCATGTGTGGATTGATCCCGGTTGAAGTTGAGTGTACCAAGTAAATACCGATGCCTTTAAAAAATTGGACAAATTGTCGGATCAACAAAGCATCACTCAATGCGGTCTCACCACATGCTGAGTAAAAATGAGCCAAATGCTCGTGTGGTGATCCATGCATTCCATCAAACTTATCAAAAGTTGGTCTTTGATAACCGGGAGGGAATGGTACTAAATCATATTGGATCGGATATGGCTTTCTATACCCGAGTATTGGAGGATTTTGTGACACTTGGAATTCTCGGATTCCTGGAACAATCATCTCCCTAATCTCTTGTGGAGAAACAAACGAGCTACCACCAGGACTTTCATCATTCGTCCTTACTTGCTCATGTCTGCTAGCATTAGCTTGGTTCTCAATTTGAGCCATAATTGTAGCTATTTGAGCTTCTTTTGCGGCTAATGACCTTTGCAAGTCTTGAAGTTGTTCCTCAACACTTGTTGTTCCGGTCATGAACACTTGCATGTTCTCAGATTCATCTTGGGTTAATACTCTCATTGCTCCTTCTTTTGTAACAACTTGTGGAAATTCTTCCTCTTGGAATAAAGAAGATAAATCTCCATACAAAGGAGAACTTGAGCTTTCCTCCAATTCTCGTTGTGGACTTGATCGTTGTGAAGTTACATAAGCATAAGTCAGTGACTTAGCTTTTGATCTTGTAACTTGACTATCACAAGACACAACTTGAGCCTCTTGCAAGACTGAGCTTTTTGAAATACAAAGACTTCTTTCTTTCTTTTGTGTTTTATAAGCTTCTTCAATCACTTCTTTCTCATTTTGATTTTTCTTGGCCCGTGGGGGTTTGATGAATTTAAGCTTTTTAGCTTTTGGTTGAGTACCCTCTTCAGAATAAGAAGTCATGTAGACTTGCTCAAATTTGTCCAATATGATAGGAATTGACCCTACAAGAATTTGCCTTGCGGTAGTCATTTGATTATTATCCATTGTGTGCTTTGAGTTTAAAAGCTCTTTTGCAGCTTCACAAAGGATTGCGTTTACTTGCTTTAAAGCCGGTGAGGAAGCTAGTTTACGTAGCGGTCCAATGTTACGACGGGAACCATTCTTGCGCTCCCTCCTTTTCCGAGACTTATCCACTTTCTTAAGAGTGTTTTCAGCAGGAATAGCAACAGGCGCAATGACTCGAATGATTGGCCTTGGGACAACCCTAGCGGAAGGCTTTGTGCCATTAAAGATAGGAGAATTGTCATGTCCAACTTTGACATAAGCAGGTTTCCCATAGTTTAACTTGTTGTTGGGCTTTATTCCCCCATGTCCCGAAAGAGCCATGGACGAATTCGGAGTTGCATATTCCTCCAAACCTTGAAGACTCTTGAAAGAGTTCTTCAAGGTTTGGAGGAATATGCAACTAAATGAAAAGAAGTATCGTTAGACAAAAAATATTATATATAAATACGCCTTGTGTTCCAGCTCCACCGGAAGATGACAAGACTTCCCGTACACAAGATTGTATGGTGTTGTAACAATGAGAGTCTTGTATGCCGTTCTATAAACCCACAATGTGTCATCCAGCTTTAACGACCAATCTTGAATGATCCGTGTATACAATCACTTTCGCTCGTACAAGATAAGAACAAAAGTTCATATACAACAGCAAGAAATTCCTTTTCTGTTGTAGCGTAGTTTAGTGGAGCTTCATCTAGCGTTTCGCTAGCGTAATAAATGGCATGAGTGCGCTCATGTTTCTTTTGTCCAAGCACCGCTCCCACCGCTACGTCACTTGCGTCGCACATGAATTCAGATGGAAGACTCCAATCCGGAGGCTGAATTATTGGGGCTGAGATTAGAGCTTCTCGAATCCTATAAAAAGCATCCAAACACTGTTTCGAAAATTCAAAAACAGCATACTTCATCAATAGATTAGTTAGCGGTTTAGAGATTTTCAAAGAGTCATTAATGAATCTACTATAGAATCCAGCATGTCCTAAAAAACTTCTAATCCCCTTCACCGAATATGGAGGAGGAAGCTTTTCTATCGTCTCAATCTTAGCCTTGTCAACCTCAATCCCTATATTGGAGATCAAGTGTCCTAAAACAATGCCTTCCCTAACCGTAAAATGACACTTCTCACAATTAAGATGTAATATCCGGAATTTTTATTCCGTTTAATTATGTATCAAACCGGGTTTTGATCCGTTGATCTTTCTCTGTCGACCTAGTCGTAAGAGAGAAAGGTAAACTTCACAAGCGTGGAGACGTTTTGTCTTCTTTAAAGATAAGAATTCTAAGAGGAATCACAACGCTAGTATCGAAATGATCGAAGCCCTGTAGCATAGTCAACAGAGATTTGGAAGGAAATATTACAAAGAACGTCGATTAAGGAACCTATGCTTGTGAGAATCGTGTGATTGACTCAAGAGTCCAGGGTAACCCCCATTTATAACAGAACATAGGTCATCAACACAGACGGTCCCTATAAAGGGACTACAATTGGGAGGTAACTAAAAGTCATCGGAACTACAAGACGCTTACCATCTATCGTGGAGTGTTAGGAATGACTTTTGACGTCAGGCGAATGGCACAGTGAGACTTGAGAAAGAGATTTGCCCCAAAGGAAGCAGAAGAGTGAAAGATAAGATGAATTAAAGAAGGATAAAAGGATTAATCTAGTAGGTGATGTGCACCAAAAGTTTAATACCAGTAGAGGTATGAAATTGAGATAAGTCAATTATAGACTGACCGATGTCAACCAAGGACATGCAAGTATTGTTTGGTATTGACGAGTTATGTGCCGTTAAGAAGAGATATTTGTGACGGTGAATCTATGGAGTAGCTTTACCGACGCCTTAGAGGATTTCCTTAAGTAGGCAACGACAACCTTCTTGGATGAATTAAAGGTATAAAGAGAAACGTTTTCAGGGTTACTTCTTGGCTAGTTAAGATCAAACTCCGGTCAAGTCAGGGAGTTTGGATCCTTGGTAGAAGAATTAAGAAAGTAAGTGGAAGAAGTTGTTTTTCAATCGTTGTTTTATTTTCTTAAGGCGAGTAAAGAAGGTACTTGGTACTTCATCCGTATAAGATTCATGGGGTAATTGGAAGAAAGAGTTTTGGGGTCAATCATCTTATACTTACAGAAAAGGTCCTTGGGATTAATGAGTGACAACAGGATAAGCAAAGTAGCGCAGCGGAAGCGTGGTGGGTCCTAACCCACAAAGCAAGAAGCTCAAGGGTACTGATGGATGTCGTGTCGAGTTTAAGATGGTGATAGTTGGTGAAATGCATTCTAGTTGGAAGAAACGTGAGATAGGCTCTGCGAGTGACTGGAAATGTTATACGGAAACTTATGTGCATGTAGAGGTAATAGAAGGACACTGGTACCCTATTATGGATCCGAGTGAAGAGTGATGGCTTTGTTACATGTTGCCAGACAAGTAGTTTTGGAATTCTATACTAATGGAATACTCTAGAGTGAGTTTTCCGGATGGATTAGGAAAGAAGTAATGATGTAATAAAAGTATTGTGCATGGCATGCACTAGAAAGTTCAAAGTGAGTAACTACCGTCCTGAGTCGAAGATACATAAGAAAGAGAAGCGACAAGATCATACTTGCAACCTAGTAATCGTGCTTAAAGAAAGGATAATCTCGGAGTAGATTCTATGTGTAATGTTATGTCGGAACAGAGCCTAGTTGCGTTTTGAGTTAGAGGGATATTACTTGTTCGATAAAAGTGGAGGATACAAGAGCTCAATGTTGAAGGTGTGTTAGCATTTATCGAGTATTTATGATCAAATAACTGCGATATAAGATCACTTTGTGTCTAATATTGTCATTCCGGACATATTCTATGTCACTTAAGATCTTTGGAAATGTGTGGGAAGCCTAGGTTAGAGCTAACGATATATTAGAGATCTATAAATAATATAATAATGCCAAGTAAACAAAGAGGATGACCACTAGATTTGATTCTTAGTTGCCCCGAGTGTAGACCAGGAAATGGGTAAAGGTGACGATTCCTTACCTGAGGAAGAAGATGACTGAGTAATATTAAAAGACAAGACCAAGTGGGTCGTGATACGAGGAGCATTGAGCACGTGGTAAGTGTTGGTGGATGTCCAAGACCTGGGATCCGATTGTGTAGTCAGAACCTTTTTAGAAGACCGGAAGCAAGTGGTCATAACGAAGGGAAGGAAGTTGAATATATTATTTTCCGTAGGGTCATCAAAGGATCTGGAAGTGAGTTGTGTAAGACAACCATTGGAAGTTTTAAAGCGGTTTAAAAGTGATTGATGGACTAGTATTCCTCACCCTATTGGAGAGTGTAGCTTCAGTTTTCCATGGAGACTAACTTTAGGAACTGAGTTTGAGAATTTCAGTTGGAGAGATACCTACCAGACACGAGTTAGGTCATCAGATTAGAGGAACAGATAGTTGAGCCGGATGATACCGGTGAGATATCCGGTAACCACTCCAGAACGTGGTAGCAGGCGCTTGTGATCTAAGTACCTGAAAAGATTTAAGATTCAGTGGTTTTATGAAAAGCTAATAAGGCTACCTAAGAGATGGGGGATAGTAAGAGACGTAACCTTTCAAAGACCTATGTAGCGATAGTTGTAACCTCGAGAGTGAGAGTTAGAGCTTGACCTGATATGTGTGATATTGTTTGACTACTTGTTTATTTCATGATTGAGTGTTTAGTCAGTGATGTGTTCTTTTGGTAACCTTGATGTGCGGGATACTTAGATGTCGAAACGACAAGACTTTTTGTAGTGATCAAACACACCCATTCGGTGCCTTAAAGGCCGATCAGGATTGTCTTACCCTAAGTTTTGGGACAAAGCTTATTTTGAGGGGGATCTGATGTAACGACTAGATTTTTCGTTACGCTTTGCTAGTGTTACAAGAGTTTAGAAAACGAAATGAAAATTTAGTGAGATTATGATATACAAGTTTAATTTTGGAAGTCGTTTGATTAAATACCTTGTTCTAAGTTTCGGGACGAAACTTATTTTAAGGGGGTACTGATATAATATCCGGAATTTTTATTCCGTTTAATTCTGTATCAAACCGGGTTTTGATCCGTTGATCTTTCTCTGTCGACCTAGTCGTACACACTATCTCAAATTTTATCATTTTATGTAATCTCACTTCACATAAAATGATAGAATTTTATATCCAACCCTAGTTTATATCATGACAGTCGTTGACAAAGTCATGACGTCCTTTTGACGAGACCAAGACGAAACCATGACGAGACCATGACAAGGCCATGCATGGGCTTGACAAAGCCATGACACATTGTGACAAAGCCTTGACAAAAGCCCACTCTTTCTTACCTTACCTCAGCCCATGTTCTTTGTTGGATTTTTTGTCCAGCCCTTTGCTTCTCTTTTGTTCTACACGGATCTGAACAGCCCAACGAGCTCCTCTCTTGTGCGTTGGCAAGTAACGTACAACAACCCTAAAGGAGAAGGAAACTGACGACGCTCTCTCTTCCTTCCTCCTTGTAACGTCCAGAAATCACGCAGAAAATCACACAAGTATCTCCTCTCCTTTCAGCCACGCTTTGTTTCCATCCAGAAGCACGAGAATGCTCTCCCTCTGCTGCAGCAACAGATCTCTTCCACAACCGTAGACTCCATCCATTCAACTCTACTAGTGGCCTTCAACGTAGCAGCGATCTCCAGCAAAACAACACCTTCAGCGTAGCAGTGGGCTTCGTCCCAGGATCTTCAGCGTGACGGCTTCAGAGCAGCAGTGAGGACTCTTCTTCTCACTTCCCCTTGAATCTTGGAATCGGGTAAGGTTGATACCCTTCTCATCCTTGCACTTCCGTCCATGTAATTCATGCCTAATGAGTGCCTTTTATGCCTTCTAATTCTACCCAGAACAACCATAGAGGAGCAGTAAAGATTCATGCTGTGTTCCGAGTTTTCAGGAAGTGACAAGCAAGGATTTTTGAGTCCAGATTTTGGTATGTTAGACAGCTCCTCTATTGCTGAATTTCGGATATGTTGTAGTCCGTAGTACATAGTATATCATACTAAAATGTGGGAACAATTGGAGCTACGGTTTGAGAGTTATTGTGTTCCAAAGTCGACGCCTCATGCAGTTTTTTATAAATGTGCTGAGTGTTGGGAAAAACAGCAGGTGATGCTGTTTTGTAAGATGGTTTTCAATAAGCTCTTGATCTCCGTTGGGCTTGAATTTTGGATATGATATAGCTGACATATTGTTGTAGAACATATTAAAATTTGGGAGGAATCCAGTTAGTGGTTTGGGATTTATGATTTTTCAAAAATTGGGTCGTAAGCAGTTTTTCTGTTGTGCTGAAATTTCTAAGTGTTGAGGAAAGGTGCTTGTGATGCAGTTTCTGAGATAGTTTTAAATAGGCTTTTGATCTCCTTTGCTGATGAATTTTGGATATATTATAGATAAGATTTCATAGTAGAACATACTGAAATTTGAGAGGAATCCGAGTTGCAGTTTAAGAGTTATGGTGTCCCAAAGTAGAGACCCTGAGTTGTTTTTCCAGCATTGATTTTTGACTAAGTATAGGAACATTGTAGTGTAGTAGCCAACTTTAAGGACTTTTCTAGAAGGGACAGTTGAACAGTTTTAGGAAATTCTTGCTCCTATGAGTAGATTAGATATCATAGATAATTTAGAGATTTATTTCAGAATTTTTATAAATTTATTTTAATTTCATATTTGAAGTTGTAGTTGGACCTTAGTGACTTTCGAAAAATAGAAAAGTGGGTAGTTTAGAGAGTAGAATATGTTTAGTTAGCATCAAATAAGAATTTAAGTACATATTCCGGGTTTTTGAAAGTTCCGGAACCAAAGGTAAAATAGTCATTTTACCATAAATTGGTGTTGTATTAAATTATGTTCTAATAGGATCTACTACCTTAGAAGTCTTAGCTTCTAATTACCTAGAAAGTGTGTTGACACACTTGCCTCCTTTGACAGGCAACCGAGTTATACAGTTACAGATTGAGTTGTGATTAAAAGAGTCGAGATCTGATTCAGGTAAGTCCACGGACTTACTTAGTTGGCTTCTTGTATGAGTGTAATGTGTATGAGTGGTGTTTGTTAGTTATGATAAACAACGAAACCGGATTAGGCCAACTTTATTATTTACATAATTGACCCAAGTGTATGATAACGAGTCGTGACTTCATCTACCTAGCTCTTGCGAGAGTCTAGGAGGTTCCCTGCGACCAGCCCAGTCAGGTAGACGGTCAGATGCATTAGTACCATTCCGCGTTTGTAAACGGGGACAGGGGAGAGGTTTGGGAATCCCTCGTGTCACAAAATAAGTATCATTAGTAATAAACTATCATCTAATTAAAGATAATAAAAAGATTGAGTGTTGCATGTTGATTGTGTATGTGTGTGTTTGTGCTTTTACCTTTATACTTATGCATAGAATGTTAGCTCACGGTTTTATACCACTTGTAGATGCCTTGCAGGTTAATACAGTTGTAGAGAGATCCGGAGGGAATAGTTAGCCGGGTCCACGTACTCATTTAGTTAGGGATGGGGATGTCTTCTATTCTTCATATGCGTCGTTTTAGTACCTTTGCTTTGTAAGGCTGAAACATATTCTTCATGTATACATTGTTTAAAGTTTTCAAATGTTTTAAATACTTTTGTGCCTTGTTGTAAGATTCTAGTAAAATTGTTGTCAAACTAAGGTCGGGACCCATTGTGAGGTCCTAACCAGTAGCTTCCCGAGTTCTCAGAATTTGGGGTGTTACATAAGAACTAGGTGAGTGTCTTCACATCTCTGCAAAACAAGAGATAGGTCAAGACAATCATCAAATGAGGAACCATAAACTGAAAAATCATCCATAAAAACCCCCATGATTTCCTCAATGTATTCCGAGAAGATGGCCATCATACACCTTTGAAAGGTGGGTGGAGCGTTGCAAAGTCCGAATGGCATCCTCCAATAAGAAAACGTACCCTAGGGGCACGTGAATGTGGTCTTCTCTTGGTCGTCCGGATGAATCGGAATCTGAAAGAAACCACTATAACCATCAAGGTAACAAAATTAAGAATGTTGCGCTAACTTCTCATGCATTTGATCAATGAAGGGCAGCGGGAAGTTATCCTTCCTTGTCGCATTATTCAGCTTGTGATAGTTGATGCACATCCTCCATCCCGTCACCGTTCTTGTTGTTACGAGTTCGTTGTTCTTGTTGGCCACAACGGTCATTCCTCCCTTATTTGGGACAACTTGAACTGGACTCACCCACTTGCTATCGGATATCTGGAATATGATGCCGGCATCAAGTAATTTAAGGATCTCCTTCTTCACGACTCTCTCATGATTAGATTAAACTGTCGTTGAGGTTGACGTGAAGGCTTATAATCCTTTTCCATATGTATCTAGTTCATACATAAAGATGGTTTAATACCTACAAGTTCGTCAATGGTGTAGCCTAAATCTTTCCTATGTTTCCTCAAAACAATCATAAGGCTATCATGCTCATCTTCACTTAAACTAGAACTAAAATCACGGGAAACGTAGAGTTAGATCCAAGAAAAGCGTACCTTAGATGTGCGGGAAGTGAATTTAATTTCAAAATTATAGATGCCTTTGGAGTGTTGTGAGGGCTATCCGAGGTCTCCTTGGAAGTCTCCAAGGATGTGAGAGTGGTGGAAGAAGAAGCAAGAATGTTTGTAGAAAGAACGGAAATTTCTTCAGCATTTTGAAGTTCCACGGTGCCACTGTTACTTCCACGACCGTGGAAGATGTATTCTTGGCCGTGGTTTTGTGTGTCTTTTGAGTTATTGCTCTCGAAATACTTTTTCACGGGTGGAATTCGTGAAACCACGGCCGTGGAAAACACCGACTGACCGTAGTTTTTGATGTTTTCCGAACCATCGTACAATTGTTCGATTTCTTCAACTTGCACTTCTTCTAACTCTTCCAAAGCATCAATCTCAGCGTTACAATCCTCTTCTTCTCCCCTTTCCATGATGCTCATTGTTATAACCTTTTGTAGCGGATCTTTGAACAAGATCGAACTCACTTCCTCTCTAGATACCTCTTCATCATATATGTTGAGCATATCCTCTCCAAATGCTAGTTCGTTTATCAAAGCTGAGAGAACAAATTCAACTTTCTGTTCTCCGATATTGAAGGCAAATCTAGCGTTCTTGCAATCAATCATATAGCCGGAAGTTGAAAGAAAAGGTCTCCCAAGTATGATTGGGACCGGACTATCTGCAGGAATGTCAAGCACAACAAAATCTATAGGAATATAGAATTTACCGAGCTTATCCGGGACGTCTTCAATGATTCAAACGGGTCGAGCAATTGATCGATCCGCCATATACAACGTCATCTTCACCGATTTATGTGACTTTCCTACACAAAGCAAGTGGAATAATGCTCACACTTGCTCCCAAGTCACAAAGTGCATCATATGTGACTTCTCCTACTCCTATTGGTATGCAAAATGACCCCGGATCTCACAGCTTTGGGGGCATCTTTTTCGTCATCGTTTTAATGAGTTCCGAAGACTCCGAACTCATCTTGACTTTACTAAAGTCTTCAAGTCTCCTCTTGTTAGAGAGGATTTCCTTTAAGAAATTCCCATAAGCAGGCATACCTAGAATTGCATCGATAAAAGGTATGTTAAAATGCAACTTACTCATGAGATCTACAAACTTACCGAATTACTTGTCTAGACGCGCTCTTGCTCTAGATTACGGGAATGTCAAAGGAGGTTTATAAGCTGGAGGGGGAACATAAACATCTTCCTTCTCCTTTCCATTTTACTTCTCCTTCTCAACGGGAACCTCAACGAATGTGGGTTGCGGTCGGTGGTTGTTACACCACTTCTTATTGTAATTATCATCACCCTTCCTTTCGGAATGTCAAAGGAGGTTTATTTGAAGCTTGCCCCTGACTTTTCAACGGAGTAGAAGAAGAAGATGGAGATGTTAGTGCATTTTCAGCGTGGGAATAAGGATTACCGGGATTTTGTTGGTTGGATCTCCAATTGTTGTTAAAGTTCCTGTTGTTGTTGTTCCGGTTGTTCCGGTTGTTGTTCCTATTCCCTTGATTGTTCTCTCCTCCTAAATAACCAACATACTGCTCCTTTTTCGATTACATGCTGGATTTCAGAACTTCCTTCAGCTCCTCAATCTCATTGTTGAGGGAGAAAATTTGAGCTTGGGCTGCTGGATTTAATTTTGCTCCCGGCTCTACGGAATCTCGATTCCTACTATCAGCTTTCCTATGGGAATACTTCTCAATCACTAGAGCTTGATTTTCAATAAAATCTCAAGCATCATCTTCTCTCACATCCATAAAAGTTCACAAGAAAGGGATTGAAGTTTGAATTGCATTTCCATATCCAATTCCTTGTAGTAAATCTCCAATAATTTCAGCTTTGAAATGCCATGGTGCGGGCAATCCAATAGAAGATCTTGAAACCTTTCCCAAGATTTAAACAAACTTTCATTAGGTTTCATAGAAAAAGCATTTATTTTACCTCTCAACTCCGCCGTTTTGGATGGCGGAAAGAACTTGGTGAGGAATTCTGAAGTAAACTCCTCCCATGTATTAAATCTTCCAGTTGGAAGAGCTTGATATCAAGCTAAGGCCTTGTCCTTTAAAGAGAAGAAAACGGTCTCAACTTGTAGTAGTTGTTGAAAGCTCTTGGAGGCTTCAAAGTCTCAATAAGAATCTCGTAATTTTGCAAATGTTGGTGCGAAGATTCAGTTTCCATTCCACTAAACTAACTTTGGCGGATCGTAGTAATGACATGAGGGAGAAACCCATAGTCATGCTCATCCGGATCTCCAAGATTCACACCTAAACGGTGTGGTTGTTGAATCGGATCCATTCATTGTCCAAGGGTGCATGGTTCAGCCACGACATGAGAAGCTCTCGCCTCTCTAACAGGAACATCATGATCAACATAGACACGATGATTAAATGGTTGATTAGGTGGTATATTTTCTAGCTCCGGCATATCATCATCATCAGATGATTCACTCTTCTTACTCCTGGTGCCTTTATCCATTTTTTGTTGCAATAATTTTGCCTTTATTTCTCCATTTGAGTTTGCATTCGCTCCCTATCAGAACGAGCTACAACTTGCTCCTCAATATGTCTTCTTTCACTTGTATTAAGAAGAGCTCGAGTTTCATCCAACTCCTCTTGGATGTTCTTTTCATTATGTGCAGCCATCTTTTTCTCCCTTAACCGTTTCTTTATAGTCTTCTCCAGTTCAGGATCAAAGGGAACGAGGTCTTTCTCAGATCAAGACGTTCACATATATCTAAGGAAAAATCTGCAAAATCAATCAAGCAAAGAGATCAAATAACAAGAGCAAAAGCTCTCAAGCCCGACAACCAAAAACCGAAGGCTTAAACCAAATCCCCGGCAACGGCGCCAAAAACTTGTTCGCTCGAAAGTGTGTGCGTCAAAGTCTTAAATTTATAAAAACTGAAATCAAGTAGAGTGAACCCGTAGTGTACTGATCGGTATATTAAAGCAAGAATTTCAGAGTATCGAACTCAGGGATTTGGGGGGTTAAATTCAGTTCGCAAAATTCTCAGGCAAATAACAATGTTTTTGTAAAGATAATTGGGAATACAACGATTTTAAAGATTGAGGTATCCAATTGTGGTAATCGATTTAAGATGTTCTAAAGATATAAGGACAGAGTTAGGATTGCAAAGGTACAGATCTAAGGTAAGGTGTTGTACGGTGAAGTTCCAAACCCATAAGTCTTACCCAAAGACTCTCTAAATAAAGGATGTTGAGTCTCGTTATAAAGAGGATCGAATGATAAGATTAAACTCTCAAATACCCATGCCCAAACCCAAGGGAATCAAAGATAAGGCAACGCGGTTAAGGTTGTGACAATCGAAACCAAAGTAGCGGATGTTGAGTCTCACTACTACCTAGAAAAGGTAAGCCAATACTAGGTTAAAGCAAATCTCTAACTTTGGATCAAAGCAAAAGCAAAGAACGTACGACAGAGGAAAAACCACTGTCAGATCTTGAGGAACCACGTTCGTGGAATTCAAGAACAGGCCGTGGAAAGCCTCGACGACGAGGTTTCTCGTAACTCTCAAGGTCCAATTTGTTTTGGTTCAATCTATTATCATCTATGCCAAAACTATCAACCCTTCACCTTAGAATCTCTTAAGGGTTTTAGCCAACAATCATTGTCATTGAATCAATAATCAAATATGAAAACAAAGAAAAGATAAAACCTTGAAATCTCAATAACAAACACAAAATCAATCTCAATAAAACTCATATCCGTAACTTGCATTCAATAGATGCAGAAAAGAGTAAGAAATCTCTCGCAAATCTTAAGAACAAAGAAGAACGGGATGTCAATCCGCCTCCAAAGTTAAACCCTAAGATCTTCCAATTACGCAATCTCAAAGTGTGTACTTCTACAAATCTTCCTTCGATGTAATCTTCTCCAAAAATGATCTCAGGTTCTCTCTCTAGCGTGGTGTGTGTTTTCTCTCTTCCTTCAGCCTTCTTATTGGAGAAAATAGGGTTACGAAAAGTCCATAACCGCTGCTAACGTGGCAAATATGACATGTGATAGCCGTTAGAAGTATCACGTCCAATAGCATATTTCCACGCCCATGGAACTCACCGTGGAATGGTTTTCTTGCCCTCAACATACATTCCCACGGTCTGAATTAAAGTAATTCCCAAAACCACGGTTGTGGTTCCTTGTGTTTGACTGTGGAATGTCCAAAATCTTCGTAAAAGTCTTTGTTTTGCAAAGCTTTCTAATCATGCTCAATCCTTAGCTACTCCAATGCATCCTCTAGATGGCTAGCCTGATCAAATACTCCTACATACTCCATTTATGCTCCAATCCAAGCCTTTATTCACCTAAAAACACAACAAAGCTTGTGTAGATCTCTATACCAACATAATAGGTGAAAGTGCTCATAAATATTTCAAACTCATATCCATATACACAAAAGAAGGGGACAAAAACAACCAAAACATGTGCCTAAAATATAGTCATATTGCATGCTATCAAAACTCAACCAATGAAAGGTAGTCTACCATCCTTGTCCCCAATCCAACACACAAGCTCGCAACATGTCCTCAAGGGTCTGGATGGTCCTCTTTGACTAACCATCCGTCTAAGGATGAAATGCAGTCGTGAAGTGTAGACTCGTCCCCAAAGCAGTCTTAATCTGTTTCCAAAACCTCGAGGTAAATTGCCCATCTCGATCAGAGACGATCTTTCTCGGTACACTATTGAGTCTCACTATCTTCCTAGTGTACTCCTCAGCTAATCTACTCATTGGCCACGTCTCTCTGATAGGAATGAAATGTTCAGTCTTCGTCAGCGTATCAACCAAAACACAAATAGCATCAAAAGTCCTACTGGGCCTCAATCCCGTCACAAAATCCATGGAGACGTCCTCCCACTTCCACTACGGAACTAGTAGTGGATGGAGCTCACCCCTAGGTCTGAAATGCTCTATCTTGACCTGCTGACAGGTCGCACACTGTGCCACAAATCTGGCTACATCGGGCTTCAGCCTTCCCCACCAAAATGAGCGTCTCACATCATGGTAAATCTTACTCGTACCTGGATGTACTGAGTAAGATGTATAGTGAGCCTCGTATAACATCCTCTATCTCAGCTCTGCATCAGCAGGTACACAGACGCGGTAATGGCGTCTCATCACTCCATCTGCTCCTCGGGAGAACTGTGGTGCCTCAACACGAGACATCCTCTCTGTAATCCTCTTCAAGGTCTGGCAGGTCCCCTGATTCTATTAGATCTCACCCAACAGACCAGGTAGAACCTCTAAGGTATACAACTGAGCATCCTCATCAGGTAACTGGATGTCCAACTCTAGCCAAGCTAGATCCCTCTGAAGTTGAGGCTGAATTGTCAGTCTCGCAATCGCCTTCTCTCGAGGCGTCTTCCTACTCAGGGCGTCAGCGACAACGTTCACCTTCCTTGGATGATACAGAATCTCAAGGTCAAAGTCGTTCATCAACTCAAGCCATCGATGCTGGCGGTTATTCAACTCCCGCTACGTGAAAATATACTTCAGACTCTTATGGTCTGTGAAGATCTGACATGTAGCACCATACAGGTAATGTCTCCAAATCTTCAAAATATGAACTACCACTACCAACTCCGGATCGTAATTCGGGTAGTTCTCCTCATACGTTTTCAGTTGTCTAGATGCTTATGCAATCACTCTGCCCCTCCGCATCAACACACATCCCAAGCCTAGCTTGGATGCATCACTGTATACCACAAAATCTTCAAAACCCTCAGGTTGTGCCAAGATAGGAGCAGAAGTCAAATGCCTCTTCAACTCTTCAAAATTCTGGGCACACTGCTCAGTTCACACAAATCCGGTAGTCTTCCTCAGAAGACTCGTAAGTGGACGGGCAATCACAGAAAAACCCTCCACAAAGCGTCGGTAATATCCGGCTAGGCCAAGAAAGCTACGCACTTCCTTGATGTTCGTCGATGTCGTACAAGCTGCAACAAACTCGATCTTCGCCGGGTCAACCATGATCCCATCGGCGGAGATAATATGACCTAAGAAAGCTACCTTTGACATCCATAACTCGCACATAGAGAGCTTGGTATACAACTCTCTATCCCGCAGAATCTTTAAAACCGTCCTCAGATGACCGGCATGCTCCTCTTTGCTACGAGAGTACACCAAAATGTCATCAATGAAGACCACCACAAACTGATCAAGGAAGTCGATGAAAATATTGTTCATCAACTCCATGAAAACTGTTGGGGCATTCGTAAGCCCAAATAGCATCACTACAAACTTGTAGTTCCCATAGTAGTTCCAAAATGCCATCCGGTGCACATCCTGCTCTCTCACCCTCAACTGGTGATATCCTGAACGTTAGTCGATTCGGGAGAACATTGTCGCTCCCTGAAGCTGATCAAGTAGATCATCAATACGAGGCAATGGATACTTGTTCTTGATAGTCACCTTGTTCAGCTCTTTGTAGTCAATGCACAGTCTCAGCGATCGGCCCTTCTTCCACACGAAGAGGACAGGTGCTCCCCACGGTGATACACTAGGGCGTATGAAGCCCTTCTCAGCCAACTCCCCGAGTTGCTTCTTCAGCTCCAACATCTCAACAGGCGCCATACGATATGGGGCCTTCGAGATCAGTCTCATACCAGGCTCCAACTCGATGCTGAAGTCCACACTCCTCTAAGGCGGCAAGCTAGACGGCTCAGCAAACACGTTTATAAACTCACAAACCACTGGAATATCCTCCAATGCTAGACTCTCTCCATCTTTCATGGCACAACACCAAAAGGCATCGCATCCTTGTGCTATCAACCTCGTTGCTCGTACAACACTGATGACAAATCCCGTCTTCCCAATGTCCTAACCCCGGAAGACCTCTATCTGACCTACCTCGGTAGAGACTGTCAAAGTCCTCCTACCTACATCTAATACCGCACGGTGTCTACGCATCCAATCCATACCTAAAATGACCTCCTCATGCATCAATGGCATGACAAAGAAGTCTACAAGTAACACACGAGTCCCTAAACAAAGGGGATAACTACGTATCTCGTTGGTACCTCCGACCCTACTACCATCAGGTAACCCTATACTAAAGGGTATCCCCTCTATAGTAGCTAAATCCAGACGCTTAATACATACATAAGAAATAAAGGAATGTGTAGCACCCGCATCAAATAAAACTCTAACAGGTAAACCATGAAGCAGAATGGTACTTTTATCAGCCGGTGCAGGTGGCTCCTCTACACTCCTCAACTCAAAGACTCTACCCTAAGCTCCTCTAGTGTCATTAGTACTCCCACCACGACCTCTACCTCTAATCGGCCCGGGAGCAGATCCTTGAGTAGAACGACGATCTGGGAGTCTCTATTGTCCTTGTGTCTGCTATTGAGGTGTCCTTTGACCACCTCCCGCCACACTGGCAGGGGAAGAACCCTGTTGTGATGCAACTTCACCTTGCCTATATAAGTCAACTTTATGACCTAGTCTACCATAGGTGTAGAAAGTCACTAGTGACCTCGTACACTCTGGTCGCAAATGTCCAGGATCACCACAGTTATAACATTGTCGTCCCTTATATGCGGTCAATGCAAATGAGGGGTAACTCTTGTGTCTTTGGCTCCGCCTAGATCCTGAAGCTCCACCAACGGCACTGGTCTGCCCAGTACACTACCACTTCTCAGACCGTCCCGTCTGAGAAGTCCTCCTTTGACTGGCCCGCTCACGCTCATAAGCTGAGGCCCGATCTTGATAATCTGTCAAGGACTAACAATGCAATCCCACCATATAAAAGCATGTACTCTCCCTCAGTTGACGGGAGAACAGATACACGTTGTGGTCCTAAGAAGGTTCAGTTGGACCCAACAATGCCAACTCTGACTGGAAGCGGCTGATGGCATCTGCAATCGGCACATCCTCAAAGCCCGCCTCCTTGAAGTTCTGTAGTTTCTCCCTCCTCAATGAGGTAGGGAAGAAACACTCTCAAATTATTCTCTCATTTGATCATAGTTGGTGCCTCGAACCCGCATGGTCCTCCACCATTGTTGAGCTAACTCATGGAATAGAGTTTGTACTACCTATATCCGTCTATCCTCTAGACATCTAATAGACTCAAGAGCTGAGCTAACATGCCCAATCCAGACCTCCGTCTCTAATCCCACCTTCCTAGAGAAAGGTGGTACTCCCAACTGATGAAATGCCTTCAACCAAGTGTCTGGTCGAGGCCCTCTGTACTACTTTGGAGCTCTAACAGTCTCAACAGCACGTGCCGACATAACTGGCACCTGAGTGGCTCCCCGGGACATCTCAGAAGATCCCTCATGCACTGGCGGATCCAGTGAACGTCTGCCTGCAATGGCAACCTCCTCTACACGTCGGATATAATCATGGAACTCCGGTCCCCTCATAGAGACACGATCTCAGTCATCTGACTGGACTCGGTGTGACCGCTGTCTCCCATATCCACCGCTCCTGGTCTAAGGAACCACACTCCCAATAATCTCCTCATGAACCTCCTCCACCACTGGTGGATCAGTAGCGGGAACTAGTCCCCATCCTATCACCCCCGGAGGAAGAGGTGGTCTATGTTTGCTCTCAGACGTGTGTGTATGGTGAACGATATAGCTTTAAATTTATAACCTAAAATATAAGCCTGAAACAATATGCGAACCCGCAGTGTACGGAATAATTGTAATAACGGCAAATACTCAAGGGTCGAACACAAGGACTATGGTGAAACAAAGATCGGTAATTCAGGTTGTCAATTAAAAACCAGCAACAAAGCAAAGATATCAAAAATGACATAATAATCATGTAAGGGGAATGCGGATTCTAGAGATTAAAGAATCTTGTTGTGGTTCCGACTCAAGATCTCGAAAGATATTGTGGACAAAGTTGAGGTTTACAAAGGGAAGGTGTTTCTAAGGTGGGAACTGATTACCGGGTAAGTCTCACTACTCATTATCCCAAACGAAAGATCCTCACACCGGGTAAGTTTCAAGGTACTAAGGAAAGGAACTATAATCTCAAACCAACACACCGCCCAAGGGGATATAATCAACCTTTAACAGGTAAGTCTATGCCTAACTCTCAAATATGGGATGAAGGCACACTCAAAACTCCAATAAAGGATAAACCTTTATTACCTACACTCATGATCTTGGGTATACAAACGAAGGAATTACCGGGTAAGTCTCATCCAAGTCTTGAGTTGAACCAGGAAAGGTATAACAGGAATAGGATTTGGCAAACTGGACCCTCAACTCAGATAAGGATCAGGAAAGGTCTCACCTCGCTCAGTTCATGTGCCATCTCGGTCGAAAATATTCCACGACTTACCGAGGTGTTCATCGGTTAAGGTGAAGGCTCGAGCTTTCAGGGTCCACTAGGGTAAAGGCTCATTCTTTCATCGTCTTTCCCACGACCGTCAACTAATCACCCTAGAATCGAATAAAGAACTTAGCCAACAATCATCATGATAACAATTATCAAATATATAAGAAAGGAATCAATCTTGAAACAAGAAAACCTTAGCACAAAGGTCTCAATAACTCAATCAAACAATCAATCAAACAAACAACTGCATTCCTCAATCACAATCAAAAAGACAACAAATCAAAACAAGCTAAGAAAATCTTACAACTTTCCTCAAACCTTCAAAGCTAACTTCCTTGGATTCTTCAACCTTCCAAACTTCCTTCAACTTTCTGATCTGGAGAACTGCAGCTCCGAGATAATTTCCCTCCAGAAAATACGCCTTTTTATACAGGAGAATCACCTTCTTAAGATAAAATATCTTAAAATGCAATTTTCTTCCTTAAAATATCTTCCAATCTTCCAAATAAATCAGCCATAAAGACATGCTTCCATAGAAAAATTTCTTGCCAAAAAAAGAAACTCTCAGCCAAAAATAAAGATCACATGCCCGGTGGATAATTCTCCTCGGTCCAGTGCATCCTGAAGATCACCTTGGTCGAGCCAATTACTAAGATCATCTCGCTCGAGTCAAACCATGAAGATCACCTCGGTTGAGGTGATATTGTAGTCATCCGAGGTGTGTCTCAGCTGCGTGTCAATCTCTCTAATCTGGTCCAAAATTAATCTTCCATCTCATTTTCATGGTTTCTGAGCCTTTCTTGTAGCTCCTCAATGCTCCATAATGTAGCTCCAATGACACCTTAGCTCCATTTTGTTCCAAAAACGTGCACTTTTCCCTACAATCACAATGAAACTAGGTGTAGACATCGATTCTTGCAAAGGTAAACAAAACAACATAATGATCAATGAATATACATGTATACATGCAGATTTATGAAGATAAAACGTCCAAACCAATCCCAAAATATAGACTATAATACATGATATCATAATACCCCATACTTGTCCCTTGCTTGTCCCCAAGCAAGATCCAAATCTTAGATACAAGATAGAATGGATTATAAGTCATCAAAAAGATCAATGAAAAACATTTCAAAACCTTTTGGTGGTGTGCTCCATTCATAGATCACCCTAAGAGAATGCTTCATGACAAATAAAATCAAGACATGATCAAAACATTTTATAAGTATAAGAAAGTTGTTCATCTTTGCATAAAATCATAGAATGCATAATAAATCATATTTATCGAAATCAATCATGTATAATCTAGTTTAAGCCACCAAGTGAATCAACACACTCGAAGTCTCAAGGGCATCCAAAAGAGGTCGAGAAGCGTGTCAGGGTGGGATATATATATTGTAATGTGGTGCTAGAATCCGGGAAAAGGATCTTTTCTTCACTTTTTTTGAATCTCAACATCTTCCACCAATAAGCTTTGCTTATTTTCACTCTTTTACTTTACTTTTTGGGAGCATGGATAGAGGTGCACAATAACCGAAGCCTATGAGATCAGCAACCATAGATTTCTCGAGATGCCTCAAACACTTGATGCACATACCATGACCCGTTAGGACTATCGATCAATCCGACTTTGGCAAGACACAAACACCCGGATATGTGTATGGTGCCGAGTTACTCATCATCAAGATCAACGTCCTCAAATCTAATTTGTTTCTTTCTAACACTTTCAGCCAAGATCTCAACTTTACTTCACATGCTTTTCATCAACTGCATCCAAATTCCCGGATAGGTAAATGGAGGCAAATATATTTATGAGGGGCTAAAGCATGATCAAGAAGAAGAGGAAGAAGAGAATGAAGTGCCTTAGTCATCCCAGTAAGAATGTGAGAGAACTCATAATGTGGTGTCAACCTTCAAATCCAACATAATTTTGATAAAAAAAAACAAAGTATTAAAAAAGCTAGAATTTCAAACAAAGCATTTAGCAACTTAAACATATCATAAAACCTTTCGAGCATATAGAGATTTCAAAACTAATCTGCAAACAAATATCTTCATCGAGGTCATATCTATAATAGAAGCACAAAACGTTTCGAAAATCTCACTAGTACAAATACCCCCCCTAGACCCCGGTTATTTTGTACATGGAAACCCGGTTAAGGAAGCGTGGTTAACGGGAGCGAGGTCCGACAGTTCGCACCCCGGTAAATGTCACCGTGTTAAAAATAACCGGGGCAAAAGTAGGACCCCGGTTATTCTAAAATAACCGCGCTAAAAGTGGGACCCCGGTTATTTTAAAATAACCGGGGTCCAACTTGTATTTTTTTTTTAAAAAAAATACCGATTTCGGACCACGGTTATTTTAAATAACCGTGGTCCCAATTCTAAATTTTTTTTTAAAAAAAGCACCACGCTTTTTTAAAGAACCGTGGCTGCATGATATTGTTGCAATTTTAAATAACACCACTATTAAGTATCGAGTTGATAGCTTCATTGATTCCTAAACCAAGAAAATGAAAAAGTTTATAGGATCTATATGGCTATTATATAGAATAAGAGGGTCATTTTGTAATAAAACCAAACGGCTAACAAACTCTAACTACCTACCACTTGTATAAATGTATGTAACCTTCATTCGATCAATGTAATGCTTTATAGTTCATTTCTTCCTCTCACATGGTATCACAACCATGGCTTCTGATCCTTACCTCTTCTTCAAAATAAACACATAGCTCATACAAGTACATCGTTCGATCACACATACACAACCATTACTCTCTACTTTTCATCAGATCCATGACAAACAGGAAAGAACCTGGATCCGATAATCTCACAATCGATCCAAATCTGGATCGAAACACTATTAATAATGTAAATGACCCTCTTGTTCTATATAATAGCCATATAGATCCTATACATGATCTAATAACAACATGATCTCAGCATCAAGAACTACATGTATTCAGTTGTTTGCAACCACAAGTGTTCTTTCCCATTTGGACTACACACAAGTGACACAACAAACAATAATCACGTAATCAAAAAGCTTACTATCAAAAAAACAAAATGTAGATATCCAAACCCTTACATGTAAAGCTTTGACCAAAAGGGGCCTATCCTTGAGAATTTCGTAAAAACTTATGAGCCTTACTAAGCTGACCCGTTATCTCGTAACAAAGAGCCCTCAAGAGGTGCACTCCACTTTTTCCGTTCTTGATCTGATAAACTAATAAGCTCTCCTGTGGTTATAGCATTGATTCCTTCCATATGGACTCAATTGTGGAGAATGCCCAACAACTTCATACTATATTAGGAACCCCCCTAGAAGAAAAAGAAGGGGATAAAGTTGTGTGAACAATAGTAGACATAAAATAGAATATGGAACTATCAAGATAAACTTCTGGAATAAGAGAAACATTACCGTAGCTAATGCGAGAGTGCATGACTATATACTCGATGTGTAACAATTTATGAGTGCATGACTAAATACATGACCGCGTCTTACGTACCTGTAACATCAATCAAAACATCGTTCATGCTAGATGAGTTCCTGCATCACAAAGGCAGGTTTAATAAGTGTTCTTATCTTTCCCAATGTTTTCATCCACAAACTGGAGGGAGTGTAGGAGAAAGCATACATATCAGAGAGGCTGTCATTGATCTCGGAATCATTAAGCCAATGAACAAGCCAGTCTTCAGCTTGATCAAGGCACTCTAACTCTAGACCAGAGCAATACGAGTGTTCTGATATACATCACAATTCACAATCATTGCATATGAATTCTTGTGTTTTCAAGTGACATATTACAGTTAAGTCTTATATCAAGATTAAGTAAACAAACAAACCTTGAAATTGTGCTTCCCAGTTTGCTACTGCCAAAGCTTCTTCAGGATTATCAATCTTTTCCTGTCAATAGACCAAGGATTACAATTAAATATTACTTTATGCCGTAAGCAAGTTTCAAATTCAAGCTTGAAGAATGAAGAATACTCATAGAGCACTTAAGATTAAACCAACCAGGCCAACAACACTTGCAACACTAAAATAAAAGGGGCTGAGGAAGTTGTAACTCCAAACCTTCTCCAGCTTTGTGAACTGCATCGCTGGCATATAAATCTGTGGATTTTGGTATAACTAGTTGATCTTTCATTTTCATATTCATATTCTTCTTGTGAATTGCATTGCTGGCATATAAAACTGTGGCATTTTCAAAGTTGTCTATGGAGCCATGTCGAAAGACACATGAGCATCAAAACAGGAAAACCCTATGAAAATGACTCATAATTGTGATCTAAATATCAACTACTTATACCAAAATCCATAATTCTGAACAAACATACCACCTCATAATTCTGAACTAAATAACTCATAATTCTAAACAAACATACCTACCTATTCAATAACCCTATGAAAATGACACATGAGTATCAAAACAGGAAAACCAAAATCCAACACACCCAATGAAACAGTTCAACATCAATGACAACTGAAAATGGGAAAATGAAGATAAAAATAATTTGAACTAATATAGTCAATCACTTGGTTTGTACCGGTTGCTTCAACAAATAAATTAAGAAAAATAGAAAAGTTAAGCTAGTAAAAGAGGAAGTAGTACCAAATGACCAAGAAGAAGAGTTGGGATTGTAAAAGTGAGAACAATAGCTTCTAGTTTCCCATAGCAGAGGCCTGTAAGACCCATTATTGTATCAGTTAACTCACACAGTCTGATAGATAATGTAGGTAGAAATGCAACTTCTGAACAAAGGAAGTGATCAAGTAGAATATAATAACAACCTTTCAGTCTCATACACCTCAAAATCACTCCACAGTGAAAAGCAAAAACAAAAGTTGATAGCTCATTGCCATAACTATTACACTAATAATAAATTAATGATACAGGCTCAAGCCCAAAGTAAAAAAATAAATAATCAACAAGTCAGCAACTGAAACAGGTAATGCAAAGAAAGTCTAAATACCATAGCTAAAGCCTAAAGCTAATAAAAAAGCAATCAAGACATACAATCATTTATTGTCAAAGAAATGTTTTCATCTTACATTAAAGCAAACAAAAGCTAGGATGGTCACAAACGCAATTGTTGAGGTTAACTTCTATGTCGGATACTGCTAAAAGTCGGATAGGGTCAGACTGGGGTGCAGGCAGATGATATTCCACTTATTAGTATTAAAACTATTGTACTTTCAAGATTAAAGTAATGGTACAAAACTAAATTATACTTTCAAGATATCCATTGTTAATATAAGGACGTTTAAGCAATTAAGCATATGATCTAATCCCATGATGTCCGGTAACATAAAATACTAAATTATTATATTTAATAACCTGATGCTCAATGCCCATTCTCACAAAAGTGTCATCCAGAGTAATAAAATTGGATAAGGATACAGATGAGTTATTCAAAAGTTTAAAGCTCATTGCAATGTATGTCCAGAAGCATGAACAAGATTGAAGTTGAAACAGCTTAGTCAATCAAACAAAATCCAAAGTTGAGGAAGCTGAAACACATCAACTAGTCCAGCAACAAGTCCAACAATTCACTTAGTCAATCAAACCGAATTTGAACTCAATAAACACATCAAATTTGAAAAGATGGCAACCTTGACACAAACCTGATGTGCTTAATTGCAACCATTGCATCTTTGTAAGGTTTTCAATTGAAGGAGATATTGAACCTGTTAAGTAATTATGAACCAAATTCCTGCAACAAATGAAGACATTTAGAAAGAGAAAAAGAAAATCCCTAGTTGCTTTCATGGAGGAAATAAGTCACTGTGTTATATCTTACCAATTGGTGATCGAAGTAAGTCAAGTTCCAGAGCGCATCAGGGACTTCAACTACAAGATTCAAAGAGGAAACCTTCCTATATACAAAAAATGAAAGAAAGAAAGAATGAATTAAGCTCACTGTTTTAGGATATACAAGATGGAACAATCAAATCACTCAGCGCGGGCGAGGATGAGCATACAGCACAGAGCAGTGATGTGGAAGGTGGAGTTACCCTTGAAGGAGCAATCGCTTAGATGAAGGGATTGTAGGTGCAGGTGTCGTCTATGGTGATCGAATCGCTCAGCGCCACAACATAGCTTCGGGATTGAGAGGTTAGGGCTAACGACTGAGAGGTCGGTGCATCGATGCGCACTATTGTTTCCGAATACGCTCAAAACGACGCCGTTGGATTACAATCTTTTACCACGGTTATTAATAAAGTGGTGTCCGAGATCAAAATATCACCCTTGTTACTAATATAACCGGGGTCCGAAATTTTAATACCCCGGTTAAATTATATAACCGGGGTCTAAAACTTTTTTAAAAAAACTAAAATCAATTCTCCTCGGTTATACATAAAAACTGTGGTCCGAAATTACCTATTATCACGGTTCTTTCAAACCGCTCCAACACAACCGAGGTCTAGGGGAGTATTTGTACTAGTGTCTTTTAGTTAAAAATCCATCTCGGTCGAGGTATTCTGACATCTTCCGAGGTGTTCAACCTCGTTCGGTCAAAAACGTCTCGGTCGAGCCAAAATTATTTTTTTTCAAACTGGTTTTTGACGTTTTTCTCAAACAGAAACATGTATGTATGCATGTAATGACAGATAAGCACATAGAGCAAAAGAAATGATAATATCCAGCAAGGGTCATACAAACCATAGTAGCAAAATAACATCATAATCAAAGATCAAGAGAGTCATACAAGTCATACGCACACCCCATACATGGGACACATTGTCCCAATGGGTCAAATATAAGTCATAGAAACAAAGTACTCACCGGACATAGCTGAACTTCATAAAGAAATAAGAAACAACTCCCAGATAAGAACATCTCGGTTGAGGCGTTCTTACAACATCCGAGATGTATCTCAGTCAAGCTCCGTTTTCTCAACTTCTCGAACATCAATCCTTCCATTTAGCTCCGGAGTTGTAATTTCTTCTTGGAGAGTACCTGATTCCTGTCTAGGAGGATGCACAAAACACGAAGCAAACTATCTAAACTAAACTAGAAAAAAGGGAAAAGAAAGCAATACCTTGGGTTGCCTCCCAAGAAGCACTTGGTTTACGGTCGCTAGCTGGACCTTTCCCCATGGATCTACTCAATGTACCTCGAATATCTTGGAGTGCTCATCACATCTGCAAAAAAACTCTTCCAAAAAGGTTCCTGTTCCTAATTTCACCGGAAAATGGTAGGATCTCCTACGTACAAGCTTGTACGGTTTGGTTCTCACCGGAATCCTACCGGTCTTCCTATTCTTCCATGGGACATAACTCAGCCTTTCGTCCCATCCTTTCATTGATCGAGAAAACAGCTTCTCAAGAATTCTAGTAGCTTCCCCTCTTCAGCTTTGGGATAGTACAAGGTCCTTAGCATGCGAGGTACCGCATACTTGAACATGAAACAACTATTGGCATTGGCGTCGAACCGCTTCACAATTTTACTCCTTGTAATCCAAGGAGCATCTACTTCCAGCAATTATAATGGAGGTTTCATCTTCACCTTAGGAGGTTCTTTTGGAAGAGAGCTCCAACTCTCCGGTGCATTCCTGAAAAAATTAGAAATTTTAATAGGAATTTCAAAGGGAGAAAGAGAAAGTACCTTGTAGAGTGTTTCAAAACTTGGGACAAGATTTTTGTTAGGATGACAATCCACACATAAAACTTCTCCCAACTCAGTTGATCTTTCTTCAACCTTGGCCTCAGTTTAAGTGATTTGACCAAGGTTCTCCACATTCTCTTCCACTTCCAACTCAGCAGATTCTTCTTCCACCTCAACCGCAGTTATAACAATTGGGTCGAGGTCTTCCACACCTTCCTCTTCTTCAACGAGGACGTCAAGAGGAGCTTCAGATTCGAGCGGAGGAATGCTCGAAACTTGTAGTTCTTCATTATACACCTCTTTCGGCTTAGCATATGATAGGAGGCTTTCGTCGAGCTTCTCCACCTTCTTCATCAATTTCTCCCATTGTGATTCAAGCGAATCTTCAAGACGTTGCTCATAAACCTTTTTAAGGACATTCCGCTCATCCCGTATCGCAAGCTCATCCTCAATAGCATCTTCTCTTTCCATTTCGTTACTATATTCGACGAACGCAAATAAGCGCAACAAATATTCATAATGGTCCAACCTAGCAAGTTGTCTGGCTCTCCAAACAGAGTCAAATGCAGGTTCATAGTGACTCGCAATCATTGGAAATCCTGAACACTACAAAACTCATAGGAAAAAAACAAATGCAAAGGCAAAAGCTTCCAAGCTAGACAACAAAAAACCGAACTTTGTCTTGACCAAGTCCCCGGCAACGGCGCCCAAAACTTGTTCGCTCTCAGACGTGTGTGCATGGTGAACGATATAGCTTTAAATATATAACCGAAAATATAAGCCTGAAACAATATGCGAACCCGCAGTGTACGGATCAATTGTAATAATGGCAAATACTCCAAGGTCGAACACAAGGACTATGGTAAAAAAGATTGGTAATTCAGGTTGTCAATAAAAAACAAGCAACAAAGCAAAAATATCAAAGATGATATAATAAGGGGAATGTGGATTCTCGAGATTAAAGAATCCAATTGTGGTTCCGACTCAAGATTTCGAAGATATCGTGGACAAAGTTGAAGTTTACAAAGGGAAGGTGTTTCTAAGGTGGGAATAGATCACTAGGTAAGTATCACTACTCACTATCCCAAACCAAAGATCCTCTCACCGGGTAAGTCTCAAGGTACTAATGAAAGGAACTATAATCTCAAACCAACACACCAAACAAGGAGATAGAATCAACCTTTACCGGGTAAGTCTCAGGCTAACTCACAAAGATGGAATGAAGGCACACTCATGATCTTGGGTATACAAACAAAGGAATCATTGGGTAAGTCTCATCCTAGGCTTGCGTTGAACCAGGAAAGGTATAACAAGGATAGGATTTCGAAAACTGGAACCTCAAATCAGATAAGGATCAGGAAAGGTCTCACCTCGCTCAATTCATGTGCCATCTCGGTCGATATATTCCACAACTGACCGAGATGTTCGTCGGTTAAGGTGAAGGCTCGAGCTTTCAGGGTCCACAGGGGTAAAGGCTCATTCTTTCATCGTTTTTCCCACAACCTTCAACCAATCACCCTAGAATCGCATAACAAACTTAGCCAACAATCATCATGATAACAATAATCAAATATATAAAAAAGGAATCAATCGTCAAACAAGAAAACCTTAACACAAAGGTCTCAATAACTCAATCAAACAATAAATCAAACAAACAACTGCATTCTTCAATCACAATCAGAAAGACAACAAATCAAAACAAACTAAGAAAATCTTACAACTTCCCTCAAACCTTCAAAGCTAACTTCCTTGGATTCTTCAACCTTCCAAACTTCCTTGCAAACTTCCTTCAACTTTCTGAACTGGAGAACTGCAGCTCCAAGATAATTTCTCCCCAGAAAATACACCTCTTTATATAGGAGAATCACCTTCCTAAGATAAAATATCTTAATATGCAATTTTCTTCCTTAAAATATCTTCCAATCTTCGAAATAAATCAGCCAAAAAGACATGCTTCCATATAGGAAAATCTCTTGCCAAAAATAGAAAATCTCAGCCAAAAATAAAGATCCTATGGCCGGTGGATAATTCACCTCGTTCCAGTGCATCATGAAGATCACCTCGGTCGAGTCAATCACAAAGATCATCTCGCTCGATTCAAACCACGAAGATCACCTCGGTCGAGGTGATACTGTAGTCATCCGAGGTGTGTCACAGCTGCATGTCAATCTCTCTAATTTGGTCCAAAATCAATCTTCCATCTCACTTTCATGGTTCCCGAGCCTTTCTTGTAGCTCCATAATGTAGCTCCAATGACTCCTTAGCTTCATTAGCTCCATTTGTTCCAAAACGTGCCATTTTCCCTACAATCACAACGAAACTAGGTGTAGACCTTGATTCTCGCAAAGGTAAACAAAACAACATAATGATCAAAGAATATACATCTATACATGTAGATTTATGAAGATAAAACGTCCAAACCAATCCCAAAATATAGACTATAATACATGCTATCAGTCTACCTCTATCCTGGCCTATAGCAGAAGCATCTCTAGTCTGAGCCATATGCGGGGTATGCCTATAAGGCTATATATATATATATATATATATATATATATATATATATATATATATATATATATATATATATATATATATATACTGTTGAGATCCACGACAAAGGTAACGACTTCTCGTACATTCTATCCCAAAACAACAACTTCTAAAACCAAAAATCCTTTGAAAACATCAGACCCCTTCGTATGGAGGAAGAACTAAACTCTACATCTGACCACTTCTTCGTATGGAGGAAGAACTAAACTCTACAACTGACCAAAATTCATCTTCCATCTTAGGTTCGTCTTTCGCTTCTGGTTGCTTTATTCAAACTCTACAACTGACCACTTCTTCGTCTGTCATAACTAAACTTTCAAATCTCTGCACTTATTCGTTCGTTGTAGTTGAATCGCTTCAATTTCCCATTAATTTCATCTTCGTATGCAGGAAGAAGAGTAGTGGTCGGAGATTTCTAGGCTTCCGTTGGAAATTGGGGAAAAGGGTTGGAGAAGAATGAGTTAAAATAAGTGAAATCTGAAAAATTTTCATTTTTTTCTTTGTTTTTCATTCTCAATCTTTTCTGTCATGTAACTTTTCCTTTTTATTTTGACTAAGAAATGCAAATTGGTGAAAATTCAACATCGATGCTGCAGGCAATGCTGGCGTACATAAAGTTCTTGCACAAGCAAGCCAAAAGTGCTATGTTCTCCATATCTACAATGTTTAGCTCCTCCTACTATAATTAAGAAGAGGGTACCCACAACCTGTAATAGTCCTCGGATGGCTTTATCTGCTCGGATTTGGGCTTTTCTTTACAAATTTTGGATACCCGTTTGCACCTAGATTGTCCAGTTTTAGAAAATCTCCTACAATCAGATCTTAACACCTCTTGTAAAGATGTACATTAATCCTTCCTTTGCCCAAATTCGCAATGTGCAAATCCTAATTACTTATCTTTTTTCACGATTTTTATAATCTGTTTAGGCATCTTACTTTTTGCTTGGCCTTGTGAATTTATGTCAAATTCATATCAGAGAAAACAATCTTCTTTTTTCGGCCACTGGTGGGTGGTGGGTGAGAGGAATCCCTGGCAGCATATGTGATCAAAGAATTCAATCAAGGGTTCTTCTAATTTGAACAGTGTGGATGGATGTATGTGAAGCCCTACAAAGATTGCACATAAGAAGAGAAGCCGATTCTGTAAAACATTCATCAGTTTCATCTGATAAGAACAATGGATTCAATGCACAGTTATCTCGAACACGGGAGGTTAATTCCAGGTATAAATCACCTACGCCTGTCCAGACGTTGTCCATCACCAAATCCTAATTATGAAATTATACTATGTTTGTGTTTCTCATTCAATTTTGTAATACTATGTTCAACTCTTAATTAGGCCCATACAAGGACTTTTTGTGTTCATTTTCTTTGGTTTGGCTCACCGAAATGAAGTGCATTGGGGCTTACTTCTATTTGTTTGTTGAATTGCAGTCCAGATGACAATCCATGGGATGGAGGTAAAGTGCATCTATGAAGTAATTACAAATGGAGAACTCTTCTCTTCTTGACTGGTTTCCCTTTAGTTTTGACATTCTTTGTTGATACTACCCTTATTTTTTTAAATCATAAGTACCCTCTAATGCATGATATAGAAGTTGAAGCTCATATGTAATCTCTCACTCATCACAGAGTTGCATGTCAGACTGTGACAATAAACTCATCTATCTACCCTCTTCTCAACCCTAACTTTCACTTTTGTTTATTATGTGGAGTCTTGGCTATATAATCAATGGATTCTAAGAACTGAGGAGTTGGTTGTTTTAGTGAAAATTGTCGGTCATAGATACCCTAAAGGTTTTGAGTCTTTGTCTTCAAATACAGTAATTTGCTTAATTGAAGTTTAAAACATCTGCAATGTTCTTGAAAAGGCAATTATGTGTTGATACTTGACAACAAAAAGAGGGAGGAGTATGTCAATCATGTTTGAAACCCCGTGGGATGTTTTGACTTGTTAAGGCCTAGAGGATCCAAACCAAGTTGCATCTAGATCTATCACTATTCCTCATATTGTTGTTTATGTGAGAGCGAAGTTGCTTCTAGACCTATCCTATTGTGTTTGGTTTTGTGTGTTAGCATACTATTTGAGTTGGCTATATCTGTAAGTTGTGTAGGAAATGGTGTATTGTTGGTTGAGGTATTTGTGAGTCTACATGGTTTGGAAGGGGTCCATACTTAATTACTAATGACTTCGGTTGGTAATGTACATGAGCAATAATGCCATCCTAAATTTGTTCCAAATATGCATGGCTTGGAAGGGATCTAGGCTTTCATTACATAGGCATCTTCTGTATAGAATGCTTATTATCCCAATTGCTTCCCTATTAATGAGGTAACTTCAGCATCCCAACAATTCCCTCTTCTAGATCCATTACTTATTTATATACAATACAATGTTCTCCTTTTGCTCAGGCAAATTAGTTTCATGTCTTCACTTGTTATGTGTTAACATCATGGATATCTATCCAATCAAACTGAAAATTCTTACAAAATTCAATTAAGCCACCCAAATTTCATAGATTCTTAGTACTTAAATGAATACATTAATTGAACATCATAAACATGATTTGAAATTCCTGTTGAATCCAACCAATCAATACTCAATAGATATAAAAATCCAAACATGAATGACAACGTTTAAGCATACTTGGATTATTGAAGTGTTGGCCCCGTAACATTGTGAGAACGGGAAAAAGTTATTTATAGATAAAAGTTGTTTCTGAATTGCAATACAAACCCCCCCCCCCCCTTTAAATAATGATCTTACTATATTATCTCTTTTTAAATTTCAAACCCAATGACCTCACTATCAAGAAGCTTCAGTATATACATAACACTTTATTTTATTTTGTTTTCAGGCTCTGCTCTCAATCTATTCCTTGATGACCAACCCCGACCCTGCTAACCCTTTGGTGCCTGACCTCGTGCATGAAGGAAGCTCAATAGGCGACTAATTATGCATCTATACATGTACACGAACGTCATGTTTGACCTTGTTATTCTTTTACGGGTTGCATGGGTTAAATAATTCAATGTTCGTTTGGAGAGCTAGCATTAATGTAATATTTTCTCAATTTGTCACACATATATGTTTGTTTCGGAGAATGTTGAGATATAAATTGCATGTTAAGATCTCTTCCAAAAGGAAAGGAAAAGAAAGGTAAATTACAAAGAAATCATATCTACTTGTAGCATATCACATTAATATATTATTTTTAACTTATAACAACCTTCTTTTTGTTTACGTAGTTAAATAGCAATTTACCATATTCGTTTGAATGTAACACCTTTTCTTTTTAATAATTTTTGTTTACGTAGTTAAATAGCAATTTACCATATTCGTTTGAATATAATACCTTTTCTTTTCAATAATTTAATGATAAATTGGACGTTTCATTTCCATGTAACACATTTCAATCATTTAACAATAAACTTAACGTTTCATTTAAAGCTAACAATTTTTTATTTCGATCACTAAATGACAAATTAATGTTTTCAAAGCACGGCGCGCGTGCGTAGCATGCGCGTCCATACTAGTATATATATATACATATATATGAAACTATGTGACACGAGGACCGTATCATCCTCGCCTCTTGGGCTGCTATCCATCTGAAAGCAGTGTCGGTAACATAACCCGTGTACCCTATGAGAGTTGATTGTGCCCTTCCAGTATACTAGGGACCTGCAGAGAACCTCCCAGCTCCTTACGTGATGAAAGGAAAGGGTTATCACTGCCACACAATGAGGCTATCAATAAAACATAAGTTCGTAATAATTGACATCGCATGCTATCATACCAAGCATATAAAACACACATCACTCATGCAAACACCCAATATAAGGATGGTAGCTAAGAAAGTCCTACGAACTTACCTCAACCTCATACAACCTCAACCACGAACAACCTCCAATCATGAGAGTAAAAATGCCTAATAATAAGGCATAGAGATATATCAATCTCCTATCAATCAAATGGGTCATACCTAGACTCAAGAGATCCTTAGGATCATCCTCAACCTAAGCCTCACAACCTATTAAACCTCAAGGCCATACAAGGTATAACATGATCATAACATCATCACACTCTCATCTATACCTAGCATGATACTACACACTCATACTAGGAAAGGAAGAGACAATGCCATCCTTAGGCAAGCCCAAAAGCAAGACACACCTACAAAACAAGATCAAAGCAAAGGCTGGTGCAGGAACCGTAGGGGTGGCCCTGAGTGGCACAACGCACAAGGGCGGCGACTAGCCGGCACTGGGGCGGCCCTGAGGTGGCATAGGGGCGGCTTGTGTGCATAATGCACACTTTTAGCTCCTCTTCACTTCTTCACTCGAACCTCTTCACTCCTTCTTCAGCCAACAACCCCAAACATACATATACATACATATATACATCAAACAAAGCCTATGAAGGCTGCCACAAAAAAAGAAGGAAGAAAGAAGAAAGGAAGAAGAAAGAGAGGATAACTCACCAAGCAGTAACCTAATAGAGGGAGGATCCTCACCACAACCTCAAAGTTGGCTCATGAAAGGCTCAGTAACCACAACCATCATCAACCAAGCATTAACTCACTTCAAAACTCTTGCAAGATCCAAGGAAAACAAGAAGAAGATTCAAAGAAGGAAGGAGAAGAAAGAAGAACACGAGGGAGAAGATGAAGCTGTAAGAGAGGTGAAAACCTCATCAAGAGTGAGAGAAGAAACTTATAGACGAAGAAAGAGGTAAAGCACGAATCAAGAGTCAACAAAGCCGGCTGCTGCACACAACAAACCGCAGGGGTGGACTAGGCAGGCCTCAGGGGCGGGCTCTGCAAACCACAGGGGTGGTTTAGGCCAAAACCTACACAACTCAGCACTCTCAAGACTAAGGCTCTTACATTACATTTGTTCCCAAGTAGTATTGTCCGGTTCTCCCGCTCTCCTACGTTATTTGATGAGATGATCCCACCAAATGAGAGCGTAGCCTTGGAATTCCAACACAACAAGTTGAATTTTCTATTGCTCACTAAAGTTATGGCAAAACCAAATTTGTTCAATCTTGGTCTCCAACTCCACGTATGCATCCGGATCGCATCTACCTTAAAAACCCGGGATTTTGACTTTGACCTTCCCAAGTCCGTCATTTACATGTTAGGGTCTAGGATGTTCATTATAGTGTCCCCTATGTTGATGACGTCGTGGGTGATCTCTCCACATTCCCTCATCCTCTTCATCACTCAAGCCCTTAAATTTATTACCAAAAAGTTGATTGTGGTTAGCATTAACGAATTGATTAGGGTGAGTATTACCGGGCATATGTGGATGATTTATAGCTGAAACTTGAGGGGGTAGTGATGGTGGATTAGCAGAGCTTCCACCTACTTCATAAACAACTTTTGGGTTGAACCGTTAGCGAGATTTGGATCGGTAATCTGCATTAGGCCTTGCTTCAACTTGTTCAAGCCGTTTATCCATGTTGGTCATCTTGGTCATGATTTGCTTGAACATGTCCGCTATATCCGGGGTATTTTCCTTTTGAGAACCACGCGGACTATCTCTTTCTGACATCTATATCAACACGCACAGTAACAACAAACTTGTTAAGTTAGAGATATCGAAAAGACATTTCTTTTTTTCTCTCACACTCACGCTCTTGTTGTGTTGTTGCAAGTTGGTTGACGGAATTGACTTGTATAGATCAATGCTTCTTTACAAATCAGAGCCTTGGCTCCCTAGAACTACTTGGTTGAATCAAGTAGTTAACTTGATTTGGATGAAGGTTCTTGTGGGGTGCGATGGTTAAGGAATCCATGTAAGAAGTTTACTCCACACACGACAAGGTAGAAAGAAAATATTGCGGATGACAACTAGTATGTTAAGAAGGGTAGATTCTAAATAACACACTCAAAGAAAGACTTAGTGTTTAGAATAGAAAAGAGGCTAAAGAAAAGAACACAAGAGATTAAGAAGAGAGAAGAACATACCTTGAGTTGCGAAGTTAAGAAAGAGAGATAGCCGGATTTGGGTTTAGGTAGGGCTAGATCTCGTTGATTGTTTCAACGTCTATACTGGAACTCTTCTGTTGTAATACTCTTGCACATGGTGCACTTTAATTCTGTAAAGTATGCCTCAAAGATTTCTTAAAAATTTGACAACAATAGCAAAAATTGGATGACAACTCGGTCGATCTTCTGAAGAACAGGTCGATTTTCTTTGTAAAAATAAACTCTAGGATTCGACAGTCAAGAACTTTCATTTCTTTCTTCTTCTTTTTTTGTATTGGTGAGGTTTGAAGGGTCAACGACTGGCTTGTGTTTGGTTGATGGCGTTTCTTGTCCGCTCGAAAGTGTGTGTCACTAGTTTTAAATTTATAAAAACTGAAATTAAGCAAAGCGAACCCGCAGTGTACGGATCAACGTAGTAAAGCAAGAATTCCAGAGTATCGAACTCAGTGATTTGGGGGGATAAATTCAGTTCACAAATTGTCGGCAAATCACGAAAGCTTTTAAAAAGATTAATCGGTAAAAACAACGATTCTAAAGATCTGGGTATCCAATTGTGGCAATTGATTCAAGATGTTCTAAAGATATAACGACAGAGTTGGGATTGCGAAGGTATATATATAAGGTAGGGTATTGTACGGTGAAGTTCCAAACCCATATGTCTCACCCAAAGGCTCTCTCTATAAAGGTTCTTGAGGTTGCAGTATAGAAAGGATCTAAGGATAAGATTAAACTCTCAAATACCCATGCCCTAACCCAAGGGAATCAAAGATAAGCCAAAATGGTTAAGGTTGTGACACTCGAAACCCAAGTAGAGGATGTTGAGTTGTCACTACGACCTAGAAAAGGTAAGCCAAGGCTAGGTTAAAGCAAATCTTTAAATTTGGGTCAAAGCAAAAGCAAAGAACGTACGACAGAGGAAAACCAGGGTCGGATCTTAAACAACCACGGTGGTGGGACTCAAGAACAGGCCGTGGAAAGCCTCGACGATGAGGTTTCTCGCAACTCTCAGGGTTCAATCTGTTTTGGTTCAATCTAATATCATCTATGCCACAACTATCAACCCTTCACCATAGAATCGCTTAAGGTTTTTAGCCAACAATCATCATAATGAAATAGAAAAACAAATGTAAAAGAGAGAAAAGGTAAAATCTTGAAATCTCAATAATAAATCCAAAACAAATGTTAATCAAACACAAAAATTGTAACTTGCGTTCAATGTATGCAGAATAGAGTTAGAATCTCTAACAAATCTCAAGGCACAAAGAAGAACGGGATATCAATACGCCTTCAAGATGAAACCCCAAAATCTTTTCCGAGTACGCAATCTTCAAGTGCGTACTTCTCCTAATTTTCCATTCACGCAATGAAATCTTCTCGAAATCTCTCTTAAAATGCTGCGAAATATCGCTCGATGCAAGACGTCCGTTATCCTGCTTTCTTCAGCCTTCTTATAGGAGAAAAGTAGGGTCACAAAAGCCCATAACCGCTGTTGACGTGGCAAATATGACACGTGGCAACCGTTAGAAGAACCACGGCCAAGAGAAACATTCCATGCCCGTCGAACCACCGTGGAAACACTTCCTTGCTCTCGACATATTTTTCGACGGTCATAATTAAATTAAATCTCAAAACCAAGGTCGTGGTCCCTTTGTGTTTGGCCGTGTAATGTCTCAATTCTTCGTAAAAGCCTTTGTTTTGTAAAGCTTTCTAATCATGCTCCTTCCTTAGCTATTCCAATGCATCCTCTTGATGCTTAGCATAATCAAATACTTCTGCTCCATTTATGCCCCAATCCAAGCCTTTATTCACCTAAAAACACAACAAAGCTTGTGTAGATCTCCATACTAACATAATAGGTGAATGTACTCATAAATGCTTCAAACTCATATCCATATACACAAAAGAAGGGGAAAAACAACCAAAACATATGCCTAAAATATCGTCATATTTCATGCTATCAAAATATCCCATACTTGCCTCTTGCTTGTCCTCAAGCAAGGTTTTCAAAAGCTAGAACATAAGGTAGAATGAAATATGAATGCAAAACAAGGTAAAACAAATCTTTTTGGTATTGTGCTTCTAATCAATGAATCACCCTCAAATCTTGCTTCATGTTTCCTTGACAACTTCTATGTACATAAAACGAATCATGTCAAGCAAAAGAAACATCATATATTGCAAAAGCTTCAAGACAAACATCATAACCCAAAGCAATGTCAAAATCAATTATGTGGAAATTCAATTTAGATCACCAAGTCAAACAACAATATAAAGATCTTAAGGACTTTCAAGCAAAGGTCAAGAAACGTGAATAGGTGGGATGCATATAAGGTATGTGGTGCAAAAATCCGGGAAAAAGGAACAACACAAACTCTTTTCTTTTTGCAACTTAAATCAACCACCATTTGAGAGCTTTGCTCTCCCTCTTCAGCACAAAATTCTTTTTTGACTTTACTTTTTGAAAGTATGGACAGCGGTGCACAAAAACCGAAGTCTAGGAGATTGGTGTTTCTCTATTTAGAGATGCCTCAAACCCTTGATGAACAGACCATAATTCGTTTGGAATATTGCTCAATACGACATGGCAAGACACAAACACCCGGCTATGTGAATGATGCCGAGTTACTTATCATCAAGATTGACTTCCCCAAACCTATTTTATATACTTTGAATGCACAAATTTCTTTCATGGCCCTCCCACATCAAATATGCCAAAATTACACTCTTCCTAATTACCAGACAGGTAAAGGAGGCAAAAATTCAAATGAGGGGCTAAATGAATAAGGAAGAAGCAAGAAAAATCGAGGTGCCTTAATCATTTCAAAAGGATGCGCAAGAACTTATAATGTGATTTCAACCTTCATTCCTCAATATGAGTTAAACAAAAACTTTCACATTATGAAACTTGCAAGAAGATCAAACAATACATTCAATTTCTTCACAATTCACAACTCAATTCAAGGTCATATATGTAACACCCCAACTCCACGGGACTTGGAGTGTCACGTTGGGAGAGGATCTTGTAACAACCCGAATCCGCGGGACTCGGGGCGCTACGGGTTGGGACCTCACAATGGGTCCCGACCCTTAGCCTGACAACAATTTCACCGGATCTTGCAACAAGGCACAAATAAAGGCCAAAAATGAAAAACATTTTTATGCAATGTAATGAAAAGAAAACCCGAAAGAATACAACAAAGGACTTCAGCCGAAAATACGACTCCAAGACTAAACGCCAACACGCGACATACAAACATAATAAACGAATAATAAAACACAACCCGACTCCAACCAAAGCCCACTCCTAAAATGTACGGAACCCCGGCTGCCCACGCTTCCGGATCTCTCGGCCGCATTCCTAACCTGCAAGGCAATCTACAACAATCGGTATAAAACCGTTAGCTGATATTCGAAGCATTAGAATCAATGGGAAAGGCACAAACACAAGTAAATAACATAACACACCATATACATCAAATCACACAAGGCCGGTTTATTATCTTTTTATTATTAAGTCATATCCCGTTCTAATTCAACTTCTTTTGTGACACGAGAATCTCCCGAAACTCGCCTCGGTCCCCACTTACCGCATGGAATGGTACGGATGCCTCCGACCATCTAACCACACGGGCTAGTCGCCAAGAACCTCCTAACTCTACGCAAGAGCTAGACAAGTTGTCACCGCCCATTATCATACACTTGGGATAAATAATATATAAATGTCGGTAATCCTATTCCGGTTTATAAGTTATAATGAAAGCAATAAAACACACACCACCAAACACGCATTGAATCTAATACATAGAATACGAGCAAAGTAAGTCCGGAGACTTACCTCGTCACCACACTCAACTCACAACACTCTCGCTTCCTTAGGGGAGGAAGCCCATAACCTGCTCACAAGAAGATAACTATATCAACAACGACCCACTCACAATATAAGTCTTAGACTTCTATACAAATGATCTACGCAAGACCATTTGGCTCTCTATTCTAGGACCGCATCCTAGAAACCCTCGTTCTCATATCACACTCAATAGAAGCTAGAAGTCCTAAGACTTCTAAACCTTCGGATCTTGCAAGATCATAACTCACAACACCACTAGGATACTCTCTTTCTAGTCCACAACCTCAAAACTCATACAACCTCAACCCCTAGATTCTCACAAACTCAACATACAACTTAAAGCCATAAACAACCTCACAAGAATATATCAACACCTCAAGCCTAATGATTCTCACAAGATCAAACCATATACTCGAATCCTTATAACAACCTCACTAGACCGCAATACCACCTCAAGTTTAGAATTCACATCAATCCATCAAACAATATCAAATCATCGAAACTCACCTAAGGTTTAAAGCCACTACTTGGCATTAACTCTAAGTTATGCTAGATCCATCCTATCATGATACTAAAACTTAACATAACTAGATCGAGAGGAATGAATACTCACACGACGTCAAAAGAGGAAGTCGACTTGGACTCGTTAGGCCTTTATTAGGGCGCTTCCGAACCTAGCACCAAACTAAACAAATTTAGCTTATAAGCTAAATTTGAACGAAATAAAGAATATATATAATCTAAGGAAAACCCCACTTTTAAAACCAAGTTAAAACCGTAAATATATATATTCCGGGCAAATTGTATAACATCATAAACCCAAAGTAAAACTCGTTTTCAAAGCGAACGTTAAAATCCCATAATTTAATCGTTAAATCATAACCCGGAATTAGTCGAACATGAGCATAACATATATGGTATATATAAATAAGAATATAGTTAAATTTAAAACCCAAAATACATTTCCCGAAAATAAAACCTTGGCCATAATATGTAATTAAATTCTTGCAGGGGCATAAATATCAAATTCTAGAAACTGTTGGTCCAAAACTGAGGTTATATAGAATATGGGTTCATTATGTAATAATCACAAATAAGAGGGGGCCTGATTACGAGTTGCAAAAAGGGTTTCTTTCAACTTATAGATCTCACGCAGGGCTGGAGAAGGAGATGGACTGACGGCGGCAGAGGGCAGCACATGGCGGCGGCGGCGCAAGCGAGGCGAGGCGCGGCTCCGGTAGGGCGAAGGCTATGGCGGCTTGCAAGGCTTTTCCAGCGCTGAGGTTTTTGGTTCCAGGGCTCGACAGAGGAACGCAGAGAAGAAAGGGAGAGAAGAGGGCGGCAGAAGCGTGGATAGTTGGTGGCTGCGGTGCCTTCTGCAAGGTGAAGGCGGCAGCATCCTTCCGGCGTCGTCTAGCGGCCCAGCACAGGGGGAGTTCCGGTGGATGTTGCTCTCACCTAGTGGTTGCAGAGGAGAGACGAAGGGTAGAGGAGTTGCAAATGGTGGCGGCAGGGCATGGCTGGGCTGCAAGGGGGTTGCGCAGGGGGGATCCGGTGGTGTTGGGCAAAGCTAGAGCGGCGGCTAGTTCCGGTTAGCAAAGGCAAGCACGGGACTCCCTGATTCTACCCGGTGGTTGTCACTACTGATTACTGCACAAGAGATCAAGGGAAATGAAGGTGTGATGGTGCTGCTGTAGAGAGGTATCCAAAGGAGAAGCAAGGATGAGGGAAATGAGGATAGGGAGCCAGCCTGGTGAGGTGATAGGGGCAGGCGAAACCAGGGGTCGGAGTGAGGGGGTCGGGTAGGTGAGTGATGTGTCTGATGGGTCGGCCGCTAGGGCTGCAAAAAGCTATGGCCAGGCTACTGCTAGAGGGAGAGGGAAAGGACAACCCCAAAAATAAATAAATAAAAAAAAACAAAGTGAAGTAGAGGAGAAAAGAAATAAGGAAAAAATAGGAATCATACATATTCGATCGGAACACTCGGATCGGGATTTTTAAATACGAAAATTTCTCCGACTTTTTTCGAAAATAATAACACGGGTATACGCAAACATATTCAAAATAATATACTCCGGAAAGATATTTTACGTCTTAAGTTACCTTTAAAAAAAATTATATAAAATTATTTAAGCTAATAAAATATCGATAAAAGCCGGAAAATATATCTCGCAAACGCTCCTAAAATTTGGGGCGTTACATCTGATTCCCCTAAAAACAAGTTTCGTCCCGAAACTTGCCACACGCTAAACTTCTCGGTCCTTAAGGCCGAGGTATGAACTCTCACGCTAAGAAGGTCGAAACCTTCTAGTCTATCTACACAAACTACTCAAACTACCATCGCGAGATATATCCGGTCATATAACACACTCATGCACACGACACAACTACACATATAATCACACATGCACATAACTCAACCAAGGGAGAACTAGGTCTAACCCGTTGATTCTATTAATGCTACTAGCTTAGCGTAAAACTTAACCAAAGATACTACCCTCCTTCTTCTAGTTAGCGTCATCAATTCCTTGTCTGCCACTAAATCCTTATGATTGACAACGTGTCTCGATTCATGGATGTACTCCCTCGACTGATAACCCTGAAACACCATTGAACACCCTCTACTCTCGGCGGCCACACCAACCGGTAAGCTACTTTCCCAACTCGCGCTAAGATCTCAAAAAAAAAAGGTCCGATATATCGGAAACTCAACTTCTTTCTCGGGTCTTTCTCAATGCAATTTTTCTATCATGTTTCTCTTTTATCGTCTCTCACAAAGAAGATCAGATTTCCAATTTACACCGTTGGCTTTCGTTCTTGTCGAACCAAACTTTGATGTTACGTTTCCTCAATTCTTGTGGCAACTCCCAAGCAATGAAGGAAGTATTATACTTCACACCGCTTGACCAGGCACGTATGTTATTACTTCTCCCTTTGCATCAATACTTAACCAAGACTTTGTCTTGGAGAATAACTCGTACAAGTCAAACCCATCATACCTCGAGACAATGTCAAAACAGTTGCCCAAAGACTCTCCTCTTAACTCTTATAAACTCTTCTAGCACTTGTCCCGCTCAAAACCTTTTGTCTTCCGGAGTAGGTTAGCCGTATATGGTGTTACTTTTGGAGAATCTCTCCACAAATCCGGGAATGACCGGCACATCCAAGAAAACTTGTAACTTCTTTCACATCCTTCAGGGGTTGTCATCCCGAGACAACTTGTCATACAACTTCTCTCTTCTTCGAGAGTAGACCAAAATATCTTATTTGGGGCATTAATAAGTCCATACAGAATAACTATAATTCAATTGACCCTGGTTGGTCCGAAATGCAGAAATTGCAATATCTTAGTCTCGAATCCTCAACGGTTGACCATCAAATCTTAACTCAATCTTAGAAGAGACTACCGTCCCTTGCAACTGATCGTGTAGATCTACTATTTGTTATAAGGATAGTTTTCCTCCATGGTCGTCTTACTCCACTTATAGTAATCGGTGTACAAAAGGAGATAACCGTCTCTCTTTTGGAGATCCTTCATCTCTTGAACTCAAGGGACTTGCTCGAGTCTTCTAACTCTTGTAGCCTTATTTAAGTATTCCTTTAGCTTAATCTCATTCTTTAACTTTGGTGACATGATTGTAAAAATCTTCTAAGGTTTATCACTTATGTGCAACCATAAGGGTCCAATTGGTAGGACTTAACCGTGTTTCAAAACAATTGACCTTATCTTCTTCACTTTCCGCGACACCCAACATATGAGAGGAGCTCTTCGTATTCTACATAAGCTTTCACCATAGACATCCTTTCTTCACGTAGAAGTTTTACTTCACTTTCCTTTAGTAAAGTCAACCCGACGGTAAAGGTTCTAACCTCAATCTTCCATATACTTTTTGTACATCTCTTGTCGACATCAAACTTCAAAACTTCGATCTTCTCTTACTCTTGTTGGTCACCTTATGCATCTCTCGGTATTCCATGAACAACTTCTCAACTGTACCTGTAGGCCCCGTGGAAAATGCTAGAAGAAACTCCCCATCCAAAACCACTAAAATATCAAACTCATTACATCTCCAAGTACTAACACCATAACTCTAAGCTTGCAGCGTTGCCCTAATCTAGGTCCTCTCTTTCACGCCATAGCCACCATGTCTCTTTCGTGTGAGTCTAGAAACTTGACTTATCTCTAGCCCGCGGTAACATATCATCCATTTCATACCCTGCATCCTCTATATACTCCCGTTTACGTACCACCACCATGACACCTTACCTTCTTCTTGATTCACTACTTCCCTTTTACCGTGGTCAACCTTTAAAACCTCTAATTAGTGTCGTTCTCCCATATGCTAATTCTGGGACCTACAAAGGTCACATAAGGTCATCCAAATTCCTATGTATGCCCATAATCTTGTTTACTCATCCCCTTCTACACTCACCAATAGACAACCCGCACCTGTGCGTTCTCAGTTGTCACCGATTAACTTGTATCTGACCTTCCCCGAAGTTAACGACTTATTATTCTACTATACTTCCATGTTACCATACTCCTGAAGGATACCCTCTCGGGGTACTCTGTCTTAAACGTCACTAGCTCATTTTACTCTTCTTCAAACTCCGTTAGCTTTTTCAACGCTCCTCTCTTCCTTCCGCATCTGCAAGATAACTATACCTTCCCGACTCTTTCGTGTCCTATGACCCATCTTCATGAGTTTAACCGTTCTTCATAATGTTTTGCAAAAGTACTTCTCAAATTTTCTGACATTAATTAGCATTAACTCATATTCTTCTAGGTCGGTAACTTTAAGTCTTTCGATCTAAGCTCCTTGCTTCATCTTTCATCCTCCTCACACACTTCCTCCTTCTTAGCGTTGCTCAGTCTCATCTCAATGACGGAAAACGATTGACTCCACAAGTTAACTCTGCTATGTTAACTTTCTCCATGTAGTCCTCCTTGTAACCCTCGTATTTATTTATTTATTTTTTATTATTATTATTATTATTATTATTATTATTATTATTATTATTATTATTATTATTATTATTATTATTATTATTATTATTATTATTATTTTACTCTTCACTTCTTAGTACCTTGCAAGTTTAACCTACGGTATTGTAAATCCTTCACACATGTTTCGTTCGCTTCTCTCATCTTAACTCCAATGCTTAGAAGCGTCTAAGGAAAGCTTTGCATCTTAATGGAACGTCACTTTTAAACTTGGTAGAATGTATCCCTCTCCACCTCGATTTGCATCGTAAATTGTCCACGCGTCTTCTTGAAGAGCTTAAGTCCGTTATCTCCATTAGTCTCGTCGTCGTTAGATCACGGCTTCTTTAGAACCGCTTCTCCACTTTAATGTTGCTCCCCTTTTTTTTTGTATTGTCTCCATCTCGCTTTCTCTTTAGTTGTTTCGAGTTTTCTTTTACTTGGTTGTCCTTCGTTTACGTCATCTCTAATCCTCCTCTTTGACATCCTCTTAAAAGAGTACGAGAAACTCCAAGGTATTTGTCCGATCTTAACGCTCAAACTCGATACTTGAGTTTATTCCTCCTCGTATAAACGTTATCCTATGCCAACCATATCGTCCTAAGGGTGAAGATATCTTACTATCATCTTTTCTATAAGGTCCTACATCTCCATATACTACTATATATAATAAGAATACGTATATTAGTCCTATGTCCATATCACTACTAATATGCCAAATCCAGAAAAATACATTACAACAATACAAGGTTCAAAAGCTAATAAGATCCTATCATACCACATATATAAGCATATATCAATATAAAGCCATGCCACTACTATACATAACAAGCCCATCATACATGGGTACAATCCACAAGGATACCTATCAACTCCATCATGCATAACTACAATCCACATATACTACTATATATAAATATATATATACATATCAAAATCCAATAAACTAAGCTGCCGAGATCCGCGGAAGGAGTGGTGGTCCGTACATTCTACCCCGACTCATGCATGTGATTTTGAAAACGAAAAGTCAGAACCCGTGTGGGTTCTGTTTATTCCTCATTCGGCCTTTAGAAGATTGCGAGTGCCATTGTTGTCAAACTAGGGCTCTGATACCACTTTTGTAACACCCCGAATCCGCGGGACTCGGGGCGCTACGGGTTGGGACCTCACAATGGGTCCCGACCCTTAGCCTGACAACAATTTCACCGGATCTTGCAACAAGGCACAAATAAAGGCCAAAAACGAAATACATTTTTATGCAATGTAATGAAAAGAAAACCCGAAAGAATACAGCAAAGGACTTCAGCCGAAAATACGACTCCAAGACTAAACGCCAACACGCGACATACAAACATAATAAACGAATAATAAAACACAACCCGACTCCAACCAAAGCCCACTCCTAAAATGTACGGAACCCCGGCTGCCCACGCTTCCGGATCTCTCGGCCGCATTCCTAACCTGCAAGGCAATCTACAACAATCGGTATAAAACCGTTAGCTGATATTCGAAGCATTAGAATCAATGGGAAAGGCACAATCACATATAAATAACATAACACACCATATACATCAAATCACACAAGGCCGGTTTATTATCTTTTTATTATTAAGTCATATCCCGTTCTAATTCAACTTCTTTTGTGACACGAGAATCTCCCGAAACTCGCCTCGGTCCCCACTTACCGCATGGAATGGTACGGATGCCTCCGACCATCTAACCACACGGGCTAGTCGCCAAGAACCTCCTAACTCTACGCAAGAGCTAGACAAGTTGTCACCGCCCGTTATGATACACTTGGGACAAATAATATATAAATGTCGGTAATCCTATTCCGGTTTATAAGTTATAATGAAAGCAATAAAACACACACCACCAAACACGCATTGAATCTAATACATAGAATACGAGCTAAGTAAGTCCGGAGACTTACCTCGTCACCACACTCAACTCACAACACTCTCGCTTCCTTAGGGGAGGAAGCCCATAACTTGCTCACAAGAAGATAACTATATCAACAACGACCCACTCACAATAGAAGTCTTAGACTTCTATACAAATGATCTACGCAAGACCATTTGGCTCTCTATTCTAGGACCGCATCCTAGAAACCCTCGTTCTCATATCACACTCAATAGAAGCTAGAAGACCTAAGACTTCTAAACCTTCGGATCTTGCAAGATCATAACTCACAACACCACTAGGATACTCTCTTTCTAGTCCACAACCTCAAAACTCATACAACCTCAACCCCTAGATTCTCACAAACTCAACATACAACTTAAAGCCATAAACAACCTCACAAGATTATATCAACACCTCAAGCCTAATGATTCTCACAAGATCAAACCATATACTCGAATCCTTATAACAACCTCACTAGACCGCATTACCACCTCAAGTTTAGAATTCACATCAATCCATCAAACAATATCAAATCATCGAAACTCACCTAAGGTTTAAAGCCACTACTTGGCATTAACTCTAAGTTATGCTAGATCCATCCTATCATGATACTAAAACTTAACATAACTAGATCGAGAGGAAAGAATACTCACACGACGTCAAAAGAGGAAGTCGACTTGGACTCGTTAGGCCTTTATTAGGGCGCTTCCGAACCTAGCACCAAACTAAACAAATTTAGCTTATAAGCTAAATTTGAACGAAATAAAGAATATATATAATCTAAGGAAAACCCCACTTTTAAAACCAAGTTAAAACCGTAAATATATATATTCCGGGCAAATTGTATAACATCATAAACCCAAAGTAAAACTCGTTTTCAAAGCGAACGTTAAAATCCCGTAATTTAATCTTTAAATCATAACCCGGAATTAGTCGAACATGAGCATAACATATATGGTATATATAAATAAGAATATAGTTAAATTTAAAACCCAAAATACATTTTCCGAAAATAAAACCTTGGCCATAATATGTAATTAAATTCTTGCAGGGGCATAAATATCAAATTCTAGAAACTGTCGGTCCAAAACTGAGGTTATATAGAATATGGGTTCATTATGTAATAATCACAAATAAGAGGGGGCCTGATTACGAGTTGCAAAAAGGGTTTCTTTCAACTTATAGATCTCACGGCGGCGGCGGCGGCAGAGGGCAGCACACGGCGGCGGCGGCGCAAGCGAGGCGAGGCGCGGCTCCGGTAGGGCGAAGGCTATGGCGGCTTGCAAGGCTTTTCCGGCGCTGAGGTTTTTGGTTCCAGGGCTCGACAGAGGAACGCAGAGAAGAAAGGGAGAGAAGAGGGCGGCAGAAGCGTGGATAGTTGATGGCTGCGGTGCCTTCTGCAAGGCGAAGGCGGCAGCATCCTTCCGGCGTCGTCTAGCGGCCCAGCACAGGGGGAGTTCCGGCGGATGTTGCTCTCACCTGGTGGCTGTAGAGGAGAGACGAAGGGTAGAGGAGTTGCAAATGGTGGCGGCAGGGCATGGCTGGGCTGCAAGGGGGTTGCGCAGGGGGGATCCGGTGGTGTTGGGCAAAGCTAGAGCGGCGGCTAGTTCCGGTTAGCAAAGGCAAGCACGGGACTCCCTGATTCTACCCGGTGGTTGTCACTACTGATTACTGCACAAGAGATCAAGGGAAATGAAGGTGTGATGGTGCTGCTGTAGAGAGGTATCCAAAGGAGAAGCAAGGATGAGGGAAATGAGGATAGGGAGCCAGCCTGGTGAGGTGATAGGGGCAGGCGAAACCAGGGGTCGGAGTGAGGGGGTCGGGTAGGTGAGTGATGTGTCTGATGGGTCGGCCGCTAGGGCTGCAAAAAGCTATGGCCAGGCTACTGCTAGAGGGAGAGGGAAAGGACAACCCCAAAAATAAATAAATAAAAAAAAACAAAGTGAAGTAGAGGAGAAAAGAAATAAGGAAAAAATAGGAATCATACATATTCGATCGGAATACTCGGATCGGGATTTTTAAATACGAAAATTTCTCCGTCTTTTTTCGAAAATAATAACACGGGTATACGCAAACATATTCAAAATAATATACTCCGGAAAGATATTTTACGTCTTAAGTTACCTTTAAAAAAAATTATATAAAATTATTTAAGCTAATAAAATATCGATAAAAGCCGGAAAATATATCTCGCAAACGCTCCTAAAATTTGGGGCGTTACAGATCTCATAATGGATCTTGACCCTAGCTTGACAACAAGTTCACTGGATCTTACAACAAGACACAAGTAGATTAAAACCAAATACATAAAAGTTGTATATGATACATCAAAAGAGTTTACAAACTCAGAGCCGAGTACAAAACATCAAACCACAACATCTGATACAAAGATCCCATATCCCGCACATCCTAATGTATAGAAGTCCTCGGATGGCCACACCATCTGTCTCACCCTGCAGTCTTCCTAACCTGCAGATCATCTACAACACGGTATGAAACCGTTCGCTACAACAATGAAAAGCATGAAGGTAATAGCACAACCACACATCAACATCTCATACATGCAATGCCACACACATTCATTTATTATCTTTCATTACGTTATTCCAGTACTAATTCAACTTCTTTTGTAACACGAGGAACCTAAAGAACCTCGTCCCTTTCCCAGTTACCACAGGGGTTTGCATTGGGGGTGATCGTCACTCGTCCCCCCTGTGCTACTGGCTTCTAGGCACCTCCTCCTAACCAGCAGACGGAGACCGGTGGTTACCGCCCGTTATAATATACTTGGGCCATTTAACTATAATAAATGGTCATCCTAGTTCGGTTTAAGGTTATAAATGCACAATCATATGAGCACACACAACCATCAGAATCATACAATCCACAACCGTACGCTAAGTAAGTCCTATGGACTTACCTGATATACTCGTAACCTTTGCCACATCACAGCTTCCCCTTGGGGAAGTAAGCAACTCCTGCAATATTAAGGCACACACAGTCACATACTACAAAGGTTAGGAGACTCGTCTCACTAACCACAACCAACCTATATCTCAAATCTAAACCTCAAATCCTCAACACATTTATAAATGCCTAAGGTATATCCTCAACAAACATCTCAACATACTCGTACACATACTAAACCTTAAAGCCATAACCGATATCCATAACATTATCATGATCCTCAACTCATTCTGACACCTAGCATTCATCTAATCAGTATTCCTCAATCTCAAATTTAATCCTAATTTAATTAATTAACCTTTAACTAATTAATTAAATTTCACCAGAATAACGTTTTGACCGCAGACCATTTCTAACCCCACCTATCATCAAATTTCATCAAACAAACAACCCATAAACACCAGAATAATATAATGGCATAATAGAATTTCTAATTATCCATTTTGAAAAGTCTAAGGTCAATTTAAGCCAAATCGCAGTACAGAATACGAATAAATTCATAAGTTATTCATTACTAACCCGATTGACGATCTGAAAGAAGATTCAGAATCACAACGACGCAGGCTACACATGTACAACATCAAATTCACCGGAATCTGAGCGACAGAACTGTCCTGGTGACATATATGCTCGAGCAGGTCTTCATCTGCTCGGAAATGCAAAAACTTGGTACCGATATGAAGAGAATGAAGAGAGGAATCTAGAAACTCAAACGGAATTGAAATCGGATTAGAAACGGAAAGTAGATCTGAGTTTGAAGTTTGAGAGAAATTAGAGCTTTTACGAGGAAACGTGAAAGGAAATGATAATTATCCTTTAACCGATCCAATGGCGGGTTGAACCCCCTTCTCCAAACTTCTCGAAATTGGAACAATAAATCTTGAATACTGTAGGGATAATTAATCCACAATTGCCTCGGAAAACGTGTATTCCTAAGCCGTCTTTCTTAGCCGATAAGAAACGAAATAGCGACTCTTTTGGCCGTTTTGCCTTTCCATGTTATTTTATATCTAGGACATGTCCGATGTCCTCATCATTTCTTTCAACTGCATTTTTAATAATTGGAGCTCCCAAATGCTCCAAATAATACCGGAGGGTAAAAATAATTACCCGGGAGAAAAAGTGAAAATTTCACCATAAGTCCAAAATTACGCCAGGAACATAACTGTGGGACTTATACTCAATACTTACACAATCTTCGCGAGTTATATGTCAATTACTATCACTGATTAAGTTAATCAACATTAATTAGAACTCGGAAATCCTAGCTATTACATCACACACCCCTTATGAAAAAGTTTCGTCCCGAAACTTGAACAATTCCCAAATCCTCTCGGACCCATACGCCGAGGTATATACACTCTCTCTATCGGAGGTATCACATCTCCGTTCAAACGTATAAACCTATAACACTCTATAACCTCAAAACACAGCATGGAGGAATCACCAACTCCAGCAACAAGATCATTACGCTATCCAAAGGCATAGAGGAAAAATCATCTCTAGCCAACTACTAACCACGTCACAAGGCATGGAGGAAAGCCGTCTCCAGCCAATCGTACTCGTAACACAACTATGTGGAGGAAAACCGTCTCCACTCACACTATGTCCATCAATAATAGCATGGAGGAAAGAACCATCTCCAGCTAATCCTAAACATATTACAATAGCATGGAGGAAAGAACCATCTCCAGCTATACCTATATCATGCTAGCAAACAAGATCTAACATATCAGATGCACATATCAAAGCTAGCACGAAAACACATCATATCACATAAGCACATAGCATACAAGCACTCACCAAAAAGGCACTAAGATCTACTCGTGGATCCTACTGTGCCTCTAACTCCGCATAGAACTCTGGATAGTTCCTCTAGATACCATCCTCCGTCTCCCAGGTAGCCTCATCCGGTCCTCGTCTCGACCACTGTACCATCATCATAGGAATATCCTTCGAATGCAGACGTCTCACACCTCTCTTTCTAGAACTGCAAAAGGTTGTTCTACAAAAGTGTGGTCCCGCTCAACCACTAGATCATCATAATTCACAATGTGCCTCAGGTCTGGTATCTACCCCCTCAACTGAGACACATGAAACATAGGGTGAACACCCTCTAACTTCGGTGGCAAAGCCAATCTGTGCACTGCTCTCCCAACTCTATCCAATATCTCGAAAGGACTGACATATCGGAGACTCAACTTCCACTTTATGCCATAACGTCTGTCGCCTCGCGTCAGAGTTACTCTCAACCAGACATGAGCTCCTACCCTGAACTCTAGAGGTCGACGCCTCCTATCTGCATACAACTTCTAGCGACTCTGTGCAGCCAATATCCTCTCTTTGATCAGCGTTACTCGAGCCATATCATCCTGAATCTGTTTTGGCGCTATCCCACTGGTACTACTAGGCTCTTCCCAGCATAAAGGTGTATGACACTTATGTCTACACAACGCCTCATAGGGACCATCCTTATAGATGCATACCAACGGTCGTGGTATAAGAACTCAACGAGTGGGAGATAAACATATTGTCCCTGTTCCCAATCCATCCCACAAGCTCACAACATGTCCTCTACGGTCTGGAGGGTTCTCTCAGACTGACCTTCTATCTGGGGTAAAACTCAATCATGATATGTGTACGCGTTCCCCAAGCAATCTGAATCTTCTATCAAAACCTCAAAGTAAACCGTCTACTACAATCATAATCAATTGTCCTCGGTACACTTATGGAATCCCACCATCTGTCTAGTGTACTCCTTTGTTACTTCATTCACTGAACACGTCTCTCTGTAGAGATGGAACGTGTCACCTTCGTAAATTTGTTACTAATAATCTGGATAACACCAAAACTCTTACTGGGTCTCAATCCCATCACAAGTCCACAGAAAAGTCCTCTCACTTCCACTACAACACTGATAGTGGATGAGCTCATCTCTAGGTCAGTAACACTTTAACATGATTTACTACTTTGTGGTACCTCTTATTCGTACATGGTTATACTAAAGAAGGTGTACTATGAGTGTACTGTAATCTTCTCCACTCGACTCCGCATAAACGGTTATACAAACGCAGTTGCGGCGCCTCATATTCCTTTTGTTCCATTAAAGAACTGTGGTGCCTCGCCATCCTTCCATCAAGTTCCGTCAGGGTCAGGCAAGTCCCCTGTTTTTGTTGGACCTCATCCAACAAACCAGGTAAAATTCCTAAACTTGAAACTAATGTCCTTATCAACAGTTGTAGGTCCAACTCTAACCAAGCTAGATCATTTTAAAACTGAGATTGTACAGCAATTCCAACAATCGCCTTCTCTCGAGGTGTCTTCTTATTCAAAGCATCAGTGACCACATTCTCCTTGCCAGAATGGTACAAATCTCAAGGTCAGCGTCCTTGATCAACTCAAACCATCAACGCTGACAGTTATTCAACCTTTATTGCATAAAAATATGCTTCAACCTCCTATAATATGTGAAACTCTGACACGAAATGTCACACAAGTATTGTCTTCAAATCTTGGAACTTGAACTACCACCACTAACTCGAAATCATGAGCCGGGCAGTTCTCCTCATACATTCTCAGCACCGTAGTCACGTGATTCCCAGAATCTTCTAATTACCACCGAATAGAAGCAGAGGTCAAATGCTTCTTTTACTCTTCAGAGCTTTGACATACTACTTTAACCACACAATTGTGGTGGTCTTCCTCAGAAGACTCATAAATGGATGCACAATCACTTAGAATCCTTCCTCAAAGCGTTGGTAGCAATTGGCTGGGCCGAGAACTACGCATTCGCTTAAAGTTCATCAGTATCATCCATAAGATTTCATACTTACTCCTCGTCACATCAATCATGATCCTACTGGTGGAACAACATGACCTCGAAGGTTACTTCTGGCATCTCAATTCACATTTAGGGAGCATAGCACACTGGCTTCTATCCCTCGTATTCTGCAAAACCGTCCTCAAATAACCGGAATGTTCCTCTCCGTTGTGAGAGTACACCAAACGTCATCAATAAGGTCTACCACCAACTGATCAAGGAAGTAGATGAAAACACTGTTCATCAACTCCTATAACGACTGCTAGGACGTTCTTCACCTCAGATGACAACACTACAACTCGTAGTGTACATAACGAGTATGGAATGCTGTTCAGTGCCCACGCTGATCTCTCATCCTTAGCTGATGATATCCCAAGCATACCGAAATCTTAAAAACACCATTGCTTCTCTTAATTGATCCAACAAGTCGTCAATACGTAGCAAAGAACATGCTAGGGCGAACAAAGCCCGTCTCAATCCACTCTTCAAATTGCTTCATCAATTTCTAACAACTCAACAAGCCATATACCTCAAAGGCCTTCTCCCCACCAGTCTCGTACCATATTTCAACACAACATCAAAGTCCTCACTCCACTGAGGAAATAGATTTGATGGTTCAGTAACACGTCTATAAGATCATATACCACTGGAACACTCTCCATCGTGGAACTATCTCTTTCCTTCACGACATAACATTAGAAATCATCACCTCTTTATTAACCTTGCTGCAAATACGGTACTGTCAGCATCTTGCCTCTTCAAGGTTCATAACCTTGAAAAACCTCTACCTAGTCGATCTCAGTAGAGACAATAATAGTCCTCCTACGGCTATCTAAACCAACATGATATCTATTTGTCCACCACACACATAAAGACATTCTCATGCACCTAAGGCATGGTGTTCGCCCGAAAAGGTGTGCAAATAAGTTTTAAATTTATAAAACTAGAATAAAAGCAAGCGAACCCGCAGTGTACGGATCGGCGTAGTTAAGCAAGTATTCCAGAGTATCGAACTCAGGGATTTGGGGGATCAAATTCAGTTCACAAATTATCGAGCAATGAAAATAGAAGCTTTTGCAAATATTGGGGAAAACAGCAACCCTAAAGATCCGGATGTCAAATTGTGGCAATCGATTCAAGATATACTATAGATATAAGGACAGAGTTGAGGTTTGCAAAGGTATATTAAGGTAAGGTAATGTACGGCGAAGTTCCAAAACCCTATATGTCTAACCCAAAGACTCTCTCTATAAAGGTTGTTGATGCTGCAATATAGAAACGATCTAAGGACAAGAATTGATCTCAAATACCCAAACTTGTAACCCAAGGATCAAAACTAACTAAACCGATTAAGATTGCGACACTCGAAATCGAAGTAGAGGTTGTTGAGGCTTCACTACTACCTAGAAAAGGGCAAACCTAGACTAGATTAAAGCTAATCTTTAACCTTGGATCAAAGTAAAAGCAAAATTCGTAAACTGGGGTAAATCACGCCTAGATCTTAAGAATCACGGTCGTGGAAACCTAAGAACAGGCCGTGATTTAGGGTGTCAACGATATTTCTCGCACTCTCAGGGTCCAATCAAATTACGATCGATCTATCATTATCTAAGCCACAATTATTAACCCTTCACCTTAGAATTGCTAAAGGTTTTTAGCCAATAACCATCATCATCAATTCAATAATCAAGTTTAAAGAGAAAATGGACGAAAACCTCAAAAACTCAATAACTATCAAATAACCAATCTCAAATCCAATAACAAATGTTTGTATTGAATGAATGCAGAAAAAGGAATAGAAATCCTCACAACAATCTTAAGGAACAATGAAGAACGGGGTGTCAATCCGTCTCCAAAGATAAACCCTAAGAAAATCTCGAAGTACACAATCTCCAAAATGCCTCCTTCTCCGAATCTTCCTTGTACGCAATAAAATCTTCAAGCCTCCCTCTCTTTGGGGATCCAAATCCTAGGGTTGTCACCATCCTCCTTCAATGTTGAAGGCTATCCGATATATGTAGGGATAAATCTAGGGTTTAAAGATAAAACCCTAAATATTTGGGCTGAAAAGAAGTCGAATCCGCTGGTATCAGAAGATACTCTGGGCCACGTCATAAGGTATCAGAAAATACTTTGGGCCGCGTCAGACGGTATCAGAAAATATTTGGGCCGCGTCCGAAGTTATCAGAAAATACTTTGGGCCGCGTCCGAAGGTATCAGAAAATACTTTGGCGCGTCAGACGGTATCAGAAGATACTTTGGCGCGTCCTAAATTCCTTTTATGCTCCTTTTTGTCCCGCTTCAAGGCTTAATCCTTAAATGTGCCATCTTTGCTCCATAATTCGCCAAATTACCTACAAATGCAATAAAACTCTATGTAGACCTCTATTCTTACAAAGTAGGTGAATATAACCATAAATGTCATGAATGTATGTCTATGCATGCAAAATAAAGGAAAAATCTATATAAATACATACCTAAAAATAGGTCATAATTCATGTCATCAAAATACCTCATACTTGCCTCTTGTTTGTCCCCAAACAAGGTTCAAACTTAAAATAAAAGATGATATGGATTATGAATATGCAAAAATAAAGAAAAACCACAATATTTTGGTTGTGCTTCTATTCATAGATCACTCTCAAATAGTTGCTTCATAGCTAATGAAAATCATCATATGATCAAAAGGAATTATATCATGAAAAAGATAATCACACTTTGAAAGAAAATCATAACATGCATCATAACTTGTAATATATCAAAATCAATCATGAGGAATCCAGTTTACACCACTAAGCCAAACAACATACTCAAAGATCTTAAGGTCTTTCAAGCAAAGGTCAAGAAATGTGAATAGGTGGGAAACTTATAAAGGATTGTGGTGTATGAATCCGGGAAAAAGGAACAACACAAACTCTTTTTCTTTTTACTATTTGAACTAACCACCAATTTAGAGCTTTGCTCTTTACTTTTTTTGCACAAATTCTTTTTCGACTTTACTTTTTGGAAATATGGACAGCGGTGCACAAAAACCGAAGCCTAGGAGATCGGCGTTTCTCAATTTCGAGATGCCTCAAACCCTTGATGCACATACCATAATCCGTTAGGAATATCGCTCAATCCGACTTTGGCAAGACACAAACACCCGGCTATGTGAATGGTGCCGAGTTACTCATCATCAAGATTGACTTCCCCAAACCTACAATTTTCTATACTTGTGAATGCAAGCATTTGCTTTCATGGCCCTCCCACATCAAACATGCCAAAACTCAACTTTTCCTAGTTCCCGGATAGGTAAGGGAGGCAATTATTTTATTGAGGGGCTAAATGAATAAGGAAAGAAGCAAGAAAAATCGAGGTGCCTTAATCATATCAATAAGAAGTGTAAGAACTTATCATGCGGTTTCAACCTTCAATACTCAACATGATTTAGAATGAAAGCAAATTATAAAACATGCATGAAATTCTAACAAAGTATTCAAATCCCACATATGTCATAAATCAATTCAAGCATATCAAAATCATCATAGCTATTCCACAAAACAATGTTCATCATAGAGATCATATCCATCCTAGAAGCACAAAATTTTTTTAAAAATTTTCAAATCATATGATGCAAGACATAAAACATGCAAATGGTATTGCAAATACCTCCACCCCATACTTAAAACTCACATTGTCCCCAATGTGAAGAAAAGAAAAGGAAGAAAATGATACTCACAATGTAAGATGGCGAATCAGGCATGGCGAATCATTCATTGAGTGGTGATGGTGGGAGTCTATATAAGCTCAATAGGGAATTCCGGATATTCCAATCGGTGTTGAAGAATGAAGAAGGGGAACGTCTTTTGGCTGAACAAAAATTTCCGGAATTTATTTTTTTTTTTATTTTTTTTTTTGAAAAAAAATCGACCTATTTTTCAAAAAATCGGCCGATTTTTCTGCCCGATTTATTCGTCGGCCCGATTTTTCCTGAGGGGGTCGATCTCTGGGTCGATGTTTCTTTCTGTTGTCAAAAATCGACCTGTTCTGAAGCCTAAATCGACCGATCTTCTTTTGGTAAGTCGATTTCTTGCCTTTTGTTCCTTGAAAACGTCCTTAGGCACATTTGTATTGCCTTTTTCAATCAATTCCTCAAGATTATACCTAGTTCCTGCGATCCATGACACAAACAAACCGAGAGCGCATCGAGGAGGGAAAAAAAACAAAGCAAAAACAAAACAAACAAGCTAACTATCCTAAGAAAAAGAAAAGGGAAAAAGATGCATTACCTTGGGTTGCCTCCCAAGAAGCGCTTTGTTTTAGGTCCGTAGCTAGACCAATCTCCATAGATGACTCAATGCACCTTGAACATCTTGGATTGTTCTTCAAATCCACAATAGAGCTCTTCCAAGAAGGTTCCGGTTCTTAATTTTACCGGCAAATGGTAAGATCTCCCACGTACAAGCTTGTACGGTTTGATTCTCACCTGAATCCTTCTATCTTTCTTGCACTTCAATGGGACAAAATCTAGCCTTGAGTCCCATCCTTTCCTGGATCTAGAAATAAGCTTATCATGAATCCTCTTAGCTTCCCCATCTCCAGCTTGGGGATGATGTATGGTCTTGGTCATGTGAATGACCCCATACTTGAACAAAAGACACTTCATCGCCTTAACGGTGAAGTGCTTGCTAACTCCACTCCTTGTAGTCCAAGGAGCATCTAGTTCCAGCAGTTTTAATGGAGGTTTCATCTTCACCTTAGGAGGTTCTTTTGGAACAAACCTCCAACTCTCCAGTGCATTCCTGAAAAAATTAGAAATTTTAATAGGAATTTCAAAAGAAGTAAGAGAATGTACCTTGTAAAGTTCACCAAGGCTTGGGACAAGTTTCATGTTGGGATGATGATCCACACATGAAATATCTCCCAACTCAGTTGGATCCTCTTCAACCTTGGCCACAGTTTCAGTGATTTGGCCAAGGTTCTCCACTTCTTCCTCTTCTTCAATGAGGACTTCAAGAGGGGTTTCAAGATCAATAGGAGGAAGGCTTAAGACTTGGAATTCTTCCTCGCAGGATAAATGATTTTCCAAGGATTTTTGAGCTTCAGAAATAGCCTTCATTTTGTCTTCCATCTTGTCCAACACTTTTAACATCTTTTCTAGCATCGTCTGTGTCCCATCCTCGGATGGTTGTTGTGGAGTGTGCATTTGAGGAGGTTGCTCATAAAACGTATGAGGGGGATTAAGTTCATCCCAATATGCGAGCTCATCCTCAATGGCTTCCTCTCTTTCTCTTTCGTCGTTAACACAATAACAGGCATACTTCTCCTCCAAATATTCATAATGGTCTGCCCTAGCACATTGCCATGCAAACCAGGCTGGATCAAATGTAGGTTCATAGCTCCATGCAGCCATTGGTGAACCTGAAAACTCAAACTCTCATACCGAAAAGATTAAAAGCAATAACAAAAGCTCCCAATCCAGACAACCGAAAACCGAAATTGGTCTAGACCAAATCCCCGGCAACGGCGCCAAAAACTTGTTCGCCCGAAAGGTGTGCAAATAAGTTTTAAATTTATAAAACTGGAATAAAAGCAAGCGAACCCGCATTGTACGGATCGGCGTAGTTAAGCAAGTATTCCAGAGTATCGAACTCAGGGATTTGGGGGATCAAATTCAGTTCACAAATTATCGAGCAATGAAAATAGAAGCTTTTGCAAATATTGGGGAAAACAGCAACCCTAAAGATCCGGATGTCAAATTGTGGCAATCGATTCAAGATATACTATAGATATAAGGACAGAGTTGAGGTTTGCAAAGGTATATTAAGGTAAGGTAATGTACGGCGAAGTTCCAAAACCCTATATGTCTAACCCAAAGACTCTCTCTATAAAGGTTGTTGAGGCTGCAATATAGAAACGATCTAAGGACAAGAATTGATCTCAAATACCCAAACTTGTAACCCAAGGATCAAAACTAACTAAACCGATTAAGATTACGACACTCGAAATCGAAGTAGAGGTTGTTGAGGCTTCACTACTACCTAGAAAAGGGCAAACCTAGACTAGATTAAAGCTAATCTTTAACCTTGGATCAAAGTAAAAGCAAAATTCGTAAACTGGGGTAAATCACGCCTAGATCTTAAGAATCACGGCCGTGGAAACCTAAGAACAGGCCGTGATTTAGGGTGTCAACGATATTTCTCGCACTCTCAGGGTCCAATCAAATTACGATCGATCTATCATTATCTAAGCCACAATTATTAACCCTTCACCTTAGAATTGCTAAAGGGTTTTAGCCAATAACCATCATCATCAATTCAATAATCAAGTTTAAAGAGAAAATTGACGAAAACCTCAAAAACTCAATGACTATCAAATAACCAATCTCAAATCCAATAACAAATGTTTGTATTGAATGAATGCAGAAAAAGGAATAGAAATCTTCACAACAATCTTAAGGAACAATGAAGAACGGGGTGTCAATCCGTCTCCAAAGATAAACCCTAAGAAAATCTCGAAGTACACAATCTCCAAAATGCCTCCTTCTCCGAATCTTCCTTGTACGCAATAAAATCTTCAAGCCTCCCTCTCTTTGGGGATCCAAATCCTAGGGCTGTCACCGTCCTCCTTCAATGTTGAAGGCTATCCGATATATGTAGGGATAAATCTAGGGTTTAAAGATAAAACCCTAAATATTTGGGCTGAAAAGAAGTCGAATCCGCTGGTATCAGAAGATACTCTGGGCCGCGTCATAAGGTATCAGAAAATACTTTGGGCCGCGTCAGACGGTATCAAAAAATATTTGGGCCGCGTCCGAAGGTAACAGAAAATACTTTGGGCCGCGTCCGAAGGTATCAGAAAATACTTTGGCGCGTCAGACGGTATCAGAAGATACTTTGGCGCGTCCTAAATTCCTTTTATGCTCCTTTTTGTCCCGCTTCAAGGCTTAATCCTTAAATGTGCCATCTTTGCTCCATAATTCGCCAAATTACCTACAAATGCAATAAAACTCTGTGTAGACCTCTATTCTTACAAAGTAGGTGAATATAAACATAAATGTCATGAATGTATGTCTATGCATGCAAAATAAAGGAAAAATCTATATAAATACATGCCTAAAAATAGGTCATAATTCATGTCATCAAAATACCCCATACTTGCCTCTTGCTTGTCCCAAGCAAGGTTCAAACTTAAAATAAAAGTTGAGACATATACGTCCCATCCCTGCCACTAGTACAGGTGGCTCCTCTACACTGCCCAACTCAAAGGCTCTACCCTTAGTTCTTCTAGTGTCCGTGGTACTCCTACCACGATCCTTACCCCTACTCAGTCTAGGAACGGATACTTGAGTAGAAGGATGATCTGGGACTCTCTGCTGTCCTCGCATCTGCTGCTGAGGTGTCTTCTGACCACCTCCCGTCACACTAGCAGAAGTAAAACCCTGTCGTGATACCACTCCAGTTTGGTTACAAAAGACAACTCTATGACCCTGTCTACCACAAGTAAAGCAAGTCACTGGCGATCTTGGACATTGTGGTCGTACATGTCCAAGCTACCCACAATTGTAACAGGTCCACGTTTCACCAGAAGTCCGTGTTAAACGAGAAGTACTCAAACGTCCACAAGTCGGGCTCGGTTTGCAACCCGGATATCCAACCTCGTCTTTCACTGATTCAACCCGTTGTTTCTTCTCTAATCCAGAAGCTTCAGTCGATCTCACAGATGTTGGTAAATCCGGTGTAGATCTACCCGCTATCACCACCTCATATACTTGCTGCATACACTCTTGAAACTCGAATCTACTCATGGAGACACGATCAGCCTCTTCAAACTCGTTCTCTGCCATAGGCAACACAGCAGCGGATACTAGTCCCTGACTTGACGCTACTGGAGGAAGAGGGGGTGTACCCCTATCTCGTCCTACTACAGATACTGCTCTAGTATGAGCCATCTGTAGAATATACGCACCTAAACTTATATGGCTATATATATGCCATATGTATTGATATATATATATATATATATATATATATATATATATATATATATATATATATATATATAATACTCATTATTACATGCATACACATCAGCACATAAAAGATATCTAATATCTATATATATATATATATATATATATCTACACTGTCGAGATCCTCAGATGGGTGACGACTTCTATACATACTATCCCAAAACATCTATACTCGCTTTAAAATGAAAAACCCTTTAAAAAGTCAAACCCCATGTGGGTTTTGTTTATTTATCTACTCTACCTTTATCGCAGATAGCAAGTGCCATTGTTGTCAACCTAAGGCTCTGATACCAACTCTATAACACCCCAAATCCATGGGACTTGGAGTGTCACATTTGGCTAGGATCTCACAATGGATCCTGACCCTAACGTGACAACAAGTTCACTGGATCTTACAACAAGGCACATGTAGATTAAAACCAAATACATAAAAGTTGTATATGATACATCAAAAGAGTTTACAATCTCAAAGCCAAGTACAAAACATCAAACCACAACATCTGATACAAAATATCCCATATCCCGCGCATCCTAATGTACAGAAGTGCTCGGATGGCCACACCATCTGTGTCACCCTGCAGTCTTCCTAACCTGCAGATCATCTACAACACGGTATGAAACCGTTAGCTACAACAATGAAAAGCATGAAGGTAATAGCACAACCACACATCAACATCTCATACATGCAATGCCTCACACATTCATTTATTATCTTTCATTACGTTATTCCATTACTAATTCAACTTCTTTTGTAACCCGAGGAACCTAAAGAACCTCGTCTATTTCCCCGTTAACACAGGGGTTTGCATTGGGGGTGATCGTCACTCGGCCCCCCTGTGCTACTGGCTTCCAGGCACCTCGTCTTAACCAGCAGGCGGAGACCGGTGTTTACCGCATGTTATAATACACTTGGGCTATTTAACTGTAATAAATGGTCATCCTAGTTCAGTTTAAGGTTATAAATGCACAATCATATGAGCACACACAACCATCACAATCATACAATCCACAACCGTACGCTAAGTAAGTCCTATGGACTTACCTCATATACTCGTAACCTGTACCACGTCACAGCTTCCCCTTGGGGAAGTAATCAACGCCTGCAATAGCAAGGCACACACAGTCACATAATGCAAAGGTTAGGAGACTCGTCTCACTAACCACAATCAACCTATATCTCAAATATAAACCTCAGATCCTCAACACATTTATAAATGCCTAAGGCATATCCTCAACATAACATCTCATCATACTCGTACACATACTAAACCTTAAAGCCATAACCGATATCCATAACATCATCATGATCCTCAACTCATTCTGACACCTAGAATGCATCTAATAAGTATTCCTCAATCTCAAATTTAATCCTAATTTAATTAATTAACCTTTAATTAATTAATTGAATTTCACCAGAATAACGTTTCGCCCACAGACCATTTCTAAACCCACTTGTCATCAGATTTCATCAAACAAACAACCCATAAACACCAGAATAATATAATGATCATAATGGAATTTATAATTATCCATTTTGAAAAGCCAAAGGTCAATTTAGGCGAAATCGCAATACGGAAAACGAATAAATTCATAACTTATTCGTTACAAACTCGATTGACGATCTGAAAGATTATTCGGAATCACAACGACGCATGCTACGCATGTACAACATCAAATTCACCGGAATTTGAGCGACGGAACTGTCCTGGTGACATATATGCTCGACCAGGTCTTCATCTGCTCGGAAATGCAGAAAGTTGGTACCAATATGAAGAGAATGAAGAGAGGAATCTAGAAACTCAATCGGAATTGAAATCGGATTAGAAACGAAGAGTAGATATGAGTTTGAAATTTGAGAGAAATTAGAGCTTTTACGGGGAAACGTGAAAGGAAATGAATTAATAAACGATTTTCCGCTATTTATAGTGAAGTCGATAATTATCCTTTAGCAAAATCGATAATTATCCTTTAACCGATCCAATGGCGGGTTGAACCCCCTTCTCTAAACTTCTCGAAATTGGAACAATAAAACTTGAATATTGTAGGGATAATTATTCCACAATTGCCTCGAAAAACGTGTATTCCTAAGCCGTCTTTCTTAGCCGTTAAGAAACGAAATAGCGACTTTTTTGGTGTTTTGCCTTTCCATGTTATTTCATATCTAGGACATGTCCGATGTCCTAATCATTTCTTTCAACTGCATTTTTATAAATTGGAGCTCCCAAATGCTCCAAATAATACCGGAGGGTAAAAATAATTACCCGGGGAAAAAAGTGAAAATTTCACCATAAGCCCAAAATTACGCCAGGAACATAATGATGGGACTTATACTCAACACTTACGCAATCTTCGCGAGTTATATGTCAATTACTATCACTGATAAGATAATCAACATTAATTAGAATTCGAAAATCCTAGCTATTACAATATAAGTCATCAAAGATTCAATCCACGAGTAGATTCATCATAGAGGTTATTTCCAATCCTAGAAGCACAATAATTTTCAAAAGTTTTCAATTTTTATGGGTTTTTTAGCTATTAAAATATAAGTCAGTAAAAATTCAATCCACAAGTAGATTCATCATAGAGGTTATTTCCAATCCTAGAAGCACAATAATTTTCAAAAGTTTTCAATTTTTATGGGTTTTTCAAAGCTTAAAGACGCAATGCAATAAGGAAACGTGTGAGAATGTAAAATAAAGATGAAAGTGTTCATGGATAAAGAGAAGTAAATATTTCTAGTTATTACATCAACGAGAGTCATACCCCACCCCATACTCAAGGTACACATTGTCCCTAATGTGCTGAAAAAAGAAAAAGAACAAAGAACAAAGAAACTCACAAAGTCGGTGGAGTAGCTTGAACCAAGCGATCATCTCATTCCATAGGAGGCGGTGGTGGGTACGGGAAGAAGTTGGGGTCGAAAGGACGTCCAAACTGCTGCCAGTAAACGTCGCGGAGAATCCTCGCGTTTTCGCGGAGCACATCATCGTGCTCACCAAAGCGTGTCTTTAGATCATCCATCATCCGTGTAAGGCCGGTAACCCACTCCGGTTGCTGGTCCATCCAAGCGGGTCGCTGCTGCATCCACTCCGGTGGTGCTCCCTTCCAAGTAGGAGGAGCACCCATCAAAGCCGGCGGACCCTCCATCCATGTAGGGCGCTCACTCACACTAGCACGTCGGGAGGAGGAAGAAGCGGAAGGCCGCTGTTGGTAGGTAGATCTGCTAGCCGGCTCCTAGAAATCCGTCGGCTAATCCGGAAAGTCTCCAAAAGCTCCCTCAGAACCTCCAATGTCCGGAAACTCTTCACCACCCATCTCCTCATAAGCAGCATCATCATCATTAGCCTCATCAGCAGGTATCTCCTCGGGAATGTAGAATAGAGCTCCTAGGCGGTTGGCATGCATCGGAACAAATGTAGCCTTCCAATTTTGTTGGTTGCCAATGGAGTAATCAGCGCTCCATGGAGTACCTCTTCATCCCTTGTCTTCCCAAGGCATGGAGACAAAGGGTAGACCTCGGTGGCGCGGAATCAGGAGTCCCCTAGTCATAAATCCCTGAAGCCCTAAAGGCCTCGCAACAGCAACCATCTCACAAGTAGAATAATCAATCCCCAACTACTTTGCTATGTATGTCACTATCCCTCCATAACCGATATTCCCTGCTGATTTGTTCTTCATCTTGCTAAGAGTAGAAGCAAGCATCGTGGCACAATCTGGAGTGGTACCGGACGCCATACATTAAAGGATGAAAAGCTGATCGCTCTTGAGCTTTTGGGGAGTCTCGGTCCTAGGGAATAGGCACTCGGAGAGGATCCTATGGGCAATCTTAAATGTGAGGTTATAAATCAGCTTTGCTTTCGAGTCGGTCGGTTGCCAACGATCCTCATGACGCACAATCATAGCAATTTCCGCCCAAAATTCTCTCGGATACCCCTAGAAAAGGTCCCATTGAACGTTTCAACAAACCCAAACAATGCTCCAAACTGAGCTATAGACATGTGGTAGGTATTGTCCATCAACCGGAAGGACACCGTTCGGTTAACGACACTATGCTCAAAGGAAGTAATGAACTCCCTTGTTATTTCCTCATAAGCATCCTCTCGAATGCTAGTAAAGGTATTCATCCCAGCCCTATCCAGCATTCTCCTAAGATCATTCACAACATGCAATTCCTCAAGTTCTTCAAGCACAATATACCTAGGAGCTATTACTTTGCGTTTGTGGATCTTTTCAAAAGCTCCAAGCTGGGTTTCATGAATGGTGGAGATCCTAGGGACAGGTGGGACATTGTTAGGGGATTGGGAAGAGGAGCTTGCACCCTTTTGTTTCTTGTTTCGGTTTGATTTCCGTGTTCTAAACATTTTCAGAGGAAACCACGGCATGTTCTTTAGGTTCCACGGCCGTAGAAATGTACGAAAGCCCGTGGAAAAGCTCGATTTCCCTCAAAAACTCAGAATCACCACAACAAACACAACAACAACAGTCCTAAACTATTTCTAGGTTCAATTCCGTTCAGTTCTCCTAAAAATTTTCAAAGAAAACAAATGAAATCAACCAAATAGAAGATTGAGAGAAAACTTGGATTTTGGATTTGAAGAAATCCAAAATCTCGCCCGATCGCTGAATGTTCGTGATGTTTGTTGCCACAATCAGTTGTAGAATCAAATTTGCTTCAATTTGGAGCAAAGAATCGCAATACGATCGCCGAATGAAGAAATGCGGGATTGAGGGGAATGGCGTGGAAGAGGGTGTGGAAGGGTTTTTGAGTTGTAAGAAATTGTGAAGAAGAAGATCTTATATAGTCCCGTAAAATCTTCGAAAACCACGGTCCATCAGGTAGTTCCACGGCCGTGGAAGTAGCAGCATGGTCGTGGTTTTGAGTCCTTTTATTTAGCTGCTCTTGACCTAGTTTTCCACGGCTAGAATTAAATAAACCACGGCCGTGGAATTGCCTTTTTGACCGTGGAATACTATGTTCTTGCCAAAAATCCAATTTTCGTTGTTCTTTTAGTTTTCTTCACTTCTTTTGCTCGTTTCTCAACCTTGACATCCAAAGACACAAACATACCGGAAGGTATCGACGAAAAAAACAAACAAAAACAACTACTCTAATCTAATCTAAGAAGAACAAAAACAAAAAGGAAGAATTCAATACCTTGGGTTGCCTCCCAAGAAGCGCTTTGTTTTAGGTCCATAGCTAGACCAATCCTTTATGCTTAAGTGAGGATAATCGGTGAGACTTCCTCATTTTGGAGTTCCGGTGAGTACTTCCTGAGTCGTTGACCATTCACTTTGAAACTTCCGCACTTCTCACCCCATACTTCAACTGCACCATGGGGAAAAATGTGTTTAATTACATAAGGTCCTGTCAAACGAGATTTAAGCTTACCGGGAAAGAGTAAAAGTCTATAATTGAAGAGAAGAACAAGGTCTCCTTCTTTGAAGTCCTTTGGAATGATATGCTTATCATACAAACGCTTTGCTCTCTCTTTGTAGATCTTGGCGTTCTCATAGGCGTTCAAGTAGAGTTCCTCTAGTTCATTAAGATCCAAGAGACGTTTCTCTCCCGCTTCCTTCATGCCAAAGTTCAACCACTTGACAGCCCAATACGCCTTATGTTCCAGCTCCACCGGAAGGTGACAAGACTTCCCATGCACAAGATTGTATGGTGTTATGCCGATGGGAGTCTTGTATGCTGTTCTATACGCCCACAATGCGTCATCCAGCTTTAACGACCAATCCTTCCTTGTTCTTGACACCGTCTTCTCCAGAATTCCTTTGATCTCTCTCTTAGAAATCTCCACTTGTCCACTTTTTTGTGGATGGTAGGGTGTGGAAATCTTGTGAGCCACCCTATAATTAGCTAGTAGAGCTTCAAATCGAAGGTCAATGAAGTGTGACCCTCCGTCACTAATGATGGTTCGGGGTGTCCCAAACCTTGGGAAAATAGTTCTATTAAAGAACTTAACAACCACCATCACATCATTAGTTGGAGAGACGATAGCTTCAACCCATCTTGAAACATAATCTACACCTAGAAGTATGTATTGGTTACTAGAAGATGATGGGAATGGTCCCATGAAGTCAACTCCCCCAACGTCAAAGATCTCCTCCTCTTGGATATTGTGTAGATGCATTTCATTCCTCCTAGAAATATTCCCTGTTCTTTGACAAGCATCGCAACAAGCAACAAAGGTTTGCACATCCTTAAATAATGTAGGCAAAAAGAATCCGGATTGTAATACCTGAGTGCTAGTCTTGTGAGAGCTAGTGTGTCCTCCGCAAGGAAGGGAATGACAATGACGAATGACGCTTTGCATTTCATCTTCAGTCACACATCTTCTAATGATGCCATCAGGACTTCTCTTGAAGAGTAGAGGTTCGTTCCAATAATATTGATGGACATCCCTAAAGAACTTTTTTCTTTGTGTGTAGGATAATCCTGGAGGTATTTCCTGACAAACCAAATAATTCACAAAGTCAGCAAACCAAGGTTCATTACCTCTAGAAATATGATTGATACACTCTTCCATTAGATGCAATTGTTCATCCGGGAAAGAGTCATCCATAGGCAAGTCGTCACTTGTAGCATGTGGTAGACGACTCAAATGATCTGCAACAGAATTTTCGGATCCTTTCTTGTCACGAATCTCAAGATCAAATTATTAAAGGAGGAGAATCCACCTAATCAGCCTTGGCTTTGCATCTTTCTTGGCGAGCAAATACTGAATTGCTGAATGATCCGTGTATACAATCACCTTCGCTCCTACAATATAAGAACAAAACTTTTCAAATGCATATACAACATCAAGAAATTCCTTTTCGGTTGTGGCGTAGTTGAGCTGCGCTTCATTTAGTGTCTTGCTAGCATAATAGATGGAATGTGTGCGTCCATCTTTCTTTTATCCAAGCACCGCTCCTATAGCTATGACACTTGCATCGCACATGACCCAAATGGGAGATTCCAATCCCGAGGTTGAATTATCGGGGCTGAGATTAGAGTTTCTCGAATCTTGTAAAAAGCATCCAAACATTCTTTTGAAAATTCAAAAACATCATCCTTCATCAATAGATTAGTTAGCGGTTTAGAGATTTTTGAAAAGTCTTTAATGAATCTTCTATAGAATCTAGCGTGTCCTAGAAAACTTCTAATCCCCTTCACCGAAGATGGAGGAGGAAGCTTCTCTATCGTCTCAATCTTAGCCTTGTCAACCTCAATCCCTCTATTAGAGATCAAGTTTCCTAAATCAATGCCTACCTTAACCATAAAGTGACACTTCTCCCAATTTAGAACTAGGTTCGTGTTTTCACATCATTGGAAAACAAGAGAAAGGTTAGCAAGACAATTATCAAATGAGGAACCATAAACTGAAAATTAATCCATAAAAACCTCCATGATTTCCTCAATGTAATCTGAAAAGATGGCCATCATACACCTTTGAAAGGTGGTTGGAGCAATTCAAAGTCCGAATGGCATCCTCCTATAGGCAAACGTACCCCATGGGCACGTGAATGTTGATAGCATGAATTATAGTCTATATTTTGGGGTTTGTTTGGACGTTTTATCTTCAATAACCAGCATGTTTGTATGTACATTATGTGATTACATTACCATTTCATCTACCTTTGCGAGAATCGAGGTCTACACCTAGTTTTGTTGTAATCGTAGGTAAAATGGCACGTTTTGCATCAAAAAGGAGAAAAAGGAGCTATGGAGTCATTGGAGCTACATTCAGGAACATAAGGAAACACCTAGGAAGCATAACCATGGATTAAAGATTCACTTTGAACCATATTTGAGAGATTTCACACTCAGTTGTGATTCACCTCGGTTGACTACAGAGTCACCTCGACCGAGGTGATCCAGGGAAGTCGACTCGACCGAGGCGAACACCTGGGACGCGGCGAGAATATTTTATTCTTAGCTGAGATATTTTATCTTTGGAAAGAGATCTTATATTTTTGGGCTTGGCTCTTGGAAGGAAGAAGATATGCTAGATCATATATTTTACCTATTTTTATGGGAAGAGATCTTTCTAAGATATCTTATCTTTGGAGAGTAATTTTCCTATAAGAAGGGTCGGATTTCCCACAAATCCGAGACGCTACATACACTTGGAATATCCGCTATCACCTACTACACCGCAGCAGCCATACTCCAGTTGGGAGATTTGAAGAACCTTTTTGAAGGTTGAAGGAAGAAAGTCTATAGCTTTTTATAGCTTTTGAAGGGTTTTTGTATAATTATCTTAGATTCCTTTCCTTGTTGTTTGTCTTGTTGGATTTCTATCCAAGGAACGCTTGTGTTTGATAATTGATTCAGTTATTGAAGCCTTTCTCTTAAGGTTTTCTTGTTCAATTATTCTCTTTCTTCCCATGTATTTGATTAATACTTTCATGATGATGAGTGGCTAATCCTTTTGTGTGATTCTAGGGTGATTGGCTGAAGGTTGTGGGAAAAACAATGATAGAATAATCTTAGATTCGAGTAGGACCCTGAAAGTTCGAGTCTTTAACCTTAACCCTAAGCATCTCGCTCAGTCGATGAACATCTCGGCCGGGGTGGAATTTGGTTGACCGAGGTGACTTATCTGATCCAAAACTAAGAGTTAAGTGTTAGAGTTTGCCAAATCCTATTCTTATTACACCTTTCCTGGTTCAATACAAGCCTAGGATGAGACTTACCCGGTAATTCCTTTGTTTGTTTACCTAAGATCATAAGTGTAGGTAATAAAGGTTTATTCTTTATTGGGGTTTGAGTGTGCTTTCATCCCTTCTTTGTGAGTTAGCCTGAGACTTACCCGGTAAAGGTTGATTCTATTCCCTTAGATGGTGTGTTAGTTTGAGGTTATAGTTCTTTATCTTAATTCCTTGAGACTTACCCGGTAATAGGAGTTACGGTTTTGGATTGGTGAGTAGTGAGACTTACCCGGTGATCTATTCCACTTTAGTAACACCTTCCCTATGCAAAAACCTCAGCTTGTCCGCTTATCTTTAGATCTTGAGTTGGAACCACAACTAGAAGCTTTAATCCCTAGAATTGCATACTTCCTTTATTGACTTTTATCATCTTTTGATTGTGTTAATTGCTTTGTGGTTAGTAATTGCTAAAGCTTACCGTAATTGGACTTTGTTTCACCAAGTCCCTGTGATCGACCCCTGGAAATCCTTGCTTTTTACTATGATTGACCCGCACACTGCGGGTTCGCATCCTTGTTTTAAGCTTACGTCTAGGGTTATAAATTTAAAGCTTGCACACACCGTTTGGAGCGAACAAGTTTTTGGCGCCGTTGCCGGGGATTTGGTCTAGACCGAGCCGGTTACGGTTTGCTTTTGGGGCACTTTCCCCTCTGTCTACTAACCACTCTACTTGAGTGACATTTGCAGGTTCTTTCTTAGGTTTATGCGAAGAACCCGCACTGGGAAGGAAATCGTTCCTTACGATCCCGAACCAGAAATTACATACAAACGACGCTTAAGAGAAGCGAAGATGGCCAACCAAGACAATCGCGATCTTGAGGCCGAATTAAAGGAGGCGCTAGAACAGCTACGCCTCAGCAGGGAAGAGCTAAGGCAAGAGAAAAAAGAAACTCGCACCAGGACTGAAGCAATCGAAGCAAATATGGCAGCTTTACGAGACCAATATCAACTTCGACCAAGGGAAGATCCAGTTCCCGATGCTGGACCGATGCAGGTCCCAGTCACTGACCCTCGACCGAGGCATGTCCCAGTACCAGACGCCCCGGCCGAGGTACTTCCACCTCGGATGCCAGTCCGAGGTGCTCTTTTTGCAGGAATCCCACAAACTCTAGGTCAAAGGATGGACCCCAATCAACAATTGAGGCGTCTAGGAGTTAACCTAGGAAATCCAGCGGACCATGACTACGAAATTCGACCGCAAGTTCTGTCCATGATTCGCCAATGCCAGTTCGGAGGGGTAGAGAAGGAATCCCTACATCAACATCTGCAAAACTATGAGATCTTGATGGAGACCTTGAGACCTTCGAGGATCGAAAATAACAACTACAAGCTAAGACCTTTTTACTTTTCTTTAAAAGATAGAGCTCTCACTTGGTATCAATCTATTCCTCCAGGAAAAATAAGCACTTGGGAGGAGATGACTACGGAATTCTTGACTAAATTCTTTCCCGCCTCTAAAACCGCTGAAATGAGAGGGAAGATTAATGCGTTCATTATGAAGGACAAGGAGAGCTAGTCCAAGTCATGGGAGAGGTTCAAGGACATTCTTTTGGATTGCCCACATCATGGGATTCCAAAGATAGAGTTGTTGGAGATATACTTCAAGGGACTGGACGGAAGCACCCAGTTCAACCTCCAACTACTCTCCGCCGGTACCTTTATGGACATGGAAATTGACGAAGCTTGGGACTTCATCGAGAAGCAAGCTTTACATATGGAGAAGTACACCCATCAAGGAGCTGAAGGTGGAGTTAAAAGAGTTAACTTCCAAGAAACTCAGCCTAACAACAATCAACTCACGTCTTTGAAGAACGACGTGAAGAAATTGAAGGAACTCTTGGTTGCTCAAACCAAGAAGGAAGATCAAGGACAAAGGAACAACAATAATGGATACCATAACAACAACAACGGTTCCCGGAACAACAACTACAACAACAACAATAGAGGATCCAACAACAACAATTGGAGGGCGAACAACAAAAATTCTGGTAACAATCATTCTAACTCCAACCCTAACGATTCCTCTAATCCTTTCCTCTCTTCCCCTTCTTCTTCTTCTACTCCATTAAAGAGCCACGGGCAAGGATCAAGTTCGTCTCAACCGGAAAAGAAAGACGCAGTGCTGGAGGCCATCTTGATCAAGCTTAATACTATGGAGACTTCTATGACTTCATTTTTGAAGGCCCAAAAGGCCTTTGAACAACAACTTGCTAGTAGGGTGAATGAAGCGCTAAGAGATCCAGGGAAGCTTCCAGCAAGGACGGAAAGCAACCCTAAGGGCCAGATCATGGCCATAACTACGAGGAGTGGGCTGAAAACTGCAGATCCAGTGCCTCGGTCGGTGCTAGTACCGACGAAGACCACCTCGGTCCAGGTGCAGTCGAAGAACACTTCGGCCGAGATGCCAACCGAGGTGGAGCCACAGAGAGAGGAAGGGAAAACTGAAGTTTATGTTCCACCTCCTGCATACAAACCACCACTTCTATTCCCCCAGTCAAGGGCCAGAGAACATCTAGACAAGAACTTTGGTAAGTTCCTTGACTTGATGAATAAACTGCACATTAACATTCCTTTCCTTGATGCTATTCTAGGGATGCCCGCCTATGGGAAGTTCTTGAAGGAGATCTTATCAAGGAAGAGGAAACTGGAAGACTTTGGTGAAGTAAGGATGACATCTAAATCCTCAGAGCTTATTCAAATCATTAAGGAGAAGATGTGACCTAAATTGAGAGATCCCGGCTCATTCTGCATTCCCATTCAAGTTGGGGATGTCACTTGTGAAGCCCTTTGTGATCTAGAAGCCAGCGTGAGCATCATTCCACTGGAGCTATGTGTGAAGATCGGACTTGGAGAACCCAAGCTGGTCAAGATTCGATTATACATGGCGGATCGCTGCATCACCCATCCCGCAGATTATCCTATTCCTATTATTCTCGGGAGGCCATTTCTAGCAACTTCGGGCTGCAACGTAGATTGCAAGAACGCCAAGTTGAAATTCAACATTGGTGGGGATGAAGTGGAGTTCGCACTACTTGCTGCCATGAAAGGAGAGCAGCTAAGCGATGATATCTTCAACATCTATGATGAAGAAGAATCAAGAGAATTGGTGAGCTCTATCCTTATTAACGATCCACTCAAAATAGTTATTAGTTTCAGTTTAACGGAGGAAGGTATAGATGCTTCTTGTGATGCAGATATACGGAGCTTAAAGGCACTGGAAGAAGATCCAGGAGCTAAAACTGAGAAGCTAATCCAGGAGACGAATATCTCCAGTTTCGGTTCCAGTTACAGTACCTCGACCGAGGCACTTTCTGGACTGAGCGAGGCGACTGAAGAACATCTCGGTCAACGCCTCTGCGCCTCGACCGAGGTCGATGGCGAGACGATTTCAACTGAGACTTCCGAAAGTCCAGTTTCTGGATCTACTCCACTGGAAGGAGGAAGCAAGGATCCCCCTCAGAAAGCACCCCCAGTTGTGGAGCTTAAACAACTCCCAAACCACTTGAGGTATGTCTTTCTTGGACCGGATTCCACTTATCCCGTTATTGTTAGCGCTTCCCTCTCCGAATCTGAATTGTCTAAACTAATGCATGTCCTGAGAAAGCATCAAAAGGCTTTGGGTTATACTATAGATGATCTTATTGGCATTAAGCCCTCTTTCTGCATGCATAGAATTCTAATGGAGGATGATCATAAGACTTCACGGGAACCTCAAAGACGGTTAAATCCGATCATGAAAGAGGTTGTGAAGAAGGAAATTCTTAAGTTGTTGGATGCAGGTATCATATATCCTATCTCGGACAACAAATGGGTTAGCCCGGTGCATGTAGTTCCGAAGAAAGGAGGGATGACCGTTATGACAAATAAGAACAACGAGTTAATCCCAACCAGGACCGTCACGGGTTGGAGGGTTTGCATTGATTATAGGAAGCTGAACACGGCCACTCGGAAGGACCATTTCCCGCTTCCCTTCATTGATCAAATGCTCGAACGGTTGGTCCAGCATTCACACTTTTGGTACTTAGACGGCTACAGTGGATTCTTCCAGATTCCTATCCATCCGGATGATCAGGAAAATACCACTTTCACTTGTCCATGGGGGACATTTGCTTATAGGAGGATGCCATTTGGATTGTGCAATGCACCCGCTACCTTCCAGCGATGCATGATGGCTATCTTTTCCGAGTACATAGAGGAAATCATGGAGGTATTTATGGATGATTTTTCAGTATATCGTTCCTCTTTTGATGATTGCCTATCTAACCTTTCTCTAGTGCTGAAAAGATGTGAAGACACTAATCTTGTTCTGAATTGGGAGAAGTGTCATTTTATGGTTAATGAAGGCATTGTATTAGGACACCTCGTTTCTAATCGAGGCATTGAGGTCGATCACGCTAAGATCGAGACTATTGAGAAACTCCCTCCCCCTTGTTCTATTAAAGGTGTGAGGAGTTTTCTCGGGCATGCAGGTTTCTACAGGAGATTCATCAAGGACTTCTCCAAGATTTCTAAACCTCTAACTAACTTCTTGAATAAAGATGTTGTTTTTGAGTTTTTGCAGGAGTGTCTTGATGCTTTTTACAGGATTAAGGAAGCGTTGATCTCCGCTCCCATTATCCAACCTCCAGATTGGACCTTGCCCTTTGAGATCATGTGTGATGCTAGTGATGTAGCTGTAGGAGCGGTGCTTGGACAGAAGAAGGATGGCCGGACCACCGCCATTTATTATGCTAGCAAGACGCTAGATGTACCACAACGCAACTACACTACCACCGAGAAGGAGTTATTGGCGGTTGTATATGCTTTCAAGAAGTTTCGTTCTTACCTAGTAGGGGCGAAAGTCATTGTCTACACCGACCATGCAGCCATCCGTTACTTGCTTGCTAAGAAAGATGCCAAGCCACGCCTTATTCGATGGATTATCTTGCTTCAAGAGTTTGACTTAGAGATCCACGATAAGAAGGGATCCAAAAATTCTGTTGTGGATCACCTCAGCCGGCTACCTGCATCTTCACGCGAGAAGGACGACCCACCCATAGATGATTCATTCCCCGATGAGCGCTTACACTTGTTGGAGCGTTTGATAGATTTACTTACTTCACCCCACGATGTAGGTAAAGTATGGGGTGAGGGCACCTCCCATCACGTTTGAGATACGCACTATGGTCTAGCTAGAGACCTTAAACCAAGCGCTTCTTGGGAGGCAACCCAATGTATTGCTTTCTTTTCCCTTTTTCTAGTCTAGTTTAGATAGTTTTGCTTTTGCTTTGCTTTGTTTTGTTTTTGACATCCTAGACAGACAACAGGTGACATCTAAGGAAGGAGTACAAACCAGGAGCATAACTGGAAGGACAAAAGTTCGAGAATTTGAGAAGACGAAGTCTGACTGAGGCACATCTCGGTTGCTGTCAGAGCACCTCGACCGAGATGATTCTTGAGCAACCGAGGCGACTAGGGTTTCTGAAGATCCAACTCGGTCCGCACTACCTCGGTCCAGTCGAGACCACCTCGACAGAGGTGACAGCAGTTCCAGAAAGGGTATAAAAGGGGGATTAATTTTCTCTCTCTTCTGTTTTACCCTTCCTCGAACGCGGCGCTCCCTTTTACTTCGCTCTTCGATTCTCGCTCATTTTCGAAGATTTTCGCTTCCAAATTGCGATTAAAGCATAGAGGATCCCATTGCAAGCGTTGATCTGCAAAGAAATCGAACCGAAACGGCCGAACAAGGTAAATCGAACCGAAACCCTAACCTCGCTGTTTTTGCTTCGATTTGGGCTTGAATTGCCCTACATTTGCTGAGAAACAAATTAAGTACCCCATAGGAACCAGTTGTAGTGATTTTGGGGAAAAGAACTGGATTTTTGAGGGATTAGATCGCACAGTTTTTCGCCTCGGTCCAGTCGTGTTGTGCCTCGGCCGAGGTGTTCTGCTGTGTTGTCAGACCGACCGAGGTGATCTGACAGAGAGAGTTTGAAAATAAGTTCTGACAGATGGCTTGCCATTAGGGATAGATCCTCCCCTTCCCCCCTCTTCCTCTTCTTCCCGACCTTATCGACCGGTGATCCACGAGCGACACCGGGTCGATTACGACCGTATAGCAGCCCGTCCAGTGATAGCACCTCGCTTCCTGGACATATCAGCCTTTGACTGTCTCCATGTGGATGAAGAACTTAGACGTATGATATCGACGATAGGACTGGATCAATTTACTGAGATCCGCGAACCTGCTTATCTGGAGCCCACCTTAGAGTTTGTTAGCTCCTTCACCTACCTCTCCACAGAGCGTTCTGTGAAGTACCGGTTGATGAACCGGAACTTCATAGTTCCATTAGAGTACTGGAGGGACATTTTAGGGACATTTTTTGGTTTCCTAGAAATATTCCCTGTTCTTTGACAAGCATCGCAACAAGCAACAAAGGTTTGCACATCCTTAAATAATGTAGGCAAAAAGAATCCGGATTGTAAAACCTTAGTGCTAGTCTTGTGAGAGCTAGTGTGTCCTCCGCAAGGAAGCGAATGACAATGACGAATGACGCTTTGCATTTCATCTTCAAGCACACATCTTCTAATGAAGCCATCAAGACTTCTCTTGAAGAGTAGAGGTTCGTTCCAATAATATTGATGGATATCCCTAAAGAAGTTTTTTCTTTGTGTGTAGGATAATCCGGGAGGTATTTCCTGACAAACCAAATAAATCACAAAGTCAGCAAACCAAGGTTCATTACCTCTAGAAATATGATTGATACACTCTTCCATTAGATGCAATTGTTCATCCGGGAAAGAGTCATCCATAGGCAAGTCGTCACTTGTAGCATGTGGTAGACGACTCAAATGATCTGCAACAGAATTTTCGGATCCTTTCTTGTCACGAATCTCAAGATCGAATTATTAAAGGAGGAGAATCCACCTAATCAGCCTTGGCTTTGCATCTTTCTTGGCGAGCAAATACCGAATTGCTAAATGATCCGTGTATACAATCACCTTCGCTCCTACAAGATAAGAACAAAACTTTTCAAATGCATATACAACAGCAAGAAATTCCTTTTCGGTTGTGGCGTAGTTGAGCTGCGCTTCATCTAGTGTCTTGCTAGCATAATAGATGGAATGTGTGCGTCCATCTTTCTTTTATCCAAGCACCGCTCCTACAACTATGACACTTGCATCGCACATGACCTCAAATGGGAGATTCCAATCCCGAGGTTGAATTATCAGGGCTGAGAATGGAGTTTCTCGAATCTTGTAAAAAGCATCCAAACATTCTTTTGAAAATTCAAAAACATCATCCTTCATCAATAGATTAGTTAGCGGTTTAGAGATTTTCGAAAAGTCTTTAATGAATCTCCTATAGAATCTAGCGTGTCCTAGAAAACTTCTAATCCCCTTCACCGAAGATGAAGGAGGAAGCTTCTCTATCGTCTCAATCTTAGCCTTGTCAACCTCAATCCCTCTATTAGAGATCAAGTTTCCTAAATCAATGCCTTCCTTAACCATAAAGTGACACTTCTCCCAATTTAGAACTAGGTTCGTGTTTTCACATCATTGGAAAACAAGAGAAAGGTTAGCAAGACAATTATCAAATGAGGAACCATAAACTGAAAATTAATCCATAAAAACCTCCATGATTTCCTCAATGTACACCGAAAAGATGGCCATCATACACCTTTGAAAGGTGGCTGGAGCATTGCAAAGTCCGAATGGCATCCTCCTATAGGCAAACGTACCCCATGGGCACGTGAATGTTGATAGCATGAATTATAGTCTATATTTTGGGGTTTGTTTGGACGTTTTATCTTCAATAACCTGCATGTTTGTATGTACATTATGTGATTATATTACCATTTCATCTACCTTTGCGAGAATCGAGGTCTACACCTAGTTTTGTTGTAATCGTAGGTAAAATGGCACGTTTTGCATCAAAAAGTTGCAAAAGGAGCTATGGAGTCATTGGAGCTACATTCAGGAACATAAGGAAACACCCAGGAAGCATAGTCATGGATTAAAGATTCACTTTGAACCAGAATTGAGAGATTTCACATTCAGTTGTGATTCACCTCGGTTGACTACAGAGTCACCTCGACCGAGGTGATCCAGGAAAGTCGACTCGACCGAGGCGAACACCTGGGACGCGGCGAGAATATTTTATTCTTGGCTGAGATCTTTTATCTTTGGAAAGAGATCTTATATTTTTGGGTTTGGCTCCTTGAAGGAAGAAGATATGCTAGATCATATATTTTACCTATTTTTATGGGAAGAGATCTTTCTAAGATATCTTATCTTTGGAGAGTAATTTTCATATAAGAAGGGTCGGATTTCCCACAAATCCGAGACGCTGCATACACTCGGAATATCCGCTATCACCTACTACACCGCAACAGCCATACTCCAGTTGGGAGATTTGAAGAACCTTTTTGAAGGTTGAAGGAAGAAAGTATATAGCTTTTTATAGCTTTTGAAGGGTTTTTGTAAGATTATCTTAGATTCCCTTCCTTGTTTGTCTTGTTGGGTTTCTATCCAAGAAACGCTTGTGTTTGATAATTGATTTAGTTATTGATGCCTTTCTCTTAAGGTTTTCTTGTTCAATTATTCTCTTTCTTCCCATATATTTGATTAATACTTTCATGATGATGAGTGGCTAATCCCTTTGTGTGATTCTAGGGTGATTGGCTGAAGGTTGTGGGAAAAACAATGATAGAATAATCTTAGATTCCAGTAGGACCTTGAAAGTTCGAGTCTTTAACCTTAACCCTAAGCATCTCGCATAGTCGATGAACATCTCGGCCGGGGTGGAATTTGGTTGACCGAGGTGACTTTTCTGATCCGAAACTGAGAGTTAAGCGTTAGAGTTTGCCAAATCCTATTCTTATTACACCTTTCGTGGTTCAATGCAAGCCTAGGATGAGACTTACCCGGTAATTCCTTTGTTTGTTTACCTAAGATCATAAGTGTAGGTAATAAAGGTTTATCCTTTATTGGGGTTTAAGTGTGCTTTCATCCCTTCTTTGTGAGTTAGCATGAGACTTACCCGGTAAAGGTTGATTTTATTCCCTTAGATGGTTTGTTAGTTTGAGGTTATAGTTCTTTATCTTAATTCCTTGAGACTTACCGGGTAATAGGAGTTACGGTTTTGGATTAGTGAGTAGTGAGACTTACCCGGTGATCTATTCCACTTTAGTAACACCTTCCCTATGCAAAAACCTCAGCTTGTCCGC